>CM029920.1:75877044-78277044 GCA_017639245.1 Myiopsitta monachus
CATGAAAATGCTGTCAGGAAACTTTATCTTCATGGAACATTCTTGTAGCCTCGGTGAAGTGCTGTTGCCATTGCTGGTACAGAGGCCAGAGGCTGTGATTTAGTTTTGTACTGCTTCAAGGCTAGGATTTGTCAACAGTTGCCTTGTCTGGTCTTGTCTTGGCCTGCCTGGGGCATTCTCTTAGCTTGTTTAGCTGCAACAGCAGCTGCCTAGCAATCAGATTACTTATTATATTACCCAAATTGTTTTAACTTTAGTTAGCTTTTTGCAATTGTATGTAGTGTTGCAGTAGTTTTGATGTAACTATTGTTGGTGAAAGTAGGTCATTATTCCATGTAGAGGGAGCAGTGTGTGACATAGAAGTGCAGAGGAGTACAACTGCAGTACAAACAGACTTTGAAAATACAGGCACAAGATGATACCAGGGGCCCCAGGGTTATAAACAAAGTACTGGTGGTCAATTACTGGTCGCTAAAGGAATGCAGCCTTGGGAGCTGGCTAAAACCGGTTTTAAGAATAGCAAAGAACAAAGAGCCAGTATCACACATTCTATTAACTAAACCACAGACAGTGAATTTTGTTATAATAAGGAACTGTGAAAGAGGAAGACATGGTACATGTTACAAAATATGTAAAAACAAATCCAAGCGCAGATCCTCTAGTGAGGAACAAGTCCTTATCATGAACATCAAATTCCTCCCACTGAAGAACAAAGGACACCAATGAATCACTGTGACTCTTCTTTTCAACTAAGAGTTGTCACTGTCAAACTTTGGGGACAGAGGGGGAGTGGAATTGTGAGTCTAACACCAGAGAACAGGAGCAGGTATTATGAAGTTTCTGTACAACTAGCAGTTCAAACAGTTTCAACTGCTGGTACAATTAGCATTTTTAGTTGCTAATTAATGCCTTTTTCTGTAGTAATTATATTAATTGAACTATTGTTGTTGGTACCATTGTCACCAGGGTGATTTCATGTTAATGCAAACAGTAAATTGGTTGTGCTAGTGAAGTGTATTTCTGCAGACCACACAAATGGCACATTTTGCAGCCCAATATCGAAGAAAACCAAAATCCTGCAGTTCAAACATTGCATAAGGGGCGTGTAATTTGACCATGTGTAGAATCTAAAGATGCATGTAACTGATATCAGGACTGGAACCACCTTTAGATGTGCATGGATCTAAGATGACAACAACAAAAACTAAACCACTAGCAGGCTAATAGCTATAACTCAAATGTAATAATAACTATAAATGGTGCAGGCATCATTGCCTCAGAATCAGGTATGTAGAATCAGTGTCATTCTACAGTGCTCCATATTTCAGTTTTATGTTATTAAAGGCAAATATATTCCAATGTTTTTGCTGCCTCTGATTACTTCCGCTCAAACTCTATTGATAACATGGATGCAACAATGGGCAGAGAGATGAGATTTTTGGGAGTATTTGCTGGTTCAGGTGATATAAGTCTAAGAATATCTGATTCCTGACAGTGATCCCAATAAGCTATGCCTTAAAGGGAATTTTAGGATCTCTGACTGTATATACCTGGAATATTTGTTTTGTCCAAACATGGACTGTATTATCTGATTCAGTGCTGATTGTATTATTTGGATCTGTAGCTTGGACCAGCTTGCTTTTCTGATATCTTTCATGGCAAGACTATTTCCTGTAGTATTGCATGGTGTTTAGGAAGATGTGTTGAATCTAGTATTTTTAGACTTGCAGCTTGAAAAGTTGCCAATTTTGTCTAACAGCCTCTTCCTTCCTTAGACTCCATTCCCACTCTATTTCCTTCTTTCACAATTGTGTTAGCAGATATGCTATGTCTGCATATTTAAAAGTATGCAGGTGCAAATTGGTGGTGTAGTTCTCCCAATACCATTCCTAGCAATCCCTACACAGACTGGCATTTTGAGCAAAGTTTTTAGTTTTGGTTTTGCTTTTACCATTTGCCATTTCTAACAATTGTATTTCCAATCATCTGACATCCAGCTGTAACCATGGAACTGAAACAGACTCCGTAACTAGGTAATCAGTTATAACTGTGAAGTTTTGTTACCTATGCTTCTATGTTACCACTGTGTAGTCCCTCCCCAAGAGGTCAATATGGCCTCAGGAAGAATGTCTAAAGTAAACAATCAAAGAATAGGTATTATTTCAAGATAAATGATTGCAATTAACTTGACAAGGAAATGAAAAAAAAAAATCCCAAGGTAGGTGGAAGGTAATTCTGGCAGAGGGAGATCACGACCTCCAACTCAATACCCACCAACTCAAACTACACCCCGACTCAAAGTAGAACAATCGTTTATGCGCATGTATAATAATTAGCATGGGAAATGAATGTGTTATAACCAATCAAAATAGGAATGTAGAATGGAATGTATGAATATGTAACAATATTATGGATAAATATCTGTGTATTTTGAATATTGGAGGGGAGATCCCCCGTGCATCCAGCTCTGTAATAAAGAATGCCTCCCTTTTAACACTAAATTGGTGTTATGAGGTTTGCTTGACCATGATTTCTGGTAACACATCTGCACTACTTCAATTCAAAGGCTTTACTTCAATTGATTTTGCATTTGTTTGATCACCTCTAACACCCCGCTAGTTCTTGTTCATGTTTCTTGTTTTCTATCTCCTGTAGTGCTAACTCTGTTAAAGCCTTACCTTTGCCTATATAGGCCTGTGCCTTAGCATAGGCTCTTATGATTCATGCAGTCTCCAGCCTCCCATGTGTCCCGTAAACATCTTAAGCTTACAGTACAGTCGTAGAGAATCTTTGGCTGATGTATAGGATTTCTACATGCATCATTTGTACTGGGCAGCCTGTAAGACTTGTGAGAGGAATCACTGATCCTGTTGCTACCCAAAATGAGTCATTTAGGAAGACCTCCCTCCCCTTTGGACCAACAACCCTTGTACTGAATTAAGGTCAAACAACACCAATCAACCAGTTTTATTATTTATTACCATAAATTAATATTGTTAATCATAAATTAATATTATTAAAATAGGAGATGTGGTTATATATAATAACTCAACAATGACTAACTGTATAAGCAAGTCCCGTGCCACATTTTTACTTAGATCTGGTTGATATTCAATATAAAAGAGAGTAGAGGAGAAGGGATATAGAAAGGGAGAGAAAGAAAGAGAAGTATCGCCACTGATGATCCAGCAATGTCTCATTGGTCCTGTTCACACAGGATATTGCTGGTGGTTGGAGCTCTTCCTTTGACCTGAGCCCTACCTTTTTATGTTCATGTTCTTCTGGGGTGTTATCCATAATTTGCATACAAAGCATAGAGAGCTGTTACTGTGATAATGATCGGTGTAGTTTAGTGAGCACATATGCAGTTCCAAAGCTGGGGTTCCCTGAGGGTCCTCCAGGTTGTCCCTGGTATCCTGTTGTCTGCTGTTTGACTCCATCCTTTGAGTCAGCTCAAGTTAAGCATTTTTCACAGTCCTTTGAGGACTTATCAGCCTCAAACGAAGGGGTTAGGGGCATTGGAACTTTAAGAACTTTAAGGTCCTTTCCAACCCAAACCATTCTATGATTCTATGATCCTATCTACACAATATCAAGAGCTAACATCCTTGTTGTTTGCTTAATTTATGATAATTCTTGCAAAGCCTCTCCTGGTTGAATGCAAACAGTGCCTCAGACAAGCTGTTTCCTGGCTCTCACACTAAACAATGTAAGAGGTGTTTGAGATAAGATCAAGGTCCAGGCTCTCACACAAGCATGTAATATCTAATCCAGGTGTTTGCCCCATATCGTTAATGCCATGTGACCATTGCTCAACCCTATTTAACCATAATCATTGTTTAATTAATCAATGTGTTTAATCATAAGCACATATGTAGTATATTGTTCTGTTCACATGGAATACTGTGTCTTTGATCATCAATTGCATATATTGATCCTAGAAACTGTAGGTTTATTAATGTGAGAAGGATATTAGGGTGTATTTGCAAGGGACTTTTCAAAGCTAAGTCTGCATCCCAAACTTCATTGCTATCAGGGCTGATTAACCTGTATTGTGAGCAAAGGTCTCTAAGAGCGCAGGTGAGCACAGAGCTGGCCAACCTTGCCAGGGATGGAATCTGCCCAGTGTGTTGTGTCATCACCAGAGGCCCATCCTATGCTTTGCCATCTCAGGGTTTCCAGCAATACAAAGCATGTAAGATTTTCTAACTTGCTATCATCTTTTCTGGGACATTAATAAATTAACTTTTTCTTGAGCATGTTTGTGCCTTTCTTGTTGGGAACCAAAAAGAAGCAATGCTTGATACCAAATAGTCATTAGATTTTAAAAGAAGCTGCTATTGATTTGAAAACTTTGATATGAAACTGGAATGAAATTAGGATGGTATTGTCTTGACAGAGAAAATTATTCATGCACTGAAATAGCAAAAAAGTAGTTAATGCATAAATGGTAACATACTAACATAAAATGAGGTAATGCCTGAAGAGATAAAAGAAAGACAATAGCTATTTATCACAAAACTGCCCTTCCCTACAAGAAGACCAGCACCTGACTAATTACTCATTTGGTTTGGGTGAAACTGATGTAAGACTCCTTATTTTATGCTTTACTGGGACATAATAACGTAATTCATTTAGCAAAAAATTCATTGCGCTTTATCTGTTGTAAAAACATCATCTTGTGTTTGGTCAGCTTTGAAAATCAAAATTTCTAGGCTTGCCATCTACTTGGTACTTGCGTACTTGCAACTCAATTACCTTCTGCACAATAGCAGTTAAATATATATTCAGTTCTATAACTTTAACTTGTATTCCCTGGTCTGGTACTTGCAGATTGTAATTATTATGTTGTTGTATTTCCTATTTGACTATCCCATCTCTGAGAATAAGTACATGGCCTCTTCCTCTGTGAGGGGATACCCCTTTGGATAGCATAAAGCAGATGCTGTTTGCTTCTTTTCACTTATTCTTTATAAAGTATAAGATGATCGACAAAAAATTTTCTCAGTGTCACATAGGGCTGCACTGTCTGGTCTCATTTTATCAGTCCAATGACCAGGCACCTGCTCTTGAACTGTCTTCAGGAGAATGGATGGGTGCTGCAACACATAACTTCTATTTTATTTTCTTTAGTTCCAAACCTATTTATTATCAGCCAACACCTACATCTGCTCTGCTCAGCACTATCATTTTCCTTAGCCAATGAGTCTTCAATCTATGTTGCTGGTAATGTAGCAAAATAAGAAAGGGAAGACACTTTTTTGTTTTAAACAATACTGATTTCACTCACACTCATAATCTTAACACCATTGACTTCATGAGTACCTGCCATATTCAAGTCATCTTGGCCAGACCACTAAGATAATCGTGGGTTTGGCCAAGATTGCTTTTGAATTACAAGGAGGAACAGGTATACCAGCAGGAGAGTGGTCATTGCATCTCTCTGCTCTGGAGTACAAGGATTCCGGGTTGAGAGAAATGCAACACAATAAAGAATCATACCTAGTTTATTAATACAAGGAAAATATAGAGGTAACAGAAGATACAGTAAAGGATATCTCTGGTGTTTGGTTATCTTGCCAACCACAAAGACCCTGTGAAGATGACCAGGAAACCAGCTCCAAGAATCACCGCTGCAGTGCAAGGTTGCAGGCTCAACCTTAGCGGGCGTCCCTGTGGAGGCAACATTGACCTGGGTGGTGCAAACTTCTGCATCCTCACATCGCATGAGGCTCAGGCTTTTATACTGACAAAAAAGCACACTTTCCAACACAGGAGGCCAGCCTTCATTGGAAGAAGTAGCCAGTAATATCTAGAAAGGTCTCCAAGGGTCTAGGCTTTTCTGGGGAGTTCTAAAGCAGAACTTTCCAGGGAGCAGCCAAAGCAGGACTCTCCAGGCAAGAGCCGAAGCAGGACCTTCCGGGGAGGAGCCAAACCAGACAAACAGTACTTTTCTAACATTGTGTGTTTCACCACTGACCATTATCTATTGCCCCTGACACACTCTCTCTTGGCTGGGGAAAATGAACTGGGTTTGGAGTGTGCTTTTCATTCCTCAAGGTACTTCTGGAGTTGACGGTAACTGTAATCTTTTGTCTTCTCATCCTATCCAACCTTCCTGAATTAACTTTGCTGATTTACTCCTCTTTGTGCTTCCCTCTCCAGCTATTTGATGGATCAAATCCTATTCTTCCTGCTATTCTCTCTTCACACCTTCAGTTCTGTCCATCATTTCCTTAGTATGCTTACTGATATTCTGTGATCTTGCTGACAATCTGGTCTCTATGCCACCAACACTTGCCTTTCTTTTAAACCTTCTGTTACTGTTTCTGGTCATACTTTCAGACATAAATGCGTATTTACTAATCTTAGTACTTCTATTACAAATCTTCGCATCAATAGACCCAATCACTAATAGAAATTCGCCTTTTTTTCTCTATCTGAATTATCAGTCACCGGATGTAGTTCTTACCTTTTTTTTTTTTTTCCAGTGAATGGATCTAACCACTTCTTTTCACAGCAAAGAGACAATTGCTTTCCCAGCTTGGATTCTCTGCCAGCTAATGTGGCAGTTAATGAAACAAAACTCACTACAAGATCATAGAGGTGGGAAAAGTGATTTTTGTTAATCTTTGCAAGTTTGTTGACTCTTTTTACTCTTATTTTCACCCACAGAAGTGTCAGTATGTGTGTGTCCAAGGTGTGTCCAAGTAATCTAGCCAGGATGACTTGTGGATGACATACAGGACAAGATATGTCAGTACTGAACCCTCACTGCATGTCTTAAGATCCTCTTCATTGCTGGAAGCAAACTGATTTTGGCTAAGCCTTATATAGCCTTTAAGAGACAACAGTTACTTTGACCTTTTGCTTCTATATGTGGTTTCACTCTGTGTGTGTCTTAGTCACCACTGCTGAGTCAATGCTCTGCTTTTGTTTTCCCTATCTAGTTATCTTCTGGCTCCAGACCAGTTCCTTTATCATCCTTTCATCTTACCTTATGGTTTCATTTTCTTACTATCTGGTTATTGATTGAAACCATCCTTAGGTTCCACTGTGATCCAGGTGAACTGCTGACCTTAGGTAACAATATATGCCATTATTTTAGTCCTTGTTCATCTGTTTCTTCTCATGTTTCCACTTGCCCAAGTACATTTCCATTCTCGCTTTACTCAGAACAACCTGACTACAATCTTTGTTGGTGACATACACAGTGGGATCCAGTGCACCCTCAGCAAGTTTCCTGACAACACTAAGCTCTGTGGTGCAGCTGACATGCTGAAGGGAAGGGATGCCATCTAGAGGGACATGGACACACTTTAGGAGGGGCCAATGCAAACCTCATGAAGTTCAACTAGGCCAAGTGCAAGGTCCTGCACCTGAGCTGGGGCAATCCCAGGCACAGTCATAGGCTGAGCAGAGAATGGATTGAGAGGAGCCCTGAGGAGAAGGACTTGTGGGTGTTGGTTGACAAGAAACTCAACATGAGCCAGCAGTGTGACCTTGCAGCCCAGAAACCGTGTCCTGGTCTGCATCAAAAAGAGCATGACCAGCAGGCTGAGGGAGGTAATTCTTCTCACTCTTGTGATACTCTACCAGCAGTACTGTGTTCAGCTCTGGGGCCCCCAATATGAGGAGGATGTGGACCTGTGCAAGCAAGTCCAGAAAATGCCATAAAGGTGATCCGAGTGTTATAAATTGAGACCACAAATGGTCAAAATCAATTAGAATTTATTGATTATAGTAAGCAGAATATGAGCAAATACAGCGCTGGGCGACAGGGGAGTCCCCGCTCCACCAACTGCCGCGCTTTCAGTTCTTCCTTCAGTCCTTTTTATAGGTTTATTAGTTCCGCTTCTGACGTGGCCGTGTAATACTCTGCGCATGCTCAGGCTGTTGCTAAGGGGTCTTTCTCTATCTCCTGGTGGTCGCTGAGACTGAAATCAGACGTCTTCCCCAGTTTCTGAGTACTCTCTTCTTCCTTATATGGTTATTCTAGTAATTCCAGGAACTGCTTTTGCTGGCAACAATAGATTACTTGTGCAAACATATTTTGCAGTTTGGCAGTTTGGGCGTATACATTCTCTATCTGTCACAAAACATGTGCTTTGGCAGTTTGGGCGTATACATGCAGAACATCTCGTTTGATAAACAACCTTAACTTTTTACACGAGGGCTAGAGTTTTATTTGTCTATTCTGTTATCAAATAAGTTCTAGCTGGATTCACCATAGGAAAGCTCTTTGCTTCTGAATGTTTTTTTCTGTTACACTTTCCAGTTCTTCTGTATCTTTTTAGTAAGAATGCTTTCAGTATAGGCTAATTTATTGTCATAAAGCTTGCTAAGACATATTCAGTATTTGTGGACCTATCAACCTAGGATCATGTAGTATCTTAACAGCTGAAGCTTATCAAATGTCCTAAAAGTAGGCTTACAGTTTTCTTGGCTTATCCCTCTGAATAAAGTATGTGTCATGCACAACATTGCAGAGAACTTAAAATATTACAGAACATTTTGTGACAAAACAAGAGCAAAACCAAGCCAGTGACTGTCAGTTACAAAAGTCACAGTTTATTCAACTTCTCTCTCGGGTTTCCATAATTTTCATAGTCAGTCACAATGTAATCTGATGGAAATATTTCATCCCAAAACTAGGTTGGTAATGCCTGGCCTGTGCATGGCTAAGTTCAGAGGTAACTTATAGATCAGCCTCTTTGCTGCATACGAACCCTTTTTAACATATTTGATTTTTACCTAAATGCTTAACAATATGCTGTCTTACATGGCTCAGCTTGAAGCCCAGTTTACTGCACATTGGTCTCTCAAGATAAATTCAGGGTACTCCAGTTTTGAAGGGTACCTTTGCCACTTAGTCATTGATTCAAATAGGCTAAGTTTGGCTGAAGCATTTGTAGAAGCTCAGCCTTTGGGATCAGTGGTAATTTAAATATTGGAGTTACCTCTTTCCTTCAGGTTTTTATAATGGTTTGATTTGATTTCCCTACATTCCCATCAACTTGGGAATTATCTAGTACCATGGAAGTGTGTTTTGTAACCTGCTATTTACAAGTCAGTTGGACTAACGACTGTGTTTTGGGACACTGAAAGTGCCTCCTCTGGAAATCATGTGCTCTGTCAGATAAGGAAGTCCATAAACCTCTATGCTGTCCTTTTCTAAGAGAGAGTTTCTATCAAGTTGGTTAATGATATCGACAAAGACAAGTAGGTAGTTATTTCCCCTTGCTGTGATTTGCAGGAATCCTGCATAAGTGTCAAGGTGATGATCACAGTTGTGGAACTGAAAATGAATCTTTATTCTTCTTTGTTTCATTAAGCCTCCAGCGTATCTGATTAATCAAGCCTTGGGGCATAGGTTTTCTGAGCACAATTGCTTTTCTAAGCGCAGGCATTTAGTGCTTGTTTGGAAGATTTTCAGGATTGTTGGATTAAATGCTGCCTGCAATACAGAACATCTTATGGGCAATACAAGTAGCTTCCTGCTTTTGTATAGCCATTGCTTCTGCAAATTCCCTGTACTTCTGAGGGATTTTAAAACTATTTCATATGTGCACATATGTCATGTCATATAGTGCAATTCTGATGAGTTCTTTTATTCATTTGACTCATGGTGTTTGTTACAGGAAAACTTAACTACAAAGAACCTACTTTAACCACATAACCTGAACTATTACAGTGGTTTTCAATTATTTAGGCACAAAGTTCTCAGTAGATGAGCAAGTGGAGGTGTGTGGGAAGGATGTGGAAGGCTGGTTTCTGTCTCTTGCCATGCAAGAATTTTACATTGCAGATCCCTTGCTCTGGGGTCAGGTGAACAACTGTTAATCATGGTCTGAAAGGGGCCTCCTGAAATCCATCATGACTCCTTTCTCCTCCAAACATAAGGTTAAATAAAGTCATACAACTCTTGCCACAGGCATTATGCAATACAGGAGTTTCATGTTAAATGAATGGATGTTTAGAGTCACCATAAACACTTGTGTGTAATATCAACATAAACCATACAATTCACACTACCCTTTATCATTCGTTTCTCAATCATTAAATATCTCTATAACTCTATTAGACTTATACTATAAAATTTCCTATATAGACTGGCTTTTGCATGTAACCTTCTTCCTGGCCATAGCTGAGGTAAGCAGAAAGTGCTTTTAACCATCCGCAGCCCACTGGAATATAGCCTTATGAGTACAAACCTAACTGATGTGGTTCACATCTAAAGCATGATGGACCTTGGATATCCAAGCTAAAAGGCTTCCTTTTACAGCTGTTTGTCAGCAGCTGTTAACAACTGCTTCTGCAGACCTGCTGGCTCAGCAGCCCAGTTGAATCTAAACCTCGTTCCTGTTGAATCAAAAACAAATCCAGAGAATCTCGCTTCCACCAGTTGCACAATAATTTTCCCAGGAAAGTACCTTCATTCTCACAAATCTATTAATTCCTAAGCAACAGTATAAATTCTGAGCTCACTCTCCTTTGAACATCATAATTGCTCTGATTTTTTAGACTGCAGGAAAATGTGTCTTTTGTGGGGCACATTTCTTTTGCAGTTAGTCCCGTCCACTTGATGTGGATTTCAGCTGTCTCAGCAGTGTCTCAGCTCCAAACCACCAGGAGCCCCTGTACTGACTATCCCCATACACTTTGTATTTTCCACTTAAAAATCTACCGTAAGATATTGGTTTAATTCAGATGAGAGTTTTTACACCAACAGAAGTAACGTGCTAGCTAGCTAGCAATTTCCACCTGCTCCCATGGAAAGGAAAAGCAGAAGTGCAAGGGTGAGGTTGGCACCACACAGATAAGAGGCAGGATGAGGTCTAGAGGATTCAGACTTATTCTATCCCATCAGTTTATTCCCTTGTGAAACCACACTCAGAAGGTAAAGTCCATTGTAGGGCTGTTTAGACAATTTAACAGCTCATCATCACCTTTTGGTTTAGGTTTATTCTGCTGTAAGAATATATAGTGCACCTTTGGGCTAAATTCTTCATTTGGTAGTATAGGGAACTTGACTTCACAACTGCCAGCAGTTTTGCTTATTATTACAAGAGTGAAAAACTGTGAGAATGTTTTTCATAAGTATGTATTTCTGTGGGCCTTACTGGCTCTGTGCATCTTTCTGCCCCTCCACAGCAGTACAGGCACCTCACTAGGGCCAAGCCAGGTAATGTAGAATAAAAAGTAAGTAAATGAATCAAAATGAACCAGGTCAATAATGTACTTGAGCTGTTCAGATCAGGCAACAAGTGTTTATCAGTAAATAAAGACCTGAGAAAGTATGAAAATCCTGGCAACACTATTCCGGAGACCTGCTGTCTGAAAAGCAGATTTGTACCCACTGTGCAGTAAGTCAATTCCACACACTCAGGAGAGATACTGTGTTTATTCAGGCCTGGGTGCTCTGTGAACGCCTCCTCAAATCAAGCATGCCAAGAGCAAGTTTCAGTGTTCTTTCATGTACAAAAATAGTACTTTGTGCACACCTGCTACATACTGATTTGTTATTAACATATTAATATATATTTATATAACTACACAAGCTCAAAGAAAGAGGCTTCACCTGCCTGGGGTCTTTTTGACCTGTGGGTTTGATCTTAATGTTAAAGCAGTTCTCTTCAGGATGCCTTAAGAAATAGTTTCATTGCCAAGTTAGTTAATCAAATAGTTACTTTGCCAGAATGTCAAATAAATCATCTTTGATACAATCAATCCTGGCTGTTCTCCTCTGAACATTTAAATAGAACCAGGGCCTGGTTTTACTCATGCCTTACAGTGAATGGAGGTCATTTTGACCAATATTCAGGATAAGTTCAATACTTGCAGTAACTATGACTACCAACAGCAGATGTAAAATGTATTATATCTGAGAGGAAACAAACAATCCCACGAAAGCGCTGGATGAAAGCAATTGCTCTGTAACACAGAGCTCCAGCTTGCTCCCAGGCAGTCCGCTGACACAAGTCAGATCCAAAGCAGCAAGGGTGAAGCAGGAAGCGCTGTCCAGCTGCGTCTGAGGGTGGGTGGGCTGGCAGGCAGGAGTCTTTGGCAATAAAGAAAGTGAATGGGCTAAATGGGGCAGTCAGGCTACAGTGCTTCTGAATGAATCGCTTGAACTCTCTTCTGTGGAAGTTCAGGGACCTCAGCTCATGTGATGCACATGGGCTGGGATGCATCGCGGTGCAGTTCCCCTTTCAGGTATGTTGTCACAGTCTCTTTCCGGGGTGGCGCTTGTGATAAACACATACATGTATTGGCTTTTGCAAGTCATAGGTATTGCTATGTGGATATAACCGTATGAGTCTGCAGTAACAGAAACAAAGCTCGCTAAAGACATAAGGTTAGACAACAAGTTGAAAGTGGCAAATACTTTGCCAGAACTCCTGAGTAAAATGCAGTTATATAGCAAAAGAATGTGCAAAGGTAAAAGAAAAGGGGGGGCTTGATATGAAAAAAGCTAGTGCCTGGAAAACATAGGGTTAAAGTACTTTTGGCTTAACTTAGGTGAAGATAAAGAGCAATGTTTGTGTTGTAAGTCTGTGGTGAGATAGCAGGATTTAGTGGCCCCCTTAAATATGAATGAGTTATTTCACACCATCCTTCTACTTATCAGTTGGTTTAGAGACAGTGCCTCCCAAACATCTGCTAGCTTTGGATATTCCTTGTCTGCCCATCCTGCAGTCAGTTTTGCGGGAAGGTCACACTGCTCTAAATCTTTGCCAGCTATCAGAAGTGTTACAGATACGGCTGGTTTCAGCTAGTTTTGTGATTACTGGGGCATCCAACTGTGCCAAAGGTGAAAAGTGCACCGTGAGGAAGACTGCTTACTTCATCTTGAAGACCCCTGCCCGCACGAGAAAGACCACTTCCTTCATCCTCGAGACCCCAGCCCCCAATCACTGGAGAGCAATGTGCAGATGCCAAGAGGAGAAGACTTAGGATAGTAAGTTTCTAGAGCTGGTTATAATATTCCCCGCCAATACGCAGGAATTATGAATATGTATGTGACTAATGCAATCGTGGAAGTATATAAACCTGTAACAAATGCCAATCAGTGCGCCTCTGGCTATGGTCATGCACCCAGCACTGTTGCTTTTGCTTTATTGCCTTTGTCCCTCAACAAAACCCTGTTATCTGGATTAGAGGAGTGAATTTGTATTTCACAGGCTGGAGTGGGGGAAGTGCCTGGAGCAAGCTAAGAAGAGCTGTTAGGTGCTGAAAGACCTGTTTTCTGCAGATGCCTCTGCCCTGAATGACCTTTGCAATGTAATGGCTCTCTGCAGTCTCTTTTGCTCCCATCTGCCATTCCCCGAATCAGCCCAGGACTCACAGCAACCCTGATTTTGCCAGTGCTGGCCAAACACTGCATCCAAGTGAAAGGCCCCTTTCTGCTAATGCATGCAACACTGAAAATACTGTGTAACAATCAACATAAACGTCTCACATAAATACAGAGTCTCCACAGGGCAAAAGAGCAACAGATGGAGAGAGAGAAGAAAAGAAGGGTAGAAGCAGAGCAGGTCTATCCAAATCCCACACAAGGACCTTGACTTCACTCACCACAAACCTAAAGGACAGATATAAATTCTCCACACTTTACTTATGTGAGAAAATGAAGTTGGCTCGCTCTCACTCTCACTTACTTTCTCTTTATCGAAGCTCAGCCTTTAGTTACTCCTCCTTGCTTTAAGTTTCTTTAGATTGGAATTGGATAATCTTCCAAGTCCTGGCAGGACCTCTGTGACAGAGGAATCCTGAGAATGTTGGCCCTATTTGATGAAACTGAGAGTTGCTAAACTGACAAAGAACTGACTAAAGATGGGATGCTTTGTTTGCAGTAGAAATTGTGTTCTACCAGCAATGATATTTAAGGAGCCCTGTAGCAAACTCTGTATGTCTGTACATTCATGCTTCTGTATTTTATTTTTTAACAAATAAGGCTCTGAATTTGACTGTCATGATTTGTGTGTATCACAGGGAATTTGGATCTTAACCCTGTGTGCTTGCTACCCAGGACCTTGGATATACCAAATGTGTAGGTGTCTGTCCCAGATGTGTGGTGGCTCTGCCTTGGCAGGGGGTTTGGAATAGATGATCTCCAGAGGTCCCTTCCAACCCTAATGATTCTGTGGTTTTAACTTATTTCCCCAAGCCGGTTTCATTTAACACCCTCTGAGTGTACCTGTGGCTCCTAGTTACACTCAAAAGCCCTATGCATAACAGTCGGTGATCTGGGGAAAGGCAGGGCCCTGCAGATTTAGTGGGAACACTCTGTCAGAGGTGGTCTCTTTTTCTGAGCTCATGTCTGCTGTAATGCTAGAGATAGCCATTGTTTATGTGCATAGCTCTTCTTTTCCCAGAATATAAGCAGCTCATTTAAGGCCAACTAGCACAATTCATCATCAAATGAACCATCTCAAAGCACAGTGTAAACCATCCCGCCTTGATAAAGGAAAAACAAGGTAGGGAGGCAAGGTCAGACAGTAATGGTATGATGTACTTGTACCTCACAGGAACAAATTAATAGATTCCCAGTGCGTTCCTGGAGACATATTATAACTGAAGATAATTTAGGAGGCACTGCCGTCAAAATAGTACAAATCAGTAACAGAACATTTTTCCCACACAAAGAGCATTTATTCAGTTCAGGTACAAAGGAGAAGCGGCCCAACAATTTAAACACAGATTAACTAGCCTATGATCCCATGCTAAACTGTGTTTGCTCATCTATCCATCCATCTAAGGCTTTTTCACCATGTTAATAAAATATCATACATTGAAAAAATGCCAAAATACATGCCACGGCATGTATGCTTAAATGGATATAGACAGCGTTCTCACAAACCTTTACTATCTTACTTAACTAATAAGCAAAATTACTGGCAGATGTACAGTCATGTTCTCTACACCAAATGAAGAATCTATCCCAAAGATGCATTACATGTTCTTACAGCAACATAAGCACTGTATAAAAGGTAGATTAATTAATTAAAAATAGAACTTCCTTTTTCAAGGCTGAAAGTTTCAAAACATGAAAAATTATGTTTCAAGTGTAAAAGCCATGGATTTATACAGGTTCATGCATTTAGATAGGTAGTATCAGCAAATTCAGCAATTTATATCTAATTCTGAACACGAAAAATAGTAATAATACTAATAATACAGTGCCATCAATTTGTGTCAGATATTTGACCATCTGCCTTTTCAGCTCTGCTGTGTTGCCTCATTTTCTTGCCAGAGTTACACCAGCCTGGGTTACTTGTTTTTGGTAGATCATGCTTTTGCCTTGTCTTTAACACTTTGTGTTTTCCGATGATGTGTGGTTAGCCTGTTTCTTTAAGATGGTATGAGCCTACATCATGGCATGAATTAATCCCATTCAGTTATTTTTAGGTTTCTGTCTTAAAACATTGTGTGGATTTCATCACTTCTGGAACTGTCATTGACCAGTCTTCCCCTTGAACTTCTGCTCTCCAGCCACCTGTACCTTTTCCACTGGCTTTAAAGACAAGCAGTCTACATTGCTCCAGTGCACCACAGAAATTCAGCAACAGGCAACAATGGAATAAATTTCTTGTTAGGAAAAACAGACAAAGCTTTTAACATAAATTTTTAATTTAATTAATTAATTTAAAAATTTTAACAAATCTGAATTTTCATCAGTGGGTCTCATTCTTATTATTTCTGAAAGAAAAATGCCGGATGACTGGGCTGGAGGATGTCTGGAAGAAAGGGACTATAAAAGCCAGGCAGACAGGTTTCTGAAGGATTTAGTTTTGCTTGGCCTTAACAGTTCTGTTTGATGGGTTTAAATAATAAAGGTCAGATAAGTATATTCAGAGGGTGGGGAAGAAGGAACATTTGGATTTCCCAGCCAGTTGCAGCTTGTTTTGTAAGCAAGGTAATAAATGTCTGACAATCAGGTTCCTAGACGCTGAGAGTGGAGTGTTAGAAAGAGAAGAAAGAAGAACAGCAAACCAAAGCAAACACAAAAGT
This sequence comes from Myiopsitta monachus, assembly GCA_017639245.1. NCBI lineage: Eukaryota > Metazoa > Chordata > Aves > Psittaciformes > Psittacidae > Myiopsitta > Myiopsitta monachus. Next base: position 75,893,059 of record CM029920.1, read on the forward strand.
CCACCCACAACACAGCAAATAGAGGAGGTATTTTCAAATTGATCTATTCTGACACAAGGGCAGCATGATTTCCTGCAACCATCCTGGGTAAAGCAGTTTATTAGCACTTCTCTCAAGGCTTGTTTTTCACAACCAGCTTGTATAGCCCTGTGGGCTGGGTCTCACAAGATCTCTTACTTGTTCTTTCTAACCATTAGACACATCTCAGCTTGTAGAGAACTGGAAAATTTGGAGGTGACAAGAAGCATGAGCCCATAACAAATTTGACAGAGGGTGATCTCCAACTTCATTTCAACTGGCTAGGGTGTTTCTGGCAATGGTGAAATCTCCACACTGCTCAGGGCCAGGCAGCCCAGAAGGGAAAGACACACAGAAATGCCAGAGGAGCAAGGCAGAAGTGGAAGCACAGCCCACTGCTGTCTGGCTGGCCAGCTAGAGGTGCCAAATTCTCTTTAAGTCTAACGTAGTCTAACTGCTGAGAGAGACAGGCTGACAGAGGTGAAGAGGTGGGGCTCAAGATGTTCCATGTAAGCTTGCAGAAGGAACTACTGAGTTATCTGTGCATTGGAGAGTCCTTGTTATTCATATCCCTCTGACACCAGGTGAGATTGCTATGGCAGTGGAGGAGAGCTGCAAGGAGCTTGCCAGGATGAGACATAAGCAGAGAATGAAGCCCATACATGTATCTGAAGGGGGCATTTACTTCCTTGAGGATAGAGGGTCCAACCCTACCTAAATTTTAGACATTTCTTAGATTTTTTTTCTCTGTAGTTCTACCTGAATGCATTGGAAAAAGGAAAAAATGCCATTGCCATGTAACTTCTGCTAGGGTTCCTTTAGGTGCTGAGCTTGCCTTCTCACCCTGTAACAGAATTTGTGGAAACTGTCTGCAAACTTGTTATAGTGTTTTAGGAGTAACAGCGGAGGCTGAGTGTGAAAAGTGGCTCATGGGAGAAAGTTGCAAGACCATATGATAGGTAGTGGCCATTTATGTTTCTATTTTCCTGTGTAATGGATATTCTAATCTCATCAGCATTAGGTGGGTAGTGAATAAGCTACACTACCCTTCCTCTGTTAAATATTGCTCCCTTAAACAGCAACCAACACCGATGAGTTAACTTCATGAAGGAGTATTAAAACCTACACCAAGTGCTACTTCCATTTGGCACTTAGTCCTCACCATATTCCAGTGACCAGTGTTGCTAGCTCTAAAGGCTCTTTCCGATCTGTGTCCTAATCAATCTGGAGTATTAAAAGTACTGGCGCTACAGAAAGCCTCTTTAGTTCCAAAAGGTAATTTACCACACACACTTAAGAGAAATCCCTGCAGAAACAAAAGGAGAAACTGCAAGCTTGTAACAACGGATTGCAAAGGACTCTCAAATGCTAAAAATAAAGGCATGCATGGGAAAAATCAACATTCTTTTTTCCTTGTCTAATAATGACGAGTGTCTTGCATGAGAAGTCAAGAAGTAACACTCCTTTCAGGGATATTAGCACCATTCCAGCACTGCCAGGAGATTCCAAAGCTGGTCTTCAGAAGGGATAGCTGGATGCTTTGTCTGCTGGCAAACACTTGGCCAGCTTCAAAACACCAACACATTTGTCTCAAGATGATATTAACACCTGTGTGCATCTAGCAAGACCACCATAAACCATGTGCTTCTTCAGCTCTTCCTTTATACATTGATGAAAGGTGTTGCATATTATCTCCCATTGCATTTCAAAAAGTCTGGCAGCTGGCACCAGAGATACATACTGATCTGTGTATTAGCATTGCACCATTATCATGCAGTCAGTCAGAGAGTGATCCCTCTAGTTCACCCACCTGCCTCCTTTTTTACTTAATGCGAGGACTGTAATAAAAACCAACATTGTAAATTTGCTGAGAGGAATGTTAACTGTGTAACTGAAGCAAGGCTGATACAATAAGGCCTGAGTAACTGTGTAACTGAATCAAGGCTGATACAATAAGGTTTGGGTAACTGTTAATTAATTAAGGCCCCTACCTGAAGTTTGGGTAATCATAAACTGCAGATGTTCCTTTGTCTTTAAGAAACTGCAGAAACCCCCTTATCTATGTGCCTTTGTCTTTGAGACAAACTGTAGAAGCCCCCTTATCTATGCAACTGTAAATTCCCAAGGACAACTAAGAGGGGGCAGAAGAAGCAGGAAGGGGCACATGCAGAGAAAGAAGGTAAAAAGTTCAACCTTAAAAGTCTGTGTAAAGGTCACTGAGGAAGACTCTTACTTCATCCCGAGACCCTCACCCAAGACCACCAGGAGACAGTGCATGCGGAAAAGACTTGCAAAACTAATTATCATACGAAGCGGGAGCAAATTTACCTATAACAACATCTTAGTGAATATGCATGTATAAGCTCTGTAAAAGAGTGACTGTGTGATCCTTGGTGTGCGTGCTGGCGGAGCGGAGACTCCCTGCGCACCCAGCGCTGTTTGCTTATTGCCTTTCCTATATGAAATTACAATAAATATCCATTTGATTTGGAATTGGTCTTTGAACATTTATAACAATTTGGTGACCCCGACGTGATATCTGATAGGTCTCTTGGACCGAGTCTTCCAGAGGGGCACCCCACAGACTGTTAGTGTGGCTTGGGAAAGGTATCGATCAGAGTGGATCTTCAGATATCTACGAACAAAAGAAAGGCAATAAGCAAAGAAAATTGGGCCCCAAAAGGGAACTGCAGTAACGGTTGCCCGTAATTCTGGTGCACGAAGATCCGACGCAGACTATCTGGAGTCGTGAGTATGAAGAGTGTACTCTCGTTCGGTTGGGTGGAAATCGGTTGCCTGTGAATGTAAGAGTGTGATTGAGACGGGGCAAAAGTCTGGAAACATCTTGAGACAAAGTCCAGGGGTGGATCCAGACAAAGCTCCGAAGCGAGTGTGGAGGTCTTCTAACCGCGGTTCCAATTTCCCGCGAGGGACTTGGCCGGTGAAGGACCAAAGCGCACTTCGCAAAAGGGTTCACGGGGGGGGGAAGGGTCGTACCTCCCGTAAGACACTCTTACTAGGCAGCCAAGGGCGGGGAATTGCCACTATAAAATTCCTAAAAACCGACCCGAAAGAAGAATCGTTGAAATTATGGGTGAAAATAAGAGTCGACTTAGTAAAAAGGAAAATTCCCAGATGGGGACTAAAGGTAAACTACCTGACATACCCTCCGAGTCCCCTAGGGTGAATGATCAGATATTGGGGGTTCTGGCCTCCCTAAGAAGGAAAAAGCGTAGAGAAAATGGTTCATTATTGTATTAAAATTTGGGGAGCAGACAAGGACCATCTTCATAAAAGGTATTCTTTTCTTTTACATAATCTGTAAGATGCAGGGGGCATCTTGGTTTGGTAAATTGGTTTGGTAAGCGTACGCATGGTGAGGAAGCCTTCCGTAAATTGAGATAGGAAATCTCGTGGGTAAAGGCGTATACCCGGCTGCTAGCGTCCGTTTGGTATACACTCACAAGACGCAGTGGGCATCTTTAGGAAAAAGCCTTTGGATTTTACTGGTATTTGACTTATGTTGTGGCTTCTTACAATGGTAATTTTGGTCCTGTGATTTGATATTGGTGACAGACTGTGTTATTAGTTATTGACTGTGTTATTAGTTGTTTGTTTGATAGAATTGTAGTCTCTGTCTCAAGTGTTGCAATTGTGGAGTGTGCCTGTGGGATCCCGTGTGTGTGTGTGTGTGTGTGTGTGTGTGAGATTGACAATGGAAAATCAGCAGAGTGGAGAGATCTTGAAAAAGAGTCCTTTAAGATGCATTTTAGCACATTGGAAAGAACTGGGAGGATCTCCTGGGGGCTCAGTAATTAAGAAAATGTTGGTAAAATATTGCAGCCAATGGTGGCCTTTGTATAATTTGGAATGTTAGGGAAAATGGGCTAGAAATGGAACTTTGAACTATGATACATTGTTCCAATTACTGTTGTTTCTGGGGTGGCAAGGAAAATGGGATGAAGTAATGTATGCAGATATGTTTTTCACTTTAAGAAACCACCCGGAGTAACAGACGGAATGCGAAATTAATGTAGCTCCACCAGATCCCTTAATTTTGGGCTTTGGAAAAGGACAGGGAAAAACTGAAAGTTAAGATGGAGAGAAGTTGTTCAGCTGGTGATATCGGAGAAAGATACTTGGAGTTAAAAAAAAACCAAACAGTGATCAGGAAGACAGGTTGGAAAATTTTGTATCCCAGGTACCTCCGAGAGGAGCACCTCTGCATCTGTCCTACCTGATGCTGATAAGGAGGAAGAGATTGCTGTCACTGGCAACAAGCAGCAGATTCACATTCGGAGTTAAGAAAGGGTTAAAACAGGAGCGCTGTTGCAGAGGCATCTGCAGCCCCTGCAGAGAGGGGGGAGCAAGGGAGAGAGAAAAAAAAAAAAAAAAGAAGAAAAGTGAAACAGAGGTGGAGGAGGGCTCTCTGACGGAGGTGGGGAAGTGAGCTTCTGTGGAACCGGATCCGTGTACCTGCTATGGGGAAGTGTACGTGTTATGGGGAGTTAGGACGTTGGAAGTGAGACTGCCCTGGGGGGGAGTGCTATGGGGTGGCTCCCGTGGCTGAATTGGAACTAGACAGACACAGCGATGGACCTGGGGAATCTACCCTAGCAGATAAAGTTAAATTAAAACTAGGGAATAGAGGAAATAAAGTGGAATTTTTGTGGATACAGGAGCAACTTATTTGGTGTTAGAGGGAAAAGAATTTGTTACAGATGTGGGAGCTACTGGCCACTGAGAAAAGAAAAAAAAAGAAAAAAAAAAAAAAAAGAGGCATTCTTTCTGAAATCCTTAGAGAACAAATTGGGAAAACAAATAGGAATGCATAGATTTTTATGCATGCCAAATTCTCCAAAATTTTTATTAGGGTGCGATTTTTATTAGGGTGCATTTAAAGAAGGCAAATTGGAATTAAGAGTTAAAAATGATCAATGAATTGCAGTTTTGAGTTTATCTTTAATTCAACAGAAAAGTGAACAGAAGAACCTCCCTGAAATAGGAGAAATCCTTAATCAGGTATATCTGGGAGTATGGGCATCTGAAGTTCCAGGTAAGGAAATTAAAAAATAAAAAAAATAAAAATCCTTGCCTGTTAAAGTAGAAATAAAAAGGGGGGGGGGGGGCTGCCCAATTAGAATAAAACCATATCTCTTAAAATTGCAGTAAAGGAAATTAAAAATCACTGATAAATATTTAAAATATAGATTATCAAATTGAATGTGAATTGGAATGTAATACTCCTATCTTGACAGTAGAAGTTGCAGATTAGTTCAAGTCTCAGAGCAATCAAAAAATTTGCAGAAGATATTCATCCAGTAGTAGCTAATGTGTATACTTTATTGACTAAATTGAATAATAATCAGAAATGGTTTGCCATCTTGGATTTAAATGACTCTTTCTTTTGCTTACCATTGACCAAAGAAAACCCGAATTTATCTGCTTACCTGATGAAGTGGCTACCATGCACTGTAAAGGACATCAAAGAGGTAACTCTGATCAAGAGACTGGAAATAATTTGGCCGATTTTGAAGCCAAATGAGCAGGTGAACAATCTAAAAATTATGTCCTTAATCCCTGACGGCAAACTGAAAATTGAGAAATCTATACCTAGATATTCAAAGGAGGATAGAAAATAGAAGATCCCAAAGGACAGGAAAACTAAGAGGGTTGGGTTCAGATACCTGACAGGTGAGTAGTGATCCCTTATAATCAATTATGGAAGTTGATACAAGATACCATAGTTCAATTAGCGACAATGTCAGCTCTGTCTCAAGAACAATCCTAAAAGTTGAAAGTAGAGATCAAATCGGGACAACTGGGAGAGGAAGTTATCGGTACAGCAGGGGCAAATAAATTTTTCCGAATTACCAAGAAAAGGAGGTTTTCGATATTTGTTGGTGTTAATTATACTTTTTCAGGGTGGCCAGAAGCATTCCCTTGTAGAATAAATAATGCAAGATAAGTAATTAAAACCTTGTTAAACAATATAATACCTTGTTTTGGAATACTAGCGGCAGTTTCTTCCAACCGAGGCTTGCATTTTGGCACAAAATTGTTACAAGAAGTTAGCAAAATATTAGAAATCAATTGGCAACTACATGTTCCATACAGGCCGTAGGCCAGTGGGCAAGTAGAAAAGATGAACCATCTGATCAAACAACAGATTAGAAAATTATATCAGGAAAAGAATTTATGTTGGTACCAAGCCTTACCACTGGCTCTATTAAGAATTTGAACTAAACCTCGGTCGAAAGAAAAGGCTAGGCCATGTAAAATTTAATATATATATATGTATTTATACATATCAGTTCCAGTTTAAAGGAGAAAGCCTTCTGGAAGTGGGAGATGACTATCTCTGAGAGATTCTGGTCAATCTGGGAAAACAATTAGAAGAAATAAATAAGAGAATATTAGGGACAAGAGCAAGGGGTTTGGATTATCTGATTCACCCTTTCAGATCCAGAGACTCAGTTCATGTTAAGAATTTTTCAGGAAATCCAGTACAGGAGAAGTGGAGCGGACTGTACCAGATGTTACTGACTACCTTTACAGCAGTGAAGATAAAGGAGCAGCCTGCTTGGATACAGTACTCAAGAATCCAGAAGGCGCCAGAACCAGAAAAACACCAGAACAGAGGAAAAAAAAAACAAAACAAACCAGCGATAAGAACTAAAGAAAAAGGATGGACTCATGCAACCCAAGTGAAAGGACCAGTGAAACCGCCGTCCATGGACAGAACTAAACTGCCATCCACGAACTGGACTGTAACTTCGAAACCGGGAGACCTTAAACTAAAGATAAGGAGAACTTGACGAACTCCAATTAGGAGGGATCAAAACTTATGTCATTTAATATAAGTCCAGATATTACTGTTATAAATTATTGGTGTCCTATCCATCGTAGTATTGAATGTAATCCATATTTTACTTTTATATGTTATCTTTGTAATCATGAAGTAATTTTAAGGTCAGGACAAGATTTTTGGTGCGATACATGTAGAAATAATTGGTTCGACTGGGATCCGATAGAACAATCAGGAGAATTAATAAGAATTGAATGTGGTAATTTGACTGGGTTGAAACACCAATAGGGCCTAGACTTTAGGGGAGTTATTTTGCAGATGGGGATTGTCAGCGCCCGAAAATTAGAAAATATATGAGACAGATTAATATCATACAAAGTTTTAAGGACAGTGTACTTTAGAATTTGCCTGGAAAGGACCTCAATTATAAATAACTGGGAAAATTAATCAAGTATTGAGAATTGATAGATAGATTAAGATCTGGAATAAAGACTCATGGTAGATGTTATGCCAAAATAAGTGTGGTAGAGAATGCCTGAAGCTCCTGAAGAATATCACTGCTGCCGAGAAGAACCAATACCTTGTTGCTCCCTGCAAAGGAGTAGACAAAGGAAGGCAGAGAGATACTATTGTGGAGACATAATTTTCTGATATCAGGTGATTAGCCAACAGCTACTATCATTTGATTGAATGAACATCTATACAATGAGTCAGACTCCAGTTTTCTTGATCTTAATCCTCGTTAAGAATATATTGGGAAATCACCAACCTTTTAACTGGACATTGGTCTGATTAGAAGATGCCCAGGCAATACGTGCAACTATCACATCGGGAGCGCCCAAATTTAATGTCACGAATTGTGAGCTCTTAAGCCTCATCCTGGGATATGCTTGTGGACAGCACGATCTCTGGAGTTGGGGAGCAACTAATGGCAAGGTCATTTATTGGTGTCCAAGTTCCAACCCAGGAAAATCCTATTGTAATTATCCTGGATATTTTTATTGTGCATATTGAGGCTGCAAAACTATAGCTACTGCCTGGTCAATATCTAATCCAGACCAGTTTCTTAAGGTCAAGTGAGCCCCCAAGGGTTGTAGAACTCCCACATACGACTATGCTGGAGGGGCAAAATGATGTCGGAACCTGTCAAAATTTAACCCTGGAAATATTACAACCAGAAAGTATGGCTTGGACTATAGGAAAGACTTGGGGGGTGATGATACGTGAACCTGGAACAGATAGAGGTGGTTTAATATTGATTAGAAAAGAAGTTAAACAGGTACCTCAAGCATTGGGTCCAAACAAAATTATAACAGGTGAATTAGGAAAGAATAAGACCATGGAACAAGGAACTTATATCGAAACTACAGAAAGCAGAATAGAAACAGTACAACTCATGATTTTAAGACAACAATATACAGGTTTAAGCAAACAGGAGGAAGAATATCCCATGGATGAATTAGAAGGCACTGCAATTTTATCTGCAGCCAGGGAAGCAGTTTTAAAATTAAAATCAGCAAATTTGGGATTGAAAAGAAAAAGGGGGGAATTGTAATAAAAACCAACATTGTAAATTTGCTGAGAGGAATGTTAACTGTGTAACTGAAGCAAGGCTGATACAATAAGGTTTGGGTAACTGTTAATTAAGTAAGGCCCCTACCTGAAGTTTGGGTAATCATAAACTACAGATGTTCCTTTGTCTTTAAGAAACTGCAGAAACCCCCTTATCTATGTTCCTTTGTCTTTGAGACAAACTGTAGAAGCCCCCTTATCTATGCAACTGTAAATTCCCAAGGACAACTAAGAGGGGGCAGAAGAAGCAGGAAGGGACACAGGCAGAGAAAGAAGGTAAAAAGTTCAACCTTAAAAGTCTGTGTAAAGGTCACTGAGGAAGACTCTTACTTCATCCCGAGACCCTCACCCAAGACCACCAGGAGACAGTGCATGCGGAAAAGACTTGCAAAACTAATTATCATACGAAGCGGGAGCAAATTTACCTATAACAACATCTTAGTGAATATGCATGTATAAGCTCTGTAAAAGAGTGACTGTGTGATCCTTGGTGTGCGTGCTGGCGGAGCGGAGACTCCCCACGCACCCAGCGCTGTTTGCTTATTGCCTTTCCTATATGAAATTACAATAAATATCCATTTGATTTGGAATTGGTCTTTGAACATTTATAACAAGGACCTCGCACAGTTCAAATGCACCCACTTTGTCTCAAACCCAGCATGTATCACCTGGTGCACAGCACCCAATTCACACATCGAGCTGAGGTATTTATTACACATGATTTGCTACTATGTGCAAAGAGGATTGCTACCACATCAACCCAAGTGCTACCACACAACAAAATTCACATAGTTACACAATTCAGTTCAGGTTAGTAACTCCCCATGAATCTCACACCATTTACCATTTGGGTTGTTAATTTGCATCATTGATTTCTTACTACAGATGCTCAGGGAAAGGGTATTTTAAGCTGGGTGGGGGTCTTTTAACCACAAGCACAATTTTTAGTATTAAAATGAAGTTATAATAAGTATAGATCATCTAAAAGACAGCCTAATCAAGTCTTGCTGACATACTGAATTCATAGGCTGATGGTGTCCATGTGTTTTCAGGAGGTACCAGTTTTCAAGGATAGTATTTTCCGATAAGAAATTCTGTAGCCCTGTTTCATAATTCACCTACATAAGGTCTTCTTCTCAGCTGTCAATTATCTCCATTAGTCAGCATTGTTTCCAGGTCAACCTGACCTTTTAGGAGGCCCTTGTATCTATTCAGGCTTTTTCAATAGTAACACAAGTTCCAATTTTAACTATGTTGCCTACATCACCCACACAGCTCCTAAAAAGCCTGTTTCGGGGCAGTGCTTTTCCATGCACACTAGGTGTGACGCACAGTAGGTTTCCATGCACAGCTGCCGACTGATGCTCTAAAGGGACTGATAAAGGTTTTTTGGTCTTGTGGGTTTGAACCCTTAGACCATTGAATCTTACCTGGCTTTCCAATTGCCTCGAAGTATGGTGGTCTAACATGGTAGCATAGCCAGCACTCCTCGGTTAAGTTTGGTCTGCTTTCATTAAGGGCGCGATAAAAGGCTCGCATTAGATTCCATAAGGGGCCTTTGGGCTTTGACCACTCTAGATCCCTGGATAAGGAGGTTTTAGCCACAGTGTTATTAGTTGTTTTTAATATGGAGTTTGAAGAAGTGGTTGTGACAATTGTGGGGACAACCTTTTCCTTAGGGAGAATGGGTGGATTCAATACTTTATTCGGCCCAATAGGGAGTGGATCATGTGGAATTCTAACTTTTCTTATAAGAATATGCCCTCCCCTATCTCCAGGTATTCCTCCACGGACACGTATTCCCCATGTTTGTCCTGTTAACCACTTTTCATCTTGGGGTTGCAATACCCGAATTCTGATCCAAGAGCAGGGTTCTTTGCTATGTGGCTTTACGTAGTCTACAGAACGTAGACCTGTAAGGTCTACGCCCTCCTGTCCAGGTATACATCCATCAGGAGTCCAAGTTACTGTTAAATATTTATCAGGAGTTTTTACTACCCAGTTCGAGGCTATTGTCTCACAGCCCCAATAACCACAATAGTAGTGTCCGGGATAATTACAATAAGATGCACCAGAGGCCAGGCATAAATAAAATGGAGGTCCTGCCGGACAGGGTATCGGTACCAAATCACAAAGTTCCACTATGAATTCAGGTGTTCGCCCGGGTTCATTAAAAGTGGTTTTCGTTTCGGTACCCTCCCAAGAGATTAATTCCCAATTGAACGGTTCGTGTGGGTTTACTGCTTTTGTTGGTAAAATTAGTAAGCATAAAGTGTACAGGAAAAAGAGTGTTTTTTGGAGGGTATTGTGTTTGTTCTATATTTGAGTTTTTACCAGTCCTGTGGAAGTTTAGCCAAGGCTGCTTGCACGTCCCAAGTCACAGGCTTTTTCCTCCGGTGGGTTTTTCTCCTCTGCCTCGCCCGTCGACTGGGTTGCGGCCAGACACGGGGGTTGCCATCTTCTCGGCAGCAAGAGTCTCTGGTAGGAATATGCCTTTTGCAACTGGTTAGATGGTTATGCGAGTTAAGGTTTGGCTTTCACCATATACCTGTTATACCTTATGGCTACTACTTCCAGTCTACACTGGTCTGCAACAATGCCGAATCGTTTAAGAGCCCAATTCGTAAAATCACGCTCACTCTTGTAGCAAATACTACAAACTCCTCGGGGAGGAGTTCCCTCCTTGTAATGTTGCCACTATTTCTCTCGACACTTTATGCACTTAAAACATTCAAACAGATAAGTTTCCCACACTTGATTCGTGCGTTAGAGGTATAGTTTGCGACATATAATTAACACATCCCATATAGCTAGCACACCCCTCTTTCACACTTAACTATTTTCCACAAATAATATACAATCAAAGAAACGATTAATGCAAACAATATTCCTATTACACACTGGATACCAAAAGGTAGATCTAAAAAATACGTAAAAACAGTTTGTATCATTACTTATCGTTTTAACACAAGCCTGGTGTCTCCGGGTGAGCTGATAACCTTCTACTGTGGAGGATTTACTGGTCCTTTGACACGAACTGGCATGTGTCCATCCGCGCTCTGCAGTGCGAATAGCTGTCTCTGTGGTGAGTAGAACAAGGTAAGGTCCTTCCCAATTGGGTTTTAGAGTTTCTTCTTTCCACGTTTTAACCAATATCCAGTCCCCAGGTTTAAGATTATGAATCTTTAAGTCCAACGGGGGTCGTTGCACAATTAGTCCCCATTCCCAAAGCTTGTTATGATGTTTTGCTAATTGTGAAACATATTCATTAATTACACAATCTCGAATTAAAATATTCGTTTGTGGACTTTTAATTCTATAGGATATTCCATACACCATTTCAAATGCCGATATTCCCACATCTGCTCGGGGTCTGGTTCTAAGAATTAATAGGGCCATGGGTAGGCACTTAATCCATGATAATTTAGTTTCTATCATTAATTTAGTCAAAGTAGTTTTGAATTTCTCCATTCATCCTTTCAACCTTTCCGAATTTTGTGGGTGCCATGGTGTATGGTATTCCCACTTAATACCCAAACTTTCTGTTAGATCTCTAACAATTTTTGACACAAAATGTGTTCCTCTGTCTGAGTTAATTACTTCAGGGTACTCCATATCGAGGTATAATGTGTTATAATAACGCTTTGGTAACTTGATTAGCAGTTGCCCGGGAGGTAGAAAAAGCCTCGACATAATGTGTTAAATGATCTACCATTACCAATAAATATTTGTAACGCCCTACCTTAGGTAGTTCAGTAAAATCCACTTGTATGTGTGAAAAAGGTCTATATGCTGGTGAACGTCCTCCAAGAGGTTTTTGTCTCATATTGTTTCGATTAACCTTTTGACAGGTCTCGCAGGCTGCCGTGACTGCTTTTGCTATGTTATATACGCCTATACAGGCAAACTGTTGATTGAAATGATCAACTAACGCTTGGGTTCCCCAGTGTGTTTTACTGTGTATTTTTGAAAATATTTCGAGTGCTATGCCCTTAGGCAAGACTTCTCTCCCATCTGGTAATATGTATTTACCATCCTGTTCCTTAGCTCCCATTTGTTCTAGTTTTTCCTTTTCTACAGACTCAAAACTTAAATTTTTATTAACAGGTATTTGTTGTAGAGACAATATCGTACTATGATTGCCTGCCACTCTTTTTGCTTCTGTATCAGCTGCATTATTTCCCCTAACTTGATAGCTTGTACCTCGCTGGTGTCCCTTTATATGTACAACTGCTATTTTATTCGGCATTTTTAATGCCCCCAGGACTCGCCGTATTAGTTCCGGGTGTATCAGTTCTTTTCCCTGTGAGCTAACGAGTCCTCTTTCCTCCCATATTTTCCCAAAGGTGTGTACTACTCCTAACGCATAGCGTGAGTCTGTATATATAGTTCCATCCTTTCCCTTCAGTGACACTAATGCTTTCCACAATGCATACAGCTCACAGGCTTGAGCCGACCAGCTGGCACTCAGGGGACCTGATTCTATTGTCTTAAATTCTCCTTTTTCCAACTTAATGATGGCATATCCAGACAGTCGTTTACCTTCCACTATTCGTGATGACCCATCTATAAATAATACTTCTCCACATTGTAGTTCTTCTTCTTCTAAGTCTGGCCTAATGCGTATCTGTTGTTCAATTGTTTGAAAACAATTGTGCAATAGTTCATCACCTTCTCCAGGATACAAAAATTCAGCGGGGTTAACTGCTCCAATAGTTTTCAAAGATAGTTTAGGGGATTCTATAAGTATTCCCTCATACTTTAATAATCGGCTATCTGTAAGCCATTTTTCTGCTTTTTGTTGTAACACTCCCCTGATGTTATGAGGCGCATATAAGACAACTTCTCCATTAAAGGTAATGCGATTCGTTTCCTCAAGTAATAAGGCAGAAGCAACAATGATTTGTAAACAACTCGGCCAACCCCTGCTCACAGGGTCTAACAGCTTTGATAGGTATGCCACCGGTTTCTTTTGTCCAGCCCATTCCCGAGTTAATACTCCGAATGCCGTTCCTTCATGTATGTTAACAAATAAATGGAATGGCCGCTTTAAATCTGGTAGACTTAAAACCGGTGCCTGACTCAAATCTCTTTTGAGATTGGTAAACTGTTCTTGATCTTGATGAGTCCACTTGGGTATTTTGTCTTTAGACAGTTGTTCATATAGGAATTTGACTTTAAAGCTGTAGTTTTCTATCCATTGCCTACAATACCCAAATAGCCCTAATGCCTGCCGAATTTGCCTCTTAGTGACAGGCATAGGTAATTCCAGAATTACTTTAATGCGCTCTGGGTCTAATATCTTCTTACCGTTAAACAAATAATGCCCCAAATATTTTACCTTTTCTTCCACAAATTGTAACTTTTCCTGTGATACCCGTAGTCCCTTTTGTGCAAGAAAGTTTAAGAGTTGAATGCTCTCTTTCCTTACATCCTCCTTATTGTTCCCTGCTATGAGCAGATCATCTACATACTGTAACAGTACGTTCCCCGTTTGTACCTGGTATTCTTTTAAGAGCTCTTCTAGGGCTTGTCCAAACAGATTAGGGGACTCAGTGAACCCTTGGGGAAGTACGGTCCACCTTAATTGTTGTCTACGGCCCGTCTCTATGTCTTCCCATTCAAAGGCGAAATAATCACGGCATTCTTCTGCCAGTGGACAGGCCCAAAAGGCATCCTTTAAATCAACCACACTATATCAGGAGTTATGGGGTCCTAACTTGCTTAACAGTGTGTATGGATTTGCTACTACAGGGAACCGGGTGACAGTTCTTTTGTTTATTTTCCTTAAATCATGTACGAGCCGATATTTCCCATTTGGTTTCTTTATGGGCAGAATGGGGGTGTTAAAGGGTGACATACAAGGCTCTAAGATTCCTTGTGCTAATAATCGATCAGTTTCTGGTTTCAATCCTCTCCGTCCTTCTAGGGATATTGGATATTGCCTTACCCTTACAGGTATGTGGGGTTCGGAAATTTGGACTTTAATCGGTGGGATTTCCAGTCTACTAATTGTATCCGGAGAGTACCAGACATCGGGGTTAATTTGTTTTGATTATCCACAGTCAAAGGATAAGCAGACACTGTTAGCTCTTGATTTTTCACTTTAATTTCTAATTGTAGTTCAACAATTAAATCTCGTCCTAGCAGATTAAATTCTGCTTCAGGGATGAGCAAGAGTTCACCTATTCCAAATTTATTTTTAGTTTCGAATACCACATTCTTGATTTTGCCGACTTTAAAGGGTTCCCCTTTTGCTCCAATTACTTGTACTTTTTCAGGGGAAACCTTACATCCCTCAGGTATTTGCCTAATAGTTGATTTCTCAGCCCCAGTGTCTACTAAAAAGGTGAACTCTTGTTTATGGGGACTAATTTTTAATTTTATCAAGGGCTCATGATGACTCCGGTCCCCTAAGATATAGAGCCCCTGACTCTCCTATTCCATTTTCAATACTTCCTCATCCCTGATCCTCTCTCTGCAATTCTTCTTTATATGTCCCTTCTTTCCACAGTAAAAACAACATCCCTGTTCTTTCTTTACTACTACATTCCCTTGTTTCATTCCAACAGATTTGTGTTCACCAGTCCACCCTTTGCGATCTTCTCTGACTGCTGCTACCATCATTTTTACCTGCCGCTTGCTGCTCTCCTCTTCTTCGCCTCACATAGACTTTCTGAGCTTCCCTTAACAATTCATCCAAGCCTCTATCTTGCCAGTCTTCTAACTTTTCAATCTTCTTTCTGATGTCTTCCCATGATTTTGCTACAAACTGTGTTTTAAGGAGTGCCTGCCCTAAAGGGTTGTCAGGATTTACTCCAGAATACAGTTGAAGAGCCTTCCTCAACCATTCCAACCACTCAGTAGGGCTCTCATCTTTCTTCTGCATTTCGTTAAATGCCTTGTTAATATTCTGGCCATGAGGTACTGCTTCTCTAATTCCCTGAATTACTATTGTTCTTAGGTCTTGCATATGGGTTCTATGCAGCGGATCCTGATTATTCCAATTAGGTCTTTGGAGTGGCCATTTAATATCTGCTTGGGGTCCCTGGGCATGTTGAGCATCCCACAGTCTCATTCCTGCTCACCTAATCATTTCTCTCTCCTCGGTAGTAAATAATTGACCCAGGATAGATTGCATCTCATCCCAGGTGTAAAGATTTGGTCCCAGAAATTGATCTAACCTTTCTGCCACTCCGAGTGGGTCCTCAATTAAGTTCCCCATCTCTGTTCTTTTAAAATCTCGTAGGTCAGTCGAATTTAATGGCACAGAAATGTATCCGATCACGGGTTGAGGTCCCCCCATGGGCATTTCCCTTAGGGGGTACATCTGAGCTGCCTCTTTTTGACTTCTAGTCACACGTCTAGGAGTAGGAGGGGGGGAAGATTTTTGTTCTGACTCTGATGGAGGAGAGGGCGCTCTGGGGACCTCTGGAGAGGCTGCGGGAGCAGGAAGAGGAGCATAAGGGGGGGGAATTAGAAGGGTTTCGTCTAATTCTTCCTTCTTTTTCTTTTGTTTAGTTTTTATTTCATTCAGCGGGTAAAGTCTAGCTCCTGGTCTTTCTAGTCACACTTCCGCATACTGACTTTCCTCCAGGTTAAGGGTTTTTTTATTATTAACTCAGAAGTTTAACTGCTGTTTTACCCAATCTTCTTCTGACCCGTATACCAGCCAAAAGACATTTTTAGAAATCTTCTTCCCTCCCCATATCTTAGTACAATATTTTATCATCTTCTGCTTATCTTTCCCTAGGGTTCCAGGGAAATATCTCCAGTTGTCTAAGATATATGCCAGAGGGGTATTCTTAGGTACAGTGGGTACCCTCCCCATGGGAGTCGAAGGCTTGCTGCCCTTCGCCCCCATCTTCTGGAATATCCACAAACACACACTCACTCGCTCCCCTTGTTCCTGGCCCAGTCCCTCGCAGGAGATGGGAAACGCAGTACTTAAGGGTCCACAATCGCTTGGTTCAGTATGTCGAACCTCTCACTCGCTATATTCCAGGAAACCCAATCCCGCCCGAACGGTAAACCCGCGAATAAATTCGCAATATACTTACGCGTCCTGCGTCTTCGTCCGGACTCCCATGCACAGAATCTTTATAGGATTTTACCGGTTCCTTTTTGCTCAATATTCTAGAATTTAGGTTTGTCGGTAAGGTGGCAGTGAGCTGTCGGTCGCGGGGCCGCGGACTATCGCGGGGCGCCTCCCCGGAGGACCAAAGCTCACCGTTCCTTATCCGAGTCACGGCACCAAGATTGTTATAAATTGAGACCACAACAGACTAGAATCCAATTGGAATTTATTAATTATAGCAAGTAGAATATGAGCAAAAGCAGCGCTGGACGGCAGGGGAGTCTGCACTCCGCCAACTGCCGTACTAAGCAGTTTAAAGAGTCCCCTTTTATACATCTTTCCTTCCTGTTCTTGAGGTAGTGGAGGTACTTTGCGCATGCTTCAGTTGTTGCTAGGGGGTCGTTTTCTGCTTCCTGGGGGCCGTTTGAGTAAGAAGTCCTCCTCCCTTGTCCCATAGTTGACCTCTCACTCATATTTCCTTTGTTTGTCATGTTTCTGCGGGTTCCTGGAACATCTGGCGGTTATCTTATCTTGTCACAAGTGGCCTTTGATGGCTGTTTTAGTTTGCATATGCGATTTCCTTCTCTTATCTTGCACAAATGGTCAGACCTTTACATTGGGCTTAACATAAATCTTAATAAACAATACCCTAGTCCATAGTTTCTCACAACATTAACAAGGAAGTCAATGCAACAGGAACAGTGAAATATTTGCCCACAGAAGCTGTGGATGCCCCTTCCCTGAAGTATTCAAGGCCATGCTGGACTGGGCTTTGAGCAACCTAGTCTAGTGGAAAGCATCCTTGCCTGTAGCAGGGGGTTGGAACTAGATGATATTTAAGGTCCCTTCCAGCCTAAACCATTATATGATTCTTTGAACTATGGTGATCTTGAGGCTCTTCACTTCCTCATTCCTTCCAGTTCAGGAGGTTTACTTCAAATTTGACCTAATTTGCTGTGGTATTGAACATCCTCCTCAGACAAAGTTCAACACTTTTGAAAGAAAACCCCAAAAGAATAAATTGTAAACATGTGCTAATTATATTTCTGCAAAGAGATGTCAATATTAAATAGCTTAAAGGCATTTTAAATACATGCACCTCTGTACACATATGCGTATGTAGAGACTGGCTTTCTATTGCTATGTAATAGGAACTCCATGAACCCTGAAAAAATTAGGGACTCAAAACCGCGAATACATACAAGACAAAGAGCATAATAGGGCTATCTGGAGCCACACTTAGAAAAACATGACACTGATGCAACATCTGAAAGACTCTTAGTTTGCATCTGAAGTAGACAGCTGATCTTGATTAGATAAGCATGCCTTAGTAAGACATTAACTACCTTGATGAGTGGTCTACAGATAAAGAAGATACCAAGTTAAAGAAAATGCAAAGCATCCTGGTGAAAACTCAACCAATCATTCTCATAACAGGTGGAAATGACCATACACCGTGGGTGTGAAACTGCAAGAAACAGCACCTGGATTCCTGTCTTCTTCAGAATTGGGTGCACAGAACTGCTTTGCAACCTAATTAGGCTACAACACCCATTAAAGTTTGACTGTAAGAACTGTAATACGAAGGCTAAGATTGGTGGGAACAGAATGAGAATGTCTGGGTGTGGAGACAGCCACGTACACCCATCCATCAGGGAAAGGTGCCTGTGTGAATGGCACCTAAGGAGCAGGTCATGGAGACCCTACCACATCCAGATTCAAAGGACTTTGAGATGTGGAGACAAAGAACTGTAATGACTCCCAATGACTCCCAGAGATGGAAACATCGATCACCGTAAGATCCAAAACTGCAAAAGACATGCCCAAACCTGCCCATGGTCACCAACCTAAGAACCACCCAGGAGCATCAGCATGCCTAGCATCACTTGTTCTACTTGTCATCATGACAGATCTCAAATATAAGCATCTAGCACCTTTTGTGGTGCCTGCCTGCCAGTCAGATAGCTCCAACACCCATGCCCTTGATGCCTGCATTCCAGGCAGACTCCTTGGGCACCCTATACACATGTGGTGCATGTGTGGGGGAATGAAACTAGGTTTGTTTCAATTTGCTTTAAATAAAGTCACCTCCTATGAGGTTTCACAAGGGAATTTCCTACATAGTTCATACAATATTGTATCAGAATTTCCTGTGACCAAAGCCTCTTGAGGTCAATCCAATCTTTTAACTGCCTTCAATTTAATTGACTTCAGAGGATCCCTTTTCCATCCTGATAAGGCAACCATGTTCCTACAAATGAATTGTTGTGTTTCCGACATCAATGTTAGTTTTAGCATATTTCTTGTGTCACCATTGTGCTTTCTCCCCCATTATCTCACAACTTTGAGGTAATGTAGTCAGGTAAAAAAAAAACAAACTAAAACAAACTAGGGCAGACACTGAAATCCTTTATAGCAGACAAAGAACTAATAAAAGAGTAGAAAGACTCTTTTTGTTTCCTTTCTTTTTGAATATAGGTCTCTTTAACACATTACACAGTACACTAATATCAGAGCAGCCATAGCACTTTGCTATGACTTACCATGTTTCTTACGTCTTTGTAATAATTTGATAATCAGCCTTGTCAGAGATCAATCACCTGATTGTCCCTCTCTGACCTTTTTCACTGAAACCCTACAGCAAGCTGATATCAGGGATTCTGTTAGTTCCCTTGGTATTCAAGGTATCAATACATCAACATTAAATTTTTAAACCTTTATTAAGAGATTGGAATGGGCTAGGAAACCATAGTACTGTGCTATACCATATCTGTGTACCGAAGTGACATTTCAAAAAGATACCGATGTTGATTTCTCTTGTGGATGGAGAAGCAATAGGAGCATATAAATCTGTAAAATGTTCATAACAGTTCTAAATGTTCACATCCGTACTTCAGTGTGGAGGATGGACGCAGCAAAGTTTCCACCACAAGCAGCGATGTAGACATTATACAGCTGGTTGGACACAAGACATGGGAGACGAAGAAATAAAAGATAAAAAGGAATCAGAAGAAAAGTCAAGGAACAAGAACAAAACCAGAATGTGCAGACATTGCTTTTGCAATAACATGATCATAGGACTGACATGCAATAAGCTTGTGCAAGGAGAAAGAAAATACCTTATATGGGAATGAGGAAAACAAAAATGGCAATGTGGCGCTTTATGGGGCTGGGACAGGGGTTATAAAACTTGAGCTGTATCGCAATAAAGGGTCTTCTCTTCACCTGATGAGAGGAGTCTGTGTCATCTGTCATAGCAAATGGCGCCTGAACAGGGACCTTGGAGAACGTAATTCTGCACTGGTGATGGCAAACCCCCCACCTAACAGAAGAATAAAGTGCTGAAAGGAAGCGAACAAGCCAGCTAGCAAATCAGCATTGCAGGAGAGCAAGGTGAGTGACAGGGAAGGATGGGGAATAAGTTAAACACAGATGAAAAAGCCGTCTTGCGGCTCATAGGGAGTCTGATGAAAAAGCATAACGTCCTTTTGGACTCTCATAAGCTGCATGTGCTTTTACGTTGGGTAACAGTCCCAGACGTTGATGCAGTTACTATTTTCAATGATGATACATGGGTATACTGCATGGATCAAATTGTACAATAGAGCAACAATGGGTGATGAACTGGCAGCACAATTGCTTACCCCGCGGTGCACTATTTTTGAGATGTTGAAAAAGAATAAATCTTCCAATAAGACCACCTCATAAGAGTCTGGAACGCCCCGCACTGGAGGTGACTGCACCCAAGCTTCCTGACAATAATGATAATGATAAGGCATTCCACAGCTCGAACTCTTCAAGTGAACTCAGGGTTCCAAACCTTTTGATGCCTAAACCCAAATTCTCTGTTCCAAGCTGACGCCAGGAAATTTTTGTGACTGCTAAGAATGAGCCGGATGATCCCTTTGATCCAGGTGTAATAGACACAGAAAGCGAGCCTGTTTCCCCCAGGCCCTTGGGAAACTTGGGGCCATATTTGTGTGGAGGCTCAAAAAGCAGGGGACGTCAACATGGTAACAAAATATGCTTTCCTGGCTACGTAGGTGCCAGGGCAACCACCAGCATTCCAACCGTTAGAATACAAAGTTGTTAAGGATACGCACCAAGCTATTGACAAATATGGTCTGCAAGCCCCTATATACTCAACAGTTGTTAAAGGCATTTCATCGTGCCCAAACTCTTACTCCACATGACTGTAAGATGTTAGCTTGATGCGCTGTTAACCCCCTCTCAGTAGTATGCTTTGGCATGGAACTTGCTAAAAATATTTAGAGGAGTTACATGTTCATTACTCACAACTGCCTGATGGTCACCTTCTTCACCAGATCACCATGCAAATGCTTTTAGGGGAGGGTGACTGGACCAATCCCCCATCAGCAAGTTACCCTGCAGCTAAAAGTTTTGCAGGCCTTTACAACTGTACCCACAGTGGGTAAACCCTCAAAAGCTTTTACAGATATTAAGTAAGGGACAACAGAGCCATATATGCAGTTCATTGATAGATTGCAGGATAGTTTGAGTAAACAGGTTCATGATAACAACACTCAGTGAATTGCTTTTGAAACAACTGGTGCTTAACAATGCTAATGATGACTGTAAACAAGTATTAATCCCTGTCCTGGGTTCAGCAGCAGCAATCATTTTTCTCCTTCTTGGTAGCTGGTGCACCGCTGTGTTTTTGATTTTGGGCCTGGGAACAGCAGCTGATAACACCAGTGTTTATAGTTACTGCTTGGTAGTGTTTTGGTTTGACCAAGGACTTTCGGACTTTCTGAGCCTCATGCTCTGCCAAGGAGGAGGGGAAGCCGTGAGGAAGCAGAGACAGGACACCTGACCCAAACTGACCAAAGAGGTTATTCCATACCACAGCACGTCATGTCCAGGATGTGAAAACGGAGAGCAGAGACCCAGAAGGTTGTGGTGGAGCAGTGGTGTGTTCGCCTGCTGGGGGGTGCACTGGCTGGGTCAGGCTTGGTGAGCAGTTGTATTCTCTTTCCTTGTATTTCTCTTGTATTATTACTGGTGGTAGCAGCAGTGATTTGTGTTACACCTTAGTTACTAAACTGTTCTTATCTCAACCTGTGCGAGTTGAATTATTTTGATTCTCCTCTCCATCCCCCCAGGACTGGGTGAAGAAAGAGGGGGAGTGAGTGAGTGAGCGACTTCGTGAGTTTTAGAGACTTAAACCACGACAATCCCGCTGACAGATCCTTCACCATCTGATGTTATAGAAGCCTGCAATAAAGTGGGCTCGATGAAACACGAACATAAGGAAATGGCCACTGCTTTTGCAGCCATGAACCTAAACACTCAACAGTGTTTTGGCTGTGGTCAGAAAAGCCACTTTCATAAACGATGACCAAATAAATTTAATAAACCGCTAGTCCCTGGAATTTGTCCCCGCTGTAGAAAGGGGCATCATTATGCATACCAGTACTGATCCAGATTTGACACGGATGGAAAGCCTTTGCAGGGAAACGGGAATAGGAGTGCGAAAGGGGGCCATGCAATGACACACTGTGGCTCCTGTCCAACAATTGGGACCCCAGCTAGGGAACTGTATGCAAGGACCCACGGACAGCGCCAGAGTGGACCTGGCCACTGCAGAGTCAGTAATTTTGAGTAGTTCCGATGTAAAAGCAGTGTCAACAGGAGTGTGGTGGCCACTAGGCAATAACAAAGGTGCTTTATTATTGGGACGGTCGTCTGCTACTGTGCAAGGACTTTTTGTGTTACCTGGTGCGATTGATAGTGACAGCTGTGGAGAAATTAAAATTATGGTGTAGGACTCCTACACTGCCCTGGTTTTTACCAGCAAAACTGTGCATTGCACAACTAGTGTATTTTGATGCTTACCCACCTCGGGCCTCTACATTACAGCAAGGGGCCCAAGGTTTTGGCTCGATGGGGAGCCCCCAGATATTTTGGACTCAAAAGGTTTCCAGTGCAAGACTGCTTTTAACTTGTAAATTGCAATGGGGAGATTCTAAACATGCCATCGACACTTCTGATTTTCTCTTTAGATCATTCTGTCTTATCCCAGTTTTGTATTACCCTAAATATCCTTCAGTGTGTTATCCTTTGCTTTACTTATGGTAAACCACACAGAAACTGTATCCTCAATGCTTTTCTGCATCTAACTCCTATCATACAGGACTGTGATATGAATACTGATTTGCAGTGCCTGTCAAGGTAGGACAACTGCAGGCAACAAACCGAATATGTATCTTCTTATAGTCAGGTCTGTGATGATAAAATAAGAAAGTATATAAAAATTTATGGAATGCAAAATAAAAGGGAAATGTTTGCAGGCTGATGTAATACAATGAAAATGCCTACATTTTGTCAGTGAGAGATGTCTGTGGCTTCTTTCACAGCATTGGTAGTCCATCCAACCATTTTAGTTACCTTTCTCTTAAGAGGCTGATATGCGATCATTTGTTTCACAATATATTATGATTTTAATTTATAAACTACTTGAAACAGAGCATTTTAAACAAGGCATTTCTCACCTCAGATAATCTTGCTCAAACTGCAGAACTTATTGCTTAACCCCAGAACAGTCAGAAAAAGTCTGTGTGCATAGCATCCACTAAAAAGTAGCTAAACAGATCGACCAACCAACAACTCTTACTTCATGAAGTCCAGTACATTCTGGATTTTTCTTAATCTACCCAATGAAGGAAAAATATTATCATTTGTATTTCAGTTATTAAATAATTATTTCTTCATTACCTTAATCTCTTTTGGTTGCAAGCTTATTTCAAAGGATGGCAGAGACCCAAAACTAAGAACATGCACTCTGAGATGAAACACTTCAACTGAAATTCTGCAAATTCCAGTGCAGTGTCGTACATTGTAGCTCTTTTTTTTAAAAACCAGTTTCAGATGTTAGCAAACAGGCAGCAAGACAGAGAGAACCTAGCTGTGTATTCTGTAATGCTTCTGTGGTCAACCAAAAGTACAAAGTTCTTGGCACATGTGATGCTGGCCAGCAATACTGAATGAGAAACCAAAAGAAGACACATTTCTGGGTACTGCATCCAGAAAGAGGAGGTAGGTCAGTGAAGAAGGTAAGTTTTAAGCTGTCTGTGTAGCTTTATTAAGACCTGCTTCAAGCTACAGTGAAAAACAATTAATAGGCACGCTCGTTGTACAACGTTTCTACACATAACATGTGATCAAATTAAGCCATTCTCATCCAGAGAAAGAGGCTGAGCACAGAAGAATACATCTCTGATCTGACAGTGAACTCAATATAACATGAGATGGATTCTTGGCACTAACTCACTTCAGTATGTACGTACGATAAAGGTCATACATGATCAATAAAACTGATAGTTCTTCTCCACGCTACCAGGTGTCAGTCATTTGATTCAAGGTGACCTGGGCCCTGCAGAACATGACTGAAAAGTGACTCTCTTTTTAGCCATTGTTACTATATGTAATAGCTGTTAAAAACCAACTAAGATACTTACAGACTTATTGAAACACTCAATAAACTCTGCTCTGCAGCTCAGTGATTACAATTCTATTGATTAATCTTGCAATACCTTTTTCAGCAAAAGAGAAAAAATTTATTTTACTGGGTGAATGAGATGTCTAACTTCTCCTACCTACAACTTTTATAGTGCTCACAAAAAAATGTCACATACCTCCACTTAGAAACAGACTGGCTAGCAAATCAGGTCCACTTTCTGGGATGGAGGAGGATGGCTGAAGCACAAATACGGGGAGGCATGGCAGATTGACCATATCACACTCCCATCAGCCCGCCAAAGCAAGCACCATGTGTTTACCATGGTGGAAGCAACCACAGGATGGCTGGTAATCAATGCTGTGCTCCACGCCACTGTTGCATTAAAAGGGAGAAAATAAACCCCCTTGCTTTATTGAGGGGCCAGGAACGGCTCCAATATGCAACTACCAGTCCAGTCGCGTTCGCTATATCGAACCTCTGCTGATCCAGATTCACCAATAGTGCACCACACTGCCAGTCCAATCACCTGCAACTACCAGTCTGACCACATTCGCTATATCGAACCTCTACTGGTCCGAATTCACCGATAGTGCACCGTACTGCCAGTCCAGTCGTGCTCATGAACCCTCACGGCCACACCAAGAGATGTGGTCGCAGTTCAGTGGGAAAATAACGATCGGCAACCAAAACAGTGCAGTTTATTCAGGCAACAGATACAGGTTCTTATGGATTGCCGGTGATAAATACTGTCTGCAAAAGCATGTGCGAATAATAGTTACGTAGATACAAGTGCTCGATAAAGTTAACACAGCATAGCTCTAAAATATAATGGTAACAGTAAAAAGTAACTCTATAGAGATTCTAAGTTTTCCCAGGGAAGCACTGGATACAGTGCAAGTCTTACACACAGGCGTCCCTATGGGGGGGAAGAAAGGTCCAGCCCGTCAACTGGTCCCAGGAGTCTATTGATATTGTCTTTCTCAACTCATCCACAATGGTATCTCCCCTAATATTCCCCCCTCTCCTGAGTCATTTTATGCTATTTTTCACCTTCAAGGTGGAGCTTGAGTGAATCTAGTCATGCGTACCTTTATTATTATTGGTACAAATCTCTCTCACTTCACTTTTAAAGGCATATGACACCAAAAATTCAGAGCGCATGCTCAAAGGCTCTTTTTGAGGGGGGGATCGCATTGGAGATGGGAGTATATTTTAGCATGTAAATGCATTATAATGACATTATAATGAGGCAAAGTTCACACAGAGGACGGCATTCTGTCAAAAGACGACAGGCCGCAGGCTCAGGGTAGCAAGTATGCAGCTTATCAGTTTCTTGTACTACCTAGCTCCTGTCTCTTGTTGATGTTAGGACAAATTATGGCTATGAGGTCTCCACCCTGCTCCATCATCTGTCTGTGTATGCATGGGGGCTGCTGTGGAGTGCACATTCCTGACATACCAGGGGTGGCTGCGTCTTGCCCTGAGAGGCCCTGAAAGTCCATTTTTCCCTTATGTGTGGACAATGCTGCATTTCAAATATAAGTTTAATTCCTAATTATTCCCCATTTCCTAATTATTCCACAGCCACTGCCCAGAACACTACCCTGGGCCTTGAGAAGCAAGTCTGATGGTGACATGGGAAAGCAGTCTAGGTTATTCTTGCCTCAGGCAAAGGCAAGCCCGTTTGTGGGACTGGTTTTGCTCAAGGACCTCAGTGCACTTGGTGGGTAGTGTAGGAGAATGGGGAAGTCTAGTCCATGCCTCAGGGGGATTTGATTTTGGGTGAAAATAGGCAATTAATTAAACTGTATGATGTTTATTGCAATATAATACTCTATATTATCACTCCTGCGGCAGCTAGATACCCATCATCACAGTGGGTGTCTGGCAGCACCTGTATTCACCACTCTAAACTCCATTTCAATCATCATTAATGAAGAATGAACTTTGATGAAACTGGGCAAAATGCAGTGGTGCTAGAATTGGAAATGGCTTCAGCATACAACAGTATAACACCACACACCACCTCTACTGCCCTGTAAAAGTCTGTTGTGACAGATGGAGCCCAAAGTCATGGACTAAGTTAACATAACAGACTTTTATAGGGATGGTCCATAGACTAAGGGAAAGATTTCTGCGTGTACATATATCAAAAGACAGGAAAGGTGTTTGGCAGTGTGGGATGTGACATGACATAATTGCTATTAAGGGTACTGTCGTGGTTTCAGCTGAGGCAGAGGTAATTTTCTTCCTAGTAGCTGGTGCAGTGCTGTGTTTTGTCTTCAGTCTGAGAATAAAGTTGATAACACACCGATGTTTTACTTGTTGCTAATACTCACCCTGATCAAGGACTTCTCAGTTTCCAATACTCTGCCCATGAATAACAGAGCATGGGAAACTTAGACCAGGAGACAGCATAGCCAGGGTAGCTGACCCAAACTAGCCAAGGGGATATTCCATACCATAGAATGTCATGCTCAGTACAGAAACTGGGGAGAGTTGGGCAGGAGAGGCCAGTCACTGCTCAGGGACAAGGTGGGCATTGATCAGCGGGTGTAAGGGGACTGTGTCGGTGAAAACACAGCTGAAGAAATGGCATCAGCAAAACCCGACATTGCTGACACCACTGCCACAGTGAATGTTTGTGCAGGATGTTTGTCCTAACATTGCTATGGCAGGAAAACCACAGACACCTTGGAACAACTGGGGAGAGGTAACTTGAAGAAAATTAACCAAACCCTTGTGTATGTGGACAGACCTGGGGTCGAGGAGATGGAGGGGC
Organism: Myiopsitta monachus; assembly: GCA_017639245.1. NCBI lineage: Eukaryota > Metazoa > Chordata > Aves > Psittaciformes > Psittacidae > Myiopsitta > Myiopsitta monachus. Next base: position 75,919,796 of record CM029920.1, read on the forward strand.
CTGGAGGCCTCTGAGGACCACCTAATGCTTCTGGAAGAACCCCTAGTGATGGTACTGGGCATGCGCACTACTGCCACTGGATGGAGGATGCGGTTAAGCAGAACAGCTCATGGCAACTCTATAAAAGAATGGCACCAACCAGCATGGGGGGGAATATTTTCATCCACTGGATTTGGAAACTGGTTGGACTGTTAGGATGCCACAGCTCTGGGGTGGTAGCTATTGCTGTGAACTCTTCTATTCTTACCTCTTACTTTCCTTCTTTTCTCTCCATCTCTCTCTCTCTTTGGAATTTGCAAATTTGTTGTTGCGCAAGTACAGTTCCTTGGTGCTTGACTCCGTTTTGAGTCTCAATTCTGTTCCCAAGAATACAAGCAAAACTGCGCTCAGGCCTTTGACTGGCATGCAACACTTTCTCAAAGCCCAAACCATTAGTGTGAGTTCAGCAGAGGCAGTGTAATCAGGATCAGTGCAGTTTTGTCTGGACCAGAGAATATGGAGCTAAGAAGATACCAGAAGTAATAATGGATCAAATTAGGACACTGATACTAAGAGAGCAATTGTAGGCTCATAGGAAGGAATTAGGCATAGAGTGACCTGTTTGTGTTTTATATTACAACAATTAAGCTGTTACTACTCCAACTAGTTCTTCAAGCACTGCCTTACAATGATGTTTCTAAGAACGGTGAATACTGCCTTGTTGACTCATCAGGCCAACATAGCTGCAGCCATGTGATTTGCATTAGCAAGAACTGTGATGAATTACCCACAGAAGCATCATCAATGTTATATTCAAATTAAATTATGCAGTGAGACCACTCAGCTTGACCTCAAAGCACACATAATGGAACATATTAAACTGGCTGCATCACTCTGAAGAACTCGGGGTAGTTTTATATGGGATAATTCAAGAAAAATCTGAACTTCCATGGGAAATGAGGAATTCCTTAGTACATGCTATGGGCTAAAAGGCATTATGTAAGGAAGATACTGTAATATGTAAGCAGTGAACAGTCACAAGATCTGTAGTAAAAAAAAATAAATAAATGGAAGCCATTCTGAAAATTTCAAGCAGCATATGACAGAGAAATAAGATGGGATGGATGAAGAGCTGACCAAGAGCTTATGGATCAGGATTAAAGGGAGGGAAGGGGCAAGTGATATTACAGTGGGGGTCTGCTACAGGCCACCAGACCAGGAAGACTGAGAGTGTGAGGTCTTCTATAGACAGGTAGGTTCAGCCTCACATTCACAAGCCCTGATTCTCATGGGGAACTTCAACCACCCTGGCATCCATTGGAGGGGCAACACAGTGGGACACAAGCAACCCAGGAGGTTCCTGAAATGCATTGATGATAACTTGCTTCTCCAAGTGATAGAGGAACGAACAAAGAGGAGGCCTGTTTCCTTCTGCTGCTTCTCTCCGTGAAAAGGATTGACAGAAAGCCGATGCTTGAAGGTGGGATGAGAAAACTAAGGGAAATGTTGTGTTCTTAATAATTATTAGGAAACTGGTGTTTCCATATGTAATAAAAACCAACATTGTAAATTTGCTGAGAGTAATGTTAATTGTTAACTGTGTAACTGAAGCAAGGCTGATACAATAAGGCTTGAGTAACTGTGTAACTGAAGCAAGGCTAATACAATAAGGCTCGAATAACTTTGTAACTGAAACAAGGCTGATACAATAAGGCTTGAGTAACTTTGTAACTAACTGCAAATGGAAGACCACAATATCCTATTCACTGTTACTGGGAGACATCCGGGGCGATTGGCAAAGACGGATGAATAACAGGCAGAAGAACCAGTAAGGGACATGCGCAGAGAAAGAACGTAAAAAGTTCAACCTTAAAAGTCTGTATAAAGGTCGCTGAGGAAGACCTACTTCATCCCGAGACCCTCACCCAAGACCACCAGGAGACAGTGCGCATGAGGAAAAGACTTGCAAAACTAATTATCATATGAAGTGGGAGCAAATTTACATATTACAACATCTTAGTGAATATGCATGTATAAGCTCTGTAAAAGGAGTGACTGTATGATCCTTGGTGTGCGTGCTGGCAGAGCGGAGACTCCCTGCGCACCCAGCGCTGTTTGCTTATTGCCTTTCCTATATGAAATTACAATAAATATCCATTTGATTTGGAATTGGTCTTTGAACATTTATAACACATAGTGTTAAAGCAGTGTCACCTCTAAAAAAGATGGTCATAAGATAAGGAGAAAAGAGTGATGGGATATTTAGTAAAGGACTCCTGCATATAGAATGGGAATGCTCCCAAGCAACTCACAGGTGGTACACTCGGTTCTTGCTACAGTAAGCACCCCTCAGCGCCTCTGAGTTGTCTCATTTGTGCAATCGAGGGGAAAGCTAAAACAAAACTCACTCTGTTGGCTTTGTGTGCCTCCTGCTTTTGTTAAAGTATCTCAATGGGCCCATGCTGACTGAACAGAGTTACAAAGGTAAATATTTATCCATGTGCATGAAGTGTCCCAGACAACATGGGCACATCCAGGTGATTTTTCTTTAAGGGTTTTATAGCTTACATTCTAAGGGTATGATACGAGTCATCCTATTACCTACTAATGCATATTTCTAATTATTCAATCATAACAAAGTACATTTTGTAGGTCTTGTAGTATCATCATCATCCATCAGCATCCTTGAGGTTTATCTGTTAATCCAGATGTTCCAGTCACTGATTTCAGCAGTTATCTGGGAATCATCAGCAACCCACGTTTCTCCTAGATACTTAATTCTGCATAAACAGGGGTTTCCTTATCTTAGTTGATCACTTGTTCTTTTTAGTAGGGGGGATAGGTCTGAAGATAATGATGCAGCAATTATATACTAATAATGTTGTTAGGTCTAAAGGACTGTGTATTCTAAATTTATACCACACTACCCAGACAGAAATGCAAAAGACAGAAGGAAAAAGAAACTGAATTGCAAATGGCAAGATCTGGCAGGCAGCAGGCTCTCATCTCTGCAGATTAATGGAGGTTAGGAAAACCGGTGCTGTGGTATGACTGCAATGATGCCAGCTATGAGGGGAACTGGTTGAAACAACTGCATCCCTTGCCTGAAAGCTACTGACGTCCCCAGGTCCCCTTGTGCTTCTTCCCGGGTCGGGAAGGACTCTGTCCTAAATACTAAGCGCTGGAAATGAGGTGAGACTGACACTTTGTGCGAGATTTGAGGCTTTTCATGCTGCTTCGTGAGACCCTCCCGCCGCCCCTCGCCACGAACCCGAGGAGATCCTAGGGCGGGCCGAGAGCAGGACTACATCTCCCGTCATGCCTGCCGCATAGAGGGAGCTGCCGCCATTTCGGTACCGTCCCCCGGAGCCTTTGGGTCCGGGCGGTGCCGCGTTCCCCGCTCCCCGCCGCTGCCATGAGCCGTCTCAGCGGCGGTTGGGAAGGCTCCGGCGAGGAAGCCCAACTCCTCCTGGACCTGTGAGTGTCGTCCCGACCCCCCGCCCCAGTGCCCGCCGGCCTCCTCTCCCTCCCAGAGGTCCGGCGGGTTCCGGGCCGGCCGGGCAGGTTAGGCCGCTGCGCTCGCAGCGAGGCCGCGGCCTGGAGTAAAGGCATCGCTGCCAGGGCAGCCCGCGGGGCCTCCTGTGGGGAGCCCGGAGGAAAGGTTTGGCCCGGGGGGCAGGGTTGGGTAAGCGTTTGGCAGGGTGGCACAATGGATGACAGGGTTTGGTCGTGGTGACAGGGCAGGTGGCAGGGTTCAGTGAGAGCTACAGGAGAGGTGACAGGGTTTGATGGGGTGGCAGGATGAGTGATGGGGTTTAGCAGGGGTGACAGTATGGGAAGAGTTCCAGGACAGGTGGCAGGGTTTGACAGGAGTGACAGAGCTTGGCAGGTAGATCATGGGATGATCTCTGGCAGATCTGGATGTCGAGGGGCGGGTGAGGATCCCTGGCTTCATCTGGCACCAGTGAATCCACTGAATGGTGTTTTCTTTGTGTTTTTCATTATGTCAAATTCTCTGTGTTTAGGGGGGAGTTTGACACAGCGTAGGAATAAAATATTTGATTTAGCAGCCAAAATTAGCTAGCAAACGATACAGTTAGACTTTTATTCTTATTTTGAAGCACTGAAGATGACATTATAGTTCCCCTGGTGTAGCCAACAAGTGATTTAGTTTCCTATAAAGTAGAATAACAGTGAAAACATAATTGAAATGATTAATTGTTTAAACTGTAGATCAGTAATGTACCCTGGGAATATCCACCAGCTCTTTGAAAAACAATATGATTAATCTCAATAAACTTTTCTCTCAAGATAAAATTAAAATTATGTGGCAAGAGACAGTTAAATGTAACCAGATGATTTGGCACAGCTTACATTGATTTCCATGTATCTGTATAGATTTTGAAGTATTTTCTGCGAATTTGAACCAAGTAGATAAGTCTGTTTGGTCCCTACTCAAGCATGGCTGTATTAGCCACTTAGTATCTTCAAGAGAAAAAAAAAAGAATCTTAAATTTGTATTGAGTTTTTAGATACCACAGTTTTTATATACTACAGTATATGGTGACAGTTGGCTTCCTTCAGAATGAATTGACGAAGTTCATTTACCCAGTGGCCAAAACGTAGTGTCATATGAAAATATGCATTTAGCATGTGACTGAAGTGTGTGCCCTTATATGACAGAGGACTGCTTGCCCATTCACATGGCATCCCTCATACAAGAGGGAACAGCCACAATGAAGGTGCATGCATAGCCCCCCAGAAGGCTCAGAAACTATTTGACTCACCCTAGCAGAAGATAGATGTTTTAACACTGAGGAGGTGCTGGTTCATTTGGAATCTCCATAGGAAAGATGTGGATTTTCAAGGCTAGTTAACTGGTTTATTACATGAAGGATAGTAGAAAGCATGAGAGTGATCTGCTGTTCCTTCTGATGCTGGGCACCCTGGCTATCGCAGCATGAGACAAGACACCTCACCCTGAGCAGCATGCTGTGCAGATCCCATCTGGGGTGAGGTTCACACTTGCTGCAGTCTTTGGAGCTTTGATGAGATTTTCTTTTAGGAAGTAAACAAGTGTTCTTTAGTTCTGCAGTTAAGCAAAGGAATGTTACATGTGGGTAAGGTGTTTAATCTTAGGACAAAGAATGTGGGTGGTGTAACTTGCTTGAACATGCACTGACTCGGAGCCATGCACAGGCTTCTCAATGTCAGTTAGCCAAGTTCATCCAGCAGTCACTGCAGTTCGGTGAAGGTATTGAGTTCTTACACAGGGGAAAGAGTTGAAGGAGTCCAGGTGTGTGTTCAGGTTATGTAACAGCAACTCATGCTGATACACTGCAAGTGAAGCCTGTGTTTACACTCTGGATTCAGCTTGAAATCAGTGTCTTCGAGTTAGTGTCTTCTGTAGTGACCTGCTAGAGGTGCCCTTATTGCACTGTGCTAACTTTAGTGGGTTTTTAAATGTGCTTCCACGCTGGAAATCTTGCTTCTTTCCTTGCTTAAATCTGTGCCACACTTGAGACTGTAGAGCCTTAATATTTTGACCTCTCATGAGTTTTTAATTGATACGAATTTAATTTGTTGTGATTTGGTGGCAGTCTGGTGCCAGACAAGGTTCTGTTGCAAAAAAAGTTGTCACTTGGAACTCCGGAGTTGTGGCTATATGCTAAATCCCATTTGGTTTAACTCTAGGCTGCTGCTGCCCCCTGCCCTCAGCCACTTGTTCTGGCAGTACTATTTCCATGACCTCACAGTTTCATGATTTATTAATACAAAATCAGTAAAGAGAATACTAAGATAGAAAAATTTCTGTCTCCAGTGACAAACCTCTGTCATCAGATCTAGTTTTAAGCACAAAGTTAAAAGAGTTGGATGTAGGGTTATACAGCACAATTCGTATTGAAAGAGTGCTACATCTGAAAGTATCTCCTTAATGTTTTTAGCTGAGGTGAATGAAAGGTATTTCTTCTCTGGAACTAGCTGTCCTAACTGAAGGTTTACTGCCTACCAAATGGAGGCTTTGCTGGTAAAAAGGCTTTTCTTAGAGCTTTTGAATGTATCATCAACAAACTCATTTTGTGAGCTGGGTTAGTGATTGCCGTAAATGAGACTAATTTATGCCTAGAGTTGATTGGGGAGCACTTGCCACAGAAGAATCAGCTGATTGACCCCAGAGGGCAACAACTAAATTGGTGGTAGCATGGAACAGCTGGAACTGATAAGGTTTGAAGGTAGCATAGCCAGATGCAGAAGATGACATCTTATGGCTTGATTGTTCTAATTCTAATATGTAATGTCTATTTTTGACTATACTGTAACTTTCCTTTATTTCAGATGCCTTCAGTGTTTGACAAAGAACCTTTCCAGATATGCTGCAGATATTAAGTCATTGCCACCCAACATAAAGGATAAACTGATTAAATTAATGAGTAGGCAAGGGCAAATAACTGATTCAAATATCAGCGAGGTAAGAACCCATTCAGAACTATACTGTCTGTGCTAGTTAATACACAAGAAAGAACTAAACTAAAACTTTACATTAGACAACAGATAAATTCAGGCCTGTTTACTGTATGTCTCTACAGGTTTTTTCTTAAACTTCATAATGTTAACAGTCTTTTATTAGTAGTAATAAGATTATGTTTGTAGTGATAGAATTAAAAATGTTCTCTGTTCAGGAACATGTATCATCTCTTTTCAGTAAGGGAAACTGGACTGTTGCAAACCAGTTTCTGTTCCTTCAATGTAGTATGTTTCAAGAAGATAGTCCATAGTTTAGTAACAAAAAGATTTCAAGAACTTGTTAGATTTCTGTTATGTTCTGTTGACATTATGAGTTGTATCCTCTTCGCTTGTATTTCCCTGGTCATTATTATTATTGGTGGTAGCAGTAGTGATTTGTGTTATACCTTAGTTACTGGACTGTTCTTATCTCAACCCGTGGGAGTTACATTCTTTCGATTCTTCTCCCCATTTCACCCCCCTCAGAGTTGGGGGGGGAAGAAGGAGGAGTGAGAGAGCGGGCTGTGTGATTTGCAGTTTAAACCACGACAGTTCTTTTTGGCGCCCAACGTGGGGCGCGAAGGGTTGAGATAACGACAGGATTAATAGTCACTCCTCGCAATGCTGATTTATTGGCTGTCAGAGTTGTTGCTCTGGTTCTCACAGGTTCAGCGTGTGATACTTTGCTTACAGCTGGTATTTCTTATCTTAACATTTTTCAGATATGGGTTTTGGGTTAAGGTTCTTGTTACATTGTACTTTATTGCACTGACTTTTAATACAATAGACTCAGTGATCATGAAACTGACCTGGCTTTTGTTCCCAATGTGGTCACCAGCTCTATACTTTGGGAGGTATATAATAGAAGTGTTTAGCAATTACACATCTCTTTTCACCTCCCCAGGTGGTCAACCTGTGAAGGAGACATTCCTGTGAGAATTCTGAGTGAGAGAGCGGGCTGTGTGATTTACAGCTTAAACCACGGCAACATAAGCTCCGTATTTCAAAGAATTAAGATTTAAATAAATTATATGATAATGGTAGGGCTAGAAATGGACAGTCAAATTCTCTTATCTCTTTTGGTCACTGATGTGTGCCAGTTTTTCAAAATGAAACCAGTTAATGACTTGTTTTAGCTGTAAATTCAGAGTCACATCTATTTTGGTATTTATCTACTGCTATTTTGTTTAGCCTCAAAGGAAGGTGAGAGAATTGAGGAAAGCTAAAGGTTGTCCTTAGTGAAATGTAAAATGAATGATTCCCTGTTCATTCCTGCTTTGACCTGTAACTTGGAAGAAGCAGATAATATCAGTTTCTTAGAGTCAGAATAGTGAAGCCAAGACTAGGTATTGTGGAAAACTGATGAACAAGAAATTTTTAGTACACACCATTTTGGGATTGTACAAAATAAGTCTCTGAGTAAAAATCAGAGTCTTATTCATTTATCTTATTTTGGAAAATTTGAGTTGACACAATTTGATTTAGGCTATCTTTTCAGTAAGTAATCCTTTCTAAGCATCCTAAGAGATATATAAAATTGAAAACACATGACTGTGTGTGTATAAATGTGCAAAACCTATTAGGATATCTTTAGTCTGGAAATAAACTAGAGAGTTTAAGATACAGTCTTTTCTTCTGTTTGTAAATCTCATCTTTCTTATCATTCAGCTGTGCCTTTTTTGGAGACTGTTTTCCATTCTGACACTGGGATACTCTGTGCTGGTTCCTTTTCTCATGTGCTTTTTACTTCTCTGTTCCTGCAATTCCCTGCAATTATATCCTTAGCTGTCATCACTTTTCTTGGACATGTTATACCTTAGATCTCTTTGCTAACAGTTTCCAGGTTTATTTCACTTGCATGTTTAAAAATATGCTGGCCACCTCTTGGATTCTGAACTCATAGCATTTCTCCATACCAATTTGCTCTGTGATTTTCCTGTTCTTTCATCTTGCAGATATTTTTGCTGCTTAGCATAGCAAAAATGGCTTATGTTAATTAGCTCTTCTTACTATTCCTTGTTCACATCATTTATGACTGAAGTATTTTACATGTGACGCATTTGCAATGTTTCAATTAGTCATCCATGCAGATAAGAAATTTTCTTTCTTTGTTATTACTTCTGTCCTGACCTTTTCTTTCATAGTCTCCACGGTACTGTAGCTAGATCTATTCTGTTTGAATTTTCCAGGCTGTGTTATCTCATTTGCTTTTATGTATGTCCTTTCTATGGTGTTTAAGTATTTTGCCTAATGTTAAAGGTCTTCCAGTAGAAATTCTGTTAAGTTGCACTTATGTATAAACTTGTATTTCATCACTTACCTCCCTGTTCTTTCCCAGATTTGTGTTATCATGCAATGTTTTTTTCCCTTACTCTGCTTTTTCCTTGGAGCAGCCTTTCATGACATACATGCTAAACTCCTTACTCCAGTTCACTTTTACGATAAAGATTTATAAAGCCATTCAGAATGTGTCCGCAAGATATGTCTGTACTTCAGTTTCCTGAACTCTGCATCCAAACAATCCTTATTCTATCTCAAGTTCCATTTGCTTTGAGACATATTAGATTTTAGCTGTCAAAGTTATCTGAGGTCTGCCATTCATTTTTGCAGAAAGGTTTGAATTATAGTCTATTAGAAAGTTGTGCTTGTTTTTCAAAAGACTCATTTGACTTTGTCAGTAAAGATTTTAGCACCTTATATATTTGCAAAACATAAAATAAGTATTCCTTGTAATATCTTTACTGTGCCTCTTAGAACGGTGAATCTGAGAAAGAAATAGGCATTTAACAAGCCTGCCAGTTAAGCTGTTACCTTTGCTTGTGTGTGGAAATCTACCATATCCTTTTATCCTTGTTAAGGAAGGGAATGGCAAGCTGAAGGGAGTAATAGAAAGTAATGTGAAAATCAGATTTAGCACTTGCTTGTTGTTCTGAAGGACAGCTCAGTGATGGTATAGGTTGTTTGCACAAGAGGGAGCTATGAACAGTATTTATTAAAAAGTAGTGAGAATCCTTGAAAATTAAATTAAAGGTTATATATATGGCTATTGTTACTAAAATCTGAGGATTTCCATTGGTTTGGGTCTAGATTTTATAAATGTCCTCTTGGGGAAGATTTTACTAAATCCAACCTATGGTCTTATGGGAGTGAAACAGCCTACTTAATGAGGATTTGGTACCTCCTCATGGTATAATAATGGGATTACTTGTTTATGAGAAAAAGAGCCTGTGTGTAGGTGACAAAAATACTCTGGGGCAAAATATCTTTCAAATATTACCCATTTCTGTGCAGTGGATTTAAGTTTTGATCACCATCAGTATATTTTTACACTTCAGATTACTGCCAACAAAATTGTAAGAGTTTGCGATGTTATCCTTGGCAAACACAGGGGAGCAATCAGAAGCACTAGCGTTAGCAACTGCACCATCAAAACAGTATTCCCACTGTTTAAATAGTAGTGTTAATGTACTCCTACTGTAGATGTGATCACAGAAACTGAACATTCATGCTGTAGGAGATGAACAGTTGTGGCAAATATACCTTCTTTTCTTTAGAATTTTTAGTTCCTAGAACTGCTAGCTAGCCCCATCCCCTAGTGAGTATTTTTTAAAAGTTCTATGTGATGTCTCACATTACAAGTATTTTAGATAAAAATAGGTATGTTCTATGACATAGCAGAGTTTGCCTGAAACAGTAGGTTTTCGTTACAGGTATTGCACCCTGCTGTAGAGTCTCTAGATCTTCGAGACTGTGATATTTCAGATAATGCATTACTGCAGCTTCATAACTGCAAGCAACTGAAAAAAATCAACTTAAACTCTTGCAGAGAAAATAGACTGGGAATCACTTCAGAAGGTATGTTGTCTGTGCACAGGTAACAGGGATCTTGATTTTGTTTCATTTTTCTTGTTAGATTGGAGTAAGTTGCAAAAAACGTCTTGGGTAAATGTTGCTTAAAAAAATCCCCAATGTTACACCAATACTAATTACACGGTTGTGTAAATTACAGGCCTGGAGCATTGATTACCTTACAAAAGAGAGCTATCAGGTTACTCTCATGGTAGTTTTCTGGTAAAACTATGCTACATTTGGTAATCTGTTCCACTTCATCATAATTATTCCTTTCTCAAAACTTGTTTCAGAGCCTTACCAATACCACTGGGATTGAAGTCTCATCAAATGTGTTTGTTATTAAATAAGCTTGTAGTATCTTCTCTGTCTTAAGAGACTTGACTTGCTTAGGACTTTAGGCGTTCAGGTGTTACAACTTGAAACTGGAGGTTAAAAGTATCAGGAGCTATTAGCTTAAAAGAATTAAGCTTGCTGAATTCTATTTCCCACAAGTTTTTGTTTCCTCTTTTGGTTAGACTTACTCCTTTGCTCCATCGTTTACTCATCCTTATTGAAAATAGAGGCAAAATATTCATTTAGTATTGAGCTAATGTACACCATACTTTAAATCAGCCCTGGTTTATATTTTCTTACCACTCCAAACTGGTACACTTTTTAAGTGGTTAAACTTCAAAATGGATTTTGTTGATTTTCAGTGTCACCTCATAGTTATACTTTTTGACCCCTGAGATACAGTTTATGATGGCCTTCCTCCATGGCTTCGTCTATCCGCTGATTTCTAGTATCGTTCTTAAGATACCAGCTAAGCCTAAAGCTCTTTAGGTATATTTTTCATCTGTTTGGGTATAGTTTCCTGATCACTTTGCAGTTAAAACTGAAGTCTAGTTCTTTATTGGCAAGTTCCTAGTCCACCAAATTTTACTAACTGTCCTTCTTTTAAATTGAGCCCTTTTTAAATTGAGAATCAGTTATGAAGCCTTTAAGCTGGAACAGTTCTTCCTCACTCATCTCAATTTTCATAGAGAGAAAAAAAAAGAAAAGAAGACTTAAACCCACCCCATTTTAAAGCAGCATTACCTTTTACTAATTCAGTACTAGGTGTGTGTGGGTGTTGGTTGGCTTGTTTGAGTGGGGCTTTTTTGTTTGTCTTGAGAATCCTGTTGCCTACTACATGCAGGAATATATGAGCCCTGTCATTACTAGGAAACATTTGCTCTGTAGGTTGCACATGGAATATCTCGTGTCCCTTAACACAATATCCAGCGGTACTTCTTTGTCAAATTCAGCGACCACTACTGTCTGTTCTGTCATTCTTTGCAAAGTGGTTCTGACCCAAGTGTGTGCTATTTTATCAATGTTTCTTTGGAGTTCTATTCAGCTGTTTGTTTCTATCTGTCCAGAAGTGATGTATTTTCTGTACCGCTATAATTATCAGGTTTCTGTCATCCTTACAATAAAAATTCCTTTCACAATTTGCATCTGCAGTTCATGTACTTTTACTGACTACCAATATTTTAGTTATTACTGAATGTTTGGGCTCTTAGGTCACCAGCAAAATCTAATGGCGATGGCTGGTCTCCCCTGCCAGGTCCACATGCACTAAATGCCCAGGGATCCTCAAGTCCTGGCCTCAGCCATGCCATAGGTGTACCTGGTTCCTGTCCTGTTTCTGAACTATTGTTTTATTTTTTTGAATTGACCTTTGACATAACCTCTTACTCACTTTTTACCTGGGACCTAGCACTATCATTAGTCTGCTTTCAAGCCATTGGCCTTTTCTTGTGCACTCATTGAGTTGATATGTCATGTATGTAAGATCTCTCAGGTATCCCTTTGCACTGCAGAAGGGAATTCAGTATTTAGAAATTTTTATCAACTCTGGCATTGTTCATGATCATTTTCTTTTTCTTAAATTAAAAGAAACCAACTGCAAAACTGAGTCCTGCTTGGGTGACATGAGATGAAAGTTGACCAGTCAGTGACCAGAGGGCAGCATATTGGATTCAGCATGGTGGTTATGTAAAAAAATGAGTAATTCTTTAAATTGCTCTGTTTGTCTGACAGGTGTCATAGCACTGGCCTTATCCTGTCCTTACTTGCGTGAAGCGTCTTTTAAAAGGTGCTGTGATATAACTGACAGTGGAGTTCTTGCTCTTGCACTCAACTGCCAGTTCCTACAAATAGTGAACTTGGGCAGTTGTTCAGGCATCATGGATGCATCTCTGCAAGCACTAGGAGAAAACTGCAAATTTCTTCACAGTGTGGATTTCTCATCTACTCAGGTAGCTATGGTGGCAATTGGCCAATTGACTTCTATTTGTTTATTTTATAAGATTGTCATGATAAAATTGAAAAGGGACCTTTTTAGCTGTACTCTTGACAAAATTTAGGACCATAGGTCCTTCCGATTTCCTCCTTTCAAGGAAGAAGAAAGACACAGTTTGCATCTTGGTAACCAGGAAAAAACCGCACATTTTGGAATTACAGCATGTATTGTGGACCAAACATAAATTTTTATTAGAATCAACCCTACTAGTGGAGATTTTTTTTTCCAGTATCTTTATTGAGAGCAATAATTTTTTTCAAGTTGTAAAGTAATTCAAAATATTTCATTTAAAGAAAGTAGAATCTTGGACACATTATTGTCTGGTTTTAGTTAGAATAAACTGACCCGAATAATAATAATACAGGATATCAAACAATATAAGCCCCTAGTAGAAGTAAACACTGTAATTAGTTCTAGTTCAGGAGTGATTGTGCTTTCTGAATGGCTTGTCAGAATTACGGAGTCAACATGGAAGGAATGACATTTAAAATGTCAGAAAGGGCAGGTAAGAGAACAACAGTATTCTGCATGAGAAGGGGAGCTCAGCTACAACAGCAGTGCTGTAACACACTTTATAATTACAGTAAGATAATGAAGTGAGGGAAGGGATTTTCCGCTGTAAGCATTTGATTGACTATGATGGTGAGTGATTTTGTTGAACATGAGTCAAGCACAGAGAATTTGTAATGAAGTGGCAGATTTGGAAAACACAACAGGTTCTTATTTTAGATGCTATTCTTTCTGATTTTGCAGAAGTAGGGCATCAAAAGTAATTTTAATCTTTTCCTTGGTAATTTTTCTTATTAACATTTAACTCTAGTTCTTCAGACTTTCTTCATTACTTCTTTGCTCCCTTGCCTCTCTTCTCCTTCATAGGAAATAACTACGTTTCCCCATTTTCCATGTTTTAAGTGAGATTGAAGCTTCTTGAGTAACTAAAGGTTTCCACATTTTTAATTCTTTTCTGATAATGATATGATAATACACTAGAATTCTGAATTTTGACTAAAAATAAATAGAAACATATACAAGATATAAATGAAATAAATATAAAGTGAAGCAGAGAAACTATGCATGGCATGGCTCTTGCCTATAGAGATTGCAAGGCCTAAGAATACTCTTGTGTTTGAGTGCCAGAATGCATAGTAAAAGTATCAAATGTAACTGGCAAAGCTGTGTGAAAGAATAAGATAGCAAGAACATTGGAAATAAATGAACAGGCAAAGGAGGACACAGCTCACTTGTGGGAGCATGGAAGCAGATGTGAGCTAGACCACAAAGGGACTAAATGCTTCAAGGTGATGTAGCAATTTTTAAAATAGGTCTCACCTGGTGCCTGCAGAGATGACGTACATTAAGTAGAAGGTATGGAAGTGGTGCAGGGAAGGGAGGGGACTTTGTTTTAGTACAAAACTGGTTTCATGCTCTCATGCTCTCATAACCATATACCCACAAGCAACAAGACAGTAGCATTCAGGTGATCTCTCCGATGTTCCGTCTGGTCCAGGTTTGTTTTGGTGACATGGAGATACTCAGGTTGGTCTTAGACTGGTGACCATTGATTTTGGATGTGTCATTTTATACCCTTTGGGAACTGACAGTAATTGCTGTCTCCATTCTGTCCCACTTGCGGGATTTATTAGAATTTATTCATTCACTGCCCTTTGTCTCCTGGTTTGGTGTCTTGAGCTAAATGTGCTGTCATCTTGATGACCTGCTAAGATAGGTGTTGACAGTACCTGCCAATTCTTACAGGCCTTTATATGGCTTTCATGCTGGGACATTCCTGTCCATTCTTCATTTGTACTGTTCTGATCCTTTCTATTATAGTTCTGTAAGGGAGACTGGTAATAGAGGGCCAGAAAGCAATTGGAGCAACAGGAATAACCAAACCTTTAAACAGAAATGGAGCTTGTGGTCTCTGGATTCTAGCTGTCCAATTTGGCTGAGCTTTACTGTGTGTATTTGGTGACTGCTATTCCTGCTGTACTATTCTAATACAAGCTCTGTGAAAAAGCCTGTGTGGTGAATCTGACATCCAGTCCAGCTTTCAAAGTGAAGAAGTTGTTTAATGAATTTGGTTCCTGTAAGCAAACAAATAAATTGCCCTTTGTTGCCTTTCTAAGGGAAGGAATGTCTTTTGTCGCTCTCCTTGCTCTTGCAGGCTACCATTGTTCAATCACTTTGATAAAACTTTTAGAGCAAGTGTATGACAACTGCTGTAAGGCTGCTTGTTTGAGGGATTTTTGTCTTGCATAACTGTTTTGCTTCAGACAACTAAGACAACAGATAGACTCCTGTGATGACTTTTTTGTCTTTTTTCCCAATCCAAGAAATTTCATTAATATCTGCAGCAGTCCTGAAAACAGGAGAAAAAATAGTCTAGGTGGAGCACAAGTGCTTTAAGCCTTAAGAAATCAAAAACTGCCATGCTCTGACCGTGGTAGTGTGGCCACTGTTCAGTGAGGCAAGGAAGCTGCAGGAACAGCAGTGACACAGTTGGAAACATCTGTTTAGAAAGCCAGGCTGGATCACATAGCAGTATAATGCAACAGTAGGTAACAGACTGAAAAAAGCCATACTTGGATAATTTTCTCTACAAGCTTAGTTGGGAAGAAAATACTGTAATGTTAAGTGTATTCAGTGACTGCAGGGAGTGAATAAATTAATAACAACATTTCCCCACACCCTCAAATAGCTGTGTTTGAAAAAATGAGCTTTAATCTGCTGTATTAATAACATAATTCTTTTCTCTAGGTAACAGATGATGGCGTTGTAGCACTAGTAAGTGGAACATGTTCGGGGAATTTAAAGGTAACCTAATATCAAAGAAATGAACTAAAGCAATTGCCTGCATTTTAAAGTTATTATCAGTATTACTTCTGAAGGATAGTTTTTATTGACTGACGTTTGCCTTATGTACACACTTGGCCTCATCTTGGTTATGAATCGAATATTTTCAATCTCTGTCTCTCTGTAGCAGTGCCCCAGACTAGCTTTTTGAGAAGCTTAGTCTTTTCAAAATGAGTTTTCTGCTGTTTAATGTAGTATGCTTATTTTAACTCACATTTTTTCAGAGAGCTGTATAATAAACGCAAATGAATGCTTAACTTTTTCCCTTGATTTCTGTGGAGTTATTTCTTGATTCTGTTGAACACTGAGTCAGAATTTGTAATGTGAATAATTTCACAGATAGAAGAAGTCATTTAGCAGCTCTGCACAGATAAATCTCTAATTTGTGAAAGCAACCATGAAAATGAAGTTGTCTTCGCATAACGAATCTCTGGACACTGAGACAGTGATAAAATGTTGAAGAGGCATCCCACACCTCTTACCATAAATGATCTACTTTTCTATGTAGTACATATCTGTGTGTGTGTGTTTGCTTTCATAAAGAGTGGTTCTGAATCCAACTATGCATTTAGAAGCTAAGATGGGAAACAAGTCATGCTTGCGCTAGCTTATACCATTTAATGAAAAAAGCCAACCCCAACAAAATACCAAATCTGGGTCAACTGACAGTATTAATAACCTGGAAAAATAGGACTGTTACGGTTTTATTTGGAGGGCAAACAGATTTGGGTTTGGTTTTTTTCCTGCTAATTTTGTCTATTTTGGACAATCTTTTAAATCTTGATTCTAGTCTTCAAAAGTGATGTAGTACAAGATGAAATTATTTTTCAGAAAATAGCAGTGAGATTTTTTTTTATATACTAGAATTGACTTGAAAATGTCTTTGTCTTTTAGCTGGTTATACTTTTAGCTGTAGCAATCATTGATTCCAGCTGTTCTAAAGAGACTATGCAGATAGCCTTCATAAGAGGCATAGTAGGTTATGATTTCTTCTAGGTGGGAATCTTTGAAAATGGTTGGGCAAAAGAAAGCTCTGCCTCCAAAATGATGGGTCCTCTGACAGGCTTTTGTAAGTACTGTTTTTGTAACAGGAGATCCACATGGAACGCTGTGTGAATCTGACTGATGTTGCTGTGGAAGCAGTCCTTACTTGTTGTCCGAAGATACACATTTTTCTGTTCCATGGATGCCCTTTGATAACAGGTAGGTCAAATCATACAGGGAGTAAGAAGAGTAATTACTTCCCGATAGTATCTTCTTTGCTGTCTGGAAACGCACGCTACACTTTGTAAATAATCCCAAACAAATGATGACTCCATAAATTAATAATCATACTATGAGATTTTTCAAAGCAAGGTGAGAGTTTTGCTTTGATATGTGGAAGCCATCAGGGAGGGAATTTTTGTTGTTGTTCTTGAATTTGGATTTTTTAAATTTCCTTCCCCCCAGCTCAACATGCTGGTGAAGACCCAAAGTTGATGATAAAACTGCAGAAACATGTGTTAGCATCTTAAGCCCCTCCTCTATTCCAAAAGTATGCAACAGTATCTATTCTAGAAACAGTGGAATGGAGAAGGACTGGTCAGCCTAAAACAAATTTAAAAGAGGTTATGATATATCTTTAGTTTTTCAAGTTAGGTTGGTTGGTGATGTGTTGGAGTTACATGACTGGAGAAAAAAATTAGGAGTTTTGAATTACTACAGGCGTATCTGAAGTGCGATATTGTAATAGCAAATTACAATAATAAGCATAAATGCAGATATGGAATTATTTTGCTGTTAACCTAATTTCTAAACACCACTTAACTGTGTATTCTGAATGAATAACAAGAAATTCCTTGGTTCTTTTGTAGATCGTTCCCGAGAAGTTTTAGAGCAGCTGGTCATATCAAACAAAATTAAACAGGTAACATGGACTGTTTACTGATTATTTATCATGTACGTATGAGTGTGAAGTTTACAGCTGGGAGAGCTCTTTCAGAAAACAAGCACCTTGGAGAAATAGCACCTCGGTGACTTTTGGACCACCAGATTGCTTCCCTCCTTGTTCCCACCAGAGGTCTCCATCGCCATTCCAGTCCTTGCCTGTGAGTCTGGGCTCTGCTTAGAGCCCTGTTTGTCTTTGCATTGCTAATCATACTTCAGTAAGAGGAGAGTTAAACGATAATTAGTATTACACTATCATCGCTCAGCCTCCTTCAAGTATGAGAATTGGCTACTACTTTCTATCTTTTACCATCGTAGTTACATATACAAACCAAATTTAAGTAAGTCTGTGTTCTGAGTTTGTAGTCTGAGAGGGTAGTTGCAACTGAAAGTACCAACCCAAACATGCTGGTGTGTCTGTAAGGTTGAGACTGTAATCTGACAAAAGTCAACAGATTGAACTGGTGAGTGGAGGTGGCATTAATAGCAGTGCAAATTTGTTTTTAGTAAGAAACAGCCCCCTCTCACCATTTACTTTTGGTAGGTCTGGAAAAAACCCTGTAGGTACCTTTCTTCTGATGTTACTGATGCTTCAGGTTTCTGTTCTTATTTTCTAATACTTGCTGGATTTTTATACATCAAAAACTACAGTCTGTGAACATGTAAATGTAAACATAAATTTTCTTTGAAATTGTTGTGGTGACTTAATAAATTACAAAGTAGTAGCTATGACTGATTAAAAAAATCTTGTACATGGGCAAATACTTACTTGCTCTGGCTTTTGCCTGAGTTGATGAAAATCCTTCTAGGGAACAAAATACTGGTCCTCATAAGCATTGCTGTGAGTGAAATAGGACCAAATTGAATGAGTACATGAATCTCAGGATAGTAGAGTTCAGCAGAGTATGTGTTCTGCTGTGCGTGGTTTATTATCTTTCCAGTGGCCCCAGAAGCTGAAAATAACAACCACTTATATACTGTTCAATTGTGGTCATAATAAAGAAAAAAATCTTAGAAGTGTAAAATGTATTTATTACATGATGACAATTAGAAGTCATGTTCATTGGCTTTCTTGAAACAGCATAACCTGTAGTGGCACTTTTCGGATTTTTTTACATTAAACTTTAAAAAATGTTAGCAATTTTAGCATTATACAGGGCAGGTGACACACTGATATTCTGCATCTAGGAGTAGCAGGGTTTAGCTAGGGAAGATCTTACATGAATCTGATGACACTTAGGAAGCTGTGAGTTCAGGCAACCATAAGGAATACGTTTACATTATAATTTAACACTTGTAGCCACAGTTATTTAAAGTGTTGCAGAAATAAACCAGCCTTCTACTAATCTATTTAAAATTCAGGTCAAATTGCATAGAAGATAATAATATATGTTGCTGAATATATAATACTGAAGGATATTACAATGTCTGACAATAATCTCTGTTGTTCTGTTGATTATTTAGTTTATGGAAGATCAAGTTCATGTAGAAAATTTGTTCACGTGTAACTGAAAGCATAATTTTCAAACTCCAGTGTCTAAATGCCTGGCTTCTACTGCATGCAGTGCCATGTCTCAGCCCAGTGATGAGTACATTCCTATGATATAGGTATAGCGGCATTAGTCCAAACCATTCCTGCAAACAGGAAGTTGGTTTTGCTACATTAGCAGCTCTGATCTGAAGGCTGTAATTGCAGTGAATCCTTGGACCAGACTGAGGCCTAAGAAACTAATCTACAACATTTTATTCCCATTCTTGGCTAAAGATTAGCTTATTGGATTGCTCTGTGGAATCCCTGGTATCAGTCAGGGCCCATCATTTCTTTGAAGTCCTGGACATGAGTTGGCAATAAGTTTGTTTTGCACTGTTTTTCATATTGATCCATATAGCTGATTAGGCAGCAGCAATTACACTCTGTCAGTAGTTGTGACAAATAAGTAAAGCATAAGGACCACACTGCCAGCCCTGGCTTCAGGAAAGGCACCACAAAAAGGGTAAATAAAATTGTGAGCTAATGCAAGTGGGAAGGGGCCTCGGAAGTTTTCTAGTCTAACTTTGTGCCCAAAGCAGGGCCAGCCGAGAACTCAAACCTGCTTCATTAGGGCTTTATCCAGCCAAGTCTTGAAAAACTGAAGATGACAGAGCCTTCAGAAACTTTTGAGGCAACTTGTTCCATGACTTGACTATATTAATGGTGGGAAGGTTTTCCCTTCTATCCTGTTTTGAACCCTCTTTTGCTTCAGTTTACAACTCTTCTCACTGGAAGAGCCTGCCTGTCATCCTGCCAACCTCCTCAATAGGTATGGGCAGGCTGCTCGTAGGTCTCTTGAAGCCTTTTCTTTTCCAAGCTGAAGAAGCCTAGTTTCCTCAGACTGTTATTGTAAGATGCGTAGCTACAGCATAGTGTGGTGGCTGTCGCCAGACTCTCATCTCAAGTGCTACGTCCAGCAAGAAGATTCTAAATGGAGATGGTGTGAAGCAGCTAAAGGTGTAAGAGCACCAAAATCTTTAACAGCAAAGGACACTTAAAAATTCTATCTGCGGGACAGTGCTACTGCTAACCTCACTGCCAGCGTGGTTCTTTTTCCCCTTGTTAATGTAAGTTTGGATTTGTCAGGTTGAAGGCAAATGCAGCTTACACCGTGTCCTTAAACGTGCATGTAGGTTTACCATCTTCTCCTGTCGCCTCTACTAAATGTGTCACATAGTGGTAGATTCTCATCTGTGCTTAAAAATCTGTACAACACTGCAATGAATTACCAATGTATTTTTAGGCTTAAAAGTTTAACATAAGTCATGTTAAATCCTTCAGTGTCAGAGCATGAGTCTGTATGCTTATGTGTGTATTTCTAGCGTAACTACGGGAATATTTATTCAAGTTAAATCACAGGCATTTTCAACAAATGCTTACAAGCATTGGGTGAAGTGGAAGAAGAACATCCGGTATATACTTATCACTTCATATTCCATATTGTTTGGATATTGTTACTGTTGTACATTGTTGAGCGAGCACTGCAAAATACTTATTGTACTGAAGATTAAAGTTTGCAAATCTCCTGTTTGGATCATTATGAAAACTTTTTAAATTATATTTTGTAACCATGTACATCTTGAATGTGTTCCTAAACCTCCTACTTCATAAACACCATAGTTTTCTGAGTGAGCACCACCTGCTTTTTCATTTTTATAAGCTTCCACCACATCACCTGGTATTGGGATAGGTATAGGTGCACTGTGTTCAACTCTGCAGTTACTAGTTCCTCATCACTGCTTGTCCAGTAATTAACTGCTAAAGGTGACAGTTCCTGCAAAACTTCTCTGAAATGTTGGTTCTTCTTCAAATGGCTGCATTTACAACCTCTGGCCTGTGTTTTAACCCTGCAGAGGTTCTTCCTTGACAGATGGAGCTGAGAATGATTCTTAGGCTTCTTGTTCAACATCTCCTCAAGAGAAGGGGAGAATAATTCTACCTGATTTTCTAGTTCCTGTTTTTATTTAATTACTTTCTGTTCAAAAACATCAAGGAAGGAAAGATTTCTTCACCCTCACCAGCTTCCCATGGTGAGAGATTGCCTTTTTTTTACCCCTGCAAAGTTAGAGAATGTAGATCATTTGACCTACTCTCTAAAGGATAAAGTTACCCTATAGCCATTATTATTTAGTCACTTCCCACTCAACTTTAGCTACAGTTTAAGAAGCATAATTCAGATTTGCATGCAACTCCTGAATAATCACTCTGGCAGCTTAAAGGAAGATAAAACCTTTTATTATAGAGGGGAGGGGGGGAAAGATTCAAATAACTTACTTTGACATTCAGAAGAGATACCCCAAAAAAGAGCAAGGCACTTTGAGCACAGTATGAGTTAATACTTTAGTGGAGAGTTTTATGAAGGACAGCAGTAATTTTCACTGTAATTAAGCTGCAGCAGACTGTGAAAGCAGTGCAGTAGTACTTCAGCCACCACCTTTTCCCCCACAGCAATATGCTGGACGTCCAGTGCATTTCACAATAGCATCAAAGAGCAAGACATGAATATACACAAGAAACATCAAGCACGCAAACTCTTTCATGTTACTTGTCTTTGGATTTACACTTTAGAGCAGGCCCCTCTGAATACAGTTTGCATGTAGTTTTTAACCTTAAATGGAGCAAAAGCCTCAGTAAGTACTACCAGAATCAATACAGAGAAGGAACAGTAACCTACTTTGCATCAACAGTTGCGTTCATGTTGAATTCCCATCTTCAATTTACACTTACAAAAATAAAAAAGCCAGCCAAGTGAGACAGAATTCATTAGAAAGCCAGCTTCAGCAGCTTTCCAAGCTATCTGAGGGCTGATAGCTCCAGACGATACTTGATGTTAATCCATTGTTCTCTTGTCTAGTATACTCAGGAAGTGAATATTCTATGACTTTGTGCAACTGACTGTGAATGCGGTGGCTTAAAAACTGATGCCTGCCAGGGTCACCAATCAGCACTTCAGTTTGTTGTATCCTGATGCATTTCTTCAGCCAGTGATGCAGACCATTAGCAAGCTGTTCATCGTAAAACATATCTCCTAGAACAATGAGGTCCCAGTTGCCAGCCTCTGAGTTAATTATGTTCTTAATGGTGATGGGGAAGGGATTCAAGTGGTTGAGTTCACAGTTCAAGATCATTGCTATTCCTGCAACTGAAGAAAAGACAAAGTAAAATGAAAGTTACATTTTTGGATTCTGCTGCTCACGCCCCTTACAAATTTCCTTGACACAACTTTCAATTTCATCTCTTTAATATTTTTGTTTATCCTATCTAGGAACTTCCACAGTTTTCATTATTGGCATAAAGTGATAGAATTCTACCCTCACTGCACCATGATGTAGGAAAGAATATTCCTGGAATGGATACCAATGGAAAACAATAACAAAATTGAACCAGAATTTCCCAACTGCTGAACCCAGGACATTAAGGCAGGACACTTTATGTATATACTTCCTCCCTAACCAATGTGTAACTAGATCATGAATAAACTGAATTCATAAGTCAGTAATGGGAAAGCTAAATGGGAGGTGAATGGGAAAGGCAAAATCTAGGCCCTAAAATACGGAAGGGCAAGAAACTGCTGTGGTCTTACAGAGCAGCCAATTTGTCACCTGTGCTTGGAGTTCTCCTCCAACCCAGCTGTGATGGTTTACAGGCAACACTCAATAGGAATTTTCCTATTCATTCATTCTACAGAGCTAGGGAGATATACTTGGTACAAGAGAGGCAGGTACAACCCAGCTTCCCATACTAGCAAAATCTATTCATTGCTTTAGCATTCTTAGAACTCTCTTTGGAATACAAATTTCTCCCCAGTGGAGCAAATAAACATTTGTGCTAAATGTGCTTTAAAAATTAATATTTTTTACACAGAGGTGAAAAGAAAAAAAGGCCTTACTAGGATCAATGTCATTAGCAAGGACTTGTGATGCACCACTCATCACAGCAGCTATTGCTGTTGCTCCACATCCACTTCCGAGATCCAAAACCGATCGTCCTTTAACAACATGTGGATTATCTAAAATGTACCTGAAAAGAAAAAACGTTCAAGCAGAGAACGCAGTTATGCAGATTTCTGTTTTACATTACACTGCATAAGAGTTCTTGTCATACATGTAAATGAAGGATGGTATCTTAAGAACACGACTCCACACGTGCAGCTGGTACACGGCTCCTTCTTTGTTGCTGCTGATAAAAAAAAAAGACCCATCATCTTTCTCCCTTATTTGTCCTCAACCCCCCCCAAAAAAACCAAACAAACCCACAAAAAACAACAAACAAACCAAACAAAAAAAGGAATCGATCCAAATAAGCACCATTTTATTTCAGTCAGCACCTTCTCTGACAGGTGAGCTTATCTAATACAAGGACACAAACTGCAAGGTGACTAAAATGCTTGGCATTTGCAATGCTTGGCACCAGACAGGAAGGATCTGTAGAAATTAAAAGCAATCTGACTGAAAAAGCATGAGGGTATATTCGCAGTTGAATACTGTACCCATCAAAAGACAAGGCCTACCCATTGCCCTAAAATACTGCTTATGCAACTGCTTGGAAGAAGAATGTCTCCTCTTACTTTTCCTGAGCCATGCAGGCACAGATGCAAGTACTTGTAGTCTGCTTAATGTTGCTCCTGAGTTAGGAGTAAGCAAATGAGATTAAAGCAGCAGTGAGCAGAAAGAGTATCTTCACCCAGTTGCTGACACCTGCCAAGAGCCGTCCACAAGCAAAAACCTCTGGGCTGGAAATGGAGAACTGACAGAAAGCAAGCAGCAGTTACTGCTAAGCACTATGGATCATCTAGCCATTACTGAAGGTTCACAACTTAAAACAATCGCCTTGAAATTCAATCTTCTGCAAAAGGGAAGGCCTTAAGCAAAAGGGGGCAAGAGCCCCAGGTGACAAGTTACTACAAATTGCCATAAATTCATTACCAATTGCCATAACTTCTGTTAAAGTAGAAACAGCAAAGGAGTCTACATTTGTGCTGTGTTTCAAGATGGAGGATTATAGCTGACTCTTTGCACAGGGCTATGGGTGAGCACAGGTTTTGCTGTAGATTGCAACACAGAGAATTGCAATGGAAATATTAAGATTGGTGTAAAAGACAAACGGATGGAAAGGTCAGGGCCTATAAGCACCAACAGGAATGGAAGAACGAGGCTAGGAAGAGTGTCAAGTGTTAATGGCACCTAATGGCTAGAGCCCAACACATCTATATGCAGATTCCTAGGAGCCCAGCTTGGGAGAATAAAAGGCAGCCCACCCTCATACTAAACAGTTCAAGCCATTAAGAGACAACAGCAGGAAGGTCAAGACCAGGACTGAAGATACAGAACACCCAGATCAGAATAAATCAGGAGCTATGAGGGTGGCCTGACGTCCTATGCCTCTTGTCCTACATGTCATCACAAGAAATCCTACTAGTGTAGATATGCAGAGCTTGGTGCTTTTGAGGATGTGGTTATAAATCTAGTGAGTGAAACTGTCTCAGTTCTAATGAAAATTACCTTCTCCCTTGGCACCCACACAGTGCATTATGCTGCTGTTGGGGACTGCTGTCTGCCATGCTGGGGTAACAAGGTGCCTTGGGTTTCACCAAGAGGAATTACTTGAAATGGGAGAGTCCTGATGCTATGGAAATGCCAACCGTGAAACCAGCACGGTTATGGAAGCAGCATGTTTTCAGGATCCCTTTTTCTTTGTACTTTTCCAGATTATTCAGCTAATTTCTGACATCCCCAGCACATCAAACAAGTGCTTAAACACAATGAAATGTCAGATTATTATTGCTACCCAAATGTCTAAGCATATGGATCATACAATGACAAAATGTAGATATTACCTAATTTAATTATGCAATATTTAGGAGCACTCAAGTTCATCTAGGCAGGCCAATCAAGTCACAATTTACCTGTAAGAGTTTTCTCCTCATCAAAAACACATTGCTGCTTATGCTTTCTGACAGAAAAACAGTAAAAGCCCAATTCAGATCCTTCTCTTTCATCTATGTGGGGAATGTCTGACAGCTTCTTTGCTGTAGCAATTATAAGGTTTTGCTGCTGTTCAAAGTGAGATCTGATTTTACAGAATAAAAGAACTCTAACTAGTTCCTGGAAATCAGGAACATTAAAGACATTTTGACAGTAAGCAGCCAAAACCAAAGTGTGGCTTCGGATGTGACTAAGAGACAGCTACAATAAGGCTTGACTGACGATAACACTGCTGAAATCCTACATGAGGAGGGTGATGCAGGCTAACCAACACATCAAGTGCATTAGCACAAACCTACTTTTCTCACCAGACCGTACCATAAAAAAAAAAAAATTCAAATAACCAAACCCACATTAAAACAAAACAGTAATCCTTCTGTTGAGAGTGACAATGAGTGATAAACACCTCACTAGGTTTTGATGGCACAGCCCTCCACAGACCCAAATTCAACCCTGTTGTCAACACATGCATCACCACTGAAGAAAACAGATCTCAACTCAAGAGCTCTAAATTATTCTATACATAGCAGGTGCTGAACCTTCACTGCCAATCAGCAAAGGTTGTGTCTCTCCTGTATAAGCAGAGAGGAGTATGGATAACGCACTCTCATGCAGGGCAAATACACATCACTAGGAATCACTACAAACACAGCTAGGTCTGTCATCCTGGCCCACAGCAAACTGGACTTAGAACTTTAGTGATGCATGCTGGTTACCTGGAGAGGGCTTGACCTCCCGGCCAGTAAATTGCCCAGAACGGGTCCCCATAAGGCCACAGGTCAGGTTTTTCCTTCCAGAACCTGCAGCGAGGTGTGAGAAGGCGTAGCCGTATCTCTGGTGTGAGGTGCCCACTGCTGGTGACCTCCGTGTTCTCCTCCAAAAACGCTCTAACTTCGGGGTCCAGAGACTTGCCAGCACTCCAGTGGCTGCAGCGCTTCCAGTGCGGAGAGGGGCCTCCTCCCCTCCTGCTCCTCCAAGCCTTGGCAAAGGTGTCCTGCCTGTCCAAGAGGAGAAGACACTTCCAGCTGCGGAGGGCCATGTCTCCCCAGGATTGCTCAGAGCACAGCTTATCTTAAGCAGATAATGAGGCAGAAAGCTTGAAACAAACTCACAGGATGTTGTTTTTCATAGCAAGATGAGAATTCCTAAAAGGAGAACAATGTCAGTGATGTTTCTTCAGCAACTCCAAGGCTGTGCACCACTAGGGTTTTAGGAAGGAGGTGTATGTGCTGTGGTATGATCATGAATGTGTGCCTTGCCTCTTCCCGAAGAGCCTTTGGAGTCTGAAAGAAGAGCATTTAAGGAAGAAGGTAACAAGACAGTCATTCAGGATTGTGCTATGACCATATCCCATGAGAAACAACCAGTTAGCAGGATAGCAGACAGAGCTAAAAATTAAACTTGCAGCCTTTTAACATTTCCCTGCACACAGCAACCTACCCCATTTAAGGTTCTTATACTGAATCTGAGATTCTGTAGTAGGGCTCTGGCATTACAGGACCTATGGACATAGCAAAGGTTATCAGTGGGTTGCTTGAGAGACACTGTTAATTGCAAGTAATATAACGAAGACAAGTCTTTCAAATGAAAGCACCTTTTCAAAGACAAGCAATTAAAGGATTTCCTCAACAGATTTTCCTCTTTCTCTCAGATTTGGCAGGCTGCCAGCTCCAAAATGAAAATAAATAAATAAACCACCCCAAGAACTGATCTGAGTCAGGATGCTCCTGACTTGTTGCATTTCAGTCTGTATTTTAAAGGCTCCATTAGTCTTACACAGCAAGAGTCACATGTGGATGTTCTCAGCTGAAGAAGAAAGGAGAACTTCAACCACTGTAGCCCACTCACTGTCGGGAGCTATATAAACATGCTCCAAGCTGTCTAAAGAGAGAAACTGAATCCAACATGTTTTTAAAAACTAAGTTTTTAGAAGGTGAGACAGTCAGACTGGACAGGCTCTCACTCAAAGGCCTCCTGACACCACTCAAGGCCAGTTTTCAGGTCACAAGCAGTGAAGAGAAGGAAAAGGGAGGATTGGTATGTCAGAGTTTAGACTAATTTAAGAATCAGGAGAATGGAGTGTGAAGAGCTGCAGCTCTTGGCTGAGCGCAGATAAAGAAGAGCCTCGCAGCACTTTATAACCCACCACCACCCTGATTCTTTCTTACACTTATCCTGCGATTGTTCCTACCAAGGGGTGGCCTGAAGAGAGAGCAGCTGGTTTTCTGCCTTCCTGCTCACGTCCTTCCTCATCCATCCTTCAATATTTACGTATCTTTTTCCTTCCTCATCTTGCTTGCTAATTTCAGTTACTTGGACTTACACGCTCCAGGGCAGAGTTTTTGAACCTCCCCCTAAACTGATGACCAGAGAAATGTTTGAGGCCTGTACTTCCACAGCAGCAAGACCGTAGGTATAGAGATGCAAGAGAAACTACACTTGGTGGTTTGTGATTGTTTTCTCTCTTCTGCAATGGTTTGCATGAAAAAGCAGAATCATGCATCAAGAAAAATCAACTTCAGCCTGCCTCTGCCCATTTTGCAGAACAGAAGAACTGTGGCCAGCTTCACCATCTAGAGCTATGAAGGTTGTCCTTAAAAAATAATGAGGCAAAGGGACAGCAGGAAAAATAGGCTAATAAAACAAGGTCTTAACATTTCATGTTTCATTGCTTCAGTTTTTCTTTGTCTGTAGTAAAAGTTCATATGTGTTTATTGGCATTTTTGCTGTGCACTGGCTTCTGTTTTAGGTACTGGATTTAATTTGATTGCTTTTTGGAATGTTAAGCCATGAACTTCCCTCCTGTTACACTTTGCTATTTAAGCTGATAGTCCAGTTAAGTCTTTGCTTAAATCATTGGCTAAAGGCTTTATGTTTTTACTACAAATAAATACATGTGACTGAACACTTTGCGGTTTTCCACATCAGAGAATGCCATTCCACAGTCCATGTAATTAACGAACATAATTAATGCCTTCCTTCTTGAAGGCAGGGCTATATAATCTTCACTTGCTTGCGAAAAGCATGAAGTTAACTGAAATCAGAAATATAAATCTTACCAGCTAATGCTGTATACTGTTTTCCCCCCATGAATTGCTACAGAGTAGCAGGGCTAAGATTCAGTAGCACATTCAATTGCCTATTACAATGGTCACTCTTTCCAAATGAGTTTACATAATCACAGAATGGTTTGGATTGGAAGGGACTTTAAAGCTCATCTAGTCCTAACCCATTTGCCACAGCTCCTCTGGGCAACCTGTGCCAGTGTCTCACCACCCTCACAATGAAGAATTTCTTCCCAACATCTAATCTAAATCCACCCTTTTCAGTAGGGGTAGAGAAGTATCTGCTAAGAGCTGCCCTCAAAATGCCAAACTGAGTTTTAAGTAGTCAGTGTAGGAAGGTGTCAGAACAGATATTATTTCATTTGACAGTCACGGCCTTCCCATCTTATTGGGAATAAAACGAGTGGGCAAGTAGAACACTGACAAAAGGCGCCACGAACAACCAAAAAACCCAAACCAACAGGCCACAAAACCAACTAAACACAACCCCTCCAGAAAACCACCACGAAACCTCAACCAAACCAACCAACCAAAACCCTGCCCAATTTAAGCTTTGAGCTTTGTTCCTTTTCTTTCTCCCCAGGCGGCAGGGCAGCAGGTGCCTTTCACACCACAACCACCCCGGCCCAGGTTTCTCATCGGAGGCAGCCAGACCTAAGCGAGGCCAAACACCGCCCACCACACCGAGGGAGGCCGACACCGCGCCATCACCCAGCGCCGCGACACCGAGCGACCGCCTGCGCCACCGGGCGGTCACCGCTTCCGCCCAGACCTCCCCTGCTTGTCACCCGGGCCGGGCACCCCTCTGCCAAGCGGCCGCCAGCCCCGCAAGGGCAAGCCTAGTACCGAGGCCACAGCCTGGGCCGCCCCAGCAAGCGCAGGCCCGGCAGCACCGCCACAGCAGCGGCCGGTCCCGGCCGCGCCACTCCCTGCCGGGGCGGGACCGCGACACGGGCCAGGGAGCGCCCGGCCCACACCTACCTGCTGCCGGCCGCCGCTCCGCGCCGCTCCGCCCTTAGAGCGGGGCCGCGCTGAGAAGGGCCGAGCTCCCGCCCGCCCTTAAAGCGGCAGAGGGCCGTACCGGCCGCGGCAGCTTCGCCCTGAAACGTACGCTGGTGCTTGGGGTTGTTTTATTTCCATCCAGCAGCGCTTCAGGCCCTGCCCCTCTCTAAATGTCGGCCAGCGTTGGGTGTCATGTGCTTGCTCCGCTCCTGCTTCAGTTAAAGTGCTTTTAAAAGGGCTTGTGTCAATGTAAACTGGGCCTGTACTTTAAAATGTTAAAAATCCATGTGGGAAAAGGAGTAACAGCACATACACAAATTTGACAGCAGTGAAAATGGTATTTCAGGTATTTTTCTTCCTTTGCACATCATACCCAGGCCACCACCTCATCTGGCATAGCCCAACCAATCTTCCCAATCTCTTTGAAACAGCAGCAGCTATTGAATATATCAGCCATCAAGAGATGGTTCCACCAGTGCTCCAGAGTCAGTCAGTTCCTCAGGCAAGCTGGACATCTCTTTTCCTTTTCCTTTACATGTTTCTCTTCCCCATGCTCCATCCATCCCATTAATATTTCTGCTGCTCCAAAGGTCCCTTCGCTTCTCCCCGGACCCTCTCCAGTGTAGACAGAAGGGAAGGGTCCTCCCTTAGAGCACTATTGCTGTTACTCAGAACACAGCCCTGCTGCAGGTCACTGCCTGGCAGCCTACAAACAGTGGTGGGTCCTCTGAGGCCACAAAGTGCATTTTCACAAAGTGGTGACTGCGACCCGTTGGTGGCTGGACAAGGAACCGAAAACCCCTCCTGTGTGCCCCCCGTCCTCCACAGAGGGATCCCACCAGGCAGATTTGTGGGATCTCCCCCCTGGATGGGCCCGGGAGGCCATACAAGCACCTCCTTACAGCAAGGGGACACACGTTGTTTTCTCTTGCTTCCCTATGGGACAAAGTGTCTTAGATTTCACATGTTCAGACGTTCTCGTACCTCGCAGCAGGTGACGATCCTAAGTCCTGCAGCGCTTGGGGGACAGGGCTTAAAAAACTACACCGGGCCATGAACATGGATGTGCCCAAATCTCTGAGGCGATGAGGCCATCTAGTGGTCTTCCGGCTTATTACAAGTCCAGCGTGCTCCCCAAGAGCGTGAAAGCTGCTTGTTAAGCAGGACCTTCTCTTTGAAGATGGGTGACCCCCAGCACCCTGAGAGAAGGTGTTCGCTCCGTGCTAGGCTGCAGAGGGGCCAGGATGGAGGAGGTGCACTGAGTGGAGGCCAGGGCCCGGGCAGAAGCTGGTGTCCACTTGCCACATGAAGGAGCCTGAAGTCCACGGACACATTAAGCTGTAGGGGATACTTGCATGCCTTTTACTCTTGTAAAGCAGGAATCATGCTCAGTCTTTTCAGAAATGATCTCCAAATTATATAAAGTGTGGACCTTTGTGGTTTAGGGTCAGGGAAGACATTAATTCTTGAAGCTGTTAGGGGAACCATGACATTTCAAAAGTCTTGAGTCTTTCAGTGGCTCTTGCTGGTCCTCTCCAAGGAGGGAGACATTGAAAACACTCATAATACCCAAAACTGTGCATAAAATATGCAATTCAGGACACGGGTCTTTGTCCCCTCTAGATACTCACCACCATGATAGGGATAAAGAACTTGGTAACGTAACAGGAAAATCTTACCAACCTCAGCTCAGGGTGCCAGGTAAGGTGTGGTAACAGCTTTAAGCATACTGACAGGTGATGATACACCTCCGCCTTGCACATTTCATTTTATGCCTGAGAAGGTTCTCAGAGAAATCTGAAAGGAAAGCTTTTGCACTTGGGTCTTCAGCCTCTCTGATTGGGTGTTTAACAGGTGACTTTCTCAGGTCTGTTTTTTCTGCACTCCTTATCAATGGTATTACTTGGTAGCTATATATATACCTCAGTGATGTCCCTGCTGTCTAACACAGATCAACATCATGCCCAGGCAGTTAGGAAAAAAAAAAAAAGCATCCCTTGGCTGTTCCCATCTTAGGGACTGCTGAAGTTAAAAAGGAGGGGTGAAGTCCTTGCTTCCCAGTCACATTGGCTGCAGTGTTAAAACCAGAAACCCACTCTTATTTAACTACCAATATTTAGTTACTATCGTATAGACTCCTAGCATGACATAAGAAAGCTCTGATACCACTGGTAGCTGCCATCCCTCTTGTAAATTTTAGGTGAACCAGTTAGACTTTCAGGGCATGCTTTGTGCTGATCAGTTCTGCAAAGTATCAAAGTCTATTCCTTGTGAGGAAAAAAAAGTTTAATTTCCAAAGGCTTTTTGCTTTAAGGGGGGTGTCATGGGTTCAGTAGTAGCAGTCGTTTTTTCTCCTTCTTGGTAGCTGGTGCAACACTGTGTCTTTGATTTTGGGCCTGGGAACAGCGCTGATAACACCAGTGTTTTCAGTTACTGCTTGGTAATGTTTTGATCTGGCCAAGGACTTTCTGAGTCTCATGCTATGCCAGGGAGGAAGGAGCCAGGAGGAAGCAGAGACAGGACACCTGACCCAAACTGACCAAAGAGGTTATTCCATACCACAGCACGTCATGTCCAGGATGTGAAAACGGAGAGCAGAGACCTGGAAGGGTGTGGTGGTGGACTGGGGGTGTACAGCATGGTCAGGTTTTTGGTACTGGGGGGTTTGTTGCTGGGGGGTGCACTGGCTGGGTCAGGCTTGGTGAGCAGTTGTATTCTTTTTCCTTGTATTTCTCTTGTATTATTATTGATGGTAGCAGTAGTGATTTGTGTTATACCTTAGTTACTAAACGTTCTTATCTCAACCTGTGTGAGTTGAATTCTTTTGATTCTCCTCCCCATCCCCCCAGGACTGGGGTAAGAAAGAGAAGAGAGTGAGTGAGAAAACTGCGTGGGGGGGTTAGAGACTTAAACCACGACAGGGGGACATCTTGAGAATTTTTGCTGCTCAGATGCATAATATATTGTGCAGGCAACTGCCATCACTGCTGGAATTGCTCTGAGGACAAGGACATCTTTGATCACAACATAACATCGATTTGGTGTATCATGGAGAAGCGCAAGACATGCAAAATGCAGATGCAGAGTAGCACACAGGGGGCTCCTGCATTTCCAAGGGAATTAGCGGATTACTGGCTGATGGTAGGACTGCCCAAGTCTCTGGGGAAATCTTGTATGAACCAATTAACCACAAAGGAACAAAATTGCACAAGGACAGAGAGAAGAGGAAAGCAGAGTGAAGCTACCTCCACATTAGCAATTAACAACTCATGAATCTTTATAGATACAAAAGGAAGAAAGCAGGCCTGCAGTTTAGCAACCAGGTGATCATCTCAGTTCACCCTCTCTTCCAGCTGGTACAGCTGAAGCTCCAGCCTCTATTTCCAGACCTCCTTTGTTGCAAGGCCAGCTGCCACAGTTTGCTTAGCGGAAATTCATAGAGCAGGGAGAGGGATGGATTCAGAGGTTTGTAAAAAGCATCCCAACAACTCAATATCCACAGTCAGGGTTTTTGCACATCAGGATCAATTTGTGGTTGCCTAGAGGCTGCGGAAGCAAGTCATAAAAATGTAGCTGGTGCATTAGCTAAGGTAAAATTGAAGATGAGAGCTCTGGCCAGGTAAGGGAGAGGCAATTCAATTATTCTGTTGTGCCTTCAGCTAGAATCCACACCTACTCATTTTAGAATCACAGTACATCTTTTTCAGTTAAGGAATAGATATCCTAACATAGCAAAAATCACACATTACCTGTAATATGTGCTGAAAGCATTAAATGTGTTTTTCATGGGATTATCTTTCCCAGCTGCCTTCCCAGCTGTATTAGGTTAGGAGCAGGAAGAAGAGGCAGCTGACAGAGATGAAGACATCAGGTACCTTCCAGCAATGAATGTAAGAAGGGGAAGCAGCAGATTTTGGGGTGTGTGTGGGTGAAGTTGGGGTGATGGAATGTGGAGAAGCTGTATTAATATGACCCTTGTGCTACAACAGATGCAGTCCTCCTGATATAAGGAGTGTTTGTGAGAGGCTTAATGGTAAAGACCAAGAAGTTAGAAGCTACTGTATTTCAGTATGTTCTTGATTCTGTTTTTTATCTACATGTGCAATGATAGCATACATGGCCTTAGCTGGTTGCTTGTGCGCAGTCAGACGTGAAAGCCTTTATATAGCACAGATGAAGATGGAAAAGTTACACAAAGTCAGATGGTTTGTGCTTTTCTTTGGTATACAGTTTGGATGCTTTGTTTGATGTTAAAACTAGAGTGTGCGTGTTTTCAAGGTCCCTTTTTCCATAGTTGAAGTCTCCTTGAACTAGCAGGACTTTGGCTCCAGTTTATCTGTTACAGTAATGACACTTGGGTTCCTAAGTTTCAGGTCCCAGTGTTACCTCACTGTGAAGGAAAGCTAGATAGAAAGCAGCCCAGCCTGATGAATGTACTTGCAGCTAATGACCACATCCAGATGCGTCCTGTAAAAACAGGTACTCTGCTGGCTTTACTTGCACAGTAAAAAGACTGGAGCACAGACAGTGACTGAAAGGAAGCTATCACACTGGCACAGCCATTTCTGGTGATACAACTGCCTGTGTTATTAGTATACTACAAAAGAGGTGGTGGTGGTGGGTAGTTTGCAGTGGGATTTATCTGTTGTTCTCTTCGATTTTCCATAAGCTGAGCTATCCCTGTTGTACTGTGCTGTTATATGCTGCTGTTGTCACCAGTAGTCGCTTTCTGGATGCCAGTGTCCTGTCTTTGGTGGGTAGGGGTCTGGGATCACTGCAGTTTGCAGGAAATGTTTGGGTACTCCCAAGGTCTGGATCAGTTCTGGAGCTAGCCAAGGTGGGACACAGCTTTAGGGCAAAGAAGGCAGGCCTGTAAGTAGAGTTGAGCAGTGGCTGTGTCTGATGTCATTAGCCTTTATTTGGGGATTTTTGTTGCTTGGGTTTGGTTTTTTTCAGTGCTTTCCTGCAAAGCACTGAGAGAGGAACATGATGGAAGCTGAGTGAAAATGGGCAGCCAGGGAGAGGGGCTGTTTAGGCACTATGGAGCCACTCCAGACAATCTGTAGCTGCCTAAGTTTTCTTGAATGCAGCAAAGACATTCTCCATGTCCTCATCCCTCCTAACTTCCTATGAGAGGAAAATACATCCTGTCTGCTTTCCCTGCGTGGCTTGGCCCACATTCCCTCCACATGTGACAGACCAAGGGCATTATGCAAGCCTTATGACTTCAGCATATTTATTAGACCTTAGCTCTTCCCGGACGGGCAGAAAGGATGTCAAACAACAGAGCTAATACACAACATTTTAGTCTGAAGCATGAGAACATGGCCACCAGTTGGGACCCTAACACACATGATGTTTCCCAAGCTTAGCTCTCTTTGTGTCCAGGTAGGCTGAATTCACTGTTATGTTTAAACCTCTGACTAATTCCTTCTCTCTTTCTCCAGGCAGAGCAATTCCTGCAGCTTGGTCCATGAACAAAGCCTGAAGATGTAGTATGTTTGATTACCTGATTTTAATGATCATACCAACTTGCGTCAGGGATAAGGTAAGCAAATCAAGTTTTCAAGGAGCTGCATCAGTTCACAGCACCTGGTTGTTTCTGTAATTCTAATTTCTTAGTTTCCCACTGGTGCTCAGAGCCTGGCACCAACTGTACTCTTCCTTTCATATTCCACGTCGTAGTCTGCCAAATATTTCGATTCTTCCAAGGGACCTGGGAACATAGGAAACTGTGGAGATCTGAGACAGACAAGACAGGTGGTGCTCACTTCAGCTCCTAGAGGAAGTTGTTTGCCAAGGACCAGATACAATATACCTTCGCTTTTGGCTGATGTTTGCTATTGCATCTTTGGAGGGTTTCAGGGTCCTCAAGCAACTTAGCTGTGAGTCAGAGTAACGCTATGTCAGGATGTCTGCTCTTCACTATTTTGCACTAGTATCCAGAGTACATGGAAAACAAGTGATACCACTGCAAGGGTGCCCCGATGAATGTAAACAGCTCCTCTGCAACACCAGCCAGCTCCCTCACATGATGAAAAGGTTGGAGCTCAAGTTCAATGTGACCAGGGAAAGAATGGTTACTATTTATGCGCATGGAGGCGTGGGAGGGTCACAAGGGTCTGGTAAAGGATTCTTTGAACCTCTTACCAGCTTTCAAAGTGTTAGTTCCACTGCCTTTCCCATCCATACTTCTGTAGCATGTCCTCCAAAGGGGTCTTTGGCGCACCTCTTCTTACAGGCAACTCTGTCACTTTTGTATCAGCAAGTTTGAATATACATGACCAATGTTTGGACTTGATCTTAAAGGACTTTTCCAGCCTAGATGATCCCATGGGGATTGTATATAGAACAACTAAAACTGACATTAGCCCATGTATATCTTTGCGCATTTCAAGTTTTTCCAAGCTGGGAGCATTGGCAATGCACTGCAATTTCTTTCATTGCAGCAGAGGACAGTGGCACAGCAACACCCAAGTGGTGCACCAAGAGCAGGCTTGCTTCCAGATGGACCCGTTACCCGCAGGGCTTGGCAGGTTGTATGTGGGGCATGCTTGGGTGCTTCCTTGTCGCAGTCCAGGGGCTCTTAAAAATGAAGGCAATCTGATAAACTCCTGACCTTGTGATATGTGGTCTCCCATCTCTCTCTTTTTTCAGCTCAGGTGTCAAGCTTCATGCAAGCAGCTTATACCAGCTGGAGTGGGAGCAGCAGCGTAGTTGTCATCCTACAGCATAACTCTTCAGCTGCTTCACTGCTAATTGTGGTGGAGCCAGGGCAGGAGCATCCGCAGACAGACTAATCCTCAATCTGAATAAGTGGCCCAAGAATAACAGAGCACACAGTCTCTGTTATCTTCCATACAAGAAAGTAAGCACTTCCATGACTGAAACCAGCATGTCACAGTTGTATGTGCTCAGTGTCAGGGCCTTGAGGGCCCTGTCCACCCTCCCTACAGTCAAGAACCCTACTGCAGCACCTCTGGGGCTCTAGCCACAGCAATGCCTTACCAAGGATGGTGTCTGTCTCCCCACAGACCTGCCCATCCATGGGCCCTACCAAGCCACACCTTTCCCCATGACCACCCCAGGGCTGTGTTCCCAGCCTGGTTCCCCTTGATGGGCCTGATCCTGGCCCTCACCCATGGTCTGACATCAGAGTCTGAGCAGCTGGACACACTGACGGTGCCTGGCACTAAAGACCGCGGCTGCTTTCTTGTCTTCACTCCTGCCTGACAGTGCTGAGCACCAGGAAGCCAATGGCTTCTGATTTAGCCTGGGAAACACTTCATTACCGAGGTTTCCCAGTTATGGCTGCATTTCAGCCTGGAGGGAGGTACTGAGGTAGCCCATCACCACATCAGACAGTGCCAAATGCTCCCACCCCCAAAGGATATGCTTGATGGAAACTTTGGGAATTGCTCAGCATTGATCCAGGCTTAAAGCAGTTGTGGCTATTGGTTTGCAAGGAAGTCACTAAGACACATGATCCTCAAGGAGAAGCGCATTGCTTTGATCTCTGTCCTGTTCTTCTGTTTTATGTTAGAGCTGATTTCCAGAAAAGCACGAGCCCAGTAAACAAATGCAGAAAAGCTACAATCTAGCTGTCATCAGTAGGAAGTCTCCTAAAGCAGCAAGTACTTCAAGGTGATGTGCTGTTTTCAGGCATGAAAGGTGGCAGAGGGATGTAGCTGAATCTATGGATGTGTGTATTTAGACTTCTGCTAAAATTTCCAGGAGAGAAGTTAAAAAGGACCCTTTTTAAGTGCTTTGATTAGCAAGAACTACTTTCAGATTCAAAATATAACAACATTGCAATGATATGAACATGTATTATGGCAGAGCACACAGCAAAGCAGCAGTCCTTGCTAAATGGCAGAATTCACAATGCATATTCATTGCAGGAAATACTTTTCATCTGTCCTTGATCTTATGTTGTATATTGGCTATGGATTTAGTGGATTTGGTTTTCTTTAGCATGCCCTTGGGCTTTCAAGAGTGCTAGGCTGCATTATAATGGAGATGCGGGGTGTCTGGCACTTCTTTCCGAATAAGGCTTCAAAGGGAAGTTTGGAAAATCAGGAAAGCTGAAATCAGACTCTAATTACATTTGCACAGAGGCCAAAGGCATTTTGACAAAGAGCTTACCTGCCGTTCATGGACAGATTTTGACCAGAGCGCATGAAAATGTGGGATTGGTTCATGTTCC
This sequence comes from Myiopsitta monachus, assembly GCA_017639245.1. NCBI lineage: Eukaryota > Metazoa > Chordata > Aves > Psittaciformes > Psittacidae > Myiopsitta > Myiopsitta monachus. The sequence continues at coordinate 75,957,024 of CM029920.1, forward strand.
CACTGGTATCAGCAGACACGGGGCTGCCTGAGCTTTGGAAACTGAAATATAGGAAAACCATATTTGTGACTAGGCTTTGAACACATTGCCATTACTCATGTAGATGTGACAGCTTGAGTGCATCTTCTCTGGAAGCTTTCCCAGCGCTAGAGATCAGCTAGTGAGGAGCACAGACCGCAGACACAGCTGTGCCTGACCCCCTGACACCACAGACAATATTGCTGTGGGTATGTGGTCTAAGCATCTCGCCAGGATCTCCTTTTGCCTTTCTCCTTGCTACAATATGTACCTAATGTTTTTTAAAAAGAAAGAAACAAACAAAAGGCCACAGTTCTTTACTCATGCTTTACAGGGACTGGTATAGCATGTTGCGAGTCTTTTACCTTTCTGGGTCTTTCATAAGCAGACAGATTGCAAGGTACTCGTGTCCTGGAGCACTGTAAACAGAGGAATTGAAGTTTAGAGGCAGGGAAACAAACATCCTCAGCAGAGAGCAAAGATTATTTCAAAATGAAGAACAGAGGCTTGTTGTTCGCACTGAATTCCTACCTCATCTCAGGTCTGGTGTGAAAGGCATCTGTCAGTGGATAATGGCATTGGGATGTGTGGGCTGGAAGGACTTGGCATCAGGGCTGCTGTCTGTGTAGAGGTGCATCTGCCTCTCAGTGCGAAGCCGTTGGGAGCAGCTTTGGGAACAATAGAGCTTTGTGCCTGGCAGATGTTTGAGCAGAGGAGAAGCAGTATTTCCTTTCTTTTCTGAGGGCACAAGGAGTGCACTGACCTGATTTCCAGGAGGCTGGTGCTTCTGTAAACCAGGCTACAAGTGATTTGTCCAAGGTCATGCAGTGAGTGAGTGATGCTGTTGGAGATGGATGGAAATCCCTGTGTGGGTGTTTTGGCTTGCTCATTCCAGCACAACACCTCCATTAGTGCATGACATGCTAGTGATTTATTCCAGCAGCATACTTTGCTGATTAGGTTTTATCTCTGTAGTGGCTGGAACAGTCTGTGTACCTCCTATGTCCAAAGACCAGAAGGTGTACCTCACTCTGAGCAAAATACAGTCTTAGACCTCAGGGTCTTGGCACTGAATCACACAAAAGGTGGTGGCTGCATATGATCCTTCTCCTGACTTCATGGGGTGGGGGAAGGAAAACCTCTACCCAATCAGTTGCTCAGCAGGAAAAGGCATACCTTGCAAGCTCCGTATAAAAAGCACAGGCAGAAATGGAGTGAAATGTCAGTCCTCCACGACAGGCTTTTGCCATTCTGTGCCACTGAGCACTTGGAGAGGAAAGGGCAGGGTGGCAAAGGACACAAACCTCTAGAAACTGGGCATGGCAACTGTGGAACTTGCCCGGGAGTTGTTTCTGAGGCAGTGTTCAAAGTCTATGTGCCCTATCTGCCTGGGGTGTCATTGCCAGTTGCCCACAGGACTGAACCCCTGAAAAGGCTGATTCAGGCTGAGGGAGGTGAGGCCAGGCCTGAAGAGGAGGTACCTCCTCAGCAGAGTGCTGAACTGTGTGCTTCGAAGCCTGGCTTGCAGGGCCAGAACCATGCAAATGAAGACAGGCAATGTAGTTCTGTGCTTGGCCATGGTTAATGGTCTGTTTTCTCGTTACCAAGGATTTTTTGTGAAGGAAGCAGCAAGAACATACAGCCAGTCCTGGGAGGGACAGGGGAAGAAGGTGCAGTTAACTATTGAATCATTTCAGTTGTCTCGTGAAACTTCTTCCTCAAAGATCCTCTCTGAAAGCAGATACGAGTGGAATGTGTCTATATGTATTTGCGATGCAAGAGCACAATGTAGGATGGATGTACATAAAAGGAATAAAATGCAATGAGCTACATTAGGGAATTAGAGATTTTAAGCATTTAAATTTTAAGTCACTGAAGCTTTAGAGATCCTATAGCAGAGATGCAGGAAAGTTGTCATCTTTTACTGTTATCTGTAATTCCGCTGTATGAATAATAATTACCCAGTCTGACAGAAGAAATCCATGTGCTTTTATTCAAGCTTAATCTTTATAGATATGAAGCCAGTATAGAAGATGAGCTACTTGCTATAATGGTATTACAATTTGATTTAGTATTAGAATATGTGCCTATAGTACCTGCTTTCTAAGCAATGATGAATTGCACTGGAAGAAACAATCTTTGCTTTATGCCTCATGGCTAGTGATTTGGTTTATTGCGTTTTAAACCCTAAGGCAGCCAATATTTTTACCAGTGCTTTAAGTAGTCTTCTTGCATAAGCTCAGAGAATAAAAATAGCTTTCTGTATGAACCTTGCTGTAACATTTTCTGCTGTTGTGGTTTTTTCTTCCCATTCTGCTATATGCTCTTCTCTACTTTGTGCCAGAATGGCTTCAGTTTTGGTCTTAAAGTCCATCCTTGTCCCATTTGTTTTAGCTGGCTATTCATACTTCATACTGTTCATATTCATACTTCATACTTCTCATCAAGTAGCTCACAGTGCTGTGAACCACTCAACTGAAAGTCACCCGGAAGTAGAAAACTGTTCTGAGTATTACAAACATTCGTGTTGGATCTTAGTTGTTTTCTCTCTCTTCCACCTGGCAAAATCTCATGACCCCATAGGCACTACAGCAAAACAGGAGAAGCTTTCAACAGGAAATCAATGTGGCTTGGCAGCTGGTGAAAGATCTTCTGGAGGGAGCTGTAGAGCTGTGTGAAGGAGTTGGGCAATCCATCACTAGGAGCGTGATTTGCAAGTCATTGAAGCAGGAAATAAAGAAGAAAATGAAAATTGACGCAACACCATCACAGCAAGGAGAAGGGATGTAACCTTTAAATAGCAGGTTTTTCCCACTTCTCAGAACCTTTGGGCATTGGCTTCTTACAGAAGTAGGACAAAGAGCTTGACAAACCTCTAGACTGATCTTTAATGGCAGATCCTAAGGGCAGGTGGATGACACACTTGTCAGCATTTGACCCAGTTCAAATTAACAGGTTCTGAGAAACAAAGGCTCCCTGAGAGGTTAAAGAGAGGGAAAGATGAACCAACTTGATATTGAGAGAAATATTCACCACAACTAAAGACATAAGTACCTGAGGAAGAAGAACAAATCTGCCAAGCCAAAAACCTTCCTTTGTTGTTGCATCACTGGCAATCCTGCTGATAACGGGACAAATCTTCTGCCACAGGAAAACAGATGAAAGCAAAACAACCCAGGCAGTTCTCCTTTATGCCAACAAGTTTTTGTGCTTGTCCCAATCTGAAATTCTCAATCCTACCATACGTGTTCCTCCAAGGAATGAGGATAAGAAGCTCCTAGTGCTCTGATGCTGCTTTGTGGACTTCTGTGCCAGGGACAACGCTTATTTCTCCAGGATTATTGTTAATATGCTTTGAATAGGGGACATCCAATCCATGCTCCTTGTGGAGTTTTAACACCCTTTTTTGTGAAAGGAAAAAATACACGTAATCTCACCAGTTACTTCTGATCATGCCAAATGTGCCTCACGGCACAATCCTATCAGTCGCTGCCTCTTTCTAGGCTGTAAAATGCTTTTCCATGGCATTTGGCTGCTTAGGGAGCATGTTCAGCAGTTCATAGTGCCTTGGGTCCTTGTCTTTGTTATCCTCTCCCTCTTGCAAGAAGCTCCACAGTCCCTTTGTGGACCTGCCTGTGAATGCTGTGAAATTTAAGCAATCAACATTGCAAGCAGAGCAGAAGTGTTTGGTCTGTCCCTAAAGCTGGGCAGCCCTTCTAGAGAAGCACTAGTGACCAGTGCAGGATGATTTTGGACAGTGAAAAGACAATCAAAATACTGAGATTCTGGAAGAAAAGTAGTGCAAAAAATCTCAGTATGGAGAAGAGGAAATTATGGGCATCGAGGGACTACTGCAATGTTTTCCTGTGCTGCACATCATAAGATAGTGTTAGATGATGGCAAGTGATAGAGAAGGTGTCACTGCACTTTGTTCACATGCCTGATGTGGGAAGACTTCAGGCCCAACAGAGCATGGGGTGGGTACAAAGCTCTCCTGGGTGCTGCAAGGCAATGTAACTCAGCCAGCTGTGTTCTGCAATGCCCATTTCCTCCAGCCAAAGGCAAAGACTACTGATGCCTTTTCCTGAGAGCAGTTGTTTATACCTGGACGGAAGAAGGAAGCAGCTTACAACAGATTTAGTTGTATTCCTACCCATTTTGTTCTGACACAAATGTAGTGAAAGAAGACCAGTGGAAAAATTAGATGTAAATGCGTATCCTGTCCAGCTCCTGGAGTGGAGGAAAGTATTGCCACTGGGCAGGAAGAAAAAGGTCTTGATGTCATTAAAACCCTGCAGCTCAGCTCTGAAATTGTTTATTATAATCAATATTGTTGTCCAGTGCGCTAACTTTTAAGCCTGTTTCCACTGTTAAAATCTTCTAAAAGTTACTGATTACTTGGGATGAGAGCTAGGATGGAGCTAAAGAAGAATATGAGAGTGATGAAGAGCTGCCCAAAGGCAGCATGCAGTGACTAAAGCTAGACCAGCTTGGAGGAAAAGACTGGAACAACTTAGATGGAGGAGTTTAGATGAGAAAAATCCAGCCCCAGAGACATAACATGACTTATCAGAGTCCAGATGCACTTGGTGCAGCCAGGTCTACTGGCACTGCAATTTTATCCAAGCAAAAAGTACTGTCCTATGCAGAAGGCAGCTAAACCAAAATAATCTAGAACCACTTGCTACCCAAGGAAAAAAGGTCAGGATCATTGTGTTAAATTTTGGATTATTGTTAGAAGCAGTCCTAACTCATGCATCCTTTAGAGAGGCTGATGAAACCTCTGTCTTGGGACTGCCTGGAGACAACTATGCCAGCAGGCCTCCAAAAGAGAAGCGTACAATAGGAGATGAAGATGGTACTTCTCCACAGTAAGAGCAATTAGCTTTGAATGAGACTGACTTGTCAAACTCTTATCATCTGACCTACAGCTGAATAAGCAATTACATACAAGTTAATAAGCAAACCAAGTTACATAAAATAACCTAACCCTCAGTGCAAAGTCGAGAAAACAACTGGTGTCCTAGCAAATTACTACATGGATCTAACAAGGTTCAGCTTGTTATGCCAAGTGCTGCAACCACCAGAATCATTGAAAGTGATAAAGTACTCATCTTCTTTTTCCTTGGATATTGGGGTTAGTTCTTGCCTGCTTTCAGTAGAGCACTATGGGAAGCTGAGAAGTAAAAAGGCATAAAGCTTGCTAATTCAAAAGACAGAAGAGAGAGATATGCTGATCCACGTTGCCTCCAAGTGGGTAGTAACAGTTATTCCACATATCCCCTGTAAAATGACCTGTACTGGATGAAATGCTGCAAGGTTCCTTGGAGCCATTTCTTTATCAAAGATGCTTGTTAAATAAGGACAAACATAAATCATAGAAAAGAAAAATGTGGCTCACGCTGCTGAGAGGAAAGAGAAAGAGGTCATAAGAGTCCACAGTAAGTAAAGGATGAGCCTGGAATTATTACAGACTGCATGAACCAAGAGTAGTAAACAGATGAACACAGAGGGATGAAAGTGCATATTGAATGCTACCCACAGCATCCTTAAAATACACGTATGAAGGATCATTATCATAAGCAAGAATCTTATCAGTTTGGGAAAGAAAATCTTAGAACTTCAAAAGAATCATCTTTGTCCCTTTAAAAGTAGGTGCCACTCCTGAATGCATCTGTCAGTGCTTTGGCATTGGGGAGAAATAATGGGAGGAGTTTTAGCAACGAAAGTAAAATAGTATTGATTTCTTCCTGGATGCAGCAGAACGGGTAATAAATCTTCAATAAACTAGTGAATGAGGTAGCGTTTCAGATTTTTGCTTTGAAACAGAGTGCATGTAGCAAAGAAATAGTTCCCCATCCTAGCAATTACAGGGGATGCGACTCCCATCAGTCATGGTGCAGAGATGGAGACCTCACAAAAGCCAGCCCCTCCCTTCTCTGTCAGCAGATACTTGCTGAGGTGGGGTACCTGGGGGTGGTGGTAGTTGTTGCAGCACTTGGGTTAGGAAGACAAAAAGCCATTTTCCCTGTCAGGATTCCCACAGAAAGTGGTCAGCATGGAGGCTGGCTTCTGGAAGTGGCCTGGAGCACAAGACTTATGAGGATCAGCTGAGGGAATTGTGGGTCTTTAACCTGGAGAAGAGAAGCCTCAGGGAGGACCTTATCACTCTCTATAACTACCTCAAAGGAGGAAGGAGAGAAGAGGTGGCTGATCTCCCAAGTAACAGGAGATAGGACAAGAGGAAATGGCCTCAAACGGTGCCAGGGGAGATTTAGAGTGGATATTAGGAATAATTTCTTCACTGAGAGGGTGTTCAGGCATTGGAACAGGCTGTGCAGGGTAGTGGTGGAATCGCCATCTCTGGAAGTGTTAAAAAGCGGTGTAGATGAGGCTTTCAGTGACATGGTTTAGCGGTGGCCTTGGCAGTGCTGGGGTAGTGGTTGGACTTGATGATCTTAGAGGTCTTTTCCGACCTATCTGATTCTATGATTCCCTTTCATATTCAGATAAAAGCCAACCTCCCCTACTCCCACCTGAGGGGGACAGGGAAAAGAAGGCAGTAAGCTTTAATCACATAACCCGAGAACTGTGCAAAAAGAACAAAACCACAACGTGCCGCAAAGCCTCCCGCATCCCTCACACCCAAAGCGCCGATAAGGGCCGGAAACATCCCGCTAAGGCCCCAGAGAAGGAGCAGGCGGAGGCCCCGCGACCGCCCGGGGTTTAAATGCCCCGCGGGGGGCGGGCCGGCAGCGCGGCTCCGCCCGTTCTCCCCCGCCCCGTTCAGCTGACAGCGGGGCCGCTCGCTGCCCGCCCGTCGCCGACGGAGCTGCAGCTCGGTGCCCGCCGGCCGCGGCCTTGCGCGCCCCCGCCGGGGATGGGGGGCCGCGCGCCGTGACTGGTCCCCGGGCGCGTCCCCGCCGCGCAGAGCCGCGCTGCCGCAGGGAGCCGCCGCCGCCGGCGGGATGAGCGGGAGCGGCGCCCCGGGGCCCGGCGCGGCTCCGTGCCGCTTCGCCCACTACTTCGTGCTGTGCGGCATCGACGCGGAGAGCGGGCTGGAGCCCGACGAGCTGGCAGGTGAGCAGTAGCGGCGGGGCCCGGCGCGGCGCGGCGCGGAGCGGAGCGGAGGCCTCGCCCGCACCCGCACCGCTGCGGCTGGCCGCGGCCCGGCGGGCTTTTGGGATCCGTTGCCTCAAAATGTCTGCGCCCCCGCGGAGGGGCGAGGGGAGGAGGAGGGAGGAAGGGGGTCTCCGAGCCGGCAGGAGCCGCGGGGGGCGAGCGACTTTGAAGGATGAAGCGCCCGCCGAGTGGCCGCGGGAGCATCCCCGGAAAAGCAGCGTTTGGCGGTCGGGCGGCCGCCGGGTTGCGCCCTCCCCGCAGGCAGGGCCCCGCGACCCGCCGTTGGCCCCGGTTCCTAATGGTGGAAGGGGAGAGGGAGCTCCCAGCTGTGGGCTGCGACCGGGGGGAGAAGGGTACCCGGGGTTACGGGATTGAAGGGAGCCGAGTGACAGAGGTTTCTGTTGGGGCAGATGGATAGTCTTACCTATTTGCGCTGGAAAAGGGGGAGAATAGGATGTGGGATCTGGGAAGAACTAAATAAAATAAGAGAATCACATCTTTAATTATGCTCCTTTATTCACATCTTATGTCTATTCAGAAAATAGTCTTCCTGCATCCTTCCTTCCTCCTCCACCCTTGAAAATGTTACAGAATCTAAGAACAAAATTATTACTATGGGATCTAACACATTAGCCAAAATGTTTATTTTTGGAGGGTTCGTGACTGGATGTGAGCTGATTATGTTGACATAAGGCAGTATTTCTTCCTAAATGTCACTTTTGTTTATATAAAAGGAGCTGTTTAAGTCGTGATTTTACATAGAGAATTAGACTGCCTGTAAGCTTAATAGCGGGGTTGAATGCATTGGAGCTAAACGTATCCTCCTTGAGTTAGGAGTCTGAAAGCATGTAAATGCTTACAGTTTGCCGTTCCTATGCGCTCGCACTGCAGGCGAACGGGTGAATGTGGCCGAAGCTGAAAACAGAGTTGCTGTCACGGTGGGCACCTCTGGGGGTGAAATCGCGGCAGGGTCTCTGCTGCTGTTGCATCAGGAAACACCTTGCTTTCCGGTTGTGTGAGAGAAAGACTTGATGATCGGTGTCACTGATCAGTGTACCCTGGCTGAAGTTCATGTTTGTCACCTGTAAAAGAGCACACACTAGAGGTAGCCCGCGGGTCTCCAAGTTGAAGCATTAGCCAAACGCACTTTACTCTCTGCTTTTACGCATGTACTAGTGACTGCAATTGTATGTTTTCAGTTTTGCTGCTTTTAGTAGCAAACTCCTGACTCGTGAGCCATCTCTCAGCTGATGGCATACAGGGTTTGGTTTGCATAATATGATCTAGTGGGGTTTCAGCTACTTTAACTTTGAGTCATCTCGAACTCTTCTATCTGAAAATAAGCTATTTTTAAAGCAGTGCTGGCTGTGCCTTCCCTCATGAGTATGTAGACTTTCAAACTTGGCTTTTGCTATTTCCCAGCGAGATGTGCTGATGTGTTCAAGGACAGCCAGAATGTGGTGGGCTCCTGCTTGGATACAGGACTCATCTTTTACGGTCATTCAGTAGGTTTAGCTGAACTGCTCCAGCAACATTAAAAAGATTTCAAAGCTAAAGGAAATCTCCCTCTTCATTTTTCATTAAAGGAAAGAAGTTTTGGCACATGTGGGATACTCCTATTTATCAAATAGAACACAACTGTGAATACTTTCAAAGAGAAATTACCAGAAGTAGTTGTTTTGGAAGAAAGTGGGGTTCTTTTTATTCCTTCCTCTCAATAGGACATAACAAGCAGGAATGTCTTTAACTGGTTTAAACTAGGCAAGGTCCAGCAGTATGGCTTGAGTGCACAATAATTGTTGATAGTGCAAATTTGGGAGGCACTCTCAGTACATAGGAGGGTTGGGATATGATAGAGGAAGAAGTGGAATAGCAGAAATATGATGGGACTTAATATTGCCACTGAGCAATGTTATATTTTTAGGGACTCTTGTCATGAGTTTTCTGCTATCAGCTGGGAGCACAGCAGTTGGAAATGTTAGGGAGGAACAGGGAGTGCTGTGAGCCACAAATATAATGCAGCCATGGAAAAATTAACTCTGGTTTTAGATGTAGCTGAGGGGAGTATTAATGCCACTGTAGGCAGGCAGTAGCGAGATCCCATCTAGAAATCTGTTACATGTTTCAAAACCCGAGTTACTACAATTGAATTCGTTACCAGAATAGGTGGAGAGAAGGATGCTTGAGGGAGCACAAAGTCTATTGTATCACAGGAAACACAGAAATGAAGGCTGTTTCTTTCTAAAAGTGCTCTTACAATGTTTCACAGAAAGAAATGATCCTGTTCTTTCTGTATTACATAGCTGTGATAGCTTTACATCTTGCTCTCCTTGTGCTTAAAGAATTTATCAAGGTAAGTCACAGCATCAATGCAGAGTTGCTGTGACTTAAGTCACTGCACAGATCATACTCAATTTAGCAAAAAAGTAATCAAGAACCTGCTTATCTCCACACATGTCAATCCCTTAGCAGCTGGCATACACACAGTGCCTTGCTTAAGCCAGGTCTGACTGAATGGAGCTGCGCCAGGGCTGAGCAGAGGAGCATGAGGGAATGAGCTGAGAATGAGAGGGGCTCTTCTGCAGGGCCTCTCCTGTGAATGGAGAAGCACAAGTTACAATATCCTCGAGGGATTTTCAGCTTCCAGATGGACCCATTGGTGCACCTCGCTGGGGTGCCTGGCGTGCTAAGGAGCTGCCAGTGAGTCAGCTCTGGTGTCATATGGAGCTCCCTGACCTGCGCCCTCCCTATGCTGGGGACAGGCCAGGAGCCACCCCTTGTGAAGGCTTTCCGTGCCTGATAGCTTAAACACAAAACCTCTTTCCATGCAAACCCTCTGCAGTAAGAACAAAACCAAACAAACCCAGAGCAAAAAAAGTCATCTACTGCTTCAGGTCTGAGGTGAAATGTTTCAATGATGCTCTTGGAGGCAGGGTGAAGAACTGCCTTTTTAATTCTTATTGTAGAGCCGTTAGGTCTATTTACGAACTGAAATAAAACCAAAGCTTTAAAGTTGAATAAGGTCTTGACATGCCTTTAGGGAAGGGTGACTTGCTTTATAGTTCCTTGCTCCTGTGGATGCTCAGCACTTAAAATAAATTTAGTAGACGAAGATTTTCTACCATTGTTTTTTAATAGGAAATTGCTCCACAGTTGGCTTCTCAAATGGGCTCATTTTGGTTTTAAAAATTAATTAGTTTTGAAAAGTAAAAAGCTGTTTACCTCATTGTTCAACTTGGTACTGCATACAAGCATGCAGCAAAGTAGCATATGGACTATAATACTGTCAAAACACTTGTGGAACTATCAAAAAGCTGTCAGTCAAGGATGGAAGAAGAAAAGTCTCTCTAGGGACGTAGTTTCCTTTCCTCTCATGTAATAGTTAGAGAGGCCAGTAAAGAAAAATGGGATATTTGATGTGAAGTATTTTGAAAAGCATGAAAATTTCAATATTGGGTTTTGTGCCCCGTTGAGCTCCACTAACATAGGATGAAGGGAGCTTTTCTCTCAGTATTCAGGGCTGATGGAAAATACGTTTCAGGTCACTTTCAGCTTCATGCCTACTTCTTTCAGGATAAAGCCATTTTGAGGCTGAATCAGTCTTGGAATTGCATGAGCTTAAATGAACTCATTATAGTAGATGTTTAACATTGCCTTAAACAAAAAGACCTAATTGTTCATTAAATTGTTTCTGTTAAATATTTTGCCATACTATATGAACTTTATCAGTGTATGTGCAAGGCATGAGATTTTTCTGGCTGTAGTGGATTTCACATTTTGCTTTGAGAGCATGTTAAATTTTATAGTTTCTTGTTACAGAGTGCCACAAACTACAATTTAGCAAAATCCAGAATATATATGACTCAAGAAGAATATTAAGTCTGGAACTGTCGTGGTTTTAGCTCAGTCAGCCAGTAACTCAGAACCACGCAACCATTCCCTCACTCCCCCCCACACACCTGGAGGGATGGGGAGGAGAATTGAAAGAATGTGATTCCCACAGGTTGAGATAAGAGCAGTCCAGTAACTAAGGTATAACACAAACCACTGCTGCTACCACCAATAATAATAATCATAAAGAAAATAACAAGGGGACAGAATACAACCGCTCACCACCGGCTGACCGATACCCATCCTGACCAAGCAGTGATCTAACCTTTCCGTGTAGCTGCCCCCATTTTATATAGTGGGCATGATGTGCTGTGGTATGGAATACCTCTTTGGTCAGTTTGGGTCAGGTGTCCTGTCTCTGCTTCCTCCCGGCTTCCCCTCCTGCCTGGCAGAGCATGAGACTCAGAAAGTCCTTGGTCAGCGTAAACATTACTGAGCAGCAACTAAAACCATCGGCGTTATCAGTGCTGTTCCCTGGCTGAAAGTCAAAAACACAGCACTGCACCAGCTACTAAGAGGGAGAAAAATGACTGCTGCTGCTGAACCCAGGACACTTTTATTGGGGAAATAATTTAGTGCTCTGGAGAAAAGTAGAGAGAGAATTAAGGATGTGAGTTCCGTTCCCAAGTGGAAAGTCTATTCTGTGCTCCATTGAGGATTCTGTTGCTGGAGAGGTTTGGAAGGAGAGAGGATGCATTAAGATGGCATGGGAACTGAGGCCTGAAGGACCATGTTGGATGATGCCTTCTGCATCTCAGAACGTACATGTTGGTTGAGTTGTGGTAGCTCTCTTGCTGTGTGAAATGGCTTATAGCTGATTTTTCACACATAAACCATAAAATATTACCTCAGGACTCTCTTTACAGTGACGAGACATTCCATTATCTTGTCTGATAACATATTTTGCATTGTCTAGTTTTAACCATTGCATAATATAGTAATAAGTTTCCCTATCTTATTGTCCTGGTTCAGTGTATTGTTTAACACTGTAGAGAGCTTCATTACTCTATCTTTAAGATCAAATTTATTTTTTCTTTTATTTCTATTCCTTTATGATGAGCAAAGCTGTGAGTACTTACTGGCCATGCTCATTGGAAAAGCTGAGTGTCTTGGGGAAAATAAACACTACTCCTGCCTCATGCTGTTTCCCTACCAATATGCAGGTATTGGGAATTAATTTTCCCCCAGTGAAACGTTACTTCAGTTCATAGTGTTGAAAGCCAAACAGGGCATGCTGCAGTCTGGCTAACTGTGCCTCGTATCCAGAAGACTCTTATTTTTAGAAAGCTGAAAGACTTTTTTGTCCTTGTGTGCTCTTGGCACCTGTGTGCTCACGCCTTGCAGAGTCTGCCCGCAGCCTGTGCACTTCTCCATCGCGCGTCCTTCGTGCCGAGTCACCCTGCAGTGCCTGGTGGCATTACTACAGAGATACAACTTCTTGCGTAGGTGGCTTTTCTGAAAATAAGTGATGGGTTTTTTTCCTAGTTAACTAGAAATAGACCGAGAAATGTCCCTTGACGAAGGAATTTCTAAGCAGTTGCAGTTCCTGTTCATAACTTAGTTGTTGTAAATGAAAAGTGACTGCAGGAGTTTAGCTTTTCATTTTTTAAGTACAGTCTAGTGTTGCAGAAAGCATTTTTTTAGGCATTATCCAGGTTAATAGCCTGGATGCAGATAAGAGTGGTACAAGTGAAGAAGATGGCTTATGCTGTACAGCCTCACAAGGCTTAACTTGCCCCTCAGAAGCAGCTGCAGTAGATTGCTGAGGATTTCTGATGGTTATAGGGGTTGTGAGAGGGATGGCACTCAAGCATTTCTCCTGCTACCCTTGAGAAGCAGCGCTCAAATGCACCACTCAGTCTTCCGAATTCATGGCTAGAATAAGCAAGTCTTGTGGATGAAGGACTGGATGGAGTAGCTGGCTTATGGAAGTAACTGTTGTAAATTGTCATAATAAACAAGGAAACACTGGCTATACATTTAGGAAACCTGTTCAATAAAAATCTAGTCTGGATTAATATTTTGTTCATGTAAAAATACTTAGTCTGCTTAAGTGTTGCTTTTCTGGTTAAAGAGAGCATGGAGAGAATCCCTGCTTAAGTGCAACCTCAACTCAATGCTGAAATGAAAATAATAGAAACACTGTTTTGTGTCTGCTCTCTTCAGCATCTTTAAAAGTGGTAAGATGGATAGTTGCTGTAAGGGTTTATTCTTAAACATGGGGGATTTTGGTTGGTTGGGGTTTTTCTTACTACTGGGGAAAAATAGAATTCCATTGTAATAGCACACAGATTTGATTTTTTTTTTTTACAGATTTCTGAATTATACATTAAAGACTTAGCATCTGTAGGAGGATTTCTGCAGCCAAAGGAAACAGTGCTTTCTATAAGGAATTGTCAATATTATTGACAAGTATGATCTCCAGTTACAATTACCTTTAATAAGGAGTAACTCTCTTGCCTACTTGGACAACAGACTATTTGTGGAATTGCTAATGGCTGTGATGTGTTATTATGCTTTAGTAATAGCGCTTTCATTCTCTATATAAGCCAGAGAGATACTGGATGTAAATGCTCCTCCAGTCCTGGTCTGACTATTCTGTTGTACATTTGCCTTCATCAAATTTTTTTTTACTGTATTCCTTTGAAAATAAGGTACTGATTGGGTTGGAAAACCATCATTATTCCTATCAATAGCACAAACTCAGTAATGCGAAACCAAAGAGCATTTCTTGTACTTTTTTTGCCAGGTAAGCTGCTGTTTTAATTTCTATTTAGAAAGGCTAAACCCTCTTTCAGCTCTCGGAGGCAGTTTCGCTGTCAGTATCTGTTGTGGTAGCGCTAAAGAAGGTGGTGTGACCACATGAGGGTTGTTTTCTCAGTGAAAATCCTGCTAACTGGCATGTTAATATTGCAGTTGGTAGCCTTTTTCCTTAACATAGTGTAAGTAGCAGTTGTAATGAAAGTGCTGGCAGGCTGAGCCGCTGCTGTCCTTTACAAGAATGACCTAAATCCAACCCTAATCTTGGTCCTGCGCATCAGTCTGAAGTTGCTGCTTCCATTCTGGTGGTGCAGTGGCTGGTGAGAGCCTTGGTTCCTGGGACTACAGCTGCCTGCCTCGGGCAAAGAGCACTAGCAGGCAGTCATGTACATGTCCTGAAGAGTGTGGCAGTGCGGGATCAGGATCGGGATCATTGCCGCTGGGTGTTAATAGGGAGTATGAAAAGATACAGTAATTTGAGCCTACGCTGGAGGAGAAAGTTACCTGTTACCAGCAGAGAGAGGCTCCTGTGTTGATATCCAGCTCTACAGTGGTCCTGACAGCGCTGGAGGGTGTTAGCATCGGGGGGAAGGACGTACCCACCACTCTGAAAACGGGAGAGCAGAAACTGAATATGTCAGAATTGCTTGTGGCAGTTTATGACTGTAGTACTGATTTCTTTGCTCAGCTGTTTGCCCCTGAAGCCTTTCTGTCCTTGCCAAAGAGATTTCCCAGCGCTGCAGGAGCTGTGCCAGCACCCTGACACCCTGCCCACAGCATTCATATGCTAGCCTGGAGCTTGCCATAGAAATACCTCGAAAATAAGCTGCTTCAGGAGAGGCTGAGATGCATGCAAGCTGGCAGGACAAGGGTTTCAGGGCTCTCTTGGCCGCCTTCTTTCACCTCCTAGTCATGCACTAATCAAGTTGTCCTTAATGCCAGCTCGTCCCTGAAACTTGCTGGCAAGTGTACAGCCCGCAAAGCCTTGGCGTGCGCTGACGCTGGATATGTGACTGGCACGCTGCTCCCTGCTGCAGTTGCTGATCTGTTGCAATGAGGGTTGGAGTCAATGAGAAATGTGAATGAAGGGGGGGGGGGCAACTGCAAGTGCACTTTGGTCCAGTTGATGCTATGGTGTTTGGCCAGTGCTATCTGAGGTCATGTAGGATCGCTTGCATATGTGGGAAGAAGATTACAGTAGATTGTTCAGCCATCTCTTGTGCACATGGAGAGGAACTGAATGTAGCAGTCAATATGTGAACCTACATAAATTCTGTGAGTGTAAATAACATTATCATTATTAGTATTATTACTTCAGTGTCTACCTCTTGACCAGAAAATGGCAAATAAAATATTTTTGGTAGGAAAACTTTCAAACAAAATTTGTTTGAATAGCTAATTTCAGTGTGGAAACAGTAGGCCTTTACTGTGGTATCTTGGTCATATTAGCCATACTGATTATCTCAAAAGTAATTAGGGAAGAAATGATGATGGGTCATCACGATAAAAGGCACATACCGGAGAGATGACTAATGTGTGACAGACTGCTGAGGTGTCAGATGCTGGCGTGGATGGAAGAAGCTTCTGTTACACTACCAGTATGAAAATATAAACAATTTATGCTCCTTGCTTGGAGTCAAAGATAGTTTTACTCGGCTCAGATCATTATATCTTAGCTAAGAGCTTTCTCATCTTTCTTGTTAGGGTGTCCTAGGCTTGATGAAGGTTCCTGGCTGGAAACATGAAGCCATGCTCCTTTGAGGTGTGAGATTGTGCTTCTTCCTCCTTTCTCCATCAACCCAGTCAATCCATGAATAATATCAAACCATCCAAACGGATGTTGAAAGAGTGAAAGGGAAAGAGTGTTCCCTTGCTAATATGTACTCCATGTGGAGCTGGTTGAAGGACTTTGCTAGATCTCAGTGACCTGCTTTGTGTGATAGGATAAAAATTAACACTTAGCAGAATATAGCGCTGGGGGGAGAGGTCTGGTTTTGGTGGATCTGTAGAGAAAAGTTGTTCTCTTGCAAAAGAACAACCTTCACAGTTTCATGCAAGAATGGCAGCAGTTCCTGTGTTCAGAGGCAATTTAAAAATACGTCAGTCTTGAAGCGTGAGCTCCCCTGCTTCCGCTTGGAGCCTGAACTTGGCTTTGCTTCACAGTCATGTTGTTCATCAAATTGCAGTAATAATTCTGGGACCTAGTAGCAATTAAAAAATAAAAATAAACAAAACCCCAGACAAGCTTTATATCAAATGGAGTCAAATCGTGCTTTGAAGGGGTGTGAGTGGTAGGTTGCAGAGCATGAAAGCTAGAAGAATCCTTTGTACAGCCCCTTCTTGGTATTCTCTTGTCATGTTAAATACCAACATGTGGAAGGGTAAGGGAGCTTAATCTGAAACACCATTCTGTGTAAACAATGACAGGATTAGAAGAGAAGGAAAAAAAGTGAAGTTTAACTGTCATGGGTGTGTAGAGGCTGCTGCTTTTCATGGGTGACTGAAATTATTTCTATAAATTTGCATTTTCCCCTTAGCATCTCTATAAACGTATGCTCATTTCCATGCATAGCTATTTTCATGTACAAACTCATTGGCATGTGATGTAACGCAATGTTACCTGTGTTAGCAATAACTATAAATTCAAGGAAAAAGCAAGTGTCACCATGGATGCTCCTTACACGGAGCTGTCCAGGTGTAAGAAGTGCTTCCAGTCTCTTATCACAGAAAGACAGGAGACTGAGCTGTTTGTAGTGGAATGCTGAAACCATGCACTGTCTGAGCTGGGAATTTCTCAAAGAAATATTGATCCAGTGGGTCAAGCAGTTTGCTTTGGACTGACTGACGTCTGGGATGCAGCTGGAGCCTGCTGGGAGAGGATGCTGCTCTCACGGTTGAAATAGGTATTGCTTGCACTGACTTTAGATGTCTGATGGGTTCTGGAGCCCAGGTTCTTGCTGGCATGCAGACCGTTTGGAGGTCCAAATCCCTGTTTAGGAGCCTATCCTCCTCTTTTTTCTCCAGGTTGATGCTGAGATTAATCCAGTCAAATGGTGTAAATACCTTCTGCTGGGCCCTCTGGTGGGCCCTCTGGTGTCCCATGAGATGCTTAGGAAAGAGAACTGGGATTTATTTTTTAGATTCAAACTATGAAGTATTTGAGCAAAGAATGAAATATACAATTGAGTAAATATTTGGCCTTTCATTGTTGAGGGAGGGGTAGATTTGCTGATTAGTTAGTTATTTGCGCAATAGTATTCTTTTATCAGTGTTCCCACTGGGTATTCTTGTTTGGTTTATGCACTGCAATACTCTGACACGAATTTAAAATTACCAAGAATTCTGTGCTTAAAAACAAAGCATCAGCTCTGTTAGCATAAACTTTCTCTCAGGTGTGATGTTGGCTGGCATGGGGAGAGATGAAAGGCTGTTGCATGGCTTATAGAATGGGACTTTTTGTAATGTAGATGTTGTGCTTTCTCACTTTGTTTATTCTTTTCATATAACAGTTTGAAAATATACAGCACCAGGTATTTGGGGAAGAATTCTCACCTTTTATTAAAGACAAACCAAAACCAACCAAACAAAAATCCAAACAAAACATGAAAACCACACAAACCCCTAGAACGTTGTGTAATCATATGAAGATGAAATGGCTGGTTGTGACTCACAGTGCTTAAAAACTGCCAGGTGCTTTGTAAAATGACTGATGGTGGATGTATGCTCTGTCACAGAGCTTTGAAAGGGTGTATTCTGCTGTACAGTTGGCCTTGTAAACGCTTCAAGAACGTCAAGGCAGGCAAGAATGGTACTATGGGGCCTTTAATGCACCCTTTTTCAGGTTGTCAGCCTTTGTCTTTAATGACTAGTGTTATGTATCTATTAAGAGAGAGTATTTATGTCTGGAAAACAGGATAGCAGCTATTCAGCACAGACGAATTACATGTTTAGCCTTTTCCCAAGATGATGCTGTTCGAGATAGGTTTGTCTGTCTTGGCATTTGCAAATATGTTGAGTCTTTCTGGCTTTAGCAAGGGTGATTGCAGATGTTGTTTGACTCTTAATTCAAGCAGGGATGTGTAGTCTAGTGTTTCTATCTCAAATCAAGGAATGACTAAGAGCTAAAGAATCCTGGTATAAGGAATGCTATTAAGTAATCATTTTTTCCTGTGTCAGTATGAACATTTGCATAGGGTGAGGCAGCTGTGATCTGCTGCTGCACTTAGCAAAAGGGGAACTGTGATGGGAGATGTTAACTTTCATAATAGTAGTTCTGGTTAATAACTTACTGTCATTTCTATGCCTGTGTCTTTGTTTCCTTTTTTCCTAATGCTGCCCGCAGGGTGGTGAGTTGGGAGGGGAAAGAGCAAGCCCTGTTGAAAATTGCTCAGTCTAACACACTGTTAAAACAACAACAGAAAAACCCTCTAGCTTAATGCAGGCTGAACTTCCCATGAAAACTCTGCCTTAATGAGCTCAGACCCCTCAGCCCTGCTTTGTCGCTGTCAGCAGGTGAGAAAGAGCTGAGGTCCCTGGTGTGGATGCCCTGGCTGTGACCCAGGGCTCTGGGCCCTGATTAGTTCAGCTCTTGTGCTTTCGGCAGGAATAGGAATGAGGAAACATCTTGTCTTGGGGCCTGCATGTATTCATGTTCCTTGCCTGCAGGTCTGTGCTGGTGCGGGAGGAGGCATTTGTCCAGGAGCTGGGAGGAAAAAGGCAACAGATTTAGATCTGTTCCAGAGCTGAGAATGAATTGCTTGGAGCAACTATCACAGTGGAGTGTCCAAGATACATCATATTTGATAGTGGTGAAGATCCGAAAATGATTCGCAATTCAAAATCTGTCTTGGGTTTCAGCTATTGGTTAGTTTTTTGTCAGCACTTCATGCCAATGACTCCTGACAGTGTCCCAGCATTGCTTGTGGTGCACTGGTAGGAAGCTGATGCTAAGCAGGAGACCATCTGTGTTGTTAATAGTGTAGTGTTATCACACTTGAAACTCAGCTTGTGATTGATAACATGATCACACTAGACCTGTTTCCTTCCTTAAGAAAAAGTCAAAAAACCAATACTTCAAAACAGTCTGTATCCTTATCCACCAACTTCTGAGCACACAGATCAATTTAATTTTGTCAGAGGTGAAATTGTAAAGGTATGGGGTTGTTTTTTGGCTAAGCCCCTGCAGCTACAGCAGAGATCCTAATTAACCTTCCAGTAATACAAAGGCTGCAGGGAAAGCAACAGCATTTTATAAAGCAAGAGAGGCCCCTCACCGTGGGTATCCTGGTAGGCTAATTGGCAGCCACATAGCTGGGATCCAGGCAGAGCGTGTATTGTCCCATGCCCATCTGGTGGGTTGGGGAAGGAATGGTAACTCGTGGTGTTGGGGGGGAGGAGGGAAGATCAGAGCTAACAGGCTGTGTGAGCAAAAGGAGCTACAGATGAGAGGTCCTGGTATCCTGTCATGTAATTCCTAGTGCTTTTTCACCCATACCTGTGAAACCATACAATTGTGTAAATGCCATCTTTCTTAGTCTTTCCTTCTCAGCCTCAAAGAGTATTTGTTAGTGGAGCAAATTGTGCTACAGCTACTACAATGTGACAACAGGTGGTGGAAGCAAAGCTATATCTGGTTTTTCACTTGGTCCAAGTCCTTCCTCAGCCTAAATGGAAGGATATAGGAGCTTGGTTATGCTAGTGCTGTTGCATCCAAGAGATGCGCCTATGAAAATCCCCCCTCATCCCTACCCAAATGCACCAAATGGGAGATACAGCAGCAGAATATGCTGGGGGAGGGTGTTTTATACGGTTTTCGTTCCTCCTTCATCTTTCCCCTTACCACATTTGAAAACAAATCCACTCATCCTCATGCTTTATTGTTTCTAAAAGGTATTCTGATCTTTCTGATAATAGTGTTAAGAACCGACTCTATTCTGATATGTTAAAGTGCTAGTGATGCATAAAGAGTCATAAACCTGTATCCAACTGCATTAACTTTTTAGTAACACTAGTAAAAGGCAGTACAAGGGATGGCTAATCACTCTGCATGTATGAGTTTTCTTGGAAGTAAATGGCAATATTCATTTGATTCTGGCCACTGAAGCAGCCTAGAAGGAGGTGGCATTGCCCTGCAGTGTAGAGAGAAGTTGCAATCCACGTATGATTAATCTGCTGATGCCAAAGTGGCATCACTTCATGCTTCCAGCAAGCTTGTAACAGATGAAAGCATTAATGAGCCCCTGGGTAACCGAGACTAAGCTCGGGGGCTATGGGGGGAAATCAGACAGGGTAAATGTTGCTGACTCAGTTTTTCTTTTTTGTGTTCACTCGTATGTTGTTTTGGTTTTTTTTCCAAGTACTGCTGAAGTTATTGCATGTTAAAGTGCTGCATTTAAAGGGCCTCTTCATGTCACCTGCAGTAGCAGAGCTGGTTTGTGTGGGTTTGACGGGCTGGGTTATTTGGGCCTTTTTTGTTTCCCTGGACTTTTTCTACCTGAAAATATTTCTGGATCTTCAGATGCGAAAGAGTGACTCTTGGTTAGTCACTGACAGACTATGCTGAGTCATAGTATGTCACAGAGAGAGGCTGGGGCCAAACCTCCCTCAGGGCTGGCCAAGTGGTCTGCTAAGCCATCTTCTTTTGAGAGGATTCAATTAACTGGCTAGTAAGTGTGTAGAGGTCTCTGAGGGCTGGTGGTTTGGAAATTATTCTAGCCTTAAGAGAAACCATTTCAGGATGCTAATTTAGCTTTGTCAGGGTTGATTGTTTTCTATTATCACTTTCTGAATATATTTGATAAGAAAGAGATTGCAGCTAAATTTGAGCGAAATTCTTGCATTCAGGACTTAAATTTCTGTTTTATTTTCTTGCCTACTGATAATGGTCTTGCTAATGCATTTCCATTCTACTCCTAAAATTGTATTATCTGTTTTATTTTGTGGGAGGTCATTGGTTTCACAATATTGCATAAAACTGAAACCAAATCCTCCTGTCTGCAGCTGCAGTGTTAAATAGAGCATCACTGTCATGTGGTGAGCATGGCTGTCAAAACACTTTGGGCAGAGTGGGTAACATGAACAGTTCTTCTACGCTTAAATATTTATAAAAGAAAATGCAAACTCAGGATGCTGCCAGCAGACAGACGTACTGCTTAAATATATTGTGTTGGTGAGGGCACGAATGCACTAAAGCACGCTGCAGCTTTAGGAAGAAGGTAGTGAGTTGCCTCTCCTTGCACAAGGCCTCAATGGTGTATTTTCTGCACATAAATATACATGTGCAGAAAAGGAACTGGGAGTTTAAAACTTCAGAAGATAAACAATAGCTTTACGCACAAGTGGTTTGCTTGCCAGCTCTCCCAAAACAGACCATTGTCTTTGCCCACTGGTCTTCTGCTACAACAGCAAAAGCTCCGCACAAGCCCTCTCTCGTATGCCTAGCCTAAAGGGCCAGCATGCTTTTTATTTCAGGTCCTATGGTGCAAACAGGTGGTGAACTACAAGCGGTGAGATACTGAGGAGAAAACCATGTAATTAAATCTGGCACTGTAGTATAGAAAATCTCCTTGGTATTCTTCAGCTTCCTAGATGCCTTTTGAGTAATACACAATGGCTGTGATTAATGACTATTGTATTGTCTTAAATAATAAGCTTGAGCCTTCAGATAGGTGACATAACTTAGCTGTAATGAGCATCAGCTTCATGTGTTTGATCTCAATGCTTTGAATTTCAGCGTCGTTGTTGCCATGTCCTTGAGAGATTGTTTTAGGCTGAAGAAAACAGTAAAGGGGGATGGGAGGCAATTTCTATGAGAGTGTGAAGAATCCAACCAGTCTGTTGCTCTGAGGACATCGACTTTCTTGTTGAAGCTCATTGTTAAATATGCAAGATGAAAGCAGTTGGATTGTTCATAAACTAGACCCATTCTTATTGAGAGGGATTTTCTCTTCGACAAAAGTATTCCTTGTGGGAGGTGTCTGCTTGACAGTACCAGTGATGGGTGTCTCCTTTTGTGTGTCGAGATGCACCAAATACCCATAGCCAGGAAAAGGCTTTTCAATCCTTTCCACACCGTCACTCCATCTATCACCTCCTCAGCAGGCTTCTCTGTTGTTTCCTTCCTTGACTGAATGCAGCAGCTCTTTGGTATGAGCTCCTCTTTCTTCGCATTTCTCTTTCCATTGCTTAGGTTCAACTGATGCAGGAGGAAAAAAAGCATCTTACTGTCTTCCCTGCAGCTACCTGTGAAGAGCTTTCCCTGTCTGTGCTGCCTATCTGCACAGCTCTTCAGCAGAGCTGCGAAGGGGTGGCTGAGAAACTACAAAGCACATCAGACCTAATTATTCAGCTAGCATAAGGGCCTTTCTTTCCTGCTCAGGATATGCACTCTTGACTGTGCGGGTAGTTTGACTGACATAGCGTGCTGATTTCAAAGCCATTGTGCAGCACTGCATAAGTGCTTCAAACCCAAATCCATCCCCCTTTAGGCAGCCTGGCTCAAAGGGGCAGCCCTAAACAGCAGGGTTTGGTATGGCTAGTAAGTGAAGGGTCAGGGCAGACTCTCCCCCTTGTTGTTATTTGTGTGAGGTTGTGGAGGGGAAAGGGATTTAAAATCTCTCACCCCTTTCCTATTAATTCTGACTCATTTTGTATGGTTTTGCATTATGGTAGGAAGAAACATAATGGATTTGTTAGGGTCAGTGCTCCACAATGAGACGGTTGACTTTGATGGGCAATAGGGCCTAGTTTGCCACTCCAGACAAAGGATTTGTAGGTCTTGCAGGCTGCCATCTGTTTCTAAAAGCAAGTTTTTGTGGAGAAGGGATGCAGCTTGCATGCTGAAAAAGTTGTGGGTTTTTTTTGTTTTGTTTTTTTTCTGAGAACTGCTGAGTCTTTGTATTTGAGCTTTTTATTTCAAAACCAAGTACAGTTTATTAATAGCAGGACTCCCTTTGTGCTCTCCCTCAGGCAAGCTGGACATCCCAATAACGTTAATGATGGATTGATGTCTTGTAAAATGCTTGCATTTTAGAACACATGTTCTCATCCCCCAAGTGTGTTCTACTCTCCAGCCCCCACCCAAGCTCTCTGAAATGCAATATATGGCTGCATTCAGGTTGTTTGCATTTTTGTTGTGCTACATAAGCATATAAGGCACAGATTAGAGGAGAAATCATGTTCAGCCTTTGTTTGCGTTTTCACTTGTGCTGAAGCTTTGTCTTATGCTCTCTTAAAAACAACAGAAAAAAACAACTGATCATACCCTGCCTCTATAATCCAGACTGGAAATTCCTTCTTTCCTGCCGTGATTCCACTGCAGAATCTCTTAGTAGCCAGCCAACCTGTAGGGCTTAGACATGCTGACAAGTACAATCTACTTGTGTGCCATGTGTTAACCTGACTGTTAATGGACTGCTTTTATGTATAACTACTGGAGGTAGAGCAGAGCTGCACAATCCAGGTCTGGAGGTTAGGAAAACATCCTGCTGCAGGATTTAGCAAAAGTAATGAGTAAAGCCTCTGCAATTTTTTACTTTCCAGCTGAGGGTGTACAGTACTGCCATCACCGGTGAAGAGGTCCTGGCTTGCAATCCTATACAATCACTGTCCTGATGCAGTATGGGGAGGAAGGGAAGGGAGGGTTAATCCAGTCCTTCCTAACACTCTTATGGTAAATTTTCCCTATTTTATTATGGAGAGGTGTGGCTGCTGTGGCTGTGCAGGTACACAGACACATCCCTGAATGCGGGACTGGTAGTACAGTGCTCCCTTGTTGTGGCAAGTGAGCTAATATGCTGCTGCTGAATATTACATTAAGAGTGTGGTGGTTGCCAAAAGAAACTGGCCCCCAGACACAATAGCCTGCATACTGTGCCAGAAGGGCCTGCTTCCATAGCCATTCCACGCATCTCGGCATCCTCCTGCAAACCAGCATTTGCCACTGACACTTGTTCTTTGTTCCTGGTGGTTGCCAGCCACCAGCAGAAAGCTGGCAAGCCACGTGGGGACTCGTGCTCCCATTGTTGGGAGTGCCGCGTTTCTGGCTGTTCCTGGAATTAACCTTTTCTCCAAACTCACTCCCAGCCCTGGCAAGTAGCATGGGGCTGGGGCTGGAGGGGGGGGGGGGAGGTGTGCTGCCAGCTTGCCTGCACTGCCTGACAGTGGGAGATGGAAATAGGGCCATCAGCTGGCGAGCAGCACAGCCAGCTCTGATTCCCTGCCCTGGCTTTCCTCACTGCTTGAGCAAAAAGGCTTTTCTTCCATGCAGGCAGCTGTGAAGAGAGGAAGATTTTTTCTTTTTTCTTTTCTTTTCTTTTTTTATTTTTAGGGAATTAAATGACTAAAATGACTGCCTTTGATGTGTTGGCCTGGTTCTGTACCAAGCTTTCTGCCAGATTTTCCTCCTAAATCTGTTAATGCCTCCTGCAGAGCAGCCGCTGACTGCTTGTGGAAGCCATGCCAGTGGTGTGGCTTTGTCTCAATCAATTCTTTGCAGCCTCCACATTTATTCCCCGTGGGTGGCACACTTCAGATTTCATCTTGAGAGGTGAAGAGAGCACCTGTATTCCTCAGAGATCCCATCACCAAACAGGTCAGGACTACATTTGTGCTGCAGGTGGTGTGGAGCTCCTATGTTGGAGGGAAGGCCACTTCCAGCTCAGATCCCTTGCTCAGAAGCCTTGCTTCTGAGGAGTTGAGATCTTCAAGGTCCAAAGGGTGGCACAACGAGCCTGGAAAGCACTCCAAATAAATATGTGAGGCCAAGAGAAGCAGCATTCCTGACAATTAAGTTAGATGAGGGCGTACCCAGCTCTTACATAAAGACCATAACTGGTACATAATAGGCAGTCTAATCGCAGGCTGTTTCTGCTAATACTGGCTTCTAGGTGCTCTGCCTGGCCCTTTTGTGGAGTTCGAATATTTTGCCAAGGAAGGGCTTGTCAAGCCCTGCCATGTAATCTAGCCATCTCATATGCTAGATAGCTGATGCTGGTGATTTTCTTTGGAGACGTGTGATGGTTCAGCTATCAAATGTATGTCTCAGGAGCGAGCCCATCCAACTTACCATAACTCCTTTCAAAGAACAGAAAAACTTCATGTCTGCTTTTAGGTGCAATAGTGCCACAGTGTCGAGTCCTAACACCTATATGGCATCCTTAGAAATATGCTTGAGGAAACCCAGCGTTTTCATGCAGTTTCACTTTATACCAAAGCTGAGAATCTCTTGTCTTTCTTCCATCAAAATGTAGGGTGACACCACAAGCTTCACAGAAGTGTCTTCAGCAGCTTAAGGATTAAAACTGAAAGAGTTTTGTTTAAGACAGCTTTTAGTAATGGGATGCAGTAGTCAATGATGATGCACCAAGTACTTCTAGGTGGTTATAAATCTATTTTAAATGAGTGTTGAGTTTAAGAAGCCAACATGCTCTTTACAGTCCATTTGTGGTCTCCAGCCTTTTGTCAACATGAATGTATGCTGCTCCTTGGTAGCTATTGAAGTTGCTGCAGTGGTAGCTGTACGATCCTCTGTATCTCCTTTTTTTGTGTGTCCTTTGTGTCTTCCACATTTAAAAAGGTGAGGGGGACTGGAGAGGTAAACTATTTAAGAGTGGGGGCAAAAATGATGGAAACATCATGCATAGAAATAACGGATGATTTTGTTGGCTCAGCCAAAGTAGGTTTGGCTCTATTAGAGGAGAACTTTTCTGCTGTACTTAATTGAATTTGCCAAGCTGGAACAAGCCCTGGCATAGCAGTTTCAACCCCTGCCTTTGCTAGTCAGCAGGATTCAGATCTGTGGAGAGGTGATGAAAAATGCTTAGCAAATGCTGTGTGAACTGGAGAGTCAACACTGAAATGCCTTCTTGACCTGGTGGTGATGGTGGGTCATTTCCTTCTCCTGAGTCAGGTTGGGACATTTGGGCGCGTGTTCAGCGCATGAGTGCACTGTGTACCTTGGGCAGTGTGTGTTGCCACTGCAGGGATTTTCTTCCTTGTGGAGGACTATGTATGTGCTTGGCACTATCCTGGCAGGTGCCTGCACAGGCTGATGTGATCAAGCCTTTATGGAGATGGAAGACTGAAATTACTTAGGAGCTGTGAGAGAAAGCCAAGAGTTCCACATTCCATTACATAGGAGTGTTATTTGTCTCTGGAAGCATATGGGTATAGTAGAGGAGTCTAAATCCTAAATTTTAATCCTAGTGGCATTTTAATTTTAAGAGACATTGCCTGTAGGTCCTGAGGAGCTTTATGTTCTGTCTTTCCTGCAGTCTACTGGAAAAAATGTGTTATTTATACATGGCAATGAAAGCATTGGCTATGAAAGCTGCAGTTATGTACACGTACAGTTGGATGGTTCTGAACCAGCTCAGCGCTGAGTGGTTTCAACCTGCCTACTGGGATGGCAGGGAACTAACATCCTACCAAATTAGTTGTTACTTTAATTGGGAAGGGGAGGAGCAGTGTGAAAATGAATGCTTTCCATTTGATTTCATTTGGAGCTGTGGACGTAGGAGCTGTTTTCGTTTGATAAACTTGATAAACCTCATCTGCTGCAGCAGTGATTTCAATTGGAGGAAGATAAATTGAGGTGGAGAAGGAAACTGGAGGGCACAGGCTCAAGCCTGAGCAGGATGGTTGTTTTAATAACCTTGTAAAATGCATCTTGCTTTGGTTTGGGATGAATGCCAACTTTTCAAAGTTTTTAAGGTAAAAAGGAAGAGAGCTCAAGTTGTTCAGGTATATTTTAGGATGACATTTGGATATATTTGAGATGCCTCTGAGAAGCAAGCCAACTTTCAACCAACAGAGCAAGACAGAAGGCTGTGTAACTTCCTTGTGAAAACAGACAGGCTCTCTGCTGGGTTTGTGTTCTCAGTCCTAGAATGAGAGCTTTGTGTTTATGCTATCCAAAATAACGATTAGTCAGATGTGCTGACAAAAAGGAGGAATTTAATGCAATCAGGGGAAGGGTGATGTAGTTTATCCGTGGGCATGGGTGTGCTTCTGTGGGTGTGTGAGATTCCTGCCCTGGATTAAGCGAGATGGTGTATGCTTCTGTTGGACCCAGAGGAAATGACTTTAAGTGCAATGAATAATGTTTGGAGGGGTGAAGAATAGGAGGCAATGAACACAAGTCTCTTTCTAACTTAAGGTTATCTTTTGGGTTTATTTGTTTGGTGCACCGCATTAAAATAGCCCAGCTACAAAGCTTGAGGTTAAAAAGTACACTAAAACTGGAACACAGACTGCTCTTTGGAAAAGCAAACTTGTAGAAATTTGTAAAGGAGAAGTCTGTAGCCTAAGAAACAGCTAAAACCAACAAGAGACCTGATAGCTTTTCCAGGTTGCAAGGGAAAAAAGAATATCGAACAGAAGAGTGATGAGTTGGTGATGCTGAAAGTCAAATAGTTTTGCAGCACTGTCAAAAAACCTTAAAGCAAATATGCACAATGTCTGGGCTGCTGAATGATGTTAGCTGTTCTTTCTCTACATCACTGGAGAAGCATGTGTGCATGTACAAATGCATGTGCAGATCTGGTTCCTCCCTTCCATCACAGCTGAAGGGACACCAGATAACCTGGATTGTTAGAAAATGGAGTTTCTACAGGCTCACAACTCTCTGTGACCCTTTTCCCCTCGCTAGATGAGAATTCGGTAGCGTTTTCTGGTAGTACTAAATGAGAGACAGTGACCTCAGTGGCCAGCAGGTACAGCTTCAAGAAGAATTGTGGAAACTTAATGGCTTCTGGTGTGTGTGTTTTCAGCACTATATCTGTATAATAATCCTTTGCATGGGGTGTTCAGTCAGTGATATGAGCAAAGAAGCCTACTTCATTCGGTGCGAGGTCCCTTGCAGGTGGAGAACATGCAGTGCCTTTTTTTCTCGTGGTACATGGCAACTGATTCCAATGATTGTTCGTTCACGAGCCTCATTATTCCAGGAATCCTGTTACTCCGCAGGGAGTGGTTGTCTAAATTTCTTCAAACTTTTCACTAATGTAAAGAGTAGAAATTTTGATACCTTGTTCCCTCATTTCACTAACAGAAAGTTGTGGAAACATAAACCAATAAATCAGTCTTTTGGGGTTTTTGTTTTGTTGTGCTTTATGGTTTTGGGGTTTTGTTGGTTGATTGTTTTCTTGTGTGTGTGGGTTTGGGTTTTTTTTTGGTGTGTGTATGTGTGCATTCATGAGAAGTCAGGATAATGTTCTTAACTTCCTTAGGACTCTGAATATAAAATCTGTGTTTCAAAATCTGTGAGGTAAGAAGTAAAAAGACATAAATGGGAGTGATTTTGATAAATGTTTCTAAGGGGATTTGTTGAGATAAGTGATGCATAGGGGTTACCCCACAGATGTGTATATACTTGTACTACAAGATGAACTAATGTTAAACCTCTGACAGACTAAATCACTGTATTTCTCAAGTGGGTACAGCATTGACATTTTTCTTGCCATATGGCTCTGATGCAGAGTCATTTACAACAAGCTCGTCCAGAAGGCTTGGTTTGTGCTGTGAAGCACAAGCTCGGTTACATCCACATTCGCTATAATGTTCAGTGATCTTGGAAACAACTAATGGCTGACAGCTGTCATTTTTCTTTCCTTTTGAAGTTAGCAGGCAGCGTGTCACCGACCAAGGTGGTGCTTTTCAGGGCTCTGTGGTCTTTGTGCAGGTACCACATAGTTCTGCAGGGTGATGGGTGGCTTCCGAAATAGGCTGCAAAAGCTGTCCAGTTATTGGAGCAGTGAGTGCAGACCAAGTTAGCTGTTACAGTGCAGGGGTGATGGTTGCTGCAGCACTGGCAAAGCAGTGACTGGAAGAAGAGGTGGGTTGCAGCTGTTCATGAGGAATTTTTTGGAAGATGTGTGACTTGATCAGGACTGGCCTGTCTGGTGACACTTAACTGCACAAAAAGCCTTAGCTGAACTACTGTGCTTAACGTCTTGTAGTGAGATCATGGATCAGACTTCGACAGTTTTCAAAGGCTTCAGTCCATTCCCTGATATCTGAAGTTCTTTCCCTCAAAACCAATCTTCAAAACAAGTTTTCTTCAATCTTTGACTCTTTTATTGAAGTACTAACAAAAAGGAGAGGGTTATCTGAAGGCCTGTAAGCTTTTGTTTGCAAGAGGGAGTGTTGCAGAAGAGGCCTCAGGGGACTTGCTCTGACAGAATTAGATACCCTTCAGAAGAGTCCTTTGCTCTGGAAGCTTAAACCTCAAAAGAAAAGTAGTTTCGTGTTTGAAACGTACCAATTTAATTAAGACGACTGATCATAGTTGTTGCCATATGTTGCATTATGGGGTTAAATTTAGTTGGAAGGCTGAATTAAAAACTAGGTTGCCTCATTCAGGCAAGTGTACATGTTGATTAAGTAGCTTGAGCTGCAGATGCTGTTCCATGCTGAGTATCAATGTCTGCCTAGATCACCAAAGGGTCAACCTAATGCTAAAGAGGATTCAGAGTTCTTCCCATTACCCACTAATGGCATGTAACTTATGTAGCAATTCGTTTCTTGGTCAGCTGTACAGTCCATCTTGTCTACTAGGTGATATGTGCTGTTGCTATAGTGTATAATTATCAACAGTGCTATAAAGTAACTCTCCCTAACGGGGCATATCTTCATGGTTACCCTTTGGAAAGCTTGATTTACATACTGAAATAGCAGGGGGCTTGTATGCATGCACGTGCATCCTTCAGCTGAGCCCAGCAGGCTGTGGTGGGCAGACATGAAAAATGGCCAGTCAGCTTTTCATCCTCCATTGATATCAAAGGGATGTTTTGTTTTGCTGTCTCCTATGTACCTAGAGCTCTTCTTTTCCTGCGCATCCCCAGCTTGTGAAATAGTTCGGGTGATGTCCAGTTTGTTTGATGGATAGGGTTTATCCCTGTCCCCATATTACATTTCTATTACAACTTCTAACCTTATTTTGGAAAGTCACTTAGTTCGGGGGGAAAACATAGGTTCTTGAGACATGGTATTTTTGGAAGCGCGAGAGAGGAGGATGTAGCTATTTGGATTGCTTCCTTGAGGCTGCCAGATTGTCTGCACTAGTACAGTCTTCGGAAAGCCAGATTTGGCATTTCTGAAGAATATGCTTGCTGCTCTTTTACACAATTTTAGGAAAGTATTCCAGCTTAGGAAGGTACTGGGCTCCTCCAGTAGTCTAAGAGACTGCAGCAGCAGTGTGTGCATTGCCTCCGAGAAGGAGCCAGTGCACCGTCCCATTCTAGAAACCCATCTCAAATGGTCCAGCAGCCTCTCAGTGCATGGTTACTCATGCTCAACAAGGTGTGGTCCTTTAAACAGAAGCAAGAATATGAAGAAATAAAATATGAAGCAGATTGAAGTTCAGTGTAATCAGTGTTCATCAGAACTGCCCTCCTATTTAGCACCCAATCAGTTGAAACAAAGTAATGTATTCATCAATATGGATTTTGTTCATTTGCAAATGATTCCATCAGTATTTTGCTCTTTGATGTATACATTTTATCCAGTTTGTTATGTAGCTATTATATCTCACCAGACAGTCTCAGCCCTCCATAGGAGGCACCTTGCTACGGCAAGAGTCAGTTTATCAGTGTGTTTGCTCACTGCAGGTCTGCCAGTGAAGTATACAGATAGTTGTTTATAGGCCTGCAGTTTGGACTTGCCTATAGAAAATTCCTGGGAAAGCCCCCAGAATCCTTCTAGGAAGAGCAAAAGAGAACTTTTAGGTCACATTTTAATGTGGTTTTATGTTGTGTTTGGCTGAGTGTTCAGCAGATCTGCACCTCTGTGAACCTGAGAAGCAGTGGCATTGGCTGACAGAAGAGATTTGGGGGTTCTCCCCTCCAGAGTCCTGCACTCAGGCTACATGTTCTTTCCTGCCATTCCTTTCTTCCCCCCTCCTTTCTAGGCAGTATCCCTGAGCTGTCCCTTAAGAGGAGTAGTGATACTAAAACCTTGTTTTCTGAGGAGAATTGATGTGTGGTCTCTTTGGGGTCAAGGAAGAAGAAAGTCCTCTGGCCAAAACTCTCCTCACAGAAGGGATATTAGGTACTTTGGCTATTTAAGGAAAGCTAAATGTCCTACTGGTTATGGTGTTTGCCTACAACAAATCTCTCATGGAAGAAAAGTAGGAGGGGAAACTCGCTGAAATTGTGTGGGCACCTGGCATGGGTAGGACTGGATGCTGTGCAACTTCTGAATAGCTGCTCCTCGACTACTCGTTGATGACATTAAATATCCTTGCAGTATAAAATATAAGTTGATGTATCTTTTCAGTGTCATCCTGTAGTTCATATTCCAAAACCATGTGGTTTTAGCCCAGCTTTGGTTTACAAGGACAAACCTTTTGGTCATATTGCAAGGCCAGTATAAGCTCTAAGGGGCTGTATGAGGGCGTGCATTCTCCTAGGGCAGAACACAGGTCACTGCTTTGCTATGTCTTGGAGAACTGCAGAACCTGGCTGAATAAAAAGCTTTTGCAGGTTGCATAAACTATTTGGTGCAGCATGGCACAAGGTAATGCACATGGTGAAATATTAATGTAGAACTTAAAATCTTGCTTTAAAAGCTTGTTAAACTTTGATTACAACAAGCGTGGTTTAGATACCTCATTAAAGTGTTAGAAGTTGCTGTTCAACATGTGAGTTCAAGCAGAAGATGATTATCCTGAAATATGCATGCAAACAGGATTTCCCCTGACCTTCTCCTTCAAAATAGTGGGGAGGAAGCACCAGAAAGTGAAGTATGACATTAGCAGTGCCAGCTTCAGAAATCTGTGTGGGTTTAAGTCACTAGGTTCATATTCATAAGACAGCTTACTGCAGGAAGTAGAAGGCAATTGTTCATCACTTTCTCCTTAATGGGGCCCATAAATCTTTCTGACCCTATGAAAACTGCAGAGCACAAATGAACTTTGATTCTCTAACACAGTTACAAGGTTCAGCATGAGGTAGAGGAAATTCCTGTTCACAGTCCCAGGATTGTCCCTTTATTTTATCCTGCTGAGGATCAGTCTTGTATTTCACCTGGCATTAACCCCATCCCAGTCAGATGAATGGTGTCACCAGGGACCTATGAAGTTATAGTCACCCTACACGTCTTGTCTGTGGTTACTTTAGAAGCTTCTTGGCTTAGCCAGGAATGACATTTTTCCGTTACTAAAGTGTTGTCAGTGGCATGGCACCATTTGAAGTAATGCATAATCCTTAAGGTAGGCTCTGAAGGACTGTATGTAGTGATTGATTTGGCAATGCTTTGGAGCACCCTAATGCAGCTAAGTGGTCTATGTCTCTAATGTGGATAACTCGGGCACTACTGCATACATCTCTAAGAGGGCCTTTTATTCTTAGTTGCTGCAATTATGGTTCAGTGTTTCTGTAAAACTGGTAGTTCTTTTCATTTGATCCTTTATTTAAAAATAATAAATACATTAAAATATACATATTCCTAGCACATAGCAGGGTTGACTACTAGAAAGCAGCGAAGAGCCTCAGGCTGTTCAGGTGCAAGCTTCTCTCACTGCAGTAGTTGCCTTGGTGTAAATTATAAATGCAGTCATGTTGAATAGCCGCTTATTATTGGACTGCCTTGCAGTAGCGTGTGGGGAGGAGAGAATGGGAGGGAGCAGTATTCTCCTAAGAGGAAGTTGTTGGATACATGTTTGGAAAACTCTGCAATTACCCCTTTGTAAGCCACCTTTTGGTAAGGTAGCTATGGGAACCTTCTTTCAAAAAGGGGTAATTAAATGTTTTTTATCATCATACATTTCAGGCTGGTTTTCGCAGATTTCGTTCTTCCCTTCCTTTCTTCTGTGTCCTAACAGGTTTTTTTTTGCCAGTTTGGGGTCTTTAAAAGCTAGTATCTGTCTTCTGTTGTTATTTTTTTTATTTGATGCACGTTAAAATCTTTTCTTCCTTTAAATAAGAATGGCCGCTATTCAGAAATTTGAAACTTCTGCCTGTGAAACCGGAGACCGTTTCCCTCAACTGTTTAATACACGTGCTCCTTGCTTCCTTTTCCCCATATCTTCCCCATCCTCCAGGTGTCTTTGTAACAGAAGACACTGAAACCATCTCAGAGGCATCTCTAGCCTACCATGCAATGCACTTGAGCTTGTGGAGACTTTTATACTGTAATTAACTGTAGACATTCAACATGAAAATTTTATATGTGAATCTGAATGTAGCATCATTTACCATCTGTAAATAAAACAAGGACAGGCCTTTGCAGTAATAATGTGACTTGTTAGTCAAAAGAGATGTAAAAATCTGAAACAGATGTCCGAAATCCTTTCGTGGCGTACATAAATTGATTCAGCTGCACAGGTGCTTAGAACAAGGAGACAGGAAATAGAAAACTTTGATTTCTGTCTTAAAATAAACCCCAAATTACAAACAAGCACAGCTTGTGGTGTCAATTTATAGCCAATGCAAACCTTCTTGGTAAACCACCTGTAGTCTCCTCCTGGCAACAGTCCAGCTGTAAAAGGCTGCTGGCTCTGGGTTGGATGTGAAGAGCGTGAAGTGAAAGAAGCCCATGTTTTATTTGCTTTCTCTAGTGCTACAAAGATCCTAATTCTGAAGCTCTGATTAAAGCTCTGAGCCAATTAGAGGTGACCAACATTATTCAGAGCATAAAAATACTGGGGGTTTTCCACATTACTTACTGCATCAGCTGTACTTTTATAGGGACCGGTATTGTCTCAAGCACTCCTGAAAATCTTGATTACTGCAGGCAAATCAGATAGTGGCCTGTGGGGACAAAGCCTCAGTATTAGTTAAAAGTGATGTGTGTAAGACAGACGGGAGAGCGTGTTTGAGCAGTAGCGATAGATAGAAAATCATAAATGGGCAGTGAAATGATAATGATTAAAGTTATGAGAAAAAGGATATGGATGTGTCTGATCCATGCTAAATACTTGACAAGTATTTAAGGCAGCTTGGAGAACAGAGTATTCATCTCTTCCTGCCTCCTCCCCAGCTGGAGCCTACTGAGCAGGGACATGGATGAGAAATTAAGTAGCAAATCCTGTTGTCTAAAATATATGTAGATAGTTACTGAAACTGCATTTTATATTCTGCTTCATCTCTAATGTGGCCTCGCAGAGATCCCTTGATTTTTGTAACTGCTTGGAATATTTCAACACCCCATCTGAATTAAAGCAGCAAAGCGTATAGATAAGATTATTTATATTTTTAGATATATTTATAGGTATATTATTTATAAAGTGTACCAAAAGATTTTTTACCTTTTCTTTAGGTTGCGGACATAATAATTGCCTAAAAGTGATTGTATCTGATAATTTAGCAAAAAGGGATGTTACGCTTTCCTGTTACATACAGGCCTGTCCCTTGTATCAAATGCAACATGCACCCATCTCTTCTTTTTTGGCCAGTTGTTTACTGTGGTACAGTGTTTTAAATCACTGTTACTGAATAATTGAATGTGTCTCCAAATACGCTTTCAGATGAATTTTACTGCTAATGTGTGAAAAGTAACAGATGCTTAGCGTTAGAAGCTATGTTCTCTAGGAGAAAGGTTTGAGTCCATAGGTACAGGGCACATAGGTACACCCTTTTGATCCATAATCTTTTTATTTCACTTGCTCCTGAGTGCTCCCTTTAGCATCCCTAGTCTACTTGGGCTATGTATCCAGTTGGCTTTGTTCTGTGACTGGATTTCTTTTAAGATATCTGGCTTGTGTTTTTTTTTATATTTCTTGAAAGGAAGATGATGAGCCGGAACTGACTCATTTTATACTTTGAAGGACTAAGCAAAATCTGGGATATTAAATTTACTGGTTTGGGTGAACGTTGTGGTGAAGCTGTTGTATTACTGCAGGCCGTCCTGCTCATCGAGTCGTCTTGTTGCAGTCCATTAAAGAAAATGGCAGCTACAGGAAACATATGGTTTCAGTTTTAGTGGCACAGTGTGTTAAGCAATCAGCAATTTGTGTTCTTAACCTGTTTATTGAGCCCCGTTTTTGGTAACCTCCATCAGTAGCGTTTGTTTGTTCTAGGGTGGCTTGTGTCAGGCTTCCCCTTGCCAATTTATTGGCAGGGCACTGCGTCTGTTTACAATGCAGATGTCTGTCTCCTACAATACAGTCGTACAGTTCCCATTCAAATTGAGCTCTTTTTTAGAGCCATTTGAATGTTTTTAATATCCAAGCCCACTGAAGGCTCATAACTTAACCTACCAGCTGAAGTGAAGGCTTTTAAATGGGGCTCTTCACTGCTGTTCCTATGGTTACACTGGAATAGAAACCTGCTAAATAGGAGCCAGGGCGGCACAGAAAATCTTCTAGTAACAGTTGCTATCATTATTGCAACGCTACAATTTCCAATTTATTCTTTCATTTTCTTTGCAATATTTTCTCTCTAAGTGGAAGCCCGTCTTTTGAGAATTAGTGCCTGCTACTGTTGGAAAGCAGTAGCTAGAAGAAGATGGAGCCCCACCCCCTGGAACAGGCTTTTGTTCTGTTTGCAAGTGGATTTATTCCCCTCCCCTTCTATCAGTTAACTTAATTTGAAAAGTGTTCTTTATGTGCAATTGTAAGAGATAGTCCCTGGGTTAGCTGTAGGTGACTTGAATGCAAACTATGAACCAGCGTCAACGTGCAACTTCCTATCAGGTGGTGGGAGTAATAAGTGGTACATTAACTGCTATTGTGGGGAAATAATACATATTTAAAGCAAACAACCAGCAGTTCCTTGTGCGTTGGAACAAACAGAGCCCAAGTCTCCTGTGGATTTGCCTTGTGCGTGATTGATTTTTACCATCTGAGAACAAGCACGAGCCTTTCCTTGCGGCTGGGGAATTTTGTAGTGTTTCCTTCATGTCGTGTCTCCAGGGGGAAAGCACACACAGCAATGCTGTTTGGAGCTATGCTGTCCTCTTCCCTTTCTTATCTCCACCCTATAATTACCTTTGGGTTGGAACAGAGGGGTCTCCCCACTCTACCCAGTTTTGCTGTCTACTTTTGCTGGCACAAGGGCCTATCTGGCTTCCACTGCAGTGTTTGTGTGCTCTTCCCTTGGGCTCCCTGGAAAGGCATGTTAGGAGGTTGGGGCTCCAGCTTACTCCTGCTTGGATGTTGGAGAGGACATGTCAGGTCCCTGGTGGCTGCTGGAGATCTGCAATGGGGAAGATGCTTGGCAGTAAGCAATGGGACTGCCCTGTATTCATCTTGACTCTCTCCATGCTAGTGAGAAGGTTGGACAGCCCCTCCCCATCTCTCCAAGCAGGCAGTCGGCTGCTCCTACAGCATCTGCCTACTTTGGGTCTGCCTTGAGCTGCCTCTCCTAGAGAGCCCTTTCCTCTGCTTAACCTCCCTTGGGCAGCAGATTGAGATGTCGTTTCCTTTATCTCACTAACACTGTTGAACTCATTTTCCACGAGAGAGCAAGGTGAATGGTAGCTGTGGGAAGGTGCGTTATCAGCTTGGGGACTGACCTCTTGGGGCTTGTTCTGGTTCCTGTTTAAAAGCATTGCTCTTGTGAAAACATCCTCAAGCCCTGTAGCATGAGAGCAGGCTGAAGTAAGCTTTTGTATTGCCGAAAGCCCAGCGTAATTAGGCATCTATATAAATAACACTTGAGGACACATTAAAACAGAAGAATGTTTATTCTAGCTGTTCTCTGGATACATGAGTTTCCCTTGCTTTTTAGATTATTATAAAGGATGGATAGAAGATCATCATAAAAGAGGAGCAAATAAAATCAGACCATAATGACATAATGAAGCTTGCTTTCTCTTTTGTAATACTGTTTGTGACTCAAGTCACGTGCAATTTGAAAGAGTTGTCAAACCAAAGGAAAATTCAGAGTAAAGAAATCCAGAGTTGTAACAGAGATTTTTGGGAGGGACTGAAGGGAAAGTGGCAGGCCTACAAATTGTGAATTAGGGCTCTGCTTCCTGCTCTGAAGAATTTCAAGCTGTGTTACATAGCATGGTGCCTACTGGAGCAATCCTTGCTTGTATCTCAGCGATAAAGTTTCAAGAGTACCTGGGGCCAGTGAGCTTAGAAGTAGCAACAAGCTGGTGGGCAGTGGGAGAGAAAGCGCAAAGCAACAAACTGTAGCAATGTATACCTATTTTTCAGTCGTGCTTTGTGATAAATGAACTGCTTTTGGTGGTAGACTCTGCCCTTTGAGCAGCTTGGCTCTGACCTGTGGATGTTACCTGGTGGTGGGGTTGGGGCTCCATGGGAGTAGGGGTGCTCTGGTACCCCTACTGTCCTGCTGTTGCCAGGGAGCCAGCCTGGCCGTGGCCTGCCATGCGCCTACTCAGCATCATGCTGTTTTCGCCAGAATATCCAGAGGATAGAGAGTTTGGCATAGTGATGGTACTCTGGTGGCCTCATTTCTGGGATAATCACCCTAAAGATAGGGAATATCTTCTGTCCATTACTTGGCCTGAAATCTTCCCTGTTGTGAAGCAGCTTGAGGTAAACATAGAAGATTTTCTTTAATTATTAAATAAATCAGAAGGTAGAAATGCAGTCCACACAATTGCAAACTTGAGAAAAACAGGTGAAAAGAGATAAAAGGAAAAGTAGAGCTACCATTTCCTGGACTGCCTTCTGCCAGCCACATACCTGGCTGTCTCACCCTGCTTTGGAGATCCTCATATTCCCCCTAACTACCCTGACCTCCCCAAGAACCAGCCAGCTGTGTGCTGGTCTGGTGCCTGGCTAAGCCTTTTGTGCAAGTCATTGGAGTTTTCCATATGAACCTTATAAATGTGTATGGAATGTAACCATGATAAATGCACCTTGCATCCTATAAGGTTTCACTTGAGACCAGCAATGACTGTAGTCAGTCACTTGGGGTGACAATTGGTTTGAAGGTGACTTGTGCAACTTAGTCATAGGGAATAGCATAGCAAAGTTATGAACAAAAACTCATTTGAGTTCTCTGAGGGTCAATGGCACGATGAATGTATTACTTTCCCTGTGCTGGATCGGAGACTTCTGCTAGGCTTCATCTGTAATAATGTTTTAGTGGAGGTGAATTTCCAGCACTGGTGCAGTAAATAACTCTGCCATGGTAAATTTATTGAACCGTTTAGTGAGGGATGCTGACTGCTGAGGCTGACCTTTCTCCCCAGTCTGCTGCTTTCAGGGAAGTGAAATTATCATTCCAGAAGCCGGTAGTTTATTGGTGTTCATCTTGAAATGTTTAAAATCTCCTTCAGTCTTTGGTACAGTTATCTTTATGCAAACACAGTCTAAGTCTTGGAGATAAAATGGGGAACTTCAGAAGAGCTGTTAACTGCATGAATAAATTCTGAATTTAAAATTAGTAACACTTCTGGCTGTCAATATACAGACATACAAAAGTTCACTTTGTGCTTCCCCCTCCCCTTCTGCATCCGTTTTTGTCTTTTAACAGAGTTTGGTTTTTTTCTTCTCGGAGTCATGAGTAGACTGGTGTTTCCTTTTCCCTGTGTGAAGTTTCCCCTGTGAACAGCTGATGAAGGAAAGGTATTTAGATTATGACCTGGGGCTGGTTTCTGCGTGGCCAGGTCCTTCTGTACTGAGTTCCCTAAACAGTTTTAAATGCGAAGTTCCTATGGTTGACATTGAGACCTTGAGAACTACTGAGAAATCTCAGTTCCTTCTGTTTTCCTGCTGGGCAAGATTTAATTCTAAGGCAGGCCAGCTGAGTTTAGTGAAATTCCTTCTTTTGGCAGGATTTTGATGGGAGTTGCTTGCAGGGATGCTAAAGTAGCAGCTCGTAGCTCTGGGAACTGCATTGTGATATTGAGACCCCTACTCTGCCCTGTGAAGGGTGGCATGCTGCCGCCTTCTGTAGGTAGCCAGATAATTAGAAGATACTATTTATTGTCAAAGATAACTGCCAAAGTCCTTCAGGCATGTGCTCTATTTGTTCTTAATAAAGTGGAGAAAGGCACTACCTTTTTACTCAAGATGATACAGTTGTTCTAGAACTTGGGTGCCATACCTGAGTGGAGAGGAGAGACATCTTTTATAAAATGAGTAGGAGGTAAGAAAATAGGTTGATTAAACTTTGTGGGTTTACTCACTTATGGTGATTAAGGAGTATTCCCATGCATTTGAAGCTGGGCAGGGAGCGGGCTCCAGGAGTGTTGGTGCACTGACTGAAAATCCAGACCACTGGGATACGTTTGGGATCCTTCTTGCATGTCTCTTTCCAACTTACTAATGATGCACTCCAGCAAGGAAGAAAAACCCCAAATTGAACAAATTTTTCATGCCTGAAGGCAGGTGTTCTACCTCTTACACCATGTT
The DNA here is from genome assembly GCA_017639245.1 of Myiopsitta monachus. NCBI lineage: Eukaryota > Metazoa > Chordata > Aves > Psittaciformes > Psittacidae > Myiopsitta > Myiopsitta monachus. The sequence continues at coordinate 75,996,088 of CM029920.1, forward strand.
ACAATGGACCTTTGCTATTGCCTCAGAAAGAAGCTTGGTTTAAAGCCAGCACCACACAGCCACTGGCTCACTCTCCTCCAGAGTGGTGGGGGAGAGAATTGAAAGAGTAAAAGTGAGAAAGCTCATGGGTTGAGATAAAGACAGTTTAACAGGTAAACCAAAACAAAGAATTTATTCACCACTTTCCATGGGCAGTCAGGTGTTCACCCGTCCCCAGGGAAGCAGGGCTCCATCACATTTAGTGGTGACTTGGGAAGAACCATCACTCTGAATGTCCCTCTCTTCCTTCTTCTTCCCCAGCATCATATGCTTGAGCAGGATGTCATTTGGTCTAGGATGTCCCTGTGTCATTTGGGGTCAGCTGTCCCAGCTGTATCCCCTCCCAACCTCTTGTGCACCCCCAGCTTGCTCACTGGTGGGGTGGTGCGAGAGGCAGAAAAGGCCTTGACTCTGTAAGCACTTATCAGCAGTAACTAAAACATCCCTGTGTTATCAACACTGCTTGCAGCACAAATCCAGCATAGCCCATACAAACTACTATGAAGAAAATTTACTCTATCCCGGGCAAAACCAGCACAAAGTTACAGCTACATTTTGTGAGGGTATTATACTTGTAAAATGCTTGAAGCTTGCTTGCTGGATCAGGCCATGCAGGTACTGGTGCCTAACTGTAGCTAACGTGGACAGAAGCTTTGTCTGTGGTGGCTGAGGGAGGAAGTGTGACGGGAAGGAGAATCCTGCAGAGCTGGAGGTGCCCAAGGGATTTTCAGGTCAAAGGAGGAGTTACTTAACAAATCCATAACCCCCCAATCAGTGAGCAGCCAACCCTGCAAATGCCAGAAGATAGGCTTTTCATATATATAGAAGGAAAATCCTGTGGTGCTGTATCTACTTTTGGATATGGATTTAAAGTTTTTCATAGACCACAAAGCTCAGTGGTGTTACTTTTCCATTAAATCCATTTTGTAAGAGCCTGAGTAATACCAGCCGTGCTGATGATTAGTTTGTGAAAGCAATTCACGTGCAGTTGTTGCCTCTGTGCATGTGCTGTCTCTGGGAAGATGATGGATTCTGTAATTCATGTCAAGAGAGCTGTGTGTCATTCTGAAAACAGAAGGGATGCTCCAGATCAAATCAATAGATCACTCCTGAGCAGGAAACCTTCCAAACAGCATTTTAAAAACAAGAATCAAAGCTAATACTTTGCAGGTACTTACTGACAGCAGGCTGATAAAGACATCTTATTTTAGAAAGTGTCATAGCTTTGTTTTGATGCTCTTTGAAACATATCTGAGGTTGGTGAGTATCTTTTACATGTGGAGAGCAATGTAAAAGTAGCCCAAGGTGCTCCCCAAAGAAGTGTATAAGTGATGATGGAAGTTTCCCTTCATACTACACTAACAAACAAAAAGCATACCCTTAACCTCTTGCTATTCAGGCAGTTTCCACACCTATGCATAATACAGTTTTAGTCAAACCAGAAAACAGGCCAATGAGGAAGATACAAGCACCTTGCAAATAACTTGGTTGTTTTTCTTCAGATTGAATCTTTCTTGACTCGCCCTTCTTTCCCTCTTTTTCTATCTCTAAACAAAGAACAGCAATCATCTAAATGAGTCTTTATTTGTACTGCTTCTTTCAGTCTTGACGCATCCTAATTTTACTTATGTTCTGAGGCCTGAATAGTGTACTGTCAGTCTTAATGGTTTTGCACCTAAGGACTGTCTATCCTTAAATGTATACAGAATGATTTTAGAAAGCATGTTGAGTTTTGCTTTGGCACCAGTCTTGGACATGCCTGTGTGCCTGATAAGCTTTGTAGTGGTGCCCAATACCATAATACAGGCATCTTAAGTTAGCTGGATAAATGCAGATTGATTCCAGTCTTGAAATCTTGAATCAGGAGGAAAAACTGGTAGTGAAATTAGGGCTTGCTGCTTCCTTAAGGGCAGTGGGAGTTGCGGGGCTTATGGAGGCTCAAAGCTTCCCTCTTCCTAGTGCTGGAGGAAAAAGACATGGGGAAGAATATGCTCCGACTATGCACTGTATCCCACTATCTCTATGGCTGTGGAAAAAAATCTGATGGCATTCTGCTTCTAATCTCCCCCTCCTGAATCCTTTCTTTTTAAAACTCTAGTTCTTAACCTGGGGGGGGCGGGTTCACTTTATGCAAAGCTTGCACTTATTATACTGTGGCTTATTTGAGGCCAGCAATGAGGCCTGACCAAGTCACATCTCGCACCTTCAGAGCCAGGTTGGCATCGCTGGCTTTTAGGATTTGCTCTGTCCTTCTGTCTCACGCTGGGCTAATTTAGCCTCATCTTGGTAAACAAGAAAAGGGTCCTTACTCAACAGATTTGAGCTGGAGTGACTGCAGCTGTCGTCTGGTCTGTGTGCAAACCAATTTTGTTCATTCCCTTGTCTGGCAGGAAGCCTGCACCAGAATTGTGTCGGGACTAATCAGCATTAAACCAAAGTCAGGAGGGCTGTGGCGGGCTGCCCTGTAGCAAGGCAAGAGCAGCAAGGCTGTGCAGGAGGGATTAGTGTAAGTCCTGCCTGGGGCGCAGCTGTCCTAGGAAAGGCACCAGAACTGTAGGGAGTATTTTTCTTGGACCTTGTTGTGAAATTCCCTTGCCGACTGCCACAAAAAGTATCTTCACATGAGAAATCTGCAAGATTGGCTATATGTGACCATAAATACGAAAGTCAGGAGGGAGAAGGTGCAGTGTCCATGGAGCTGTAATATCCGGGAGATATGAGTGGTGCTTTTGAGCATGCTGGTCTTTCTTCTCCTGGAGAGGCGAGGTGGCGAATGAGTAAGTTCAGGGTGTGCTCTCCAACCAAAAGATGATGTTAGTGATGCTGCTGCTAGTCTTATGTTATACCATAATAGATGTGTTATTACTAAACAACATGAAGGCTGGGAGGTGGAAATATTTCTGAGAGAAGACCTGAGGCTTGGCAAGGGATGATTCGTAGCTCTTAATGCCTCACAGACTCTGTTTTCCTGGCTGGTATTTACACTGCAGGTTCAAGGGTGCCTCCTGGTTTGCGCTGAAAGCGTTAAATCGGAGAGATCCCAACTTAGGCTTTTTGCTCCCAAGATGCTGAAATGTTGATGTCTCACTTTGCTCTCCCCTCCCTAGAGTTATTGAATTGTCTTTGCAGCTTTTCATCTCAAGAATTATTTTTGTCTTGCTCTGAGCACCATGATGTGGCTTTGAAGTTAGCCCTGCTTTGAATAGGGGCCAAATGACATCCAGAGGTCCTTTCCAACCTGATTTTCTTCTGATCCCCTCAATCCTGATTCCCCTGCTTTCACAGGTACATGTTTTGGATGATCCTATGCGTAAAATTCTCCAGCTTCTTAGAGTTTGTTAGGTGTTCATATGTTTGTGTATCTGCTCAGCGTTAGTCATCCCTTCTCTGACTGTAGGTATTACCCTTCATTGTGTAACCACATAAAATGGGTATGCTCTTGTGTTATCCACAGCAGGCACAGCCACGATCTAAATACCTTTTAGGCCTTCCAAACCTTTAGGTAAATCTGCTCTGCCTAAATTTACACGTCAAAACTGTTTTCTTGTGCAAAGCTAAGCCCAAATGAACTTTTGAACCATGTCCCTGCCACATGTTACGTATGTTTTTGTTGTTTAGGCAGCTCATTTAGGGGGAGCAAGCAACCTTCTGGTCTAAGATGCCCCAATTAATTATAAGCTACACAACATAAGAAATCCTCCTTCTTAGGGAAAAATCATTAGCAACAAACCTGCCTGAGATGAGTGAACTGAGACCCAGGAGCAGTGCAGCTCTGAGTGCTCTCATCAGGAGAAAAATCCTTCAGGCTTTGGAGAAGAAGGGAGCAAAGACCTCAGCTTTACTTTGTGCTTAGTTATATATGAGATAGCGCCAGTGGGGATCTTGGTGAGACTCCGGCTGCTTTGGGTGAGAGAGTGTGACAAGATACAGGGCTGTGCTACCAAAGCTCATGTAAAGCCTGAATGCCTCTCCATCGAGGTGTCCTCAGGCAGTGTCTGATGACGGGGAGCATTTAGTGAGTGTGAGGTTTTTAATTAGGCAGAAGACTATTAGCTACCAGCACTGGTTTCTGAAACAGAAAGCTTTCTGAAAGGGAAGTGAAATGGCTTGGGGGATACTCTTAAGTGGGAGTAAAAGGTTAAAATAAACAATCAAGCAAAAGAAACCCTGATTTTTTGAAAGCATGGTATCCAGCTAGATAGCAACAGAAATGGATGGGATTTCAAAGGAACCTCCAGTGCACATCTGGACTAGTCGCTGAAATGGCTGGTCCCCACATGTGTGTGTGTAAAATACATGTGAACCTCTACAACTCTGGTACCTCCGATTTTTATCTGGTTTTTCCTCATGGTGGTGGTGTTTTGAGGGTTTTATGCCAGTCCTGGGTGACAGAAACCTGGCTGTTGTGAGAGGGCAGATGGGAAGGGCTGGGCAGGATTGTGGTCCCTTGTTGCTCTCACCTTCCTCACTGCAGGACAAACTAGACCATGGTGTGCTGAGCACGCCTCCTTTCAGGTTTCTCCTTTTTCTTTTTTTCCTTCTCATCTTCTAGCAATACCTTACCTTCCATATTCATGCTAATGATACATCTCATTCTTTCCCTGACAGAGGTGATTGAAAATAGCTGTTTAAATTGAGGGAGGGCCAGTAAGAGAAACTAGATTTGCTGCAACCCAAGCCCCCTTTTCTATCTTTAAAGACTGGAAAAAGTAACATTTTTTCCTGAACAAGTTATTGCTCCTTCAGAGTCTCTCTGTTAGACTCTGGATCTTCAGAAATTACTTTCTCCAATGCAGTTGTTACACTTGGGTTCGGGGGACCTGTTTTTCATGCTTAATCATACGACATGTGCTATGCTGACAGCCAGTGGCTTCAGGCTATTACCCTGAAATTGCCACCTCTTGCCATTTCTAATGCAAGAGGTTGTTTTTTTTAATTCAAGGCATTTGACAAGTTTGAGTCCCCTTCCTGGGGGAGCGCAGATGGCAGCTAAAGGGATGCTGGAACAATTCCACTCCTAGCTCGCTGATGGCAAACTGGGTTTCAGGAGAGAGTGGTGAGACTCTGCAAGCCTGTTCAAACAGATCGTGTGTCTCTGACAAACGTGGAAGGGATTTGATGCTCCCTACAATGCCTAGTGCTGTGGTCTGACATCCTATCTGCCTACCCATGTTCTCCTGCTTGGCCATTATGTCCAGGGCTCCCCTCCTGTCCAGATTGTAGTTTCTTGATTTCTAGGGCTCTTATGGAGCACAGGTAATGTTAAACCAATCTTAGTTTTGTGGTATTTTGTTTTTCTCCTCCCCCACAAACCTTGTACACATCTCCAAATATCATTATTGTCTACTAAAAGGGGAGTTTTGCATTGAGTGACCTTTTTGAAATTGTGAGAAGATGGGAGAGTTTCTATGGCATGAAAAGGTCTGCCTTACAGACCAGAAAGGCACCTTGGTATTCTAGGCTTGAGGCTAGGAAGGAACTGTTAGCTAAACCAAGGCTGAAATCCTGTTGAGCCTGTCTGCTTGACGTCTCAGGTGGAAACGTCTTTTTTCACAGCACAGGTTTACCCTGCAGCAACTCCTGAGCAGGTCCTGGAGGAGCTGGAGCAGCCTGCAGCGCACTGCTGTCTCTTCTGCCTCAGGGCGTCCTGTGTGAAATGCAGAGCTGCTCTGGTTGTCAGGGAATTAATTATTAATCTTTGAGGAGAAGGGCTCTTCAGGGAAATTCAACCTGGTGCAGCTCGTGAGTTTCAAGTTTTGTGTGTGTCCAGCTCACAGACCAGGGGTTTGAAGAAGCTTCAGCCTGGACTTGAAGCATCTGCAAGCAAAGCTATTTCAAAGTTTGCAGACTGACTTGGGAGTTTTTCTTTATGAACATAATGCTGGGAAAAGAAGCTATGGTCAAAAGCTTTTCTTCTCCTTAAATCTGTATAAACTGCGTAAGATGTTAAAAGAAAATACACACACATGCACAATTACGAATCATAGAATGAATTAGGTAGGCAAAGACCTGTAAGATCATCAGGTCTAACCGTTACCCTAGGATTGCCAAGTTCTTTACTAAACCATGTCACTGAGGGCCTCATCTACATGGTTTCTGAGCACTTCCAGGGATGATGATCCCACCACTGCCCTGGGCAGCCTGTGCCAATGCCTGAGCACTTTTCCTATGTAGAAATTGTTCCTAATATCCAATCTGAACCTCCCCTGATGCGGCTTGAGGCTGTTTCCTCTTGTCCTATCACTTGTTACTTGGGAGAAGAGACCAATCCCCACCTTGCTGCAACCTCCTTTCAGGTAGTTGTAGAGAGCAATAAGGTCCCCCCTGAGTCTTCTCCAGATTAAACACTATCAGCTCCCTCAGCTGTTCCTCATAGGTCTTGCTCTCCAGACCCTTCACTGGCTCCATTGCCCTTCACTGGACCCTCTCCAGCACCTCAATGTCTCTCTTTAGTGAGGGGCCCAGAACTGAACACAGGATTCAATGTGCAGACTCACCAGTGGCCAGTACAGGGGGCTGATCACTGCCCTGGTCTTGCTGCCAAGCTATTTCTGATCCAGGCCAGGATGCTGATGGCCTTTTTGGCTGCCTGGGCACAAGCTGGCTCGTGTTCAGCTCCATCAGTCGGCACCCCCAGGTCCGTTTCTCCCAGCAGGTTTCCAGCCACTCTTCCCCACTCCTGTAGCATTGCATGGGACTGTTGTGACTCAAATGCAGGACCCAGCACTTTGCCCTGTTGAAGCTCATACCACTGGCTACAGCCCGTTGATCCAGCCCATCCAGATCCCTCTGTAGAGCCTTCCTATCCTCAGCTGGTCAATGCTCCCAGCCAATCTGCAGACTTAGTGAGGTGCACTCAGTCCACTCATCCAGATTGTCAATGAGGTCTTTAAGGTCCCTTCCACCCCAAACCATTCTATTATTCTATGAAATAATCCATTGCAGGTTTTTTTTTCTATTGTAGCTACTGCAGTTAAAGCTGCAGAGCAGCTCAGGCAATTTTCTTCTCTCTTTTCCTCCTGATCGCTGGTGTAGATTGTTCTTAGAAGCCACTGCAGAAATTTTCTGCTGGGGACCTTTGCAAAGCTTTGTGTTGTTTTGTGATTGGAATGCACTTCACTGTAGCTTGCTTACTGAACTGCATTCACATAGAATACACTGTTTCTCAAAAGGATACCATTTCCAAAATATGAAGTAAAAGAAAGGTGAGGGAAAGGGAGAAACTGACCTTCTGTCAGGACAGAACATGCACTGAAATAAGTGCTTTTGCTTCTACAGGTCAACACAAGGTTGTGATTAAATGCATTTTCAAAGCAGAAACTAAAAAGCCTTAGGAAACATAAGTTATTTCAGACAATGTTGATTGCATGGCTTCTTCAGCATGCCCTGACAATTCACTGAGATGAAGCAATACTGTCATTTGCCTAAGAAAGCGCAAACCTCTGTCAGAGAGTCCACCTGGATGACTACTGAAGAGTCATATGAGTCTGTGTGTTTTCATTTAAGTAGGGCAAATGCACTTTGGTCTAAACTGGGAAAGGAGCTGCACCTGTACAGGGCTCAGGTTTTACAGCCATTAAGTCACCTGCTCAAGGTCTATCCCTGTGGGCTGCATCGAAATCCATCATCTCTTTGGACATGGAGGAAGCGATGGAGAGGTGGGAAGGTGATGTGGGATAGAGCCATTGAAAGACTGTTACAAGTGCATCCTCTGTCCTCACTGCAAAGTGGAAAATGTTACTGTCCTGGATGAAACAGGGCTCAGTGCTACTCTGCCGCCTAAACCACCTTTGTGGGAAAGCACCAGTATAAGAAAGAGAGCAGGAAAGGTGAGAGAGGTACCTGGATAAACACTCCAAAGAATTCAGATCTCCGAGACAGATGGCAAAGGGATGTTTCTTTGGGGAAAGATTAACTTGGGAAGGAGTTAACCCGCAGCACCACAAGAGCAAACAGTTCCTCAGGCTTATAAATGAATACTCTGGTGCCACAAAATAGAGATTCAGGTTGAAGTTTCAGATTTCTGTGTTAAAATTAGTCACATTCAGGCTGCCATACTGGTATAAAGAGAAAAAAACCTTGCTGAATTCAAAGCCTGGGGTAGAGTCCTACTTTAACAAGCAGGCTTTTTCAGAAGCAAAAGGAGAGCATTTTGGAAGCTTTGTTGTTTTGGCTTATAAATGAGCTCAGCTAGAAGTCTGAATGTTTTGTAATTATTTCATGACCCCAGAATTTGCAGCTGTAGGATGTGTGTGAGTGCTCAGATTGCTTTAATCTCATGTACATACATAATCTTTTTGATTTCAAAGAGGAATTCTGTTCCCCACATGCACTGCCTGTTGTGGCAGCTCAGAGACCAACCCCATTGGACTGATTTCGCTGTACACACGTGAAGCCCTTGAAATATTCATTATGGTCTGTGGTAATCTAATATTAGTGAATCATCTTACAGTCCTTTACAAGAAGGTCTGTTTTTCAGCCTGATAATAAAACTGCAGGCTTTATTTGAGCAAATATACTTGTGCCCAGCTAGCCTCTGTTTAGCTTATTGCTAACAGCTGCGTAACTGCTGAGGTCTGCATCATTTGTTGTCACAAATATTTATAGTTTTGGTCTTCCCTCTTGTGTGTGCTTCCTATGTAAGTGTCAGGGAAAAAATGTGCTTCCTTAATGTATATATTTAATGCAGCGCACACAGACCTGTTAACCTTTTCATTCAGAGGGTATCCATCAGGGATGCTGTCAGGGTGTTTGCATGTTGCAGAATAAATCACCAGAAACCTGCCAAGGCCTGAAGAGGTATGCAAATGTCTGCGTCTCTTTAATCTGTCATGTGTGTATCCTGTCTGATTGGAGATGGGAATTCTAATCCCATGGGAGCAATGCAGAAACTCCTGATGCTACTGCAGAGCTGTGAGGAATTACGAGCCAGCTGGTGTCCACGTTTGAGGACTGTCTCTATTTTAGCTTGGGCCATTCTGTGAAGCTGGAAAGAGCCACAGGTGCAGGGAATAGCTTTTAAACCTGTAACAGAGTGTTCCTGCCAGTCCCTCACTTTGGGGAAAAAGGGAAGGTGCACATGTATGTGGTTGTGAATACATTATACATGTGCTCTCTCAACGCTGAATAATGTTGCTTAGTTTAATAGGGAATGTGAGCAGGGACTATTGAAACATATCCTTATGCAACAGAAATGATGGTTTGCTGCCTCTATTTGAAAGAATAACAACTTTCTCCATGCAAAATGATTATGCTGTTGTTCTCTGTAACATGATGCTCAAATTCAGCTGTCCCACATTGAAACACCAAGACACCATTATTTTGAGTTGTGCTGCTATACCCGTACATTGTGTTAATTCTTTTTCTTTCTGCATGCACTTCCCTGCATTTATTACACCTCCCAGACCTTAGTACACACACAAAGACTATAAGTATTAAAGTATGTTCAGATATGTTGTGGTCTGTTCCTAATCCAGCCTTGATCTGCTCAGTACGAAATACTCCATTCCTAATATATATTCAAACAGTTACTGAGGTATCCAAAACAGCGTGGTATGGTTTGCTTCATTACATGAACATTCTATTTAACTCCATAAAATTCCCCTTTGTGCGAAAGGAAAGTGTAAAATACTGTAACTTTTCTCATGCAGCAATAGCAGGAGTTGTGTGCAATGGCCAGGAGGGCTCTCGTGTTTGTTTCGGGGTGGCTCTAAACGCGTTGGTTTTGAACTAGCCTCTCTGTAGTCAGTGACAACACACGCTTATTAAAATCAGAGCAGCAATTATATGCCTTCTACCTATGTATCTTTATCATGCCGATCAACTTGGGACCCACACAGTAAAAGATCAGCGGATTAGTGGCTGAAGAAACATTTGCTTAAATACCAAGTGATTTTAAGGTTATTTAGATCTCTGTTCCCTGCTGCTTACATCTCTCATCTCTCCTAGCAGGATGCTAAAATAATAGACAAAATATGTATTTTGGGTGAAAACGGACTTCAGTCTGTTATACTCCTTTTTGTGCATTGCTCTTCTTTCAGAGCCCCACTGGCTCTTTTCAGCCCTCTTTCAGGCCAGGAAATGTTCCCTTTTTCATTCTGTGGCTCTCCACAGTCTTCTTACCTTTAGGGTTTAAAAGCATCCCTGAAACACGTGTTACTTTTACATGGGTATCCACTGCTCTACAGAGGGATTTTTAGTGAAGTGGCCATGGAAATTTATGGGGAGATGGGGTTAAACACTGCTGTTCGTCGCTGGGCTTTGACAAAGGAGAGACTTACAAAGTACACAGCCCTCTGCACTGACCCCTTTTGGTTGTTTTGTGGGGCTTCACCTGTGTTCTTTAAGAGATTGATGACGCTGGAAGGTGTATCCCTGGGGTTTAAGGCTGGGCTGTTGGGAGAGGAGCAAACTCTAGAATACATTGGAGAGCATATCTGATATAAGCCTTTAAGTGGTATTTTTGGGGTAGAAAGTTCAGGACCGCGCCTGCAGAATCACCTCCACTTCCAGACACCTGGGGGAACGAATGGGACAGGAGAAGAAAGGGTCTGAGGTGCAGGGGCACATGAGAGCTGAACCCTGAGACAATTATTTTTCTGGGCTTCTCAATGGAGATCCACCTTTACAGGGATGCTTTGGCACCTAAATACTCCCCAAGGATTTAAGGCTCTCCTTTTCAGGGAACTGAACTAAATCGAGAGGCATGGTAGAAACGCTGCTATGCTTTGAGGTTTCCATCTGGAGTCTGTTTTGAATCCAGAAATTAGTATTGGTCCATGCCTTTATTTAAATCCCAGCACTTTATGATGGCATGGTGATTGAGTCCTGGTTTCAGTTTTCTGTATGTTCAGTGGACTTGGAAACTGGCCACAAAGTGGTCAGAAGTGATAAAGCATAAATCTGTTTGTTTATGCTTTGTCTGTATGTAACTAGTCATGGTTTACTTAAGGTTTACTTAAGCATAGAATATATTTTTCATGTGGTTTATGTACGCAATTACTGGGCACTGATGGCTTCTTAATGATCCCTTGTGTAAACTCACTGGCAGCAGCCTGTTCTTCAAACAGTTTCTGAATGCAGGTGGTGTTGATCAAGACATGTAGGTTCCTGCAAAGATGTTTGTGGCAGAAGAGGTATTTTAACTGAGTAGTTCCAAGAACTGATCCTTCTTTCAATATGATGGTATTTTTGCCTCGTAACACTTTTAGTTGACAAAACTTCATAGTTGGGTTTTTTTCCAAAGCTAATAAGAACTGCATCATATAGTATGTTGTATAAATGTCTTGTTCCTGTGGCCAGTTTGCCCACAATAGAACCATTTGCAGCAATATGCTGATCTCCAATTATTGTAGTACAGCTGGGCTGAAGCAGCTGAGAGCAGTCTCCAGATTGAAGTGGTTCCTTGGGTAGCTCTTAAGTGGCAGTATCAGCCATAAGGACCAATACTGCTGTGTGGGCAGCGGGTACTTGCCTGCCTGCATCTTCATTCCTGCTCACCACCCTTCTCCAACCAGGAGCTCTGGTAACTTCCAGCCTTGCCTGCGGGTTGGTGTGACTTTTCAGCGCGCAGAAAGTTTTTGTCCTTTCTTCTTCTGAAAGGATTCAGTTGTTGAAAACTGGCAAAAGACAGGCTCTTGGAGACTGTCGTAAGGACAATCTTTATTGGCAGCAGCTTAAACAGCAGTTTCTCAAAAAACCCTAGACAAAATCAGTTTGTGCTACACAAGGGAGTGTTTCTGCTTTGTGCTGATAAAAGAGCTTTCCTGGCTACAAGAAGCAAAGTGCTTTCTTTTCAGCCCCTTTTCCCATCAAACCCGCATATAACTGCATTTTCATAAAGCTTAGCAGCTGCAGCCTTTGATAAACAAGCACTGCCTTGCTGTAGCCCTTTGCTTGTAAAGGGTATGCAAAATAAAAGTAACTTGGTACAGTGAGGAGCTATTTCAGCGTCCACCCTCTCTAAATCCACCTCTTGCCCCACTGCTAACACCAGTTGTTTAAACTTCACAGGTGTGGGCTGGCTCTTCAAGAAGCGTGAAGACGCTATCTGTGCTCAGGGTGTTTCAGGTAGCCAGCTTCAGTGCCACTGTTCGGTTGTGTGGATTGTGCTGTTTGAAGAACCACCTTCTGAAACTGGGAATAGCTTCCTTCTGGTCACCACAGCCTGTGCTCCTGGGGAGTGCTGATTAAAAACCAATCACAGTCCTTGGGACCCTCCTTGTGGCTCCGCACCAAGGAGCAGCTCTTGGGGACATAGGAAAGCAAGGGTTTCCTTTGAAGCAGAGAGGTCTATTGCCCAGTGGAACAGTGCTGGGTTCAGGGAGCTGAGGCCTTAAGCTTGTGCAAGATGGATAGAAAGCAAGCTGCTAAAGAGCAGAACCCCAAATCAGGCATAGCTGACTGTTCAAGCTGCAGTATGGGTATCTTTGTGCTCTGTTTATGTCAAAGTTGATTAGTGCTGAAAATGGCCCAGGCCAAATGAAGCTTCTTTTTTTCCCTTGTACTGATTTGCAGGCAGAGCTTAATTAGGGTGGCAGAAGGTGTTATCAGTGAATGTATTCACACTCTGCTGTGATATAAACATAGCTTTGATGAAACTGCTCCTAACTGCATGTAACAAAACACCTGAAACTTGCCATCCTTGTGTGTCAGGGGAGACTGATACTGGTTTATGTTGTTACGCGCATTGCAGAGTGGTTTAAAAAAATCCATCTTAACACAGCCCCATTTAAAAGATAACTTGAATGTACTGTAATTATAAAAATAAAACCCCAAAGCAAATTTACTGAAAAATTCCCCTTTCTTTCCTGTGTTCTTGCACACAAACCTGAACAGTAATAGTACAGGGATTTTTAGGATGATATGTTCTGGTTGTTTGTGGTTTGTTTTGTTGGTATTTTTCTTTACTCATCTCCAGAAATACTAACGGTAATAAAGCAGATCTTGGGACAGGGCTGTTGTATTACCTCTGTCCCAGTGGAGTAGAGGACAAAACCTGCTTTAAGATACAATTGAATTGAAAATTATGTTTGTGAGTGCCTGTTTCCAAAACCAGTCTGAGAATGCAGCATCGTGTTTTAACACAGAAATTTGGCACATTTGAATTAGACCCTGCCCTTGTAAATGAGTAGAAAACATAAGTGTGAAAGGGATCCTATGCAAAAGGCATGACTGGATACCTCATTCTGTGTTCAGTCCATGTTCGTGCTTTGGCATCCTGCTGTGTTTAAGAACCTGAGCTGATGACTTGCTCTTGCTTGAACACTTTTCACACTGTCAAGGTTAATGTTCCTCTGGGAACTGAGCGATGGATTTCAAACCCTTCAGTTCCATGTGGTTATGTACATTGCTCGTTTCATATGTAACTAACCAAAAGGTTAGCAGGCAATCTAAGAAGGATGATGTATGAAACTTAAATTTAAATGAACTTTTAATTATTGTTTGGACTGTTTTCTCCATTAGTAAAAATGCTCATTTGTTCTATATCAAGTATTCAAAATGAATAGCAGATTTGTGTATAAAGGGCTATAAAAAATAAAATATTCCACTTCCTGTATTTAAACAGGATAGACCAAGGAGCTCTGGGACACACTTTCTGTATACCACCTAGTAGTGGTCTAGGAGCTCATGCTTGGAAAGACTGCATGGCAGCATGAACAGAATAAATGAACTCCACACACCCTGATTTCTAGAGAAAATAAAGGTCCAAGGCACAGAAGCTTCCCTATAAGTATAGGTCCAGTTTTATACCCATTCCACTGTTTCCTGCTGATAAATTCCAGCCTTTGCAGACAGACTCCAAGGTGATTGTGTAGGAGCACTGAACCTGGGATACCTGTTTATTAAACTCCCCCCACCCCCCAAAAAAAAAAAAATCACCCAAACTGATGCAATTTAAGTCATGACTTTTTTAGGATTTGACAAGATTATGATGCAGTTTTATGTAAAAGGGATGGTGTAATTCTTACTTGTTTGCTAGTGTAGCGGGGAGTCTGTGGTCTGTTGGCAGCTGGGACTTGAGGCTATTTTAAGCAGCTGACATTGTTGGTGCTGTATAATGTTACTCTGTGGGCAGATAGTTAAGTATTTAATCAAGGTCAGAAGGAAGGGATCATGGCAAAATAAACTGCTCATGTTAGAGCCTTTTTCTCTTTATTCAGACTTCTGCAATATTCTTTTAGGTGAACAAATATTTTTTAAAGGGTTTTTGAAATACTGAGCCTTTTCTAAGTGTAATTAGTTTGTGGCAATAGTTATATTCCATTGCACTGTATTTGTATGAAGAATTAGCCACAGTGGTCGTGGCTCTGCATTTATGTCACTGTTGTCAGTGATCTTCTTTCATTTGGCTCCTTGTGCAGAAGTTTTTGCATACCTTCTGTGACTGGTTAGCCGTATGATTGATGGTGATAAATGGTCAAAATACTGAGATGGGTAGCAAAAGCACAACCTGTGCCAGTGCATCTGGTTGTGCATCCCTTCATGAGTTTCTCCATCTATCCTTTTTGCTCTTCCTATTGCAGAGGTGCTGGCTAAGTCCATGGAGGCTCAGTACCAAATTCACTTTGAATGATAATGTTGTAAAAGACTTTTGGGGAGAGCTGTGAGGGCAGCCTGGCAAAGAGGCTTGTAGCAGCAGTGTAGACACGGGCCATTAGCAAGGGGAGTCTTGAGCTTTGGCAATTGTTTTTTTTCCTTTAATTTAAATATTCATGCAACTTTTAAGTTCAAACAGCTCCAAAGTAGAATGAAATAGCTTGCGACAGCTGGACTGGAAAAACATCATCCTGGGCATTGAAATGAGGGTTACCTTCAGGTGCCTCCTAAAGAAATGAGAAAATTATCGCAAAATACAAATTCTCTTCTAAAAATCTGTATTGAACACACTCCTGTACCCTCTCTCGAGGGCTGCCTTCCCGGGAAATACAGACTCGGCAGCATTTTCTGGATTCTCTGAACTGGTGCTTGGATTAACTGCTGAAGTAGGAGGTCGTGGTGGAAATACTCTGAATTTACACCTAGAAACTGAATGACCAGAGAGGCCAATGATGTTGCAGCTATAACATATGCTTTGGGTTTATAAAAATAGATTTAACTTGAGGAGGATTGTGTAATGCTGCCATGTGGAGTGCAAATGGGATTTGGGGATTTTATTTTTTGACAAAGGAATGTCATGGTGTCTGTGAAAACATTTCTGTTTTTCTGTAGGAAATCAGCAAATCACTTGGAAGAAAACTCAGTTAGATATGTTAGTAGGATGCTTTTTTGTTAAAAGTGCCTACTGGGGTAGCTGTTACTGGAAGAGATTAAAATTGTTGATCCAGGTTCTAAACAGAGTTCATTTATTCAAGTTTTAGTGTAAAAACAGCCTGTTATGAGACAGAAATGATGAATAGGGCTATTAGGTAACTTTAGTAAGTCTTGAAAATGGTATGCAGTACAGCACTAAAGGTGTAGCAATACAGCTAACAGTATGATACTAAAGAAAACTTCTTGTGCTTACACCAAAGTGTTCAACACCAGTTAAAGAGCTGGTGGTTTCCCCCCTGCGTTTCATAGGCTCTGGAATGGCTCAATATATGAACAAAGATGTCTTTCATAATAGGGAGGCTGTATGGCAGCATGCTGTTTGAAGTCGCAGAATTTAATCTTGTTACTAATTTTGACAAGTATTTCTACAGTGTCTGTCATTGCATTCAACACCTTTGTAGTAATACAGTTGTGAAGGGCTTTATTTATCACATGGGTTTACCCTTTGGCAGCAGTGGGGGGGAAGAGAGGTTGCAAGGGGGAGTGTTTAATGTCTGCTTCACATGTCTTCCCTTCCCCAGTACATTTGTGTATCTTTCCATTTTGTTCATACTTGCTTTTTTTTTTTATCTGTTTCTTGTGTTCTGTAGTTTTTTACAAATGGCTAGAAGCAGAACTCCATGGCAAGAGCTCAGATACTGCAGACAAAACCTCAGGTAAAGAGGGGTTAAGGACAAAACAATCACCAGGCCCTCTCTATCTCTTTGTTTTCAGTCTTCCAACTCCCCTTGGATCAAACTGAGGATCAGAGTTCAAAACTGAAACCCAAACTCCTGGACTTTTTCATTCTTTTTACCTACTTTAAATCAATATCTGGTAATTTTTGTTCTGTTTCTTGAAGCTGTCTTGGCAGATGTGCTTCCCCTTTCCAACAAAATGCCACTAGTGGTGTCAGGTATATTGGTGGCTATATGATATGCTGGATCTTTGTGTGCTTGATAAAGACTGAACAATACCTTGTGTGAGGCTGTATTACAGGATACTTACCCAGAAATCCTACTAAGCTTAGTTATGTGCATTTGTGAACAAAGGGTACTGGAAGGTCCAGCTTCACCAATTCCTGCTACGAAAACCCAAAGGCTCCTGACACCTCAAGGAAGCATGTTTTGCAGTCTAGATTTAAATAGCAATGTTAGTGAGGTCCACACAGACATACACCAAGAAAAAGCCACATCATTTAGATGTATTGATAGGGTACACAACCACTATGGCTTCCTGCTTAAATATGATCCATCACTTCCTTTACATATTGACATGCAAGGGGTAGGTTAGACCCTGCTCCTTCCCTAACCCCCCCAAAAGCCGCCACCATCTTACAGACAAATCAGATCTTTAAAGTTTGGGATGAAAACTGTTTGTCTGCCTTGTCCCAGTCCTCTCTTTCATATAATTTCCCTCCTTCGCTGTAAGGTTATGAGAATATGTGGCCACAAATACTACTATCTTTGAGTTACTACTACTATGAGTTAATATGTGGCCACAAATACTACCTTGAACTCCAACTAGCCTACCACTGCCACCTTGGGGTCCTGGTGAAGCCCAGAAGAAAAGCAGCAGAGAACACTTTCTGCACTACTTAAACTAGCCAGTTCCCGAACCTGACAATTACCATCTTTGTCACTCCCCAGCCAAGCCCTGTTATTCCTGTTCCCACTCAAACCTTGTATATTATTTGATTCTCATGCAGGGTCATGCAGTTATCCCATAAGCTTAACCAAGTTCAGTCTGCAGGGAAAGAACATAGCTGGATGCGCTGAACACTTTTAATTAGAAATAGCTATCAAAGAGGCTGTCACTAGGAGGTGCATAATTGTGCTCCCAGTACGCTCCTCTAAAGGAACAAAAGATATTTTTATTCCTGTAGTCACAAGCATTCCTTTCCATGTTCCAGCGCTTGGAAGGAGCAACAGATAGCTCACATTCCCTGGACCAGAGCGTATGGGTATGGGTGGAGGATGCCTCTGCCTATTTGGAACATATGTTTGTATGCCTCTATAGCTGTGATAATTAGTTAAAATTTAAATATGATCACCCACATGAAAGCCATCATGACTGACAACCTGACAACTGCAGCTGCCTTTCCCTAGTAATTGTATCCTTCATCCAAAACGCAGATCAGGCTTGTTTTCTAATTCTGAGAAATCTTTTCATTTTGAAATGAAATTAGCACAGTTTTCTTGATCTACCATCCATCCCCATTTGCTTGTAATTTGAAACTAAATCTTCCTTTAAAAATGAGTGCTTTTAAAGGGAAGGCACAAGTTGTTTTTGAATTGTTACATAGGCTGTAGTATCCAATTGAAACGAAACTTGAGTCTGACACTTTCTGTGCAGTTTTGAAAAGTACTTGAACGATTTTTTTATTTTTAATATTCTGAAAGTGAAAGGATTCCGTTCAAATTTTTTGATTTGCCTTTGAGAGGCAGCTTCCACCATGAGACGTGCTGTTTGCATGAAGGGTGGCCACGCATCGAGTACCATCTTTCTGTCTGTATTCATAGTACTCTTATCTGGCCATTAATATTTTAGAATACGGATTCAATTTGTGTTTGATACTTGCTTCATTTTTAATGCGCCTTGCTAGTCCTGTTTGGGGAGTTAGCAACAAAGCGCTTCAAAGCACATGTTAGACTTAATGGAAATTCACTGTTCGCCTAGAATAGTAGCTAAATAAATGTTCCTTGCCACATGTGACTCAGCAGTTCAGAACTACCAAGGCTGGGAGCTGATGATATCAGGTACCCTTCAGTCCAGATCCCTTCCCTCATGTTTGCCAAGAAGTTTTTGCTCCCTGTGGTTCTCTTCCAGCTGCTTGTCAGTGTGGAGCTGGCTGTCACAGTCCATATCTCTCATCTCATTATGGGGAGAGTTGGCCTGTTTCCTGCTAGTTTGGCCGAACGACGGCATTTCACCCTGACATGCAGGCTGCTTTCTGTCATACCCTTGTACTTTTTCTTTCCTAGATTATGTATCTATCTCCTCCAAAAGCTTGCCCTGCCTGGCTTCCCAGGAGGCAACTTTGTATGGAGGGTGCTGTGTTGTGTCCTTTCAAGCTAATGACCAATTGATTCACTCCAGTGTGGTTTCTTGGCTCTTTGCTTTTGTTTCGTGATCACTGATTGAGAAAATTATATTTTCTCTGTGTGTGTGTTTTACTTTTAAATTATATACTTTTAAAAACCACTGGAGTAGTAAAATGCAAACCCTGCAGAGACTCTGCAAAGGTAAGTTCTTTGTGCCCTTTTCTGGGTAAAATGTATCCATATTGTCAGCCTACAAGGGCATTTGTACTGCTGCTTTTGGGAAGCTGGGTTTCTTAAAGAAGTGCTAGTGCTTCATTAACAAAAGGGTTTAGCCGTGTCTGTTGAAACAACTGGATGGGTATTTTCAGCAGCATACAAATTATTGGTTATTTCCAAAAGCGGATTGAAAGCCTCAATTTTGCATTATTACAGTGGATTATTAGCAAATACTCCTTATTCAGCTCCACTGGTTCCAGATGCTGCCGGAGTATTGCCTGTCAAAATGGAGGGATGCATTGTAGGGAAAATGTGAGAGGAAGGATATTTAGTAACAAGAACTGCAAAAAAAATAAGGCCTTCCCTGCTGTTACACCTCCAGAGGTGTAGTTTTTGGTGTAACTTGGAAATAAGTACAACGTTCTCTACGAGATAAAGTTGTTAAGGGTTAACTGAGCCACCAAACTAGGGAAGGATAGTTTCCAGTGGAGAAGACTTCCAGGACCACTTCTCTAATCTCTCTGAGCACTCTGCCATGCTTCCAGAATCTGGCAGTGCCACTTTGATGCCAGAAGACAAGTTAAGGCAAGACAGCAGCTAGCACCATGCAGCAGCTGCCCTCTGCTCCACCACAAGCTTAAGCTGTGCTACCAGAACAGATAGGTAACACTGCCTGCACATACCCTTCCACCTCTGGGTGCTTGTGGCAGTTATTTAGGAGAAAGCTGGTTTACTGTCCTACTCAATCTAAGCACACAGAGCCACATTCCCTGAAATGCCACATCTTAGGTGTGCTGAAGGCAGGGCTCTCCTGAGCATGCCCTGAGCACAGAGAAAAGCCTCCCTCAGTTTCTGTGGTGCCTGTAAGTGAGCACAGGCGTTACAGACAGAAAATGGCGTGATTAACGTGCCTTGCTGCTGCAGGCCCAATTACAGTTATGTGCTAATGCCAAGGTGATTAATCATTTAGTTGTTGACTGTCATCACTGGGAGCCCTTTTTCAAGCAAAAGGTGTTTTTACAACACCCATATGATGTACGGTCAAAAACTGGCCCCCACAGCACCTGTGGAGGGCTCAACCAGTGAACTGCGGTGGTGACGAGTACCTCTGAACCACACAAATTACCCAATTAGCATCCACCCAGTTACAGTAATGGTTTGTCATGATAAAGGAAACCTTTAAAGAAATTTGGACTCTGGCAATTACTCGCTGTTAGCGGTGGAGAACTTAATGAAGTCATCCAGATGCTCTTCAAACATTTAATAGAAACATCCAAACAAATTTAGCATCAAATATCTGCCTTTCTGCTAATTCACAGTTGTAAGGTAAACTCTGTCAGATGTGAGAAAGATTGAAGATCTAATTAGGAAGTAACCTCATGCATATTTATTTGATTATGCAAGCACATCAATTACTGTTTGATATTAAGAATTAAAGATGTTGCCAGGTATGTTTAAGTGTATACCTGGAGAGAGAATTTTTGCTGGCTTTGCTTGTTGGGATTTTTATCTTGTGGTGGATGACATTATATCTTTATCTCCAATGCCTTCACAAAGAACATCTGGACCAAAACAGAGGTTGGTCTGCTGTCATGTTCTGCCAGAGTAATGATCTCTGGTGTTCTGTACTTCAGTCTCAGCTTTGTATTGGAGCATGGAGAAGATCTTTGTGGAGCTTGTGCTCTGGACTGCCATAGCAGCTAACAGCAAGTCTGGTCCAGCCTGGCAGATGTTATCAGCTAAACCCTGTCATGTCTTTTAATTTGGTCCAGATTAGCTGATACCTCCAGTTTTCTTTATTTCTGTGATCCATAAGCTTTTGCTGCATTCCTGGTTTGCTTTGAGCAATTCCAGAAGCAGGCTGGATTCCCCTGTCAAAGCTTCTCACATAGAATCATAGAATCACTTAGGTTGGAAAAGACCTTTAAAATCATTGAATCCAACTGTTAACCTAACAGTGCCAAGTCCACCACTAAACCATGTCCCTGTGTGCCACATCTACACGTCTTTTAAATACTCCAGGGATGGTGACTCCACGACTTCCCTGGGCAGCCTGTTCCAGTGCTTGACAACCCTTCTGGTGAAGAAATGTTTCCTAAAATTCAATCTAAACCTCCACTGGCACAACGTGAGATAATGTCTTCTTGTCCTATCACTTCTTACTTCAGAGAAGAGACCAATACCCACCTTGCTGCAGCCTCCCGTCAGGCAGTAAAGTCTCCCCTGAGCCTCCTTTTCTCCAGGCTAAACAGCCCCAGTTCCCTCAGCTGCTCCTCATCTTACCATTTCCATTTATTCCTGCCCAGGAAATATGGCTGCAGCATTGCATCATCTCTGACTTTTTCTCCTACCAAGCAGAGAATATTCTTGCAGAAGCTTATTTACTTTTCTCCCCCATGGTTACGCACCAAAATCAAGCGAGACGGACGTAGTGCTACAAAAAACTAATGCTGCAATGTGTCTGAATCCTGTGTTAAAAATGAGCTGTTGTATAAAAATACCTGTATCTTTAAAATCTCAGCAATGCCTTGGAAAGCAAAAGATTTAAAACCCTTTCTCTGAATTCATTTGAGATCGAGTGCTGTTGGAAGGGCTGTTTACCTCTTCTCCACCTGGCTCCCGAGTTCACTCAGTGCAGCAGCTCACACAGCAGGGAGATGTGGAGTCCCAGCACAGCTGAGTCATTCGTCTCGAGGAATTTCTGCCGGCCTACACAAGCCCTCGAGGAGGGGAGCTCCGGCACAAGCCTCCGCTTCCCCTTCCTGGCCAAGCGGGCGGGTGGCTGGCGTTGCTGTAAGGAACGCCTCACCTTCGCCTCCTCTTCTTCCACCTGCTTCTTGTGCAGGCTCTGCTATGATGAGCCTGGCACTGCAGCCCCTGAGAGGCAGCGCAGGTTCTGCCCTCTGCATTGAACATGTGTTAAGGGATTCATACAACAAATGGTTTTCATCCCTCCTAAAACTTTGCCCAGATAATTTTTGCCTTGTGAGCAGCCACTGTGTTTTCTCTGTCACCTTTTGTTCCCCACAATTATCTGCAGATCCTAGGTTCTGCCAGGCAGACCGAAGCTCTGCTTTCAAGAATCAGTTTGTACAGAAATTCCCTTGTATTAATTCACTCTGAGCCAGACTGCGCTTCGCAAGGATCAAAGGGGACGTGCCAAACGGCTTGTGGCCTCAGAAACCTTCCTGTAGCTGCTGAACTGTGAATCTTGCAACGTCACTCAGAGGCTGCTTGCTGCACAAAGGTTGAGTTGACATACACAATTCAGGAAGCACAAATTGTACTCCTGCAGCCCATGTTACCTTCACATGGGGGTTAGTGAGGTTAGTGGCTTGCAATTTAGCTTTTCTGCAGGAATATTGCCTTTCGAGCTTGCCAAGTGATTGAGTATGTTTGCATCCGAAATTACTTCTTATTAAAAACCTTTCATTCATTCAGTAATGAAATAATGAAATATAGAGGGTTTGGGGTTTTTTTTTTTGTGTGTGTGGGGGGGTTTTTTTGTTTGTTTTGTTTTGTTTTTAATGCCAGGAAACCCAATTCTATTTCAGTGACATTTTTGAAAGTTTCTTGGTAACACTAAGGCATTCCAAAGCATGATTTCATGAAAAGCACTTCACATTGTGAACGTAAGGCTTTCATCCCATTCATTTCTCTCAGGTGAGAAAGGAACGAACAGGAAAGATCCGCCTGTATTCTTTAAAGCAAGGAACCTGAAATTAGTAACCTGAGATACCTGAGAAAAGTGTAGTAGATGGTAATTAATTAATTAATGGATTTTTAAGAACTTCTTGTTTTGATTACTGTGTTGCATGCTGTAGGCTATCCACTGGTGTAAACTCGATTAACAATATCCCTGTGAAATACATTATTTGTATGCTGATGACTGAATGCATTTCTGCTTGAAGTCTAATTTCAGTCTTCTTCTTTGCACTTGCTGGGTTTTGTGTGGACAAGTCTGCCCTTGAAATTTGGTGTAGAAAAAAAGAAATGTTTCATCTTCACCCAGGCCTTGTGATACAAAAAAGATCTATAATGAATCCTTGAATAATTTATAGAGCTGAGAGGCGCTCATACCTTTTATTGACACTAAGACAGTTTATAGCAAACTTGAGGGACATGCTTCTTCCAGCACAGTAAGTAAAGCCACCGCTAGATATTCAAGCTATAGGGGAAGGTGAAGATTTCAGTTATATGTGGGGTCTTTTTCAAGGAAACTCCATCCGTAATTTTTCTCTTAACAATAAGTTTCCATACCATAAATACTAAGCTGGAAGCTGTTTTGTAACTGTAGTAAGAGTTTGTGGGAAGGAGGGTAATGTCAGACTGAAAGCACATCTTTTCTCTGTTCTCTTTTAAAAAAAGTAACATCTGTTACATGCGTGCATCTGTTGGGAGAGAAAATGCCCATCAGATTTCACAAAAAAACCACCCCAACCATGAAGTGAAAGAAGCTGCCCAGGCCAGCTCTCTCTGAAGCCCTGCTGCTGTGACAAATCATTCCTTCTTCCTTTGTTGCAGGAGAGAATTTTGACCAGAGTCCCTTAAGAAGAACCTTCAAGTCCAAAGTTTTGGCCCATTATCCTCAGAACATTGAGTGGAACCCTTTTGACCAGGATGCTGTCAATATGGTAGGTAGAGAAACTCTCTTCTCAAGGTGATTTCCTGACACCTTCAACACTCAGGTGGTTCCTGGGTTGTTTGCAACCAGTCCTTGTGATGTGATGAACAAGGTGCGTCTGCTGGGACTAAGAGCACCCACTAGGCATGCTGGTTGAAAAGCTGTTGTGGAAGAGGTAATATGAAAATACAGAATACTTTCAGGCACAACAAATGTAAAATGCTGCATTTCCCTCTTCAGTTTGAGTTTCATACTGCATGATGAAACAAGTCTAACCACCATCTCAGTGACTGGGTGAGAAGGGAGGTAGTCACCCAGAATACGTATCCATGGGTGGGAAGGAGGCTAACCAAGGAATTTTTAAGATACTAATACCCATGTGAAATTTTTGAGTACAAAAACCTTGATGCTGTGTACAGCAAGGGAAAGAGGAATCTTTATGCAGAAGCTGGAACTTACCAAAACTCCAGCTTTTGTTGGGTAGTTGGTTTTAATGGCATCTCTGCACTAATATATCTTCTGTACATGTCTTTCCTCTTGGCTAAATTTGATATGAGTATCTGTGTGGCTAAGTCCCGCGAATAGGGGAGAGGGGAGTGGGAACAGTGGCAGCTGCAAGAATGATGATCCACTGAACTACATCCTAGGTACTTCTCAACAGAACCAACCTCATTGGTGAAGGTATGAAGTCCAGAGAATATCCTGGCCCTCACCCAGGAGATGGAGAGACAGGGGGCGCATAAACCCCACAATAAAATGGCTTTTGTAAATACAAAGGTGTATTTGGAACTTCTCTGCAGTCATTAAGGTGTAGAAATCTGAAGTTCATCTCAATTTCCACTGATCGACAGCTGGGGATTTCTGTCCTCTACTTCCAAATGTGCACTGATGGAGATGGTGAGGTATTTGAACAGGTCTCCACATCACTTTGCTTAAGCAGAAAGCATGAAGGACTCAAAATGATGCTTCATCAGCACAGTTCAGATGGTAATAACTACTAAGGCTACTTATGCGTTTTAATTCTGCCTTTGAATTGGGAGTGTTCAGAGGAGAAGTGGTGTGGGGGGTATGCAGCAGAAATATGGCAGCAAGAGGTAATAGCTGGAATTGCTGCATTGTTTGTCTCTCACGTTACAGCTGAAAATGTCTAGTATTCATGAAGTGTGATCATATTATTGGACAAAAATGGAATACTAAAATCAGCAGGAAGCCTATTAAAATAAAATAATTGAACTGAGCTCCATTCAGCTGAAATCAAATATCTGAGGTACATATCTTTCATTTGCAGTGTGTCTTGGAGGAAAAAAAAAAAGCATTTACTAACAGCAGCAGTATTTAATGGTCTTTTAAATCATCTTTTGGAAAACTGCTTTATTGTTTTGATCTGAAACATCATTTAAAGTAATATCCACCTCCACAAAATCCCTTGAGGCAATTATTGGCCTTTCTGATCTTGCCTTGCTGCATTAGTTCTGCCTATGTGTTTTCTTTATGTGAGCTTCCAGAAGCAATTTTCCTCAAAGAAGAAAATGCATAAACCCTTGAAGGTTAACTTGTGAGAATTCTGGCGTTGCTGAATGCCTAAGGAATTTCAATTGCATTCTGAAACCATCCTGTCACTTTAAAAATAACCCCTGAAGTCCCAAGAAAGCACGCTGCCTACAAGTCATGTTTTCTCTTCCTCTCAAAGTATATATCAAAGTACAGAGTTCTCTCTAATAGGGAGGTATTTCTTTCCACCCCACACTGCTTTCTGTGATTGTCCCTGCCTAATGTCACGTACTATCTTCTGTAGCCACTCTGCAAGTAATGTGTTGTACCAAACTTAAGTTCTCAGTAGAGAGCAAAGTGATTTTTTTAGGAAATAAACCTCCTATTTTAGCCCTCTGTTTCATGAAGGTACATAAATCTCTGACTGTATTTCTGAAGTCCGAGGAGGCATTTTCTGTTTAACATCTCATGTACTGAAATAAAAGAATTAAAGGTTCCTCAGTGTCATTTGAAAGAGCAGGCTTTAATACAAACAAAAGTATCGTTCATTCCGCCCTGTCACCCATGGTGCAGTTTGGGTACGGAGCTGGCTGCTGCAGCATATTGCGGACATACAAAATATACAGGGACTTAAGTGAAACAGAGGATCTAATGGAGAAGAGGTGAGCCAATGCTAATGGGCAGTGGGTCCAGAGGGAGCCTTTGGTTCATAAATATCTGCAATGGATGATGGCTGAGAGGAGGAAAGAGGGAGGGATTACAGTTTGTGTGTGTCCTGCCCCCACACTTGGGAAAAGGGTATCTCCTACTCATCACTTCTGAAAACGGGCTATGGATTAGTTGGTATCTTTTTGTCCGACTTTGCTCAGCTTCCTTTTGTTTTTGCAAACCCATCTTGATTATAAGCCTTATTGCAAGTATGATTTATTCCACATTTTTCTGCTGATATGTTTAAATACAAATAGTAAAATGCTCTTTAAAAAGAAAACCAAAATCCTGTCTTTTAATTTGTAATCTTGGATAGTTTTCTGTTGTTATACAAAGGTGCAATAAAGGTGGGTGGCTGACTGCCTTCTCAGTGTTAGTCAGCCAACTTCACCAGCAGGCAAAGCTGTTCAACCCTCTTAGCATGCCCCAAGCTGCTCTTCCGCAACACTCTCCTGTGGCACATGTGACAGAGATGAGATGGGAAGTGATTGATATCCAAGGCACTAAGATGAAAGTTTTCATGCAGTAACTGCAAATGTGAAGCTTTCTATATTGCTGGAAAATGAGCACAGGCGCTTCCTTTTGATCTTAGCTTCTTAAGTGACTCTTGGTCGTTCTTCCTTTCCCATCTTCTTTCTTTCTTTGCTTTTCCCTTTGCCCTCTTATAGGTCTAACAACAGTCTGTGCCAGGGTTTGCAGCAGGGTCTTAAAATGTTGATACTCTGCATCCGCGGGGCTGTGGCTGGAACGTAATAGATGGGTGTCTGTGTGTGTGTATGCTCAGTGTAGAAAGCACGAAGGAATAATAATTAAGACTTGGATGAAATTTATTTAAAACAGCTCTCTGAAACGCTCTCAGCCAGTCTGAATTTCCCTGATGCCTGTCTGTTCTTGATTGTACCATTATATGCAATTCCCTTATCCATGTAGTTTTCTATTAAAAAAAAAAAAAAAAAGGGAAGACAGTCCTTGATAATGCTGAGATTAAAACCTATGATTTCAGTCTGATTGGATTTGATAAAGCTATAGCTGCAGTTGAATCCCTACATTCTAGAAATAAATTTTTGTTAAGCTTGCCAAAAAAAAAGGTTGAAATATTTTCTTGTGCAGAATAAATTTAAATAAAGTGCAAAACAAGGATTTTTTTTACTACTTCTTCGAGAAGTCTTAACCACGGCACTGCTGTTAATGCCTCAATAAAAGCTATAAACCTTTCCAGTGAAAATGTGGCTGCTATTCAGAAATGGTTCGAGCTGCAATTTCATGCTGTATGTAAGCAAAGCCCATCAATTGAGTTAAATTCTACCAACTCCAGGCTACTTATTTCCCTATACGTTACCTTTTAGAGCAATGCATGTGAGCTACCCCAGATAATTTAGGGGCTTGCTAGCATGTCGGGAAGGGAGTCCGGAGTGCCTAAATCCCAGCTGGGCTGGTGGCAGCTTTTTCAGGCTGTCAAATGGTCTGTGCAAGGTGCGCTGATGAAGTTCAGGGTAGGATGTGCCTGAAAATATATAATTATTTCTCTTGATCTCTTCCACCATCGGAATCATTTACTTCTGGTCAAGGTGAGACATTAGGGGCTGCACTCAGTCATGGGCAGGTTCACATCCCTTGGGAAAGCTGGCTCCTAATGTTGCCTTTTGCAACAGGAGGAACACTTTGAAAGCTTTCTTTCAAAAAGAAGGCTCTTTCCTTTTGTTTCTTCAGATAGAAGGTACAAAGGAAGCTTTAGTTCTTAGTTTATAAGCATACTGATTTAGCTAGAACATAAAGAGTTTCATGCTGATGCACATTCAAACAAGTTTGCTGCATGTTTGTTATTTTGTATTATATGGCTGATAGAATTCCTGAGGAATGCCTGGAAAAATGCCTCAAGTTATCACTAAGGCTGTATTTCAGAAAAACACCCAGTGTAGCAGAATCACTGCAAAGGATTTTGCTGAGTGGTGAATAAAAACCAAGGCTTTCATAGATTTTTGGGTGTTCCCGCATACACATACTTCTTCTCATCTAAGCTTTTTTTTGCGTTTAAGGAAGAAAGTAAATGTAATATCTGTCAGCAATTGTTGGGTGTTTTGGGGTTCATTTCTTTCAAGAAAATTAGGGAAGATGAAAGAATTTCAAGAAGTCCGTGTAACTTGAATTCAGTGGTATAAGATGCTTCCTTGGCTCTCTGATTTGAGAGAACTGTGAGCACGGTATATGCAAATAAAAACAAAACTGGATGCTTTCTGTGGTGCATAAGTAAATAAGGCAAAGGCTATCCAGTAGTGAAAAGAATTTCACTAAGTAATGAAAATTAGTTGTAATGACTTAATAGATGGGTCATTTTGGAAGGTGTTTTCCTTTCTTCAGTCATGTCTACCTCTTCTTTCAAGTAGCATCAGTGTTAGGCTGTTTGTTGTTGGGCTGCTCTTCACAGGAATTATATTTCATGATACATGTCTTTTATGGTAGATAAGAAGAACATGGCTGTAAAGCAAAAATAATGAAATAAAATTGTAGCTTTGATAATTACATTTATTCCTTTTGTCTTTTCTTAGCTGTGTATGCCCAAAGGGCTGTCTTTCAGGACACAAGCAGATAACAGAGATCCACAGCTCCATTCGTTCATCATCACCAGAGAAGATGGCTCTCGTACATATGGGTTTGTGCTCACGTTCTATGAGGAGGTCACAAGCAAGCAGATATGCACAGCCATGCAAACACTCTACCAGATGCACTATGCAGAGCAATACAGCAGTGTCTGTGCCTCTTCCTCATGCAGCATGGACTCCCTGGCCAGCAGCCTCGACGAGGGCGACGCCACGTCCCTTGCCAAGCTCCAGCGGTACAATTCCTATGACATCAGCAGAGACACACTATACGTCTCCAAATGCATTTGCCTCATCACCCCTCTGCCCTTCATGCAAGCCTGCAAGAAGTTCCTGATACAGCTCTATAAGGCGGTGACGTCCCAGCAGCCACCTCCTCTGCCCCTGGAGAGCTACATCCACAACATCCTCTACGAGGTGCCCCTGCCACCCCCGGGGAGGTCACTGAAGTTTTACGGGGTTTACGAGCCCATCATTTGCCAGAGACCTGGGCCCAACGAGCTCCCGCTCTCTGACTACCCACTGCGGGAGGTCTTCGAGCTGCTGGGCCTGGAGAACCTGGTCCAGGTTTTCACCTGCGTTCTTCTGGAGATGCAGATCCTTCTGTACTCACAAGGTGGGCACTCCTCTGGCGATGCATGTTGGGTCTGTTCCCTGGGCAGATGTGGCCACAGGAACTAATATAAAGCTGTTGATTTTTCAGTGGATTTGTGAAAAAATGTGAGAGTAATGAGTCTGTCCTAATGAAAGCACTAAATAATTGTTTCCTCCAGGCAGTCTAGGTGCCGCTTGTTTAATTATGCATTCTATTTATCACTTGTGACAGCTAGAAATAGAATTCGCTTAATTATTATCCTTACATTGCACTTAATCGTACTGCAAGACAGCATGAAACTAATCTCATCTTCTGCAAAAATACCAGCAAAGAGTGTCTTTCTTTTCAAATTTCAATAGCAAATTGAAATTTGATGGGATTTCCTGTCTCCTTCATGATGGATGTGTTCTGGTTAAAGCACTGAGAGCTGGATGTCCACGTTGAAGTATGCCAGCAAGCTTTTGAAAACCTGGCCTGTACCTTTTCTCTTCTGGTTGTGTCTTTCTGTAAAGAATGACAAGTTTTGGGAATCCTGACTTGGTGCTGGGCATGCTCTGGGGTTTTATAACCCTATTATTGTTTCCTGTATGTTGTTGGCTGTGGTGAGTCTGGCCCTGGTGATATTTGGGTACCAAAAGGAATGTGTTGCAAATGCAATACACCAAAGTGCCTGAACAAGTCAAGTTCAAGAGTTGCTGGCTTTCAAGGGGTTGTCCAGGCTTTCTGGAGGTTCCTCTAGGTCTCACTTGGATGCCTGTCCATATTATCTCAGTTCCTAAATGGCTTCTGTGATGCTGACCCTAAATTAGTAAAACATGCCTGAGGGAAAAAGGTTTCATCAGGCTAAAGTGAACAGCATGAAGCTGGGAGGTGCACATAACTTCAAACAGAAAAAGGAAGAGATGAATACCTAGACTTCTCAAAAGATGTGGTGCAAGCAACAGACAGCTTGAAATGAGAGGAGAGAGGAGATGGGAAGTCACCTAAAATGAGTATGGGTAATGAGCCTTCAGGCTACAAAACTGAATTCTTGGGTTTGTCATAGAAAAGGTCAGTAAGTGTATAATAGTAATACTAATGAGTAAATGGATGAGAATGGGGAAAGATGTTCAGGGAGGTGGAAGGAGGTTAGTTCTTCAACAAATGACTGAATTCAAAGGATTGGTAGTTCTTTGCAGAGCACTTCTCCACATGAACTCCAGAGGTTTGCTTTCAAGAACTGAAAATGAAGCGTTTTATCTGCTCTCAGTTTAAAGTGCAAGCAGGAATCCTGCTGTTAGTTTTGATTAGGCTGCTTTTCCTCTCCTTTCTGCTTCAATGTGTGTGTGCTTATCCCTTCCTTGCTTTGAATCGTGCTGTCTTTGCCACTTGACACCAGGGTTCCACATTAAGCAGCAATGCCAGTGAAATACCTCCCCATCCCTGCTCATCATTCCCACTCTGGTCCCTGCTTATGGACTCACTGAAAACTGAGATTTTTCTTTTTTTATTGGTTTCTGTTTTAATTTATTTTTTACTGTAAGCTAGTACCGTTAGGAAAATTCTGCTTCCATGACATTTTAGTTATATTCTCTGCAGACGGAGAGCACCCTGTGTATACATTACTTTGTAATACTCCTTAAGACAGATACCAAATATCTACTAAATAATTTTGATTCCATTTTCAGTGCCACCAGACATTAGATAAGTGTTTTTCTTCCAATTACTGGCTATAATGTAAGGGTTTACTTGTTCGGTTTGTTTTCACTGTGGGTTTCTTTGCAAAGAAAAATGAGATAGTGAGAATTAATCCCCTCCACCCTCCAAAATTCAGATTTCTTTGTTTTTCTCCTCTCCCTCTATTATTGGTGAATCTAGGTATGTCCTTCACATGGCCTTTATTTCCGTATCTAACATAGTCACAACTTGATGGTGCATGGGGAAAAGCATACATTCGTACTATGGAAATTCTGTGATTATGTAAATAGCATCGTAATGCTGGTTCCCAGAGGTGAGGAATGTGGGGTTGAAGTTAAGTGCAAAGCCTCAGTTTTGGCTGAGTGCTTGGGTAATTGTGTACTGCAGCTTCTTTTAAATGTCGGTCTTGTGATTCCAGAGAAAGAAAACAAAGCAGCTTTTTCCCTATTTGAGATACAACCAGCCTAGATACTACTGAAATCTCCTCTCTAAGCTCAGGGGCAAATGCTTTCTTAACTCCCAAGCTCTTCCAAGGCAAAAGATGAAAAGTTTTGGGCTTATCTCTTATTCCATAGTAACAAATGAAAGAGTGATTTTGTAAATGCATCCTTCGTCCCCTTTCTGCTTGAAGGACTGTGTTTCCAATGGCCTGGCCTTGCTGCGATCTTCCCAAACTCAACAAGAGATTAGTAGAAGATGTTCCTGTGTCCACAGGGTGCAATTTCAAGCAAGCCAGCATTATTCACCCAAAGTCAGAATTCACTGAAACGCTGCAATACTTAAGGAATCAGAGCACTGGACCAAAACCTACTTCAGTTCACCAAACTATTTCAGTGAGAGAGCTGCTAATAGCATGTATGGGAAACGTAAGCTGAATTTTTTGTGATTCTCCTAGCCCTGTTGTAAGGACGGTTTGCATTCAAGCTTGCCAAAATGAATTGTTTCCTTTTAAAAAATTAAGACTTCTTTTAGAAAGTTGAGTGAAAATACAAATTGTTGCACAGCTCTGATCACATAATGAGCCTGCTGGCTGTCCACTGAGAACCTTAAACTTCTCACTAAACAGCTGTCTGCTAAAGGCAGATTACATTTGCAGCCAAGAAAGAGCTGTGAGGACGTGAAAGCTGCAAATGTTGGGAACAACTGGTCAAACAGCTTTCATTCCAAACTTCATAGGCAAGCAAGAGCAGTGGGCTGCCTACGAGAAGGATGGCGGTCAAGTGGAGTTGCACCTAGTTGGTGATAACAGCAGTGAAGGGCTGACAGGAGGGTTGCATGAAGACGGCACTGGCTTTTCTAGGGTGGTTTTCCTCTAGTGAGCTAGGAGTCAGTGATGAAAGCATTTATTTTTAACCCTGTAGTTGAGGCATAATGTTTCCAGCAGCCTGAACAAAAGAATCTAACTAAATGAGGAGGTGAAGCTGTTGCGTGACTTTACCCAGTTTGCGCTTGACGCGTTCCCAGTGTGGTACAAGAGTCTGGTACAGCTCTGCAGGGGCACAGGACCTGTAGCTGTTTATACAATGGCTGCTGTAGTCAACTTTGGTTATCTAGTTGTTCTGTTCGTGGTGTTTCACAGGTGAGTGGTATCCCATCATCTTGGAAAAATGCAGGGGTGGTAGTGGTCTGTAACTATGCAGCTGCGGTGGTTAAGCAGAGGGGTGGAGAGATTGGCATGAAAGAATGATGAGCTCATTTTTGAGCTCATTTCTAGGTTGCTTCATTCCCAGACATTTTGGACTGCAGGCAACTACCTTAATCCTCAATTTCTCTCAGGCCTATAGTTTAAGCTTCAAAGCAGCTTGCTGCTACAGAGTTCTCACTGGCTTTACAGGCCACAGTTTGGGAACTGCTGGTGTGTAGATAATTGTGTTCTTCTAGGGCAAAAGCCAGTATGACCAAAGCATTTCAATCTAAACCTGTGACACGTCTGTGCAGCTTAAGAACAGCAAACAATGCTGTGGCAGTGTTAGGGCAAAACACAGAACAAGACAAGGATAGCTGGATAACAGGCAGAGACCTGTGCTCATGCCTAAACAGCAAGACTGAAAAGACAAGCCCTTACTGTTCATGAAGACAACATGGACTTCAAGGGAATTAATCAAAATCACTGTTGGTGGGTAAATGTAATAGAGCGCTCTAAGCATCACTTTGGCCAGCAGTGGCAATGCAGAAAGCTGTACCTGAAAGCACTAGAAGGAAAACTCCTTTGGATTCAGGTTATATCTTCCTGCATATAGAGAATGCTTCTAAGTTTAAATAGGACCAAATTTTAACTTTGGAGCTTTGAAAACCAAGGGGAGGGATTAGATCTTTTTCCTTCATTATTCTTCAGGTTGCAGTCTTTGCAGTACTCTTGCAAGTGCCTTTTATTTGATTTA
Source organism: Myiopsitta monachus (assembly GCA_017639245.1). NCBI lineage: Eukaryota > Metazoa > Chordata > Aves > Psittaciformes > Psittacidae > Myiopsitta > Myiopsitta monachus. The sequence goes on from CM029920.1 coordinate 76,028,751, forward strand.
GAGCACAGTTATGCTGTGTAAGGTGGAGGTGTAAGGGTATTGTGAATGTCCAGACTTCCAGCAGTGTCCACTCAGTGATAGCTGCTTCCCAAGAATCAATAACAAAACACTGGCAGGATAAGCCTGCTGGAGAAAGATGAATTAAACTATGAGCTCTGCAGAAACCTTGGCAATCCATTTTGCATGGCTGCATTTCTAGGGATTTAAACATGAGAGGGAACGTGCGGATGAGACAAAGATAAACTTCTTAGGGCTTAGGCTGTTTCTACTCATTATAATTTTGAGCATTTCCCAAGTTGTTTTTCAAAGGGTTTGAGTAATTGCTCCTCAAAATTATTTGCCTTTTTTTTTTCCCCGCTCTTAGAACTCATAATGCAAATGGTTACATGTATAGAGTCATTGCTTGGAAAAGATAGTGTTTGAAAAATCTTTCTTCCGAAGTCTGTTTTGGGGGGGATTTTTTTAAAACAAATACATCCATGATGTGTTTGCCTTTTAAAGCATTTTACACCAAATAGTTACATAGAGAACCTTTGCTCTTCTGCTCATTAATTAACACAGTTGCACTCCACACTAGTATTCATTAAAAACCAGTGGTAAGCTATTGGAGAGAGCAACTTACATGGGGATGAAATGCTGTGAAAGAGACCTGGGTTTAGAGCCTCAGCAGCACCACGGTCCAAGGAGACTGCAGTGTGTGTTGTGCTGGAAAGGAGACAAGTAACTGGATAAAATAATCAAATCGACTCTTCGTTTTTAACTTAGGTGAAAAGACAAAAACATTTTTTAATTAAAAGTTGCTCAATTTTATTAGCTGAGGCCAATATGGCCTGAAAAGCCAAGTTTTTAAAGCATCTGGAAATAGGAGAAGCAGCTAGTACAGGTCTGTGTCACAACCATACTCCTGTTCATATTCACACTGAACTTTAGAGAAAGATTGGGTAACTGCTTTTAACACTAAGCACACACACACACACACACTGTACCACCTCTCCGCTTTTTTAATTGGGACTTGTGATTTTCCATTATAAAGCATCTTTACCTTCTCAGAATTGGGTTAAGAAAGGTAAATTAGGCCTTTACATTCCAATTGTGGTAAATACCATGGTGGTCAAAAGTGGTCTTGAGCAAAGTTGTTGTCTGCTGGAATCTGTGCCAATCATGCCACCTTGCTGCCCTGGTGCAGAGCAAGCGGGCTCCCTGTGTCATCAGGGGCATCTTCACGTGTCCTGCTGCCCCCTTGCCAGCTTTTCACAGACTTTTGCCCTGTTCTCAGAGGCTTAACCATGCTGGTAATAGAGGCTAATTCAAGTTTTCCTGTGAATTAATTCTTAAAGTGGCTCTTAATCATAAGCTAATTTATGCTGGATCAGTGATGGCAAGCTGTGACATGGATAAATGGAAATTTATTGAAGTGGAAGTGATTTTTTTTCCATTAAGCATTTGCCAACATGGGAAAATGAGAAGAATTGGTCTGAGCGCATAGTGGCCTCAGGATGCTTCCCTTGAGGCAGAGCTGACCCCCAGTCTCAGAGGGTAATTCTTAGTTCAGGCAATTAGATGCAGGCTCATCTTGATCATCATGTATAAGAATATATGTATTTTCAGATTTGCATAAATTGCTGCTCTGCTTTTATCTTGTAACTCATGTGCTACGTCACCCATTGGTAAATCCACTCATCCATCAGGGATAAAGGGCATTGAGATGCCATGGGTTGTTTCTCCAGGATGGTCTGCTGGTTACAACCCTGTGTCATTGACCTGTACAAGTGACCCGAAGGCAGCACTGATGCAAGGCGCTTTCTATAGAGAATCCCTGACAGTGTTCAAGGCCATGTTGGACAGAGCCTTGAGTGACATCGTCTAGAGTGTGGTGTCCCTGCCTGTGACAGGGGGGGTTGGAACTAGATGATCTTAAGGTCCTTTCCAACCCGAACCATTCTGATTCTATGACCAACATTTTCTGAAGTCTTTTTGTGCATTTTGTAGGAACATCTCTTGAAAATCACCCGGTCTGGCTCGTCAGTCATCACAGCTGCCAGTATACAAACCAGATGAAAGATGGAAGCTCCCAGGGCGCTTTGAAGTCTGCGACACTTTATATGCATAGATTCTGTGGAGCTATTGAGACCTGATTTGAAAACCTTTGCTTTCATGAACATTTTTTGTCTCAGCTGTGAATTTTAGATTCCCCTTTTCATCTTCATTATGCTATGTATAAACATTACAGTTCTGCAGGTGCCAAGCTCCTAGACAGGCTTCTCTGTGTGCCATTCCTGACTCGCACTCAGAGTTCAAAGCAGAATATTACCTTTTCTTTTCCATTTTTTCCAGTATACCTGGCTCAGCTAATCCATACTTGTTACAAAAAGTAGCAGTTGAACAGCAATTGCTTATAATACTTCGACTGTAAAGGTAGCATGTGGAAAAACTTACAAATCAAAAGAATGTTTTAAAGCCAGTTCAGGTGTTTCCCTCTAAAGAATTAGCTCTTTCTCATTAAGGTTCATTGATTTATATTTTTTCTTTGTTCTTGGCTTTGTTTTGTTTAAAATTATTGCTTAGAATTGTTTTCTTCCTTTTGATAGGGGAAGAAAGACATTCTTTGGGATCTGATTATCAACTTTCAGGATACATATTTAAATACATGAGCTTTGCATGTATTTGTAGGCACACTTTATGCATGTTCAAAAAGCAGTAGAAGAAATGGTGTCCAGGTAGCCCATCCTTTCAAATGCTTCCAAATGCTTTCAAACTGAGTGTAAAGCAGGACTTAAAAGGGAAAAGAAAGAGGAAGCATGGTCTATTTTTAAAGCATGGTACCAGATTTAGAATATCCAAGCAGAGACTCCAGCTCTGCAGCAGCTTCCTACCTTACCTTTGGTAGGTTACTGGAACAGAGAGCTGGAAAACTGCCAAATTGTTCTTTATCAGGAAGGCTGGATGTGTTGAAACCGGAGTAGCAGTGTAGCGATCACAGCAAGAACTCTGTTTCTGGTTTGAATGAGCGTGTGTGTGCTTTTACACATGCCTTATACTAAAAAATTCCATGGTTGGGCATTTGCCGAGAATGTCCCAGGTGAAATTCTCTTCTGTTATTATGACCAAAGATTCCAACCTGTTTTGGAGGTAGCACCTGAAGGAGGGAGGTCTTAGCTGTTCTGGGCAGGGTCATCCGTTTCCTCTCTTAAAGAAACTTGGTTACACTTTGCTGCAGCATGATAAGGATTTTGAGATATCAGATTCCTTTGTACTAGGAAAAGTAATTTTTATGTTGAGCTTTGTGAATTGCCTAACATCTTAGAGCTTCTATACCCAAGCTGTAAAATGAAAGGAGAAGGATTATTTTGCCTTGTTTTCTCAGTCACTGCCTGTGTTTGGACTTTAAGCTCTTTGTGATAGATATTTCTGCATGCACAGTATCTGTTGTAATACTGTACTGATTGGTTATTGTCCTATTATTGTATCATGGAGAATCGCATCAAGCCAAATATTTGTCAAATTTTGTCCTGTTTCAGAGTTACTTTCGTAGTGAATTGGTGTTCAGAATTGATGTACAAATGCCAAAGCCATTTCCATCTCTTTGCTCATGCAGCAGAACTGCCAACGTGTGGTGGAGTTGATCCCCGCTGCAGTTATTTGTCCTGCGCAAGAAGTGGGACGCAGGCACTTGGCCAAGGGCCCCTGGCAAATCCTACCAGAAAAGGCGGTTGGATCCAGACTCCTTGAACTCAACTCTGTTGCCCTCTTCTTCAATTAGGGAGAAGGTTAAGTGTGAGAGACAGACCTGTGCCAAATCCTGCTAAGCAGCTGGTAGCAGGCAGCAGTTGCAATAGAAGCCATGGGGGCCACTTTGTTCTGGGATTATCCTCCTTGAGCAGTTTCTCTTGGGAAGTGTCCTGTGTATGAATCAGAGATTAGACCCTGAACACAAAGAATCATAGAACTGTAGAATCATTCAGGTTGGAAAAGATCCTTAAGATCATCAAATCCAACCATTAACCCAGCACTGCCAAGTCCACCACTAAACCATGTTGCTAAGTGCCACATCTGCACATCTTTCAAATACCGCCATGGGTAGTCACTCCACCACTTCCCTGGGCAGCCTGTTCCAGTGCTTGACAAGCCTTTCAGTGAAGAATTTTTTACCCATATTCAATCTAAACCTCCCCTGGCACAACGGAAGGCCATTTCCTCTCATCCTTTGAGCAGTTTCAGAGAGTGATAAGGTCTCACCAGAGCCAGAGCCTTCTTTTCTCCAGGCCAAACAACCCCAGTTCCCTCAGCCGCTTCTCATAAGACTTGTTCTTTAGACCCTTCACCAGCTTCATTGTGCTTCTCTGGACACATTCCACACCTCAATGCTTTTCCTGTAGCAAGGGGCCCAAAACTCACCGCTGACCAGTATAGTGGGATGATCATTTCCCTGGCCCTGCTGGCTACACTATTTCTCATACAGGCCAAGATGCTGTTGGCCTTCTTGGCCACCTGAGCACGCTCATGTTCAGCTGGCTGTTGACCAACACCCCCAGGTCCTTTTCCACCAGGCAGCTTTCCAGCCACTCTTTCCCAAGCCCGTAGCAAGCATTGTAGCAGCTGTAGCTACTGTCTGTAGCAGTATTATTTCAGGCTATGTAGATCAGAACAGACTTTGAAATGGTCTCATGCATACCAAGACATGCTACTTTCTATGTATGATGGTTTTTTAAAGCCTTTAAAGCTTTCAGAGTTATGAAAGGTTATGAGGTGCTTAAGGTTCTCCAGTAGGTATTGTTTCAGTTTGTATAGGTGCTCCTCAACTAGACAGCCCATGGACCTGTGTAATTATAGGACCATTGCACAAGGAGGGATTTATAGATGACTGATCTGTAGCTGGGAATGGTTTTGAGGTGTAACCTTGAGACTGACTTGTGTGCATGAAAATAATTTTGAAGATTGAGTGACTAGCTATTAGTAAGACAAGATGAAAAATGGTTTTGCCCACCCAGCTGACCTTCTGCAGATCAAGGCTGGTTTTCCACAAAGAGGTGCTAGCAGGAAGGAGACTGGGTTATGCAATTTGTTGTTTTAATTTGCATATTTATTCAAGTGCATCTTGCCAGTGACCTCCTAATAGCTGAGCCGTGTCAGATGGCAGTGCTGTTGTGGATGTCTGCCAGGGCATCAGGCTGGCTTGTTCAGGAAATGGAAAGGGCCAGGCTGGGTTCCTATGCAGGCAAAAGCAGACAGTGGGGCTATAGGAAAAAAGCAGCCTTAGCAGACTCAATACCAGGTTCATACATATACCTTTAATTTTATGGAGTGAGGCAGAGGGACTAGGAGAGATGGGCAATAACCCATGTGTTACCAACGATCTGGGTCCGGCCTTGGTGAGAGTGAAAAATCCTTTGTTTGCTCAATGAGACTTGCCGGGCACTGATGAGAACTTGAGAACCGGTTTAGGATACAGCCATAGAGGAGACATCCCTTCTGCTGCTTTTGGTGGTTACTGAGGATGTACCATGCACTGAAGCTGCAAACAGTAAAAAGAAGCTTTCACAGGTAGCAGAAGCCCAGGACAGGAATTGGAACTGACTCCCTCTCTTGTCTGCGCCATGCGCCTTTTGCAAGTTCAAAGACACTTACGAACTTATGCTTTGGTGTTCCTATCTTTAACCAACACTGTTAAATGAGGTGTGCTGCTGCTTCATGGCAAGTTACGATTCCTAAGGAATTGGGGTTTCAGTACCTCCATGTTCTTAGAAATTTGAGGGGAGTTGTTATTAAGGCAGAAGCTGTTGTAATGCGGAGTCGGAAAATCATTCGGTTTCACATTCACCAGCAGCTTACAAGAGCCAGGGCCCTTTACCTGTTTCCTGATGGATTGTCTGCAGTTTACGATTCGCTATAAGGATGCCCTTTAGTACCAACATGTGATTTATTTATTTTATTTAAAGGAAAACAAAGAAACAAACCCCAAAGTGTTCTCAAATTTAGATTCCCTCATATTAATAAACAGGTTGTGGTATTGCATCATGCCAGCTGGGTAGTTGAAGAGGAATTTACTCATATCCAGATATTCTTGCAGCCCAGCTGGATCAAATTTAGTTTTAATTTAAAAAGTAAAGCATGAAATGTTTATTTGAGCCAAACATTGCAAAGCAGTGAACTAGTGGATTAAATACAGATTTGGGGAAACAGTACATTGTAAATATGGTAGCTATACAGAATATTTTTGACAACTAAATTTCTGCTAGGCTTCTGTTTGGGTTCTATTTACAAGCAGTGCTTTTAAATACTTAGGGACTGTAAACTCCTGCTGGGATGTGGCCAAGGCAAATCTCCTAAAACTTAGTAGTAGCAAGTAGAGCAGAAGCAGGCAGACAGGAGCAAGCGAGAAAGCACAATGTTTCCTTCAAGTTCACTTCTTTCTCCTCTTTTTTCCTTGTAAAAATACATGCTTTTTATAGAATTAGAGTATTATTATCCTGTACTATAGAGAGAACTTTGGTATGCTTTTAATAAATGAATTTAATGACATAGTAGATCTAGATAAGATATGAATATTTATGCTCAGCAGTTTCTTCCTGGGGGTAATGAGTTTTGACAAATAATATTTTAGGTTTTTAAGTACTGTCTTATTTTCACACATCTTTCCACATAAACTTGGTTTCTCTCTTGTTTTCTCACTGATGTCCTTGCCAACCAGATTTCAAAAGTGAAACACAAAGGTAATTCAACGTCTATCTCTCTCTCTCCCCCTTCCTGTCTAGATTATCAGCGGCTGATGACAGTGGCAGAGGGGATCACAACGCTGTTGTTCCCGTTTCAATGGCAGCATGTGTATGTCCCCATCCTTCCTGCCTCTCTCCTGCATTTTCTGGATGCTCCTGTTCCCTACCTGATGGGGCTGCAGTCCAAGGAGGGAACCGACCGCTCCAAGCTGGAGCTGCCTCAGGAGGTCAGTTTCCACCTTTGAGGATGCAATCTTGGAATGCATTGTTAATATTTGTGTGAATCACTGCTGGAAAATGCCTTGTCTGGTCTTAGGAGCCTTCTCTGGCACTGTGAAGGCTGTTTGCCAGCAGGAGTGAGATAGTAGGGGAAGTCTCCACAGCCCTTCTCAGTCCATTCCTGAATTTAATGAGTACCACTAAGTATACTGACTTCTAAACGCTTCTTCTTCCTACTATGATGCTGAAAGTTTCTATGCTTTCCCTACGTCACATGCTGCATCAGGATTTGTTGCTCTTTGCCACTGTCATAGTCCTATTGACAGAGGGCTAAAGAGCCTTTCATTGGGGGATGGTCTTCATGAATCTGGATCTCAGATGCAGTTGCTAGATGGCATAAACCTGTCCCCTTGTTGCCAGTGAGAAGTACCACCCTGTCCTGCCAGCCTCGTCTCACCCTTGCATGAGCCCACAGGTTCCTGGCTGGGTTGAGGTTCATTACAAACAAGCCAGATTTGCATTAATTCCATATCTGTGAACCACCTATACACACATACTTCTGTAATATTGACTCAGTCCAGCGGTGGTCTTTTGAAGATCTTCTTTCCTCCCATGCAGTGGGAAGTGAAAACTTTGCCAGGTCCATCACTTTTTCACAGACAAAAAGAGGATGGAGAGGTTGTCCTCCTAATCTAGGTGTTCAGATCACTGGTGGTAGAGTGAAATGGAGATCCCTCTCCTCAAAATTTCACCAAGACGATTAAAACTGCTTTTCATTTTAACCTGGCCACTGATCACTCTACATACTGCAAAGTCTTTGTGATATGGCTAGCCTGTCTGCATTTGAGATAGTGACTGGACCCATCTCTAGACCATGCTATGCATTTTAACTTGGGCTTGCCTGGCTGTGACATCTCATGGTAGTGGTAGTGCTGTGCTCAGCTTCATGCACAGACCTTTCCTTGGGGCAGAGTTCCTAAGGCTTGCAGATATGTGCCCTGACTGAGGAGGCATACTGGGAGCAGCAGCAGCAGAGAATATGCAGGAGGGGGAGTTTGCATGTGGAACTGGAAGCATAAACACAGGGCAAAGATAATATGGTTTTTAATAAGGGTCTATTTTAAGTATTAAGTGGAGGTGCCTGATTGTTAGGATCGGTGACACGTAACAGTGCAAATCAAGTCTTGCCTCGTGGATACAATGACCCAGTTGCATGAAATTTGCATTGGTGTGGAAAAGAAGCTGGTATCTAGCTACGCTTTTCAGTAAGACCATGCTAATATTACATAATTACTGTGATTTAGAAATTATTACTCATGTGTTTTAGTTAGCAGATTAAGCTGTCATTTTGCTTAAATTAAAGTTCTAATGTGATGGGCTTGAAGTACCGCTGGAATAACAAATTAAATATTGCCGGTGAGGGAAGAGTAATAGTGGGGTGGAAACGCACACACCCCCCACTATGGTGTATAACAAATGAGTGAAAAATATTAGCATTTATGAACACCACAAGTCCAGTAACTGTGGGAGAAGTAAGGAAAGAAGGGGAGTTGAACAGGGAAGATCTTGAATCTCAAATTCCTCTAGACAATAAAAAGAAATAGAAAATCCTTCAACATGCAAGCAGTGATGAAGTGCTGTTTGCTTTAGCATTCCTTTATTGTTCAGGCCAGGGGCTAGCTTTTCAAGCTCTTGCTCTAAATATAAACCATTTGTTTGCTAGAGATAAAAATTCTAACAACTGGCCATCGTGCTGTTTTAAGGTTACTAATCTGCCTGCATTAACTTTAATCATTGGATGTTTTTGAAGAGAGAAGTGAGACCAATTCCCTAAGGGTTTTCTGAATCCAAATCTCATTTTTCAAATTTTGTAAATTATATGCAGAGCTGAAATTAAAAAGCCTTTGAAATGACATATTGATAGATAAGAAGACAGTCCCTGAGCTAAGGAACCTGCACCGATGCATACCACAACTCTTTAAAGCTGTATAGCTAAGTAAAGCAAATTGTTTTGGATGAAGAAATGATTGTCTTTGTACAGTCCAGATTTATTATGAAAAAGCGAGCTGAAGGGACACTTTGCTTTACCAAATTAATCCTAATGCACTTTAAAATATCTGTGTGAAAGGTGCTTAATGTCAAACGTGTCCCTAAAATATCCAGTATATTATAACTGTGTTTGCTGTGGAAATTGTCCTGCTGAAAATTAACCTTTTCAGAAAAGGAGGAAAATCAGCCCTTTCTGTTCACGTAATCTGAAGATTAGTCTACAGTCTTTGGTGACAAGTCAAGAACAGCACAAGCGCCTTGGAGCAGGCAGAGAAGCTGAACTAATGGCCAAGTAAGGCATAACAAAGATCTGCTGCTGCTGCTGCCCCTGCCCTGTGGGTTTCTGCATCTCCCATTCTGCAGCTTTGTGACAGGGTAAAACCCACCAGAGTTCAGCGCCTTGGGAATCTGACCTGGTTTAAGATTTATTCAGCACAGTGCGCTCACACAGTGAATTTCAGATATCAGCCGCAGTCCAGAAGATCGATTACTGTTTTTCATTCTGCTATTATTCCTGAGGGTGCATTTGCAATATAATTAATTTTTATGTAGGGTTCTTCCATCCCCCCATTGACACTTCCCTAGCGAAAAGTATCTGCTCTGCTAGATTAATGTCTTCACTTAGCTTTAATCTTATGGGCTGAGATCCATCTCCATTCGTAGCAAAGCTGTCTAAGAGCACTGTGTTTAAATCTCGGGCAGAGGAATTGCCAAGATTAAAAGCCTTCATGAAAACAGGGAATAAGGGGAGCGGGGAAATGGGGCTTGACCTCCAGTGGACAAGATATACTCAGACATGATCCCAAAGGATTTGCATGGGACCCTTTTTTGTAGCTTTGCTTGTAGCAATGTCATCTTTCTCACTGAACATCTTGTTCCTTGGTAGCACACCTAGAGAGTCCTCTTGCAGTTGGATCCTGGTAAAAGAAACATGTCCTTGAGTTGTGATAATTCAACACATGTAGTTTTTACATGAGCTGAGAAATGGAGCTGCACAGTTGTGCTGGTTGGTGTGTCCTTGGCCAGTCTGGGAAGGGACGTCAAATCTTTGCAGTGGGAAGTTTAGACTCTGCAAGTCCTGAGGGAGCAGGAGAGGGCAGAAGGCTTTATTTATTCATCCAGCTGCCATCCAGTTGGTCTTCAGATTTACTGAAGCATCATAGGCTAGACAACACAGCTAAAGTCTCCTGCATATGTGTGTTCTTAGCCTTCTGCTTGAAAGCTCTTATCCTAGGAAAACAGGGCTACTTATTAGAGAATCATAGAATCATAGAATGGTTTGGGTTGGAAGGGACCTTAAATCTCATCCAGTTCTCAACCCCACTGCCATGGGCAGGGACACCTTCCACTAGACCAGGTTGCTCAAAGCCCCATCCACCCTGGCCTTGAACACTGCCAGAAGGAAGCCAATTCTGTGCTGAGCATCCATTTTGAAGTTTTTATTTGTATTTCAGGCAAACCTGTGCTTTGTAGACATCGATAACCATTTCATCGAACTGCCAGAGGAATTCCCCCAGTTCCCCAACAAGCTGGAGTTCATCCAGGAAATCTCTGAGGTTCTCCTGCAGTTCGGCATCCCACCGGAGGGTAACCTGCACTGCAGCGACAGCGCCACCAAACTCAAGAACCTGGTCCTTGGTGACCTGGTGAACGACAAAAAGAATGGGAACATCCCCAGCAATGCCCTCAACATGTACGAGCTGCTGAAGGGCAATGAGACAATCGCCCGCCTGCAGGCCCTGGCCAAAAGAACTGGCGTGACGATGGAAAAAATGACCATCACAGCTCCCCTCACAGAGAAGGAGAAGGATGGGAAGTTGCCCTGTGAGGAGATGGAGCTGAGGGACTACAAACTGAACGTGCAGCTTCGCGAGGTGTTCGCCAACCGCTTCACGCAGATGTTCGCAGACTATGAGGCTTTCGTCATTCAGGCTGCCCCCGATATGGAGTCAGTGGCTGACAAACAGGGAACAAATGCAAAACTTTGACAAAGTAAAGATAGCTGCGTATTCATTTTTCCATTTGAAAGTGCTTTTTGGAGGGAGGGAGGGAGAACAGCTATGTGATGTGTATATATAGAATCATAGAATAATTAGGACTGGAAAGGACCTTAAGATCATCTAGTTCCAACCCCCCCTACCACAGGCAGGGACACCTCACACTAAACCATGCCACCCAAGGCTATGTCCAACCCGGCCTTGAACACCGCCAGCGATGGAGCATTCACAACTTCCCTGGGCAACCCATTCCAGTGCCTCACCACCCTCACAGGAAAGAATTTCTTCCTCATATCCAATCTAAACTTCCCCTGTTTCAGTTTGAACCCGTTACCCCTTGTCCTGTCACTACAGTCCCTCATGAAGAGTCCCTCCCCAGCATCCCTATAGGCCCCCTTCAGATACAGGAAGGCTGCTATGAGGTCTCCACGCAGCCTTCTCTTCTCCAGGCTGAACAGCCCCAACTCTCTCATCGTATCTTCATACGGGAGGTGCTCCAGTCCCCTGATCATCCTCGTGGCCCTCCTCTGGACTTGTTCCAACAGTTCCATGTCCTTTTGATGTTGAGGACACCGGAACTGCACACAATACTCCAAGTGAGGTCTCACAAGAGCAGAGTAGAGGGGCAGGATCACCTCCCTCAACCTGCCGGTCATGATCCTTTAATGCAGCCCAGGATACGGTTGGCTTTCTGGGCTGCGAGGGCACACTGCCAGCTCATGTTCATTTTTTCATTGACCAACACCCCCGAGTCCTTGTAGACTAGTTGCTCTTTGATCTCCTGTTCTTCATCTGGCTCACTGAGAGATTTGTCTGGTTTGATTACACAGGGCCAGATTGTCTGCCAAAGTGAATTGGTGCAGATCCACTGAGCTGGTCAGAGCTCTCCTGGCTTTTATGAACCGGGCTGGCAGGTTTCTGCCCAGCTGATGGGGCTTCTTCTGGGGATTTGGTGGAAAGGGTAGCAATGGAAAGGGACTTTTCTTTCTTTCTTTTTTGTTTGGTGAGAGGAGAGGTGCACACACAAGGCAAAAACCAAATCCAGTTCTCCTTGTTTCCTAATCTCACAGTAGAGCTTTATTTTAATGGGTAATGTTGTTCTGTAGAAGTTTATCACATCCCTATGGCAGAAGAGTACTGTTATGACCCCACCGTAGTGTGTACACTGGAGTGAAAAGAAAGCTGAGATTACAAATCGGGAAGAGACTGTAGGCTAGCAAAAGGAATGAGAAATCTTGGGGAGCTTGCACAGTTATATCTGAGTGACCTTGCAAAATAGTTAGCTCTCTTGGCCATCAGCTTTTTCAGTCACAAGTCCTTCTCTAAGGAGAGTGGTAGAAGGCTAAACAGGCAGGGACAGACTAAATACTGATTTGAGTCAGCTTTTGATCAGAAAAATGCTGCCACGCCTTTCATTGATCTTGTTTGTATTCAGGCATTGAATGGTGCAGCATTCATAAGGCAAGAGCTGTTTAGACAATCTCTGCTGATACTTCTGCAATAAAATGGGCTATTAAGGTTAGGGTTTTGAAAGCTCAGTTAGACTTGGACACACACTCAGTTTTTATTGGAAATTCATGATTGATTTCCCTGAATGACTTCGCAAGAGAGAATTAGCTGTAAGTGCACTGTGCACCCCTTGATATGTACTTAATAAGTGATTTGGTCCTAAGCAGGGATGCCAGACCAGAGGTTCCAGGTGGGCTTATCTGGTAGTGGTCTGCCATGGGTTGCACAGGGCTCGTTCCTGCAGGTGGTAGCTGCTAGGCTGCTTTGAAAAAGCTGGAGTTATGCTTCAATAACTCCATATTTCGTTTGTGACAGTCTACCTGTCACTAAGCCTCCACAACTACTTATTTCTCACAGTTGTGACTGAAGAGGTGACCCGTGAACCAAACCCCTTTGCAGATGGATTCACAATTCTGAGAGGTGTTTTTGTGGAGGGTAAGGCTTGCCCAAGCCTTCCTGTTGGCTGCTGGATCAGTTCTCTGCTGCAGGACAGCTTCTCATGTCAATGGCAGGTGGGAATACGGCACTAATGAGCTGTTCTGTGTTTCAGGCTTCCTTCCTTTCGGACCAACCTGAGCCTTACCTCCCATTCCTTTCACACTTCATCGAAACACAGATGTTTGCAACCTTCATAGACAATAAGATAATCTCCCAGTGGGAAGAGAAGGACCCTTTTCTGCGAGTTTTTGACTCCCGAATTGAGAAAATAAAGCTATATAATGTAAGGGTCCCTGCACTGCGGACATCCAACTATCAGAAATGCAGCACTTTGAAAGAAGCAGGTACGTTCAGACAGGCTAGTAAAATATTCAAAAGTACAGTGTCAGCCACAAAGAAATATAGGATCCTTAGTCATCTGAGCATTGCAGCCAGTGAGGAAGCCCTAAAGCTACCTGAGGATGACTCAGCAGTGTCCTTATTTTCCCTAGGCAAAAACTTCGTCATGTTTTTAAACACCCAAAACAGTGGGAGCCTCTACATTCCCTTCAAGCCCTGCTAGGCTGGTGCTTTAATAAATACAAGCCAAACCATGGAGCTGGGCTCACCGTTTCTCATTTTAGGCAGCTTCTGATCCATTGCCAGGAGAGCTTTCCTTCACCATGGTGGTGGGACCAGCACCAGTCTCACCGAGGAACCAAGCCCCAGTGTCTGCTCCACTGGCCTCATCTCCCCCTTCCTGTAAAACGACCTTCTTTTGCCTTATGCCATTTGCGTAGAGAAGCAGGGGATGCCAGGGATATAATCCTGTGTGGCATATCTGGTAGCTTCAGCAATAGTGTTAATGAATAGTGTGCTGTATACTAAGACTTAGGTTTTTTTTTTCCATTACAGTCACAAGATGTATTTTCAAATTGCACTTGAGTTTCTTACTGTGCAAGTATTTATTTCATTTCCAAGTAATACAGAGAAATTATGCTCTTAAATTTATTGGTACACACATTAATGAACTGGGGTAAACACACACTTCTCGTGGGGATTTTTTGTATAATTCCTTCCGAGCACTTTACTTGGTACAAATGTGTCAGAAATAGAAATCCTGTGTCTACCTATCTGTCTAAAACCAATTCTAATTTGCAGGTCGACTGTCTATTCAGCGTCTAATTTTGATAGATATTGTGGCACCGGAACCTCATTTTCTGTCTTGTGAAACGCAGCAAACGGATAGTAATACCAACTTTCCTTCATATTTCCCATTCACAATATATGTGACCCTAGCACCGATCCAGCACCTGTTTGTTTAATGTCCTGTTTTCAGAACCCTTCAAACCCTCTGACCCCACACTACCCAGCCCTTTTTTCCAAAAGAAAACCTCATGAAGGGATCATTTATTTATTATTTTAGTGGGGAAAAAAAGTTGCTGAGTTTCCGAGGGTAATGTATGTAAATCTCCTGACAGTTTCTTTCCCATCACAGTTTTATAAAATAGGAAATGAGTTCTGTGTTGTTCCTGACAAATGGAAAATGGATTTAGCTTCCACATTCTGCATATTCAGTAGTTGTGATATGCTGAAAAGAATGGGCCTGCCTGTTAATGGATGGGCTATAAAGAGCTGAATATTAAAGTTGCTAATTAAATGCTGATTTTCCCCGTACACCTCCTTTCCCCTTTCCTTCACAGTACATCTGACTCGATGTTGAGAGGGTGACAGATTTCACCCCGCTTGAGATTTGAGATGAAATACTCATGTTCTTAAAGCAAGTGATTGCACTATATGAGTCTCAGCAGGAGCTGAAATTCCTCTCCGATCTCGCCATAGTTTCCTCCCCTATTTCCAAGCATCTGTTCATCTTCTTGATGCTGCTCAGGCCTTGTTACAGTTAGCTATGCTTTTTGAAGGCCTGTCATCCAGTAACGGCATATCTAATTTCGGAAGGAGGATCATGATAGGTGCCAGATGTTTGTAAAACTCGGGTATTGCCTCCTGTACCTCTGCCCAGGCAGACATGTCTGGGGCAGAGCAAGGTGCCTAATCCCATAGAGGTTTGCAACCTGCCTTAGAGGTCCCCATTCTGCTGAAGGAGTGTTGAAACCAAACAGTGAATTGCAGGGAAAGACTGGACTGCTCTTGCCAGTTCATAATGTATCTCCTAGGCTCCTGTAAATCCTTGCTTGTTTAACAGCTAACTTCCTTGTGCTAGTGCTACTTATGTTGGGTGAAAAAACTAAAAGCTAAATAACAGCAGCGCAGATGCGCTCTCACTTCTGTAAGTGACAGAATTCTGGGTTTAAAGTCACTATTTAACTTTTATGGAGCTTTTTCAGGGATTGGAGCATGACCACTTCTGTTGTCATAGCGTGCGTCTTCAGGTGATTCGCTAACGCAGTTGTTCACCTGTGACTGTAACTTGCAGCCCAGTCCATCGAGCAGCGGCTGATGAAGATCGATCACACGGCTATCCACCCACACTTACTTGATATGAAGATTGGCCAAGGGAAATATGAACAAGGATTTTTCCCAAAGTTACAATCGGATGTCTTAGCAACAGGACCCACCAATAACAAGTAAGCACAGGTTTTATTTTCTGGATGTGAAAGCAAGTTTCTCATATAAAAGATTCACAGCATTGGACAGAAGTCCTGATTTTGAATGGCTTTGACCAGTCTAATGAACCCCCAGCAACTCTTTCCATTTCTGTTTGTATGGGCTGCAATGACTGAAGTTATAGCCATGGTTTGGGTTGTGTTACAAAGCTTTAGCTCTGATTTTGGGAAGATTCCTCAGTCCTGTTTTCTGTTGAGTGGTAAGTACCCTGTCTTCTCACACATACTTCTAGTTTTATCATTGCCATAATAAATAAAAAATTAATTTCTTTGCTGTTTTTAGATTCTGACAGAAATTTTGATATTGAAACCTCCACACCGTCACGCAGAATTAAATTAGTGCCCACTCTCTTTCTCTTTTTTCTTTAGCTGTTCCTAAGTGACCCAAAGATTTTTATAGCTTTCTTTCAGTTTCCACGTTGGAATAACCAGGAAGAATAACTTTGTGAGGGTGGGAAAGTATGTGGTTCTGTACCTGGGTTTCTTGTCTGAGTCTGATAAGGTTCTGTAGTGCTCTTTAATATGAAGGCAGGGGTACCTGTAGGTGTGGAATTGAGCATGTCATTACGTAGTTAATTTACCTAATGTAAAATGAGAACCTGGAGTGCTGACACACTTTACATTTATATGGTTATAGTGTAAAGGGAGTACTGTATGTTACTTTTTTCCTTTTCTATCTTCCCTCAAAACCCAGGAATGAGGGTGGTTTTCCCCCTTCAGAAATGGTAGATTCGTACATCAGTGATTACTACTTCATAAAACTATTAGCTCAAGCCCTCACTCCCAGTTTCTGTGGTAGGTCACAGATAAATCTGTGAGCTCCAATAGCTATGACTGTCCAAATGTTAAACCTAGCCTTTGTTTTAGACATGTGCATGCACACACACACTGCTCTGAGCTCCTGTATGAGGTACCCACTCAGTTCTATTTATACACCTTTTGTGCACCCCAGTGCTAGCTAATTCCTTTTTTATAACCTACAAGGAATAAAATTTGCAAATGATAAAATAAGATATCCTTTAGCATTCAGGGTTTAAAGGATTGCAATTCTTTAAAAGAATCTAAAAATACCCACCAAACAGCCAAAGGGAGGGATGCAGATTTCCAAGTTCCTTCGTTTGCTATCGAGACAGAAGTTTAGGGGTAATGCTCCCTTGAGGAATGGAGGATTTCTTCATCTTCTGGGATGCTGTGTTTAGCAGTCTGCCTCTTATCCTTATGGTGGGTTTCAGTTTTACGGTGTCAGCAACAGTGTGAGCATGCCCAGCCTGCTCAGAGTGGCTTATATCTTCTGGCTCTATTGCAGAATCTCAGTGAATCTATGAATAAGCATCAAATTAAAAATAGTTTTCCTTATGCCTTTTGAGATGCTTCTCTTATATTGGTGCCTGTTCTAAAATGTGACTTTAACTCCTCGAGTAATGATTTTGATTTAGGTAGCTGGTTTTGATCTTCAAATTGCAGCATGTTTCAGAATTTGTAAGTACCAAAATCCTATTACTTATCGCAAAGCGATGTCAAAGTGACAAATGTTTGGAATTCCTCCAGTTATATATTGCCAAAAAGGTTTGTAATTGGAAATTCTCAAGACCATCTGTTTCTATCTTTCTGCTTCCTGGCTTTCTATGTGAGCAGCTGAGAGGACTCTTTCTCTCTCATTTAGGATATATAATTCTGATGAATTTACACCCACATAGAAGATAGATAGCCTTTTCATGCTCTTCGCAAATACAGCTTAATTCTTGTGACCACAAAACCAGTTGAAGTATAGCCTTACTTTAATTTGATTTTCCAAGTGTATGTTTCTTGGAGATATCTTATACTTACATATGGGACTGGGTCTTTGCATATGGGGATGGGAGAAGAGAACATTTCAGCTATGTTCCCAGGCACTTCAGATGTAGCTAACTGTGTGCCTCATAAAGTTAATGCAAAGGATATTGTTATGTAGAGGAGGATTATTTTTGCATACTTCATTCTACATAGCAAATTTTGTCCTAGATGTTGTAAGTGTATTTGTATGGGAGAAAAAAGAAAAAAAGGCAAAGAAAAATTATTCCCATTTACAGTCAGTTGTTGCTAGACAGGAGAACAAACCAATTCAAAGCTGTTTTAGTGAAAACCTGTCCTCACTGGCCAGCAATCAGATTTTTATCACTTTTCTTTCTAGGCAGATAAGCAAACAAATATGTAACTAGAGCTCATAATGTTATCAAGCTATTTCCTTCCTGTAACCAGGTAGAGAGCACTGACAGTTACTGGGCTGTTGTATGTATATCTAAATCAGAAATATAATGCAAAGAATAAACACTTAATTTTAGTCCTAGATCCTGTATGTGATCCCAGAAAACTGCATTGCCTAGACAGGCAGAAATTGGTGTTTGGGAGAGGAGGTGTCTGGCTCTTGTTTGCTGGGCATGGAGAGCAGGGCTTGGAGACAGAGGATGGGCTGGCAGTCATGTTGGATTGCTTCCACCTTAACGCAGCTGGAAGTGAATGCTGATCACATTATCATGTGTAAGTGTTAAAGCACCAAAGTCTGTCATACAAGTGAAGTCTGATAATGTTTCGCCTGTCAGCCCGTGGCCATGCTCAGCAACATGCTTTGTCCCATTTCTGTCATCCTCCTGCTTCCCCTCAGGGTGTCCTTTAAGAGACTGGTTGAGCGGGTGAACTCGTGCTCCTCTGGCCCCAGCCATCGTCACACTGCTTGCTGCTTTCTCTCACCTGCTTGGTCGTTTTTGGGTCAGTTGAACAACTCCTCTTACATTTGCTCCTACTCTTACCAGCATGCAGACTGCAGATGCTTGCTTGGTATCATTAGGGCTGGTCTTCACCTCTTCCCCTGGGGTGGTCAGGAAATGTGGACTTGCTCAGCTAAGCGAGAACTTCACTAAACATAACCTCAAACTTCGATTTACTGAAAAGAAATTAAAAGTTTAAAGCAAGCAAGTAAAACCCCACAAAACCAAACCCCAAACAAACAAAAACCCCCACTGCAAACCCCCACATCCATAAAACTGGAGACTAGGCTCTCAGGTATAGTTTCCCTAATTGTCTTTTTGATCAAAACTGCCAGAACATGGAAAGACAGTAACCGCAGAATATGCAGACCTAAACTTAAGCAAAATATGATAACTGCTGTATCTAAATTATTTCTGTAAATTAAAAGAAACAATGTTTTCTGTAAAGAAAAGAGCAATTAATCACAGCTAACAGCAATCAAAAAACCCACAAAATCACAACACTCCTTAGTTCTGTCCTCTTTCCCATCAGGAAGCAATGTCCCACTTCAGGGATTCCCCCTGAGCTTGTTGCCTTCGACACATCCCCCATGTCATGGGAAAACCTTCTGAATCTACAGAGAGCAGCTGCAGCTTCCTCTGGGTACAAAAGCAGCTCATCCATGCTGCTCTAACCTTGTAAAGCTGTGGCTTCTGCATTAGTCCCCCTAGAAAGTGTCCCAGAAGAAAAGAGGCTGCAGTCCCTTAGGCAGTTTGCCATGATTCTGGAAAAGCGCTGCAGTTTTCTGAGTCCTCCCTTCCTTTTTCAAACCCCAACACCACATTGTGTTTCCTAAATGTTCCCCTTTTCCTTCCACATGTCCATTTTCTGCCAGGCTTTTAAAGTTGTAGCTGGAACTCCACTGGGTGATGCATTTGCAATGATTCAGGAGAGGAATTTGAATGATGAAAAACAAGCAGCATAAACACTTCATGGTTTTTCATTAGCTAATTGTTAAATTAGGTTGAATATGCTTACGGTGCAAAATTAAAACAATGAAACAAGCTGCATTTACAATCTAATTGATTACCTTGGAACTTAATTTGTACTAAGAAGCTTGATAAATGAGATTAAATATTGCAGAGGAAACCATTGATTGCACACCAAGCATGGGAATATATTTGCATTCTGGGAATTTATAGTGAATGCCTGCAGAGAACTGAACTGATTTTTTTTTATCCTAGTTTCTTTTGGTTTTCAAAGGAAGGTTTTGCTTTGTTACACATTTACAAAATGGCTTAAATTATACTTTTTGCCTTTGTCTTTGTTTAGCCCTGTTTTTCCCACCTTCTTTATCTGAGCTCCACTTTCCTCGTCACACCCTTCCCTGATCAGCCCGTTTCCTCTCTCATTCCTGGCCACTTCTCTCTCCTGGGCTCTTTCACTTGTATCCCTGCTTCCTGTGAGCATTGTGCTTTTGTCTGTCCTCTGTACCCTACCTGACCCGCAGCGATCCCCAAAGGAGGGTGCAGTCCAAGTCTTCAAGCACAGAACTCGCTATACTTGGCCTCCTAACCTCAGGCTTCAGCAAAGTGATGTGTTGCTCTTACCCAAGAAGCAGATTTCAAAAGCATTTCTTTGCTTTCTCCAGGCGTTTGTTCCTGTGCTGTGTTTTGCTGACCCCACCACTGTGTCAGTGTCTATTTGGAAAAATCATCCATTAGGAGTGTATGACATTGGTTCATTGCCATGCTCCAGTTTATGGCATGACTTGTGTGGGCAATGTTCTGCGGCCTCCATCACCAATCTGCTTCAAGTTGTGAACTGCCCAGAGTTTATCTGCCTGGGGCTTTGGTTCTTGTCATTTTTAAATAGGATACCGTTTGCTTAATTGCTAACTTTTAACACTGGTTAATGTTTTTTAAAAATATGTCATGAATATAATGCAAAGTGGTTGCTGAATGTCTGTATGATGATAGCATTCATTCTGGTTTTAACTGCAGTATTTTTTCTATGGGAAATGATCTGTCTTTTGTACCGAGCGCTCCTTATTATATGGGCTTTTTCTACCTCCCTATCTGTTGGGTGCTGTTTTACGGCTGGCTTCCATGAAGCTTTATTTTTTTAATCAAGCCAAACAGTTGCATTTTCAAGTAGTGTAGGCTTGCATCTCTGCAGTGTATCTAAATTAGCAAGACATGAATCAGCAATGAGCCATCCACGCACAATGCTGATGTTAATTTAAACTTTGCCATCAATGAAAGTTCACTTTTTACGTATGAAAATCTGAAATAAGCAGCTCCTATCCATTAGCACCTCTCCTATGAAGACAGACTGAGAGAGTTAGGCTTGTTCAGCCTGGAGAAGAGAAGGCTCAGGGGAGACCTGAGAGCAGCCTTCCAGTACCTAAAGAAGGCTACAAGAAGTCTAGAGAGGGGCTTTTTACAAGGGCCTGTAGTGACAGAACAAGGGGGAATGGCTTTAAACCGAAAGAGGGGAGATTTAAATTAGATACTGGGGAGAAGTTCTTCACTATGAGGGTGGTGAGGCCCTGGCACAGGTTGCTCAGAGCAGCTGTGGATGCCCCATCCCTGGCAGTGTTCAAGGCCAGGTTGCGCATGGCTTTGAGCAACCTGGTCTAGTGGAAGGTGTCCCTGCCCATGGCCAGGGGGTTTGGAGCTGGATGATCTTTAAGGTCTCTTCCAACTCAAACCATTCTGTGGATTTATGATTAGGTAACCTAATATAGCAAACTACTGGCAGGTGCAGTGAAAATATTTGACCACTTGTTTTCAAGTACATTCATTTTCAAGAATAAAGTATGATTGACAATCTGTGCTTAAGAGTAGTTTCCGAAATAGGAACTGTGTGCTATGGGAACGTGGAATCTGATGGGTGAATCTCCTAAGTGCTCCTCTGCTCAACTGGTGCAAGGTGGTAAAAGGGCAATTAACTTCTTTCTGTTAATGTATAATTTTAAAACAGCTGTGCAGAATTAAAGCTCACCAGGGAAAAAAGTGTGTCAGATCCTTGCATCCTCTATTCTATTTACTCTTCCTTGCACAGCAGTACTGTCTCAAGGGAGTTTGCAAATTAAATACAACTTTTGGCAGTAATTTGTCAGGGCTTTAAGGGGTGATGCTGGCAAATTATGGCTGCTGTTCCTTGCAGAAGATGGTGGTTGTGAGTGTCACCCCTTTAAGTCACTTCTTTTCATACAATCTGAGAAGACAGCCTGTCAGTGCAAGATCACTCTCTGCCAGGCATTTTGCTCATTTTTGTCCACCCTGTGGGCAGTTTAAAAGCTTTCTTGTTCAGCCATACAGAAGAGATGGAAAGGTGTATTAATCTCTATTTGAGCCTTCATCCTCCTTACTGTGGAGCAGTGTGTGCAGAACAGATTCACAGTTCAGAACCCCTCCTCTGTCAGCTCATCTGTCATCAGGTGAAGCTTGGTTTCAACCTTCCTTTAAATTTCTCTGAGTCCAATGTGTGTTGGCTTGGAATCTCTGTCTAGACTCATGCAAGCTACATGCGAACCCACGCAAACTACACGTGCAGTCTGTGTGTATTTAAAATGGGCAGCCTGCATGCATGCTTACGGGGGATTTGGTGGAGGCTGTAGTACAGCTACGTGATAATTTGTGAATACAGAAACGCAATCAGATAACTCCTTTGATGGAAGTATATAGGTAAAAGGGGTATTGTCATGATTTGCAGACTTAAATTTAACAGTCTATCTCAGGAGATGGTCTATATGTGAGGGGATTTAGGTTCTGTCCTATAGACAGGTGTATTTGTCTTCTTCCTTTTCTCTGCTGTCACTGTAAATAGATTGTAAATTACAATAGCGATTTTCATGGTGATGGCAATATCGGTTAAATCTGTCTGTGAATGAAGTTCTCTAGCAGCATATTGCATGTGTTGCAGTATGTAACCTATCTGTTGCACCCATGTCTGGTTTGGGTAGACATAACTTCTTCATTTCTCTGTGGATCTTTTTTAAGTGGCTGCAGGGGGGAAAGGTAGGTGGGGAGAGAGAGGTGTACCTATGGTGGTAGTGCAGCGTGGCTGGTGGTTGGTATGCAGGCTGCTGTTCTGCTAGACTGGTTTCTGACAGCTCAGCTGTGATGTTGACTACCTTACCATTTTTATAATAGAAATTAGCCATCGCAGGTGAAGTATCGTCTTTTCCAAGTGTCACCTTTACATCTCCTCCTAATCTATACAAACCTGTTCCTATGCTTGTAGGGTCAAATTTGATCTTAAACAATACTGACTTCACTGTCTTCATGTTAAATAGGTCTTTGTTGGAGGTGCCTTCATTTCATTTTTCTATATTGAACAGAGCAGTTTTCCCTGGTCCTTCCTCTGTGCTTTTCCGCAGTCCCTGGAAGTGAAGAGCCTTCATTTCTGAACATGGGAGTTAGATACAAATCGGCAACTGAAATGACCCTTTTTTTCCCTTCATGTAGGCAGCTTGTTCCTGGGGGCTCTGCAACACAGCGCCTGAGCTGTGGCTGCTTCATCCCCAGAGACTTGGCACTCATAGCAATGCCTGTCCTGTGAAGAGTAAAGGAAACATGCCAGTAGTCCATGCTCTTGGCCCTACAGGCAAAAAATAAAGGGGAAAAACATTGTGCGGGGCAGGGAGGACTGCAACAACACGTAGTTTGGCAGCAGTGCTGACGGAAGGGCAGGAGCAAGCCTGGAGGGCTTCATTTCATGTGCTGCACACGGGCAGAGGTGATAACAGTTTAGCTCAAAAGCCCAAAACCAAGGGACAGCAGCAATCAGGTGTTTGCTTGTGTAAGTTCAGCCTTCCTCGCTGCTTCAGCAGCACCAGGGCTGAGGTGTGAATAAGGCAGCGCCCAGCAGCAGCTCATCCCAGCAGGGCCAGGAGAGACACCCACATGGGATTGCAGAAACCCAAAGGAAGTAGTATGGCCACTGGGGAGGGCTTTCGCCCCCCTTAATTCCCCTGTAGTGACAGAAGGGAGAGGCAGAGAGTAGTGTAAAATGCAGTCTCTGCTGATGACGGGAGGGAATGTTTATTGCAGTATTGAAGAGTTATTTTGGGAAAATTCCACATGGCCCAGTAAAGAAAAGGCTTTAAAAGATTTAGCTGCTTAATCCTGCTTATCTGCTGTCAGATCTTCACCAAATCTCCTGGGGAGATTCAGAGCAGCATCTGAATGCACAGACCTCACCCAGCGCCCCAGCAGCAACTCTTTCTAGCTTAGAGGTTGGGGAAGAGGGAATGCATTTGTAATTGCTCCACTTAATGAGCAACAGGGTTTTTTCCATAAGCGTCCAATAATCTTTACATTTGTGTGTACAGTTCTGATTAATAACCCAGAGAATGATCTGTGCCTTCTCCCAGCTGGAGAACAGGACTAGAATTAACTGAAAATGCTTTAATGATGGTATATTACTTGCAATTTTTCTGTGGGTTTCATTCTGCTTTCACCTTCGGTGTGACGTGTTCTGTCAAAGGATGCTTGTAGCAATTCTTACATCTTCCAGTAACTGCAGAAGTGCCAGGTCGAGAGGGATCCAAACTTTGTCTAGAATTCAGAAAATAGTGTATAAATCGGAGCAGGAAAATATGATGTGGGTAATACTTGATCTCTAACTTAACTTCCCAATGTATTACTGGCGTTCTGTCGTGTGAAACGTAAGCATTGTACTAGCTCACAATACATGGAAGGTCTCCAGAGCCAGGCGGCTAAAGTCACTTTTACTGTGTTTGAGGGGCTATTCTTTATGCTGCATTTCTGCTTGTTGAGATTATTAAATTGTAAGGGTTTATTTCTCCGCTCTCAGTCATCCAATGAGGCATTGGGTGTTGCTTCTGAAAAAAATAAGTGCTGACTTATTAACCTCACAGGCTGTGTATTTTTAAGACTTCTGAGGAGGTGCCAAGACACTCATGTCAGTAATGTATTCCTCTGAGAAGGTATCAGTGTTTGCTGTGCAGACACCTATCGGGCTGTTTTGTTTAGTTACCAGAGACGAGGCTACATCGCTTTGAAAATAAATGTGTTGTCATATGGGATGGTGAGCTGCTGAAACGTAGCAACACACAGATCCAGATGTTTACTTCTTACTTTGTACTTGTTTTCTTGGTGCTAATTGGGAGGTAGGAAGTGACTCAGATTTGACTATAAAAACTGTAGATCCTGTGACTTTTTCCCTTATTATCTGTGTGGTTAGCCAAAATCTGGTCTTCAGTTGACCCACTGGTGGAACTGGTGGAGATGGTTAGGTACATATATGCAGTCCTTGTCTCTGGAAAGAGAAGGGTTTGTTCTCCAGGGGTCATATCCCTGCTCTTCTCTGATCAGTTTCCCCTCCCTACGCATCCCCAGCCACTTGCTGGACATGTCAGGACCCTAGTCCAGCTCTGTGCTAGGATTTCCTCCTCCAGGTGTGCATCCGTTTACATGTCACCAGCTGAAAGTCCTTATCCACATAATTCAGATCCCATATCCTATTGTATGTGCTCCTGTTTGGGGTGCATACAGAAATAGGTGGGTTTGGGAGCCAAAGGCTGCTGCTGTCCTCACCAATACCACCTGTGTGGAGAGGATCACCAAGCAGACAGTTCTGTCTTTGATGTGGGTATCTCTAGGTTTCCTTCTGTATAGATGTATCAAAGGAAGAGAACCCAAATCCTAGGGGCTCTGCCTGTTGATCACAGGTCCTGTAGAAGAAGCCATCTGAGAGCAGTTGCTTATTCATACATCCTGGCAGGCACTGGAGGTGGATGCTGCTCTGGGCAGGCTTTGTGTTCTGCTTTGCCTTGGTTTTGCTCTTTTAATTCTGAGTGCAGGAGAGAGGCAGCTGACTGCATGAAGCAGCTGAAAGGATATATGCTTGGAGGCTTTTTTTAATCTCTGTTTGAAAGATATTTTTAATTATACTATATGCAACCGCAGTAATTAAGTAATCTCATTCTGAAGATACAGCCTTCCTGTCCATTAAGATACTTATTCTTAATGCTCCTTAGGTTGCTTTCTACAGCATTATTTCAGCTTTCTTTTATAAATAGTGTATTAACTTCTCTATTCTCTGCATCAGTTGAGCATTTTTGTTTTCAAGAATTTGACAGAAGGCTGTGGTATCCTTAGGAAACCTACAGTCAGACTAGAAAGTCCTTGGGACAGAATTATCTTGTTTTGGCATACAGAAGTTTGGACACTTGGAAGCTTGGGTGCTTGCAGCCCTAAGTTTGCTTAGTTTCAAACCTGTTGCCTGAAAGTGGCTGTTTTCAGGCAACAGCTGCAGATGAGGGAAAAATTCAACGGGACATATATGAATATGTAGAAAAAATAAAGGCTTTCTGTGGTATTTTGAAGCTCTATGTAAAAAAAGATATGGTGGAGATAGCAACGTGATTAATTCCAGGAACATCAACGTTGTTTATGGTCTGTAGACATAGGTGCATCCAATATCACATTGCAATAACTTCTTATTGCAATAAGAATTTGCTCTGAAATTGTTCCTTGGAGTACCACAGAAAGTGGAGAAAGGAGAAGTACCACCTCCTGTAAAAGTGGAAAATCTTAGAAGTTGCTAAAGTTGTTTTATTTTGCTTGTTCCTACAGGCACCATTTTTATCAAACTTCAGCAAATGCAGCAAACGATGGTGGTGTTGGGTAACCAAGTATAACCAGTTGCATAGTGGGAGCATCAGTGTTGTGGCATGACCTGCATTTTGGGTAACACAGGATCTCTCACTGGAGACCCTGGCAGGCAGCAGGCATGTTTCCATCAGGGCTTTTGTCCCTTGGGTGCATGCTGGCCTGTCACCAGCCATGTGGTTTCCCATTGGGAGATCAGACACCAGCTTGCACCCACATCTACTGCAGGTCCATGTTTGTGATTTCACTTCTCCTGCTGCAATCGGATGTCCTCTGGCTCCTGACCCAGGCCTTCCCTCCTGGTAAGTCTTACTCTCACACGTCTTGTCTCTCTCTGACTTGGCAGCCGCTGGGCCAGTCGCAGCACCACCACGCAGCGGAGGAAGGACCGCTTGCGGCAGCACTCGGAGCACATTGGGCTGGACAACGATTTGAGGGAGGTAGGTGGCATCTTCTGTGAGTGGCACGACATGGGAGCCAGGAGATGAGGTTTAGACTCATGATGTGTTATTGCTTTGGGCAGTTTTGTGGCAGTCCTAAGGTTTGTCTGGGTCTCTGTAGCGATTTAGATGCTGCTTGTCACAGATGCTTGTGTATGTTATGCAACTTCAAAGCACACAACATAAAATGCTTCTATGATTCTGGAATAAGGCAGTCCCTTTGTTGTCATAAAAATGGCTTAGTTGCTGATTTAGACCCTGGTTGTGTTACTGCAAGGTACTAGGTGCAGCTGCTGGCTTCTTGCTAGGGTGAAGGTCTCTGGAAAAATCAAGTCCTTGAATAAATGTCGGTGCTGTGAAGGCGAATGAGGCAGGGCTTCTTTTTTTAAAGGATTTTTTTTCTCTCTCTTTGTCACAAAGATTCCTGACACAAGTAAGCCTATTTGAAAGGTTAAGACTTGGGGCTTTTTATGCCTAAAGCTTGGAAACTCCCATGCATCTCGTAAATGTCATTCGCATGCACTCATTTCCTTCCTATCTTTTCAGTTTCTTCTCCGTCATTAAATATTTTCTGCCATATTATATGTCCATGTGCTTCTTCTGTATGGCACTAGCAAAAATAAAGCATTCATGCTGTTTTGTGGTAAATCTTATTGTGCTATGTTGGCCAGTGTTGGCATTTGCCTTATGAAAGAACCTGAGTGCGTGAGTGGACTCTTGAACCACAGCTTTGAATGATGTTTCATGGAAACTCAGCAAAACAGCACTTGTATGTTTGTTGCTATTTTTGCTAACATGGCTTTGCAAGTGTATTTTAAACATTGCCTCGTGTGTTATATCTCAGAAGGGCCTTTTCAGTATTTTGTCATGTATTTACTTTCTTCTTTTTTTGGTTGTTGATCCTATGCATGCCTCTTCTGCTTTGTCTCTTCTTTCTTTCTGGCTATTCTGCCATTGGGGCATCTGCCTCCTCTTAGCCATCGGAGGAGCTTTTGCTTCGTCAGAACTCAATGGCCTTCTGGGAGTGGGATCAGGGACCACCCCCTCCTGCACGGCCTCCTAAAAAATCCTTCTCTGAGTGCTGCCTGGTATGTTTTAGTTTTTCTTGTTGAAAGCTGCTTTTGACATGTTGTTAGCATGAGGAGCTGCTGTCTACACTGCATCTCAGACTGCTCCCCCTCTCATAGAATATGAGCACATCCCTATAGCACTCGGAAGTGTGGTTATAATCAGAAAAGTAGCTGGAAAGGAGCTCTAGGCTTCCAAGCCAGTTCACTGGCAAACATGAACGCTCCAAGGTTGAAAGGCAAGAATTTTGTTTTGCTTCATTTTTTCCTGTGTTTCCCACCTGCAAATTCAACTTAGGGTGTCAGATCGTAAAAGCATTGTTTCTGGCTGCTGAATCGCCACATCCCAGTGTGGAAGAGGACAGTGTTGTGTGGATGCTGATGAACAGGCAAAGGCCAATCAGTTTCTTCTCTCATCCCACCCTTATTCTTTTCTTGAACTTACAGGAGTTAATATTTTTTGTATTTTTTTATTGTAGCATAAAAACAAGACATACAATGAATAAAGTAAGGTTATCCACGTTTGGTACTCTTCAGAATATAACCACACTTTGCATTTACTTTTTCATTTGCATTTAGAAAGAAATACTGGATTTCCTAATTATACATTCTCTGTATTACTCTTTCACTGGTTTTGTTGCTACTTTTTGCACTGAGTTAGATGGAAATCACTTGTGATACTGCTTGCTGAACAGCACGCTGTGATTTTTCTTTCAAATTTATTTCCATGTGTAGTTTTTCAACTATTTTTAAGTCCTTGCAGTATTGGTGAAACTGTAATTACCTACCTGAGCACGTCTGTTGAACAGTTTTCTGTGGCAGAACCCTACATGTTTGTCTGACCTGTTGGACTGATGTTAAGTGGTTCTTGTCCAAATTTTGCATTGAAGAAATCTGATTGCGTCAGAAAAAATGTACTCCTCCATTTAAAAAAAAAAAAAAAGAGTGAGCTTTTTCAATTAACTTCGGTATGTCTGGATTCTTCTTTTGGTTTTCCTGATCTAGTGGAAGGTACCCATGCCCATGCAGGGGGCGGGAACTAGGTGATCTTTAGGGTCTGTTCCAACCCAAGCCATTCTGTGAGTCTATGAAATAAATTGCTTTCTACACAGACAGAAAGCTCTAAGGATGCAGCAGCCACAGTGACCTCTCAGTTCCCCAGAAACCCAGCCAGCAGCAGCGCTGGATCACTGGAGGGATGCGACCCACTCATCTCAGGGGGAAGAGCAGTCATTATCACATACCATCCTCAAAAGAGGCAGCATTAACTGGATAAAAACACACTATGAAAATGGAGCATTCCTACACCAGGCTATGAGTGTTGGGTTTCAATACTTTTATTTGGCAACGTTCTATAATCTTGCTTATTTTAACAAAAACTGTATGGATAATGCTTGGACAACTTTTGATAGGCTTTGAATTTGCACACCTATATGAGGCCACCTTCTTGGCTTTGCTGAACATGTTAATTGGTTTGGGGTTTTGGCTTAACAAGAGACACCCCACCCCTGAACAAGAAGGCAGTGGAGCAGGAAGGTTTAAAAGTACCTTATTATAGCTTGGATTTGTTTTATTTTTAATAATACGCTAAATTTTGTCCATGCTTCTCAATTACTACCCCCCAGTAAAAACATGAATGATTCTAAATGTCAGTTTTGTTTAAGATGAGCTTCACTTGTAATTGAGAAGTTAACTAAGAATAAAATCAAGTCTCATTTTTCCCACATAAACTATCCAGATGAAAAGTAATGGATGAAATCTTTCTCATTCAGGAAGTGTGTTTCTGCTTATTGTAATTTATTTTCAAAGGATTTTTTTCAATTCCTGCATAGTCTGGTCACAAATCAGACAAATGGCTTTTAATTTATTAAGTGTGAATCAAATAACAGTGAACAAAAACTTGGTGTTTAGACTTTATTGCTGAATGAAGGTATTGCACTTTTATGCACTTGTTGTGGCTAACCTTGTGCTAGTAGCTAACAGCACAGTTCACTAGCTAACATTGACTGTTTCAGTACCAGACTGAAAATTCCTTGCTTTTCCTGTTGTCAGAAGGGCGCATTCCACTTCTCCGGCCTGACATCTAAACATCAGGCAAATCATGATTTTGTTCCTAGATTAACACTAGCGCATTCCTTTTCACCAGCATTTGCTTGCCTAGGATTAGGATGAGGAGAGCCCCTCTGATTTGTAATACCTAAATGTTCTGTTTATTTTTAGAAATACATGCAGGAGGCGAGGAGTTTAGGAAAAAATTTAAGGCAGCCCAAACTCTCAGACCTCTCTCCAGCTGTGATCGCACAGACCAACTGGAAATTTGTGGAAGGGTTACTGAAGGAATGTCGTGTGAAGGTAGGTCCTCCTCATCTGCTCTCCCCTCACTTACACTGCACCTACATAGCATCCACAAGTGGCATCTTCAGCATCCTTCACAGCTGGAATGGCGTTGGTGTGTTGATATACCAGCCTGCTGCAGGGTGGATATCCCTTTAGTGTTGTATCATTCAACTGCTAGTAGAGAAAAGAACATGTTATCACTCTTCTTCTTATGCAGTCAAAGTTGGTGGAAACAGTAAAAAGAACAGGAAGGAGAATCAGCATTATCAGACATCTTAGGGAGAATTTCCTTCAATTGTTCATATTTGCGTCTAGCCTAAACATAACTTGAGGGCTTGAGACCCTAAGTCAAAGGGGAAGCATTCAGCATGTGCAACTGTTGTGCATGTTGTTTATGCAGAGCAAATTAACTACAGAAGTTTCTAACGTTAAAGAAACATGTATAGCCATGGAAATACAACTTTTTTGTGTCTCTCTGTCAGTTGCAGTTGAAACTCTAATAGCTGTAACCAAGTACTAAGTAAGGCTGAAAACTTATGTAGTCTATATTCTGGTTTGATCTATTATATATCAGCAGTGTAGGAATAGGACAATAGACAAAGGGGATCGAAATAGGACTGCATGGAGTAATCATACAATTATGTTGTTTATAGTTCTTTTTGACTTACTATCTGTAAAGAGATTTGAAGTTTCGCTGGTCAGGCCATTAGCAGTGGTCTCTAGATTCAGCATGTTTAAGTAAAATAATCTATAAGTTCTTTCCCTTGTTGGATAATAATTTTAGAAACCTTTGGAGATTTTTTTCTTTCCTTTTTTAATAGACTAAGCGCATGTTGGTAGAGAAAATGGGCCATGAAGCAGTTGAGCTGGGACATGGAGAAGCCAACATAACAGGTCTGGAGGAAAATACATTGATTGCTAGTCTCTGTGATCTGCTAGAAAGAATCTGGAGCCATGGTCTGCAGGTCAAGCAGGTTGGTAACTGGAAACTCTGGGCTTTGTGTGTACAGTACTCTAGCAAATACTGAATGCCACCTCTACCTTTTAAGCTGCTACTCATTGGTATCATTCCAACATAAAGTGGGAGTAATCTTTGGGCTCACAGTCCCTGGTTTGTATCTTGTAAGGGTTTGGGAGTTTGTTTGGGGCAGGTTGCTTTATTTTTTCTTCTTATAATTTGACAAGTACCTCCGGAAATGGCAATGATGATGTCAAATAGGTGTTTGGATTCTTCTCTTTCAACCTTCACATGACAAACCCAGGGACAGGACAAAGAAACAAAGTGGGAGGTATGACTGCTAGGCCAGTGGGGTGGTCCTATACTTTTCCTGAGGTTTCATGGCCCAAGAGGGAAGGACTGATTGACATTATGGAACATTTTACCTACTGAAATGCCATCCCATTATTTTGCTGTGTTCATTGGCCTGTTTTCTTTTGCCTGATCTTTAAAACTATGTACTACATATTCAATTTGCAGGGGAAATCTGCTTTGTGGTCCCATTTACTTCAGTACCAGGAGAGAGAAGAGAAGCAAGAGCATAGTGCAGAGTCTCCAGGTGAGTACTTGGCAATTGACTCCATGAAGAGTCCATCACAGCAAATGAACTTGGGCCTTGGAGGAACTGTGCAATCACATGAAACCCATGCTGGATTTTCAGTGTATTTTCTTGCTAATGCCACATTTACATTTTGAGACCTTTCATAATCATCGTGAAGATGCTTCAATGTCTGAACAAAATAGGTTGACATTGGAGGCAAAGGAACTACTTATTATCTCTGTCTTGAAAATCACTTGATGTCTGTTCGCTACCTGAATTCCCTTGTAATCAGCATTGAGTGAGGTGTGAGAAGTGTTTCCACAGGAGATGATTTCTGAAGAAGCTGAGGGTGTGGAGCCGTGTCTATGACAGCTGACATTTTTCTTTCAGTGAGCAAAATCTGTCTCAAATCCCAATGTGAATAACTCTATGTTTAGCAAATCCTTAGACTGGTGGATGGTACAGTTCAGAAGCTGTGTAATTAATCTCTGCCCATAAGTCTAGGCGCTCAGTTTATGCTTTGTCTTGACCCTTTGCAATCACTAAATCACTTCTGTGCTGTGAGGGAGGTTGGTATTCTGACGTTCTTGATACTTCCCTGCCCAGTGGATGCTGATGGACATTATAATAAAAGTCTCTGAAATTTAGTGGGTTGTCTTCCAAGGACTCTCCAGTTGTCTCAGTCCTGCAGACGGGAGCTTGTATGATCGGTCCTCAAAGACACATCTATGGACAAACTAGTCTCACTCATGAAAAGACTTTTTAATAAGCTTCAGTGACTAATGCACTGAGCAATCTGGCTGGCAGGCACAAATTCCTGAGAGCAAAATGTGTCACCACAAAGCAGTTTGATCACAGTAGTGGAGCAGAGAAAAGCACGGCATTCTTAGCATCAAGTATGCTACTGTAGCTTAATTCTATCATGTCCTTCTCAGTTGGGAGTTTTCCATCGAAACATATTGCTAATAAAACTGATTGCCATGCTGATTTATATTAATGTATTTCACATACACAAGAGGAAGCTAAATCTGCAACTTCAGTGCTGGGTTAAGGAAGGAATACATTAAGCATTTTTCATTTTGTCTATATCTACATTTCCAAGATAGAGTTAATGATAATACACAGAAAGATTGCAGTTACCAGCCACTTCAGGTTGTTTTGTAAAACATATGCATTGCAGACCGTTACTGTAATTTTGTATTAGCATCATGTATTTTCTCCACCATAGTTGCTATTGGAACAGAAAGACGGAAGTCTGATACAGGAATTACTCTGCCTACTTTGAGGGTTTCCCTGATACAAGATATGAGGTATGCACTTTGTTTCCTAAAGCATTAATTGTGGTTTTAATTGTGTAGCAGAAGGTGAAGAGTCTCACTGGCTTTGAGTCTACAAAAACTACAGAGAACTAAACCTTCTCCTCAGCCTGCATTAATAGCTACAAAGTGTTGCTTTCTCGTTTTGCAAAACTTTTTTGCATGTGCACTTGATTTATTTTTGTAAAAAACCAATGAAAAACACACAAGCGATGTTGTTTGGGAGCCAAAAGGAGTAAGGAGTGAAAAATGGGGGAGGTCCATGTGATAGTACCAGGCAGAAGTTCTTCAGGGCATCTCCTTGATAAAGCTGCTGCCAGTTCAGGCCACTGTTTGGACACTTCACTTGTCATGGCTAGGGATGGCAGTGAGGTAAAAGTGCCATAGAAAGAGGGGAGGAGTGATGCAATAATGCTCATCTGTAAAAAGCTGCTAGCAAATGCTAGCAATCTGTGAGACAACATGAGTATTGTTTCTTGTTATACAGCATCCTTTTGCCACGTAAAATACAGCAAAAAATCTTGTGGTAAAAATAAGATTAGTTGTAGTTAATTCACAAAGCCATGGTTACACTGATGTGATCTTTGTTATGTGTTATTACATATACATATTTTTCTGATGTGACATCACACAGATTAGTCAGACTTCTGAAAGAAAATAACTGTACTTCCCACCCGCAGTGTGCAACCTTTCAGTTTGATGTTACGTAGTCTGAGTCTTGTGCTCTGATTTTGAAGAATATGACATGCCACATAACGCTAAAATTGCATGTGAAAGAGGGAGGGGGAATATATTGTGTAATTAGGAGTATAATGCCAAGGTCATTTTGAATGTGTGTCTGTCATTTTAGCATCCCTCTCATGGGACATGGCACCTATTTACTTAATTCAGTCCTGTGAGACTGATGGGCATGTAGAGGGTCAGTCTGAGGAAAGGATGAAGGAGGATCTGGAGCGGAAACTCTTGTGCTGGGTGGGGATTGCTGACAGGAGCCCATGTGTGCTTGCTGCTGCGTGCATGAGTTTTGTCTTCCACGTACTTCCACTTGAGAATGAAAGCCCAGCACAGATATGAGGTCCCTTGCTTAAACTGAACAAATATTTCTGCTGCTTTTTCAGAGAAACTCTGTTCTGCTTCTGTGAAGAGTTTCTGTTCTGCTTTTCACAGAAGCAGAACATTACCTTTTATAATACCTTGGGTATTCGTGATTGTCTACAAATATGTCTGGTCATAGAAAATGCTGGGCAGATGGTGAGTTGAATTTGTCATCTATAATCTCGTGGCATACTTTCTCCTGCTTGGAAGGAGTGCTGCTTAGTATTTGTTTCCACACACAGATTCATGCTGAAAGTAGAAGGATGGGTAACTATTAAATTGCCAGGGTTGCTGTGCTAACTGAACTAATGGCTACAAGATTAAGCATTGCTTTAAGCACAGCTTGGTTTTGATGGCTAATGCAAGGTTATGTAAACAACTTAAAAGGAGTCACTCTCTGAATGTGCAATGGGCCTATGCTACAGGTAACCTGCTGTGTCCTCTGCGCCCTCACAAAGCCAGGCATCTTAGATGTGGTAAGGAAGATGCTCAAGATGTTTATTTTGGTTCTCTGCATGGAGAGTCTCCGCACAAGTGTGTCTGGGGGTATGCTCTTGTCAAGGTTTAAGCCCAGTCAGCAAATCAGCCATGCAGTCATTCCCTCGCTACCTCCCCTTCCTCCCCCCCACTCCCAGAGGGATGGGGAGGAGAATCAAAAGAATGTGACTCCCACAGGTTGAGATAAGAACAGTCCAGTAACTAAGGTATAACACAAACCACTGCTGCTACCACCAGTAATAATAATGATAAGGGAAATAACAAGGGAAGAGAATACAACCGCTCTCCACCTGCCAACCGATACCCAGGCCAACCCAAGCAGTGACCTAACCCTTCCAGGTAACTGCCCCCAGTTTATATACCGGGCATGATGTGCTGTATGGAATACCTCTTTGGTCAGTTTGGGTCAGGTGTCCTGTCTCTGCTTCCTCCTGGCTTCCCCTCCTGCCTGGCAGAGCATGAGACTCAGAATGTCCTTGGTCAGAGTAAACATTACTGAGCAGCAACTAAAACCATCGGCGTTATCAGCGCTGTTCCCTGGCTGAAAGTCAAAAACACAGCACTGCACCACCTACTAAGAAGGAGAAAAATGACTGCTGCTGCTGAACCCAGGGCAGCCCTTCAGCCTCTCCCCTGAATGAGGACCTGCAGCACCTCTCCCACCCTTGCAGGCTCCTGCTGCAGCGTGCCTCCAGCATGGTCTCACCCTCTCAGTCACATTGCTGAGTGTCCAGCTCGACCAGTCAGCACCAATACAACTCCCTGAAACCTTTGGTCCAGCTGCGCCTTCCCCATGGGATAAGCTCTTCCTTTCTGCCAACGCTTGCTTTCATGCCCGTCGTGCTCCCCCTCCTGTGCTTAGCTTGCAGTGGAGGATGCGGGCCCCAGGTACTGGGCCCACGTCAGTCATGCTTAACCTGCTGCCGTTAAAAGAAGCTGGGTTAGAAAGGACCTGCTACCTACAAGGGATGAGCTTAGTACAGCTTGTTTCTGACTGCACTGGGATGGGGAGCGTGCACACCATCCTCAGGGCCATGGTGATATTGAGCAGCTGTAGCCTCTTCTGTCAGCACAGCTATTTGCAGAGGGTATGTCTCACCATTCCCCAGGCTTACATTTGACAGGGTAAATAGATTTTTCTTTATTACTAATGGGATTAAAAGCAAGTCCCAACCTAGGGAGTTGCATGGAAATTGCTGTTCAGTACCCTGACAAGAACAGTTTGCTGTGCAGTGGTGAGCAAACAGTGCTAATGCTTAGGTCACTGATAAGAATAGGGCTATTCTGACTCTCACAACAGGGTGAAATAAATTTGAGTTCCCGAATGCTCTGTTCCGTTAAACTCTGCTTTGCTGACACCAAGACTGATAACTGAATCTTTTTTATGTGTCTGGCAATCTGCATGGTTGCAGAGCCTTATTCTTCCCAAATGCACAGTTATTGCCAATCTGGTCTGAACCAGATACGGGTAATAAGGAGGCACAGAGCATGCATGGAATGAGGTTGAGTCCATCTGTACTTGAATCTTCTCACAGCAAAATAGCATATTCTATTCAGTGTTTCATCTTAGATGTAATTCAAGCGGAGCACTGGGGGGGAAGGGGTGGGAGGGAGATGATAGCCTGTGCTTTGATCTTCCCATCTCAAAGACTTGAAATGTCTGAGGTGAGTGTCTCAATGGATGTAGTTAAGTGTAGTGCGCATCCTGTTTCTCAAGGATTCGCATGCCCAGCTGTCTGGGCTGGAAGGTCCAGCGCTGGCTGCTAAGCTCTGAGCCAGGAAGGGCATTCCGGAGCTGGGAGCAAGGCTCTCAGCAGTGATTCAGCTCATAGGCCTTGCTGCTGACAGAGGGAGGCTGCAAAGCTTGCTTATTAAGGGCAAGGACTAGTACAGGAGTGTAATGTGCCCTCCTGCATTTGTTTTACAGGTCAGTAAAAAGTCAGTACTTCTCACCTGGTCCATCAAAGATCCATCCATGTGTCATGTTAGGAAACAAGAGAAAAGTTTCTTTTAAAAGACACCCGGGTTTTTTTCCTTTCTTTTTTTTTAAGAGGAGTTTTAAGTAACCTAGGTTTTGCCACTGGCATTCCACTATTACTCTTATTGATTGTTCCTTCCTGATGGTTCTTCCCATATGTACATAAGGCACTGGGCTGTGTGACGGAGACACCTCAGCTTGGATTGCAAGGGTAGACCTGCATTTTGAGGATTCGGGTAGGTCAGCCTGGTGGAGAACAGTGTTGCTGAGCTATATGTGCTGTATACACTTCATTTGTGCACAGTGAGCTCTCATGTCTGGGCAGCACTAAGTTTCAGTTTGCAAATTTGCCCTCAAGGTCCTGGCCGTGTTATGGTAAAGAAGCTCTATAAACAAGAGAGTGTTTTTCTCAAATAATACAGGGTCCAAATATAAAACAAAGCATGCGTTTGGTGTAACAGATGGGGGAAAACACGAGAGAGTGAGACTATGCTAGTGATGTAAAAAGCATCAGTCACAGCAAGACTTTGATGGATTTTCTTTGGAGTAAATATTGCCACATTTCCTAACACTCAGCAATGCATGGAGGGCCTTCAAGGAAGATGCAGGAGCTGGAAAGTCACAACAGAGATAGTTAAGGCTCAGCTAGTAATACTTGGAGCCTGCCACAGAGGTTTGGAGGGCTGAACTGCCTGTGCACTTAACACGTAAACTGCACTAAAATTAAGAAATTGCAGCCTTTTCTTTCCTCTACTGGGAAACGTTACTCTTATTTTTGCTGTTTATTTAACCAAGTTGGGGGGTTTTGCAAGTAACTTTGCCCTGCCATGGCAGTTCTCTTCCTCTTCTAAAGCTCCCTGTGCTCTAAAATTGGGTTTCTGGCATTCTCCTAACTGAAATAAGGGAAGGTTAAAAAAAGAAAAACAAAACCAGAGAAGAAAGCCCCTATGGAACAGTTCTGCTTTCCTACAGACCAAGCACAATGAGGGCTAGTCAGATTGTCACTAACACAAGGACCTCATATCCCTGAAAATGTGATACTGCGTGTGAGTGCCTGTCACTCGGTTTTCCTCAATCCTCTTTTTCTCAGGTTTCCAATTGCAGCTGCCATCCAGGCATTTGTTAGAGCCTTTAGAGTCGATTGTGGTCTGAAGAAACTCTCAAGATACATAGTTCTCTTTTGTCCTCCCAGACATACCCATTCGTGTTGGCAGCTTGGGGAGCAACTGTGACAATATAACTGGGTCTCACAAAGTGGCTGCTTGTTTAAAGTGTTAGCAGTGTCCATGAGGACATCTACCTCAGGCAATGCAAAGATGAGCAAACCTACCCCTGCTCACCTTGGCCAAGCAAACACCAGGACACAGGGCAGCTGATATGGGCTGTAGTGTGCCCAGGTTGCACCCTGCTGTGCCTGGGAAGGGCTGCCCATGTCCCCAGGCGAGTGCTGCAGTGCAGGGCTCTTCAGGGCCCTGCTGAGTGTTTTCCAGTTCAGTTGCTGCATCACACTGGATGCTGCCATTTAAAGCATGTAGAATTTTTATGATTCATCTGTTATTGCTATTTTTTTCCCCACCTGTTTCAGGCATGTTCAGAACATGAGTGAGATAAAGACCGATGTGGGACGAGCCCGAGCCTGGATAAGACTTTCTCTGGAGAAGAAGCTTCTGTCTCAGCACCTGAAGCAGCTGCTTTCCAACCAGGCTCTTTCCAAGTAAGCTGGTTCTTTTCTTCAGGCTTCACTTTTCAGGTCTTCCTCAGTGGTGTGTCAAGGTGCTGTGCAGGTTTGGGCTGCAGCCAGGTGCCCTGTTTGGGTACTGTGGATTCCAGCTAGAAGTGATTTAAAGGCAGAGGTTAGCTGGGGGAGAAGGTTCTGCCCACGCAGCAGGGCAGAAGTCTGCTCACCACCACGGAAAATTAATCATAATTGTCAGGAAGGAGGTCATATCAGGGTTTTGACCCAAGCCACTTCGCCACCCTACAGTCACTGTATCTTGTGCAAATGAAGCAGCGTGCACAGAAATGCCCCTTTTCTCACAGCAGCCCTGTGTTAGGTCAGGCTCACCCCCATCCTGACTGCTATGAGCTGGGTTAGAAGCCAGCTCTCCCAGCCACTCAGCAGCTGCCCCAGCTCGGCCTCCTCTTTCAAACACAGGCACTGCTCGTGTAGATGTTCCTTGACTTCGTTTTCTCAAAAGAGTGCATTTAGAAAGAACTGGCCAAACAAACAGAACCTTATGAAAAGAAAACATCCTAACTACTACATGCAGTTCTGGCTCTGTGATGAGTTACATGGCATGATTTATGCCAGAAGCTACCGAATGGGAAGAAAGAGGAGTAGGTGGAGACAGTCACCTCTTGGGTTATCGGCTTAAAGGCATGGTAGCAGAGCTGTCTTTTCCTGAAGTTTCGTCTACATCTATCTACCTCAGCAGCTTTGTGGGAGTCTGCTGCCTTCAGACTGCAGGCAGTGTCACAAGCTCTGCTTTCTTGGCGCAGGGCCAGGTTACCTCCTGGTGTGTCTTTGCACTGCTTTGGGTACTTGGTGATGTACACTAGGTTCACTGAACTGAAAGTGTTGGGAGCGCTGCTGCTGCTTGGTGCCTTCCCTGGTTTGGTGCCTTTTGCTTAGTTTTCTCTGTTGCAGGATGGAGCAGGAGGAAGATTAGGTTATTAAACAAGGCTGTTCCACAGTGGGAAGATACAGGGAAGAAAGAAGGTTGCTGTATGTTGGTTCAGGTCTGCTGGGGTGGGTAGTGTTAGTTTACATCAGTGCGTTGCAGCAAAACCTGATCCTTTAATGAGATGAACCCTGTAGCCTTGCTCTGGTAGCATGGAGCCAAGAGTGATCTGTAAAACACATGTGTAGCAAATGCTCCTGATGGATTTCTAGCACCGTGTGTTAGCTGGGGAATCTCACTCTTCATACCTTCCATTAAGATCAACTCTTCGTTTGTTTCTACCAGGAAGCTTTACAAGCGTTACGCTTTCCTGCGCTGTGAAGAAGAACGGGAACAGTTCTTGTATCACCTGCTCTCACTCAACGCTGTGGATTACTTCTGCTTTACAAGCGTCTTCACCACAATCAGTGAGTTGGAGAATCAGTTTTTTCCCCCTGAATAAAACTAGTTGCTGTCATGATTTGTAAGGGATGATGATGTTGGTGCTGGTGCCTGAGCCAAGGAGCTCTTATCTGGAAACCTTCGTTGTTGCTGTGGGGCTTATGGGTGCTGGGTGTTGCTCTGGGAAACCAGCTGGAGAGCCAAGGTCGTGTGGGAGTGCTGTGGATAAAAGCATTGCACAAAGGAGAGCAATCAGCAGAGTGCTGGTGTAGTGCTTGATTTTCCTCACCCAGTTGCATAGACTCCTTGATCTTCCCTCCCAGACAAGTACATCCTAATGCTTCTTTTTGGCTGCTGCAGACTGAGGAGGTGGAAGTCTTGGAGGATGAAATACAAGGCACTTTGTGCTCTGATGTATATTTTAAATCTCTTTTTGTCTCTCCTTAAATGCCGAGAAGATTCCCTCTCCCTTCCTGTCTGATAAGGAGAGCGGAGATTGAAGTCTGAGAATGAATCTTTGTCTCTCCAGCACTGGGCACTGCAGAGAAGGCAGAACCCCATCAAATGACCTAATTATTTGGACTGACTTGGCAGCCCATACTCTTCATTTCCCTGCCTGCTCAGAGGGAAGTGAAGCAAGTTTTAGGTGGCTGTCAAAACAGGCACTCGTTCTACTTTTTCTCCCCTTAAAGCAATAAATCCCCTCAGAACTAGCACAGCGCAAAGAGATTCACTCATTCTTGATTACCTTACTTCTGTGGGGCATGCAGCTTGACAGCTTTCCCCTGTAGGATCGGCACTTGGAATTTGAGGGTATTTTTTGAGTGCAATATCATTATAATGCACACACAAAAAAAGTAAAGAAGCCTGCCTTATCTTCCACAGTCAGAAAGGCAGCTTGTGAAACATACGGAGGGTGAGCCTTGCAGTGCTAATGTGCAGTATTTGAGTCAAATCTGAATCCAGGGGGGTGGCACTCCCTGTCCTGAGCATGTTATGGGTGGTGCAGATTTAAAGGCAAATCAATTGTTTTTTATATATAATAACAAGAAGCAGCAGCATAAAACCATAGTTACAAAATCACAGAGTCACAGAATGGTTTGGGTTGGAAGGGTTCTTAAAGATCATCTAATTCCAACCCCCCTGCCATGGGCAGAGACACCTTTCACTAGATCAGGTTGCTCAAAGCCCCTTCCAACCTGGCCTTGAACACTGCCAGGGGTGAGGCAGCCATATACATGTATGTATTATGGCAGTGGTGAGGATGTTTTTGAATGGGGGGATGTCCACGGAGACAGATGAGGCTTGAGGCTTCGGCTATGCCGTTGCCAGCCATGCCGGCGTTTCTGACATTCCTTTACCCCCCATAACCTTCCCTTCACCCGCTGAGCCCGCAGGGGCTCGCCGC
Organism: Myiopsitta monachus; assembly: GCA_017639245.1. NCBI lineage: Eukaryota > Metazoa > Chordata > Aves > Psittaciformes > Psittacidae > Myiopsitta > Myiopsitta monachus. The sequence goes on from CM029920.1 coordinate 76,069,391, forward strand.
AGCCGGGTTAGCCCGTCAGCCTGCGGCCGGTCGGTCCTTGAGCCAGCCGGGCTCTGAGGCAGAGGAAGGGCGGCTCTGCCGCGGGGCTGCAGCTCCACCGTGCGGTGGCACCGGGCCGCTCGCGGTAACGATGCCGGTGGGAGCTCCCCAAGAGCCGGGCTGCAGAGCCGCTGTTCCGGTTGTACTGCGGAGGCTGCTGTGACCCTCCGTGAGACGCACTCTGCGAGCTCAGCTCTGCCCCTGTGGGAGAGGCGCTCCTCGTTAGGCTGCTGAGGCGTGGGACAAGATTGTAACCTTCAAGGGAGAGCCTGGAGAAGAGGAGGCTGCGTGGAGACCTCATAGCAGCCTTCCAGCATCTGAAGGGGGCCTACAGGGATGCTGGAGAGGGACTCTTCATTAGGGACTGTAGTGATAGGACAAGGGGTGATGGGTTTAAACTTAAGCAGGGGAAATTCAGGTTAGATATAAAGAAGTTTTTTACTGTGAGGGTGGTGACGCAGTGGAACAGGTTGCCCAAAGAAGTGGTGTATGCTCCATCCTTGATAGCGTTCAAGGCCAGGCTGGATGGGACCTTGGGTGACATGGTCTAGTGGAAGGTGTCCCTGCCCAAAGCAGGGGGTTTGCAACTAGATGATCTTTAATGTCCCTTCCAACCCAAACTATTCCATGATTCTGTAAGAGATGTGGTTTACTCCAGAAACTGTGTTTACTGCAGGAGGGAAGAAGGTCAAGAATAACTTATTTCCCCCATTCTGTTCTTAGTGATCCCTTACAGGTCAGTGATAATTCCCATAAAAAAACTGAGCAATGCAATAACCACGTCAAACCCATGGATATGTGTATCAGGGGAGCTAGGAGACACAGGTGTAATGCAGATTCCTAAAAACCATCTAGAAATGACATTTGAGGTGAGTACTCTTTGCATTTTCTTTTCAATTTGAAACATGCTTCCAAATAAGTGTTAATCTGCTGAGAGTTTATTTTCTTAAGATCACAGCATTTCAGATGTTGTCCAGCTTTTCAGGGTTGCTGTACATACAGGTATGTACAGGCCAACAGCACTGCGTGCCCCTCCTGGGCTAGATGAAAGTTGAGCATACACGACTTTTAACTACAGACTCCTTGTTCCAGCCTAGGCCTTCTCTTCTCACCTAGCCAATATATTTCCATATCTCGTTCCCTTCCACATTTCCTTGCCCAATTTTCCCTTTCAGCATTCATTTCTGACTCTTCCTTTCCCTTGCAAGCTGCTTTCACCCTCTTTCAATGCGTCCTCCCAGTTAACCATCACCCAGGTCCCTTTCTAGCTCTGATGAGTCCCAAATTTCTTTTCCTCCTTGTCCAGCATTGCTGCTTTCCTTCCAAGCAGCCCATTTAACCCCTGAGTTCTTCAACTTCCCGGCCTCAGGTGCTACCCCCTCAAGCCATAGACCTACCTACCATCGCCATGGGCTCTGTTCGCCATGCTTGCTGTGGTTTTCTCTGCATTTAACTATCCATAGTTCCCCTCTGCTTTCCCACCCGTCAATTACAGGTTGGCTTAGTGCCACCCAAAGCAGCTGGTACCGGCAATTGCAGGGAAAGCCCTGTCAGGCTTCTGCAGCTCCAGGCTGTACGATATCCAGTAAGGATTGATTTTTTAGGAAAATCTGCTGCTAAAATTAAAGTTGCGTCCATTGAGCATATGCAGACTGTTCTTCAATAACAGGAAAAAACCTCTTGCCAAATGTAGGTAGATTTTGACAGGGAGAGGATATTTTCATGATACAATGGCTGCCTCGCAGATATTAGTATTTCATAGAAAAGATCTCCAGGTTTGTAACAAGCAAAATGACGTTTAGACATTTCTAAGGACCATACCAAGACTATTCTGGATTATTCCTTTGACTGAAGTTTTCCTAAAATACCAAATTGAGTAGCCACCCACTATGGAAAATGTCAGCCCACGCTGCTTGTTTGGCAGCATTAGAAGCAACGAAAACAGAAGTCTTGCAAGGGAAACGTTTAAGTGACATTAATAGATGTCGCTGCCAGCCTCACCTACAATTACATCTTGCACTGGAATTCACAGTCCCTTGTTTTCCGTGTTCTGTATCTTTATGATAAGAGTCTCATGTTAGCGATTTTTATCTTGCCCAATAATAAGCAAATCGATCTTTGAAAATAATAGAGGATCTAGGGACTGCTTCAGAGTGTAGAGAGAGTCAAGTGAAGGTCACTATGCTCAAAATGCACTTTTGAAAAGCTGTTTGTATTAAACATCTATTTCTTCTACAAAAGCATGCCTTTTATCACCTTAGCTCAGAAATGTGTAATTAATAGTCAGAAATAGTCAGTGAGTGTTCATAACAAATTAAGAATGTAATCTCTTCACAAGCTTTTAATACTTTAATTTCAGGTTATTTCTTTTCTCCTGTCTTAATTATTCTGCTATTCAAAATGCTTTGCATGTTTGGTTGGAAATCCTTGCTGTATAAATCAAAGGAAACTGAATAAAAACATACATTTGAGGCCATATGTGGGCATGTGGTGGTGGTGGGGATGTGGTCTGTTGTTTTTAAATTAAGTGAAAACTGTTATTCATTTCAGTGCCAGAACTTAGGGAAGCTGACAACCGTTCAGATTGGTCATGACAACTCAGGGCTACTGGCCAAGTGGCTGGTTGATTGTGTCATGGTCAGAAATGAAATAACAGGACACACATACAAGTAAGCACCAAGTTTTAATTTTCTCTGTCTGAAATTCTTACTTGTTAAATCTAGAGAAAGCAAGAAGGTTTTTCCTCAGTTGATGGAGCACTGTGGGCTGATTTGGGTACCTGGTAAGGTTGGGCTGGTCTCCCCTACCCCAGTTCTCTCATTCCAGAAGCCCTAGTTGAAGTCAGATAATCTGATTGAGACATGAACGTAGGATTTTCTTTGCATCTCTCTCAGACAGGACAGACAGTATGGATACTGTTGAAGTGATTCATATGCTTGTGTCTAATAATTAAATGTCTTGATTTAAAGTAGTGTGGTAAATTGTGCACAGATGAACTCTTTTAAACACCCAAGAGCTGGATTTATAGTTTAGGCCAAATCTTTTGTTTCTTTTTCATTTTAAAGATATACAAATGTCTAAGTACTGTACACATGTACAGAAAGTCAGATTGCAAGAAAATAAAATGGTTTGATGATTTCTTAATCTTCTGTTGAGTTCATACCTCTTGCATTGAAATCATCTCCTAATTCGCCATTGGTGTTTACAAAGCATCTGGCTAAGCAGACTTAGGTTTTTTATCTGAATGTGGATTTGGAAAACTATAATTCAGAAAGATGATCTCATGCGTATGGCCACAGGGGTAAAGTACAAGGAAATTGGGTACAAAGACTGGGAGTATGGACATGTGCACGGATTTCATTAGGAATGTGGACTGGGTCAGAAAATACAGCAAGTAGAATGTGCTGTGTGAGATTTGAGTATGAGGAGATGTTACAGCTTCAACGGGGTGGGAACTCTGTGGAGGAATTTAGTTGTTAATCATGACAGTATTTTTAGAGGCAGAATATCAGTTGTGGTTGCAAGTGAAAAAGAACCTGGCAGAAATCAAGATGTGGACCATAAAATATACAGTATAACACTTTGTTGTGATGTGCTTTCATGCACGCTTTGCATATTTCCCTTTTCCTAAGGATGATTGGTTGTGCAGGGAATGCTGCCTGTTGAGCTCTGGTTTGTGAAAATTTTCTGGCTACAGAATATTCCCTGCCTGTTAGCAGTGTTCATTGGGTGCTAGCTGTTCCTCTAGCTTTGAGATGAAGCTAGACTGCTTGCATGGCTGACCTGTGCTTGTCCTGGGTGTGTGGCAGGTTTCCCTGTGGGAGATGGCTGGGGAAAGGTGTTGATGATGGCAGTCTGGAGCGAATACTCATTGGAGAGCTGGTGTCCTCCACATCTGATGAAGAGCTGGGAAAGCAGTGCCGTACCCCACCACAGCAGAAATCTCCTACCACAGCTCGACGACTTAGCATCACTTCCCTCACAGGGAAGAACACCAGTAAGTCCTTTCTTTTCTCCCCAGGGCCCCAGGCAAGGGGGCAGCAACGGCTGAGAAATAAAGCTGTTGTGAACAAGATGCTCCTACTAAAGAGAGGCTTCGTACAGAGGAATAGCTGCAAGCTGATGAGTTTTTCCTGCCCCAGTTTGTGAGTCTGCAGCTTGCTCTGTGGCTGCACACGATGCCTGTTTCAATGTCCCCGATTTGACAGTTGAGAGAGAACAATCTCTTTCCTTGGAGCACAGAGATGTGAGATGAGGGAGGAGGAGGCAGCAGAATTTGCAGTAGCTGATGCATGCTCAGCTTCCCAGCTCACTTTGCAGTCAGTGGGAAGACAGTCCTCTCTCAAGGGCAGGTCAGAATTTGATATGGATACTGTGAACTGCCTTCTAGAGGAGCACATCTTTAGGGGGATCCTAGGGGACATCAACTTTGCATTCCTGAAATTAGCTTTTATGAGTAACTGCATCTGGCTACTGCAGGGCATTGGACTGTAAGGGCCATGTGAGACATTCTCCACTAAAGCAAACTGATGAGGACAGTGTAGATCGTGTTCATAAATCTGTCTAGCTCCTGTAAAACTAGAGGACATGACTGCTGAAATATCAGGCTAGGAAAGAGTAGACTTCAAGAGCAATGCAGCATCTAAAAACCACCATGGGCCACTGCAGCTTTTCACACGAGTCCATATTAGCTGGATAAGTGGGCATCAGAGCATTTCCTTAGGTCTGAGAACACTAAGACCCAGTAATTCATTTGTCTTGAGAGGTAGATGAGGCTCTTTATTAGACCTGCCGAAGAATGTGGAGGTCCTGATGTACTAAAATGATGCTGAATTACTCCCTGCTTCCAGAATAACAATTGTAAGGCAAGCTAATAACAACCTATATATGTCTGAAAAATAAGACTCATAGAAGAGCCATGAAAATCTGGCAAATATCTGCTTAAAATGAAGTTTTAAAAGTTCAGTCTCTTTTAATAAAAAACTGAATGAGAGACTAGATAATTTTCTGCAGGTAGGTAATTTTCTGCACAGGAAGATGAGATGGTTGCAGGTGGAGGCATAGCATGATTCAATAGCAGAGGCATACAGCTAAGCGGATTCAGAGTAGGAATATGGCATACATTTTAACTCAGAAGATAACTTATTCCTGGAACTGTTAATAAGGAATATTCTCTCCCTGTGGCCTTCACATTGGTACAATGACTAGAGATGTGTCTAGATACTTTTTGAGCTCAATAAGACATTGTGGGTTCTAGTCAGGAATTAATGAGTGCTGGGTTTTCTGACCTCTGTCGTGTAGAAGTGAGCCAAATGACTGGGCTACAGCCTTTCAGCCAGCATCTCCTCATGTGAGGGCTGCTGTACTCTATATACCGAGACAGAAGTCATTAGCTCAAATAAAATATTTATCAAGCCAGATCCTTGGGTTGTGCATTTTTAAGTAAGGCACTTTATTTGGCCATTCCAGGGTTGCTCATCAGTTGCTTGTAATTAAGGCTCAGGATTACACAAGACAAATGATTGCCTGAACTCTGTTAAAGACACAGAATAATTCCTGCAGTTCAAGCTATGTGATGATGAGAGTTTGATGAATGTTTCAAAGTTGGTATCTTCAGCTAGTATGCTCTCCATCATTTCACAGAACCTAATGCGGGACAGATCCAAGAGGGAATTGGGGAAGCTGTGAACAATATTGTGAAGCACTTTCACAAGCCAGAGAAAGAGGTACTTCCTATTTTTCATTACTTGCCTGGAACCTACAATCCACGTAAATATTTTTATAATGAGAAATGGAACTGAAGTACTCGTAGAGACCACTAACCTTTAAATTTGAAGGTTCTGGCATGCAAACAAGACAAGTTGTACTTACAGACTCTCCCTTTCTCACAGAGAGGGAGCCTTACCATTCTGCTGTGTGGAGAGAACGGTCTGGTTGCAGCACTGGAGCAGGTCTTTCACCATGGATTCAAATCTGCTCGCATTTTTCATAAGAATGTCTTCATCTGGGATTTCATAGGTAAGGTGGTATGTGATTTGGAGGCAGAAGAAGAAAGACGAGTGCAAAATAACTACTCACACATAGACCTTGGGTTCTCATGAGCTAAGGTGCTATTTGTTCCTGCCTGGCACCTGTTCCAGGTTGCTTGAAGTCAATGAGAAACAAGATAGAAGATGAGAAATACTAAACTCTGTATAAGAGGTGAGTGTGAATCTGTGCAGAAATTTAAGAGCACTTCAAATTCTAGTCATTTATTCATAATGAATGTTCAAACAGCCAATTTTCTACCCAGAAAGAAGGTAAGCTGGAGGTTGGGGTAGAGTAGCAATTAGTGTTAGGGGAAGACTTGGGAAAGGGCAGGGAGTGAAAGGTTTATATTTGTAGTTGTTTGTGAGAACTCTCCTCATCACTGCACTGGTCTTCTGTGATGCTTATCTGTATGCCTATGTTGTGGTAATTAAGACATACTTACTCCCTTAAAACATACAAGTTGAGATACTTAGCCTGAGGGTAAGTGCTTATTCAGAAAAGGTGAAAAATCCAAGCTGATGGTATCATTCAGAATGAAACCACTGACAGGTACTCTGGTGCAGCTCCCTGATGTTACCTAACTGTATTAGACGTCAACCAGTCTGCTGGCTGCTGCTATGTAGCAAAGGTGGAGATCACCACTTACCTATGTTCTTGAGAGTGAGGAATCTGTATATAAACTGTGTACTAGCTCTCAGCAAGTTGTTTTTTCTAAGGATTCCCTTGTGTAATTCTATGTCTCAATGAAGTTACATCTCACTGGGTTCTGATTTTCTCCCTACCACAGAGAAAGCTGTTGCTTATTTTGAAACCAGTGACCAGATTGGAGATAATGAGGAGGCCCTTTTGCTTCAGAGATCTTCATGCAAAACCTTCTGTCATTACGTGAATGCCATCAATACTGCTCCAAGGAACATTGGAAAGGATGGCAAATTCCAGATTCTGGTTTGCCTGGGGACAAGGTACCTAATTACTCTTTGATACATGTGTCCTCTTGCATTAGACTAGAAGAATATTTTTGCACCATTGTTATTACCTTTAGTTTTCCATTTTAAGACTGTCTCATACCCATCTATTATCCAGTACCTATTAAGGCTGCTTTAATACTACGTGAAAAATTGGATCAAAGCAGTGTCTAAACTGCTAAAAATGTTTTGAGCTCTTTTATAACTGTTAGCTTGACAGTCATAGGTATGAAGTCTGTCTTGAAACTGTATTTTTGATGAAGTGATGGCTATGTGAATGCAAAGTCCTCTTGCAAGAGCTGGTGCATTTCTAAAGCCTCATTAAGTCACTTTGCTTATGAAAATGGGACGTCTGTTACAATTTTGACAAAACTATTCTAGTTCAGCCTTTCCTTGCTTTCTGTCTTGCACTTGGGGAGGGAAGTGAGGCTTGGTTATATTTTGGACAGTGGAAGTTGGTATGTCTAGAAATAAGTACCATTTTTGTCCTGTCTGTCTGGATATGTGGAAAATCAGTTCGAAAACAGTCTATTGGTTTTGTCTGAGCTTTACTTTCTCCCCTCCCGATCTGAAAATGTTGCTGAATTCTTCCAAAATCAATTGTCTAATTCTGCTGATATCCTTCTATCTTTGTTCCAACAGTATGCTCAGCTATATAAGTATACATGTATTCGTACATGTATATTCATCCAGTATTAATTTACAATACATGTATATTCATTCAGTATACTTGTATTCCTACATGTATATTCCTACATGGATGTTCAGCTACCTGTGTTTTATTAACAAAATCAAGGGTAATGATTCCAGAGGAAACTTCTATGTGCAAACAACATGCATCACCCTCAAAAACAGCCTGCATGTTCTGAGTTGTGTTCTTGGAGAATTTACGTTTGAGATCTGTTTATTTGGTGCTAAAATAATTCTCTTCATAATCTTCACAGGGACCACTTGCTTTCTCAGTGGATCCCATTGCTGGCAGAGTGCCCACCCATTACAAGGATGTATGAGGAGAATGCTCTCCTACGGGACCGCATGACTGTCAACTCCCTTATCCGAGTCCTACAGACATTGCAAGATTTCAATATCATCCTAGAAGGATCGCTCATTAAAGGAGTGGATGTTTAGCATGGCTTTGCTGAGAACTTCATTATTCCTTTCCCAAGCAAGCAAACCACAATTGGAGACCTGTCAGGACTTGAACACCATGGTAGTGCACCACTGTAAGGCAAAGCTGCCAGTTGAAGCAGGAGTGGGAAGCCCAGTTTGTGCCTGATGGGGACTGTCCTCTGAAGCTGCAGAAAGCTAAGATGCAGTATTGTAGTTTATTTGAAACAGAAATTTAGTATAAAATAGAGTATTTTCATGTGTTAGATGTGTGTAAATATGCTATCTTCTTTAAGAAATTATACTACTCTAAGAAATTTTTCTTAGACTGAATGTTCTTGTTCTGACTATGAGTAGCTTAAACCCAGGGAATGACTGGGGGGAGGGAAGGACCGAGGCTGGGAAGGGATGCCGCTACTTGCTTGCAAGGAAGAAGCCAATCAATGTGTAAATACAGTGCAAACTCAGCAGGGCTTTTTTCAGGTATTGCAAATCAATACAGCAAATATCCTTATGTAGCCATTGTGATTGTCTCACTCTTGGAAATGTTGTGAGCACATACACTGTCTTACCCTACTGTACATGGACTCTCTTAGTTCTTTGTTCAAAGACTCAAGCCTTTCCGTGCATGGAAGTTGTGAGTCATCATAGTTTTTTTCTGTTAGGTTTTATGTGTCGCTTCTGTTGATCTCCAAAAAGGGAGACAAGTGTTGAAATGCTTAAACACTGGCAAGGAGGACTACTGTCAGCCTCAGAGCCTGAGAGTATGAGACCTGTGTAAGGGGTGCTGCTGCAGCCTGAGATGGGGAATGATGGCTTGCTTGACTTGCTTGGTGTATCCCTTGCCTATCTAGATGTTCTGATGATTCCCCCTCACCTTCAGCCAGTTTGTGTTGTGGATGACTTTTTTTTTCACCATGTTGAGGAATTTGGTTCATACCAAATTCTTGCTGTACTTGAGAAGAATCATTGCTGTAGAGCCACAAACACCAGTGTTGCTGTGCTACTGAATTATATCAGCTGGTTTTGAAACGCTGACAGATTACGAGTCTTCCTTTATCACGCAGAATAAGTGTTCCTAGGAAGTACAGGGATCTTTGATTGCTACTTTTTTTCTTTTTTCCTTTTTTTTTTCCCCTAGATTATACAGCTGAAAAAAAAAAGGTAGGGAGGGGGAAGAAAGCAGAAGGAGGGGAAAAAAAAGAATCTTACTTTTGTATTTTTTGGCTCTTTTCCTACACTCTTTCCAGTTTATGTGTTACTAATACACTGTGTATATATAGATACGGCTCTTGAAGAGGAACTGGGATCAACTGAAATCCCGTATGCTGAAAATTTAACAAGAGATTACATTAAAATCATCTTGAGGATACCACACAGCAAATGCAGAGTATGTTTCCTGTCTTGTGGATAGGAGTTGGAAGGATCTGAGAGCATAGTTGGCTTCATCAGGTTTTAGTTTTTGGAGGTTAGTTTAAATATAGGTGTTTGTTTCACTTGTTTATTCCCATTTTGTCACTGGATTTCTGTGGATGTCTCACTGTCAGCTGTGGATTGGGAAAGGCCCTAACTGGTACTGTGAGGTTACTACCTTACACTGTGCTCTCAAGTGGCATTAGGAGGGTCTGGGGAATGGTGGGCAGTAGCAGGTCTTGATACAGTTTGCAGGTGGTGGAGAGAGGAATAAGAGCTAAGAAAAAGGAAAGAGGAAGAAAATTAGGGATTGCTTTCTCCCCTGCCTTTTGCCAAGCTTCTCTGTTTTCCTGTGGTCCTTCTGCTGTCCAGTTCTTACAACAGCACTTGCTTTAGTGTAAAAGTTTCACATCATATTCCCGGCCAGAAGAAAACTCTTCATGTGACTTTGTTTCATTAACAGGGAGAGTTTTATGTTATAGAAGGTTTTTTTATTTTTAAGAAAGAAGAAAAACGACACTGTCAGGGAGTCATTGACTTTTATGAGGGTTCCACTTTTCAATAACCATTCTTTCCACCTGGGTTTGTACTTTCTTAAACTGACTAAACTCATCCCAAATACTGCAGGCAGCACTGCCATGTCACTGCCGTGGGTGTGAGTAACTAACGTAAAGGCTGTGAATGGTGTCATGAGTTAGAAGCCAGAGCCCACGGCTGTGTGACATCTCTCTTGCATTTCCAGAAATGTGGAATTTGAGGTGTGAGGCTTTTCAGTGTGGCCGGGCAATTCTGCTTAAAGTCAGCAGAAGATACGTGACAACCCTTCAGCAGCAGCTGAAAATGTGTCCCTAGTACTTAACTCTATCAATAAATTACACATTTAGTACCAGAAACCATGTGGCAGCATTATTTGGTAATGACTGCTTGGGATGTTTTGATTTCTATTACAACTCAGGCCTTTTATGTCTAATTACTGCTATACATGACTTTTTTTCAAGCCCAAACCAGTCTAAGTGACTTTCATTTTACTGAAATAACAACCTCTTTAGTCCTTGGATTTCTTTGCAGCATCATCTGCATTTGCTAGCTGGATACTTCTCAAAAGTACACTGCTGCATACTTCTCCAAAGACTGTTTATGACTTCAGCAGTCGTAACATTCATTCAACATGATTCAGTTTAAGTGCAAGCAGGATAAAGTAGAAATATGGGCACCTCTAAGGGTCAAGCATAAATGAATAAACCACACATAGAGAAAAGGGCAATAACTAAATAAAGCCTTTCTTAAGTTAAAATAAGTCAAAACCTGAGAAATTTTCAAATTCAAAGCAGGACCTTTTCCCCTTTCAAGCTACATTAAGGAACCTTTAGCACTTAACTTTAACACAACTTCATGTTGGCTTTTTCAGCAAGTGTTGACTTGTTTGGTTTTGTCAGGTTTCACATCATTTACAATAAAAATTATGTATGTCTAATATTTCCCTGTAGGCAATAAAACACCCTAAGATATGTCGAAAGGGGCAGAGCTGAGCGCCTCAGATTCCTAGAAGGCTTCTTATTTGACAACTTTGGAAGTACGCTTCTTTGTAGTGAATTTTTATTCTACCATGTATGTTTATATTTTTTAGTAGACGACTTTTATTTCTTGGAAACCATGAGGTTTTTTTCTTTAAGGTTTATAGAAATCATTTTACCCACTAGGATGGTGAGAAACCCATCAGGATTCTTCTAAGCTAACACAGTTTTTACTTCAGTGTTAAAACACCTTCTTTGGTTGAGAAAGGGAATCTTGGAAAAGACCAAAGCTCTCTGGTGTCTGCTTTTTTTTAGAGAAGAAAAAATCCTATCCAATACCCATCTGCTGGTGTCTGAGTTTGCATTGTCCTGTCATACTAACGTCCAGCATGGTAACTCGAGGGAGTCAGAGAATCAAATGCCTCACTATGTACAAAATGTGTATTTATAATTCTCTAAAATGAATCAAATTCTACTGTTTAGTGAGAAATCTACTCATGTTTATTCCAAGCTGGTTTGTGTAATTAGATATCATTGTTCAAAAATGTCTCTTTAGAATAGTTGCACAACAGCATATTTGAGAAAATTCCTTCTTTCATTCAAGTGAAGGTGCGCATCTTAAGGGGAAATATTGTATGTCACACTTGAAATGTACAAATGTGCCCTGTATAGCTTAAAGTTATCCTTAAATGTCTCCATTAAGTATATTTTGTCTTTACATTATTACTAACTGAATAAGAACTGGATAATTTTCAAAACAACATGAGTAAAAGTATTGTTATATCAAGCACTTTAACATTCATACCACAAACTGACATGAGTTTTTCAGGTTTTGAAGTACATTGAAATACAGCTTTTCATGCTATGTCCTTTACAAATAAAACTGTGAGAATAATGGTTGGTGTCATTTTCTCCTTGCAGATGAACTGAGACATTTGATTCTCAGGCTGAAGAGCAGAACTGAGGCTCCTGGCAGTGGGAACTTGCTGAAGCAAAAAAGGGGAAAGCGAATGTGAGGGTCTGCTCTCAAAACCTGCCCTTCTGCCTCCCCTGACACAAAGTCTGACTATGCCAAGCCTGACCAGCCCCCCATTTTCAAGGCTTAGGTGGAAAGCATGGCTGATCAAAGGGAAGAATTGGGATTGCAGTGAAGTTGATCTCTTTCCAGGGTGGCATTTGCTAGGCAGCCTGGGTTGCTCTCCCTTGGTATCTGCATGGGGAAGAGTGGAGAGAAGGGGGTGGGATCCTATTGGCAGCCAAATGGGAAGTGTGGGATTAACTGCAGCTGAGGGTCTCTTTTCCTCTCTTGACATGAGTTGTTCTGGTATTTAAACTCGGGGTTAAAAAACTGGAGTGAAACTCATGACCTCCAGCCTGTCAGTTAGTATGTCCCATAAGAAGAGAGGCTGATAGAGAAGAGATGGGTGCCTGCAACAAAAAAGTGCAAAAGAATGGTAGTGAAATGCCCTGCTTGGTAATTAAAGGTTTTTCTAAGTTGGACTGGATTGTCAGAAATCCTCCTCATGCTCTCCCTCCCAGCTCTAGTTCTGCTGGAATTGGCAAAAATATGAGCATTTTTGAAACCAGTATTGTTGAAATACAGTTCCTTGTATGTGTGTGTATACAGTGTGTGCGAAGTGGGCCATGTCTGTTCATTGATTTTAACTCTGGGTTTTGAAAAGGCAAAGAATCTTAAGAGAGGACTGAAAGTCTCAGAGTCTGGGACCATGTATATGGGAATCCTGAAATATGTAATTTCATGATACTGATGTTTATCAACAGTGTAGCAGCAAAATTATAGGATCCCATAAATGTGAATAAAATTCATAGAGCTGCTTGTGGTCAAATTTCAATAGGAGGAGTGGCCACACGTAATACACCTCCTTACTTAATGTCTTAGGCTTAAGTATGCAAATTCGAGATAGTGGGATCTGGCATCTTAAAGGCAGTAAGTACTTGAAGTAAAGCAGGACTGAACTTGTCCAGATGAGGAAGTGCAAATAACTTCCTCTCCACTGCACCGTCATTAATGCAGTCTGGGAACACTACAATGTGTTCTGCAAAGGGTAAGTAGAAGAAAACTGAGAAAACTTGCACGGGTAGAAGTTGAAATAACTCACCCATCTAGTTTGTTCCTTTCCAGCATTTCAGGTGAGCTTGTTGGAACAAATTACGCTCAGGTTAAGAGCGGAGCTGCTTCCCTGTCTGTCACCCCATTAGCTCAGGGATTGAGGCTCCTGCGATTGCAGTCAGGGAGCATTAATTGCTGACATTCCTATTTTTTCTTGTGCTGTTCCATCAGACGTATAAGCTGGTTTGAGCTCAGCACATGATGTGAAGGGAATGGGAAAATTTCTGTATGGATCTGCTATCTGGTGGCTGGTTAAGGTAAACTGTCTGCTGAAGCCACTGCAGAGCTGATTCGTCAGTGGAAAGCTGTAGATCTGCAGGAAAGCTTTACATTTTAATAGGCCCATCTGTATTCCCTTCAGACCTCACAGGGCATCTCGGCTCCTCTGAAAGAACTACTTCTGTAAGAAGAGTATGTGACCACACAAATTATTTTCTCCTTTAACCAAACCCACCTCTGTCTTGAAGGGGGAAGCAGGAGGAAACACAGCCAAAACCTTTATGATCCTTACCCAGGACATACTTATCAAGAGACGTTGCTGTAGAGGACCTCATTGCTGTGTGATCTGGTGACAATCTTGTTATCATTCAAGAAGTAATTCGGTAGGATCCATAAATGTCAAATAATTGTGGTTTATATTGGAAAGACTCAAGTGTTCATACCAGGTACTCTGAGTAATAATCTGTAAGATATTCTTCCTCCTGTTTGTAGGGGTTATCCAAGTTTTACACAAGTCCATATGTCTTGCTCAAGGGGCAAACGTAGAAGATAGCCGATATTTACAATTCTTTCTCTTTGTGGAAAACAACAGTCCTTTGCCCAATACAAACCTGTTAATTTTATATTCCCTGAATGATCCATTTACTTTTACACCTGGCCAGAGCAGCAAGTTAAAATGGGTCAGTCATAGAGCGGTCTGCACTCACAAGTGAATGTGGCAAATGAACAATTGAGTTTTATTTGCAAAGTGCATTTGGCAGCACTGTGCAGCAGATGTAATTCCCAAGGAGCTCAAGCACTTACCACAGGGCATCTATTCTCCCAGCGAGAGGCAGGCATGGAGACTGCAAGAGACATCCCAATCTCTGCACAGTACATTTGGTGCCAGATTCTCTCCCACTCCCACAGCCAGGTGATACAAGCCTAAACTAAAATAAACTCCTCCCTCAGTAGCAGCTAGACATTAGTTTTGATGCTGTGCAATCCTTGCATTCTCCTGCTTTCAGTAAGAGGATTTCATAAAGCCTGGTGTTAGCCTGGGGAAGCCTTTTTCCTTGCCCTGCCTCTGCAGCCAGAGGGAAGAGATGGACTCCTTCAGTAGGCCTTGCGAGGAGAAACCTCACTTGGCTGCTTTTAATTATGACTAGAGAAGTCCAGCAGAGGCAGCTTGCGGAGGCTAAGCTAGCATTAATGTTTATGAGTATCCCCCCCCCCAGCAGTGTCCTCCCATGCTGAGTTCATTTCTTCAAAGGCATTCAAGGGATATATTAGCATGTTCTTTACACATTCAAAAAATAAAGAGTTTACAAGAGCGAAATCTAAGGGTGATGGACAGAGGTAGTTGCAATTTTTACAATATATTAATAATTTAAATACAAAGACAAGTTCCTTATCTGTTTTACAAAAGCACAGGATAGAGATCAGAAAATGTGGCTTCAATTTCTAGGTCTCCCTGAACTCCACCAAGACCTTTTAGCTATTTGCTTATGGCATATTCCATTTTGCAGCCAGAGAGCTGAGGTACAGAGTGGTGGGACTTTGCTTCAGCCAGTCTCCGCCTTGCCAATCTAGGCTGTTCAGCCTTTGGGTTAGAAACTGTGCATCCAGAGTCTATTGGTGTGTGACCAAGAGCAGCTTTTCAATGTTACTGTGACAGAAGTACCCTAAGGTCTCATCTGTTGTTAATTCCACTTTAAAGGCATTGGTAAGACCTGTTGATTTGTGGTGTTGTGGGTATGTGTAAGTCTGTCTAGCTATGTACGGTTAGAGAGTTTTGTAATTGTTAGGACAGAAAAACAGGCTTTCTTCTTACTTAACTACAATACAGTGATTATGGTTACTATCTGCAATGTGGTTAAGCACTACAGAAATGCATACAAATACTTGTTTTGCTGTTGTGTGAGGATGGCGACTAATTCCCTACCAAAAGGGAGGAAGAAAAAACAGATGCTTTGCAAGAGCAGTTCTCTACTGCTTTTCATCTTCAGGCCAAAGCTCTTCTATTAACATCAAGTTAATCTTGTCCCCTCTCTGCCCCACAACCTGTCCCTGCTCATTGCAAGCTCAAATAAATCATCACTCACATCAGAAAACTCATGATGAAAGACGTACAAAGTTCTAGCAAGCGATTTCCCATAGTAGTCAGAAATAGTCACTACAAATGAGAATCATCTTTGTTGTTGTTTGTTTGGGGTTTGCTTTGGTTTTGTTGTTTAGGGTTTTTTTTAAGGCATGGAATTAATTTTAAGTTAACTGGGAAGGCAGCCCAAAGACTGTGCTTTTGTTCTTGAGATGGCTGTGAACTCTTCCACTGAGTGTCCTTAGCCTGTTTCTTCTACTCTATGCTCTCACCTGAATTCAGTTTACCTGCTTGCACATATGCAGCTTTTGAACTGTCATTATCCCATGGGATAAAGAGGACATGCTTTAAATCATACTGTGCAATATGAATCCATCAGCTTGGAATTAGTGTGGCTATTGGCTTGCCTGAGATCTAAAACATCTTGCAGATGGTCTGTGGTTCCCAACTGTAAAAATAGTATGGAGCTGGCTCAAACTGGGTGGGGTGCACAGGACAGCCCCCCCCCCCCCCCCCGATGACTTTCAGAAAAACTGCATTCAGGAAACCTAAGTGGAAGCATCATCCCATGCCTCTACCTAGCCTTCATATTCTTAAAGCTGTGGAAGAGGTTTGCACTCGTGGTGACAGGAACACAGGAAAACTAGGAAAAACTTGCAGACCAGAGAAGCTATTTAATTCACTTTGATAAAAGAGAATTTCGGATGTCAGCAGGAATTTGTGCTAGACAGGGGTAGTGTGGGTAGCTGTGATCAGTCAGAAACAGGATAGCTCTTCTGGGCTTAGTCATTTGTGTTTAACTGGCACAATGCTGAGAGGGGAGGAATGAACTAGCTGATCTTCAATGGAAATGTGTGCTCTAGGAAATGCAAATACAAGTTGATCCACCACGGCTTGCTGAAGTCAGTGGAAGTTCCTAAAACTGATGAGTTTAGACAGGCATTCATGTGCACTACAGTCTGCTAAGCTACTAGTTTGTGCACAGAAGAGAAGCAACTCTCTCTTGGGAAAATAATGAAGTGACTATTGCTGCTTTCAACTCATAATGTTTAAGCCAGTCTCACTCTGACACATAAGAGGTTGCTTCTAGGTGATCTCAGCATTTTAAGTATAAAAGTTTATCTCTGTGAAAGGCCAGGCTTGTGCTAATGAAGATATTCAAAAGCCTTGTGCTCATCTCTCTAAGATCTTTGGTTAAGATCCTGAAGAGAGTAGTGGCAATACAGTGTCTGACAAGCAGAAGACTGAATGTGAAGATTGCCAGTGTTGATTCCAGGTAGAGCTGTGAACAGCATGGATTGTCTTGCCACTATGTGCCAGATGTCCTGGATAGATCCCACCCATCCCAGTATCAGAGATCATGTTGTAGGCAAATATGAGATTCCGTTCTCCAGGGTAAAGCAGCAACTAGCAGTACAAGGCAACAGTATAGGCATGCTCCTTTTCTCCCCTCCACCACCACTCCCGGCTGCAGTTACCCAGACGCGCTTTGCCGAACAGAGCCTGGATGCATCAGTCTTTTACCCACTTTTGGCCTGTTGCCAAATAAAGCCTTCCTCTGACATTGAAAGATGAGTCCGTTTGCAATAGAACCAGCTCCTGCAAGCATCCAAAGTGTTGTTTTCATTCAAAAAATTATGCAGGGCTACTAGCAAGTTCTCCCAAGCACTGCAAGCCCAATGCCTTGTCTGGTTATACTGCCACCCAAGCTAGCCACGTTCCTGGTGATGTCCTGCTCAGGGAGGTCCCTCCTTAAAGAGCTTTCTAGGATGTTCCTCTGTCCCTTGGACTTTGCTCCTTTCAGGTTTTGTAAGCAGGGGGGGTTCTGATTTACTTTTGTGCTGAGAATAAGGGTTAGGAAGGGATGGAGAAGGAAGCAGCAGCAAGATGGGGGAGGAAGGAGCTTCTGTAGTTCATTGAAATGGTTCTCAGCAGGCAGTGTTTCCATAGAAGAACCTCCCTGACTTCTCCCTTGCCAAAGTATTGCTTGGGGGAGGATGGCAGGAGGGCTTGCGTTCTCTTCCCTCCTCCCAAATCTAAAAGAGACTTTCTGCCCTTGGCTGAGGCAATTCATCAGGTAAGGAAAAAACTATTGAGGACTCCAGACACAACAGACACTGTGACAATTTAATTGATTCTCCCTCCTCCTCTTTCAAAGAATATTTGCCTGCAAGGGCCTAATGTACTATTTTTGCCTTGTTTTAGCAATGTTGGCACAAGAGCCATGGGTAAGAAGCTGGGAGATGATGGTAGCAGCTCTTTATGTGTCTGTACAATCACTCATGGCTCTCTTAGCTAATTAAAACTAAATCCCCCTCTAGCTACCGCGAAAAATGTAAATAACATTTATTAAAACATTGCTCTGTGGTATAACCAGCACCAAAGTTAGAGAGAGGCTGTTACGCAACAGGATTTTGCTTGTGAAGAAATGGATGGCTGCAAATCAAGTGAATGCCAGGCTTTCTTCATGAAAGAATGACGCTGGGGACAAACAGAAGTGTGTACAATTAAAAATGTATAAAATACACAAAACCAAACAGCTGCCAGAGGCCAAAGCTGTCTGAACACTTTCACCTTACGCTTTGCCTGTCTCTAGAGTCAGCACAGATACAAAGGGTGTGGTACACGCAGTGAAACAAGATTTTTTCCAAGGGCATTGTGTTCTTAGCACAAGTAGCAAGAAAATAGGCAGAGCACAACAAAGCAGGAGAAAAAAGTTTTGATGAGACAGGACAGAGTTTGGTCCTGTATCTCTGGCTAAATGCACAATGTGCGTTCAACAGAAGATATGCCATAAGGTAAAATAAAGGGACACAATGTGGATGTGAAGCCAAGAACAAAGTTGTACACACACAAAATAAACCCTTGGTACAAAAAAAAAAAAAGCCTGGTTGCTCCCTGCGCTTGATAAAGGCATTACCAAACAGGCCTGATTTAATTCTTCTCCAGCTGTGGCAATGCTAGAAGTTGGAAGTGACTTTAAGATAACTAAATGAAGAACTCTGAAACTACATGAGCGTGTAAAGCCAAGTGCATGTTCCAGCCTTACTGAGCTAGGGCTGGACAGCATGGGCTGGAGTGTGGCAATCCTAAACCCCCATCCCTTAAACAGAAATCATGGAGAGATGTAGAGAGGTGGTTCCACTTTTATCAAATCTGTACAGATAAAAATGCCTCACCAACAAAGTTACATACTACAGGTTACCTTATTCTTAGTTTCTTCTTATTCTTGGTTTCTTAGGTTTGCAGTTTTCAACCTTGACTCAGCGTGGGCAGTGCCAAATTTTCAGCCCTACAACATGCTCAAATGTATATTTGGGTATTTGAAGTCAATCCAACTGTGCTAGAAAAGATTAACTTTCCTGCTTTTTAACTCAGTGTAGGAAGTGAGGACTGGCCATCCTGTACTGCGCAGAGAATCTGCTGGAGCTAAAGCATCCTGTGTCCTGCCTGAGCCTTCAGCTGCCCTGAGGAGGAATTTGGCCAGAGCTGCCATACTGAGAAGGGGCCAAAAGAAGCAGAATGGCTTTACTGAAAGGTGGTGTTGAAGATGCAAAATACAATTTACAAAAATAAGTAGTGAAAAAGCAGTGGTGCAGCACTCAAAAGAGGACCACTGGGGAAGCCAGGATTAGAGAGGAGCACGCAGGCTCAGGGGGCAGCAGCTCTGGGGCCTTTTGAGCAAAACTACAAAAGGAGCACGAAGAATTTGCCTCTTTCTTCTCTACTGGCTGCCTTGTGAGGCCTTGCTTCTGTGCTCCACCAGCACACCTCAGCAAGCACCTGCAGGAAGCCAGCGGATTCTAAAGGGAGATGGCAGGAACTATGTGAATGCCAGGGGGAAAGCAGAACCATAACCTCTTCAGGGTAGCAAAGGGACCATGAACCACAAGCCCCCAGGGAGAGGAGCTTGCAGCGGCCAGGCCCGGCGCCAGTCTGAAGAAACTACTGACTAACCCTGTCAAACTGCAGCAAAACCTTGCCCTTTCAATACAAGGACCTGCCTTCTCACGTTATAGTGGGATAGGTGAACCGCGCTGCGAACACCACGGTGCAGCCTGAAGATCAACATGGCCGCCAGCCCAGAGGCAGCCTGTGTAGTAGCACAGATGAGGCTGGGGCATGTGGAGGACTGACGCTGGCAGGTGGACAACCAATGCCCTCCCACAACGTTTTTAAAGTGAAAAAGGCAACGGGCATCAAAGTGGTGCCCAGACAGTGGCAAAGTGCTGGTGCTTACTCCCCGCTTGGAGCATGAGTTGGAGACCTCGGTGAAGGCAGAGGCCTGGCTGCAGGGAAGAAGGGTCTGTCACGGCACCCCCATGCCAGTTGTGCTGCAGAACTGCCGAGAGCTGCAACGGTGTGGCAGAGACCACGACAGCATGTCAGCACAGGTGTCTGTGGCCCTGAGGAGGCGGAGAGAGCTGGAGTGAGGCCGTGCCTTTGTATTTCTTTTCCAACAGCTGAGCAGTGGAACAGCATGTAAGTGAAAGCTTTGAAATGCAAAGATCAAACCAGACTTAAGTGTGCCAAGACCGTAGGTAACTAAGCAGGAATCCTGTGCACTTTGGCTCAGTAACATAGTCTAGAGAACAGTCTCTGCTGAAAGGCCAGTGTCAAAACCCTTCAGTACAGACAGCTCACATAGGTTCTTTCTTTTAAATGGTAGTCACATTAACAATGAAGGAGAACCTGCTCTGATACCTGCTGCCAGCTAGGAGGTGAGAGAAGACTGGCAGCTCTCCAGCTGTGGGTTTTTTGGGTTAGACTGCTTTTACCATCCTCAGAGGTTGATTCAACTTCATAGCATTGATTTTGAATAGGAAGCACTGAATCCAAACCAGTAGCAGACAGCTAGCATCAGCCCCTTTGGCATTAAAAAACATTAAGCCTACGTGCTCATTTAAGAGGTACTTTTTGCTTTCCGTTTTGAGTGATGTTGCAGGATTTGTGCAGGCAATTAAATGTGAGCCTATATATTCCTATGGTTGGTGAGCTTTTGGAAACAAGTAATTCATAAAGGGTTTGAAAAAGTTAAATGTATGAACAGATGTTTTAATACTCACTTTCTTTGATTCATCTAGGAGTTCATCTCATCATATGATCTTAGATTAAGTTACTTGTCCCAGAGTATCAGATCCAGAGGCCAAAATGTCCTACTGAGTCAATATCTTGCAAGTAGACCAGGGCCAAAGATACCACTATATTCCTTTGTCAAATCAAGAATCACAGTTTCTGTCTTGTTTTTAGTGTTGGAAGAAGATTCTGTCTGTGTCTAGTGAAAAACTTTGGTCCAAGATGTTGCTGAATCCAACCTTGCCAGTGCTCAGAATCTGTATTACAACCAACATGAGTCCATAAAGTAGATGGCTACTCTCAGTGTTTTCACTAGGACTGAATTTCACACAGGCAAATGACATTTTCTGTTCTAGTCTATTTACCATGACAGACTTGGAGAATGGAAAATGAGTAACTGCTATCACAACAGTTGCCCTATAAAGGGACCTGGATCATTTACTGTCTGGCTTGCCTGAAACATGACTGCACGTACCTGCTGGAGGGGAGTCTGTGTGCTTGCCAGCGCATTTAAAATATGCGGAGCAAGAAGCAGTGACAATGATGGATTATATAAAGCCAGCAGGGAGGTGTTCTGTTGCAGAGCAGAAGCTGGCCAACATGAAGACACACCAAAATATTTAGAGGGCAAAAAGTTGTGGAGGCATCCCTGAGCCCTGCTGTCTCCCAGCAGGTGGGATGGCGGTAGAAGCCAGCACAGGAGCATCACAACCTTAAGACAAAGGGCAGTGAGAGTTTGGGACCATGAGCTATGGGAGGGAACTGTCATGGCACAGGGATTACAAAGCAACATGGCATTTACCAGAGCTAGATACCCTGCTGTTAAGGACACAGAAACCTATGCAGCAGGCTTGAAGGAAACTGGCACTAACCAATTTCAGTCAGTCCCCAAGAAGCCGAATTTCTGGCATGCTGCACCTGCACAAGTTCACATGTGATACTCTAATCTCTCTAGCGATAGACAGAAACATGCCACCAATTTTAAATGGATTCTTGAGTGTAGCAATTGGTATCTGTCCCCCAAGCCCCTCAGCACACCCTCAAAATGTTGTTTCCTGTGCCCCAGTCAGCATTGACATGTGTCTACATGCTGACTCGGTGTAAGGAGCATGCTGGGAGGCCATTTGCTGCAGCTTATAAAAGAGGCTTTAAAGCACTGCTGCCGCCTTAAAGAATGGCACATACAAAACCCCTCCTTGTTTTGCAGGCAGCCTATGAATAGCTACTTATTCTAATTTACAGCAGGATGCGTTTTATAAGAGGGTAAACTTGGCCTAAGTGAAAAGCATTTGAATGCTTGCACACATGCATGCGCACATGTGCAACTGGGAAAGACCTTCACAACATGCACACACATCTCTGCTTGATGGGCACCACCATCCTTGCACATGAGGGTTGCAATTGAGTCACCCTCTCTGTTCTGAAACAGCTTGAGGGTCTAGGAGTAGAGGAAACACCAGGCTGGTCAGACCTGTAGTCTGGGGTCTGTCTGGGACCATGGCTGGTACTAGCTGTCACAGAGAAAAGTACCTGAAACCTTGAACTGTTTTCGCTTGCCATCAAGCCGTTAGCAATTGGCCAAAATGGGAGGATTTAGCCCTTGCTTAAACTTTTCTTTTTTCTATTACACGGTGTGAATCAGATGTTTAGGATTTCCCAGGCAACCCTGAGTGCCAGTACTCAGCCCTGGCATCAGCAGGGTAAGGAAGGATCATTTCAAGAGGTCACTTTCATACCTACCCAGTCTTCCTACTTTCCTCCTACAGATAATGCAAATCAAGTAAATATTGCTCTTGTTTTTGAAACCTTGCATTAGGAGTGGTTCAACCACTGCTAAAAGGGTAGTTGTCCTGAAAGAAGAGTCAGTCAGTTCAGCTGTGGATAGAGATTTGTTTTGACAGCATGCTGAAAATAGCACCTCAGAAACCACACTGCTAGCTGGTTTTAGAAAGGCCAGTTTTTGAAGTGTCTCTAAATGGCCAGCTCCTTACTCTGTAAATAGCAATCACTTTGTTTAGCTGTTCTTCAGAAAGTGCCCATGCCTGAAGGACAATGCTGCCCTGGGGCACCTCCTCACAGCCTGGCCATCCCTGCAGGCTGCTCTCGTTGAGCTTCCCCAGGAGCCCTTGGGGCTTGTAAGAGGAGCAGGCACCTGCTTTGGGATGCCTTCACTCAATGTCCTGCTACACATGCTCACCTGTGTTTCTTGCGGGGAGGCTGAGTTCTCCATACATCCCATATGCTTCAGGGCACTGCTGTTTGGCTGACCCCCCAAACCTGCTATGTGAGCTCAGTCCCAGCTGGAGTATCTCCCCCTGCCATAGCACCTAATCAGCCTTACCCCTGCCCAGATAAGCCCAGTCATCCCAGTGGGAAAGAAAAAAAACACAACGGTGGCTTTAACCAAAGACATTTCTTCTGAAGCCAAAAGACATGTGGCATGGAAGTTCTAAACCCTTCTGCTTCACAAACTTGTCCTCTCCCTGCTGAGAGGCTTTTGAAATATTTCCTGGAGATGTAGATAAGTAGAAAAATACCTCTTCTGGTCCTGCAAGGCCAATACTCCCTTGCGTCTCTTCTATACCCACATAGCACTTCCTTGGTGGTCTCTACATCACCAGGTCAGTGAAGACAGAGGAACTTTTCCCGCTGGCCCTGAGATGTCTGTCAGATCACTCTATGCCTATGTTGTACAGGGCACATGCTGCACACTAGCTGTGTGGCTCAGGCTGTGCCACTCCTGCCCTGGAGGTTGCATCTGGGTCCCTTGACTGCTCTGCATGCTGTAATTTGCAATATGAACAGGCAGGCAGACCTGAGGGAACTCACTAATGTCAGATGAATGTCCTTTGTTTTGGGTTTATTTAAGTCTCTCATCACCCTCTAGAGTTAATTCCTGAGCATGAACATCCATTATGGGACCCAACGTGCTTCTGGGGATCCCTGGGATGGACATCTGCTCAAATTTTGCCTGAAGGTTCCCCATCCTGCTTCTGACTTCCCCGTATCTACATGGCTTTCTGAGCGAAGACTTTCTCCTGGAAAGTCCTTCTCCTTTCCTTATTTTCTGTCTATTGTCAGAATGGGATGCCTCTCCTCTGAGGAAGGGGGATGTATGTATCCTACTGCCTCCCCCCATTATGCTGCTGTCTGCCTGCCCTTTTCTTCTGTCTGCCCTTGGCTTGCTTTTTAGAGGGTGTTAAATGTCAAGTTTGGTTGATTTGTTGCAGCCTAATTAGTTGATTTAATCCAGTTAAACTATCTGAAGTTATCTGTGTAATGTGGTGGCTTTGTTAGCCAACTTCATTCCCTCTTTCCCTTGCAGAAAATGTTCCCTTCAGCTCCTCCCTCCCTATCTCCAGTGGTAGATTCCCATATGGTTCTTGGCTGTTGAATGCTTGTGATCAAGACTCTAGGTTCTGCAGATTTCCTTCAGTGACCATCTCTGCCCACCCTGGTTAGCCAAGTCGGCCCACAACTCTTCTCCCTTGCCAGAAGACTTGTAGGTACTTTGTCTTTAGCAGCTTGGTAGTAAGGTCAGCAAGATGCTATGCCCTCATAAGACTAGTCACTTGTACTTGAGCTCACTGGTCTCTGCCTTCCTTTGGCTGAGTAAAATCTCTGCCCACAGAGAGACATGTTTTCTCCATAGTGCAGTCAAGATCTTAAATCTGAAACTGTCACCTCCTCCAAGTGCCTTTTCCCTTTCCTAGGGTATCTCAGTGTTAGGTTGATGTAATTCTTCAGCTAGCTCCTCCTTGATCTGGGAACAAATTTTTTTTCTTCCCTGAAAAGGGAACCTCTGGACCTTTGTTGTGTCTGCTGATGCTGTAGATTATAAAGCAGGGCTACTGAGAAGAGACCTGTAGGCTAGAAAGGTCTTCAAAGAAAGAATGGTGATGAGTGAAGCTTTAACCTGGAAAGACAGTGCCTCAGGTTGCTTGGTTTTATTTAGCAGAGTTCTGGGTATGAGCCTAGAGCACTGACACCTGCAAGAAAACCCTTTTCATGGTCCCCCACGCTGAGTGCTCCCTAGCAGAGGATTTTCAGGCATCAGGGTATGACCTTATTCCTGAAACATGACAAAAACTGATTAGCTTTCCTAGATCTTTCTATTCTCAAGCATCCCTATTTACCTGCTTAATTCCTATTGAGAGAGAGGTCCAGAAAGAAAGCCTGCCATGCCAAAGTGTTGCTTTTAGCCACCACGGATGCCCTCCCAACCACCTCCCACAGCAGCACCTTGCTTTTCATTCTTTTCAGCCAGCTCTGCGTGTGTTCAGGGATGTGCAAGAAGATGGACATGCTTAGTCAGGAGTCTTAGGTTCAGTAAGAAGCTTCAAAGAGCAAATTCTGTCCCCTAAAATTGATCCTGCTTGAGACCACAACACTCTCTGAAGAGTTCGTAATTTTGTGTTCCCTAAAGATTACTCTGAAATAGTCTGTATAAAATCTGGAACTTTCTGCTGCAAAAGATGGGAGTCTCTGTTTGGAGGAGAGATCTCTTTTGGGTTTCCAAATACTTGGTCTTTGTTTTCAAAATTGCCCCAAATGACAGAATAAGGTGGGGATAACTTTCTTGACAGGAAACAGCCTGGCAGGCATAGAAGGCTGATCTTCTTCAAAGCATCTTCGAATCACTTTAATACAAATCTTCATAGAATAGTCTTATTGGCTTTAACAGGGATGAAAGCAATAGTGCTGCAAAGAAATGAGTAGTCCTTGAGAAGCTCCATTAAAGGTGTTTAAGTGGTAATGGCAAATTATCTTTTTACTACAGAATTTGAGCAATCCTTAAGAATTTAAGAGAATTATCTTCCTCTTAAGCAATTTGAAATAACAAAAACTTCAGAAAGGGGGTTATTCTCTGTTAAGCCCTGATGGATTTCTTACTTAGGCTGAGCTATAAATGATCTTGTTCCTAGGAGTAAAATGGTTCAGGGTCCTGTCTCTGAGGCATGTAACTTGAGTGCTTCATTCTGGCAGCATGAATATCATAGTATCTATTCTTATTATCATCAAACTTTGCTGTCACTGTTTATTTGTAGCCATCTGTCATTTGGCCTAAAACATAAACCAGAGGGAAATACCACATTTCTTTATTAACCTGTTTGCTTTAAATTACCACTTCTGTGAGCATTTTCACCCTCAACAAATCAATATACTATTACTCATATGGACAATTGGTGCAAGCAGGAGCTAAAGAACTGACCGGCTGATGATCCTGATCAACTGATCTGTTGATCTCCCTCTAAAATCGTACTCCTTGGCAAAATCTTATTTACAACTGTAAGTCAACCAACACTTTTCTCTTTTTTTGCTTGAAAGATCTCCTGGTAATATTTTTTTCAAAATCCCTTGGCCAGGCATTTAGCCAATAAAGCAAACTTTCAAACTACTCAAGTTGTAAAAATACATTTTACAGTGAAATCTCAAAGCAGAAACAGCTGCCTAGGTTCAGTTTTGACAGCTGCTCTTCACCTAACAACAAGTAGCCTATTTGTGCTTGCTTATTCATTAAAATTGAAATATAACACAATAGGATCAGATGTCTTAGCTGGCAAATGCCCTACTTGTCCTCTGTGTTGGTGCCTCTGCCTCAGTGCTCATGATACGTATGTGTTTTATATTATAAACCCCTTGGGATTAGCTTTATTGTTACACTATCAACATACTTTAGCTTCCCAGATAAAACAATTAAGAACCCACCTAGTAAAGGTACCGGTTTAACTGGAACACAACAACAGTCCCATTAGTTTTCCAGAGATCACATGTGTTCTCAAAGTAAATGTTTCTTAAGAGCTGACCTGGATGAGAACAAATCCTCTGGTCTAACGCTCATATTTCAGGTCACCTGTGATCCTCATGAAATCCCATATTCCCCCTTCCACTCATACCAAGCTCTGAATGGAAAGGAAAATGCTTAAGTTTTTAAAGTAGAGTCTCACCAAATGAGGCTTTACCTATAGTGTGAAGGTGTGTGCATTGTTTCAGATGTCTGCATTTTCCAATTTAAACTCCTTTGGCTTGTTCCAAGTTTGTGGCTATTTTTCATGCTCCTCTTCCCATACAGTGAGGTCAAACAAAGTGTTCCTCTGACGGTGTCAGGAGCACAGGTGGCTTGCTCAAGGGGAAGGGGCTAGAGGAACCTCGATGGAAGCTTTTTAGCTATTGATGTGCCTTTTACTTGCAAGCTGGCTATCACCCAAAGCTGAAAACTCAAACCACTATCGAGTTATAGGGTGGCCCTGAAATGTCATAGGCAACTGCTTCAGGGACACCGGAGACATTTGAGAAATGAAGTTTTTTACCACATTCTTCATTTATGCATTGTCATTGGAACTCACATGGCTAGAAGCTGTTTTCCTCTGAGGGCAGGAATGGCAGAGCTGTTCACAGGCCAGAGCAGTACAGGGTTTGCAAACTTAAATACTCCCCAGGTTACAGCATCAGCTCTGTTCATTACTGTCAGTTAGAAGCCTGCATTCTCCACTGAGCTTTGGGGCTTGCATGAGATTTGGAGCATAAGGGCATAAAGCCATGAAATGAATACCTACCTGAGCAGTTGCCCTGACCCCTGTATGCAACCAAAGCCTAGGCCAAGCCACTCTGTGAATGTTCAGCATGGTGGTGAGGGAGAGCAGCCAGCAACAGGCACCAAGGGACTGGGTTTGTTCAGCTAGGCATTGAGAGGCAGCACGTTGTTTGATACCTACAAGGATACTCCTTGAAAATACCATTTTATTCTCATTGGGGGATTAAAATACTATACTAGATGTCATTGTACTAAAAGGAATGTCACTGGGGGTCTTTGAGAAGTGCAGAGAAGAAAAAAAATGGGGGAATAACAGGAGAAAATCTGGGAGAATCACTCCCTCAAACCAAAGAGGCATATAAAACTATACACGTTATTTGCAAACAAAAGTTGCCAAAAAAGCTGGTAGAGTTCCCCGGACTAGTTAAAACCAGTAAAATCTTATCTGCATTTTGAGAATTTATTCAGCATTAGCTACACTTGTGTCTCGCAAGTTGAATGTGATTTGGAAGCACCGGTAAGGAAGTCAGCAGGCTAGCATCAGTCAAAAAAAACCCTAAACAACAACCACCCACCCACTTCACAGATAAGCCTGCAGACTTCCTTGTGAGAGAGAAATCTTCCTGCACCTCACGCCCAAATGGACTGGTTTTGCAGCGCTGAGGGAGGAGGTGATGTAGAGTTACCAAGGATTTACAATCAGGTAGAGATGAGGTGAGGTGCTCTGACTAACCTAAGGAAAAGCAGATAGTCCTGCTCTCCTGGAAACCTGTCCCCCCTGAGGTTAGCCAATGCTGCTGCTGGGAGCAAACAGATCCTTTCAGCAAGAGTTCTCCATGAGCTGCTAAATCTGTACCCAAATTAGGGTTAGACCCAAAAAGTCATTACCAGGATAAAAATTTGTGATAGAAGCACTCAGTGTTATTTTTAATATTTTCAAGTATTAGCCAACAACTGCATGTTGTGTCTGTGCTGCTGTTCATTCTGTGAGAAACTTTTTATCTTTCCAACAGTTGGAAATGCAGCATCAAGGCCAGGCTGTATGGGGCTTTGAGCAACCTGGTCTAATGGAAGGTGTCCTTGCCCGTGGCACAGGGTTGGAACTTATTAGATTATCTTTAAAGATTATCTTTAAGGCCCCTTCCAACCCAAACCATTCAGTGATTCTATGATTCATGCTCCAGTTGGGTTTGACCACAAGCTTGGGAGGGAGGAGCTTGCACTTGTAGTTACAGGCTGTAACGGGCTGTCATAACCAAGTGTTCCCTTGTACATCATAGGCTAATCCTTCTGACATTGCTAGTTTTTAAAGGAAGCCTATTTCAACGTACCCCACCAGCTGTTTCATGAAGCAGCTCTTCCTAAACTGCACCAGAGAGTGGGAAGCAGAGGTTGTAGTGATGTGAATTTTTACATCACTCATTCTGACACAGCAAGAAAAACTCCCAAGAACAGCTGATGACTGTTTAAAGTACATAAAATGAACCATATGGGGAGAAAAAAACTCCAAGACCACCACAAAACATCCCCTCTTGCTGCCAGAAGCTATGACCCACCACCAAGGTCCAGTGCTGATGCCTCTAGTGTGAGCCCAGACATGCTTTGCATAGAAAATGCACCAGTTGCTGCTATTGGGTGATGTTAAAAACAGCAGTTGGGCCACACTTAGAGGAGTGCTGCCTTCATGGTGCTAATGTTTCATAAAATCAGCTAGGTTGAAAAAGACCTCTACGATCACCAAATTCAACCTTTACCCCAGGACTGCCAAGTTCACCATTAAACCACGACACTGACAGCCTCATCTAGATAGTTTTGGAACACTTCCAGGGACGGTGATTCCACCAATGCCTGGGCAGCCTGTGCCAATGCCTGAGCACCCTCCCTGTTAAGAAATACCCAGTCTAAACCTCCTCTGACACAGCTTATGGTAGCTGCCTCTTGTCCTATAGCTTGTTACTTGGGAGAAGAGATCAGCTACTTCCTCTCTCCATCCTCCTTCCAGGTAGTTGTAGAGAGCGATAAAGTCCTCCCTGTCCGTTCTCTTCTCCAGACTAAACACCCCAGTTCCCTCAGCCATTCCTCATCACACTGTGCTCCAGACCCTTCACCAGCTTTGCCCTTCTCTGGACCCACTCCAGCACCTCAGTGTCTCTCTTGCAGTGAGGGGCCCAGAGATAAGCACAGGATTCGAGGCGCAGCCTCACCAGTGCCGAGTACAAGGACACGATCACTGCCCCGGCGCTACTGCCACGCTACTTCCGATACAGGTTAGCGTCGTGCCGCGCCGGGCCCCGTCCTGTCCCGTGGGCTGCAGCGCGCCTGGCGCCTCGGGAGGCGGCCGCTGTAACCCCGCCCCGCCCCGCCCCGCCCCGCCCCGCTCCTCAGGGCAGGCAGGTGCCCGGGTCCCTCCCACCGCCGGCTGGGGGCGGGCCGGGGGAGCGGGCCGCGTGCCTGCAGTCATCGCTGCCGTCACAATGGGCAACACCCCCCCGCCCCCGCCCCCGCCCCCGCCCCCTCCCCCTCCTCCTCCTCCTCCTCCCAGGCTTCCCGCGCGGCCTTTCTCCCTTAAAAGGACAATGGGGCGCGCAAAGCTGGAGGGCTTGATTGAGTAGAATGGAGCCGTGGGAATGGCGCATGCGCAGTGCGGCGGCTGCCGGCGGGAGGGGCGGAGACAGGAGGTGGCGGGGGGGTGGTGCGCCGTGTCTCGCGCGCCCGGCGGCTCGGGCTGTCCGGTAGAGCTCGGAGAGCGGGGCTCGGCCGCGCAGCGCACGGCACGGCTGTTAGTGAACGCAGGAGCGCGGTGAGTGGCTTCTTTCTGCTTAAGAGAGAAGGAGAGGAAAAAGTAAAGCCGAGAGCGAACGTGAGGTTTGAACCGGGATTTTGTGTTTGGTTGACTGGGTTTGGGTCAACATTGGGGTGTTTGTTGGTATTGTTTGTTTTGTTTTGTTTGTTTTTTCCCCAGTAGCTCGTGGTTTCTGTTAAACATAAGTTAATCCCGCAGCCTGCGCTCAGTTCTGCAGCGGCAAAAAGACTTTGCCACCTGAAACAGTTTGACACGCATGGCTCCCGTGAGCGGCGTTTTCCATCTTTGCTTCAGTTAGTGGAGTTTAAAGGAGGTGCTGGGTGGCGGGGGGAGACGCGTCCCGCGTTGTTGCAGACCCTGCCTGAGAGCTCTAACCGTCGTCCTGTCCCGTCCCCAAGTACGGTTAAAGCCTGAAGTTTCGAGGAAGAAGCGCAGACCGGTTCCTGGCCATTTAACTCCAAAAGCGGACCCTAGCTGCGGGGTGCGTTAAGTAAACCGGGGTGCCCGGCCGTGGCGGGGCTGCACGGAGCCCTGCCAGAGGCCTCGCCACGCGGCCCCACTGGCCGGCTTCCACCGTTGCGACGCGGCTGTCGCAGGTGCGGCTCCGCCGCGCCTCGCGCCGCACACCTGTAGCACCGGCGCGCGAGTTGCTGCCGGCGGGGTGGCGGAAGGAGCGGGAGCACGGTGGTGCCCGCTGTCCCCGCTCTCCGTTTTGCACGGAGAGAGAGCAGTCGGCTTTAGTTCTGGTTATCGCTAGTGTTTGCAGTCAAGCACCATGCGCGCCCGGAGACGGGGAAGACGTGCTGCTGCGGGCTGGCGGGACACGTGCTGCCGGTCGCATGGGTCCTGGTGTGGGGCCTTCTCCACATCAGCAGGCGCCCTGCCACCGGCCCGGTGCTCGGCGTTGCCGGTGTGGGGACGGCGCGGCGGGTTGGCGGCGATGGCGTCCTGCCGCTCCAGCCGCGCGGCGCGAGTGGAGGTCGCGCCCGGCCCTGGCAGCCGATGCCCGCGCCCGGCGCCAGCAAGTTTTAACTCCCGACTTCCACGGGGCTGCGGCGGTGGGGCTGGGGCTGGAGCGGCCGGCGTGCCCCCGGCGCGGCACGTAGGCAGCGCCCGGCTGCAGGGAAAACAAAGGGCTCGCATGTGCTGCGGCGCCTGGCGCGCCGGGGACAGGGCTGCTCTCTGTATGGGGGGGATGGCTCTCAGCCCAGGGGTATGTCGATGGGATAAAACTCGTCGCGCGGGGGGTGGTGGTGGTGGTGGTGGTGGTGTTTTTTAGCGGCTGGTTGCCCGTTTTGGAGGACTTTTGGAGGGGCGGTGAAACTTTAGGCGCTCACGCGCTCCCCTGCACACCGCGGTGCAAGAGGGCGGGCGAGCCTCGCTGGCCACCCTAGGGCTGCCGCAGGGTCCGGGGGGCTCCGTGTCGCCCGCGCCGCGGCGTGCCCGCGTTGCTGGGAGGTCTACGACGGCCCTTTGAAGTACAACTGTTGCCATGTTTGAATTACGTCAGGGCCGAGCCATGAGGAACCAGCGCGGAGCGAGACGGGGGGAACGGGTGGCAAGGGGACGGGACGGGACCGGACCCTGAAGGGGGAGGTAGTGGTGGGAGGCGTCCATCAGCTGCCGGGACAGGAGTCTGGGTGCCCGGCGGGGCTGCTGCGGCTCGATCCGCGCTTACCGCCGGATGGGGCGGCTGCACCGAGACCGCGTGGTGGGGCGGTGTCTGCAGCGCGGGGCCGCCTCGCAGCGCCCACCTCTGCTCTGCGCTCGGGGCTTTCCTCCCCTTCCTACGCCCTTTTAATTCGCTTTTAA
The DNA here is from genome assembly GCA_017639245.1 of Myiopsitta monachus. Classification (NCBI taxonomy): domain Eukaryota; kingdom Metazoa; phylum Chordata; class Aves; order Psittaciformes; family Psittacidae; genus Myiopsitta; species Myiopsitta monachus. The sequence continues at coordinate 76,101,115 of CM029920.1, forward strand.
TTATGTTCATCTTTCTGCAAGTTCAGCGCTTGGCAGCGCCGGGGAGGGGGGAGGGCCGGGGCCACCAGCCTGTGCTCTCCCGCCGCTCCACCTGACCGGCGGGGCCGCCCACGAAAGTAGGTCGTCCGCCCCGGGAAAGAAGAGGGGGGAGTCTTTGTTCCCGGCGCTTCTGCGCCTCCGCCCGCCGCGGCCCCCAGCCGCCCAGCGAGCCCGCCGGCGGTAACGGGCGGGAGCGGGGCCCCGCCACGCGGTGCTCTGCTCCCGGAAAGCGGCCGCCGCCTCCCGGCCAACTGTGCTGCGCCCGTCCCGGCGGCAGCGGGAGCGGCGCGACCAGGCTCCACCTGGAGCCAGCGTTTATCACCGTCCTCTTAGTTAGTTCATCCTTTTTTAACTTGAAGCTTTTCGCCTGGGGAATGCTGCCAGTCGCGCTCTCCCTTTCATGAGGTAAAGTTACCGTCTGCTCTCGTACACACATCTCCGGATGCGTGTAGGTAAAGGGATTTAAAGGGACCTGCTAAACCTGTTGTTCACTCGTCCGTGCCTTAGCGCAGCGAGCTGGTCTTAATCCTGCCTGCCCCGGGGCTCCCCCAGCTCCTGGGTGGGAGTGTCCCCTGTTAGTCCTGCTGAGAGCTTTGTCCCCCGCAGTCTGCTCGTCGGCAGTCCTTTCGACCCGGATTATCCATTAATCATTAAAATTAAGGGAAAGAAAAATAAGTTTGGTGGTGTGCCCCATTGCTGTTGATCTTTTGGCAGCTGGTGCAGGATGCTGCCTTTCAACCTGCTGCTGTGTGCCTCTTGCCCTGCCACCCTTCCCTCGTGGGCAGGGAGAGGGGAAGGCCTAGGTTCCTGAATTCTGTCCAGAACTTCCACAGCATTGCATTTGTGGTGGAGGCTGGGCAGCATACTTGAGCACAACCCAGCTGTAATGCTGGCCTTCTTTTCACTTTGAATTTTAAGTTGTCGCTGGTGGAAGGTGATAGGTTGACAGCCATGGAGGCATCTGCTTAACCCTTTTACAAGGCATGCCAGGAGGGTGACTGTTGCTCAGCAAACCCCTTCACTGCTGTGTGTTTGCTTCCAAAGGTGAGACTGTCTGTCAGCCGTGTGCAGGGTAAGTGCTGTGGGAGCCCCCTTTCTCCACAGTCTGTGCACAGTTAGATTCACTGTGCAGTTAACAGCTTTTTTTAATGAAGGGGAAAAGGTTGCACAAAACCTGCAGAGTAGGGGCAGACAGCGAACTGCATGCCTTTCTGCTCACACCACTGGGAGCTGAACTCCTTTGGCACCCAGGTAAATTCCAGGTTTCTTGGGATCTGTGGTCCCTGGTAGGGAGTCAGCAAGTAACAAGTTGTGGGATTTTCAGACACCCCCACCGGCATGCAGCATCCAGCTCCCACTGAAAGTAGGTGGGATTGAGTGCCAGAGCCTCTGGGAAAAATCCCTCCTTGCCCAGATATTCTCAAACAGAAGCTGATTGCCTATGTTTTCAGTCTTTCCTTTAAAAAGAAAACATCACTGACTTCTTACAAGATGTTAGATGAGCTGATGAGTTCACACAGGTTAAACATAAACAACACATGCTGAACAGCTCTGTCATCAAACTCTCTGCTTTGCATTGATTCTTAGCACCTGATGCTTTGTACCTCCTTCATAACAACATGACACACAGACAATCCTACTAGACAGCCAAGTTTTTCACTTGCACTCCTTGTAGCTCTTGTTTTTAGCAGAAAGCAGCAGCTACTGAGCTAGGGCTTGAAGATAAAGTGGTTAAGCAGAACACATGGGCAGGACTCCATTTCACAATTTGGACCTCTGCATTTCTGTGAAATGTGCTCCATCCAAGTGAAATGATCGATAATATTACTTAAGGACATGGAAATGTATCCTTTTAAATGAAGTCACTATAGCTCTTCTGCCAAATAATTACTACTACTTCTGTTTGAATCCCCATCAGGTCTGTTACTCTCTTTAAAAAATAAAAAGCTCAGAACTGTTCAGTGTCTCATGATCTCAAATGTCTGTGATGCTTTTTCCATAGCAGGTTGTTGCAGACAGCATCATAACAGTTGCAGTGACTGCACTCAGACAAGCAGCACAGACTGAACACCATCACTTGCTTAAGAACATCTCAGGTTTTCCTCACAGGTCTTCTGCTCAGGCAGAGTGGGGTGTTAGTTATGCAATAGGAGTTTCGGGGGGGAAGTCCTCTTTCGAGAGGGAATGTCTGCAGGTGGGACAGATTTGGGATTTCCCTTCCCTCGCCCCATGCAAATATTACTGATTACTGTTTTCATGCTTCGGCCTATCCCTTTTGAATTACTAACCACATGACAGTTAAGAGGAACACCCAAGTGGCTTAGCCTTTCACTTCTGTCGTCTAAGTGGTTTAGGTACTTACTTCCCTCTGAAGGTCAGCAGGTAGGTAAGTTCCTTTGTGACTTGACTGCTTCTGAAAACTTCACAGTTTGTGACCCAGCCAGGATGCTGCAGAGGCTCAGATATGTGACAGAAACATCATAGAATCATAGAATAGCTGGGGTTGGAAAGGACCTTAAGATCATCTAGTTCCAACCCCCTGCCATGGGCAGGGACACCTCCCACTAAACGGTGCCTCCCAAGGCTCTGTCCAGTCTGGTCTTGAACACCACCGGGGATGGAGCATTCACAACTTCCCCGGGCAACCCATTCCAGTGCCTCACTACCCGAACAGTTTGACTTTTTTGTATGCTTGGTAGTTACTGCCAGTTGCAAAGATTCCAGTCTAGCACTGACCACAGAACAGTGGCTGTGGACAGCTATCAGCAAAGAAGTGAGTTACTTACTTTGGCAGAGAGAAAGATCCCTGAAGATGGAATTTTAACCTTTAACTGATTTTGTTCGTCTCATCAAGTGAAAACTCCACAGGATACTGCTTCATTCAGATGCATCTGGGCTGTAGTGGCCAAATACAGCTTTCTCCAAAGCAAAATTGTTCTGAGTGGAGAAAGGAAGGGAAGTGGAAGGAAAATCTGAGGATAAAGGGGATCAGAAGAGTACACAGCACACACTGTTCTAAGGTTCTGGTTGTTAGAAATTAGTCTCTGTTTTGAGCTCTAAGGACGTTTGACAGTGTAAAAAATGTGGGTTTTTTTGCAAATACTGAAGTTGCATTTTCAGGTTATTCCCTTTAGCTTGGTCTCTTGCTTCCTTTGAGCATTCTGGCTTTGGGCATGTTCAAATACGCTTTTCTGGGGTCCAATTTTAGCTTCCATGCCAAAGTTTTTTGCAGCATGTAAACTTAGGGGGGAGGTGTGTTTACATTTAAGTCTCTGGTATAGATCAGCTTCTCTGTTGATGTACAGTTCTCTGTCCTACAGTTGATTTCCAGTAGAGGTGTTGCAGCTTATTTCAGCAGAGGGACAGGCCTAAGAATTTATTAGCAAGACAAGCAACTGCTTCTGGCATCACAGATAGCTCTGGAAGCGTTTTTCGTGTGTGTGCATGTGTCTGGGTGTATGCACTTGCAGATATAAAAGCCAGAGCACGTGTATTTTTTCTATATTAAGGTATGTCTTTTCCTTTGAAAGAAAATAAAATACTGTTTTGGTTATGTTTCTTAGCTCCGGTGCAATGCTGGAGCGATGAACACTGAGATTTTTACTGACAGGAACCTGCTGCATCAATATACGTAGGCTGGGTCATATTTTTCTGTGGCCCAATTTTGGGGAGGCTATGCCAAGGCTGTTTTGTACATAGAAGGGGAAATCAAATTATTTGCAGGGTTATCTTCCTCACTGGCGATGCACTGACAGTTTTGAGTTGCACTAAAGGGATAATGATCCAGGGTTAGAGGGGATGGGAAGAGGCAGAGGTGCTGAGTAGTTGGGCTGGCATCCTGCTGTCCCATAACTCCAGGGAAAATTTCTCTTTCAGCTTTACAAGCAGGTGAGTATGTTCCTTCCAACTGGCCTGATGATTGTGTTACAAATGCAGGCATGCCTGTCTTCTAGGAATTCCTTCCTTTCCATTATAAAGGATTTTCATTCTTCTTGGGTGATCAAAAAGAATGCAGAAGGAATCTGGAAAAGCAAATGAAAGGGGCTCACCTTTTCTTATTTTAAAATCTAAAAGAGTTCTTAGCAAGTTCTCCCCTAACTTGAAAACTTAATTAGCATCTGAAGCAATACCTCCTTTTAATTTAGATCATCAAATTAAATTTGGAAAGAAAGCTAAGCACCAAATTCTAGTCCTGACAGGTAACAAAAGCATGAAACCATTTTCACATGCATATGATGCATGCTGCTTTATGGCAGCCTTTCACAAATGCAATAAGCAGGGTGTGTTGGGTTGGGTTTTTTGTTTTGTCTTCTTTCTTTTTGTTTTTATTCACCACCTGATTTACTGTTCTCTCTTTGCCTTTTTTTGCAAGACAGGTCTTGATGCTGCTTTTCCCGAAGTGAGAGGGCAGAGGGATGGAGTGAGCTTTTTCCTGAAGTCTTCTGAGTCCATTTAACTTGCTAAAGCAGTTGTTGCTAAAGCAGTTGTTTAATGCAGAACTTGGGTGAATAGAAACTTCTGGTTTTGCAGGGAGACTGGGGAGGAAGGGGACCACGTTTCCCCTGACTTAGGGGAATGCTGCTCCCCTCCTAGTGCAGGTGAATCTCTGCTTCTGTAGAATGACAGATAGGCTCCTCTAGGATTTCTGATTCTTTGCTGGTGAACTGTCCCTTTCACTTCTATGCAACTGCTGATTTAAAAGAACTCGTGTACTTTAGCAACATGTATAAATTTGGCAAAATTACATCATGTAATGCTTTTTGACTTCTATGGAAGTTGCTTCACTCCTACTTGCCATCTTTTTACCTGTCCCAAATTTTGCATGGTTAAACTTCTGCAGCTAAGATTCAGGTGTTGGTGGCCAGCAGTCTTAACTCCCTCATTCTAATTTGAGATGTAAATTGCAAAGCTTTCGAGTAAAATCGTTTAAAGAGCACAGTCATACGTACTTCTAAGTACACGCTAGCTATTAAGCTCTCCAGCTGACAGAATATTTAGTGTATAATGGTCAAATGGCAACTGCTTAGGATTAAATGTTACTGGACTGACGCCTTCCGTTTATAACTGCACTTAGATGCAGTTGTCAGAGAAATGTGTTTTACTTGTGGTTTAGCTACTAGCTCTTCCCCATTCAACGTGATATATGGTAATACCATTGCTGACCATTCATCAAGTGGGAAACAGATGGCACTAGTTTCCCTTCTATTGAAAGATGGTGTTGAAAGGCTGCTCCTGTGAGAGCAGCAGCAACAATGCAAACCAAAATATTTTCAGAATATATGTCTGATACCAGTCTTTGCCAGAACATTAACTGTAAAACATGCATCTTGTTCTGCTGTGGTGTAAATACCAGCTGGTGACAGAGATCATCTCGCCAGCATCTGGATTTCTGGGAGAAACCAGGTTAGAACATAAATCACGTTGTTGATATCAGTTCCGTCTCCTGTCCGTAACAGCCAAGATGTTCTTGCTGCCCAAGTTTTAAGTTTTGCAGCACTGATGAACCTTGTGTCTACAGCTCGTCTCTAACTTTTTGAAGAAAAGCAGGAGACCATGGACCTAACATTGGGGTGGTCAGACAGAATCTCGAGGTGCTGGTTTGTAGTTGAAAATTCCCATGTGAACATGCTGTTGGATCTCTAGAGGCTTGTTAAACACAGTGTTCTCAGGAGACTGTCTCTTGAAGAAGCACATAGGATGCTAAGATACAAAAAACATAAATTTTTGCCTACATTCTATTGTTTGTTTATCTTGACAGTCCAAGGATGCCTGCCTGATTTGCCTGTGTACTCATTTGCTCCATGTCCCTAAAAACATACCCAAACAGAAGCAGAGAGTAGTTTAGAGTCTGTCTGTCTCTCAGCAAGCCCATTCAGCATCTCCTAAGAAGCCTGGCAACATTTGGGGTAACTTTGCTGGATATTTGCACAAGTTATTCCTGGGAGAATCTAGCCCTAGGTGAGCTACTTGTGCTGCAAATGTTCACAAAGGAGAAAGGAATACAGCACTTCAAGCCTCTGGCAAATAGCGTGATTTGGGACAGGAGGGAGAGAAAGATCGATTCCCTCTGTCTCTCTCTTCTAAGCTTGGAGGATCTCCTTAGTGATCAGCTTGCGTATCTCCCTTGCTGTCAACAGGCTCTGTGAGGGGCTTGGTCAAGACAAGCTATTTAGATAGTTGACTTGTGTCTTTCCTATGTTTGTGCAGTGGTAATTGTAAGGAGACACAGCCTTAGTGGGCACCAAGTATTGTATAACTATATGCTAGATGGAAATGTGAGCATGTACGCTTTCAGATGGATATGGGTTCTTTCATGGATCTTGTGTGAGAGTATTAACCAACAATATTTACTTTAAATAGAATCTCTGGGTTTCTGTTCTCAGGAGCCTGGGAACCGTGTATGTTTATTTTGTGGTGCTGTCATGCTTTGATCTTCCTCTTTGGGGTGTAGTTTCACTTTTGGAGAACAGTGACTAGGCCTGGGTTGTTCACTAGCTTTTGCTGTGGTGCCGCAAAAATATGCATGATCTTCTTCCCCTCACACGCTGTCTCTGTCTGTCAGTAGTAAGCACAGTGGTAGGTACAGTTGTTTTGTGGAAGCATGTTTTTGACCTCAGTTGAACCTTTTTTCAGTGTTTGGTTTTCCTCTGTAATGATGTGGCAAGTCTTGGGGCTGTAGACTGAAGATTTCAGATTAATTTTCTCTATCCTTCTGGAGGATATTAGAATTGCATCCCTTGCCTTTCTGCAGGTGGAAAATACCTATACCACATACCCAAGTTGGGTTGCTGGCAGTTCAGAGTCGCTGGGACTAAGAATGGCTAGGAGCTCCCTGTCACCAGACTTACCTACACGTGATAGAGATGCTGCCTTCCAGAAGGTCCTGCCTGACCTGCTGGGTTTTTCAGTAGTATTTGAGGGGAGGAGAGGTGGCTTTCTGTTAGCTTTTACGAGAACATAACAACTTGGCCTCTTGTTAAAGGAAGAGGGAGAAACCTTGTGTTATTTGTGTGGCTTCATCTAATTTTGCTTCTTTTTAAAAGCAGAAGTTCTCAGCAGTCGGAACCTAATTCTCATGGAGCTTCCTTTAGCAGGTGGCCTGTCCCCTCTCTAAGCATTAGTGTGGTAAGCAGCAGAGCTGGCCTTTTGCTCCCTGCAGTGGGTGATTTGAGACAGACCCTGTGCCATGGTCTAAGAGACATCTTAGAATGGTCCCTGCCTGTTTTGTGAGACAGATGCTGTGTGGCATATGAGGACTTGCTGTGTGTCCAGGCTCAGTGCCAGGAAAGCACCAGCTTTGCTCAGTTTCTGAAATGCTGTGGGAGCTGTTTGCTCTGACAGCTTCTCATGCCATATCAGACTGCATCCGCACTGGGGAGTAACTGATGCCTGGGGACAACTGATTTGGTGCTGGGGACACAGAATCACAGAATCATGTGTTGAAGGGGTCTTTGTCATGATGGCTGAGGTAAGTTCACTTTAACCAGCATTAAAAGTTTTTGCCTGGAAAACCTCCACTGTATGTTACTGCTCTGATGGCAAATCCCAGCCCAGGTACCAAAAAGGATAGGCAGACCTCTGAGAGTGGCATGGCTTTTGGCTTTGTGACTGGTCTGGTGGTTAAGAAGAAACAACTTCCCTGTAAATGGGAGTACTTTTTGCTCCAGCATCACTGGTGGTGGCTGAGGTGTGTGGTAGGTGCACGCTGAAATGCGCCCCAGGGTCCTGCTTCCCAGCCCTTTTCCAGCTAGGTTTCCTTCCCATGGAAAGGAAGGCAGGGAAGGTGGGAGGGTGAGAAATGAGCTTGTGCTGACATGGAGCTGGGACTCTCAGCCAGGCCTGAGAGTGGAGAAGTGCTCCTGGGTCCTGCAGCGCAGACATGGCTGCAGAGGGCTGGGTGGAACTCCACCCTGCTGTTTTTAGAGCGGCTTTTCAGGTATGTCTGCAGCCTGGAGGTATGGCTGCAGCTCATTTAAAGTTACTCCTACTCGCTTTCGACAAAGTTTGGCAGGGCTGTTTTCAGCAAAGCACCAGTGGTGATGATGAGGAAGTTCCAGTGACCCAGGGCTTGCGCAGGTTCACATGGCCTGTACCTGCAGCCTGTTTTACCACACATAGGGTTTTCATTAGCCAAGTCAGCTGCACTCACACCTCTGGGTTGTACTGTTGTAGATGTGCCCTTAGAGTAGAATGGTGCAGTGATGAGCTTGTCATGAGTCTTGCTGGGTGTTGCTTAACACTCCAGCTGTTGTTAATTCTTTTTTCTTTTCCTTAATAAGACAGTACATTCCAGGTACATCTGTTATTTTAAGGCAGTGGAGGATAAAGCTATGGCCTAATCTAGCAATTTCCCATCCCGAATAATAATTTACTTTTGTCCAGTGAACTGCCAAGGTTTTTCTTTCAGTATCTAACAGTGATAAGTAACACTAGCTCCTTTTTGTTTTCACAGGCTACAGGTGGGAGGAAAAGATGTTTGGCTTTCACAAACCGAAGATGTATCGGAGTATAGAGGGCTGCTGTATTTGCAGAGCTAAGTCTTCAAGTTCTCGTTTCACTGACAGCAAGCGTTATGAAAAGGATTTCCAGAATTGTTTTGGGTAAGATTATTTCTTTAGTCAACATCATGTTTAGTTATGGTGTCGATCTCCATGCCATGAACCTCACATGCTGTCCCTCTTGCTCTGGAAGACTGAAGGGTTAGGTTAGCAGAGGTGCGTAATTGGAAAAGTCTGGCTTCTCCCTCTTCACAACTTCCCTGGCGGGGCCAGGAGGGGCTGGATCTGCTGCTGTGTGTGGTACCATTTGGTTGTTGATTTTACTGTTGCTGCCAGTGGTGAGCTGCTATAGTTCCTAACAGTGAAGGGTCAGTCCCATGCCTCTCACACCTCGCAGCACATGCGGGACTTATTTAGACCTCTCTCAGACTGTGCATTTTGCACTTGTTCCTTAGAGGAGGTATAAATTCCTACACAAGGTGGTAAACAACACAGGTACCTGGAGATTTTCTGTGGCTCTGAAGATTGAAGGGTGTCAAGCAAAACTTGATGAGTAAATATTTAGCAGTTCCAGCAGGGTTTATGCAGAGTGCCCTGTTTCAAGTGTCACTGTCTTTGTTCAAATAGAGCGTATTGACATGATATTAAACTTCCTTTGGAAACACTTTCTGATGGAAAGTGAGCATCTGGTAATTAACTTTCCAATTAGCTAATGTTGCATATGATGTTACTTGAAAGCATCAATAAGCAAAACTTTAAATACCAGTGATCTCTTTTACTAGCTGCTGGGGCTACAGGTCACAGCAGCTGGTAAAATAACAGAAAGTATTTAAACTTATTTGACATACCTTCTAAGAGCTTCGAAATTCTGTATAAATTTGTGCCCCTGAATGTTGGCAAAGCAAATTCTTCTGTGATAGCTTGTGATTATTTTTTACTTTGTTCATTTACTTTTCCCCTGAGGTATAAGAATTTCTCCTATTTGTGCTGTAGTTTTCCATGAAACCATTTCCCCTGGAAGAAGTCAGTGTTGTTAATAGCTATTTTCTGCTTTTTCTTTCCAGTCTTGTTGCATTACCTCTCTTCAAAATGTTAAGCCCAAGAGGAACTTTCATGCACTGTATTAAAAACTATATATGCATACCAATATTGCTTCTCTGTCTCAAGCGCTTAACTTTATGTGTGTAAATCTTTGCAGTCTTTAGAAATATTTCTCTCTCCCCCCTTTTTCAAGAAACACTCCTTTCATGTGCAGCTTTATAGTGCTTTGTATTTACCATGGATTTTTGTACATAAAGCTAGTGCTGACAGTGTTCCTTATCATGTTTCTTTGCTCCTGTCCTTGGCAGTGGAAAGACTGTGTGAAGACTCATTGCTTGTTTTTGTTGCTGTTAGCTATAACAAAGAAGCTTGCAATGTACCAGGGCCTTTGGTCTTGTGCTATCTGAAATATGTTTGCCAACGTAGAAATGCAGTCTTAACACTGAGCAAATAATGGCTTATCTGAGCCTGCCCCATTCATCTATAAATGCTTCAAAGTCTTCCCATTTAAGTAGCTACAAAATTCTACAGTATATCTCCTTCATATTCCTTTTAGCACGGATTAGCAGTAGAAAAGGTTTCTGGAAAAAGCGTGTAAAAGGGAGTAAGTATTGCTGTCATTCCAGTGACTGCTGCTTCTGAAACCTTATCCTACGCTTATGTGGGAGTGTGTTAGGTGGTATTTGTTACTCATCCTTGAGGCTCTGTGAGAAAGTTAAGAGCTGAATAAGCTTTTGTTGGATCTCTGAAGTCTGTTTCCAAATGTACATTCAAGGAATATGATTATTCCTCCTCCCTCCTTCTCCAAGCCAACCAACCATCCCACTGGAACTGTTGAGTGGGTGTTTTTTGGGGGGTGGTATTTTTGGGGTTGTTTTTTGGATTTGATGTGGAATGTTTTTAAAAGGTGGTGGGACTGATTGTTTTTGATGCCCCTCTGGAAGCAGATTACAACAGATTTCTGTATGGAAGAGTGCTTTGAAGGTGAGACCTGGTCTTTAAACTTCAGTGTTTGAGAACCCTTCTTGTCCAGCAATTTTTATGCTTCTTGCTGTTAGCAAGCAGAGGTGTGTGTTTATTAACTGGGTTTAAGTGATTTTTGCTTTTTTTCCTTTACCAGGCTCCACGAGGCCCGCTCAGGAGACATTTGCAATGCCTGTGTCCTTTTGGTGAAAAGATGGAAAAAATTGCCAGCAGGATCCAAAAAAAACTGGAATCACGTTAGTCATTTATTTCTTCTCCACCCCAAAACTAACTAGTCTGTGCTTTAGACCATCCTGTTAGAGAGGGGAGGTGCTAGTGAGAATTTGGTGTTTCCTGTTTCTCCCCCCACACTTTCCCTTCCCACCCTCAGCATCTCTGAAGTCATTTCTGGAGTATTTCCTGTTACATGGCTCTTACCTGTCTTTGGTTTACATTCAAACAGTGATTATGCAAGCCTGGGATGGAGTCACAGACTACCTTGAAATGTAATTCCTTGTTTTCACAAGCTCACAACTGGATCTAAAAGTCTCTTGTAACACTCAAAACATTTCAGATTTGGCCTCTATCCAGAATTGGCTTCTTTTTTTAAATAGTTTGAACAAGCAAGGTGACTTGCTCGAGCAACACATAAATCAGCGTCATTTAGTCAGATAATTATAATGACTAGTATCTTGCGGCTATTGCTACTCATTCTGTTTTGATACAGCTAACTCATTTTGGGCCTAAGGCTGGGAAGATGATCAGAATTCTTTGTGTATGTTATAATCTTTATTCAAGAGACCTTGATGGGAATGGGAACCAGAACTGTGGTTATTAATACCACTGCCTTTATTCAGAAGTTAAATTGATGATTTCCAGGGCAAATGCTTGGCAGACACTCTTAACCTGTATTGGCTTAAACAAATGTTGTTTAACTAAACTGAAATTTCCAGAAATAGGAAAAAGGCTAAAGTTGAACTGAATGTGGTTTTTAAGATAGTTTACTGCGTTTCCCTACAGACTCAGCCTCTTGCAAACCAGATATAAGTAAAACATATGAGTGTCGGTGCACAGAACTGCCTTGGTTAAAACTAAATTGGTTTTGAACACCTTCAGCTGGGTCAGCTCATGTACTTTGATTAGGGCAATATCTGGGCATGATGCAGAAGTATTATGCATGCATTTTCTGTGTTCTAGGTGGTAGATGCCAGGGCTGGACCCAGTCTTAAAACAACATTGAAACCAAAGAAAATGAAAACACTCTCTGGAAGCAGAATAAAGAGCAATCAGATCAGCAAGCTGCAGAAGGAATTCAAGCGGCACAGTAAGTGGATCCAAATGGATTTTGGCTATAAACTTTAGCCTCCCCTAGCATAGCTGTTAACTGGCTGAGCTGAATCACCACCTAGATTCAGTCGTATGCTTACACATTTGGATGCTTACTGTTCTCACACTCTCTCGTACTCCCAGGGCTCAGGAAGGGGGTGGAATGAGGAGGAAGAGCTGGTGTACAGTGTGGGCTGTGAGACAGAAGTGGGGAAGCAGTGGGGGGAATGGGAAGCCTGGCTTGAAAGTGTAGGCAATTGTAGGCAATAAGCTTATGCCCCATGGTTAAATGATGTGTCTCTAGAAAGAACTTCTTGGGCAAGACTCACTGAAACTAAAGTTGGAAGAGGTTTCCCCCTGCTTTCAGTAATGCACTGTGGCCATTTCAGCTCTTTTCCCAAGAAGCAGTGTTCTGTTCCTAGCTCTGTTAGCCATTTTCTTCTATGCAGTGTTTTCAACCAAGGCTTTCTGTTTAACCCAGATTTTTCCCTCTGGTTTTAAATTCGTGCCATATTTCCTCTCTGTCGTTTCCTTACACCTTGCTCTGCCATTCTCGGTGATTTCTTTCCACCAGCTTTTAGATTCTTCGAATAGATTTGGATTCATAGCTTTCTAGAAAAGCCATCTGCCAGTTATGCTCTAAATACATGTCAGTACTTCAGGTTTTTCCTCTAAAGCAAACTTTGCAGCTCCTTAACTGTTACTGACTTGGTCGTGTCTCTTTCAATTATCCTACCAGGCCTGGAGGAAGAGTGCTCTAAAGAATCAGTAAAGGTCCTGACCCCAAGGGCGGGAGTCTCCTCATCCAGTGTGCTGTAGTTGATCTAATTGTGTTACTGTAGGTACGAGAGATAATAACTATACAGGTAGGCAGGTAGACCCTCTGTTAAGGTGTGTGTCTGCACAGAGTCCATAGTTCATAGTCTTGATCCAGCAAAAGCTCAACCTGTTGCATTAGTGAGAAGAGCTTTGCAACTGAATGGGTAAGAAAGGAGATTTACAGTGAGAAAGTACTAGGTCTGAAGTACAGATTCTCATCCTCTTCAAGGATCTTCAAGTGATTCCAGAGTGAGAGTAGGATCTTTTCCAAAGGGAGGCCAGTATAGGCTATGTTTGAGAGCCAGGAACTGAAGCCTCATCCTGAACGTCTTTTCCCCCCTGTGTACAGACTGTGAGCTCTGTCTCCCAAATGCTGGTAGTCTCTATTGAAGCTGGCAGGGGCAAGTGAAAAACGGGTTGTTAGTTTTTTCTTGTTAATTAAAAAAAGTCCGTCTCTGTTCCCAATCCACATGTGACCTGTTAAAAGTCAGGAAGAGAGTAAGTCACTGGGTGCATGTCCTGATTCTTGTTTTTATTCTTTCCCCTGCAGATTCTGATGCGCACAGCACCACTTCAAGTGCCTCCCCAGCTCAGTCACCCTGTTACAGTAACCAGTCTGACGATGGTTCTGACACAGAGATGAGCGCTGGGTCCAGCAGAACACCAGTTTTCTCCTTTTTAGATCTCACTTATTGGAAAAGGTAAAAAGCAACAGAATGTGCGCTCTGTGCAGATAGCAATTCAGCATGCATGGTACTTGATTATGCTGAACTTCATTGGTTTTAACAATATACTTTAAGTTGCAGAGTATTATGTAATGTCTGTCTGTGAAAGAAATGCCATGTGTTTAAGGTATTTTCCCCACCTCTCTCCAGTTCCCTAAATACTAATACAGTTGCACTTAAAAGGTAGGAAAACCACAAGATCTTCTGGGAGCTGATGAGCTTGTTATCTTTTACTGCTTGTTGTGACGTAGTAAACCCTTGTTCAGTTATTGCTTTATTGAAATTGTTGTAGATTTTGCTGCTTCCCCTCAAAGCATGTTTGTAAGTGCATTGTAGTCAAGGTTAGTTCAGCCCAGGTAGCTGGGTATGTGAAACTTCCCTGGGACACAAAATGGGAGATGTAGTTTTCTACAGACATGGGTTTGGATTTGGATTATTTTGTTGGGTTTTATTTTTCTTAAAGCAGGTGTTGTGGATTCAGACACAGACTTGTTTTCGCTTTCTGAGGAGCTTATTCCCACCTATCCCTGAGCTGGAGGCTCAGAGAAGTTATGTTTTGGGTCAGACTGAATATTTTTGCATTTCTATAAATTCTCTATATTCTAAACACGCACACACAAACTATCTGTGTCTCTCCCTGCCATTTCTTCCAGGCAAAAAGTCTGCTGTGGAATTATTTATAAAGGGCGTTTTGGGGAAGTTCTCATAGACACTCATCTCTTCAAACCTTGCTGTAGCAATAAAAAGTCTGCCACTGAAAAGCCAGAACAAGAAGGACCGCAATCTCCAGCAATCTCCACCCAGGAGGAGTGGTGACTTCCTTGGATAGCTGCAGAAGGTTATACATATCCTCTTTTTCCCTGGAAAAATACTAGAAAAGTGACTCTTGACTTTGGACACCTGCTATGCTGCCAAAAGACTATTCCCTAGAACTGTTTATTGGGTTTTAGTGCTACAGTTCCACAAACTCTGAAGCCAGTTTGTATCCTTTCAGAAAGACTGTATATAATATTTAAGATTCTATGGAACACTTAGCAAAGCTGAATGCTGCTGCAAGGTTGTCGAATCTTTTCTCCCTTTCTTCCCCCTCTACTTGCTTCACCAGTGAATTTGAGGGTGGGGTTTTGTATATTGAAAGTATATGTAGTTTGTGTTCCTGTATTGACAGAAGCAGTGGTTGTAAGGCATTTTTTTTTAAGTTGATTGGTAACCTCCCTTAAATCCCCAAGAAAATATTTCATTCTTAGACATGAATGAGTCAATAAGATGAACTAATACATAGAAATGATATGTCACCTCTCTAGTTATATAAATATATATTTTTAAAGGTGTGGAGATCTCACCCTGTACTACTGACGTAACAAAGACAATTATTTCATCCCTCCTGTGTGACAGACTGGCAAACTGCAGACATCTCTACTACAAGCGGTAGCTATCAGAGAAGGCCCCCAACATAAGGGGTGTGAGGGAGATTTACCCAAGACCTAAACATAGTGAAATGGGAGGCTACTTTGGTTTAAGCCAGCAGCAAGACACCCTGGGCTTCGTGTTGTAACTGACTAGTGGTTAGAGGCAGACCAAGAAAACATCCTGTTGCCCAAGTATATAATACCTATAAGTGATGGCTGAAACTTAGTAACTGCTATCTGCTGGCCCAGTGCAGCTGAAATGTGACCGCAGATCAGACTTTCTGCTGGTTTGGGACCTGACACAAGAACCAAACCCCTTGATAAGCAAATCAGGCTCTGGTCCACAATCTGAATGCAGCCTGGGGTCTGGATTCATGATTGCTCTTTTGGAGCCCCTCCCCTGCAGTGCTTCTCCGTGTTTGGGTTTGGGGTTTGTTTTTTTGTTTGTTTGTTTGTTTAAACAGATCAATTCTTTTGTGAATACTGAGTATGAAAAGTTGTGTTAAGAATGGTGCTGAGCTGAATTGAGGCAGCTCTGTTTGCATACGTGTTCAAAAGGTAGTACTTCTTACATGATTCCCAGACAAAGTTGTGTGCAAACCGTTGTGACACACCTTCAAACTCCACTTTGCCTGTAGGGTGGAAGCAGCTTCCTGAAGGGTGTGCTGCAGATTTAGCTCCCAGTTTCTTCATGTTCTTTTTATGAAGGTTTTCACGTATAAGCTGGGAATTCTGCTTTTTTGTTTGTTTGCTTCTGTTTTGGGGGGAGGGGGGATTTTACTTACTGTTAATCTCTGGAGATACTCTACGATGGGTTGTTACAAGCTTCCCTTTGTGCAAGAGTCATCACCTAATACTGTGGTGGGTAGGGCTTAGGACTGGATTTCCATGTAGTCTCGCTTCCTGTAATGGGAATGATTAGCAAATTAAAAGCATAGGTAGGGAAAGATGTGCAGGTTTAAAGAGAAGCCTCTACCCTCAAAGCTTTTCTCTTCCTTAATTTTCCCTCTCTTTCCATTGGGTAGGCCAACCTCAGGAGAGAAAGAACAACTAGCGGAAGCAGGGTTTTGATATATCACAGCCCTACAGCTTTCATTGGTCTTACTTTGCTTTTCCTAAGCTCCCTGAGATTCTGAAGGGAGGACAAAGCTGCCTGCCTTGCTTTCATCTGCAACCAAATAGAACCATTCAGGTTGGAAAATACCTTTAATACCATCAAGTGCAACCATGGGTATAATGGCTACGTGCTTGAACAATGGCTTAACTGGGTTGGTTGTGTTTATTAAGGGCTTGAGCAAGAGTTCTAGCTGGTTTTGCCGACACCTGCTTTCATTTCTATTTGTCTTTTCAGCATCCGTAATTCTGTACACCTAAGGCGGCAGTGTTGGTGGTAGGATGTGCTCTGATATGGATCATCTCTTCTGTATTTATTTATTTATTGCTAGGTTTCAATCACCAACTGCTTCCCCTACTCCCTCCCACCTTTTCCATTCCCGGTAGTAATGCAAAAATGAACTGTATGTAGTCATGCACTTTGTATTAATGTATTAGAAATCTATGGAACCCATTTTGTACTTTTATACTGTTCAGACACTTGTAATCCAAACTTTGTTTTTACTAGGTTAATGAATAAATTTAGACTTATTTAGAAAATAAAACCATTTCTCTATTTATTTCAGCTCTGTTCCATTAATGAGATTAGGTGTTCGAACCAGCTCAGACAACCTGTGTTTCTGTTTGAACATGACTGTTTTTGAGGGGGCAGGAGGGGGAATTCTCTTCCTATTTAATTTGGAAAGAGGAGCAGAGGAAGGGAAGGAGATGATGTTTATTAAGAGACAGCTATCTTGGGGCAGCATCACAGAGCTTTCCCTTAGCACTGCATGTGTCAGGCATTCCTTTACTGGGAATGGGTGGTGCTGACATTCCATGCTCCCCGGGGGGGCATGCTCTGTCTGGCTCACTGGCCCTCAGCTGAAGCAACGGCGTTCAAGGGTTGGTGCTGACAGCATTTGGAAAGGTCCCTTTCCAGATCCAGCCGAGTCGGTGGAACAGACTAGTGCCGCTCCGCTGGAGCCGGGAGTGCTCCTTCCCACGACAGGCGTAGTCAGCTGGATAGGCTCCAGCAGACTGATGGGAGCAAGGTCTGTGGCAGGAGGTGGCAGTGAGTGACTGCGTTTAGAAGATGAGGCTGTTTCCTGATAATGGGGAGAACATCGCAGCCTGAAGCACGATGGCTTGTTCAAGGGGTTATTTTGGACTTTGGTGGAGACACGAATTGATTCCTGCTGATTTGATGGTGATTTTCTTATAAATCGAGCACAATGCTATCCAGAGATTAATGCAGAAATTATACTGGGAAAAGCTCTGCGTAGACCGCAAGGCCGTGTGGTTTTGGTACAATAGCATCTATTTTGGCTATATTTACATTATCTGCTGTAGATGCCTAACATGCCTTGGGTGGGGTTGCGTCCACCTAAAATGAAAACCTCTGTAGAGTTACTGAGGAGAAGCAGTTGCACCAAAAAGCAGTTTAAAGCAGGCGAAACCCAGTGTGTATCCCACTCTTTGCAACTTCCGCCCTTTTTCACATTATGAATTCCTTTTCCCCCTTCTTCTACACTGTTGCTGCATGCCAGTGACTACAGGTACTGTCTGGGAAACCTCTGGGTGCTGAGAACATCAGTGTTGAAGGACAGAGGGCTTTTTTTCATGGGGCAGGTAACCTAATGGAGGGGTACGGCTGTGGAAGTACCCCACCTGTGGAGGAGGAAGCTCCTGTGGAAACTGGGGTGGCAGGACTTGCCATCTTCAGAGCAATGTGAAATGAAATCCAGTGGCAAACTCTGCTTCACCTGAATCAGCTGCCACAATGGCAAGTGTGACATTGCTAAAATACCTGGCAGTGCAAGCCTTGTAAAGGTGCTTTATGATGCTCCACAGATGAGAAGAACAAGGCATGTGACTAGAAGGTATTCTGCTGGAGGTCACCAATGGACAGGGAGCAGCTCCACGATTCCTGGTGCCTGTGCTGAGTACTTGGCGCTGCCGAAGAGGCCGTGGCAGGTTCTCCACTTTTGTACGGTGCTGCATGAAGAGTGATTTTCTTCCTGTGTGACTTCTACAGCACTGAGCCTCTCGCCTCCTTTCTGAGCAGATTGCTGGGTGCCAACCAGCCCCAGGGACTGAACAGTTCCAACTCTTCCAGACTGAACGCAGTGTGTTGGGCTGCATCAAATGGAGCAGCCTGGCCAGCAGGTCAAGAGAGGGGATTCTCCTCCTCTACTCTGCTCTTGTGGGACCCCACCTGCAGTGCTGCATTCAGCTCTGGGGCCTCCAATACCTGGAGAAGGTTCCAGGGAGACCAATACTTAAAGGGCGACCTACAGGAAAGCTGGAGAAGGACTTCTTAAAAGGACCTGTACTGACAGGACAAGGGGGGGTGGCTTTGAAGTGACAGAGGAGAGATTTATGTACTAGGAAGAAATTCTTTGCTATGAGGGTGGTGAAACACTGGAGCAGGCTGTCCAGAGAAGCTGTGGATGCCCTGAGCAACCTGGTCTAGTGGAGGGTGCCCCTGCCCAAGGCAGGGGGCTGGAACTAGGTCAGCTTTAAGGTCCCTTCCAACCCAAACCTTTCTGTGATGTAGCAAAAAGGGAAGCTCCTTCTAAATGGTTCTTGTGGCACATAATGTGACTTTCAGTTTCTCCAGATGAGGGTGAGAGCAGTTATGCCATTTATCGCAAAGAATTTAGGTTCTGTTTTTTGTTTATTAGAGAGTATTATTTGGAGGATATTTGCTAATGTGTCTGAGGGCAAGGTTGTCACTGTAGGAGATGCTAATGTCTTGTTTTGCCATGGCCTCCTGCCCGGTATGAGACTGACTGGGAAGCGACAGGCTGCTGGCTGCGCTAAGCCTTCCGCCCTGGGCATGTCAAGGGGCGGCTGGCGATCCCCCTCAGCCTCTACCCTCCCCGTTGGCTGCAGGCTTCAGCACAGACACCGCTTCAAACAGCTCAGCAAGAACCTGGCCCCAGGCCTCTGCTGAAGCCCGACACTGGACCGGGAGAGCTGGAAATGGACGAGAACCGGGGCTGTCGAGGGTGAGACTTCTTAGAAACGTGGGGTGTGGGAATCAGGCACTCTGGCTGCTGCAGAGACGTGGCGCAGGTGGCTCTTACCGCTGACCTCGACGACGTGCGGGACGACACTGGCGAAGAGACGGCCGCTTGTGAGGAGGTTTAAAGGCCTCGATAGGCACGGGCAGGAGGCAGAGCAGCCGCGCGTTTTGCGTCGGTCGGGGCGTGGGGTCCCTCCGCGGTGCGGCGGCCGCTCCGGGGGCCCCTCAGGCTGCGCCTCCCTCAGGCTGCCGGCGGCCGCGAGGTGGCGCTGCCCGGCCCGGCGGCCCTGGGCGCTCGGGGGTCCGCGGCGGGCGCAGCCGTGCGGCCCCTGCTCAGCCCGGGGGGGTTGGAGCTTCCCGGGACCCCGCTCAGGCGCGGGCAGGAGCCCGGGCCGCCGGTGTTCGACGCTGCGCTCTGCACCGACCCGGCCTGCCGCAGGAAGGGAGCAAAACCCTCCTCCTCGGTCGCGTGTGGAGGCGGGACTGGCGCGCACGGGGCCGGGTCTTTCCTTGCGCTCCCTGGCAGCGGAGAGATGCAGTCTGAAGCTAACCGAGTGAATCGGTTGGCGGATCATAGACTCACTGACTGGTTTGGGTTGGAAGGGGCCTTAACGATCATCCGGTTCCAACCCCCTGCCGTGGGCAGGGACGCCTCCCACTAGACCCATCCGAAGGGCTGTATGGGTTGTAGTTGCAGGAAGCTGGTTCTTCATAGCTCTTCCTTGCTGGCTGGGTTCAGAAAAGCATGTGAGCGCATGATGCGCTTACAGGAGGGCGCTTGGGGAAAGAAAGCTGGCTACTGGATGTGGAGCCCATTCCTGAGGAGGAGCAGTCGGACAGAGCTCTGGGCACGCAAGGAGCGAGGGCATCTGAGCCTCTTCGTCCACAGGGAGTTTCAGAGCACTTGCATGGCCAAGAGTACCGGCCTGGCTCAGGAAGGCTCCACGTGCGCCTGTAGCTAATACTTCCAGAGTTACACTTAGGCTGTGGTGGCTATTAAGGCGCTCTGCAGGTGCTTTTTTGTTGCCTCAGAGATTTTACCTGACATCAGGAGCATAAAGTAACTGTTCAGGTTCTGGTTTAATTGCTGTTTGTGTTCTGTTTTAATAATGGTCCTTAAGTGGCTCTTCAGGTGAGCATCCTCCAAGATGCTCCAAGGCTCTTGAGAAGAGGTGCAGAGGCAGCAGAAAGCATGGTGAGCCTCAGTAGTGCTTGGCGCAGATCAAGGGCTGATCCGAGTTAGCCAGCATGATTCTGGACACCACAAGATGTTGGCTGTTCAGTCAGGCTGCGTTGCATGCTCAAAGTGATGTGCAAGTGTTTGGAGTAGTGGTAAGCAAGCCAGGGAATTGCCATGCCTTCTTGAGCATGCTGGCTTGGTTTTGCCTCTGTTCTTCAGCCTTCTACAGCTTAAGAACCAGGCTGTGGTGAGGAGGGAAGGGACAGCGCTTCCAGTCTGTTGAGATGATCATGGAAAGCTTATGTGTCAGGGAAGGAAGTGGCTGGGTATTTTGTCTGGATAACTTGAGCTAGTCGGTGTGGTGATACGGAGCAGCTTCTCCTCGCTCCCTTTCTTTCTCTCCCTGCCCCCTTCCCACTTCTAGAAGGCAGTTTGGGGCAGAATGAGACAAGCTTAAAAACACTTTGGGGAGGTGGTGTTTAGTGTTTTGTATGGAAATGGAGATGCCTGTCCTTAAACACCTTTTAGGAAGGGGTGTTAAGTGATAGGCTGCTTCTCCACGGTGGAGCAGGAAAGTAAAATTCCAGACTTCACACCTCCACAGGCCCTCTGCTTGGGTATTGCTTGCTGTCCTCTAAATGACCACTTAAGAACCAAGAAGAGCAAACCAGCTGAAACTCTTCAAGCACTGTTCCCTGTGCCCTCCCCACCCTGCGCTCTGATGCACTCACTAGGAGTGAGGTGAAAGGTAACAACAGAGAAACCTTGGTATTATTATAGCAGTATATATAATAATGTATATAATATTAAATATTATTATATTTATTGCCTGGTAACAACACTTTTGTGAAGGACCTCTTCCAACCTGATGAAGTTTAACCATGCCAAGTGCAAGGTCCTACACCTGGGTCGGAGCAATCCGAGGCACAGCTCCAGGTTGGGCATGGAAAAGATTCAGAGCAGCCCTGCGCAGAAGAACTTGGGGGTGTTGGTCAATGAGAAAATGAACATGAGCAGGCTTCAGTGTGCGCTCGCAGCCCCAGAAAGCCAACCATATCCTGGGCTGCATCTGCATCAAAAGGAGTGTGACCAGCAGGTTGAGGGACGTGATCCAGCCCCTCTGCTCTGCTCTCCTGAGACCTCACTTGGAGTATTGTGTGCAGTTCTGGTGTCCTCAACATCAAAAGGACATGGAACTGTTGGAACAAGTCCAGAGGAGGGCCATGAGGATGATCAGGGGACTGGAGCACCTGTATGAAGATAGGATGAGAAAGTTGGGGCTGTTCAGCCTGGAGAAGAGAAGGCTGTGTGGAGACCTCATAGCAGCCTTCCAGTATCTGAAGGGGGCCTATAGGGATGCTGGGGAGGGACTCTTCATGAGGGACTGTAGTGATAGGACAAGGGGTAATGGGTTCAAACTTAAACAGGGGAAGTTTAGATTGGATATGAGGAAGAAGTTCTTTCCTGTGAAGGTGGTGAGGCACTGGAATGGGTTGCCCAGGGAAGTTGTGAATGCTCCATCGCTGGCGGTGTTCAAGGCCGGGTTGGACAGAGCCTTGGTTGTCATTGTTTAGTGTGAGGTGTCCCTGCCCATGTCAGGGGGGCTGGAGCTAGATGATCTTCAGGTCCTTTCCTACCCTAACTAGTCTATGATTCTATGTTTTCACATAAACTCTTGTTTTCAGATTGTAAAACTCAGCCATAAAATTCACCTCCTTGCTGACACCAGGGACTTAAGGTTTGACTATCAGCACTTCAGTCAATCAAATTTCCAGTTAAAGCAAAGCCCCCAGAATCTTCCTTACATATTCTAATTAATTTGCTTTTTCTACAGTCTCTGCGCTTGAAAGTACAGAGTAGTTGTGTGAAATTATAATATGCATGCTCCATAGGTTTCCAAATGAAATTAGATGAAATGAACAACTAAAAATGTTTGCAGTGAGGTGAAAATCCATTTCCAGGCTGGGTTTGCACACTTGCTCACAGCCACAGATAAACCTTTCTTGGCAAATTTTTCTATTCGCCTCCCTCAGAAGCTCCTACAGTGAAGTATTTGCAGTATCCCAGGAGAACAAGGATTATGATGAGTGTATTTAGCTGCACTGTAAATAAACTGAGGATAAAATGAATTTGTGTAAAGGGAGAGCACTACAACATGCACATTTCCTTGTAACATTAGACTTCATTTATAGCTGTCTCAGCTTAGACACCACCATCTGAAGAAGGCAATTCTAGGAAATACACCAAAAATCCCTGCTCGGGAACATTTTAAGGGTGTCCAGAAATCCACCCCTCAGATACACGTTGAGAAACCTCTGTATGGCATCAGCCAGGGCCATCCTGAATCATGGAATGCTTTGGGTTGGAAGGGACCTTCAAAGCTCATCTGGTCCAACCCCCCTGCAGGGAGCAGCGACATCTTCAACTAGGTCAGGTTGCGCAGACCCACATCCAGCCTGGCCTTGAATGCCCCCGGGGATGGGGCATCCACCATGCCCACTGCCTCAGCAAAAGATACCTAAAAGGTGCCTAAATTGGTGAAGTTGCTAGAGAACACCCTCTGTGCTCATTTCGGTATGCTCTCAGGGTCTCACCTCATGGAAGAATAGGAAATGCCCAGTTTGAGGACCAGCAAGAGAATGTCCAGGCTATAGCAAGTCCAGTTTGAGAACTACAAAAGGCTCATTGCCTTGGGAATATCCAGCAAGTCCCTGTGAAAAATCCCAGCAGCACCAAACTGGGATTCTTTTGGCGGTGCACAGGGTCCCCAGACAGAGGCCACCCTGATGTTCCTCTCCGGCGTGAGTTCTCTTTCAAAATCACTTCAGTGGTCTGATGGACAGACATTTATATACATCACTTCTAATTCTGTGTCCAAAAATAAAGCTGTACTGAAACCAGTCAAGAGATAACTCTTTACTTTCTAACTGCCTCTTGCATCCAACCACAAAACTGGCTTGAGTGATAAGACACAAACCTCACTACCTTCCTTCCTGACCCACAGTCACTTGTCAGAAACCGAACACCTCCCAGTGGTGTTAATTTCCAAAATGGCCTCTTCAAACAGAGAGGAGTAACTTTTAACAGAAACACCACCCTTATTGAGATGGATAGCAGCTAGCTTTTATGGCAAATGAAGTAAATCTGCTGGATGTAGAGTAATTTGAAAACCTATAAATTGGAAGAGGACATAAAAAGCCATAATTGCAGTTGTCTGTGCTCCGATGTCTATTCCTCAGGCATCACAAGGGTTTGAGGAACAGCACAGGGAACAGGTTTAAAAGAGATGATACTGATTTGGGGAGAGGTTGGAGAGAGGGTTATGGGATATTGTCTAAACAGAAAAGGATCCCTTTGAGAAATTACCAGCAACACTGATTGCGCATTTCAGTCCCTTCTTTGTCATCTCTTCTCCTGTGGCCTCCCCTCTGATCCTGAGGCACTGAGTTCTGAGCTGGTTTCCTTTGGGCTGTGTGCACCCAAGACTGGCAGCTTCAGGCGGGGCAGATAAGGGCAGCCATCACCCCGGGCCCCAGCAGAGTGAAGTAAAAGATGATTTGTCTAAATGTAAGCAATGGCACTAGTACAAATTGGGTTCCTATTGCAGGTGAGGCATGTGCCTTTTAAGAAAGGTCAGAGAATATGGAGATATGTGGCAGTGTGGAATAAAAGGAGAGCTGAGAAATATCGTGACCTGAACAGATTTTCAGTGGTGTTAGCATACAGTAACCATCTGTTGTCTCTTTTGCTTCTGGAAGGCCTCTGTCAGCAGACAGGAAGCCGGAGCTTCGCCTCATCTGTTTTACCAGCTTCCCATGTGAGACAGGCTGTTTGCTGGGCAGGCACTTTCTCCTCTTTTGAAGGCGTGCAAGTGAAGAGCCCATCCCCTCTGCATCACCTCTCATCGCTTATACAAGCTAACCCTCAGCTATTGTTTGTGCCTATGTGAATAGTGCTCTGTGCAACACGATGCGTGGCTCCGAGGCTTAGATGGGAAGCTGGTGAGCTGCAGATGGCTGCCTGGTGACAGCATGGGGTGGAGGAGAAGGCACAGCAGCCAAGCAGAGATCTGCTGGCAGTAACAGCGTGGAGATAGCTGGCTTCCCACATGTCCCCCCTTGAGCAAAATACCCATCTGCAGTGACCTCAGACACATTTTTACCTGCAGGGAAAACAGAAGAGAAACTCAAACTAAATAGGAATGATTTAATATCCACGCAGAAAAGTGGAATTCAGACTTTTGTAGGTTTTGAGGGGCAAGGGAGAAGTTACAGAGGTGAAATTTCTGCCATGGAGTTTAGAAGATAATCCTGGCAGTCTAAATCGTATTTAGATTAGATTTGATTCTGTAATACAGAAATCTCAGGGAAGTCAAGACTCCCTTCCACATTAGTTTAGTTTCCTACATTGCCTGAATTGGGTTAAAAGCAGCAATGTCTGCAAGCTGTGAACCCTGAGGTAGATTTCTCTTAAATCTCTAACCTGGAGATTATACATCCATGAGCTGGCCAAAATAAAAGGACAGTGTTTATATGAGAGATTAGGCTTTCTGGCTGCCTGTGGCTGCAGGGGAACCAATTCCATGACCCAGGATGGGTCCCCTCTCAGCTCTAGTATTCTATAATGAAAAGAGACAGGATTTGAAACTGTGTACATTATTACCTGCCTCCTTGTTTAGAATGGCTTGGTCAGTTACTGGCAGATAATTGGCCAAACCTGGTGAAAAGAGTTCAAAAATTACACTGTCACATCTGCTCTTGTCTAAATTTGAATGAAGTGAAAATTGCTTCTTTCTGCTTCACATTTTTCTCTCATTTTATAGTCTTTGAAGATGAGCAGCTATTTCAAAAGTTAAGAAAGACCAAGAATCTGATTGCTGTTTACACTCAGGTCACAATTCCCTGTGCTGGCAACATAAATGGCCTTTAAAGTGGCTGTAAATGTCCATGTAAAATTGACAGATGGTACATAAGTATTTCTGTGCACAGGGCCCACTGTTGCAATGCAGCAACAGTGTAAGTCATACGCATATGTGTACAGGATGGGGAGTTTACTCAAGGCCCTTGCTAACTTTAAAGCTGCCCCCTGACATCAAACTGCTTTCCTCTTTCCTCATTAGTTCCCTTGTCTTTGATTGCATCTGTGCCAGAGAGCATGAGTTATTCAAGGGTTAGGACACTATATCTAAAATACAATAGAGTTACAGCAATATCACATTTCCTACTGAAAGGGCATTCTTGCTCTGTTACAAAAATGAGTTATTTCAGTTTGTCTTAATCACTTCTATGAACAGCATCCGTGCAGACGAAGCCCACGGTAACACAGAAAGCACATACTCGGCGGGTTGTAAGCTGTAACTATGTCTTTTTACTTTTACAACTTTTCTTGGGCTTAGGTGCATGTGCATTGGCAAACAGATGAATTGTTTGAGATGTTGCTGTCTAGGAAGTTGTTACAAGCTCATTACAAGCTTACTACAAGCTGCTTGTCATGGTTTATCTGATGGAGGTGAGGCTATTGACGGAGGAGATTGTGGGAGGGGAAAACCGGTGATGGTAGCACACACATAGAAGGTCCTATCCCAGCTCTGGCTTGGTAAATCATAGGACTGATTGGCTGCTGTACTGCTACTTCTGCTCTGTCTTATCCAGTGTTTTGCTTCTTACAAGAAGGTAACTTTAAAGCTACTAAATTTAGGACTTGAATCTGAAAATACATCACAGCCTCACTGCGTAGCAATTTTGGGAATGGATCAAGCCACATATCCAGCTCTCAGTATCTGCAGAATTAGAGTTGTCTAGCACAGAACTCTAAAATATTTAGGTCCATATCTTAAAGTCAACATAAGTAAAATGGCTTGTCAGTAAGCGCAGTAGTGTGCGATTAAAGAGTAAAGGATTACCCAGTACCTGAGGTCCTCTGGAACCCTTGGACCTTCTACCTGATTTCAAAACCCATTTTTTACTTTGGGTTTTCTAAAAGCTTGGGTTGTTTTTTTAATAACGAAACCCCCAAACATGCAACTTAATTGTGGATACTAGCTGACCACTACCTGCATATTCTCAGCCACAGCCCTTTCAAATACATGGGTTGTTGTGAGCAACCCAACACAAGGGGAAACGTGATTTCTGGGTTTAGGATTGTCTTTCTGTCATCTGCTGTAAGCTCTAAATTAACTTAAAATTTCAAATTGGTGGAAAACTTCTGCCCAACAAAATAAATCAAACGTTTGGTTTTACGCAACCCCCATGCATTCATCATCGCTTCTACCTGCCTTAGTATCTACATAGCAATAAAGAATGAGTCAGTCTTCAGTACATTCATTTAATAATTATAATCATTCACCGGGCTAAAAGGATTCAAAGGAAATTAAATGTGCAAGTGACAGACCTCATGACTATGCAACCAAGGGGGAAATTTTCAGATCACGGTTTTAAAGCATGTGTGCTAGGTCACTTTTCTCTATTATCTATTTAGAAATCACTGTCACAGCCCTCTTATTAATGTATGAGGTAGAAAATAAATGTATATTAATTTCAATCAACTTCCTAATTTTTTAAGACATTGCTTTTAAACTCTCCATTACCATATGCAAAGTGGCAAAGTCAGTTCCACTTGATTTATTTCATATGTTATTCCAACAGCATCACAAATAGTTCATTATTATGCACCTCTCCAAATAATGAGTTCAAGGCATTCTTTCCTTCACAGCATTTCAGCTGTACGCTACATGCTACACACTTCATATCACCTAATTGCCTGATGAAGAAGGGAAGCAGGTAGCCCAGGGCTATTGGAAAGAAGCAGCTCTGATAAAATGTTGGACACAGGTGAATACCCCCTAAGGACAATGGAATATTTGGAGGATGAATACAAAAGGGAACATGATGAAACTAATCAACAGGTGATTAAAACATAGTTTAGCTTCCCTCCCTCATCAGGATGCTACTTGTCACCACAAGCATTCTCTCCCAGGGTGGGAAACTTCCAGACAACCAAAAAATTCCCATGAAAGGTGCTGGATAAAGCTAACTGAGCTCTGTCTGAATGCTGCACTTTCAGGATTTGCTGGAACGATTAACATGGGCCTAACACAGCATGCGTTAGCTAACCAGTATACTTCCAAAATGTTGAAAGAAACTAAAACTTACCAAAAAAAAAGGTGTTTAAGTTGGAGTCAATTAATTTCTTGTGCATTAAAATCTGTGCTTTGCTGGCCTGGCAACATAGTAATCACATGAAATGAAGAAGGGGTGGGGGGGGAGTGTTCTTTTAAAATGTCTGCCATAAAATATATCCAAATATTCAGTTGTTTGCATTTTTTTCCCTGTATGTGAACACAGAAGTCACATTTAGGCCTCCACTGAATACAGTGGGAGTGAGGAGCAAAACACCTCTGAGAAGCCCATGGCTTCAATGAAGGCTGGATGCTGTCTTGCAGGATTACTTACGTACTTTAAGATAAACCTGTGAAAAAATACGTACAGACCCAAGGCTTTTGGTTTTCTTTTCAGAGTGGCTGAGCATTTCTGGTCATCACGGATGTTGGAGCTGGCTGTAGGGTCTTAGCCTTTCTGGAAGTGGAGGCTTTTAGCTACAGGGTTGTTTACTTGTTCTAGGGCTACCCTGCGATCTACCTACCCCGGGGCACTTGAGGGGTGTTAAGCCAGACTGGCTCCTGGTTCTGCATCTGAGATCTGATCCACTCACCAGTCACATAGCCTTTGTGCCCAGCCTCTATCTTGGTGCAGTGCAACCAGCTAGCTTGGGATGGAAACTCAAGGGCAAAACAGGCTCACATCCCTACATGCAGCACTGAATAATTCAAGTGGTTCCAACGATCTCTGAGGCCTGAGAAGTCATGGCCATGATCCAAGCATCCAGCGTGGCCCAGGAGGTGTGCTGTTGCTGACGTGCCAGGGGCAAAGACAGTGTGGCCATAGCCTAGACATGTTAAGACAGAGCAGCATTCAAAACCAATGTTTTTTAATTTGTGTGAACGATTCTGTGCATCATGCTGTTGATGTAGGGGTTCAATCTAGGTCACTCTAGTCTGTGAAATGAATGCGTATTTATTTATCACAGAAACATGAAGATAACCACATCTGTTCCTGCTGCCTTCCAGCCTGACAGAGAAGATTTCAAGGTTGCGCTTTCTGGTGTTTGTTACAGTTTTCCTTCCAAGCTGTCGGATGGTCACTAAATCTCTCTCTCCCTCACAGGCTCACCCCTGGCTCTTTGTTTTCTTATCAGCAGTGCGAATGGTACAGGAGTATAATACTGATCTGCTTTCCTGAGGATCTGAAAGCACTCTATTGGCCTCGACTGAAGGCTCTGATTATTTCACAGGTTTTCGTCTTCAGCTGTGCTCGTGTAGACTTGGTTGAAAAACAGGAGAATTGAAAGTATTCTCCTATATCCTGGCAAGCTTCAGAGCTGGGTTTGGTATTTTTTTACCAGAAAATGCTCCTCGTATTCCATTGGCTCTGGGAGGTATGGCAGCAGTGTGCTTTTGAGGACGTTAGGCACTGCTTTTCCATAACTACATTTCTGCATGTTCAAAGTGCTGCAGAAACAGTAGGGTTTTGTTTTCTTTTCTTTTTTAAAAGCAGGACCTCTGAATTGAGCAATATTCATAACTTTTAACACAGAATAATACATATGTATCTGAATTATATGACCAATACAGAGACTAAACAATTATTCGTCAACACCTTAAGTAAAGTTCTTTCCTGTCACTTTTCCATTAGCATACAAATACCGTTCTGGAAAGCTGTCAAGATTTTTACCTCAATGAAGCACTTACTGCTCCTTTCTAAGAACATAAACCAACGCATTAAGATCACAGTTCCTGTGAGCAGGAAACCAGCAAATACAAGGAAACCCCCGTGCTTTTCAATGTGAATTTTTAATAAAAATGAAATCTGTAGAGCACGTTGTCTTACTGGAGTCAGCGGGAACAGGCAAATGCTCAGAGTTAAGCATGGGCTTGTGTACACGTTTAATATGGGTCTGAACAAAAGAAATAATTTACAGGCTTCAGCAATTATGAACATGTTGTGGTGGTCTCAGCCCTGCTGTAAATCATTAACAATATTCCTATTTCTGACAAAAATCAACTGCTGTTTTTTTAAATATATGGATGAGCAATTTATTTGCTGGTGAGTCTAAGAAAATAATGGTTGCAATAGAGATATACTATCTTTTCAGAAGGCAAATGAATAAAGAGCCTGGATTTTATTGAAAGGTAGCATGGTTTAGTGGGAGGTGTCCCTGCCCGTGGCAGGGGGGTTGGAACTAAATGATCTTAAGGTCCTTTCCAACCCTAACTGTTCTATGATTCTGTGATTCTATGAAAGTGAAGGACTACGATCAAAATTGGTTTTCATATTTTGAATTCTACAAGGAATCATTGGAGGTCTTCAAGAAACCATACTATACCATAAATACTTAAACTCATGTCTATTTGCATTCATGTCATCAGTATGGTTCTATTTTGTGAGGTCCAGTGTGAGGCATCCCGACCCAAGGCAGGGGGGTGGAACTAGGATCTCAAGGTCCTTTCCAGCCCAAACTATTCTATGATTCTATATAGTGGGCACTGTAAAATTAAGCATATGCATGTACATTAGTAGAAAACACCTCTCCATTTTAATAAAGCTATCAGAGGGCTGGTTTGGGTCTCTGCTTCATTATTTTCTTCCCTATCATTTTTATTTACCACACATTTAAAGTTCTGTTAACATCTTCCCAGCATAAATTACCATATTATTTCATGTAAATTTGACTGAATCGCATAACAGAACTTTCAGAAGTTGCCAAATTCTCCCCCTCTTTTTCTTCAGTTACATACAGGTGGGTAACATTTTGCATATGGAATTGCTCAGAACCTGCACAAGACAACAGAAAAAAGAAATAAAAAAGAAGAAGAATCCATGGAAATTGAGTCCTGAGTTCAGGTCACAGACACATTTCAGGAATGTCAATTTGTCTGCAGCTCATCCTTTCTTTCTAATGAGAAAAAGACAGAAAGTGGGGCCTATTTTTTTCTTTCCTCACAACATACCGGGTAATGATGCAGAGAAAGGATCAGATTGCAGGGACAGTCTGTGATGGTCTGAAATCAGACTTTAAAATTAAGTTTAACTGAGTCTCCGAATGCAGCTATGACATAGTGAGATTCAAAGGGAAATACAAGTCAAAGATTTTCTACGGGTCCACGTGAAAAGCCTGAAATCAAAGGTGTGTTTAGGTGGCAATAAGAAGGAAATAAATCTGTCATTAGTATTTCCCTGGGAATCATAAAAATCCATTAGCTTCTCTGGAGGAGTTATGGTTATTGGGCATAAGATGAAAGGCATGAAAGCTGTCCAAGTCATTACTATGATTACTGCATAACTGTGCCTAAGATGACCAACTGGATAAAGAAACAACCAAGTCAGGCTGTTATATTTTTGAGACCTATATGACTTAAACATTTTTGAGCCATGCACCATGATCATAAGAGCACAGCCAGCCAGAGATCCAAGCTTGTGAGATGCCAGGAGACACTGCTAGCCTGAGGCTGGAGCCATTAGCAATTAATGATCCTGCAGCTGAGCCAGTGGACAAGTGAACAATTCTGTGAGAACAAAACATGTTCACACAAGAACTCAGAAATCTGAAAAAGAACCCCAGATGTTTGAGACAGGTCTTAAAAAACAATTGCAAAGCTACTTTAATGGAAATGAAAATGGTAACAATAAAGTGCTTTAACAGAGAAATACAACGCGATGGAATAATATTTTAATGGAGGCCTGCAGCATCGAAGAGCTCTTCAGTGCTGCTATGGAAGGAATGGGTTGCCCAGGGAAGCTGTGAATGCTCCAGTCCCTGGCAGTGTTCAGGGCCGGGTTGGACATAGCCTTGGTTGTCATGGTTTAGTGTGAGGTGTCCCTGCCCATGGCAGGGGGTTGGAACTAGGTGATCTTAAGGTCCTTTCCAACTCTAACTATTCTACGATTCTATGACAGGGACGCTGAGCAATTTACAGCTATTTCTTGGGAAGTGCAGAAGCACTTGGGCTATCTGGGCTCTGCCAGAGGAGCAGATGAAGGCAGCACAACTAGCTCACAGTAACCCTGTAGTTAACCCCTGTGCAGAATGGTGAGCGTGTGCAGTTCTACAATTCCTATTCAAAATAGACTCTTCCCATCACAGAACTGCCCTTTATGTTTCGGAAAGAAAACATTTTCCTACAGACTACCAACTAAATAATACAGGTCTGTTTTGAAAACAGCATTGGTTTTGAATGGGGAAAATATACCGAGCAGCTTTTTCTCAGCATTCCTGTGAATGGTGGAGGCAGGATTAACTCCCCTATGGCAAAAGCCACAGATGCTACTAACTTTGAGTGTGTAAACTGAGACATAGAATGTCTCATTCTCCAGAATACTTTGTATATAAAGGAATATATTGTGCTGAAAGAATCCATCCTGGTTTTGCTTACTGCAGTTGTGAATGCTCTAGGACCAGATTCTAAGCCATCTAAAAAAACAAAGATCATGTCCACGTAAAGTTCTTCAGAAGTTTGTAGCATAAATAGGGTTAAGTTCAACTTAAAATCAGTGTTCATTTGTATTATCCATGAAATCACCTTTTCCTGCAGTTATTTTGTTAATTCACTGTAAATCTTCTAAATCCTGCAAGGTGTAAGTCCTGAACTCATCAACTGTTTTAATGCACAATCCAGTTTTGTTCTAAGGCCACATCCATGCCAAGCACCGAACGAAAGAGGGGGAGTGGTTTCATGGAGAAAATAACACTCTAAATGTGTTAACTTATCAAAATGCTGACAGATGTAAAATGAACTGAATTAATATTGGTTTTAAAGGAAAATTGACTTCTACTATTTTCTAACTTTTCAGTGCCAAATTTCACAAGCCTACTCATATTTTAACACCAAATTTCCAAGGTTTCCCCAGTAGTCTACCACTCAGGCTACTCTTATGTCCCACATCTATGCCCCTTTTATGTCCTCTGCATCTGAGTTAAGCGTCTTCTTGCCCATGTGCTCAGTAGCAGAAACACAGAAAACTCAAAGCATGATTCATAAACTGAAAATGAGGGCGGTCCTCTCAGCAGAGTGCCATGGCCATTCAAAGCCTTACAGTCTGCATGCTCTCTGCACATCAACTTTGGACAGACTTCAGCTGCCAAAAGAGCTGAACAAGCACAGGCGTGAGTTTCAACTTTCAAGACGTAGGAGTAGGCAAACTCTTTTCATGGGGTCAATAAAAGAAGTGCTTCTGACAGAAACCACAAATGCACTGTCATGTGCCAGTTCCTATTGCAAAGCATTTCTGGGCGAACATTCCCTTTAATCTCACCCTTGGAAATTGGTTGATTTCTTTTGAAATTTTCACTATGCACAGACACAAAAGGAATCTCATTTGAATGCCTGCTCTGCAATATTTCCCCTTTTGCAGCTGAGGTTTGATGAGGTCCTAAGTGAGGACAGACAAACTAAGAGAAGCAGGTGCTACTGCTTGGAGCGCATCTTCTCGGCTGGTACTTCTTATTACTAAGGTTGCCTGGCACTTTCCAATTTATTTTGTTTAAATTTGCTTTTGCTTTAACAGCTTTTCTGTTCCAAATGAACTCTTCCATTCCAAGTGTCTGCCTCAAACTGAATTGAGACCTACTGGGTTAGTCATTTTCAAGAATGCGACTAAAAAAGACAAGCAGTTGATGGGGTTCCTTCCGTGGTTTCACTGAAGTTCCAGAAACCCGCAGCCTGGGAACAGGAATTTCAACTTTGCTGTCAAGGAGTGGCTTTTGTGCAATATGCCTATATGCAGGCAGCTGGCACATACTCCACAGAGAGCTCTTTCAGCTGAACTTGTGTATTCTCCAAAGGCCTTCTGCCAGGGAGGTTAACTCAGTTACTTCACAGATCTTTACAGGTGTTAACGTGGGCTTTAATTATACACACTCTGTTTGGCCTGGAGCTACACTGGTGAAATTTGACTAAGTTTGTTAATTGCTGCTCCCAGCACAGTAACTATTTCTGCTTACTTTTATGGCTCCCTCTCCCTTGAAAATCATGTAAGAATAAAATATCTGATGAAAATGCAGAAAGCTGGGGCTGGGGGGGGGGGACAAAATGAGAGAAAAGGAAAAGAGTTAATAGAATCATGAATTCTGGCAAGATGAGGACTGAGTGAGGAGACTGAAACGGTCTGGGAATTGGAAGGGGTGTCTGGCACTTTTGGCAATGAGAAGAGCAGGAGTATGAACCACTTTGCTGGGCAGGATGGAGCGTGGAAGTAAAAAATAAGGAGGAAAAAGTTTCTATACAAGGACATGGAAACTGGGATCCTGTGAAGAAAACACATAAGACAAGGACCTGGAGTGTAAAGGGAGAACTGTATCTTTAAAAAGCATTTGCAAAGTTGGTTATGTGGTGCGCAGCAGCTTGTGTAAGGCAATGCTGGGCACTGAGTGAAACACCCTTTCACCAGACTCCTTGGCCTTGGTTCTGAAGAGCGGACATGTAGCCACAGGGTATATATGTGAAAAAATTCCTTGCAGCATAGCATAGCCCCGCAGCAATGTATTTCCTAAGATTCTCCAGGTTCTTCCAATCAATTGGGTATCATTCTAACATTCCTCTTTCTGAGATCTAATGTATTAATCCCTTGTTGGTTACAGAATTCCTCAGCCTTCTTTCCTGAGAGATGTTCCATGAGTGAAGCAGGCTTCCCTAGTCCATCACTGTATAATCTTTTCTACACATTTACTTGTATTGTCTTTCTCTCCTATAGTTAACTAGCAGCTGATCTTATTCTACAGCAGCCATTTACTTTCTGGAGTTTCAATACAATAATCAAAGGGATGGCAGGGAATGAAAGTGGGAACTAGTCTCATTCTTTTCCACGGCTGCTTGCAGGGAGGCAGGCTGGCACAAGATGTCCCTAGGATTAGGAAGGGTTTTGGTAGGCTGCATGAAGAGTCAGGTGTGGAAAACTGAAGTGATTGGGCAAAGGAGATACTGCTTCTCACAGGAGCCTGTGACTTGGACAACATGCAGACTGGGGCAGAAAGACCAAGCCTGGGGGGATAGGCATGCAAGGAAAATGAGTGGGATAAACTGCTGGGACTGGGAAAAATCAGGGCAGTGCCAGCTGAAGGAGGTAAGTAGAATCAGTAAAACATGGGAAAAATTAACAGCCTGTTTTTCTTCAGCCACGACACTGCAATCCCCTTCTGATCCATGGAGTAAAAGGCTCAGGTCTCTGGGTTGAGAATACAGAGTGTCTAGGACTCCATGGCTATCATCAGTGTCTGGCTAGACTGTGATAACCTATGATCATCAACTTAAAGATTATCTCACAATGGATCTGCAAAATGGCATTAAACTAATTAATTTAGGCTACACTTAATTCTGGCATTTTCTAACTTTGGTTATATTTATACACCATAAATGTATATAGCATCAGTCTCAAATAGTTATTCTGTATTTGTTTTAAAAGGAAGTTCAAATATATTTTGATTTTAAATATAGATTTGGCTTATATGAATCTTTCCATTTTTTTCCTTTTTATAAAATTTTCTAATTGTAAAAGCACACTATAAAGGAGCTTTCAAGATGTAATTATGATTTCAAGAATAGTCCCAGGTGTCTGCACATTAATTATGACTTATTATGAATATATGCATTAATTGATCATTCTTTTTGTAATTACTTTGCAAGGATCTATCCCATTAGTTCTAGCTTTGAAGAAAACCACACAGAGAACAGAAATCTACTGGAAGGACTTGCAGTGTACATTGCTTGTTCTAGACACAAGCTGTGCCGAATTCATTATCATTTATTCTCTGTCATGAAAACCAGCCTCACAAAGTGACTTCATTCTAGGAGAAAGGGCTTTAAGAAAAATAGCGTATTTTGAGACTTGTGATTAAGTTGGGAGAAGTGGCAAGATTGTGGATGCTACAGGTGGTTCCATATGGCTGAATCTGATTCTGCGATACTCTGAATCCTTCTCGTGGTTTGATTCATTTATCATTTGCTTGGGTTTGCTGTTAAACACAATCTTACTTTGGTGTGAGCCTTTCCTCTCCCAGTCTCTCATCCAGTGCTGTGTACTATATAAGCACCTTTGGTAATCCGTAAAACCTCTTTGCAATCCTTCCATACTGACTAATTTTTGCCTCTTTCAAAATCACAGAATCACAGAATGGTTTGGGTTGGAAAGGACCTTAAAGACCATCCAGTTCCAGTCCCCAGCCATGGGCAGGGACACCTTCCACTAGACCAGGTTGCTCCAAGGCCATCCATCCTGACCTTGAATGCTGCCAGGGATGAAGCAGCCACAGCTTCTCTGGACAGCCCATTCCAGTGTCCTCATCACCCTCACAGTAAAGAACTTCCTTGTATCTGACCTTAACTTCCCCTGTTTAAGTTTAAACCCATTACCCCTTGTTCTATCACTACAGTCCCTTACGAAAGTCCTTGTAGGCCCCCTTCAAATACTGGAAGACTGAGGTCTACGTGCGGCCTCTATTTTCATGTCTCTATTTTCATAACTTTCACAACCTTCAGCATCTCTCTGAAGTTGCTGTATCATATATTAGACACATTTAGCCCATTAGGCCGTTACTTTAGACATAAAAAGAGAAACACAGAAAACATAGCTCCCGCTTAGTCCTCTGGTTTTGGAAGATCTGCTTTCTCTGGTTTTCCGACCATCGATACCTTGTGTGGTGCTGATGATTTGCTCTTAGAGTTTAACAAAAGTCTGTGATCATTTTACTGTGTATGTTCAGTGGACTTCAGCGCTTTACTAGCTATCAACTGCTTACATGACTAAGTTGTAGTATAGAGGACACACAGATATTTGGTTATGAAGAGGACAAGGAGCCTGGTCAGTCTCCTCAGGGGGCTCCACAGTGGCCCAGAGGAATCCTTCTGCTGGTTTAAACAGGCACAAACCAACATTTCTTACTGTCCCGCAGCCACTCAAACCCAGTGGTCACAGAACGCTAGTGAAGGGCACGACTGGGCCCTGTGTGGTGGAGAAGGCCAGGATCTCCTTGCGGCGGGGTGACAAGACCCTTTTCTCAGGGCTGCCTGGAGAGACAAGCCAGCCTGTCCCTAGCCGACTGTTTTGCGAGGCTGGTGTGATACATGGCTTCCTTGGGGGCCAGGGTGAACCTCCCCTCACGGACAGCGCGAAGCACGGCGTCGCGCCCCTCCATGCACCCCTGCCCCACGAAGCCGATGACCGAGGACCAGGCCCCACCCGGCGGCTTGACCGCGCGGCCCCCAGACTCGGCCACCCCCGAGCCGAGGGGCCGGTCCCCCCGTTCTCCACCCGGAGACGCCCCGCCTCCGGCGGGCAGCGGCGCCCGCCCCGGCTGCCGCTCACGGCGCGGGAAGGCAGACGGGCAGGTGAAGGCGGCGGCCGCCGATTGGGAGGCGGGCGGTGACCCCGGCGCCGGGCCCCGCTCCGCCCTTCCGCCGGCGCTATATTAGGCGGGGGGCGGGCGGCAGGGCGGGCCTGAGCGTGTGCGGGCAGCGAGGTGAGTGGGGGGAGGCTGGTGCGAGGCGGCGCGGGGCCCGCGGCGGCGATACTGGCGGCAGGGACGCCGCTGCCGCTTCTCTTCTCTGTTCTCTTCTCTTCTCCTCCTTCCCCTTGCTCTGGGAGCGGCGGCCGGGCGGGGGGTCGGCATCTTTTCCAGAGAGGCGCTTCCTCACTGTCCCTGGCAAGGGCGCGATGAAGGGTTCCCTCCGCGCTCTCCTTTCGGTGGGCTTCCGGGCCGGCGGGGTGCGGCGGCAGCTCACTGCCCGCCGGTGGAGGCTGAGCGCGCGTCCCGGGGCGATGCCGGTTTCCTCCGCCCTGGTGCCCTCCGGGGAGGTGTGCGGCAGGCCTGCCTGCAGGCAGAAATGTGGTGTCATTGCTTTTCAGGAGCAGGTGTAAGTGAGTAGTTGAAGATGAGGGTGGCGGAGCATCTCTTACAGAAACTCTTTATGTTCAAGGTTAAAGCCCAGCCCCTCCCATCAGAGCTGATGCCTTGCCGTGGCACGGGCCCATCTTTTGGTGTAGGCAGAGCCCAGTTCTTCACGAAGAACAAAGCTGTTGTATCCGAGCGTGCTACTCGCTTTATAAAGTGATTTGGTTTTGTCTTTTTCAGTTGAAGGCTTTTTAGTTTAATTCTTCGGTGGGATTGCTGCAGAGGTCATGAAGGGGTAAAACTGATTTAATGGGGGTGAGAGGAAGAGGGGCTGTATCTTCAGGCATACCACTTCTAAATCTTCATTCAGGCTGCAGCCTGGATGTGAGGCTGGCAGCATGATTTGCCGTTGCTTGCTTGCAGTTTTTTCCCTGGTGGGTGATGTGTGCAAGGAAACCTGCCTGGTTTTATATGGACACTATATTGGCTTTCTGGAATCATCCCCTGTGCTGGCAAATTCTGCCCATGTAAAGGATTTCTGGTGTCTGGATGGGTGGGGAGACTTGAACAATAC
Organism: Myiopsitta monachus; assembly: GCA_017639245.1. NCBI lineage: Eukaryota > Metazoa > Chordata > Aves > Psittaciformes > Psittacidae > Myiopsitta > Myiopsitta monachus. Next base: position 76,138,747 of record CM029920.1, read on the forward strand.
AAAGTTTGCCTTGCTTTGAAATTCCTGCTATGGATGTTTTGAAAAGGGAGGGAGGAGGCTGAAAGGTGGTGATAAATTCATACTAAGGCTGTTTTGTGGCTACATTTTTTTAGAATAGGTGAAAAGGAAAGATGTAACTTTAAAAAGAAGGGGAGGTTGGGGGGGGGGATGAGAGAGAGCTAAATAAAAGGAGTTTCTTTGCAGCTCCATCCATTTCAATGGTGCAGCTTTCCCAAGCCCCTTTTCGTCACCCATCACCTTCAGGCCGGTCAGAGGAGGTGGAGGAAAGGAGCATGAAGGCGGCCAAGCAGCAGGTGAACCCGTCTGGGGAGAGCCAGTCTCCCTCCAGCCCCCTGCAGTCTGCGCTGAACTCGGCAGCCTCTCCTTCCCAGGCATATGAGACTTACTGTTGATAATGGGCTTATCTGCCTCAAACACAAGATCAGGAACATTGAGAAAAAGAAGGTAACTTGTTTTTCTTTGGCATGGCATGTATTTAAGCTGTGAATTTTAAAACTCGGTGCCTGTTTTATAATAGCTGGAATAAGGTTGTGCATGTATATAGAAAACAATAATTGATTTTAAAAAATAACCTGTGGCAGGACGTAAGCATGGATTTGCTGGTGGGGTTTTTGTTAGCATTTGTAACACCTGTATAAGAATGGTGTTCTTTAGCCTTATTATTCTGAAATGGGTTCCTTGCATGTGACATTGTGTGAGCATAACATTTGTTTCTGAGAATTGGGAATGCAGCTAACTAGGGACCTGCTCACAGCTGCTGGCTGTACAGTGCATGCACAAAAGTAACTGAATGCTGCTCAAAACTGGGGATGCTTCTCTAAAGGGCAGAATCAGTTCAGAACTAACTTGGAACTGTTTTGGAGGCAGTTTGCAGTCCTGTGGAGGACTTCATATTTCTTCTATTAATTGCATATATCTAATATGATGTAGAAATGTATGTAAATTGAAGATTAGAACAGTGTTTCCTCTGGCTCATGCAAATGTCAAATTACATTAAATATATATTGTGCTTCACTTTGTATAAATATGGGGGGAGAATGTAGCATAGTGTTAAGAACTGAGGTAATGATACCCCTAAAATATTGTGGCTCTAACTAGTCAGGCTTTTGCATTCAGGGGCTTTTCAGTTAATTGGCAGGTGATTGAAGGCTATATGCATGATTTCCAATTGGAAAAATGCTATTTTCTGCAAGGTGAAAAGAAATAATGGTGCTATTTCTTTTATTACTGGATCAGGTTTGTAAGTAAAACCATTCAGTGAATATTTTGTGCTTCCCTAAAGGTCTGGAAAAGCTTTGTGTGCTATGTCTTAGGGTGAGGAGAGGCTCACCATAGATCAGACTTCTGGCCATGTGGCTGGGGACTTGATCCTCCTGCAGGAGATGCAGTATTACTGCTGTCTCATGTCATGCATCATCCTGTAATTTTGAATAATGTCAGATAAGCATGTTTTCTTTGTGGGATTAACCAGCTTTGCATGCTATTCTGATTCTGTCCAAGAAAGCTTATTGTTGTGAATTTCTCAAGTATCTTTGATTTTTCACATGAATTACAAAGGGCCTCGCCAGCAAATGAAAGTGTGACTCACTAAAATGAGCAGAAAGTAGTCCTGTTCCTATAGGTACTGTGTCAATAAAACTGTAGGCAGTTTCACAAATGAAATAGTTTTTAACTTCATGGCCATGAATTCCCCTTTCTTTTCCCTGTGTGCATAAAGAATAATACCTAATAGTTTTGTATAGTTTACATCAGCTTTTTAGGACTTTCAGTATATTAGAAATACATCTTCTCTGAAAACATTAGTCTGCTTTCTTAGGAAATAGTGCTTGATGACATAAAAAAAAATCTTGATGACATAAGACAGATTTTGAAAGGCATGCTATGGAAAGTCAAGGAGCAGCATTCAAGGATAAGATACTGAATTCTAGCATGGAATTGGGAAAGCTAGAAAAGCATAATTTAAAATGAGGACATTATGTGTTTGGATCTAGGGTCAATGCATTACTATTTCTTAAACGAAACAAAGATAGAAAGTAAGAGATGGAAGATCAAAGATAAGAAGGGGAAGCAGGCAGTCCTGGAGACTTGAGATTGCTGAATCAAAGGTACAGCAGAAATTTATGTGTTCCTTTCTCCTGAAAATGAGCAAATAGTAAAATGCTTATTCTGTTGCAGTGTGCAGTACAGAAAATGTAACTTGCATGCCATATTCTGCGTTAGACAGATTGGTATTAAAAAAAACGTATTTTCCTGCAGCTTAAGTTAGAAGACTACAAAGATCGCCTGAAGAAGGGAGAAGCTCTCAATCAGGACCAGTTGGTAAGTGCAGGAATGGATGCCCTCAAAACCTTCAGCCATGTCAGAAGGATAGGTTGCTGAAGGAGGTGGTGGTGTTTTACAGAATTAGTGTCTGCATGCTTGCAATGGCATTTTTCACAAAACCAAGTGGATGAATTATTAGTAATTAAGTTTAATGTTGAGCCCACAAGCCTTGTCTCCTACTTTCACATCTGCACACATGATGGAGGTTATAGAAGGTACTTATTTATCGTTGCTCTGTAGACTTTCAGCTTCAGTGTTCCTGCACCTTTCTTGAGGGGGTGTCCATATGCAGCTTATCTTTGTGGTGTTGCTGTGTTTGAACCTGAACATCAAGACTTTTGGGGTAGCTAATTAATCTTCATGACACTTTCATTAGTAGGTGTTACTTGAAGTTGCCAGTTGGCTGCACAATGCTGCTGTTTACAAGTAGCTGTTAAAATATAACTGACCAACAATTCCTGTTGGTAGAAAGGAAGATGCTGGTCTAACTTGCATGATTTCTAAAGGCTTCTCTAATACAAGAATCTAGCTATGAGTTATTGATGCAGTTTGGAATACTCTCTTGTCCTTATGGTGTTTCCATTAGACAGCTGTGAGTCACCAGCACCCTCAAATGCTGTTAGATCAATGTCTTATTTTGTACGTAAGGTTGCTAGAGTTTGGAATGCCAGGATGCAAGATCACTGCTCAGCAATTGCGAGCCACTTTGTGGAGCTGGTGCAAACTTGCCTAATGTGAAACAGTGGTTCTGGCTTTTTCCTGTCTTGGACTAGAATGGATTCTAGAACTGAAACAAAGTTTCTGTAACGTGAAAGCTGTTACTTAAGCATATCTGAGTAGCAGTTTCACATAGTCTAAAGGGTTTATTGCTCTAGTCACAGAATAATAGAATATCTCAACTTGGAACGGGGACCCATGAAGATCATGAGTCCAACTCCTTGCAGGACTACCTAACACTAAGTAGTATGAGTAAGTGTTGTCCAGGTGCTCCTTGAACACTGATGGGCTTGGTGCTGCAGGGAGTCTGTTCTGGTGACCAACCATACTTTCAGTAAAGAACCTTTTCCTAATGTTCACCGTGAACTTCCTCTGAGGCAGCTTCATGGTATTTCCTTGTCCTATTGCTGGTCATTAAGGAGAGGAGATCAGCAGCTCCCCTTCCACTGCCACCTTTAAGGCAGTTGTAGGCTGCAATTGGGTCACCCCTTAACCTTCTCTAAGCTGAGCAAACAGTGTGACCTCAGCTGCTCCTGTAAGCAGGAGCACACCTCCAGGTGTCTTTCCATGTGGCTGCTTCCCTGCCTGTTTTCCCCCAGTTGATGATCCTTCTTGTGAACCAGTTGGAAAATTAATTTCATTGACTGCTAGCTGTGTCACAGTGCAGCAGGATGAGAGCGCAAATACTGTTTCCTTACCCTAAATGATTTCCAAACGAGCTAGATGTAAGTGGGATAAGAGGGGAAATTATAGGATGATGACGACTTTTTATTTTCTCTAAACTCAATCTGGAATCAGGTGGGCAAGAGTCTTTTGTGTTCTTGTAGGTATTAACTATGATCTGTTTTCTGTCAGGAATAGTGAGACTATTGAATAGTGTTCTGTGTAAGTGTGATTAATCTTGAACATGTTTTAAAGCTACTTCTGAATTTGACTAGTTTTTTGGTGTACACCCTGGACTGTGAAAAGATGTTAGGTGAAAGTGAAATTACGATGTGGGGGACTAGAGGTGAAGGATTCTGTAGAAATCATTCTTGCAAATGCATCCAGCAGTGCTAATTTTGGCAAGTAACGTGGTTACTGGCTTTCAGTATTTTCAGCTGAGCTGGATAACGTAGCCTTCTAAAATGGGAGATTAGATTCAGTCCTGCTAGTAAACTGACTAGTGGTAGTCAAACTGTTGGAATGATTATTGTAGCAGTATGTATCAACTCAGTCTTTAATATCTTGTCAAGACTCCATGTTTTAGTGGTTAAGATATGGAAATACTGCACTTGTACCTTTCACAGGCAAATTCCCAATGTAGGTATAAATACCAGTACCTGGTGATTTGAGCTAGAGCGGAAGGAGCTTAATAGCTTGGACACTTGCCTGAAGAAACCTAACCGCTTGTAATACAGCAAAGCTCTAGTGTAACTTGATGTTACCTATGTTCATATTGTTTCTTGCATGGAGGAAGTGCCCATCTGGTGATGAACTTTTGCAAGCAGTTTGGATTAAACTGTAATTACGTTGTGTGCATGCCTGCCAGAGCTACTGTGTGTGCTAGTCTTACTTCAGGAAACATCTGTTTCAGAAATGAAGAGCTTCCAGCAAGTTAAATGCTCTTGCTGGCAGTATTCTGATTTGCAAGCTGAGCAGACTTTCCTTGGTACTATTCCTCCAGTGTGCTGTTAATGAATGTTAATAGCAGGTGTGACACAAGAAAGCTATTGCTTTCCTCTGGGCTGTTACAGGTTGTCATTGGAACAGTGGTAACTGTTCTTGATGTTTTCAGGTAGGGAGTTTTACTCTGGGATTTGCGTTGTTAAAAGCACAGTTACTGCCATCTGTCTTAGAAGTTGTTGGTGTTAAGCTGTTAGAATTCCTCGATGTGTGGGTATTAGGGTCTTAGAAGTTACTCTCCTGAGTATGAACTTGCTAATTAGTTCTTATATTGATTAACTTGCTGAGGGCATCTTATACTGCCAGATGAGTGCTTTAACTCGCGCACCTCACTGTGTTGAGTAGCATTTAGGCCTAGTAATATTTAGTATACTACAAATAAGTGAATACAGGTAAGCAATCAGTGAAACTGATTGAACAAATGAGTATGTAGCTTGTTTTCCAGTTGCTTAGGAACACACATAGAATTTGCAGATGTCCCATATTTAACTGGGACAGTAGATCAAGCTTTTGTCATTGCACTAATGAAACATTTCTCAACACTAACACTACTTTGAAAGAGCTTTTTAGTAGACCCATGAGCCTATTCCAGGGAGCTTCTGCTATCATAAGCATAAAACACATGTGTGAGCAACTGAAATTAAATGTATTTCCCACGCATGCTTATGGTATGAGGAGAGACATCAATTTGATGAGTGGACCACTCGGTGGATAAAGAACTGGCTGGATGGCCACACGCAAAGACTTGTGCTCAGTGTCCAGCTGGAGACCGGTAACGAGTGGTGTCCCTCAGGGATTGGTGTTGGGACCGGTCTTGTTCAACATCTTTGCCAGTGACATGGGCAGTGGCATTGAGTGCACCCTCAGCAAGTTTGCCGATGCCACCAAGCTGTGTGGTTTGGTTGATACTTTGGAGGGAAGGAATGTCATGCAGAGGGACCTTGACACACTTGTGAGGTGGGCTGATGCCAACCTGATGAAGTTTAACCATGCCAGGTGCAAGGTCCTACACCTGGGTCAGAGCAATCCCAGGCACAGCTATAGGGTGGGCAGAGAAGAGATTGAGAGCAGCCCTGTGCAGAAGGACTTGGGGGTGTTGGTCAATGAGAAAATGAACATGAGCTGGCTTCAGTGTGCGCTTGCAGCCCAGAAAGCCAACTGTATCCTGGGCTGCATCAGAAGCAGTGTGACCAGCAGGTCGAGGGAGGTGATCCTGCCCCTCTACTCTGCCCTCCTGAGACCTCACTTGGAGTATTGTGTGCAGTTCTGGTGTCCGCAACACCAAAAGGACATGGAACTGTTGGAACAAGTGCAGAGGAGGGCCACGAGGATGATCAGGGGACTGGAGCACCTCCTGTATGAAGATAGGATGAGAAAGCTGGGGCTGTTCAGCCTGGAGAAGAGAAGGCTGCGTGGAGACCTCATAACAGCCTTCCAGTATCTGAAGGGGGGCTATAGGGATGGTGGGGAGGGACTCTTCATGAGGGACTGTAGTGATAGGACAAGGGGTAATGGGTTCAAACTTAAACAGGGGAAGTTTAGATTGGATATGAGGAAGAAGTTCTTTCCTGTGAGGGTGGTGAGGCACTGGAATGGGTTGCCCTAGGGAAGTTGTGAATGCTCCATTGCTGGTGGTGTTCAAGGCCGGGTTGGACAGAGCCTTGGTTGTCATTGTTTAGTGTGAGGTGTCCCTGCCCATGGTCAGGGGGGTTGGAACTAGGTGATCTTCAGGTCCTTTCCAACCCTAACTATTCTATGATTCTATGATATGGGTAGCATGTCTGAACTACAGCAGTTTGCTGTCTTCACAGCCTTCAAGGCTTATAAAAATGAACTGACTCCTTAGTGGGAAGAACTTATGAAAAATAGGGTATATCAAAGGGGCATATTAATAATCCACTTTAGTTTTTTTGAAGACTGGCTAGTAAAAGATTGGTTCAAGCCATTAGTGAAGGCAGGAACATTGCTTTATTTTTGGAAACTAGATTTGAAGGACTTTTTTTTTTTTCTCCAAAGTATGACTTAGCTTCCATGTTCTTTCTAAAGTTTGTGCAAATTATCTGTGAAGGCATTCAGGTAAGCACGAGGGTAAAAGGTCTGTGCTGAACTTGTCAGTGTCCTGTATTCCTTCCAGGCTTTTGTATGAGTGTCTGGTTTTTAAGTAGTTGTTTACCTCCGACTGCTGAGACAAAAAGCAAATTGAAGTAGCTAGAATCCCGGCTTTCCTGTTTCAACATAAGTATACCAAGTATTGAACAAGACGTTGCCTGGAGAGTCTAATACAAGCAGACTTGTAGGAAATGTGTAATGGTGTGAGCTGGCTTTGTGCTGCATCTCAGAAAGTCATGGTTGAATGATGTTCATGACTAAATTTCAAATACCACTTACAGATATAGTATCTTTAAAAAGTTACAATTTTAAAGAAATATATGCTAAGTAACTAATTCTCAATGATAGGTTACTAGTTGCATCTCAATCCCCTTATACTTAAGCCTGACGAATTTTCACTTGTTCCTTTGTAGGAGGCCGTAGAGAAATATGATGAAGTAGTACACAACTTGGAATTTGCTAAGGAGCTTCAGAAAACTTTTTCAGGACTTAGCCAAGATGTAAGTTTAAAATGCTCTTCCCAATATTGTACGAAAGTAACTGCAAAGCTTGTGCTACTCTTCTAATGGCTACTCTTACATATCAATATGCAGAATACTTTAATACTTGGAAGTTTCTATCTTAGGACCTGAGAGAACAATGTGCTTAAGCTCTCTGGAGTAGTGAATAAAGCAGAGTAAATATTGACAGTTTTGTGTACCACTGACCTCCACAATAGTTATTCACTGTGTACTTCTGTAAGAACTTGTGCTTAAGTAAATTGAGTCATTGGAACTCAGCTGTGTTTAAGATGACTCTGGTTAAGCTTGAAACCATTAACTGGTACTGCTGGTACCCTGTGCTGGAGATGGACTTATCTGCTGTGTAGGTACAGACTGGTGGGGGAGCACCTCTGCTGGAAAGGACATGCAGGTCCTTATGGGCTGCAGGCAAAGTAAATTAAGTGTACCCCTGGAGCAGTGAAAGCTAGACTAGACTGAGGACCAGTAGATTAAAGAGAACTGCATTATATGGTATTAATAACCAGGTGTGTCTGTTTCTGGTCACTTGGTATTCAAAGGCTATAGATAAACTTCAATGTATCCAGTGTTGGGTCTCTAAATGGTTGAGGCCTGGAAAATGGGACCTGTGAGGAGAGACTGGAAGAGCTGGGCTTGTTTGGCCTGGTGAAGTGAAGGCTTGGCAGGAGATGCAGTATTGGCCTTCAACTACTAAATTGATTACTGAAAGGGTGGAGCCAGGTTTTTTTGCTGAAATGTGGTAGAAGGGGTAATCATAAATTAAAGCAGTAGGCTCCAACTAGATAAGAGGAAAATTGTCACTGAGTATAGCTGAGCACTAGAGCAGGCTGCCTAGAGAAGTACTAAAATCTGTCCTTGTATTTCTTCAAGACCTGACTGCACAAGCTCTAAGCAAACTGGTCTTGATTCAGTGTAAACTTTGTTTTGGAGGCTGGGCTGGATGACATCCCAAGATCCCTTCCAAACAATATTTTGATGTTTCCAGTGAGGGGAGAGTGCTGGGATTAAATCGCTGGGAAGTACAGCTCTCGGTAAAATTTTACTGAATCTCATGGAGATTTGCCACTTATTGTGGCAAAATTAGTTGTCTCTAATTACGGCAAGTAGCAGATTTAGTGCTTTATGTCTTAATTCAGGGTTTAAAGCACTAAATACATTATTTTTATGTAAACAGATCTTTTAATCTTTGAAGAAACTGCATTCTTAGCTCAAGCAAGTATTATCCTTAAAAGATTTGATCCACAGTAGTTTTATGGTCACTGAATGTGATTAGTCACTGCTTTGGCATTATTTCTTTGCCTTTTACAGAATGCTGAAGGATTGGTAAAATGGTAAACATTTTGGTGTTTAGAGAGATAGAAAAAGTTTTGCTTGAGTTTTTTCTTGTGTAGGTAGTAATTCCAGGTAGCGCTGTTAATCTCTCAAAGCATTGTGTGAGCAGAGATTTAAGAGCCTTTCCAGCGGTGTTGCTGCTTTGGGTTCACTCAGACATTTTATGGTGAACACAAACTACTGTGCTGAATGTAAAAACTTGGGTTGCTTCTTATTCCTTTCTCTGTGTAGCTGCCCATAAAATATTAGAAATTAGGGATTGTTACCAAGTGTATCTTTCTGTAGATGTTTTTAGTAATCCAGGTCATGTTTGTCCTTGCACTTAAGGTGTATTTAAAGACTAACCCAGTTTTTCTCGCTTTGGCTTCTGCCTGTATGGATTCTATAGGCAGTACCCATTACTGGAACACTAGTGAACGTTCTGGCAACAGCATTCTTATGGATTTTACACTGCATTCTAGAAAAACTAAATTTTCACACATCTTGCAAAGAAACTTAAGATACCCTTTAGTGAGGTATTTTAAATCTTTCAGTTACTCAGCTTCTGCTGTATAATTGTTAGTGCATGATAAACTTCTCAAATGCATGAAGGCTGTGTATGTTCTGTGACTTGTTGCTTATTTCATGAGTGCTTCAGTCCTCTGCCATCAGAAATGAGTAACTGTAGGATTCTGCTGCATCATTTAAATGGGAGTGTTCAAAAGTGAAGAGGCAGTTGTCTCATAGAAGAAATTTGGGAACTTCTGCATTACTAAATTCATGTAGTAAGTGTTATAGGTCAGTTAGGCTTGGATTTGTGTTTGTATCAATTCCTTATATTCAGTTGAGAGCTTTTACAATAAAGCAACTAGCAGCTCTAATCAACATCTAAATATCATAAAGACGTATTAGAAGTGAAGCTACCAGTATCCAGTTTGACTAAAAGCTAGATTTGTAGAGAATTAGTAAATAAATGGGGAGCTTTTCCAGAGGAGGAGCTCGAACTCTTGGGTATCTGAAGAGAGTTAGGAGCTTCTGTTATCTAACCAAAATTAATAGTTTGATCAATGTAAGATGATCGATACTAGAGCTTACTGAGTTTCAGCCTAGAATCCTGTTACTTAATTGTGTTTAACTGTTGAATTCATGTACTGAAATAGCTGCTGAAAGCACAGAGGAAGGCTCAGAGAAGAGAGAGTCTGTTGAAACTTGAAGCTGAGAAGAAGAAACTGCGTACGATACTTCAAGTCCAGTATGTGCTGCAAAACTTCACTCAAGAGCATGTTCAGAAAGATTTCAAAGGTGGTTTGAATGGTGCAATATACTTGCCTTCTAAAGAACTTGACTACCTCATAAGATTTGCAAAACTGACATGTCCAGAAAGAAATGAAAACTTGAGGTAAGGGCAAGATTTTTGTCTAATTGGTATGCTTCATTCATTACAGTAAATGTCCTCTGTTTGACACTGTCTTGAAATACTATGTTTTGGGACATTAATTGAAATTCTATTCAGTACACTTGCCTTAGTCGGAGACTAAGAATGTAGCAGATTGATCTCACTGATCATCAGAGGAAAGCTGCAGGAATTACAGCCTCAGTTGTGCAAGTTGCATACAAGCCCTGCCATCTTAAGTCTTGTTGTGGGGCTGAGGGGGGATAGTCCTGTACCGTCATTAGCAGGGAGGCTGGTGGTGTGCTGCTTTCTTGAGGTCTCGCTGTTTATGGACTGAAAGTGCAGTAAATGCAGAACTGTTCTATGTTCCATTCACATGGTGATCTGGATGTGCTGCTTTATTCCAAGGAAAGGTGGTACTCCTGAGGCTCTCTTGCCATTATCTTCAAATCATTTGAGAGTTAAAAATTTAACAGAAATTTCTGATACCTCTACAGTAAATGTCATACATTTTAAGGTAGCAAGCTGTCAACAGCTGTAATGTCAGTATTAATTTGGCACCATGTTTGTATTACAATGATCTATGCTTAGCATGGCAGCCTGTCTGTTTTTAAGATAGTCTAGTAAGAATTGTATTTAAATATGGAAAAGTAGTTATTAGGTGGCAGGTTGAAACATTTCATGGGTAAGAGTAGTTCCATATTCAAACATGATTTCCTAAAACTTCTAAACGCTTGCCATATACTAAACTGGCCGAATCTTTGCTTTTAAGGTAACTTCTAAAGAACAGCTGCTTATAAAAAGCTACACAACAGGTGTCTCTTATCCCAGTGAAATAACTTTATTTCTAGCTTTCTCTGTGTTACATTTCCACAAGAAGCACAGTCCTTTACTTTGGGATTCTAAATTTAATCATGGTGGATTTCCAAATGTATTGTCTGGAGGGGGTGGGTTGGATCATAGACCTATGTCAAAGCCCCTTAGTAACTAGTGGAGGAGCAGAAGCTGTTGATTGCCTTGCACATGTGCATCCAATAAACAAAGTGATCTCAGCTGGTTAAAGAGCAACTGTTTCCCTGTCTAGGAGTCCTGACTTGGAATGAAGGTCAGTTGTATGGTGTTGTGGGGTAGTGCTAGGCTCTTTAATGTGTCCTAATTATTCACTACTTATATTTGCTAGGTTAAATCATGTACAGATAGAGAGAAATCAGTAGTGGATAATGGATTTAGGGTTGCCTTCAGTGGGAAGGCTAAACATTAGTCAGTGTCTTCGAAAGAGAGGTCTTGGAATACTGCAACACTTAATCTTGGCTATGGTTCTACCTAGTAAAACTGTCATTTGTTTTAGTGTTGAAGACCAGATGGAACAATCATCTCTCTACTTCTGGGACCTTCTAGAAGGAAGTGAGAAACCTGTGGTTGGAACAACATGTGAGTGTCTCATCTAGAGAAGTAACTTAGAGATCTGAAATGTGTGTGCTAATTAAAACATCTTGAAACCAGTAGGATATACATGCAAGGCTACTAAATTAAGCACTTTCAACTGCTATGTGTTAGCTTGATTTTCCAAGGGTAAACTGCTGGTTGCTTCAAGTTCTGTTTAAGTACAGCTCAACAGCAATACAGCATGCTTTCTTTTTCCAGGTAAAGGCTTAGTCTTCCTCCAATGTACCTTACCTTTTTTGCGGAATAATGATGGTAGTAATTCCAAAGCTGATGCTTGAATACCTTTCAGAGCCAACAGTGGGAACTTTTTTGGATAGTTACATGCAAATGGCTTAAGATTGGAACACTCTTCCCAGCAAAGAAATGCTTAGTTGAGTAAAGTGATGTTTTGCAAAGCTTCATTAGCCCAGGCTGAAGGTCTCACAGCACTGAAGATTGTCTTGTAGGAATTCCAGGCTCATTACCTGTTGTCTGACTACAGTGTAGGCTACCACATTAAGGAAGGATAGTCATTAGTGGAACATGCTGTGTTATCTAACCATGTACAGTGCAGTCTTACTTTGACCTGCTGCAAGCATCCTCATTTTTCAAGCACAACAATTTGTGGGACTCTTCATGTTTCATTCCATCTGTGGCTTAGTTTCAACAAGCATGGTTGTAAACCAGCATATGCATCTTATGTTCCTATTTAGAACATGCTAAAGAAATGTGAAGAAACTTTCCTTTCCTGCAAGCAGACCTTGCTTGTTCCATCTACTCCAATCTTGTAATGGCTGTATGGCAGTATCTTTTTGTAATTGACGGTGTTGCTGAAGCTGTTGAACCAGAGCACTAGTGTACCCTGTCTAATTTCTACATACAGATAGTTGAAAAGAGTTAACACTTAATCTTCAGCTCATGTAGTTCTGGACAAATTGCAAGCTGGCCTTGTTGTATTGTTGCAGGCTGGTAACTTTAACTTTGTGTCTGTTGGCATAAATTGATAGCCTAGTTATTCTGAACTTCAAACTTTTGTAGCTTTTTGGCTATAACCTAAACTTTTTTGTGACTTTTTGTCAGTATCTCTACCCCTTTAGTGTCAGTTTTGCACATGCTAAACTTAAGATAAAGTTGTTATGATTTTTTACTAGCCTTTGCTACCTTGGAAGGCTATTTTCTATATCCACATTAAATTCAAGCTATAATTCTTGTTCATGTGGTTATTGCTGGTAGGAGTGATCTCTCACTAGTATCTTCCCTTTTTTTAAGGCTGCCTGTGTCTCTCATCTCCTCTGAAAATAATTTCTAGTATGACTTCTACTTCTGGGGCCTTACTCTCTATGTTGCTGTCTTTTTTGCATAAAGGGGACAACTAGACAGTTCTTGGAGTACACAGTTAAGTTTTTCTTATCCAAAACTTCAGAGGGTTAAGTTCAGTCTGGAACAGTCTGTTGCTTCCCACCCCCTGCTTGTTTCTGTAGTTCTTAACTTTTTGGTCTGAGACTTAACATCTTATCACTGAGAAGAGGGTGTTGTAGGGCAGTTACATAGTGAGTTTGTTTAGCTTTACCTTTGCTGCAGTCTGTACAACGTGCTTTTAGTATCAGTGCTGGCTAGCTTACAGGGTAAACAAAGGGTAAATAAATTCCTTTCTAAGCATGTGGGAGACTAGGTAGCTCAGTATTGACCTTGTGTGTGTTTAAACACAAGTTGCAGTCTTACCTTGGGCTTGCAAAGATGCTTTCAGCTGTAATATATGAAGTAGTTTAACAAACACTTCCCTTTACTAGAACACTTTATTTCAATAAGTCAGTAAGATGCGTGAACTTGGAAAAGTTGCAATTTATGTAAAGGGAGGGAGTAAAGAGTTTTCGATCTGAATACTCCTTAATTTCAAATTGTAATATCTTCACTGCATGGATTTTTACTCTTCAGATAAACACATGAAGGACCTGCTGTCCAAACTTCTGGACTCTCGCTACTTTGAAAGTATTCCGACACCTCGCACCACTGTGCCAGTAAAAGAAATGGAAGAAGTAAATAGAAAATCTGAGAGAACAAGACACATGTCAAAAGGAGAGCCTGTCAAAGAACCAGGTGGAATATTACAGGGTTCAATTTCTGTGTCATTTTGTTGGGATAAGCTTGAACTGAGCACTGACTTTGCATAGCTTGAGACTAAATCTAATCCTGTGCAGTGGCTTACTTGCAATGTAGCACCTGAAACAGAACCTGCAAGGCTTTCAGCCCTGTTCTGACAGATATTGTAGGGGAAAAACAATCTAATTCATAGTAATAAAGATGTTTTTGTCATCTGAGCAAGCCTTCATGTTCAAGATGTGAGTAATCTCTAGTTTAGAGAATGTTACATATTACAATAACCAAATTACAAATACTATAAGATGTTTCTCAACTCCACAAATTTAAAACAGAAAATAAAAGCCTGTCTAAAAATACCATGTTGAACAGCAAGCTGAGCTTTAGCAATTGAGACTACTGTTTGGGTAGAATTAAAGACTTGCTACTGTTTGTTCTGCCTTTCTGCATTTGATAAGTTGAAACAAATTAACATCCTTTCTCTAGAATCCCTTGTGGAGCTTATGAAGTCTGAAATACAGCCACAGGAGGTAAGATATTTCACTGCTAATTGCGTTCCTTTAGTATATGGTTTATCAGAAATAAAACAGCATTTCTGCAGCTTGCTTTTTAAACTTAAGGGAGTCTGAACAGTAACTTAGGTATTGTTTTACGTAGGAAGCATTGGTCTGATTGCATTTTTATTTCTAAATCCAAATTTTATGGTTTCTGTGGGGTATTCTGGAATAAATGGGCCAAGACTACATCAAGTTGTATAGTACTTTAATACTCTGGTGCTTTCCTGAATAAACCAAAGCATCAGCCTTTAGAGTGGAAACAACCTGATATTTAGTGTACTACAGGATAGAAAAATACACACTTACTAAAGCTGTCTCTAAAAGCTAAGCTTATTGCAGTAAGCTTGATACTGGCAGGGTTGCAAATGATACAGATCTTTTTCTGATTTGTCAGAAAAGTAGGGGTCTTTACACAGACTTGTGCACACAGGGGTGTGTAGGTGTGTTTCAGCAACCATCAAGTCATCGAAACACATCTGTCTATACATGTTGAACATGTATAGACATGTTTCAACAGCTAAGTTGAAGTTTAGTACTCCAACTTCAACTGGGAATAGCACAAAACCCATTAAACTTCAAAATGTGGGGAGGGGTGTACTTCTGTAACAGTTAATACTGGTTCTTAAAATGCTGAGTCATTATTTCCCAGGTATCTCATTGCACCCCTGAATAAGTTTTTATAACCCGGTAACACTTGTTACCTGACTCTGAAAGCTTATTCTGGTGACTTGTCAGAAAGTCTCAGCCAGTGAGCCTTGTACATTCTTCATGTATTTACTTCCTGTTTATGACAAAGTGGTAACTAGGGAGAACTTCAGAATGCCTTCACCGAACTCAGAATTACTGATAGCAAATACAGCTTGTCCAGAGGTACTGAATCTGAGAATCTAGTGACTTTTTAGTATTTAAGCTCCATTAGGATGAGGGTTATACTTAGTTACTGGTTCAAAGACTGTGTGGGAGATGGTGCTGCTGTTCTTAGCAGAATATCTGCTAATCTAATAACACAGCCTTTTAGATGCTTAAGAGGAGAGCTGTGTTCATAAAAATCACAATTGAACCTGGTATTGTCGCTGACTAGGAACACCAGTTAGCATTGAGGATAATAGATTTACTTGGCTCAAGTATGTATCACTTGTGCTGCTGAGAACTGTTTCATGCTTCTCTGGCCTGCCAAACAAAGCTAGTCTGCAGTGCTATAGGATAAAGGCATGGCTGTCCTTATAGTTTCTACAGCTGATACTTAAACTGTCTGGGCTCTGCTTTTAGTCAGAAGATTTCAGTAGCTGGGTGACCTAACTTACCTGAACTGTAGTAGCAAAATGTTTTCTTGGGAGCCATTAAGTTTCTCTGGTCTATATAGTTTCTCAACAGGCGTTATTTGCCTGAAGCAGAATACTCTGTCAAGAAGAAGCCAGAAGAGCCAAAATCTTGGGAAGCTGGGTATGCTAGAAAGCAAGAACCTCCGAAGTCCTGGGAAATGCTTGTTGATACTGAAGAGCAGGAGCAGAAGCAGAAACAAGAGACCTTAAAGCCTTGGGAAGCTCGTGTTAGGCAGCAAGAACCAAAAAGACCAGATTCTCCAAAGCCTTGGGAAATTCGTGTCAAAGAAGAGGGACAGAAGCGTGAGTCTGCAAAGCCCTGGGAGGCCCGCGTTGAGGAGGAGGAACAGAAGAAGCAGGAAGCTCCAAAAGTCTGGGTAGCACATGTCCGAGAGGAGCAGGAGTCCCCCAGGCCTTGGGTAGCAAAGGCTAGGGAAGAGCAGGACCAGAAGAAACAGGAATCACCTAAGCTGTGGGTAGTAAAAGCTAGGGAAGAGCAGGAACAGAAAAAGCAGGAGCCCCTAAAATCTTGGGCAACCAAAGTTAAGGAAGAACCAGAACAAAAGCGGGAATCTCTAAAACCTTGGGTAACCCAAACTAGGGAGCAACCAGAACAAAAGAAGCCAGAACCTGTGAAATCATGGGAAGTGACTGTTAGGGAAGAGCCAGAGCAAAAGAAGCAGGAGCCTGTGAAGCCTTGGGCTGCACATGTTAGGGAGGAGCCAGAGCAAAAGAAGCAGGAGACTCCAGAGACTTGGGAAAAAGCTGACAGGCAGCAGCAAGTGTCGTCACAGCAGTTACAGAACCCTCTGAAGTCCTGGGGAGCTGCAAGTATTGGGCCAAAGGAGCAGATGGGGCCAAAGAAGTTTGATATGGAACCCAAAGAAGTGAGTTGGCATATGTAGTATTACCTGTCATAAGCTTTCGACACTAGTGTATTGGACTAAAGCTACCTGTTAGCAGAGGCTTTACAAGGTGCATTTTATAGGCCTTTATTTAGTCTTGATAAATTCTTGGAAAACAATTCTGGCAGTTAAAGTTTATATTGGAATACAAGATGGTTTGCTTTACTTCTTACATCAACATGGTATTGCTGTGTTTGAACCTTGAATAACTGCTTTGTGCACAAGACAGAAGACATAACTTAGTTCATCCCTGGTTACTGGCTCTGTTCACTCTTACCAGTACAAAGCAAGTATGACTCAGCCAGGAATCAAATTGTGTGTGGCTGCATGCAAATAGCACTTCAGTAATTCTTTTTAGGCTTTTGATTAAAATAGCTGCTGATTCAAGACAGATCTAGATCAAGGAATAGCAGCTGTGTAGGAGCTTACGTATGTATTTCCAGATGAATGCATACACCATACTGCTGTCCCGAGGTGTCTAACAATAGCTGCAGGTTTAGAAATGTAAAATGGAAGCTGCTGCAGTGCTTACAGCTGAGCAGGCTGCTAGCATTGCTTACATTACCTTCTTTCGCACCTGTGCTCAGGTAGTAACAATTTTAACTCTTAAAAACAGATAACCGAACTCTGTCTTCCATGTTCTATCATTAAGAGCAGTGTTGAAGCTACAGTGAGACTTCAGGAAGAAAAGCAATTTTGTGTACAATATTGTCAACACTACTGTCTTGTTTCTACAAGAAAGCAGAAATCTGTTAATTCTGTATTACTCATAGCAAATGATTAAGTTTACATCTTGTCAGTGAACTTGACATAACTGGAAAATGGATGTTCTTGTGCCTAGAAGCGGGACCGCAAACTGAAGGTTGAACCTGAGATTAAGAGAGTATGTAACATGCAGCACTGGGTAACAAAATGGGATTAAGGTGTTTGATTCATCTTTACACTTGAGCTGAGTAGAATCTGTTCACTGGTGGTACAGGTATAAAACCTGGTGGCCTCACTGAGTAAATCTGAGCACAAGGAGGTGTTGTGCACCCAACTATGCCTAGTATTACTGAAACAATCTGAAGTATTGGAATAATTTCAAGCACTTTAAGATGCCTTGGGTTTTCCAGTGTCAGATAACCTTAAAGCTTAAATGGAAGTTGCTTGCATGAACTCTTGTTTTTTATATAGACTGGACAGATGGATGGCTTAAGTGGTAAACAAAGCTTTGATGCAGTAAGAAAAAAGGAGCTTCTCCAGTCAGTTGGAGAAACTTGCAAACTGCATAAGAATCTTCGTAATGTGCAGGTGTGCATGTCAGCAAAACTGAATGAAATGTTGGAATGTGAGATTACTTAAAATGGATTGCTGAATTAAGTCAACAAACCATATTTTAAGTATTCAAACTTTGATTTACGTAGACCTTAGTGAAACACCAGCTGGCTTTGTTTTTCCTTAGTAGTTATTGACAAATCCAGTATCAAAAGTATATTGACTGAATAGAAAGCAACCTAGGTACTGTCAACCTAACTAGGTTCCATATCCAATTTTTAAAAAATTAGGTATCTTTGACTTGTCAGGTACATACAAAGCACAATTAACAATAATACTGAAATCTGAATAAGGAAATTTCTCTTGCCTTTGCTTATATGAAGAAAGAAGAGGCAGTGCAGTGCTATAGCTGGATCCATTTTGCTCCCAAGGACAATCTATAAATGACCTTGTGCAGGGATCTAGATGTGGTAGATAAAAGGCCTGTATCATTGCTGCTGGCCTCTGGAGCTGAAATTAACCTTTCCTTACTCCCTGAAATAACTTAGAGCCATGAGATCTTATCAAGATCTCAAAGCCTAGTAGTTTATTAAATATGCTTAGTTAACTCAATGTACCATAAAGTGCAATACTTAAGAAGTTGAGCTGATGTGCATGCCTGTTAAACTGTTAATTATTTAAATGTTTTTGCAACCTGTGGACCATTAAACTTGATTAGAGCTGAATTTGTGGCCTACTATGTGAAAGTAAAACTGTTTGCCTTGTGCTCTCATCCAGTGCTGTTGAAATTGTATCTAATGTGAATGCTGCTCTGAGTAGGAAGCAAATGTTGATGGTGTATCTACATGGTAAAGCTAGCGCTCACTGCTGAAATTACAGTTCAGGTATCACCATTCCAGCTCTCTTGGTGTACTCCACAGCTAACAAACCTAAGGAAGAATTGTGGTATCAGAGTTAAGTTTTACTGGTATGTGGGGTGCTTGAAATGTATGTTAGTGGTGTGCGTAAGTAGTCCTTCAGTCTCTAAAAATTTAACAGGAGTGCTTAGTGTATTGGCACTCTGACTAGTAAGATTCCAGAGTGGTCACTATGTCTTTACATTGGTTTGCAAATGACTTACGAAGTCCTAAACCAAATTCTAAATATTTCAACTCCATTTTTAGTCAGTTCTCTAGACAGAAACAGCTGTTGCTGAATGTATATGAAGTGTTGAAGTTGGGTTTCAGAAACATACTATGACAAATTAGACCCTAAACTTACCAGTGCTGTGTAAAACTGACTTGAGTATTGCTTGAACCATTGATATTAAGTGACCTCAGGATGGTGGCATGGTTTAGTGGGAGGTGTCCCTGCCCATGGCAAGGGGGGTTGGAACTAGATGATCTTAAGGTCCTTTCCAACCCTAACTATTCTATGATTCTGTGATTCTATGTAAGCTTGATGTGAGCTGGACTAACAGGTTACTACACTCAGAATCTGCCACCATCTTGTAATGACTTCCAGAAACATCTAACTGTAGGCTAGACAGAAAACTTGGTCTAAAACTGTCTTAAGGATATCAGGTACCTGGTCTATCTCAAAGCATCTCTTACAAAGGCATAAAACCTTGAAATAGTGTGACTTCCTGATATTTTGTTTGTGCATGTTCTTGTATTGCACTTGATTGCTCTAGTTTTGAGCACCTAAGTAGCAGCAAAATAACAAATTAATGAGGTAACTTCAGTATAGCTACTTGGGGCTGGTGTATTTTAATATATGCAGGAACTGGAAGGTAACTTCTACAGAACAGAAAGTCTCAGTGTTTTAATCCTGGCTTAAAGCCCTAATATGCATGTAACCCTGTATGCTTACTCTTCTAGTTGAAAGAATGCTACCAGGATAATATACAAGCATATGAGCTGGGGAAGGAGGTGAAGACTCTTAATGAATTGTAAAAGCATACAGAAGACTGTATCATCTTTGCAATCCCAAGTGAAACTGCAGTTTCTGCTGCTTCCATCCTGTTAAGGCTGTTTTTAATTGTGCTTAATGTACAAGTCTAATTTACCTAACTAGTGGACAATCATAATGGCTGTAGACACTGCCAGGCTTGACCTGGTTAGGTGACCTACCAGTGAGAAACTTAGTGTCAGTTTGCAAAACTACAGAACCAGTTTGGTAGTGTACTTGGGTCTTAGTAAACTGCAGTGAAGAGGAAAACAGCAGTAGAACAGTTTAACCCATAATGGATTTACCATGACAGCAAGTGTTTTAAGTCTGCTTGTAAGTGAGGGCTAATAAAGTGATGTACAGGAAGATTGATTCCTAGTAACTTAGTCTGTAACTTGCTGAGATTTAACTTTATTCAACTGTAGCTTTTGTTCTGCAGTTAGATCCGTAATAGCTTTAGTGTCTCTTAATTAATGGAAACTATACAGCAGTTGTGCATGTGCGTCGAAGTCTGAGACAGTAGTACGAAGATGTACTCTTAGCTCTAGAGGAAAAGTAAAACTTCCCACAGCTCAACAAGTGGCTGTTGTGTGGATCACAAATATTAGAAAGGGAGTCCTCCGCAGTTAATGTGTTGCATGTACATGGATTATGCTTTGTGAAGCTTACTAAACCCTGCAAGCTTCTTCCATGTCCATGTTACTGGAAATTCTGCTAATGCTAGGGATTAGTTCCAAATAACTGCTGAAGACATGAAAGAGTAGTTTGGGGGTTGTTGTCCTAAAACTGGACAAAGAGTATTCTGTCAATTTGTTTTGAATTTGTGATGAATGTTATGGCACATACCCTTCTGCCATATAATGGCAGTCTTCTAATGAACTCCTACAAATACTGAACTGCTATACAGTATATTGTGGTAATCTCCTATTGGAAAGATAGACTTTTATCTCTAGGAAAGTAAAGGCTTTCACGTGTTCCTGTATGTCTCAACATTTGGGCCAGTTGAAATAATGCAGCTATTTAATGTCTTTAGACTTGCCTCCCTTTAGCTGCAGAGACAAATGTAAGAGAAACAAAGCTTTAGAGAATCACTAAAAATAATGGGTTTTAAATACTTGTAACAAGCCTACCACTTCAAAAGACATGTTAGGCTATCTAGACAGTCTGTTATTGTCACCCTGAAAATAAGAAGGCTTCTGCTATTTAAAGAGTTTACTGTCATGGTTTTTCTGATACCTTGAACTTGCTTAATTCTCTGATGAAACACTTCCCTTTTCTTAATGTGAAGTGAGAACAAGTTGTGATGAACTGTTAAGGGACCATCTGAAACAATCAAAGAGTACTAAGTTCCTGCAGAAGTACATATTTAGCCACAAATTGAGGCTTCCATGTGGGAGTACAGGTGTACTTTTCATGCTAGACTTTGAAAAGTTTTAAGTAATACTTCCTGCAGGACCTGGTACATCAAAGAGTGTCTCGCTTGTTAGTGGAAGCACCTTGGTTAATCCCGAGTAACCTGCTTGCAGCGTATCTCTTGGGTGCACTTTGTTCAGAATGTCTGGAAATGCCATCCTAACGATCTGCACTTATTGGTGTGGGTTCTAGCTGGGAGAGGGAGTATGTTTTAAACATACTGAGTGATGGAGCTTTGATTTTTTTTTTTTTTTTTTAAGCTTGTTCTGGCCTTCAACCTGGATATGTGGGTTTCCTAATGATGCACTAAATGTAGGCAACTTATTGTCATCTTGTACACTTGACTGTATGGAGCTGAATGAGGTGAATTAATGTTGTGGCAACAGTAAGCTGCTGTTAATTAAGTGAAAACTTGATTCAGGAAATATCAATGACAGTAGAGAATTCCTTGGCCCATGTTTTCTGACACTTAGAGGTTGCTCTGGAAGTATATTGGATAAGATACCTTGTCTCTCTTCCAGTATTAGATTTAATGTATTTCTTCTTATTAGGTGCCTAAACCCGTACATCAGCCAGCTGCAGAATTTTGCTCTACTTCAACTCTTCCAAAAGATCCAGTGTTGAGAAGGGAAAAACTTCAGGATCTAATGACTCAGATACAAGGGACTTACAACTTCATGCAAGTATGTGGTTTTTTGGTTTGGTTGTTTTGTTTTTGTCGTTTTTTTTTTTTTTTCTCTGCTGTTGTAGCACACAGCTCCAATTCCTACTGGGTTAGGGAAAACAGTGCTGCCAATGTGTTTGCACTGAATGAATGTAGCTCTAATTAGTTAGCAGCAACTTGTCAAATGATAATGTTTCATTTATATCTACAGTTTAATCTTTTTTTTTTTTCTCTCAACTGATGATCTTTTATCAAAAGGAGTCCATTCTGGATTTTGATAAAGCTTCACCAAGTGCTATTGGTTCATCCCAACCACCTTCAGTTACTCCAGCAAGTAGTCCTGCAGGTAGGTAATACTGTAAGTATGAATTGTTTGCAAGATTCCTGCAAACACTAACAGGATGTGGTTGGACTGTAGATCAGTAGGCCTGGTGAAGACGGCTTGTCAACTTATAAAACAATACTAATGTCTGATTAAAGAAAAGAGGCAGCTCAAACCACTTACCTGCTTATAGTTGCTGGAGGTGGCTTAAGTTGGTGTATCTGCCTGGAAATGGAATGTTTGTATAATCACTGACTGGCATGTGCATCTGAGCCTAGCAGCAGAATTGACATGCTGACAACTTGTCTAGATATGGTGTGTATGAACACAAACTGTGAATGAGTTCAGGACAAAGAGCAGTTTTTTGGCTGCACTTGGAAAATAGGAACTTGTTAAGAACAGTTTGGGTGGCTCTTCGGCTGTGAAACCAAATTAGCCAGTTGATTTCACCTTTCTAATATAGAAAGTGGGTATCTCTTCTGTGGTAGAAGTATTTTTATCATTAAATACTTTTTCCCCTTTAAAAAAAAAGCTTTCAATGGGGTGTAGTTTGCTAATGCTAATTCTAAATATTTGCAGTGCACATGCTTGAAATAGTGTGCATTTTCATACATCAAATGCTTTCAAACTGTGGAACAGTGCACTGAAACTCTATGTAGTGTTTCAATTTAAAAGTAAATGTTGCTTAATGCATTCTTTTTTACAGCTTCAAAAGAACAGAAACTGCCAAGTCAGAGTGATTTTCTTCAACAGCCCCTTCAAGTAAGTTGAAGTAAGGACTGTCCTGAAGAGGCAGAACTGCAGCTGTAGAATGACAGGCTATTCACTAGAACAGACTTAGTACTTCAGTGCTTTTCTTGTTGTCAGTAGGTTTGTAAAAACTTTCATGTAACAGTAGTGTACAAATCTAAGATCACTCAAATGCTGACAGTTGGCTGCTCTTCTGCTTGAAAAGCAGCAACATGTTTGAAATTTCTGGAAATAAAAAATATGTTGAGGACATGCTGAAATAGTTTGAATACTTAACCTATAGATTCAAGCCGCAGCTGATAGTTGTGTGCCAAAGAACATGCTGCTGCTTTGTTATATAGTGCATGTATTTATCTTTGAGGGCTCCACTTATGCCAAAGATAGTGTGTCAAGCTTTGGCAGCCATGGTTATGTGAACCTTAAAATCACTTACTGTACTTGAACGCATTGCTGCTTTGGCTTTTAAATAGGTTTCCTTGCCATGAACAAGTATTCCTGAGAAACTTAGATTACTGTTCAAAGCACTTCAGCTCCTGCCTCATTCTGAGGTTTACTTGAAAATGCTCAGAGTGTGAGTTTTCAGTGAAGCCAAATATTTAAGACAATATTTTAAAACTTTCTCTTTTCTTTTCTTGCAAGGCTGCTGCTTCTTCATCCATTGCACTGCATGGTTCAAATACTTCCCTAGCATCTGCTGATCAGACTCTTTCTGGCTCTGAAACCGAGGACTTGGTGACACCACAGGCGCCACAGGTAATATACCCTGGCCTTCACTGGCATTCAAAAGTCTGTGATAGCTAGCCCTAACAAAAGCTGTGGTGGCACCTCTCCTGGAACAACATGGAGGGACAGAATGGAAGTAACAGCAACAGTGTAGCCTACATACTGGAATACCTTAAAGATGGTTGGGAAAGTTTTCCTAATCCACATGAATGCAAAGTGAACAGTCTGCCCCTTGAAATGGGAGGGGTGTGGGATGAAGAAATGAAGGCTAGAGTGATGCACATTTTTGTGGGAACATACGAGCAGCATGAATATTGCTTTGGTAACAGTGTAGAATACTCCCTCTAATAACACTGAGGATGCCTAAGTTGGGGTATTGTCATGAAATAGCAGACTTCTGTGTAAGGCTGAGATATGTTCTCTTGAGCAGTAACTGAAAAAACACTGCCTTGATAATGTTCAGTCAAGGCCTTAGATTTTACATTAACTGTATGTGCAGTTAAGTCTTCAACTAGCATTCAGATATTGTTTAGAGGCACAAGTAGTGGTTTAGTTTATGCATATCACTGTCTTAAAGACCTCTTGCTTAGTGTGATGCTGTCTTCAGAAACACAGCTAGGTCTTCCTGTTAGAAATCTCTAATACAGTGTATGTAGATAATGGGGAATGTTAATGCTTTTAAAATGTCTTTGCTGATGTACGTGTCATCAGTATACTGTGCATGTAGCATTTACTGTTCCTTAATATACTATCTAGGCAAATGTAACAGTCTTGATCTGAATATTAGTCTTGCTGCCCCTTGAATCAGCAGTTTTGGCCTGGTTCTTGACACCTTCTCTCATTTAGACAGTGTCAGAAGACTTCTTGTGCTGACAAGGATTAAGTAATTTTACTGTTTAATATGCGTCCAGAAGACTTGTGCTGTGCTATAATGTAGAGCATCTGATTTAGTAGAATGTTCCTAGTTTATTCACAAGCTTATTGTTTGGAATTAAGGTTGCTTGTGCCCGGCACCTCTAGTCCCTTGAGCTTAGAGTGTGGTGTCTTTTCCAGTCCTTCTCATAGAAAGCAGTAGATGTGCTGAGACCAAACGAAGCTTAAGCAGGGAATACACTTCATGGTGACAGTGCACTCTCCTGGCATGGAAGTGCATACCAGTTCTGATGCACCTGTGGTGGTGAGAATGGAACTGGTAGTCTTGAGCCCTCAGCTATGCATCTAAGTGTAAGCAACCCTTAAACTTAGAGTTATAATGTGAACTAACTAGAACGTGCAGGTTTTGCAAAAGCAAACAAAGTTTGGCTCCGAAGCCTTGTTCAGCAGAAGCTTACCAGAAGCTTAACATTAAGATGTGCCTTTGTTTAATACAAGGAGACAGATGTGTATCAGACTTCATTGTAATAACTGGTTGAAACAATCTACAGTTCTTAAAATTACCTGATTTTTGTAGGGCTAGTTGTACAACCTCTTGTGTAAGAAGGGTAATCAGTCTGAATCTCTAATGTGAATTACTTGAAGTTTTTGGTCAAGATGACTATTTAGTAGATGTACTTTGGACCTAATTCTTGTCATGGTCTTTCAAAATCCACTTGTTTCAACTTAAGCACTGGTATTTTATAGCTCTAACAGAAGTTTGTGCTTTCTGCAGTACTTCTTGTAATAGCAGGTGCATGTATTGCTTCTTCCAGGTATCAGCATCTCTTTCTCAAGAGACTGAGAAATATACTTCCCAGCCACTGTATCAGACAAGTCCATGTATTTCTGAGCCACTTATACCCAAAAAGATTGAAATTGCCCGGGTAAGCTATCATAACTAAAGGTGGTAAGGTAGATATATTGGTTGCTGAAACATCTAGAGCCTTGCATTTCTTGGCTTCTGATTCCTGTAAATACTGGTATTCTAAATTAAACACTTCACTTTGCTGTCTGCACAGATGAGGCTTAATGCTGGTTAATACTTGGTCTGGAGAGCCCAGTATTGTTGTAATCTGAAACATTGAGAGGGAAAAATAATCAAACCCCCTAAACTTCCTGAGTTCCTTTGGAAAAGAGGAGTCACTTTCAATATCAGCCAGAGAATCATCTTCCAATAAATGGAACAGAAGGCATTCTGTTTCCTTAGTGGTGAGGAAAAAATACCTAATATCTCTTTTGTGAAATTATTACACTGAATGGTATGTATAGTAGCTCATAGGCACATTTCACTTAATCAGCAGAGACTGCAATAGAAGTACTGTTTGCTGAGGATGCACAGCAAGATTTAGAATTGTAAGCAAAAACTATTTTGTAGCTTTACTATGTCCAAAAGTCATCCTGTAGAAACTGCTGACTTCTGTCAGTCTAGGCTTTAGAACAAATTAAATGCTCTGATACTGCCTGATAACTATCAAGTGACCTTTCATTACATTTATTCTTCCCTCAGGCCACTGTTCCCCTCCCAAGTGAGCCACAGTCACCATTGCCTACTTCAAGCACTTCCATGACACCAGTATCACCAGCGCAAAGCTTTCAGTCTCCTCCAGCAAGCAGCAGTTCTGTGACAATAACAACAGCTCCCTTTCAGGCTATGCAGACTGTAAGTGTGCAGAATGGTTTACAATAATGCTGGTAACTTAGTCCTAATACTGGGGAACTGGATCCTGTTGATAGAGTATGCAACTTCATAGATTGTTTTGATACAAGAACACATCCTGGTTTTGCTCTGTATAGTTCCCGTATCAAATAGTGGGATATATTAGTAGCCTCAAGGAGCTAAGAGGGGGAAGTCAGACCTGAAATCAGCAGACTTATAGCTATGTCCCAAGGTAAATTTGACTATACTTACACTGTTCTTAAGCGTAGATTTTAAATAATAGTCTGCAGAGGGAAGAAGAAATCTTCAAGTATAGCTGTTAGGATGAAGAGCTTTCTGAAGCCTGAAACCCATCTTGCTGCCTTTTAAACTGTTTACTTCAGTGCGATAAAACTTGGACCACTCAATCTGTGCAAAATGTGTCCTTGATACACTGTAACTCATTATCCTATCTTGCTGACAAGGAGTCAATATAGGTGTCTGGGGAATAGTCCACACAGACTGTATGCGGTGTTTTTTACAAACAGATACTGGTTGTTTTTTTTTTTTTCCAGGCCATACCTCATTCCTAACGTTCTCCAACATCACTAATGTTGCTACTGCCTGGTAATCTGCAGTGCAAGCTTAGAGGGACTCACAGGAAGGGTCTCCATTTGGTTGTTAATGTTCCCTTCCCTGTACTTGGTCTTTCTTGCTCCTCTGATTCCTTCACAAGATGATAGACACCTTTATTTAATATTCTTGCCCAAAAGCAAGTTTAGAAAAAAGTCAGTCTTCAAAGGCATCCTCTGTTTCAACAGATGTCACAGTGCAGTTCCACAACTTGCTGGATGATCTGCAGCTGGCAGTATTGACATACATAGTAGGATTTCGTGGAAGAAGATAGCTAATAGTCTTCTAAAGCACAGGATTTAACTGAAATATCTCTGACACTCTGGTGTGGTCTGTAGAAAATCATACCATGACTTTCTCTGTGGTTTTTGGCATTTATACAAGAGGTTCAAGTAGAACTCAAAGGTACAGAATCAGGTACAGATAAATAAGGAAAGTGATGGTAGAAAGGTGGCTCTTTCCAAGACAGTTCTATTTAAATTACACTAAGTTGCTAGGTGGTAATTTTTCATGAAAGTGGAGAAGTAGCAGCATTCTGTGATCAAGGAATCCAGAGTCTTTCTGGGGACCCAGTTTGTAAGATAAGTGTCTGTCATGATGTAAGTATGGAATAGGTCTCAGTCATTCAGATTATACCTCTACCTAGTGTCCGTGTTCGGAGTGCTTTTGATCTTAATGGTACCACTGAAAGTATACTAGAATTAATGCTGTGGTGTTTAAAGAGGTGTTAAATATTGAATATTTCTCTTGGGATTTTTGGGTCAAACTGGCAGACATCTTGTCACTAATTGCCAGGATGTTAATTCCTCTTCTAGTCGTAGTAGTCTTTAACTGTGCAGTACTTTCTTCTTCCCTGTGTTGCTTAGATTCTCACAACTGACAGAAAACCACAGCCATTGGATTTCAGTAGATAGTCAGGAGGTATTTGGTTCCTTACCAGTAATGGTAGTACAGTGACAGTAATGGAGGCATCTGATTACATGTCCTCAGGTGTCTGAACATACTATTGGTGCCATTGTGGTTATGGAAGTCTAAAGGCAGATCCTACTTGTAGTCCTAGTCTGTTACTAGAATTACACCTGTAACCCTCACTGTAGGAAAAGGTAGACCACTTGCTACAAATACTTCAGGATGTGGAAGTTGACAGCCTTGCTGCACAGAATCCCAGAATCCGTTAGGGTTGGAAAGGACCTTAAGATCATCCAGTTCCAACCCCCCTGCCACGGGCAGGGACCCGTCCCACTAAACCGTCCCACCCAAGGCACTGTCCAACCCAGCCTTGAACACCACCAGGGATGGTGCATTCACAACTTTCCTGGGCAACCCATTCCAGTGCCTCACCACCCTTACAGTGTCCTCTTCTAGAAACAGGATTGCTTCTGTTCACTTTGATCACTTCATTTGGTAAATTAAAAATCAATTTGTTACTGTTCAACACTTGAGTATCATTTCATCAGGGATTTCTGTGCTGTTTCCCTTTTAGAGGCAGTACGTGGTTTCTTGACCTTGTAGGAAGTGTTCCTTTCCATTTTAATTTTAGAGGCTTCTGCAAATGCCAGGAATTGTCAAGCTGTGAAGCTGTTCCTTTCATGTACCTATACTTTTTCCCTGGTCTGTCTACAGTTTATAGTCTTAGAAAATGGTCAGATGTACCTCTAGACTCCAGTATCGGTACTGCTGACAACTCTATGTAAAATTTAGGTACTTTTACTCAAACCAGACTTCTTTCCTCCTTGATCATGGTACTAGTTGCTTCTGACAATGTCAACTCTGGTAACTTTGGGTTATTGGCTATAAAGCAGTAGTTACTGCAGTGACTGAACTCTAGTTGATTAGATTTAACAGCATCTGCGCACCACCCTTCTGCCCGGGCTATAACATCAAAATTTGAATTACAAGACTGTTACTTAGGTTACATGTTTACTCTGGGAGAACTTAAAACAAGAGGAAAGCTGAGGCGCAGTTTACCAAAGGGGTGAAGGCTGTCTAATATAGTTGATAGCAGTGTTATATCTGGTTCCAAGATGTGTAAAGACAAATTCTTCCCAAATGTGAACATTTATCTTGGTATAGGCTGTCCCAGCTTCATGTCAAAAACTTTAGGATGGATAGCCAGTGAATTTAATAGTGGATTTCTCATAGAAACTAGCTTACTGTTTGGTAGCTCTTCTGTTGTTCAAATATGGTAGCTATGGTCAGTCAAGCTATGTTTCTTGGGTAGTAGCTACATGAACAGGAGTAACCTTCATAAGCTCACTGAGAGGGGAAAAGGATGGGTTGAAGTAGTCTCCTTGATTTGCTTCTAAGAAACAGGTGTTCTAGAAACTGATCTAGGGGTATGAAACTACAGCATAACAGGGTGGTGGCACTAAGCAGAGACTTCAGCACTTTAGTGCTTCAGTTAAGCACTTGTCTTGAAATATGTTGTAGGTATTTAAGGTGAATGCACCACTGCCTCCACGTAAAGACCAGGAAATTAAGGAAGATTCTTCATATTCAGCAGGATATAACCAGAGTTTCTCTACAGCAAGTACTCAAACTCCTCCTCAATGCCAGTTGCAATCTTCTCATGTTGCAGAACAAACCTCTCTTTCACAAGAATCTCTGTCTTCAGGTGAGAACTGTATGTGTATCTATTTCAAGTAGTTTTAAAATATATTTAGGTTCTAGTACTTTAGCTCATTAACATGTGCTGTGAGTTATAACTTGGTGAAATTCTTTAACACTTTTATAGCACCTGTTAACATTAGGGTTACATCAGCCTAATCTAGTTGATGATATGGTGTGTGAAACTTAGTTTCAAAACTGCTAGCAGGATGAAAAGGCTGCTTCGAACTAGTTTGATATTAGGTGTATGGACAATGTCACTGACATGCCTGACATGCACTGAATTTCCTATTTCCCAATAGGAAATTCAAGGATGCGTTGATACTTTCCAGTCACACAATTGTTTGCTTGAAACTGAAGCAATAATGAAATACTCTTATTCGGAACCCTTAATTTGGTCTCTGGTAATAAACAGTGCTGGTGTTGCTGAATGCTAAATGAAGTTGGGGCCGGTTTTCAGATTGACCTAAGGAAGACTAAACTTCTGATAGGTGGGGTCTTCTGCTGCCTTATTTAACACAAAACAGACCTGCTTGACAGATACTGTAACAGTTGAACTTGCATAGCTGACACTAAATTTGGAATTAAAGCAGTTCCTAAGTCTGATGTATTTTCCGGGATGAAACAAAGCTGTGACAACTAGAGGCCTGGGTTTCTAAGACTAATCACTTGTAGAACAGTATTGATTCTATGTGAAAGCTCTTAGTCGGGTGTTACCTGATTTTTATTGTGGCTTGGTTATTTTTTTGCTGCTGCTAGCAAGCTTGTTCTGACCTATGCAGCTGAATCTTGTTGAATGCACTAGAGGCTTACACTGGCAGCCTGGGCTGTCTACAGTATACTTCAACAAGCATTACAGTCTGCAGAAGAAAATGGGAGGATGCCCTCTTATTTGAAGTAATGCAGGGGCAGGAAACCAGGATATTCTGAGCAGCTTAATTGGTCTCTGAACTTCCTAATGCTGCCCTTGCTTCCAGATGTGGTAACTTCTTACAGTTACAAAAGTTTTGAATTCTTATGTGCCTTCTGTTTTAAGCAGTGAATTATCAACCTGATGGAGCAGTTCCTGTTAGCAATGGTAGCCTTGCCTTTTATCCAGCACAGACTAATGTTATTCCCAGACCGCCTCAGCCTTACCTTAACAGTCGTGGGCCTGTCAGAGGGTCTGCTAGAGGTGGAAGGTCACTGGCTAGTTCATATCGTTCCCCTGGTGGGTACAAAGGTATGTCTTTATTTGCTACCACCTTAAGAATCTAATGTAGTAATACCAGAACATGATTTAACATGACAGTGGCAGAGCAATTTTGTAGCATTTTGAATTAAGAAAGTAGAAACTTTCGCTAACAGGTTATTGAATTATTTAACTATATAGCCTTTGCTTGCTCTATTTCATTCACTATTAACTTTTTTCCCCTTTTATTCTTTCTCTTGGCATCTGTCTTGCTAACATTCTGGGCATATATTCTTTTCAGATAGCACTTGTGGTATTTGCTCAAAACAAGGTACTCTTTGCTTAGCACTGCTGGCTTTAATATTACCAGCAGAAACTGGGATGGGGAAGAGGCTCCCACTAGTGGAGACCCCTTCTGGATTAGTAACACATTGAAGAGAAGATTTATGTTATTTTTGTCTTTGCAAGTCCATTGCTGTCTTGCTGCTAGCTGAAGGACTCCAGAAAGTTTCAGCTGACTTTCAGCAGATACTAATTTAATATTGTTGGTAGCTGTGGCCTGTTCCACTTCAGAAGGGCACTTAGTCTGTCATAGCTGTTTCAGTTAGTTGGCTGAGACTGCTCAGTAGCTGGTAGCAACATGTACCAGGTAATGAGCTGTATAGTTCTAACTTAAGAGTAGTTAAGGGTTTTGTAGTGTCTGGTACTAAATGGCTTGCAGCTCCTCTTTGGTAGTTAGTCTGATGGCTAAAGAGGCTAAGTAGTAGCACCTAAATGTATAACCATAATAGGTAAGCATCTGTAATAGCAAAAGAAAATATTTCTTAATTCTGTCTTAAATCCTTTTTCTGGATCTAGCAAGTTTTTCAGCTATTCTTTGAAGTCCCATTAACATCATGGTCTGATGTTAATACTTTTAAGCAAGCAATTTTGATACAGTAGTTCTGAGTAGCTAATGAAATGTTTTCTTTATAGGAGAAGTGAGACTCTGCTCCAAATTCTGAATAGGAATAAGTGTAGTTGTGTAACTTAATACGCATAGTAATTCCCAAATGGGAGCTGTAGTTGTATTTTGGACTTGTACTGTAAACCAAATGATGAATATCGAATAATCAACTTTATTTGAACAGGTTTTGATGCTTACAGAGGCTCACCTTCAATAACTAATGGCAACTATGGCCAGCTGCAGTTTCCTGGTAGAGATTATGCTGGAATGCCCTATTCTCAGAGGGTAAGTATTGACTTTGTTTCCAGTAGCCTATTGAGCACTGTACAGGAGCTGAGTCTTTTACTGTAGGTTTTCATTATCTTCATAGATGAATTATTCCTTACAAGATAGAGGTGAGTTTTGTTTCCTGAATGAAACTTTTTGGAACAGTAGACAGCAGTTGAAATAAGTCAGTTCAGACAGATCTCATCGTTATCACGTGTTGGTTTTAGTCTGAAGGGAGTCTCTGAAATGGAAAAATAGGGAAATAAGATGTGATATGAGTCATTTTACTGTGGATTTTAAAGTTGGTGCTATGTGCCTCTGTAATATAAAATAATGGAATGAGAATATGGTTGGGCAAAAATTCCAAAGAAACAATATATATGTATAAGAAAATAAAGGGTTCTGGTGGAAGGAGAGTCTTCAGCTTTGAAATTAAATACATCCTTCTGTACAGACTCAGGGACTTCTAACAGACTTGAGATTTAAGGTACTGCTTGAACTGAACTGCATATAGTTTAGAAGCTAACTTGCTGGAAAGGGCATTGAAATAGCTCTTTAATTTCATACAAGCTGTTGTAATTTTTTCCTAAGTAAGGCTGTTTATCTACATCATAATTTTGAACTTCATGATTATCTGTTCTAGAGCTTGAATTAATTGTGTAAATGAAAATTACTGTTTGTTAGCACCACTTGTTTTCAGATTTGTTTATAGCCATCTTCCTGTTATATCTGTTCTCTTTTAGGATGTTAGTTACCAGCAGTGCTATAAACGAGGCGGGATAACTAGTGGTCCTCGTGCAAATTCAAGAGGTAAGGCTAACATCGGGTTCCCAGTGGTGCATGTATATGCTTGGGCAGAGCAGATGGAGTGTTATTGTGAATAGTGATGAAAATGGCATACTATCACTGATAAAATGGATTAAGGTGCATGTAAATTAACCAAGCTAGATGGAAGCTTAAGTACTGTTCTTAAGCAGCATTGCATAGCAGCGAATTTAATGCTGCTATTCTCAACTTGGGTGTCTTCATTCGTCAAAGTTCTAACATAATGGTACCTTACTGAACTTTCCTCACAAACTGATGAGGAAAACAGAGGGTGGTTCCAATGTTGCATATGGCTTCTTCCATTAGTTGCATGGTCTCCCCTGCTTTTGGGTAAGCTATCAGATCACAGAAGCCTTGTAAGATAGCCTTTTTCTATGAAAAATCATTTGCTTGGGAACAGAGCTTTACTCTGTATTTCCATGCTGGAGTACAAAACCTAAAGAAACATAGGATTCAAGGACTCAAGCATGAATAGTATGTGATTTGAAAGAGCTGTGAACAAGAAGATGTAATCATACTGTGTGTGCTGGAAAAAGCTGGGACTTAGAATGCTATAGGTGAAAAATGAGATGGATAGTAGTTGTAGATTGCTGCTTTGAAGATTAAATGGAAATTACGGCATATTGGGAAATTTTAGGATAAAGCAGGTCAACTCAATCTGAGGGAGGACTTGCAGAATAAACTTCAGAAGACAACAGAAATGCGAGATTGTGGCAAGTTAACAGTTGACAGCCATACTCATTATTGCTATGATATAGCAGCTTTAGCTTTATTTAGTATCTTATGATGTTCCTTGCTGGTGGAAATAACGATGATTTGCAGCTTCAGTGTGATTGCTTAATGTTTCTCAGATCTACTAATCTGATGTTTGAAAAAGATAAACAGCTTTTTTGGGGGCAGTTGGGGTGTAGAAAACTTAAAAGCAATTCTAGTTCTTCAGACTTAAAATAATCTAGCATCATACGTCGATAGGACCTAGGATGTAGTTCCAGAACAACAGTACTCAGGTAACTTGAAGTGCAAATTCAAATCTCAGAGGTGACTAAATGACTGCTTGGCTCTTGGCAATTTGTAAGGTTTTTCAGAAATTGCATTTTATGTCCTCTCAGAAGTTAGCATACACTTATTTTTTTTTAATGCTGATATATGTATGTGGAAATACTGAAGATAAAACTACTGCAAGCTACTGCCCTCTCTACTTAAAAGTATGAAAAGTTGCTGTTTATGGTTAAATTATGGCCCTTCTTGCTGAATGGCAGTGTGGTGAATGTAAACTAGCCGCAAAGTTCTGTGCTCACTGGGGTCCTTGGACAACTTGCTGTAGCTGAAAGACAAATCTGTTGCAAAGCCCATACATTTGCTCCTTAGGACTATACCTGCAGGTTTAAGGGTATCCTTCTGTTACAATACTTACTTGTCATTGCTGATGATCTTTTAACAGCAGGGTGGAGTGATTCCTCTCAGGTGAGCAGTCCAGAACGAGACAATGAAACCTTTAACAGTGGGGACTCTGGGCAGGGAGACTCCCGCAGCATCACCCCTGTTGACATGCCAGTGACAAGCCAAGCTGCCACCATACTACCGGTGCATGTCTATCCTCTCCCGCAGCAGATGAGAGTTGCCTTCTCGGCCGCTAGAACATCTAACCTAGCTCCTGGAACTCTAGACCAGCCAATTGTGTTTGATCTGTTGCTGAACAACCTTGGAGAAACTTTTGATATCCAGCTTGGTAGGTTCAACTGTCCAGTGAATGGTACATATGTCTTCATCTTCCACATGCTGAAACTGGCTGTAAATGTTCCCCTGTATGTGAATCTCATGAAGAATGAAGAGGTCCTAGTGTCAGCATATGCAAATGATGGGGCTCCTGATCATGAAACAGCTAGTAATCATGCAGTCCTGCAGCTTTTCCAAGGAGACCAAATCTGGTTGCGTCTGCATCGGGGAGCCATCTATGGAAGTAGCTGGAAATATTCCACCTTTTCGGGATACCTTCTTTATCAGGACTAAAATCCAGTGCGATGTTTACAAAAGAGCTGCTCCAAACACCTTGGTGGAGGGGGGTGGGACTAGCTTTGCACTTCTGACTTCATAGAAGATGTGGTTCCATTACTGGGGGGAAATGATGGTCCTGTTGTGCAAGGTGAAATCATGAAGTTGGGGTACTGAATCAGCACTAATCTGGCACTTTATCAGTTGTGATGTAGCCTTGCTAGTAAAGCTGTGAATGTATATTGTTTGCACTTACCCTAAACTGTATTAATGTCCAGCTTACTACACTATTGATTGCCTCAAGTATGGGCTATTCACAATGCCTTGTTGTGCCTCAATAAAACAAGTTAATATGCATTTTAGTATCAATATTGCCAGTGGTCTTTATTAAATATATCAAACTGAGCTTATTCTTGATGTGGTGCATACATGCATATTACATAGAGCTGGTCTTCAGGTTTCAGTAATTCAGGCTAAACTGTGTAGTTTAAATGGGGTTACTTGTTTGTTTAGTTCTTGCTTGAGCACATTCTTAAAAGTGTTCCCTTGATCAAAATGAATTCAGGATTGTTCCATACCTGCCTCCTTTTAACCAAAACATCAAGAAGTTAGTGAAATTCTACATCTTTAATTAGTGCATTTCTTAAGTGCATATTCTGTCAAAACCTAGCTTTGTCACATCACCTGTCCTTCAGCAGTGATTAGGTAAAACTTTTAAACCTCAAAACAGTCACTGAAGGGCTGGCTCACACTTAGATGCAATATATTTGAAAGTTAAAATTGACCCTTGTGAAGTACAAATGCGTACTGTTTCTCTCCCCCATAACACTTGAATTGGATTGTAATGCAATTCTTTCAGAGAACTGCTGAGGAACTTGGTATTTGTAGTTGAAGCATGCTGCTTGCATTTCAAATCAAACCTGAATACAAATGCTAGGAAGCATTTATGAAATTCCTTTCTTACAGCTTAACAGGCTCTGTGACCAAACTTCAGCAATTTCTTTGGCCTAGTAATTGTCAAGCCATGATATATGTCCTTGTAATGTCAACTACTATAAAGTGTTTCAGTCTTTAAAATGGAAGATAAACTAAAGATGAAAAGATATAAGAAGATAAAAAGTTCATTGGATAGGTAGGTCACTGGCTCTTTTTACTTCTAAAAGCTTCATAGTTTGTTTTAGCACCAGGAAGCACTTCATCTGAGTGCACTAATGAGTGCAAAAGCGTGACTGGCAGTTCAGCTATCTGCTTATTGAGATAAAAGCAAAAACCTGCACAGGGTAAACTTCAGACCTGATATAAAGCTTCTGTTTCATGGTAACTGTTTCACAACTTCCAAATTTAAATAGTTCTCCCCTGCACGTGCCAAAACATGTTGTCTGGCATGACTTAATAAAGTTACTGGCATAAGATCTTGGGTTTATTTCAAGCTTAGATTTCTCTTTCTCACAGACTTGGAGGGTAATAATACTTTGTCTTGGTTTAATTACTTTGGCAAGTTCTGAAAAGCTGGAGGTTCAGGGAACCTTGTTTTTTTTTTCCCACTACAGACAAAAATGTCAAGCCTTAACTATTGAATACTAAGGCTGTATTTTGTGCTTTTAAACATGGTAATTCTTCAGCCAATGAAGAGACTTACTTCAAGAACAATCCCAATAGAGGATAAGTGGCAGGAGCTTAACTAGCACTCTTTTCTTACAGTGTTAACTCTCCTTGTATATTAGCACTCAGGCCTACCTACCATGTTAGGATAACTAAGCTTGCAGTAGCTTTGTAGCTGTGGACAAAGTTTATAGCTTTTTTAATAGACCTACAACTCCTATATTGTTTTATTTGTAGAGCACTGCCCCAGTCACCCCTCTCACAGTCTGTCTGTATAGAGACTAGTAAATACATGAACTCTATTGTGCATATAGTACTTTAGATGGCCTTAGTGCAGCCTGTTTCATTTAGCATGTAGCTTATCCTTACTTGCTTTCTATGTAAGTGATAGAATTCATGTTCTAAGAGCAAGTAACTAGTACTTTCAA
The DNA here is from genome assembly GCA_017639245.1 of Myiopsitta monachus. Classification (NCBI taxonomy): domain Eukaryota; kingdom Metazoa; phylum Chordata; class Aves; order Psittaciformes; family Psittacidae; genus Myiopsitta; species Myiopsitta monachus. Next base: position 76,175,192 of record CM029920.1, read on the forward strand.
ATGCAGATAATAAGCTCAGCCTTTGGCAACCTCCGATGTGACTACTGTGAATATATAATATGCATGTTGCTTTCTAATGCTCTGGTTCAATCAGATCTGGAAAACTGCTGTCCTGGGTTCAGCTATAGCAGTTATCTTTCTCCTTGTATCTCTTGCAATGCTGCATTTTGACTTTAGTCTAAGAACAATGCTGATAGTACACTGATGTTTTAGTTGCTGCTGATCAGTGTTCATCCTGATCATCTTTCAGTCTCATGCTCTGCAGAGAGGAGGTGAAGCTGGGAGGAAGCAGAGACAGGACACCTGACCCAAACTAGCCAAAGGGGTACTCCATAACACAGCACATCATGCCCAGTATTTAAACTGGGGGGCGTTACCCGGAAGGCCCAGATTGCTGCTTGGGTCTGGCTGGGTATCAGTCAGCAGGTGGTGAGCAATTGTATTGTGCGTCACTTGTGTTTATTGTTTTCTTTTCCTTTTCCCCTTTTAGTTCTATATTTCTCTCACCTTATTTCCCTTAGTAGTAGTTTTACATTATACTTTAGTTATTGGACTGTTCTTATCTCAACCAGTGGGGTTTGCATTCCTTTGATTCTCCTTCCCATCCAACCCAGAGAGAAGAGGAAGGGGCTGAGCGGTTCCGAGTTACTGTCTGGGCTTAAACCATGGTAACTGCTTGGTGAACCCATGTTACTATTTTTTTGGGACTAATCTTACTTCTTGCTGATAGGTCTAGCAGAGTTTTTATGTATCTTAGCTTGCATACATTTAAGATATCTGAGCTAAACATCTTGATTTCATCTGTACAAGATGGATTTTTTTAATGCCTAATTAAAGGAGTACATGCTGCCATAGATATGAAATGTGAAATCTTATCATTTTACCATTTCTTGTTAGTAAACTTGATCCTAAACATGTACTGGATGGCTTTAAAAAACTTCATAGTTTATAGGCTTTATCAGTCTGAATTGGAATTATCTCTATAGTACAGCTACTTAAAAATAAAATGTCTTTTTCCTGATACTTATTATTAAAAATATATACAACTTGAATAATTTTCTTCTAGAGTAACTAAAAATATGTTCAGTGTTATCCTATACATTTCTCACGTTACTTTCTTGGCTAGAACCTCCACTGTGTTTCTAGTCACAGCCATGAACACAGCTCTAGCTAACCTCTGTCACAAAAACAAATGTAAGTACTATTGAACAGGTACTGTCACAAAAAAGTTTTCAGACTAGCTGTGACTTAAATGGCTAGTACTGAACCTTTTAAATGCTAAGGCTATGTTTACAAAATACTGCAAAAGACCAAGCAAAGCACCCTTTTTTTTCTTCCACACTAACAGCTGGCCAAAATCCACTAGTTGAAAATTGCTACTCTGATCTTCAAAATACCTAAAAACATCATTTCCTATGATTTTAGATAATGATAAATACTAGCCTATTGATACCTCATACCTCATTCTACATGCTTCAGATTAATACTTGATTTTGCATGCTTCTCAAAGTACTTCAGAGTATTCTAGTGCATTATTTACTGACACAGTTTCACCCTACCTCAGTATATTTAGATGAAAGATCTAGATCCCTATTCTGCTTCTGGGCAAACCATTTCACAGTTTGAAAATACTTGATGTAACACTGCTATAGACTTCATGTAAGTATTGTCTGCCAACTACTTTTTTCCTTAGTAGTCATTAAGTGAAGTTGCTTGAATTGTTGCACTAGCTAATGTGGTTTAAGGGTGATAATCAGATCTAATTAAAATATGAAGGAGCATCATAGCTCTTCTAACATCCTTTTGCAGTCTTAGCTATGCACATCAGATACCACTTAAGTTCTCTCCAGTTTAATTACCTTGTGCAGCCTGCTGAAGATGAACTGTAAAGCTAAGGAACTAAGGCTGCTATATTCTGATTTGGAGTGAGTTTCCACATTTTCTTCTCTGAGTTCAGTGAAATGCTGGAGCTACCCTGAAACAGGAGTGTGTGCTGGGTTTAACTGTGATAAGAGTTAATTTTCATCAGAATAGTAGATATGGGGCTGTGTTTTGGTTTTGTGAGCAGAAGAGTTTTTTATAACACAAGGATGTTTTAGTTACAGCTGAGCAGTTTTTACGCAGAGTCAAGGCCTTTCTGCCTCTTACATGGCCTTTCTAGCAAGCAGGCTGGGGGTGCGCAAGATATTGGGAGGGGACAGCTAACCATAGTGACCATATCACTTTGTACTTAGTAATACAAGCTAGGGGAAGAAGGGAAAGGGGACATTCAGGCTATGGCATCTGATATCCCAAGTAGCTGTCAAGTCTGATGGAGCCCTGCTTTGCTGGGGATGGCTGAACACCTGCCTGCTGGTAGGAAGTGGTGAACAAATTCCTTGCTTTGCTTTAGTGCATAGCTTTTGCTTTACCTATTAAACTGTCTTTATCTCGTCCTATGAGTTCTCTCATCCTTACTCTTCTGATTCACTACTGTGGGGGGAGTGAGTGGCTCTGTGGGTCTTAACTGCCTACTCAAGGGTTCAACCACAACAAAGGGCTTTTTAAAGCTTTCAGAATATTAATGGAATTTACTTTCGTGTTTCTTCCAGGTTTTGGAAGTGAGAAGAGACCATGAATAAATCAGAATTGTCATGGCTGACTTCCTGCAGCTAAGGAAGCCTCCATTCTGCAGGCTGCAGCAGTGGTGCAGTCAACATCACTGTTCTCTTTTTCTGGATCAGTTTACATACTGTTTTCTTCTTGACTGCTCCAAGTTATCTATAGCTGCTCCAACAATACAGTCAGTAGAGGAGACAGCTTTGGAATTTTAGTTATGAAGGCTTGTACCTGGAGGCCTGCTATACATTTATCTGCTGCAGATCATCCTTGCTAGCTCTTTGGTGTAAAATCTGTTTTTTTTTTTTTGTAGTGACTATTATGTCTTAAAAATGCTGTTTTAAATACAAATGGTAAGTGCAATAAAACTATTAAAAACATTTTAGGGAGATGTTAAAATAGCCTTTAAGCATATTTGGTTCTTCATTGCAATGGTTTACATCACCAGCTCCACAAGACTGAAGTCCTTTAAAAACCAGATTTAATAACATTTAAGTTCACCTACCAGAGATGAATACACAGAAACAGAATAAACCAGAGCTGCTTTTAAACTGCCCATGGCATGCTCATTTGGGAAAAGGAAGTGAAGATATAACACTTGAAGTAATATGGGTTTCATATGATATATGCTTCAAGATCTTTAAAATGGACAGTTTTCACTGGACTGGTTTATTTTCTATCTTCACCAAAATGGGAAAATGACAAAGAATTATCACAGTTAACAACATACGCTTTTCACACTCACACTGTTTTCTGTTTATGTTTTATGGTTATTGAACATACTCTCACCTGCTTCTGAGAAGAAATGAAAAGGTGGATGAAAATACCTTCAATTTCCTGCAAAATGCTGTAGAGCTGCACTACTGGAGAACAGAATGGCAGTTCTTGAATGATAATGATCAGGTATTCTGCACCACTTCAAAGTGATGAAAACCACAAGAAAGCACACAGTCTCCAAAGGCCAGGTAAGTATAAGTCATTTTCACAGCCAGATTATTTTTTAAATTATAAACAAAATAATTAAGGGAGATTTTTTTTTTAAATAGTATTAGCTGCTTTAACATTTTCCTTGTAAATACTCTCATAGAATGGTTTGGGTTGAAAGGGACCTTAAAGACCATCCAGCTCCACTCCCCACCATGGGCAGGGACATCTTCCACTAGACCAGGTTGCTCCAAGCCCTGTCCAGTGTGGCCTCAAACACTGCCAGGGATGGGGCAGCCACAGCTTCTCTGGGCAACCTGTGCCCGCTCCTCACCACCCTCATAGTGAAGAATTTCTTCCTAATGTCTAATCTAAATCTCGCCTCTGTCAGTTGAAAGCCATTTCCCCTGTCACCACATGCTCTTGTAAAAAGTGCCTCTTCAGAATTCTTGTAGGCCCCCTTTATTTAGGAACTTAAGTTATCCAGTGGCAGTAAAGATGTGGCAAACATTGCTATATTGTTCCCTTGGTAGAGAAGGGTATCCCTACTATAAATGATACATAAATGCTGTGCATTCAGCATTGTTAAGTATTCTTCCGCATTGGTCAGGAATACATGAGTTGAGGGAAGTACTGCTGCTTTTTTAACTGAGGAGCAGTAATGACAAATGACATTTTACACTGTAATTACAATGAACAAATGACATACTAATAGTATTTCTAAAGCATCTATATAATGGGATGATCTTGTAATTGCTCGTGTTAGACTCTTCCAAAATACAGCAAGTAGTCTTTCTGTTCTTTCTACCAATTAATAACATTTCTTGTTTGTAAATGTAATGTAAAACATTACCTGCAGAAGTAACCAAATGATTTAGCTCACTAAGATTGTACTAGTCATGAAGTTTTTCTGGCATGCATTTGGTCTGTGAACTGCATTTCCAATAGTTATCTTACACCTGCATGGATATTTAATTCTTCCTTTGGATCAGCTGCTTGTTCTATGGCTTAAGGGCGAAAATAGGGCAGGGGTGGAGAATCACAGTAGTGCAGATGTTTACAGCTGGAAGTAGTGTTTGCGTATTCCTGACTACCCAAGAAGTTCAAATTAAAGCAGGGGAAGTTCAGGTTAGATACAAGGAGGAAGTCTTTTACTGTAAGGGTGGTGAGGCACTGGAACGGGTTGCCCAAAGAAGTGGTAAATGCTCCATCTCTGGCAGTGTTCAAGGCCAGGCTGGACAAAGCCTTGGGCAACACGATCTGGTGTAAGGCATCCCTGCCCATGGCAGGGGGCTGGAACTGGATGATCTTAAGGTCTTTTCAACCCAAACCATTTTATGATTTTCACACACAAACACCATTAAGATACAAAAGTAATTTTCAGGTTCTACTAATCTACATAATGATGACAAGCAACCCAAAGGAGCGTGTTCAGAAGCATAGCAGGAATTATAATATGTGTCCCACTGCACATTTTAGGAAGCACCTCACAGCATGTTTTCATCTGCCTGTATGTTGCGAGCTCTTCTTGTCCAGCTGCAGGCACCTGGATGTGATGTGTGAGTAATGGAACTGACCTCACCTCCATTCAGTCCTTGTGTTCTCTCTTCAATCCTCATGCAAACAACTCACCAGGTAGCAAATACACATCGAGCCTGGTACACAAGCTAGAAAGCTACTGGGAAGAAAAAAAAAAGGGAGTAAACTGTTAAGAAGGAAAATGAGGATTTTACTTTAAAGTGCAGTGCAAGTATGTGCTGGCAAAGATGGATTAGTGCAGAGGGTATGGAAGCATCCCGTGGGCTAAGCAGCCCAATACCTATGGGACTGGTGTTCCTCAGTCAGTGCTGCCACTCGCTGCAAGGTACGGAGAGGCCACCAAACAGCGATGGAGGCTCCTCAACACCACTGCAGCGGCGGCAGCTATACCATAGGGAACAGCGCCGGGGCTACTGCCCGGGCCTGCTCCTCAGAACTGCGTTCCGTACGGCGACATGGCCGCCCCCACGTAGCCACGGCATGATTATCGCTCCCTAACCCCGCCTCCAGCGTGCCGTTCCGGGTGATTTTCATCCGTACAACAACATGGCGGCCACCGCTAGCCGAACACCGCACGAAGCTAGAAGGAGGCGCTGCGGCCGTAAAGCAGTGCCCGTTTCCCGATACCCAGCTGTCGCAAACCGGTGAATGGCTCCGGAGGGGGACCGGGGGGGGTGGGGGACACGAGCCTGTGATTGTGGCACGGGGGGGCGGCGGCTCTAGCCGCGGCTTCTTTCCCTTTTCCTCCTCCTGCCCCTGGGGACGCGCTGCTTGCCAGCGACGGAGCGGGAAGATGGATCCCAACAGGATCATCCAGGCTCTGAAGGGCACCATAGACCCGAAGCTGCGCATCGCTGCCGAGAACGAGCTCAATCAGGTGAGAGGGGCGGACGGCCGTCCCCGCCCCCGCCCCGCCGCGGCATGGGGCCGCCGCACGGCACGGGGTCGTCCGGCCCCGCCGGCAGGGGCGGGTGGCGCCCCCTCCTCCCCTGCGGGACCGTCCGGTCCGCAGCGCTCTGCGGCCGGGGGCATCCCCCGCCGGAGCGGGCCCTTCTGCGCCTGCTGCCAGCGGCTGTCCCGGGCTCTCGGGCCTGGCGGTGGGAGGCAGTCCGGGACCCCCGGGGCGGGACCTGCCGGCTCCGGGAGCCCCGGGCCGGGCCGTGAGAGCCCGGAGGCTGTGCGCGGTATCCTCGCTCCGTTGTGTCCTTAGTTTCTTCACCCTGGGAGCACGGTGTACCGGATGGAGCGTGGCAGCGTAGCCCTCGGCTCGTCTGGGCGCTGATTGCAGTGCTGCTCGGTTTTGGGAGGCAGGGTACCGGGGCGCCCTGCTCCTCGGGTCTCGGTCCTGCTTTTCCAGATGGTTGAGAGCGGTGGCTCCCGGGAATTTTGTCCCGTTCGGCAGCAAACGGAGTAAAACTTTGAGAAAGCACGTTACGTTTCTATTGGTAGTATTTATCACAACATCCCGCAGTTAGTACAGGCAGTAAGCGCTGAATCAAAACTATGAACGCAGTGTCAATTCTCTGACAGCCTTCCAGTACCTAAACGGGGCCTGCAAAAAGTCAGGAGGGGGGCTCTTTGCAAGGACGTGTAGTGACAGGGCAAGGGAAACGGCTTTAAACTGACAGAGGGAAGATTTTGATCGGGTATTAGGCAGAAACTCTTAACTATGAGGGTGGTGAGGCACTGGCACAGGTCGCCCAGAGAAGCTGTGGCTGCTCCATCCCTGGCAGTGTTCAAGGCCAGTTTGGACAGGGCTTGGAGCAACCTGGTCTAGTGGAAGGTGTCCCTGCCCATGGCAGGGAGTTGGAACCAGGTAAGCTTTAAGGTCCCTTCCAACACAAACCATTTTTTGCTTCTATGAGTTTGGGCATTTGTAAAAGGAGAAAGTTCCCTTGCACAGTGCTAAATAAACCCTTTTCATCTATTGTGAAAAGATCTCTGTGCTTTAGTGGAATGGATCAGCTGCGTTGGAGGACTTTTTTGACTCTGTTGGTGTCTTAGCAAAATGGTCAATGAGAATTGACTGTCAGATATTACTGCTACTTCAGAATTGGTCTTCCGGCTTAATTTTCTATTTAGGTGGTTTTAAAGTCATTCTGAATTAGGTAGAGCTAATCCTTGCTTTAGCAGTTGGCAAACTCCTTTAGTAAATCAGTGGATTAAGTGTTGGACATTGAGAAGGCTCTCGGGGATAGTTAAATAAAAATACAAACCTTTTATTTCTTTATTTGGCACAGTTACTTAAAAAATTTCATCAGTATCTATTTTTATCCTTACTGTGAAAGACTGAGAGGGAAATTATAAATATTTGTCAGCAGCCTGTTGCACAGGAGTTGGAACTACAATAATAAACTGCTGCATGTTTGGCAGGCTGAGAACAAAGAGGCAGCTGTCTGGATTCCTGGGTCCTGCTTCTTACACTGTTGTTCTATTGTCAGTAAGAAGCTCAGGAAAAGTTTTGAAAGCAAGATTGAGATCTGTTAAGTGTTTTAGGTTCAAGTGATGGATAATGCAGTTCTCATAAAAGATACAGGTTTTAGATTCTAGAGGACAAGTAGACAAGTACATTTATTGAGATCAGGTTGAGATACAGATTGTTATTTGAAATAGCTGGCACATTTTCTCTAACTACTCTAAGGCATGAGTCTTGAAACTAAGACATACCTTTTGTTGTGTAGGCTTTCTGTTACTAAACTAAGCATGATGTATCTGACTGATACAATGTACTGATGCAGTGCTGTGTTTGACATAACTCTTTAGATGAGGAATAAAAGTGCTCCTGAGGAATGTTGCTTAACGTGGGCCTTTGACATCTTAAAGCCTTTCAGTGCTTTTGAAGCAAGACTTCAAAGCGACATGTCAGACTCTCATGTATCTAATGATAGTGTTGACATATCACGGTGTTCCTGCAAGTACTGGAATCCAGATGCTTTTCTGGCGTTTATCTTGTTCTACCAAAGGAACCAATCCACCAACCAAACAGAAAACCCTCCAACAATAAGTAGTTGAAATGGTAATTTAACACTTGGCCAAACAAAACAGGGGTCACCTTTATTCTGTGCCATAGTTAAACTGATGCTGCTCCTGATACACACATGCTAATGGGTATTGAAGTAAAACTTATCTTGTGTTTGCTTGTCTGCAGTGTACATTTGCTTTCAAGTTTGAATCCAGGTAGTGACAGGAGCTTCCCAGAGAGTGTAAATCCAGCTAGTCCACCAACATAGCACCCCTCTGTAGTCACCTCATTGCCTATACCAAATCAGAGTCCTTTAGAACAATTTTGTAATGATCCTGACTCTCTAATTTGCTTACTGCATTGAGTGTGGGGAATGGTGTTAAAATGAAGGAAAGCTTCCCCACCTGTAAAAAGTCCCATCATGCTGAAAATGCCTCTTTCTCTTCTGTTTGCTTCTTTCTCTTCTGCACATGTGTAAAGATAGAGCTGAATCAATCAAGCTGTTGTCTACCTTCTGGATTATCATCTAACTGCATTCAGAGATGGAGTCAGGATTCATTTTTTCTTCCATTATTATATCTTTTGGAAAGATGTTTGTGAATTTTCTTCCTCCTGAAGCTAGAAGCAAGCTCTGGTTTACAGACAAAATTAATTTATGGTCCATTTATATCCATTTGTGGCAATCTTCATAACTGGTATAGATTTCTTGGTACTCAATTCTGACGTATTTATCAAAGGCTGGTCCCTACTGGCCTGTTTTCCTTGCCTCAACAGGCTGTATTTTTTTTGCCTTATACTAAAACTGAATTTATGAAATCTAATAATAGGAGGGCACAGCTCTTTGTGTTTGTTTCCATTTGAATTAATCTTTCTTGTGCAATCTGGTCATCTGTTTGCAGCATTCCAGAAAGTTTCATGTTCAATGCCACTAATACCTCATTTTATACCTTCTAAAACTACAATTATCTTATTTGTGTCCAACATCTACATATTTCTCATAATTTAATATACCAAGGTCTCCTTTTGTTGTATGGTTATTAATTATGAAGAAGCCTCAAGCTTTTAGGAGAAGTTCCTGTTATCTTCAAGTGCATGACTGTGTTCTTTGTCTCCTTACCCCACTCTGTTTTTGTTGGTGCAGTTCTAAAGATCACTCAGTTCTCTGCAGGATTTTTCTGATCTTTCTCCTTGGATGATGCATTCTACTTATTAGTTGTCAACAAACTTCACTCCTCTGTGACCTGGACAGAGGTGGATGTGTGGGGTTTGCCTGAAATGTGATTTTTTTGGTAAACTAGAGCAGTAATTTCCTGCCGGGTCAGTAATCTATCATGTAACTGCTGTCATTTCCCTTTTAGCCTGTTGATTTTCTAAGTACACATCTTTCCATACTCCTCTCTTTCTTGTGCTCTCCCCACAATTTTAATCCATCGATCTTCAGTGGCTCAGCCTGCTATAGTACATTCCTTCGGCAAAGGGGGAAATAAGATAATGATTCCAGCGGTTTGTGTGAATATTGAGAAGGAGTTGCAGAATTTGGGTTTGACAGGAGCAGAGTTTCTGGAAGAAGAGAAAGAAGTATGAGGAGGTCACCTAAAAGCAGAAGAGTCCAGAATAAAAACAGGGTCTTCCGTATCTACCACATCTTTGTTGAGCTGGATGCTGTAGTGGGTGGGGTTCTTAAGACCATTCTGAAAGTGCCAGTGAGCACTTCATTCATTACCTAGAGGGAGGAATCTCAGGTGTTTGGGTATTTGTACTGAAGACCAGTTTGATGAGGAAGTTGGCATGATTAGAAGTTCTGTGGAAAGTGGAGTTTGTTTGAGACTGGGTGAATTTGGCAACAGAGCCTACAAAGGAAAGAAGCTCAGGTAGGTTCTTTCATATGCTTATTTTCACCGTGTATGAAAACACTATGTGTTTTCTCCTCCCCATTTTGTTTTTCCCTCCACAAAATGCCTTTGTGTAGGCAGGGAAAGAAGAAAGTGTCTTTTGAAGTTGTAGTTTGTTTTAACAACTGTCTGTGACTGACAGTGTGAAAAACAAGAGAGAAAATACTCTTAACAACTGCAAAAATATTCCCGAGTGTGAAACACTGATGGGGTTTCTAAGTAACACATTTCCAGTACACAGCAAATGGAAAATAAAACTTACGAAAGCAGGTAGTTGAGCATTCAGATCAAATGTGTGTAAACCTTAAAATGATCATAGTAAACAGTTAATTGCGTATGTATTCAAGGCACAAATTTCTTTTGTCTGTCTGCAAGCAAAAATGTAGGGCCTTGATTTTTCAGCAATTTTTACATGCCATGCTTGGATTAGGAGGTACAGAGAAAGAAGTGTTTACTGCTGGTATGGAAGGATGATGGTGGTTTCACTTACAGAACCTGAGGGAGGGCTCCAGTTTTCCATATGCATTGTCCTAGATTGTCCCATTGTTCTGCAGGGGAAAAAGCACCAGCCAGTGCTGTTCTGCACTCAGCCACTGTGGTTGTCATCAGTGCAGGGGGAAGGTTACTGACAAATAAGATTATGGAGTAGTTGCTTGCTGTGGGATTTAAATGTGACAGCAAGCAAGATGGAAATAATACTTCCTGAAATGAGTTTAGTCGTATATAATACATGATAACCTGGGATCCAAATCTGAATGTTAAGCGTGAAGAGTATTTGCTTCAGTAAGATCCTTTGGGGAAATTTTCATATATTTTTCTTGCTTTTCTCTTGTTGCATTCTAGTACTTTTCATGTGATGATGTTCATCCTGCTGTTTTTCCGTGGCCCGTATGAGCCTTTCTTGGGTGTCATCTGTTCTATACCTAATCAAATAGAAGAGGAAATAGGCAAAACATGATGTGCTGTCTGATATTTCAAAGACTGGAGCTGTGGTGCTGAGACAGGAAAGTATATGTTAGGCCAGAGGTGTGCGGACAGAGTGCAAAAAGCTGTAGAGCTGCAGTGCGCAGATCCTGAGACAGCAGACAGATATGGCACAAGATGCATGGTGACATACGCATCTCTTCTCCATTGCTGTGAATTTACCAAACTGCATCTCACCACTGCTGTGTGCCTCTCCCAGTTTAGCTGCTAGCTTTGCATGTTACTGTATCCCATCCTCTTAATCCCAGTGGAAATTAAATGAGTGAGTTTTTTTTTTTTAGCATAAATGTGTTTTGTGATCACAAATGTGACTTGTGATTCAATATGTATTTTACACAGCTTTAAAATGATCACTCTTTGTAAATACTCAGTGAAAGTTTATAGTTAAAAACTTTTACTTTCTCCTTCAAAATAAGCATATGCCACTGTGGGTCAGCACCTTCCACAACAGTGTGAATCGGAGGCAAATGTAATTGTTCACAACCTGCACAAAGCAGTGTGCTGTATTCCGGGAGTTGTGCTGAAGGTCTTTTTCAGCCATCTGGTGCCTCCCTGCGGCTCCTGGGCATGGCTCTTCAAAATCAGCAGATAGCTTTCCATTCCTTCTGTGGGACTGGCAGTATTCCTGCTCTCCTTTTGTAAAAGTTCAGGTGCAGCTCTAATGATGTAAATAAATGTCTTACTGAACTCATCCAGCACCAAGATCTCTTCCTTGTCTCTTCCCACTTACGCAGTGCACACCTGACAAATTGGTCTGCACCTGCTTGTGTGGCAAGTACAGCTTTACTTACTGGTTCCCAGGAGCCTGTTACATGGTTTCCTGCACAAGGCAGGGAAAGGATACATCCCAAGATCACAGTTAGCATTGTGAGACAACTGAACCGAGAATGTGCTGGTATACAAAAAATGTTGCTGCATACAGCTTTTTAAAAAGTCCTCTGTTCTAAAAATTGCAAGCAGCATGTAGTTTTCCTGAGCGGGTTTGTTGTTGCACAAGTGAGCAGGATGGTGTTTGAGCTTCACAAATACAACCAAATCGGGGGCACAGAGTCTCTGTTGATCTCTACAGTGTTTGTGTTTCTGATAACACTTAGAAAATGAAGCTATGTACAAATGTGAATTATGGTAATGACAATAGTGTGGAGTAGGAGGAATTAATGGGAGCTTGGTACTCTGTTCCTGTCAGCCCTTTAGGGATGTTGGCATGTAAAGTGTAAAGGAACCTCATAGCAGTGTGCTGGTAGCGCTGAAGCCTCCTCTGAGACACTGCGCATACCTTCTGTGTAACGTCTTTTGTCACTCCAGGTGCTTACTTGAAAGGATTTGCTGCATGGGCCAAATAACCATATTTGTATATATCCTGGCAAAACTTCAGGGATAGCAGTTGTACGCCAGCACAAGTGGTACCAGTAAAGTTTCCTGGAGTAGCACTGACTTTAATGTGGATTTAGTAAAAGCTGTTTGCACAGAGAAAGGGAAACAATTTTTACCATTTTAGAATCATAGAATAGTCAGGGTTGGAAAGGACCTGAAGATTATCTAGTTCCAACCCCCCTGCCACGAGCAGGTACATCTCCCACTAAACCGTGTCACCCACAGCTCTGTCCAACCCGGCCTTGAACACCGCCAGCAATGGAGCATTCACAACTTCCCTGGGCAACCCATTCCAGTGCCTCACCACCCTTACAGTGAAGAATTTCTTCGTTATGTCCAATCTAAACTTCCCCTGTTTAAGTTTGAACCCATTACCCCTTGTCCTATCACTACAGTCCCTAATGAAGAGTCCCTCTCCAGCATCCTTGTAGGCCCCTTCAGATACTGGAAGGCTGCTATGAGGTCTCCACGCAGCCTTCTCTGTTCAGCCAGGCTGAACAGCCCCAACTTTCTCATCCTATCTTCATACGAATTTATCACCGTGTCCACTGTAAGTGTCATACTGGTAGGACTACTCCAGGAAAACAACAACAGCAAAACAACCTCCCAAAACGTTCCATTCTTAATGTGTTCGTAGCGGTAAAAGTTGTGAGTAGATTGGATCTGAGAACAACATACGGCACTGTTCAGAATAAAAAGAATGATTTGAGTTCATGCATGTTTTTGGGTTTCTGTGCTGCTGGGATTCCTTGTGGCTTCCTTATCTCCCTGGAGTTGGGTGTTGAGTGCTGGAGGATGCTGCAGCCTACTGCAACCCCCATCAGAACCTGCCAACATTGTCGATATTCTGTCCAGTAGTGACTGAAGGACAAACTTTGCACTCCAGGTCACTTGATTAAAAGGTGATCTTTGGAATTGAGTATGCTTCGATGAATTAACGTTGACAGCTGGTATTTCTGCATGTTTGTAGATAAATGGTGTTTCTGTGCTGTCTGTTACAGCTTTTACTTTGGAGCATTTCTTATGGATAATGAAAGTTTATAGAGAAGGGAATTATAGGAGAGTATGCTTTTGATTTGCCATTACTGCTTTTATGTGAGATCTCAGATTACACTCTAAACACCAAATGAGTCTGAGCACAGAGTAGGTTAGAATTATGCTATCATTATAATGAGTAAAATGAGGGCCAGAAAGTTAACTGATTTGGTAAAATTATTGAATGATAGTGTTGTGATGCAGCTGTTGCACTTAGGCATCATGAAAGCAATGTAATTTTACCTCATTATGGAAATGCTACATCAAGGAACTGGGTACATGAAAAGCAGAATGCTCCTCTTTATTTCACAGCTTTTGAATGAGGCAAAGTTTATGGGAGGATGTAGTATATTTGTACTTAAAGCACAGCTCTGGAAACAGCCACAGGACTGCTAGGCAAAGCAGTTGGAAATAAATACTATAAAAGGTGAAATAAAGCAAGCTTCTGCTATCTAGCCCCAAGAAACATCTCTCTTTGGACATAAAGCACATGGATCTAAGTGATGAAAGATCTGACCTACTAGTAACTGCTGATGTTGCCAAGGCTTAGTAGTTACTGCACCATGCTGAGTCAATGATTCTTCAAGTTGGAGGACCCCTGTTGAATGACAGCAGAATAATGCTATCAGATTTTCACATCTTTTCAATCTGGCATGCCTTGCTCAGAAGTTCAGTGAGCATTGTTTTCTCTTTGGCATTCCTCAGCTGCATGGCTGATGGAGCGTTTGAAAAGTTCCCAGGAAGGCTGTGGGGTTTGAAATGTTATCTGTGTGCACTTGATTTTAATTAAAAATGGTTATTCCATTGTGTTTCCCCAGTTCCTGTTTTTCTGTTAAGATGCACTATACTTGTAGTTCATTAGTAGATGTATAATATCTGGCTAATGCAGATGCTGTTTACAGTTGAATATTGTTTTAAATGGTTTTCTTAATCACTTCAAAATTCAGTATCTCTATTACACCACAATCTGTTTTGCAAATAAATGGTATGTATTGACGGAGCATGTCAATATCCAATTGATTTATGAGGCTAAGTTAAATAATTCAAAGAGAGATCTGTAGTGCTTCTCATTATGCATGTTCAGAATTATTTAAATATTCAGTACCACTATTTAAATATTAATTACCACTAATCTCTAATGGAGAGCCTTGTCACATTACTTATTCTACCCATGGGCTGTTATATGCTCAAGGTTTTACAAGTTATTATTTGGATTGCTGCAGATCTGGGTAAATCCAAGTGCTAAAACCTTTCGTACTTCATGAGGAGAGTCAAAAAAACTTGCAAAATATATTTGTTATTTAGCTTTCGATAATACAGTCTTCTTTAAACATGGTGATTTGCTAACTGTTTTGTATGTATTTCAGTCCTACAAGATCATCAATTTTGCTCCAAGTCTACTGCAAATCATAGTATCAGATCAAGTCGAGTTTCCCGTTCGTCAGGCAGGTGAGATGAATTCCTTGTTTCCTTTTCTTTCAGTAGCAAGTCAGTCTGTATGTTATTTTAACAATGTATCCAGCTGTTGCAATGCAAGTAAGTTCACCTTTGTCCAAAATGTGGAAATGAAGAGTATCTAACATGAGGATCAGTTAAAACCAGGGGCTATGGTGGAGCCCTACTTTGGCATCCCTGTGTTTGTAGTGATCCCTGCTGGATGGCTGTGGTACTGGTAGGAGAATGATTCCTGCTCAAAACTAAGTACCCAGGAGAGCCTTAGGTCTTCGTTTTCCTGGTGGTATAGAAGTAGTGATGCCAAGACAAGTAGGAATTTAAAAAAAAAAAAAGTGGATCTCATTTTTATACATGTATCCATTTTCCTGCAATAAGGAAAGCTTCTAATAATACAAAAAAAAAAAACCAAAACCAACCCCTCCCGTAGTTTCCTAGGTCAGGGGTAGCCATGTGTAGCTTAGTCATTATCTATGGTGTCTGCTCACAAAAGTAGATTTGGAGGAAGATCACATCACTGCTGAGTTATAAATTTATAGCCTGAGCATGTCTAGAAAGTTTGCCCAGCAGTGTGTGTAAGTCCAAGCACGGCGATGCAGTTAACTTCAGGGTATATGTCTGAGTAAGATCAGATTCTAAATTCTCGTAATCTATTTTAACTAATCCTATGCAATATTTTTGACAGATACAGAAAATATTCAGCTTTTTCAAGAAATTGATGAACACTGTTTTGCTCACAGCTCTGTTTTTATCCTATGGAACAGCATTTCCCATAGAAGCCCTCTTGGTTTTTTTTTTAACAGATCCTATTAATCCCCTCAGTGCATTGGGGCATGCTGACATATGCTGTTTGTCATGCTGGCATTTAGTTTTTCAGAGATAATCTAACTTTGAATGGCATTGTTAAACCATTCTCTAGTAAAGTTTGATGCTTAATCTAGACTCCATAAGGTAATTTGTGTAAATTGAGCTCTCATTTCAGTATAATTCAGGAAAACCCACCAAGTATGTGGAACATCATTTCTAAATTTTTTTGGTTATTTTTCATTTCTTACAGAGTAGGGGTATGAAATAGGGAAACACGTTTAAATTACATTTGTAAGCTAACAGATTTCCCTGGGAATTTTTTTAAAAGCCAAGAATTTGTACAGCAACAAAATCTATGGTTAAAGTAAATTAAAGTCTTGGGCTGGTCTTTCTGGACCTGTTTCTTGTTTGAAAATTCTGGCACGTTGTCAACAAAGAATTGTTTTTCCTCTTGTTTCTATAAAATATTTTATGAACTACATGTTTTCATACTTAGTAATTTGTCATCACCAAGAAAAATGATTGTACCCAAGGATATCTTATTTAAACTTTAAAACCCTAAGTAGTAATGAGCCCAACTTGTACAGGTATAAGAGTTCATTAAAAACATTCCTTTAATGTCTTACACCACATTTACTACATTTTCATAAAGAATGCCTAGAGGCATTTTAGTACTGAAGCATAAATGCTGTTTTATTTTCAGTTGAAGATTAACTTTATTTTTCATGGTTGTTCATGTGAGACAGAAGGGAACAATTCTAAGGGATTATGGGAAATCCTAGTAGTGAGATAAAGCTTAGGGAATTCACAACAAACATTTTGGTCTGAATAGAAGGTAGGCCACATGCCAGTTTCATACTGTGCATTTCCCCAGTCAAGTGTCCCTTCTGCATGCACAATGGTTTGTTTACCTGAGCTTTCTAAACTTTACTTACTGAGCTTGAGTTAGGGATGAATAAAAATGCAGATAAGTAGATTTTTGTTTGCTTATTTAGAATGATGGAATATTATGTCCATATAGAAAATTGCTGTAATAGAAAATGTATCCTGATAGAAGCTGACTGAATACTGTCCTGTTCTTGCTTAGGACCAGGCACTTGCCTGATCTTGTGTGGAATTATAAAGAAAATGCTTTTCTGCTTCAGCTGTGCTTAGCGCCTAGAATTGTTAACAACTCATGCAGTGGTTTTCAGTTGTCTTTGCAACTCTTTGTTCTACTTTCAACTTGTAGTAAAGTTGAGCACAGAGGAATGTGGAGATGTGTTACAATTAAACTTTTATTTCTCCAATGTTTATACTTAGCTGCCATTTACCTGAAGAACATGGTGACACAGTACTGGCCGGACCGTGAACCACCTCCTGGAGAAGCAGTATTCCCATTCAACATTCATGAAAATGATCGCCAGCAGATTCGTGATAACATTGTAGAAGGAATAATTCGCTCTCCTGACTTAGTGAGGTACCTTACATTGTATGGAGGTATTTCTGTGGCTCGGGTTTTCAGACCTACCAGTCCTGATGTAGTTGATGTGAGAATCTCAATTTCTTGGGAGATGAATCAAGTACTTGTTTTGAAAATGTAATAATAAATTTTAACGTATTATGTGCACTTGTTTTTCAGAAATTTAGTAGCCCAGCTAAGAGCCTTGTGGTGTGATTTATCCTCTTACGGTGGTGTTTGAAGTGTCATGTAACACTTACTATAGTGACAGCCTGTCCATTTGGCTGATGAGGGTAGAAAGGACTATCTGCAATATAGAATTAAGCATTCGGAGAGATACTGCCCGAGATCTATTATTTTCTAGTAGCCCTTTTCTCAATTACTTTTGCTATTTTTATATGTAGTCTCAGTATTTAAATATGAATTAGCATTCTTGGGCTTAAGATATTCGAAGAACAAAGAAATGCTATTTTCTTTTTGCTGGAAGAATAGTTCAAATTCATAGACATACTACAACTGATACTTGTTCACCAATCTAAAGTGAGGCTGACAGGATGGGATTAGGCTATCCTGTATAGATGTTCATCTTTAAAAAACAGAAGAAAATCTTCCTCTTCCTCTTCTCTCCTCCACGAGCTGGGTGCCCAAAGATGTTGGGTTTTTGTCAGTGGTCATATCAGGAATTTGCTACAGATTGAAACTGGGATTAGAGAAAGCACTTTTAAAAAATAACAAAGAACTAGAATGCATTAGACTGCTATAGCATTGCTGTCACTGGAGGTCTTTATGAATGAATTAGACCAACACCTGCCAGGAACGCTTAGGGCATAAATGGTCCTGTACTGAGACAAGAAAATGAACTAAATCATCATTTCCAGTTAATCTTTTCCAACACATTCTGATGCATATGGTTAGTATCTCCACTGAAAGAGATAGATGATCCTTGCCAAGATTGTGCTACGAGATAAGGAAGCTTGTGTTGTTTTGTGATAAGGTAATAAAGGTATGTGGTTTCTCCTGCTGTCATGTCATAAATTCCAAGGCTAGGTTCATACAAAAGAACACAAAATAATAGAAGTTTGAAGAGTTTTTTGCAAACTAGTTCAGCCATCGTTTCAGAACCTGATATTCAGAATGCCCTGATGTTGCAGTGACAATTTACACCTAAAAGGATTGTTGAAAACACTGGGACAGTCACCTGTAATGAAGTACAGGGTTTCTAAGTCCTGGCTAAATTTGTAGATTTGTCGGAGGTTCAGAAAGTCAAATAAACTTTACTGGAACTGGTCTGAAGTTCTAATCCTGTTATTTTTCATTGTTTGCTTATGAGAATAAGGGGGGGAGGAACCAAACTGGCAACAAGCACAAATTCCAAAGACTTGAGGGAGAAAATATGTTAGTACAAAGCTAAAAAGATCAGTAGGTAGAGGGCCCCTTACTGAACTCCTTTTTAGTAGTGGCTCCTTATGTAATGAACTGCAAGAGGATACCAAAGGAAAACTAAATATAGAAGAAACAATATTTTCTGCAGACTTTTTTTTTTAATTCCTTAGCAGAGCCAAGAGTATTTATTTACAGCTTCTAGTTCAGTGCTGCTCAGCTTTTTGAATCACCCCTCACTTTAGTCAATTAACAATCCCATCTTGCATCACCATTGTGAGTGGTAACTGAAAGTGCATGGAGGGAGAGGAGTGGTAAGATATTTTTACCTAATTGGCTCTGCCATATGCTTTGGAAGTGGAGAAAGTGCTGTTTCTAGTAGATCCCAGGAAGACTGTAATTTCATGAGGAAACTCTGGTTTGGGTCATAACACAGGCCAATATTGTTTAATAAAAATGTACAAACTTGTGGTTTTATGGTTCCTTTCAGCCTCTTAAGTGTGCATAAGTGTAAACATTCATCTTCAAAGTACAAAGCTAACTCTTTTCGTGAGCAATTAATTGTTTTCAAATATTGCCTGATGAGTGTGGAGAAGGGAGAAAAGTAGCTAAAATGTCCTGAAATTAGTTTCTTCCTTGAAGTTAAATCCCCTGGGATTCTTTTTTTCCTTGCTTTTCGTCTGCCACTTCCCAGAACGCTTTCAGTGCTGTTAAAATGCATATGATGCTTATGATGCATTATTTATATTGTGGCCAGTAAATCAAGATTTGGGATCTGTTCTTTAATATTAAACACTATGCTGTGATCTTATTTACTTATATTTCTTATTTCCTCCTGCCATAGAGCCCAGTTGACAATGTGCCTCCGTGCTATCATTAAACATGACTTTCCTGGCCACTGGACAGCTGTGGTAGACAAGATAGGCTACTACTTGCAGTCTCAAAACAGTGGGAGTTGGCTTGGGAGCCTTCTGTGCCTGTATCAGCTGGTGAAGACTTACGAGTAAGTTGATGTCCATCCGTAGATGAGGTAGCAGTATTTTCAGTCTCAGCTGATTGGAGAGAATGACATTCTTAAGAGTGCTGACAGTTCTACAAGGAATTCAGATAGAAAATAGGAATTAAAAATTGTCCTATGCTTTCTTTCCTGCAAATAAATGAAAACTGTTTGTCACCTTTGTATCACCAGTGAATTGGAAGCAGAGATGCCAGCAGTATTCTGTATGAATTTTCTGACTTTTGTCTTGAGGCTTTTTACTTTTGATGTAATTTAACTCATCTGTGAAAAATTTCTTAACTTCCTTTGTTTGACGATTCCCCAAATGCTGGATATATGAATGCAAATAATTTTCTACTTTTATGTCGTGAATAGAGTACTGTCATTGTCATATACTCCAATTGCATTTTGTTACCTATAGCTTCCTCCTGATAGTCTAAATCCACAAAGCATAGATTAGGAGAAATGTAGTGAGCATTCTCACTAATTTAAAAAAAAAAAAAGAAGTCCATTGTTAGAAATATATGTATAAACTGCACAAAAGAAATGTAAATGGAGAAAGAGAGAATCCTTTCCAGACAAAGGAATTGTCTTTCCCTTTCAATGGCTGTTCATTCCTGTTTGTTCAGTGCCCAGCTTGGGCTTGGCACTGGTATGAATGTCAGAGATATTCAAGTCCTTGCTCCTGTGAGGTGACAAATCAGGAGTAAAGAATGTTAGGTCTCCTTTCCTATAGCTGCATTCTATATAAGGTAACATTTGTTGTTTTTAATTTTTCTATTTATAGGTTACTGAATTTGTACAAGTTGTTGAGATGGGTGTTAGAGGAGGGGAGAATGAGTGCTTGGATATTAATTATTTAATTTTTGGGTTTTAGGGTACAGAAGTTAAATTGCTGGTGGGGAATAGGCATTAGAATTGCCAATGTGTAGATACCGGACTAACATTTTTGTTTCCTTTGCAGATACAAAAAAGCAGAGGAGCGAGATCCTCTCATAGCAGCAATGCAAATATTTTTGCCTCGGATTCAGCAGCAGATGATCCAGCTTTTGCCTGATAACTCCCATTACTCTGTACTGCTTCAGAAACAAATCTTAAAAATCTTCTATGCTCTTGTTCAGGTTGGCATCTGTGAAGGAAAACCAAAACTTTTACTTTGCTGGGCACAACGACCCCTTTCAGTACACTCACGGGTGTGATTGAATAAGAATATCGATTTCACTGGGAAAAGTCATGTACAATAAACAGCTTTTATAAAAATATGTTCTTTATAGATTTTTTTTCTCTACTAAAAAACAGGTCACATGATCCCCCAGATTAAATTTTGAATGAATGTAGTACGTTTGCACATCCGATGTGTAAGCTCACCGGATAAATGTTCCTGGTTCTGTAAAATCACACATAACCTGATATAAACTGTATAGGTATCTAGACTGTGCTTGTTGGGCTCTGAAAGTGTCAGTAGTGGGTATTGGGCTAGAATTGTCAAATAGCGCACTTCAGTAGGTAGCATTTCTCATTATTTTCTGAAGATCTGGCAGAAATTATTTATTGAGGCACGTGCATTTTTACGTAGATGAGTTTGGCTTTTACAGGGATGTATTTGTTCAGGAAGCACTTTTAGAGAATGAGAAACAAACCAAGATTTTCCATAATGGGCAGCAGGAGAATTCTTACTAGGGGTTAAAAAGCTAAAATAGTTTGTTATTAGACGGGTGGAGAATTAAAAAGATGCCAAGATCCTATTTTACTTTTCAGTAGGTTGCTTGAATACTGTCGCTTTGCTTTAGATTTTGTAGAGAAGTAAGATTTACTATATAGTAACTTTGTAGTAATTAGAAATAAATTTTACTTCCTGAAATGCTATTGGTTTACCCAAACCCTGTAATACCGACACAGCTGTGGTCCCTAAAAGTTAGCTGGGGAATTGTGAAGAAGAGGAAGAAACAAAGAGTCAACAAGTTCTCAGACTAAGGAACTTTCCTCAAATAATGTCTGCTCAGAAATTCCTCTGTAAATTGTACCAAGAAGGGTGCAATTAGAGTAGTATTAATATCTAACCTAGTTAGTTTTAATTTTGCTTAAAACCTTATCTTTCTCAGATTATAACTACTGTAGAAATATCTACCTTTTTCAGGTAAAATCAGTATGTAATGACTGTGGTTTTTATTCTTATTTCAGTATGCATTGCCGCTCCAGTTGGTGAATAACCAGACTATGACTCAGTGGATGGAGATCTTCCGTACTATCATTGATAGAAATGTACCTCCGGTAAGTTTTAGTTTTGCAAGGAAAATACTTATGCATTGCTATTTGAGGAACAGTCGGTGTGAAGATTTTCTAAGTGCTCTTTTTTTAAAAGGTCATCTGTTTAAGATTCTCATCCTTGAAATAAATGGTCTTTCTGACAGAAAGCCAGGAAGATCATGTAAGCTGTCAGAATTTCATTCTCCACGGTAGTGACACCCTGTAAACTCCAGTCTGGGATGTTTGCAGGTTTCCAAATATTTTAGCCAGTTTCTCTCAAACAAGAAGCGAAAGCTCATCACAAACCTACCATTTGTCTCTGTTCCTCTTTTTCTTTCACCCATCCTACACACTTCTTCAAGAGCAAAAATAGTAACTAAATTCTTGTTTGTGTGTGTGCAATATTAACTGGCATTTCGTCAGTTTTTTTGTAAATTTCTTTTACAACCGTAACATTCTTTGCATTAGGATATGGTTAGGGTGTATGTGTTTTAAAGAGTTAGTATCGTGTACGCCACTGTGTGGTATTCAAGTATATCTAAGAGTTTCTGGTTATAAATATGCATATTTATCTTAGAATCACAGAATAGTTAGGGTTGGAAAACACCTTAAGATCATCTAATTATGAAAATTAAAGTACAGGGATTGTGCAGGTAGTGCACATACACAGTTCTATTGACTAAGATATTTCAAAGTTTCTGAATGTTATATAGCTGTTAACCAAAGTTTTTGGTTGGGGCTGTGCATTTGTAGTAAGTTACTCAACAAGGAGCATTTAAAGTATCATTGATCGACAGTACACACAGCTAATTTAAAATGTATTTATTTGTAGGAGACTTTGCAAATTGATGAAGATGATAGACCAGAACTGGTGTGGTGGAAATGCAAGAAGTGGGCACTGCATATTGTAGCTCGTCTTTTTGAAAGGTAACAAACTGATTAGAAACTAAATTTGGGTTACAAATATGTAATGTTACTTGAGGTGCAATGAAACAGGACAGTTGAGGTGATTTAACAGCTCGTGGTCATGGAAGAAATATTCCTGTTGCTGTCTTCTGGCTTGCACTGGCGTAGCCGCTGGTCTGAGCTCTTAATGAGATGAACTAACTTTAAGATGGTGAGAAACTAGCTCTATGGAAGAAGTGCATCTTTTAAAATTTATTGATTTTTTTACTACATACAGCTACAAGTGCTTATATTGTCAAATATAAAGGCTAGGAAAGATTTGAAAAGGAATCCATAAATATGAAAGTTACAGAGCCTGTGACAAAAAGGTGTCTATTTACTTGACTACAGTATTGTACATTATGGTAATCTAGGAAAAGGGAAGTGGGGCATTCTGTGGGAAATAATGGCTTAGAAGGAATCTGAATGAGAGGATTCCTTTGGGGATGGAAGACTATGCAGGATCCCTTTGCTTTGGAAAGTACTGTGTTTTCCTGACACAATAGAATTCTCGAAATGTAAATATCTGCATCCTTTTTTTAAAAGGTATGGAAGTCCTGGGAATGTGACTAAAGAATACTTTGAATTCTCAGAGTTTTTTTTGAAAACCTACGCTGTGGGCATACAACAGGTAAGTACAGTTCATCTGTTTCTGAATTAAATAATTTTCACTGAAGAAATGTATTGCTTTTCAACAGTGTGCTCATATCAAAGTTCATTCATGAAACAAAAATGAACTGAGTCAGGCAGGTCTTCCTTTTAGTTATTGAGAGGCTCTCTAGAGCTCAGTGCCATACAGCTGAGGTACATAACACAAGCTTTCAGCGATTCAGACAACCTTGCAGGAAAATTCTCAGGAAAGGTGAGTGCTAGTGAAATGGTATTATCATGTATGAACATTCTAGATATAGCTGACAGACAAAACTATTGATGCAGAGCCCTCATAACATAGAAGGGTATGTTTTCAGGCCAGTCTTTAGTAGGCGCTTTTGCTGCAAACAACTTAGGCGCAGTAATCCAATGATACTGTTTTCTTTCAGGAAGATGAAGCAGATTAGAAGGTATCTGGAGAACAGCAATGAAAGTGGTTTTATTCTTGGCAAACATATTTTATGAAGATACAGCATAAACTCACGCTTTGCAAGGAAATTTTTGTGAGGGAATGCTAATTATTTGTGAGTAGCATGGTGTTGTGGAGACAGCTCAGTTCTGGTAGAGTTGCGTAGTAGAGAGGCTGTGGTTTTCTGTCAGCTCAGCTGTGTACCCCTCCAATTGTGGGTTTCCAGCATCTCCCTGGTTTTGTAGAATGGCTATAGTAATTTGGTGCCTGAAAGCCCTGAGTGCTGGCTCCCAAGCTTGGATGTTTTTGGCACAGCTTCTTCTGTTTCTTATGCAGCCTACCATATACTATATCACTACAAGCATAGTTCTCAGCTAAAGCTCTTGGGTGTTCAGGCTTTTGGATTGCATATTCCAAACAGTCTCCTAAGAAGCCAAGAGGCTGCAGTACACTCTCCTTCTTGTGATCTGTGCTCTTGCCTCCCTTTGACCTGCAAATCTTGAAAAACACTGGGAACAGAATTTTTCAAGTGACAAGTGTTTGGATAATGTGTATTTCCAGAATAGGTGGCTGCTTAGCATGCTGTCGGATTAAAAATCCCTGACAGGGCATCTTTAGGCTTCTTATGATTTAAGTTCGATGCTGGTGCCAGGTTATTGTTATAACTTCAAGTCAAATTTAAACTAGATTTCAAAATACCAGGATTGTCTGCAAAACAAAATTACTTTTGTCCATCCAGTTTGACAATAGGATAGTTTATCCACCAGTGTATTACTTCTGCATAAGTATATAAATGTTAAGAACCAGGGAGAGGAATTTTCGTGGTAAGGCTGTAAGCATTAAATTTAAGTAGTCTAACATCTATTCTAAACTCCTTGCAGTGTTTAACTTCTAAGTGGGAAAATAAAATCCCATGAGCAATTGTCATTTGAAATACTTAAGGTTTGTCTGTTAAGAGATTGCGCTATGTAGCAGAGGGAGCAGTTTGGCTTTCAAGATAAATGGACCGGACCATCTGCACATTTCTTCTATTTCTGGCTCTTAAATGCTGATTTGTCATGTTTTCTTGCAGAGTTAGTAAGAATTCTATTGTGAATATTTTATTGCTAAGCCTTCATTACTTTTTTATCAGTTGCAAAGTGCTGACATCATGCTGGAATCTATATGAGCTATAGATAATTCTTGCCCAGGAAGCATATCATGTAAAAGGCTTAAGATAAGACTTGGTACTCCTAATGTAGGAGTTATATCCAAAATAAGATCTATTATAATGTTGTAAAGAATTATGAAGCAGAGTTGCCTTTCTGAAAATACGACTTGATATTTTGTTATGCATTGCCCTTAATTTTATTGTAATTTGTGTACATGTCAGTTCTTTAGACTTATTAACATGGTTCATCTGCCATTAATGCAGATTAGTGACTTTGTTCTGTAGGATTTTCTTAGTGGAGCAAGCCTGTGTACTAAGGGAGCTTTCTGTGACAGAATTTGTGATTGCATGCTGGCTGGTACTAGCTGATGGTTACAAAAGGGAGTTGAAGGGTTTTGCATCTCTTCTGATTCACAGATTTA
Source organism: Myiopsitta monachus (assembly GCA_017639245.1). Taxonomy (NCBI): domain Eukaryota; kingdom Metazoa; phylum Chordata; class Aves; order Psittaciformes; family Psittacidae; genus Myiopsitta; species Myiopsitta monachus. The sequence continues at coordinate 76,200,401 of CM029920.1, forward strand.
GGCACTAACCTATTTTTCTAGTTAATATTTCTATTCTTACCTGTGTTCTTCCAAAGTAATTTGTCTTCTTTAGGGGCCTGTCCTTAAAAAATGAACACAGACAGTGCTTACAGATTTAGCAGCCAATCAGTTTGAAAATCTCACTGTGCCTTTTCCTAATCTATTCCAAATTTTGCTGAGGCCTGCATAAACTGAGAGCCTGTAAATACTGAAGTATATCTTTGATTTATTATGACAAGTGATCACATGGTGGGGTTAGTAGGAAAAATAGACATGTACATACATGCTTGCATGATTAGATATATAATATAATATAATAATATTATATTATATAATAGATATATAAAATATATATAATATATAAATATAATATATATATTTTAATACATATTATATGTAATATATGTATAAAATAACATATTTAGATGTTTTCTGATTTCTGGATCAAAGGCATTACAGTGGTAACTAACCATAGAACCTCTGCTGTAAAACTGATAAGTCTGTCCATGTGCATTTACTGAAGAGGTTCACTGCATGTCTGTGTGTGAGAAAGAAACTTCTTTTAAAAATACTAATTTGTCATTTCTTTAGGTTCTCTTAAGAATCTTAGACCAGTACAGGCAAAAAGACTACGTTGCGCCGCGTGTTCTTCAGCAAACATTAAATTATCTCAACCAAGGGGTTATTCACTCTGTAACATGGAAGCAAATGAAGCCACACATACAGGTCAGTGTATAAAACCCAGTCATAAACACTGCATGTCATCAGAGATTATAAAAACAATAGAACACCACCAGCAGTTTTGCAGTTTTAGAGAAGGTTTCATGCAGCAATTGATTTGGGCAAAAAATAGCATTTCTTTATGAATGTGGTTGGGTTTTTTTTGGTATTATGACTACCTTTTATTGCAGATATTGTTAACTCAGCTAAAGATTCTGTTCCATATTTTTATTTTGGAAGTTTTCCAGACAATCATAATGTTCTGTCTTTATTACTTAGTAGTGTTTTGAATTGTCTATAAATTCGGAAAATCATAATTGGTGAGATATAGTGAGAAATTCTTCACTATGAGGGTGGTGAGACACAGTGGAACAGGTTGCATAGAGAAACTGTGGGTGCCCTATCTCTAGAAATGTTCAAGGCCAGCTTGGATGGGACTTGGAGCAACCAGGGCTAGTGGAAGATGTCTCTGCCCATGGCAGGGGGGTTGAAACTGGGTGTTCCTTCCAACCAACCATTCTGTGATTGTAGTGAACAGATAGTGGGCAAAGAGAACGTGAACTGTGAGAAACATAACTGTTTATTTTATACATGAACTAAAACCAAGTGAAACGTTATCATTATGCACTTCTTTTAATTTAATTTTTATTTTTATATAAGTTTCTCTGTTGTAGTTAGTTAATCCAATGACTCCTACAAAGAAGGACTTTGAAGTCCTTTCTCATGTCAAGTGTTGCATTGGTGAGATCCTCCTGCCGAATGTGATGTTCTGCTGTTCATACACTGTTCTGAAGTATATTTTGTGTGAGTCACTTTATAAAGGTAGATTATATAATTACTGCTGTCTGGGACTGTTGCAAAAGAAAAGTATATTGTACGCTTATTTCTGTTGGCCAAAATTAACACTGGTTAAAAGAATTTCACTCTTCAGGAAAGTAAGTCTAATAAATTAGTGCGTAGTGGAGGGAACCTGTACTGGAATTTGATTTTGTGTGTACTTATGTGTATTTGACTTCTCTAATATTAGAGTATAACAGAAGAAGTGATATTCTCTCTAATGTGCTACAAAGATGAGGACGAAGAGCTCTGGCAAGAGGATCCATATGAATATATTCGCATGAAATTCGGTAAATGTTTGTGTTTATTTTTTTGCTTTCATCATAACTGTGCACTACAGTCCCAGGTAACAGCATGGCCGCTGTAATGTCTCTGTCTTCACTAGTGTCCTGGACTGGAAGAAGAAAATTTAGTTTCTTAAGTCTCAGTTAATCTGAGTTAAGAGAAAGCAGCAGATCAAGTGAGTTTTGGCCATTTGGCTGGTAGCTTTAAATGATTCTTGTAGCAATTTTTCGTACTTCACATGTGCTTAGTGCTTCCCAAATAGATTAGCTTGCTCTCTTTTTAATGCCAGTTTCAGAATCTCTTGCAGCTCTTGCTTTGACCAGAAGAGGCCCGACTTGCCCTTCCTTACTGAAAATTGTTAATATCTTCAGAGTTTTTCCCAATTATTATTGCGAAATTGTAAGATGATTATAAATACATGTTCTTCCAAAAGAAACAGTGCAAAATCATGGTAATATCACATAAGACCATATAATGAATAACTGCTTTCATTAAAAGACTCCCGTCATTGAGAAACAGAAAGGTATATTAAAAATATAGCAGCTGTGGCTGGAAAAACCCAAGCACCACAGCGATATATAGCATTTGGATTTTTTAATTAATTGGTTTGGTATTAATATATGTGAAAACAGAATTTAAGTGTTCATAGAATAATAAGAAAAACCCTTGGAAAGTTGTGCAAAAAATTAATCACAATATAGTGTTGATCACTGGGGTACAAATACATTGCTCATTTTTAGTATGTGAATTTAGTTCATGCTGTATAAGTAGTGAATCCTCTTTTCATATGTAGTGAGACAGTTAAATATGGTGAAGGATAAAGAAAAGAAATAAGCATGAAGTTGCATTGAGTTGAAGTGTAGTGATATACGTTTGGATTTGGAACAGAATTCAGTAGTTTGATTGTGTTTCTTAATCATATTTTATCTTCAGGCTGTCAGGAAAAGTTAGTGTGTAATTTTAACCACAATTTAAGATTATGGTGTTTTAGATCTTTTAATTCAGTTTGTGTAGGGATGTTCGCATGAGAACGTGTTTGGCAGCACAGATTACTTTTTTTCAAGATACAAGTGATATTTTCAATGTGATTAAAGGAGGTTTACTTGTTATGAATGAAGCTTAAAAGCTTAAACTCTCATCGCATTTAGAACTACTGCATAGCCAAGTAGTTTTCACAAACAAAAAGTTTCCCATGAGTTTTTAATAAAATCAAGCTAAAAATGTGTAGTTATGCTGTGCAGATGGTACTGAAGTGTAGTGTTGGTTTTCCTATAAAAGTTTTAATACAAAAAAAAAACCCCAAAATCCCAGGACTTTTCATCCCTTAAATACATTGTCTCAAAGAATTAACAACTAAATAACTCATCCATAACAAGTTTTATTCTGTCATTCAGAAATGGATTTTTTTTTTCTTACGTTTTAGATGTATTTGAGGATTATGCGTCTACTACAACAGCAGCACAGAATCTCCTTTATACTGCGGCGAAGAAGAGAAAAGAGGTATGGAACTAGTGCTTTTTAATTATTTGAAGTTTCCTTAATGATGTAATTTTCCCTTAAATTTGAAGATGCTCCAGGAAGATAGTTCTGAAAAATCTACTTGCTAATACATAGTCAAATGTTTTCCTGGCTGAGTGCTATCAATATTGGGTGAATGAAAATATGTGTGTATTTATAAATAAATAAGTGGATTCCTCTTGCGGCCGGATATGAACTGAGTTGGAATAGATGTACTGGATAAATCCCAGCTAGAAGGAAGTGCTGTAGGAGGGCCCTGAGACCTTCTTGAATGGATAAGGAGATGCTGAGGAAAATTGGAAGGAAAAAAGAGGCTCATAAAAGGTGGAAGCAAGGACAGGCAGCCTGGGAAGAATACAGAGATGTTGTCTGGGAAGCTAGGGACCACATTAGGAAAGATAAGGCCCACTTAGAATTAAACTTGGCTAGGGATGTTAAGGATAGCAGGAAGGGATTCTGTAGGTACACTGCAAACAAAATACAGGCTAGGGACAACATGGGCCCTCTCCGGAAGCTATCAGGAGAACTGGCTACCCTGTATTTGGAGAAGGCTGAGGTTCTTAATGACTTCTTTCACTCAATCTTCACTGGCAAATGCTCTGACCACACCACCCAAGTCTTGGAAGGCAGACACAGGGACAATCAGAATGAAGACCCTGGGCCCACTGTAGGAGAAGATCTTGTTTGAGACCATCTTAGGAACCTGAACGTACACAAGTCAATGGGATCTGATTAAATCCCTCCGCGGGTCCTGAAGGAGCTGGCAAATGAAGTTGCTAAGCCACTGCCCATCATATTTGAAAAACCATGGCAGTCAGGTGAAGTTCCCGACGACTGGAAAAAGGGAAATGTAACCTCCGTTTTCAAGAAGGGGAAAATGGGTGAGGCGGGGAACTGCAGACCAGTCAGTCTCACCTCTGTGCCTGGCAAAAACTTGGAGTGGATTCTCCTCTTTGCTCTTCCTGAAAGAGCCGCTCTGCTGGGGCAGGGAGCCCACGGGAGGACGGTTGGGGTGCCGCAGCACCAAGCGCCAGTGCCCCCTGAGCCCTCCAGCCCTGGGAACCTGAAGCAAGTGGAAACCACTTGTCTGCCAGTGCCGCCTATGCTCACAGCAAATACAAAGAGAGACTGGATCAAAAAAGCATTGACAAATTTATTTACAAAACAACAAAAACCAAAACAAACAACAAATTACAACTCTTCTACCGAAAACTACCACTATTCTACGAAAAAACAACAATCTTCTGTGAAAACAACTCTTCTGTAAAAATCTGCCAAGACTGCAGAAACTCCATCCCGATCAGCCCTGGAAACAAGCAGCACAAGGTTATTTCAGTGAGGCTACTGATGGGTCATTGTGTTTGCCACAGCCCTGGGACATGCTGAGGAGAGCCGGATTCTGCCATGGGGCTCATTCCTGGCTGGGGCTGGGAGCCGGGCTCTATGCGATCAGACTTGGCTCGCGTGGCCCAAAGGCAGCGCAGGGCAGCGCAGCGCAGCGGTGGCACTTGTGCTGCCAGGATGAGACCACCAGGCACCGTGTCCCTGCAGTGGGGCTGTCGCACACAGCCCCAGCCCCAGCGCGGCAGCAGCTCAGCCAACCTCACTGCTGGCAGTGGATGGGGGGCACGTACTGCCTTACCACTCCTCAGTCCACCTCCATTTCTTCCGTCTCCTCCAACTGCTCATCAACCTCCATATCCTCTTCCTCCTGGCTCCACGTCCACTTCCATTTCCTCCTCCTGTTGCAGCCCCAGTTGGGCCCTGCTGGCAGCCTCCTCCTCCTCCAGCTCTCGCATGTGTTGGAACAGCCTAAGGCAAAAGCCAAGCATTGGAGTGCATTGGTGCTGCTCTGGGCAGCGGAGCAGAGCTGTGGGATGAGGGTGTGGGCACCCGGCCCCCTCTCGCTGCCCGGGCAGAGCCGTGGGGCACTGGGGCCCCAGGCACATCCCCAGCGGGAGCTGGCTGGAGGCCGGGGGCTCCTTGGTCAGCAGCACCCACCAGCTCTGACAGGCTGGCACTCGCAGCTGGAGGAGGCGACGCCTGGTGCGCTTCAGCACCTTGCGGGGCGGTAATGGCTTGAGGACCTGCCGGAGCAGAGAGGACAGGGGTGAGCACCCGTGCACAGAGCCGGCCCCGTGCCTGCCTGGGCGCCCACAGGCTCCTTACTCTGCGTATGCACGTCTTCATTTCCTCGCTCCCGCAAGGGGTCAGCTGGGCTGCCAGCAGGACAAGGGTCTTCTTAGGGGACTGCATGGGGGTGGCAAGTTAGGTACAGGTAGGGTCAGGGAACAGACGGCTGGGGCAGGCAGTGGGTTAGAAGGGCTGAGCGTAGGGCAGAAAGGTTTGGGGGTGCAGGAAGGGTCAGAGGGAGCGAAGGGCAAGTGTAGGGTGTGGGGGTGAAGGTCTCTCTGTTGTGTGTCTCACTGGTAACGGGCAGTTGCCGGTGGAACACGGGCTGCGACATCACAGCTCCGTTACAGCGGAGTTCCGGAACAGCCGTGCTGCAGGGGATGCGGATGAGCCCTGAAGGGTCTGCAGCTTCATGGGGAACATGGGGCAATCTTAACTTTACTTCTTGAGATGTTTGAAATACACTCTTGTGCTTAAATAGGCAATGAACTGGTTGAACACTGTTCTGGCTGGCCAATTCCATGGGGCCAGGGCCATCTCAATGGCTCTTTCACTGTCCCACAGTCAGCTTGAGAGTGAACTGAGCAGTGCTGATGTGCTGCAGTTGGGATGCAAACTTATGTGTGAAAAGTGTTTGACACTGTCCCGCACAACGTCCTTGTCTCTAAATTAGAGAGACATCAGCTTGACAGACGGACCACTCAGTGGCTAAAGAGCTGGCTGGCTGGCCGGCCGCACAGAGTTGTGGTGAATGGCTCAATGTCCAGTTGGGAAACTGTCATGAGTGGTGTCTGTCAGGGACTGGTGTTGGGGCCAGTCTTGTTCGACATCTTTGTCGGTGACAGGGACAGTGGGATTGAGCGCGCCCTCAGCAAGTTTGCCGATGACACCAAGCTGTGTGGTTCGGTTGATACGCTGGAGGGAAGGAATGCCATGCAGAGGGACCTTGACACGTTTGTAAGGTGGGCTGATGCCAACCTGATGAAGTTTAACCATGCCAAGTGCAAGGTCCTACACCTGGGTCGGAGCAATCCGAGGCACAGCTCCAGGTTGGGCAGAGGAGAGATTCAGAGCGGCAGCTGTTCAGCCTGGAGAAGAGAAGGCTGCGTGGAGACCTCATAGCAGCCTTCCAGTATCTGAAGGGGGCCTATAGGGATGCTGGGGAGGGACTCTTCATGAGGGACTGTAGTGACAGGACAAGTGGTAACGGGTTCAAACTTAAACAGGGGAAGTTTAGATTGGATCTGAGGAAGAAGTTCTTTACTGTGAGGGTGGTGAGGCACTGGAATGGGTTGCCCAGGGAAGTTGTGAATGCTCCATCGCTGGCGGTGTTCAAGGCCGGGTTGGACATAGCCTTGGTTGTCATGGTTTAGTGTGAGGTGTCCCTGCCTGTGGTAGGGGGGGTTGGAACTAGATGATCTTAAGGTCCTTTCCAACCCTAACTATTCTATGATTCTAAGATTCTGTGTTCTTTAAGATGCAGCCTAATCTTCCTGACTTTTCCCTATTTGTCCTGTGCGCAGTGGATATTCGGTACCTTTATCGACTTGGCATTCTTTTGCATATTGCCATAGAATTATCTCATGTTTAAAATAATCACACTTCCTTCAGATGTCTTCAAGTGCTTCTTGATTCTCCTCTTTGCCATTCCTGAAAGAGCCGCTCTGCCGGGGCAGGGAGCCCACGGGAGGACGGTTGGGGTGCCGCAGCACCAAGCGCCAGTGCCCCCTGAGCCCTCCAGCCCTGGGAACGTGAAGCAAGTGGAAACCACTTGTCTGCCAGTGCCGCCTATGCTCACAGCAAATACAAAGAGAGACTGGATCAAAAAAGCATTGACAAATTTATTTACAAAACAACAAAAACCAAAACAAACAACAAATTACAACTCTTCTACCGAAAACTACCACTATTCTACGAAAAAACAACAATCTTCTGTGAAAACAACTCTTCTGTAAAAATCTGCCAACACTGCAATACGTCCATCCCGATCAGCCCTGGAAACAAGCAGCACAAGGTTATTTCAGTGAGGCTACTGATGGGTCATTGTGTTTGCCACAGCCCTGGGACATGCTGAGGAGAGCCGGATTCTGCCATGGGGCTCATTCCTGGCTGGGGCTGGGAGCCGGGCTCTATGCGATCAGACTTGGCTCGCGTGGCCCAAAGGCAGCGCAGGGCAGCGCAGCGCAGCGGTGGCACTTGTGCTGCCAGGATGAGACCACCAGGCACCGTGTCCCTGCAGTGGGGCTGTCGCACACAGCCCCAGCCCCAGCGCGGCAGCAGCTCAGCCAACCTCACTGCTGGCAGTGGATGGGGGGCACGTACTGCCTTACCACTCCTCAGTCCACCTCCATTTCTTCCGTCTCCTCCAACTGTTCATCAACCTCCATATCCTCTTCCTCTGGCTCCACGTCCACTTCCATTTCCTCCTCCTGTTGCAGCCCCAGTTGGGCCCTGCTGGCAGCCTCCTCCTCCTCCAGCTCTCGCATGTGTTGGAACAGCCTAAGGCAAAAGCCAAGCATTGGAGTGCATTGGTGCTGCTCTGGGCAGCGGAGCAGAGCTGTGGGATGAGGGTGTGGGCACCCGGCCCCCTCTCGCTGCCCGGGCAGAGCCGTGGGGCACTGGGGCCCCAGGCACATCCCCAGCGGGAGCTGGCTGGAGGCCGGGGGCTCCTTGGTCAGCAGCACCCACCAGCTCTGACAGGCTGGCACTCGCAGCTGGAGGAGGCGACGCCTGGTGCGCTTCAGCACCTTGCGGGGCGGTAATGGCTTGAGGACCTGCCGGAGCAGAGAGGACAGGGGTGAGCACCCGTGCACAGAGCCGGCCCCGTGCCTGCCTGGGCGCCCACAGGCTCCTTACTCTGCGTATGCACAGTCTTCATTTCCTCGCTCCCGCAAGGGGTCAGCTGGGCTGCCAGCAGGACAAGGGTCTTCTTAGGGGACTGCATGGGGGTGGCAAGTTAGGTACCGTTAGGTCAGGGAACAGACGGCTGGGGCAGGCAGTGGGTTAGAAGGGCTGAGCGTAGGGCAGAAAGGTTTGGGGGTGCAGGAAGGGTCAGAGGGAGCGAAGGGCAAGTGTAGGGTGTGGGGGTGAAGGTCTCTCTGTTGTGTGTCTCACTGGTAACGGGCAGTTGCCGGTGGAACACGGGCTGCGACATCACAGCTCCGTTACAGCGGAGTTCCGGAACAGCCGTGCTGCAGGGGATGCGGATGAGCCCTGAAGGGTCTGCAGCTTCATGGGGAACATGGGGCAATCTTAACTTTACTTCTTGAGATGTTTGAAATACACTCTTGTGCTTAAATAGGCAATGAACTGGTTGAACACTGTTCTGGCTGGCCAATTCCATGGGGCCAGGGCCATCTCAATGGCTCTTTCACTGTCCCACAGTCAGCTTGAGAGTGAACTGAGCAGTGCTGATGTGCTGCAGTTGGGATGCAAACTTATGTGTGAAAAGTGTTTGACACTGTCCCGCACAACGTCCTTGTCTCTAAATTAGAGAGACATCAGCTTGACAGACGGACCACTCAGTGGCTAAAGAGCTGGCTGGCTGGCCGGCCGCACAGAGTTGTGGTGAATGGCTCAATGTCCAGTTGGGAAACTGTCATGAGTGGTGTCTGTCAGGGACTGGTGTTGGGGCCAGTCTTGTTCGACATCTTTGTCGGTGACAGGGACAGTGGGATTGAGCGCGCCCTCAGCAAGTTTGCCGATGACACCAAGCTGTGTGGTTCGGTTGATACGCTGGAGGGAAGGAATGCCATGCAGAGGGACCTTGACACGTTTGTAAGGTGGGCTGATGCCAACCTGATGAAGTTTAACCATGCCAAGTGCAAGGTCCTACACCTGGGTCGGAGCAATCCGAGGCACAGCTCCAGGTTGGGCAGAGGAGAGATTCAGAGCGGCAGCTGTTCAGCCTGGAGAAGAGAAGGCTGCGTGGAGACCTCATAGCAGCCTTCCAGTATCTGAAGGGGGCCTATAGGGATGCTGGGGAGGGACTCTTCATGAGGGACTGTAGTGACAGGACAAGTGGTAACTGGGTTCAAACTTAAACAGGGGAAGTTTAGATTGGATCTGAGGAAGAAGTTCTTTACTGTGAGGGTGGTGAGGCACTGGAATGGGTTGCCCAGGGAAGTTGTGAATGCTCCATCGCTGGCGGTGTTCAAGGCCGGGTTGGACATAGCCTTGGTTGTCATGGTTTAGTGTGAGGTGTCCCTGCCTGTGGTAGGGGGGGTTGGAACTAGATGATCTTAAGGTCCTTTCCAACCCTAACTATTCTATGATTCTAAGATTCTGTGTTCTTTAAGATGCAGCCTAATCTTCCTGACTTTTCCCTATTTGTCCTGTGCGCAGTGGATATTCGGTACCTTTATCGACTTGGCATTCTTTTGCATATTGCCATAGAATTATCTCATGTTTAAAATAATCACACTTCCTTCAGATGTCTTCAAGTGCTTCTTGATTCTCCTCTTTGCCATTCCTGAAAGAGCCGCTCTGCCGGGGCAGGGAGCCCACGGGAGGACGGTTGGGGTGCCGCAGCACCAAGCGCCAGTGCCCCCTGAGCCCTCCAGCCCTGGGAACGTGAAGCAAGTGGAAACCACTTGTCTGCCAGTGCCGCCTATGCTCACAGCAAATACAAAGAGAGACTGGATCAAAAAAGCATTGACAAATTTATTTACAAAACAACAAAAACCAAAAACAAACAAACAAATTACAACTCTTCTACCGAAAACTACCACTATTCTACGAAAAAACAACAATCTTCTGTGAAAACAACTCTTCTGTAAAAATCTGCCAAGACTGCAGAAACTCCATCCCGATCAGCCCTGGAAACAAGCAGCACAAGGTTATTTCAGTGAGGCTACTGATGGGTCATTGTGTTTGCCACAGCCCTGGGACATGCTGAGGAGAGCCGGATTCTGCCATGGGGCTCATTCCTGGCTGGGGCTGGGAGCCGGGCTCTATGCGATCAGACTTGGCTCGCGTGGCCCAAAGGCAGCGCAGGGCAGCGCAGCGCAGCGGTGGCACTTGTGCTGCCAGGATGAGACCACCAGGCACCGTGTCCCTGCAGTGGGGCTGTCGCACACAGCCCCAGCCCCAGCGCGGCAGCAGCTCAGCCAACCTCACTGCTGGCAGTGGATGGGGGGCACGTACTGCCTTACCACTCCTCAGTCCACCTCCATTTCTTCCGTCTCCTCCAACTGTTCATCAACCTCCATATCCTCTTCCTCTGGCTCCACGTCCACTTCCATTTCCTCCTCCCGTTGCAGCCCCAGTTGGGCCCTGCTGGCAGCCTCCTCCTCCTCCAGCTCTCGCATGTGTTGGAACAGCCTAAGGCAAAAGCCAAGCATTAGAGTGCATTGGTGCTGCTCTGGGCAGCGGAGCAGAGCTGTGGGATGAGGGTGTGGGCACCCGGCCCCCTCTCGCTGCCCGGGCAGAGCCGTGGGGCACTGGGGCCCCAGGCACATCCCCAGCGGGAGCTGGCTGGAGGCCGGGGGCTCCTTGGTCAGCAGCACCCACCAGCTCTGACAGGCTGGCACTCGCAGCTGGAGGAGGCGACGCCTGGTGCGCTTCAGCACCTTGCGGGGCGGTAATGGCTTGAGGACCTGCCGGAGCAGAGAGGACAGGGGTGAGCACCCGTGCACAGAGCCGGCCCCGTGCCTGCCTGGGCGCCCACAGGCTCCTTACTCTGCGTATGCACAGTCTTCATTTCCTCGCTCCCGCAAGGGGTCAGCTGGGCTGCCAGCAGGACAAGGGTCTTCTTAGGGGACTGCATGGGGGTGGCAAGTTAGGTACCGTTAGGTCAGGGAACAGACGGCTGGGGCAGGCAGTGGGTTAGAAGGGCTGAGGGTAGGGCAGAAAGGTTTGGGGGTGCAGGAAGGGTCAGAGGGAGCGAAGGGCAAGTGTAGGGTGTGGGGGTGAAGGTCTCTCTGTTGTGTGTCTCACTGGTAACGGGCAGTTGCCGGTGGAACACGGGCTGCGACATCACAGCTCCGTTACAGCGGAGTTCCGGAACAGCCGTGCTGCAGGGGATGCGGATGAGCCCTGAAGGGTCTGCAGCTTCATGGGGAACATGGGGCAATCTTAACTTTACTTCTTGAGATGTTTGAAATACACTCTTGTGCTTAAATAGGCAATGAACTGGTTGAACACTGTTCTGGCTGGCCAATTCCATGGGGCCAGGGCCATCTCAATGGCTCTTTCACTGTCCCACAGTCAGCTTGAGAGTGAACTGAGCAGTGCTGATGTGCTGCAGTTGGGATGCAAACTTATGTGTGAAAAGTGTTTGACACTGTCCCGCACAACGTCCTTGTCTCTAAATTAGAGAGACATCAGCTTGACAGACGGACCACTCAGTGGCTAAAGAGCTGGCTGGCTGGCCGGCCGCACAGAGTTGTGGTGAATGGCTCAATGTCCAGTTGGGAAACTGTCATGAGTGGTGTCTGTCAGGGACTGGTGTTGGGGCCAGTCTTGTTCGACATCTTTGTCGGTGACAGGGACAGTGGGATTGAGCGCGCCCTCAGCAAGTTTGCCGATGACACCAAGCTGTGTGGTTCGGTTGATACGCTGGAGGGAAGGAATGCCATGCAGAGGGACCTTGACACGTTTGTAAGGTGGGCTGATGCCAACCTGATGAAGTTTAACCATGCCAAGTGCAAGGTCCTACACCTGGGTCGGAGCAATCCGAGGCACAGCTCCAGGTTGGGCAGAGGAGAGATTCAGAGCGGCAGCTGTTCAGCCTGGAGAAGAGAAGGCTGCGTGGAGACCTCATAGCAGCCTTCCAGTATCTGAAGGGGGCCTATAGGGATGCTGGGGAGGGACTCTTCATGAGGGACTGTAGTGACAGGGACAAGTGGTAATGGGTTCAAACTTAAACAGGGGAAGTTTAGATTGGATCTGAGGAAGAAGTTCTTTACTGTGAGGGTGGTGAGGCACTGGAATGGGTTGCCCAGGGAAGTTGTGAATGCTCCATCGCTGGCGGTGTTCAAGGCCGGGTTGGACATAGCCTTGGTTGTCATGGTTTAGTGTGAGGTGTCCCTGCCTGTGGTAGGGGGGGTTGGAACTAGATGATCTTAAGGTCCTTTCCAACCCTAACTATTCTATGATTCTAAGATTCTGTGTTCTTTAAGATGCAGCCTAATCTTCCTGACTTTTCCCTATTTGTCCTGTGCGCAGTGGATATTCGGTACCTTTATCGACTTGGCATTCTTTTGCATATTGCCATAGAATTATCTCATGTTTAAAATAATCACACTTCCTTCAGATGTCTTCAAGTGCTTCTTGATTCTCCTCTTTGCCATTCCTGAAAGAGCCGCTCTGCCGGGGCAGGGAGCCCACGGGAGGACGGTTGGGGTGCCGCAGCACCAAGCGCCAGTGCCCCCTGAGCCCTCCAGCCCTGGGAACGTGAAGCAAGTGGAAACCACTTGTCTGCCAGTGCCGCCTATGCTCACAGCAAATACAAAGAGAGACTGGATCAAAAAAGCATTGACAAATTTATTTACAAAACAACAAAAACCAAAACATAACAAAACAAACAACAAATTACAACTCTTCTACTGAAAACTACCACTATTCTATGAAAAAACAACAATCTTCTACGAAACACCAACAATCTTCTGTGAAAACAACAACTCTTCTGTATAACCTGCCAACACTGCAATACGTCCATCCCGATCAGCCCTGGAAACAAGCAGCACAAGGTTATTTCAGTGAGGCTACTGATGGGTCATTGTGTTTGCCACAGCCCTGGGACATGCTGAGGAGAGCCGGATTCTGCCATGGGGCTCATTCCTGGCTGGGGCTGGGAGCCGGGCTCTATGCGATCAGACTTGGCTCGCGTGGCCCAAAGGCAGCGCAGGGCAGCGCAGCGCAGCGGTGGCACTTGTGCTGCCAGGATGAGACCACCAGGCACCGTGTCCCTGCAGTGGGGCTGTCGCACACAGCCCCAGCCCCAGCGCGGCAGCAGCTCAGCCAACCTCACTGCTGGCAGTGGATGGGGGGCACGTACTGCCTTACCACTCCTCAGTCCACCTCCATTTCCTCCGTCTCCTCCAACTGCACATCAACTTCCATATCCTCTTCCTCTGGCTTCAGGTCCACTTCCATTTCCTCCTCCTGTTGCAGCCCCAGTTGGGCCCTGCTGGCAGCCTCCTCCTCCTCCAGCTCTCGCATGTGTTGGAACAGCCTAAGGCAAAAGCCAAGCATTGGAGTGCATTGGTGCTGCTCTGGGCAGCGGAGCAGAGCTGTGGGATGAGGGTGTGGGCACCCGGCCCCCTCTCGCTGCCCGGGCAGAGCCGTGGGGCACTGGGGCCCCAGGCACATCCCCAGCGGGAGCTGGCTGGAGGCCGGGGGCTCCTTGGTCAGCAGCACCCACCAGCTCTGACAGGCTGGCACTCGCAGCTGGAGGAGGCGACGCCTGGTGCGCTTCAGCACCTTGCGGGGCGGTAATGGCTTGAGGACCTGCCGGAGCAGAGAGGACAGGGGTGAGCACCCGTGCACAGAGCCGGCCCCGTGCCTGCCTGGGCGCCCACAGGCTCCTTACTCTGCGTATGCACGTCTTCATTTCCTCGCTCCCGCAAGGGGTCAGCTGGGCTGCCAGCAGGACAAGGGTCTTCTTAGGGGACTGCATGGGGGTGGCAAGTTAGGACCGTGGGTCAGGGAACAGACGGCTGGGGCAGGCAGTGGGTTAGAAGGGCTGAGGGTAGGGCAGAAAGGTTTGGGGGTGCAGGAAGGGTCAGAGGGAGCGAAGGGCAAGTGTAGGGTGTGGGGGTGAAGGTCTCTCTGTTGTGTGTCTCACTGGTAACGGGCAGTTGCCGGTGGAACACGGGCTGCGACATCACAGCTCCGTTACAGCGGAGTTCCGGAACAGCCGTGCTGCAGGGGATGCGGATGAGCCCTGAAGGGTCTGCAGCTTCATGGGGAACATGGGGCAATCTTAACTTTACTTCTTGAGATGTTTGAAATACACTCTTGTGCTTAAATAGGCAATGAACTGGTTGAACACTGTTCTGGCTGGCCAATTCCATGGGGCCAGGGCCATCTCAATGGCTCTTTCACTGTCCCACAGTCAGCTTGAGAGTGAACTGAGCAGTGCTGATGTGCTGCAGTTGGGATGCAAACTTATGTGTGAAAAGTGTTTGACACTGTCCCGCACAACGTCCTTGTCTCTAAATTAGAGAGACATCAGCTTGACAGACGGACCACTCAGTGGCTAAAGAGCTGGCTGGCTGGCCGGCCGCACAGAGTTGTGGTGAATGGCTCAATGTCCAGTTGGGAAACTGTCATGAGTGGTGTCTGTCAGGGACTGGTGTTGGGGCCAGTCTTGTTCGACATCTTTGTCGGTGACAGGGACAGTGGGATTGAGCGCGCCCTCAGCAAGTTTGCCGATGACACCAAGCTGTGTGGTTCGGTTGATACGCTGGAGGGAAGGAATGCCATGCAGAGGGACCTTGACACGTTTGTAAGGTGGGCTGATGCCAACCTGATGAAGTTTAACCATGCCAAGTGCAAGGTCCTACACCTGGGTCGGAGCAATCCGAGGCACAGCTCCAGGTTGGGCAGAGGAGAGATTCAGAGCGGCAGCTGTTCAGCCTGGAGAAGAGAAGGCTGCGTGGAGACCTCATAGCAGCCTTCCAGTATCTGAAGGGGGCCTATAGGGATGCTGGGGAGGGACTCTTCATGAGGGACTGTAGTGACAGGACAAGTGGTAATGGGTTCAAACTTAAACAGGGGAAGTTTAGATTGGATCTGAGGAAGAAGTTCTTTACTGTGAGGGTGGTGAGGCACTGGAATGGGTTGCCCAGGGAAGTTGTGAATGCTCCATCGCTGGCGGTGTTCAAGGCCGGGTTGGACATAGCCTTGGTTGTCATGGTTTAGTGTGAGGTGTCCCTGCCTGTGGTAGGGGGGGTTGGAACTAGATGATCTTAAGGTCCTTTCCAACCCTAACTATTCTATGATTCTAAGATTCTGTGTTCTTTAAGATGCAGCCTAATCTTCCTGACTTTTCCCTATTTGTCCTGTGCGCAGTGGATATTCGGTACCTTTATCGACTTGGCATTCTTTTGCATATTGCCATAGAATTATCTCATGTTTAAAATAATCACACTTCCTTCAGATGTCTTCAAGTGCTTCTTGATTCTCCTCTTTGCCATTCCTGAAAGAGCCGCTCTGCCGGGGCAGGGAGCCCACGGGAGGACGGTTGGGGTGCCGCAGCACCAAGCGCCAGTGCCCCCTGAGCCCTCCAGCCCTGGGAACGTGAAGCAAGTGGAAACCACTTGTCTGCCAGTGCCGCCTATGCTCACAGCAAATACAAAGAGAGACTGGATCAAAAAAGCATTGACAAATTTATTTACAAAACAACAAAAACCAAAACATAACAAAACAAACAACAAATTACAACTCTTCTACTGAAAACTACCACTATTCTATGAAAAAACAACAATCTTCTACGAAACACCAACAATCTTCTGTGAAAACAACAACTCTTCTGTATAACCTGCCAACACTGCAATACGTCCATCCCGATCAGCCCTGGAAACAAGCAGCACAAGGTTATTTCAGTGAGGCTACTGATGGGTCATTGTGTTTGCCACAGCCCTGGGACATGCTGAGGAGAGCCGGATTCTGCCATGGGGCTCATTCCTGGCTGGGGCTGGGAGCCGGGCTCTATGCGATCAGACTTGGCTCGCGTGGCCCAAAGGCAGCGCAGGGCAGCGCAGCGCAGCGGTGGCACTTGTGCTGCCAGGATGAGACCACCAGGCACCGTGTCCCTGCAGTGGGGCTGTCGCACACAGCCCCAGCCCCAGCGTGGCAGCAGCTCAGCCAACCTCACTGCTGGCAGTGGATGGGGGGCACGTACTGCCTTACCACTCCTCAGTCCACCTCCATTTCTTCCGTCTCCTCCAACTGCACATCAACTTCCATATCCTCTTCCTCCGGCTCCACGTCCACTTCCATTTCCTCCTCCTGTTGCAGCCCCAGTTGGGCCCTGCTGGCAGCCTCCTCCTCCTCCAGCTCTCGCATGTGTTGGAACAGCCTAAGGCAAAAGCCAAGCATTGGAGTGCATTGGTGCTGCTCTGGGCAGCGGAGCAGAGCTGTGGGATGAGGGTGTGGGCACCCGGCCCCCTCTCGCTGCCCGGGCAGAGCCGTGGGGCACTGGGGCCCCAGGCACATCCCCAGCGGGAGCTGGCTGGAGGCCGGGGGCTCCTTGGTCAGCAGCACCCACCAGCTCTGACAGGCTGGCACTCGCAGCTGGAGGAGGCGACGCCTGGTGCGCTTCAGCACCTTGCGGGGCGGTAATGGCTTGAGGACCTGCCGGAGCAGAGAGGACAGGGGTGAGCACCCGTGCACAGAGCCGGCCCCGTGCCTGCCTGGGCGCCCACAGGCTCCTTACTCTGCGTATGCACGTCTTCATTTCCTCGCTCCCGCAAGGGGTCAGCTGGGCTGCCAGCAGGACAAGGGTCTTCTTAGGGGACTGCATGGGGGTGGCAAGTTAGGACCGTGGGTCAGGGAACAGACGGCTGGGGCAGGCAGTGGGTTAGAAGGGCTGAGGGTAGGGCAGAAAGGTTTGGGGGTGCAGGAAGGGTCAGAGGGAGCGAAGGGCAAGTGTAGGGTGTGGGGGTGAAGGTCTCTCTGTTGTGTGTCTCACTGGTAACGGGCAGTTGCCGGTGGAACACGGGCTGCGACATCACAGCTCCGTTACAGCGGAGTTCCGGAACAGCCGTGCTGCAGGGGATGCGGATGAGCCCTGAAGGGTCTGCAGCTTCATGGGGAACATGGGGCAATCTTAACTTTACTTCTTGAGATGTTTGAAATACACTCTTGTGCTTAAATAGGCAATGAACTGGTTGAACACTGTTCTGGCTGGCCAATTCCATGGGGCCAGGGCCATCTCAATGGCTCTTTCACTGTCCCACAGTCAGCTTGAGAGTGAACTGAGCAGTGCTGATGTGCTGCAGTTGGGATGCAAACTTATGTGTGAAAAGTGTTTGACACTGTCCCGCACAACGTCCTTGTCTCTAAATTAGAGAGACATCAGCTTGACAGACGGACCACTCAGTGGCTAAAGAGCTGGCTGGCTGGCCGCACGCAAAGAGTTGTGGTGAATGGCTCAATGTCCAGTTGGGAAACTGTCATGAGTGGTGTCTGTCAGGGACTGGTGTTGGGGCCAGTCTTGTTCGACATCTTTGTCGGTGACAGGGACAGTGGGATTGAGCGCGCCCTCAGCAAGTTTGCCGATGACACCAAGCTGTGTGGTTCGGTTGATACGCTGGAGGGAAGGAATGCCATGCAGAGGGACCTTGACACGTTTGTAAGGTGGGCTGATGCCAACCTGATGAAGTTTAACCATGCCAAGTGCAAGGTCCTACACCTGGGTCGGAGCAATCCGAGGCACAGCTCCAGGTTGGGCAGAGGAGAGATTCAGAGCGGCAGCTGTTCAGCCTGGAGAAGAGAAGGCTGCGTGGAGACCTCATAGCAGCCTTCCAGTATCTGAAGGGGGCCTATAGGGATGCTGGGGAGGGACTCTTCATGAGGGACTGTAGTGACAGGGACAAGTGGTAACGGGTTCAAACTTAAACAGGGGAAGTTTAGATTGGATCTGAGGAAGAAGTTCTTTACTGTGAGGGTGGTGAGGCACTGGAATGGGTTGCCCAGGGAAGTTGTGAATGCTCCATCGCTGGCGGTGTTCAAGGCCGGGTTGGACATAGCCTTGGTTGTCATGGTTTAGTGTGAGGTGTCCCTGCCTGTGGTAGGGGGGGTTGGAACTAGATGATCTTAAGGTCCTTTCCAACCCTAACTATTCTATGATTCTAAGATTCTGTGTTCTTTAAGATGCAGCCTAATCTTCCTGACTTTTCCCTATTTGTCCTGTGCGCAGTGGATATTCGGTACCTTTATCGACTTGGCATTCTTTTGCATATTGCCATAGAATTATCTCATGTTTAAAATAATCACACTTCCTTCAGATGTCTTCAAGTGCTTCTTGATTCTCCTCTTTGCCATTCCTGAAAGAGCCGCTCTGCCGGGGCAGGGAGCCCACGGGAGGACGGTTGGGGTGCCGCAGCACCAAGCGCCAGTGCCCCCTGAGCCCTCCAGCCCTGGGAACGTGAAGCAAGTGGAAACCACTTGTCTGCCAGTGCCGCCTATGCTCACAGCAAATACAAAGAGAGACTGGATCAAAAAAGCATTGACAAATTTATTTACAAAACAACAAAAACCAAACATAACAAAACAAACAACAAATTACAACTCTTCTACTGAAAACTACCACTATTCTATGAAAAAACAACAATCTTCTACGAAACACCAACAATCTTCTGTGAAAACAACAACTCTTCTGTATAACCTGCCAACACTGCAATACGTCCATCCCGATCAGCCCTGGAAACAAGCAGCACAAGGTTATTTCAGTGAGGCTACTGATGGGTCATTGTGTTTGCCACAGCCCTGGGACATGCTGAGGAGAGCCGGATTCTGCCATGGGGCTCATTCCTGGCTGGGGCTGGGAGCCGGGCTCTATGCGATCAGACTTGGCTCGCGTGGCCCAAAGGCAGCGCAGGGCAGCGCAGCGCAGCGGTGGCACTTGTGCTGCCAGGATGAGACCACCAGGCACCGTGTCCCTGCAGTGGGGCTGTCGCACACAGCCCCAGCCCCAGCGTGGCAGCAGCTCAGCCAACCTCACTGCTGGCAGTGGATGGGGGGCACGTACTGCCTTACCACTCCTCAGTCCACCTCCATTTCTTCCGTCTCCTCCAACTGTTCATCAACCTCCATATCCTCTTCCTCCGGCTCCACGTCCACTTCCATTTCCTCCTCCTGTTGCAGCCCCAGTTGGGCCCTGCTGGCAGCCTCCTCCTCCTCCAGCTCTCGCATGTGTTGGAACAGCCTAAGGCAAAAGCCAAGCATTGGAGTGCATTGGTGCTGCTCTGGGCAGCGGAGCAGAGCTGTGGGATGAGGGTGTGGGCACCCGGCCCCCTCTCGCTGCCCGGGCAGAGCCGTGGGGCACTGGGGCCCCAGGCACATCCCCAGCGGGAGCTGGCTGGAGGCCGGGGGCTCCTTGGTCAGCAGCACCCACCAGCTCTGACAGGCTGGCACTCGCAGCTGGAGGAGGCGACGCCTGGTGCGCTTCAGCACCTTGCGGGGCGGTAATGGCTTGAGGACCTGCCGGAGCAGAGAGGACAGGGGTGAGCACCCGTGCACAGAGCCGGCCCCGTGCCTGCCTTGGCGCCCACAGGCTCCTTACTCTGCGTATGCACATCTTCATTTCCTCGCTCCCGCAAGGGGTCAGCTGGGCTGCCAGCAGGACAAGGGTCTTCTTAGGGGACTGCATGGGGGTGGCAAGTTAGGTCAGGTTAGGTCAGGGAACAGACGGCTGGGGCAGGCAGTGGGTTAGAAGGGCTGAGCGTAGGGCAGAAAGGTTTGGGGGTGCAGGAAGGGTCAGAGGGAGCGAAGGGCAAGTGTAGGGTGTGGGGGTGAAGGTCTCTCTGTTGTGTGTCTCACTGGTAACGGGCAGTTGCCGGTGGAACACGGGCTGCGACATCACAGCTCCGTTACAGCGGAGTTCCGGAACAGCCGTGCTGCAGGGGATGCGGATGAGCCCTGAAGGGTCTGCAGCTTCATGGGGAACATGGGGCAATCTTAACTTTACTTCTTGAGATGTTTGAAATACACTCTTGTGCTTAAATAGGCAATGAACTGGTTGAACACTGTTCTGGCTGGCCAATTCCATGGGGCCAGGGCCATCTCAATGGCTCTTTCACTGTCCCACAGTCAGCTTGAGAGTGAACTGAGCAGTGCTGATGTGCTGCAGTTGGGATGCAAACTTATGTGTGAAAAGTGTTTGACACTGTCCCGCACAACGTCCTTGTCTCTAAATTAGAGAGACATCAGCTTGACAGACGGACCACTCAGTGGCTAAAGAGCTGGCTGGCTGGCCGGCCGCACAGAGTTGTGGTGAATGGCTCAATGTCCAGTTGGGAAACTGTCATGAGTGGTGTCTGTCAGGGACTGGTGTTGGGGCCAGTCTTGTTCGACATCTTTGTCGGTGACAGGGACAGTGGGATTGAGCGCGCCCTCAGCAAGTTTGCCGATGACACCAAGCTGTGTGGTTCGGTTGATACGCTGGAGGGAAGGAATGCCATGCAGAGGGACCTTGACACGTTTGTAAGGTGGGCTGATGCCAACCTGATGAAGTTTAACCATGCCAAGTGCAAGGTCCTACACCTGGGTCGGAGCAATCCGAGGCACAGCTCCAGGTTGGGCAGAGGAGAGATTCAGAGCGGCAGCTGTTCAGCCTGGAGAAGAGAAGGCTGCGTGGAGACCTCATAGCAGCCTTCCGGTATCTGAAGGGGGCCTATAGGGATGCTGGGGAGGGACTCTTCATGAGGGACTGTAGTGATGGGACAAGTGGTAACGGGTTCAAACTTAAACAGGGGAAGTTTAGATTGGATCTGAGGAAGAAATTCTTTACTGTGAGGGTGGTGAGGCACTGGAATGGGTTGCCCAGGGAAGTTGTGAATGCTCCATCGCTGGCGGTGTTCAAGGCCGGGTTGGACATAGCCTTGGTTGTCATGGTTCAGTGTGAGGTGTCCCTGCCCGTGGTAGGGGGGTTGGAACTAGATGATCTTAAGGTCCTTTCCAAGCCTAACTATTCTATGATTCTTTGATTTTCCCATGTTTACGAGCAGCCTCTGTCATGACCGTAATGAGCTTCCCAAACTGTAGCAGGGAGGAGGTGACCTTGATCCTTAATAATTTTCACTGATTTTTTTTATATTCTGTTGACAACAACAAAATTATCAAGAATTAATGTATTTTCATATTTACTCTTTAAATGAGGATATAACTTTATTGTAGATCTTTCTATACTTACATTTAGCTGTGCAAAAGAGTGCCAAGCCCTGGAAAGTATATTGCAGTTTACTAAAACTGTAAACTTGTCTCTGGGTACCATTTTAATATCCAGGAAACATGGAGCTTTTTTTTCCAGGTAGATTTTTAGAGAAGAGCACAGGTTTTTTCGTCAGGTGGAATAGCATATGATCTTTCAGTCTTTCTTTCAGTCCTTGCTTACTGACCTTCTCATGTTCAAAGTTTGCAGTGAGACTGTCAAAATGTCATAGTATCTGAAAGGCACCTAATGGGTGTGCAAAAGGCGTTAAACAAATAGTTTTGCCAAGAAGCCTTTCAATGTCTAGTTAACTTCAGAAATTACTGCTAAAATCAATAGATTAAAATAAGTGTTTGAGGTTTTAGTCCAATCTGTTCTTGAATATGTGTATGTTCATACATATATGTACACACATGTATATGTATCTGTGTGAGACAATAAAATGGGTGCAGTACTGTTTGAGCCTCTGGCCTTTTCATCACCTTTTTTGTTCTACCTCAAGACAACGACAAAAATACCTATTTACTGTTACTAATGTGATATTTCAAGGAGATTAATATAATTCTGACAAATTGGGCTGAAAAGTTGAAAAGGAACCTTATAATTTTTACTGTGAAAAGATGCTACACAAAATACCTCACAGTTTCTTTGGCCAAGGTGAAATTTCTACTTGAATTTTTTAAATGAAACAATACTATTAAAATTGACAAAAGAAGATTGTATGTTTTCTGTCTTGCATAGGTACTGCCAAAAATGATGGCATATTGCTACCAGATTCTGACAGAGCCAAACATTGATCCAAGGAAAAAAGATGGAGCTTTGCATGTTATAGGATCTCTAGCAGATATTTTACTGAAGGTATGTGGGTAAAGAAGTGAAAAAGGTTTGTAATTCTTATTATTAACTGCCTTCTCCAATAAAAATGTCTTAGCTTATAAAGTGTGGCTAGCCCTTAGCCATGTTTATGAAGTTTGTAGAGAGATTGCACTGTGTGGTAAGAATCTGAGGGTTTTTTTCTTCACATATATTATCATTCCTGTTTTTTATATCCCCATTTTATAGTCATGCTTTTCTTCTCAAGTTTCTCCAAAGCACTGTTTTTTACTCTCCTACTTTACAAGTAAAATGAAAGGGTGTTAAAAATGCAAACATGCATTCCATTAATAACATTTTCTATGATTCTTTAGCAAACTGCCCAACAGCCTGCTTTATTGTGGGTTTCTGGTTCTAGAAAAGCGTTTGCTTAACATGTTGCAGGAATGTTTCATCCAGCTTGCCAGCTTTCTTACCCTACAGTATGTGGCTTTAACTCTTATTTTGTCTGCCATTTGGGAGTTTTGAAAGTAACTGAACAGAGCACGGAATTTCTAACCTTCCTCCAATTTTTATACCATATCTTCAGAATTTTGAGTATTTGTCTGGTATTTGAATATACATTTGATCTACACTGTTGCTCTCTGATGTAATATTGATTACAGTTTCCCTTATGCTTTTGTAGAAGGTGGAGTCTAAAAGTATGCCCTATCTCCATGATAACTTCCAAAAAGTCATCACTTTTATCATGAGAATGGCAGCCTTGTGCTGGAGGCTTCCTTTTAAAAGTATTTTATTATATTTTATGTGAGTTGTCTGTCCGTGCAGGATATGTCTTCGTGTTGCAAGTAATGTTTGCCATCTATTTGTTACCAACTTCCCAATCTACAATCTGACCTGAAATCCAGAAACGTCAGTGCCTTTTGCAGATATTTTGTATATTACATTGGACTGTAGATGCCCTCCCTCATGCTGGAGTATAACAGTGGACATTATTATAGGAGTTTGTGTTGTGAGGAGCCTTTCTTATTGATTAGCGGTTTCTAAGCCCACTTACCTCTGTCCTGAAGGCAAAAAAAAAAAAAAAAAAAGGAATTTATTCCAGTATACTACTCTTATTTGAAATTTTCAGTCGTGAATCATGAAGTTATAATTTATGAAAGAGTATGTATTTTATGTATACTTTATAAAAACCCCAAACATTGCACACATTTTTCAGCTCTGAATTTCTCGTGTTTGGGATTTGGCAGATTGAAAAATCCCATTATTTGTTTCTTCATAAAAGACTTGATTTATAAGTGCTTTCTGACTGATGAGCAGACTGAGATAAGATTTTAAGGAGCTCCGTAAAACACAATGACCCTGCCTGAGCCAGCTGGTTCCCTGTAGTGGCTCTGGTTTAATGTATGAAAATCTCTGACCTGTGTGTATAAAGGAAATCTCTTTTCCCTTCTCTGTGTTTTTTTTCTCTGTCCAGTTCTTCATCTGCCTCTCTGAAGGTTGGGAAATTAGTGTGTGAAAAAATGTTTTATGCATTGATGAAGTAAAAGTGTGATCATCCAAGATAAATTTTGCATGTTGAATGTCCCTTTTCACCCTTTTTTCCTATCTCAGCCACTGAATCATTCCTTTAGATGGTTACACAGTCCCCAGCATTCATGTTTTCTGGTGTCCTGGGGCTAGAGGTGCTAAGAAAGTCACAGGTCTCCATTCCTGGCTTCCTGTGGGTATCTTGGGATTTGCCAAGGTTTGAATAATGAAAGATTATTTTCACTGATTATCCTCCAGCTTTCTATCACAAAGGATGTATCTTAGTCCATTAATAAACAAAAAAAGATGTGAGTTATTATTGTAGTTTGTAAAATAATTAGTTTTGATGCTGATAGTACGTAATTTGAAACTCAGATCTCTTTCATACTAAGCTTATACTTTTCTTCAGGTATGTATGTACTCCTTTGTAGAAAGAGTGGAGGTGCTAGGTTATTGATCCTTATTAATTTTTAAGAAAAATCAGCTGGAATCAATTGCCTTAAAGAAAATGGAAACTCCAGTTTACAGTATCGTAATGAGTTACGTAGAGTTGAATATTGTATGTACAGTTCACTTATTTGGCTTTGAACTTGCTATGCTTATGAGGATTTTTCAGTTCAAGGTACGAGATCCAAATCTTTTTGTGAGAAAATACCTTTACTACATGGAGAAATCATGGTATTTCCCAGAGTTGCTAGTTGAAATGGAATATTGGCTAGAATGAAGTATGTAAAATGTATGGTCTCCAAAATTAATTTTTATTTACATCAACAGAAGAGTGTCTTCAAGGATCAAATGGAGCTGATGTTACAGAATCATGTATTTCCACTGTTCATGTCCAACCTGGGGTACCTCAGAGCCAGAGTAAGTTCACAAGTTATATCACTATTTCAGTATTTGCCATGATTCTTTTCTTTGCAGTTTGACTTCATTCTGAATGTCAATGAAAGGAATAAAGCAAATACATACTAAAATTTCAAGTAACAGCCTCGTGCAATAGTTTTTCAGCATTTTGATTTAAAAATGGTTTGTCAGTTAAATAAATTGATGGAAAGTTTCTCATATTTTGTTTACTTCTTTGATTGTGGCCCTTTTGTGACTGTTTTTCTTTAGTAGATCTCAAAAACTTGAGTGGTTGGATGACTGTGAAGAATAGGTAGGACTTCCACAGAGTAGGTAATGTCAATTTTTGAGTGTAGCTTGATGAAATTCCCCAATTGGTACTATCAGTCATAAACAAACATTTAATTTTCTTTAATTCCTGTTGTGTTTGTTGGGTTTTTTTTTCCCCAGAAGGACCAGAATTATGAATGCCAGTTATGTCCATAGTGTATTTATGGGATTTGAGAAAGGAAGATAAAGAACTGGAAGTGTACAAGGCCAGATTGGACTTGCAGGGACTTTGAGCAGCCTGGTTTAATGGAAGGTACCCCTGCCCATGGCAGAGGGGTCGGAACTGGGTCATCTTTGAGGTCCCTTCTAACCCAAACCATTCTATGATTCTATGAACTGCTTGAGTGCAAAACCTGCTATATTTACTGTAGGAATACACTATAAGAAAAAAAAAAGCAATATGTGCAAGAGGAGATAATTAGCATTGGTTTTGTATCTGTTAAAAAATGCTAAAAATTGTAGTAGTCCCTAAACTTGCTTTTTTTTTCCCATCGTGCAGTCCTGTTGGGTACTTCATTCATTCAGTGCTTTGGAATTTCACAATGAGCTAAACTTGAGGAATGCAGTAGAGCTGGCAAAGAAGAGCCTGATTGAAGATAAAGAAATGCCTGTCAAAGTAGAAGCAGCCATAGCTCTTCAGACGTTAATAAGCAACCAAGAGCAAGGTATGCTACAGTGATTCATTAGTTGCGTGCACTGATGAGGAGGGTGGTGTAGATTTATCTAAACATTTCTGCCACTTGAAAGATGTAGTTTTCAGAACATTTCATCATGTTTAGACAGCTTCACTTGCCCATTAGTTACTGTATGCATCCCAGAATCCTGACTTCAAGTTTTTACTGCAGGTCTCTACACAAAAACAGTTGGAATCAACCAATTTTTTTGAATAAAGTAAATAGTACCTGTCTTTGTTTTTCTCTAGTGAAAAGAAATAACTTGTATCTTCAAGAGTGAATGGTGGCGTAAGTTCCTCCAAACCAGTGGATTTTAGTTGTAGGAGGTGTTTTAGTTTGAATGTGGTAAATGTACAGTTTATTTACTTCTTTGGTTTGCTAGTTATGAGCCACAGACGTGCCTTGGGTAATTTTTTGGCTTTGGGGTTTTTTTTAGTGAATTAACGTATGCTGTTCAAGAGTAGTCAGTTACATAATAGTTTTGAGGTACTGGGTATTTGTGTTTATGGACAGTTGATTTCACCTAGGGTTTTTTTGGTTTTTTTAGCCAAAGAATATGTGAAGCCTTACATAAGGCCAGTTATGCAAGAGCTCTTGCACATTGTTAGAGAGACGGAAAATGACGATCTTACTAATGTAATCCAGAAGATGATCTGTGAATACAGTCAGGAAGTAGCTACTATCGCCGTTGATATGACTCAGCACCTGGTAAGAGGCAATGGTAAAGTAACAGTCCAGTCAGAAGATCATGCCTGATCTAGTAAATGTGTAATGAACTTTGTATGAATTGCACACTGTTTAAAGTAATCTTTATAAAGATTCACCGTTAGTATTTGCTGTATTCATTTCAGTATGAAGCATCTTTACAACCTGTAGGTTTTTAAAGATACCAATTTTGCCACAGGTTTTAATGAGCTAATCTTTAACCTATTTAATATTTCAAATGATGCATCATAGCCAGACTTCTCAAAAAGGAGGAGTTTTTAATTTTCTGTATTCTCATTTCAAAAGGCAGGAATGTATTTTCAGTGCTGAGAGCTCTTAATGATACGGCATTGCTGCTGTTGCATTAGCTGTCTTGGTTTTGCATGTCAAATTAGAAATATGAGCTTGCTCTTGAATATCAAGTTGGTTGGGTTTTTTTTTTTTCATAGGCTGAAATATTTGGTAAAGTACTTCAGAGTGAGGAATATGAAGAAGTAGAGGACAAAACAGTTATGGCCATGGGCATCTTGCACACAATTGACACAATCCTGACAGTTGTGGAAGATCACAAGGAGGTGAGATTTTTTTATGTTTCTTTTCTCCTGCTGTTCCCTTATGCCTTTCATTCATTTTAACAAGCGCTTCTATGTATGTTGCATCTCTTGAGTTGATATGAATGTGCATTTTCTATAGCAGCATGGTGAATTCATACCAAGTGATCTCTGACAAATTTGAATTTAAAGCCCAGTTTACTTCTATGATTTTTTATTGTTGAACTCTCAACATTGATGGGAATTTTTATCCTGAGGGTAAAATCCTTAGCTCTTATTTTGGTAATACTTAATTGGATATTTGTATTACAGACTGTTGAAATAGATTTTTAGGGAGAAATATTTTGTACAAGGCTAATTTTTTACAATTGTGACTCATATTTTGTTGTT
Source organism: Myiopsitta monachus (assembly GCA_017639245.1). Classification (NCBI taxonomy): domain Eukaryota; kingdom Metazoa; phylum Chordata; class Aves; order Psittaciformes; family Psittacidae; genus Myiopsitta; species Myiopsitta monachus. The sequence continues at coordinate 76,227,610 of CM029920.1, forward strand.
TACTCAGCAATTTCTTGGATAGAATTCCTAGGAATTGATCTCCCAGTTGTAGTGCAATGTAAGTCTGCATTTCACATATTCAGGGAAGAAAGATTCTTTCTGCTCATACCACCTGAGCTGACAGAGATGGAAAGGAGTTCGGTGACTGATCAAGGAGGCAAAGTCAGTCAGTAACTTTAAACTCAGCACAAAAGTGCTTTGTCCTAGGTTGTTTTGCTTCCTTGTCTTACAATGGGAATGCTTCATTGGAAGGGTGAAATCTTTTTATGAAGCTTATAATTTTGAAAGTAGATTCATTAAAATACTAATTATTTTCTTATAAGACCATTATGTTCCATTAGATTTCAAAATATCTTTAATTTCTTTACAAGAACCCCTTGCATCTTTTTAAAGTTAAAATGAAATCTGGTTGCTAAGCTGAGCATTAGGAATTATAGTCTAAAGTGGATCTTCAGACTTTAGCCTAGGAAGAGCTTTGGGGTAGTTTTGGTATAAACTTAGAAGCTTGTTTCTCTTGTGTGAAGCACAAGCTAAAATACTGTGCAGAGTGCTCTTCATCTTAGGATCTTAAATAATTTTAAAAGTGATATAAATGATACAGAAATGATATATGAGGCTGAAAACTCTCTCCTATGTGTGGAGAGAGTTTAGAGGATGAAAAGTCACTCAAAGGTGACTTGAAGGTAAGAGGATGAATCTGTGGTCACATACTTAATCCCTTAATTTTTCCCTGCAAGATTATGTCTGTAATTACCTGTGGTAATAGCATGAAATGTCTGTATTTGCTGGCTTTAATTAGATTTATAATGTAGCCATATATTTCTAATTTAGTTTAATTCATGAATGTAGTCTCTCTGTCTAACATGGCAAGGCTGAATCCTGACTTCGACACAGTTGTGTGCTCTGAATTTCTGTATGTGCCTCCTCATACTGAGCCTACTCTGGGAAGCTCTCTATAGACATTAGACAAAAGCATCTCTTTCTTTCTTCCTGTTCTACTTCAAAGTTTTTGGACAGAGGATTTATCTCAAACACTTTGAGTACAGTGTTAAATTCATATCCAGACAGGACAACAGATACAGTTTTTGATAGGATCTGTAGAACAAACATAAAATAAGATTTTTATTTTTTTTAATAAAAAGAAAAATATTGTGACAAGCTTTAAAGCAATACTGTTTATTGAAAATGAATACTTACATCAGTGAGACCTTATTTCATAATATCCCAATCATTAATGCAGGATTTAACTGATGAAAACATTTTGCTTTGAAGAACTTGTCAAACTGTATTAGTCAAATGCATTGATTAAATGCCTGTATTTCTAAGTTTTTAAATAAACTTCTTTATGTTTTTATTTCAGATAACTCAACAGCTCGAGAGCATTTGTTTACAGATTATTGGCCTTGTTTTGCAGAAACATGTTATAGGTATGTTTTAGAGATAATTTTTAGGAAAACATTACTTATTTTTACATTAAAAAAAAATCTTAAATTTATTACTACAAATCGTACTGTCTTCCTGAACCATCTTTTTGTATGTGTGCTTCTTTAAAGAAAAAAAATTGTTAATTTTCAGTTATGATTTGTTTCTCCTGATACATTAGTCAGGCTGGTTATTGTGATTTGAAGGTCAGACTCAAAAGCAGAAGATGTAGTTCTGATTATAGTTCTGGCTAGCTGTGTTAAAGGGCAATACCTGCAATTACATTTGTATTTTATGGACATGGGCTGAGATTAAATTACTGCTTTATCAGTACCCTTGACCAAAGAGTTACACAGTTTGGGGATAAGGCCTTTAAGAAGAAACAAAAGTTGAGGGAAGAAAATATTTTTCAGTAAATTGTTTAGAAGCAATGTCTTTGTGCTGATATTTTTCTGGTATGTATTTGTAATGGAAAACTATGCATATCATTGTAACTATAGCCAACATAAGGCTCATCTAAAAGAGTCTTTTCCAGTTTGTATTATTTTTCTACCTATTGATTTAGTTACTAATTGCTATATTCTAGTTGTTATATGACTCAGGGCGTGGTTTCAGATTTCAAGGTATTAGCAAGCTAATTTTGTTTTTTCAAAGCACGCTGCTCCAAATTGTTTCTCCTTTCCAGAGTTTTATGAAGAAATTCTTTCCTTGGCATACAGCTTGACATGCCAGATGATTTCGCCTCAAATGTGGCAGCTTTTGGGTGTCCTATATGAAGTTTTCCAGCAGGATTGCTTTGAGTATTTTGCAGGTATGATCACTTCTATTGATGTTTCCAGTGCTTGGGAATGACTTTCTAAAACCCACCTTAGTAAGGGTCTTTTCCATTTAGTGTTTTGGTTTAAAATGATCTTGTATTTTGAGTCATGCCCTGACCGTCTGTTTAATGTGGGAGTACAACAGGAGCATATTTAAGTAAGAGAAATGTGTTCAAATCTGTCAGTGTGATCAGTTATTGTGGGAGGTCCTGAACTCAAAGCAAGCTGAAATATGCAGTTAATGTGAAACTACAAATTAATTAATTAAAATTCTGTTTCCTTTCCTGACAAGGCACCCTGCATGGTGCACTTTATGAAGAATGCTTCAAAATAGACTTTTGCAGAGCTTGAATTTCCACATTTCCACCCATATCCAAGAATCTGAGCTAATGAATTTCATTACAGGACTGCAGCCTCACTGGTTTGCAATTGGATGGTTTAGTTTATAATGTTTTTCTCTTTTGCTTTCCCTGTTTTGCAGATATGATGCCTCTCTTGCATAATTATGTGACCATTGACACTAATACTTTACTGTCTAACCCAAAGCATCTAGAAATCATTTATGCTATGTGTAAAAAGGTAAGGCTTCTCATTCTTACTGTTGAGCTTATCATTGATGCTTAACGATCAGATTAGCAGAGTGACCTGAACTGTCAGGTGGTTGGCAGTCATTTCAGAACAAAATGAAATTTGGTCTCGGCTCAGTTCCGAGTACACATAGCACTTTCACACTTGTTAAGTGACATGCTTTTAAATAAATTACATGTACAAATCTGTGTGGGAGAAAGTTGCTGTTCGTCTTGACTCTCTTTTATGAACAGCTATTTTGGTAAGTAGAGGAATTAATGAAGCCTGATTTTCTTGGGTTGTGCATCTGCAATTGGATTTCTCTAGTTGTTAGCTAAGGTGTGAATTCATTTGAAGTTCCTCTTACATTTATGTTTCTCTTTTATGCTGATTCTCTCATCTGAAAGTATGAGATCACACTGCAGCCGTTCTCTGATTTCAGGCGTTATAGAGTGTTAGGCATCTAGCTACAGTCTTACTTTTAAGAAACTTATGGAAATTCAGTGTGTTTCAGAGTTGTTCTTCTTTGTCAGGCTTGATTGACCCTGACCATAGGGTTGAAATGTACTGAAAAGAAGCAGTCAGTTTCACATGTATGTGCATACACATACAGTGATTGCATAGATCTTCTTTTTAATCAGAAACTAGCCTAGAGATAGGACTTCACTTTGCCAGCCTGTGTCTATTAGAACTGAAGTAAAAAAATGGAAGCAGGATGTGGAAAACACCAATGTTTCTTACCAGTAGCATTTCCTTTAAAAAATTGAGAGCTATGACATATACAAAATACTAACATTCATAAAGAACTATAGCAGTTTCTTCGAATTTTTTAAATTCTTCTTTAGCCACTTATCCTTATTTATGTCCTATAGAGACAATTTTTTATGTCTTAATTCCTTCACAAAATATAGCATGAATAGATATGTACATGCTATGTAGAGGGTTTTTGATGTATACAGGTACAGGAACACACTTGATTTCAAAGTTATCAGTGATTCATATTGATAAACTGAATTGTCATCCTGGTTGTTAGGTATTAACAGGAGATGCAGGAGAAGATGCAGAGTGCCATGCAGCCAAACTCCTAGAAGTAATTGTTCTTCAATGCAAAGGACGGGGTATTGACCAGGTGATACATATTGAACAGTTTTTCTCTTTTACTAGTTTCCAATGATGTGTGTATAATTCCTGAAAAAGCAGCTGGAATTGGAGAATTTGAGGTAAATGTGAAGTGTAGAAATGGGGAGAAATGCAGAAAGAAGTAAATGAACTCAGGAGAGTTTGTAAGGTTGGTTGTTGTATTTGTTCGTTTGGGATTTTTTTTACGTTACAGATTAGTGGGCATGACCTGAAAATCATAGAATCATAGAATAGTTAGGGTTGGGAAGGACCTTAAGATCATCTAGTTCCAACCCCCCTGCCATGGGCAGGGACACCTTGCACTAAACCATGCCACCCCAAACTCCGTCCATCCTGGCTGTAAACACTGCCAGGGGTGGAGCATATGAATACAGAAAATAAATACAGTCTGAATGATAAGGGTAGAGTATGATGTGCAGGATGGCCTTTTTTTACTTTCTCCTAATAGGATTTCCTTTTTGATTCAAAGTACACATTGTTAAGTAATTGTGGCTGAGAGGTTAGCTATACATATCCAACTACTGAAATTGTTTCTCCAAGCAATTTGAACTTGTTCCTTTTTAATATTTTGAATTTCTCAGTGCATTTGGAAATGAGTTTTTAATGTGGCTGGATTGTGATTGCCAGGGAAAAACATAATCACAAAACATAAGTTGTTCAGAGTTTCTTAGAATGCACTTTTAGTATGCAGTCTTTTTGCTATTAAGGGCTAAATTCTGATCTCATGTTTTACATAATGCTCCAGCCTCAATTTCTTTAACATACCATATTTGATGTTGCCACAGTGGAATCCATGGGCTTCAGTAATAAATTTTCAGTTAATTTCACTGAAACCAATATAACTTCACTAATTTAAATCTGAAGTCACTGAAGATAAAAATGCTCCCTGAAAGATTTTATTTTTAAAGGGAATCTGGAAAGGATTAAAGTGAACTGTAAGCATTTGCATTGAAATAAGTATGTGGTGGAAGGATTAATTGAGCTCTACAACTCTGTGAATTAAAATGGTTGCACCCTGAACGGAAACTCATAAACTAAAACATTCGTAATGCTTCCCAAGTTATTATAAAGCATAAACTTGCACATTGAAATATAGATATTCATTTAATTGTGTAGAAATTTGTGCATACTTGCTTTCATCTGAATAAACTCACTCATTTCAAACTTTTATAAGAAATTTAACATCACTTTTCTTAGGAAAAACTTCTTTTCTTGCAGATTTAGGTAATATTTTTATGCCTGTTAGTTTTGAAATTGTTGGATATCTTTATTGAAAGATGAGAATATCTCTGAGTTCTTTTCTAAACCTTTTATGCACATGAGAAAAAATTACACCAAATGGCCCCAAATATTATTTTCTGTGCTGAGAATAACACTGGCAATTTTTAGCTCAAAGAATAGCTGTTTTGGGGAAGATATATAAGGATGTAATCAGAGGCTTAAAATGCTTTTATACAAAGAAGTGAATAGAATGTGTTTCTAGGTTACACTTGCAGTTCAGCTAACTCTGGAGATCAATTCAGATGAGAGTATCTTTAACTTTTTTATAATCTGGCAACATGTGCAATGCCCATTTTACTTTTATTTTCTCCTTTATATTTCTATGCCCAGTGTATTCCACTCTTTGTGGAGGCTGTTCTGGATCGATTAACTAGAGGAGTTAAAACAAGTGAGCTTCGTACCATGTGTCTTCAGGTTGCCATAGCTGCACTCTACTACAATCCTGACCTACTTCTGCATACCTTAGAGAACATCAGATTTCCACACAATCCTGAGCCCATCACTGCACAATTCATAAACCAGTGGATGAATGACACAGACTGTTTTCTTGGGCAAGTACTGTGTTGTCTTCTTTTAGAAGTCCATGGGTTTGAATGTTTTTGTTTGCTTCTCTGTATGTCGCTGGTTGTGTTGATGAAAGAGTTTTCATTCATTGGCTAGTCTAAGTAACAGTAATCCACATCAGGTCTGACTGCTGTGATGCCAGTGAAGGTGACCTATGTCCATGTAACTTTTCCAGGTCTGTTGAGCCACATGCTGAATTTTCCATGTTGTGAGGATACAAGGGTATAATACCTAGAATATTTCAGAATTCTTTTAAGTTCCTTAGTCACAAACTATCTGCTGCTCCAAGGGATGGACCAATGTGCTTTGAGAGTGATATTTGGAGCTGACCAATAGGATTTCAGTGAGATGCTAACTTTTTTTCCTGAAACACTGTATACATATTTTCTATTCTATATTTTATGAAGTATTTTCAACTGCTCCACTTAATGTTAAAAAACATCATTCTGTCTAATGAATCCCACATCCTTATTTTAATCCCTGCGAGTTGTTCATGATCAACTTGCATATTTATCATTATGCTGTCGATATACTAACTGTTTAGCATGCTCCTGAACTTAGACCTCATTCCAGCCTTCCTCAAACATTTGTGTACACTGTATGAGTGTGCACTTGGGCAGGAGCTGAACATTCGTCAAGTAATGAAGGTGGACAAAGCCTGTCATCACATAGCTAAGCATGCATTTGATGCTTTGTGGATGTGAAGTCCAGTGCTTAACAGTTAGTGCTTGCCTCTCAGCTAAGATGTGGTGTCTAACTGTGAGATTCAAATTCACTTGAGGGCAAAGCAGGCAGTCAGATGTAGTTAACAGGTACCTCTCATCTTCCTGCTTTGAGTTACGTTTTCTCAATGGAGGCCGACATCTGACTGCAGGTGTACAGATAGGCTTAGAATGAGTCTTCTCTGTGCACGGTCTATGCCAACAGACTAAGTGAAGTGTCAGCATGTCAGCAGTTATGCTGTGAATGAGAATGGGCTGAGACAGGCAGCTCTTCATCCATAGATGCATACCTTATTTTAGATTGTCAGTCTTTTCCTGCCTGTTTTTTATTGGTACAGTTTTGTCTTTCCAATTCTAAACAAGTCTCTAGGGAGCTTCTTATAAGAGGGTTTCTCCACTCCTCAGTCATCCAAGTAGCTTTTCTCCATACCAATTCTTATGCAAGTTAATCTTCCCTGAACAGAATTGTATGCCATCTTGATATAGCTGCACTATTGCTTCAGTGTTGGTCTTGAATTTAGAACTGTGTGGTGCATTAGAGCACTGCATCACCTTTTTCATAACTGTAATAAAATGGTGATTCCAAATCAATCAGTGAGTAACTGGTATATCCAGGCTTGCTTTCAGCATGTCCTTTGCAATATTTTTGAAACACATACCACATACACAGTAATAATTGTTTTCATCCCTCCTCTGTCCTAAGTACAGTTTAGTGGGATGAGGATGAAAGCTCAGTAGTTTGTAGAGTTGCAGCATATTTCAGGTCTGCATGTTAATTCTGTTTTACTAGAATGAAACCCACTTGGAGATACAAGAGAAATTTGTGGTATTATACAGGTTTTGTGCAGCTTCCCCGTTTGTGTCTGTGTTTGAAGGTATTACTGTAACAGTCTCTCCTTGAATTTAAAAAAAAGTATTAAATGGATAAAAAGCGGGGGGGTGGTGGTGGAGGAAATCTCTTACTCCTATAACAAAACCAGATGGCTCATATTATCACAAGCATTATGACTTCTACCTGCAGTGTGTGTGAAATGTCTGCAGTGCATCCTGTATCTTAGCATAAATACACATCACCTAGAGGGGTTACTTGCACTGGTGACAAAGAAAGCATAAAGGACCCAATGTCCCTTCCCTCATTTCTTTTTGGAGTGCCAGTGGCTGAAAAATGGCACCTTTAAGTCTCTCTCTCCCACATCTCATGGTAATATTATTGTTAATTAGTGAATTATTTTTATATCTACCCACTTCAGAAAAGGATTTCCATGAACTGATTTTTTTTTGTTTTTTATGGCTGAAGCAAAGTTCTTGAGATTCAGGTCTTTGTTCTGTCGTTTTTTCTACTGCATATCAAATGCTGAACTCATACAGAGACAGTAGGAAAGATGTTCCCTACAGATGGTAAACTTGTCATACCTTTTTAAAAAGAAATAAAAAATGAAAGAGATTAATAGCCTTAAACAGTTCATCCTGGAGCATTCAGTGAGAAATTAGTCAAATCCAGAGGGGAAAAATGCTGCAGATCTGACTAGGCTCTAACCTCAATTACTCCTATGAGCTACAGCATAACTTTCAGTTCTTTTCTGTTGCTTTTCAAAAAGAATCAGCTACTGCAAGTACTGTTCAACTAAAGTCTTCTTCAGAGCTGAAACAGAAGTTGACAAAGCCTATGAAAATGCAGCATGGAGATCATGATGCTAGATTCTGCTCATACTTTGCACTTGAATGGCAGCAGAAGATTAAAATGTATCACTTTGATCTGTTGCTACCAGCAGTGAAATAAATGATAGAATCATGGAACGGTTTGGAAGGGGCCTTAAAGCTGACGTAGGTCCAACCCCCTTCTGTGTGCAGGGACACTTTCCACTAGACCAGGTTGCTCCAAGCCCTGTCCAGCCTGGCCTTGAACACTGCCAGTGATGGGGCAGCCACAGCTTCTCTGGGCAACCTGTGCCGGTGCGTCACCACTCTCACAGTGAAGAATTTCTTCCCAATGTCTAATCTAAATCTCTGGAGGCCCCAGGACAGAAGAGGAGGTGTGTAGTATCATTGGGTATTTCCCAATGTATGACACGTATCGATGACATGATAGACTTGAGATGAGGAAACATTACTGAGAGGGTGTTCCCTACCCCTCTGTCTCCTGCCAAAGGCCCAGGGGACATGCCTCAGTTCAGCCTGGGGCCATCAGTCCTTGCCTGAGCCATGTTGTAGCTGTGCCTGTCCCTGTCTCCTGGATACATCTGGGACCTCCATTGCAGAGAGTTACTCTCCTGGGTGGACCCCTTAGACCTATGGCACCACTTGTAATGCAGAGATGTAGGGATCCCATAGCATAATGTATTCCATTTCTATTCTAGTCTAGTGTAGTTCCTTCCATTCTACTCCATTCTACTCCATCCCACCCCGTTCCACTCTACTCCATGCCTCCCCGTTACATTCCATTCCCTGCGCTCACCCTGAGCTGAATAACAGGAATTATATTTCCCTGGAGTTCCAGGGGTTTTCAAATCAGTTGTAAGACTCACAGTGCCTAGAGAAATTGCGAAAGATTGAAATAGATCTACCTGCAGCTATGAAGGGCCAGGTGAATCTTACTGCCATTTCTTTGTCAGCCATGCAGGAAACCTGTGGCTTACTGATAACAGTGGCTCTTCAGTATGCTTTGTCCACATATCTCACACCCGTCTGCCCTTCTTCTGCTCCTGTGAAGTCTTAGTACCCATAGGTCCTACCCTGCCAGCAGTGGGGTTGTCCGTGTCTGTATGCTCTCAGGCTGGAGCCAACAGTGTTTACCAAAAGAATGCAGTATTTTTTGCACTGTGCTTGTGAAGGCATGAGATAGAATCCATGGAAATAATACATCTTGGGGAGAGAAGCAGTTATGATAGGATAAGTAACTGTTCTTTCATGTTATTAAAAATAAGGAAACTATTTAGAACTGAATAGAAATTTGGAATATTATGATCCAGGCAAGGAGAGCTCAGAACTCATTGTAAGACTGTGCATAAATCCAGTATGTCATTGTAGATATCATATATCTATGAATGTGTGCCCATAATGCCCATGTGCCAGAGCATGTTGTATTTATTTATTTTCAAATGTTTTCTACAAGAACTTTAAACTGAAAAGCCTTGTGTAGAAACATTTGTTCCTTACTGCCTTCCACCCTTTCCTTGACAGCTGAAATTTGGGTGAGACTTCTGCATGACTTATGCTTACTCTCATACTAAAAATTCTTCTCTGAGATCTGGGGTGAAAAGAAAATCTAACTTGCTTCAAAAAACCCTCGATAGCATTTTTATTTTTTTTTAGAAGATGAATAGGGGCATTTATTTGATAGGAGTTTAAATAGTTAGAAATCCTGGTTTTCTCAGCTGTATATAAAATCCCATTCTTACATAGGAAAACAGGTTTGGTTCCAACTTTGCAGCAAGAAGGAAATGGCCAATTATTTGCAGTTTGTCCAGGAACTGGGTTGCTGTAATAGAAAGCAAATTGATCCTCGCATAAAGGAGCACAGCAAACCCATAAAGAAAAGGCTTAGTGTTTTCCCTTTGAAATACTTTCAGCTTGGTTTAAAATATAAAGGATTCTTAGGCCTTTTTGTCCTGTCTTGGAAAGAAGTGTATTAGCAAGAAAAGGTCCTGCAGAATATGAAGACCAAACACAGCTTGTTGAAAATAGACTCGCCTACGAGCTGGGCATTGCACTGCCGTATGTTGCGTGTTTAGCACTCCAGGTTTGATATGCCATTGAGGGAGCAAGCAGAGTTTGTGATTGTTAGGGAGGGCTTTTGAGTGCTGCTGTGCAAATAAGTATGAATCTTGAAGGACAAAGCACTGAGGGAAGTCGTACCTAGGCTTCCTTGTGTAGAAGGAAGGGTGCTGAAATAATGAGCCATTTGATAGCAAAGGAATGGTCCTGAAACCATCCTTTGCCATTACAAAAATATGTAAATGACATAAAACTGTTATGCTTGCTCAGTCCTGTGGGTACTTGATACAGCTGGGGCAAAGTAGAATGTTGAACTTCAGGCAGGGCAGATGCTTATCCTGCTGTTTGTCTCTGCTGGCAGGTGGAAGAAACAAGTCTCCTTCTGGCTCAGGTTCGCTAAAGATGGCTTGATGCCTGGATTTCTGCTGTACTTCTGGGCCATCTAATAACATGCATATACCGAAGACATGTTCATTCTTATAACTTTCCTGTTTAGAAGCTTGAAAATGGAGCATGACAAATAGGCTGTATTTTTCAGCCATTGGGGCTGCTTCCTTATGATGACTCTCTTTTAAACAGCAGTGCTTGATTCTTGCAGAACTTTTGTTTGCTGTCCAGAAGAGACAATTTAGTATGCAGCTAAGCCACTAATTGCTAAGATTTATTTGTTTTTGTTTTTTTGTTGTTGTTGTTGGTTTTTTTTTACGTTTTACTTTGTTGTATTTTGCAATTGGCATTGTGTAATGGTAGCTTTTTCAAATGTATTATAAAAGGTAGTGCCAAGTGTCATTAACTACTCTGGTGCATGTACACAGAAATTGCTTCATTACACATTTGGGGCTTGAAGAAATTTCATGGCTTCCTAGTGTCAAGATGCAGGATGGAAGTCCTGTGCATATATTACAGAGTTTTTGTCAAACCTGCATGAAGGTGCTGGCAGAGAGAGGAGGTAGAGAAAGATCTTCCTTTTTGTACTTGCAGGAAGGACAACTGTCCCCAAAAAGCTCTGCTTCATTCATAGGTGGCATCATCTTTAGCTTGGATTTTGGTCTTCACAGTGTTGGCATGAGAGCAAATGGTGATGAGCTTGGTTTTGACATAAATAAACTGACAGGAGTAAGCAGACTCTATTCCCCTGACTGTTTCCGTGGTTGATTTGCATGCCCTCTTTTGAGCCCCATTCCTTCTGTAAAGAAAGTATTGCAGTTAGCAGTGGTGTAAGGACGCTCTTCGCCTACTTATGTTTTGGTACAATCTTCAACACGTGTAATGGAGCAGCCAAACCCAACATGACAAAGCGTATCATTTGATATGCTAGTTGAATTTGTTTTTCTTGGAAGGTTGTCTGTGATCATAATGTTACACATGGTCATATGTAATTCATTGTTGTTGTCAACTACTCTGAGAACGGAGTTACTTCACTAAGCCCTAACAGAATGAACGATGTGGGAGGTGTAATGAAATCCCTTTCAGATCCCCAGCCTTGTTTAAGTACATGTAAAGTTCAGAAAGCTGTAATACACGATCACTTGTATTACTTAGAGAGTATTATAGTTCAGTAGCATGTTATATGGGATCTTTGGTAATGAAATTGTTAACACTTTATAAATTGTATTTCTGTAGCAATTTTTGAAGTGGTGGATTGAATTTTTGAACTGGCTATTCCCCTGTAAGCCTTAATGCAGTCTGTGGTGCACATGTTCTTAGGTTTATCTCTCTCAACTTCTTGTATCCTCTTTGTCCCAAGGTAAAACTGATTCATTAATAGAAATACCTACCCAGTCTGGAGGATAGCCGTTTTCTGCCAGCTCTGGAGGTTTGCTTGGTTTCTGTAGGTCTTGCTGAAACTTTTTACTGGAACTGCGTGTCTTGCAGAAGGTGTGCACAGAAGCTTTCAGCGTCAAATTGAGTAGTTCAAAAAAACCAAGTTTCTCTCAAGCCCTTAGTAGCAAAATACCATAATGTTAGAAAAGAGTTGAATGCTACTGGTGTTTCCAGTAAAGGAGAGCCAAAGAGTACCTGCAAAGGCAGTTAGAGAATTTTTCCCTGTCTTGTTTGAAATAACTTATATTTCTGGAAGTGAAAATCAATTATTTCTAATAGCATATAGGTTCTTACCTAGTTTCCTGGCTGTGGTCACATAAAGATCTTTCTGCTACTAATGTAATGATTTTCTTTCTCTTCAGGTATCTATAGTTTACTTTTTTTTTTACTTCAGGTCTATTCATTGGCAAGTTCCCTGTTTGAGTGTACTGTATTCTTGATAAAGTGGAATTATTTCCCTGCTTTCAGTGGAATTAGCAATGTGTCTCAAGTTAGTGTGGAAACTGGATCTATAATACAGCCATTCTGGTGGACTTTTAATAAATATATTTAAATACAGCACTCCATAAATGCACCCTGCAATTCAGTAGATTCTTGCTTATCATTACTTTTCACTAATAATCCTTTTGCTAATTTCAGTCCCTGCAACAGTACTGCTATTGAAGCCATGGCAAATTAATTTTCCATCCTATTTAATGATGATAATCTATATCAAATGCTACATTAAAGACAAGGTATTCTACATAATTATTAAACAGTATTTATTTAGCATTGCAAACTTTACATTTGGCAATCAGAAGCAGTTGTTCCAGGAATTTGACTGGTGCTTCAGAGGTATTTAATTGCTATTGGACAAGTATTTTCCAGTGGGCAACTTGGAAACAGAACAAAGAAATAATGTATTTAGGAGCTTTGGACACAGATGTGTAACATAGTGTCTGTGACATTGTCTTCTGCCATGCCAAACACCAGGCCTTTAATGTTCTCTCTATGTCCTTGCAGTGAAAATCTGTTATGTAACAAGTATATGTTGTTTCAGACTCCATGACAGAAAGATGTGCATAATAGGACTGAGCATCCTAATGGAATTGCAGAACCGACCGCCTGCAGTGGATGCTGTGGCTGCCCAGATTGTCCCTTCAATCCTCCTCCTCTTCCTGGGCTTAAAACAAGTTTGCGCCTCACGAGAACTCACAGAACATGAGGATCATGCTAAAGATGAAAAACACGTTGCAGAAGATAATGGTAAAATCTCCCCTTTTCACATTGTGGATTTTGTCTGGATTTAATTTAAAGGGGGTAAGGAATTGCAGTTCATTTTTAAGACTTATTAGTCTGCTGAAAATAGCTCAGGTTACTGGGTTCTTGAAAGATCATCTTAGGAATTGATTTTTTCCTCCCAAAAAGGTTTCAGTGTGTAACACCTAACACTGAATGAAAGGGTAGTGTTTATTTAAGAGTAATAGTGAACTCTTCTAGGTTGGGAATGCACTCCGTCTTCTCACATAGGCAGCAGGAGTTTGCCAGAACTGCACTGGTTATATTCTTGCGCCCTGGAAAGAAGCTGTTCCTAGTACCCAGCTAGTTTTGATTTGTGAAGTAGGGTTTGAGACAGCTGAGGTTCCCGGAGTAGACCCTTGCTGCTGTGTTTGCCAGAAGAGAAAAAAACATCAAAGAATACCTTGTGGAGGGAATTGTGAGGAGTGAATTTTACATAGCATTGCAGGCAGATATGTGTGGCTGTATTTGACTTGGAACAAGAGGTAGATGGTTTGAGGTCTAAAAATTAGATTGGATGTAAGAAGATTATGTAAGCCACTCAAATTTCGCACGATTGTTCTGTAATGGAATTACAGAGTTCTCAATGCTTAGGAATATGGCATGGAAACAGCGCAGTAATTTTCAAATCCCTGTGATTCTGTCTCTGCTTGTGGCAGATGCTCATCTTTTTTCTTTTTAAACTGTTAATACAAGAAGAGCTGAAGGTTTAGAATTGGGGGGGGATTTTTTTTTATCTGGATTATAAATCCAGACTAGTTTACCTTAGGTCAGAAATAGCAGTGTTTAGAATTGCATGTTGGAGTTGCATGTAATTCAGGGTGTAATGGTTGTTTCATAAATGGATCTGAAGGTAAAGCTAAGCAAAAGATGCAATTTTAAGTTTGTTCAAATAAGAGAACACTTTGAAGAACAGTGAGCAGGAATTTGGTCTGCATCTGGTTTTCTCTTTGTTTTGTGTCAATTTGTGAAGTCTGTGCAAGTCTCTATTTGTTCATTTGCCCCTCTACTTTGTTCTCATGAGACCCCACTTAGAGTACTATGTACAGTTCTGGTGTCCTCAGATGTAAGAACATGGAGCTCTTTTAGAGCAAGTCCAGAGGAGGGCCACAGGGATGATGAGGGGGCTGGACCACCTCTCGTATGAAAAAAAAGCTGAGAAAGTTGGGGCTGTTCAGGCTGGAGAAGAGAAGGCTGTGTGGAGACCTCATAGCAGCCTTCCAGTATCTGAAGGGGGCCTATAGGGATGCTGGGGAGGGGCTTTTCATGAGGGACTGTAGTGATAGGACAAGGGGTAACGGGTTCAAACTTAAACAGGGGAAGTTTAGATTGGATCTGAGGAAGAAGTTCTTTACTGTGAGGGTGATGAGGCAATGGAACAGGTTGCCCGAAGAAGTGGTGTATGCTCCATCCTTGGCAGTGTTCTAGGCCAGGCTGGATGGGACCTTGAGCAACCTTGCCCAGTGTGAGGTGTCCTTGCCTGTAGCAGAGGGGTTGGAACTAGGTTGTCATAAGGTAGTTTCCAGCCCAGACCATTCTATGTTTCTGTGATAATTTAAAAAGCACAGTGATGAAACACTTTGACAAAGACACATTTCATAAAATTTTTTGGATCCTGTTATTACACTATGACTGCATAAATGAAAGAAGAAGAATATGGCAGTTTCACATTTCCCAGGTGTGCTTAGAAACAAAGATTTAACTGATCTTAAATGCAGGAAACATCAACTGTTTCATTTTTCCAATTCTTCAAGTCTTTGGGGGAAGGGTGATAACAGAAGGTACACTTTTCAGCCAAAACCTAATTGTTCTTCACTCAGTCATTGTTTCATCATACTTTTTAAACTTTGCTTGACAAAATATATCAATGCGTTTGCAGAAGAGATACCGAGTGATGAGGATGAGGCAAATGAAGTGAGCCAGGCAATGCAAGAGAACCATGGTGGTGGAGGAGGAGGAGGAGGTGGTGGTGGAGGAGAGGAAGAGGATGAAGATGATGATGATGATGACTGGGATGAAGAGGCATTGGAAGAGACTGCTCTTGAAGGATTCAGCACACCTCTTGACCTTGAAAATGGAGTTGATGAATACCAGTTTTTTACACAAGCACTTTTAAGTATGTGTTTGCTAGTTGGCAGAATGACATAACATAGTGAAATAATTTGGAGATGCTTATGATCATCCTTTTCTTTTTAGAGTAATAGTACAGATTAGTGAAACTGGAAAAGACGATTTTACTTTCTAATTTTAGTCCTAAGATTTTTTTGCTTACAAGTACTGCAAAAAACCCCCATAGAAAATACAGCCAGAGATTAATTCTCTTCATGTTCATTTCAACATGAACATTTCAATCACAGCCTAAATAAATGGGACTCGGTCAGTAGAGGGGCTACTATATATAGAAATACTTGTCACATTCTAGATGTTAAAATCATAATGGAGAAATTATTTTCTGCCTTTCCTGTTTGACTAATCCTGTTGCTTTTAGTTTTGGTATGAGTTTTAAATTAGAAGATTTACTTCATCATTGTCCATAGATAATGGATACATGGTTAACTTTCTGTTTCAGAAAACAGAGGGATATAATTAAGTTACCCAAAATGGATCGCTTTTATTACAGTGAGTATTCTGTGCTAAGAAAACTGACAGGAATACTGAACCCATTTTGCAGTGCAAATTCTGTTTTAAAACCAACCAGGGATTCCATGTGTTTCATTTTGTTCTTCTCAAATTAACTTGCTATATAACCTGATAATCACTTTTCCTTCATTCCTGTTCTAACAGCTGTGCAGAGCCGAGATGCAGCCTGGTACCATTCGCTGACAGCACCACTGAGTGAGGATCAGAAGAAACAGCTGCAGGAAATTTATACATTAGCAGAACACCGGCGAAATGCTGCAGGTGAGGCACTTTTCTGGGGCCATTTTATCTCTTGCAACCAGAGATGCTGGAACTGCATCTAATCTGTAACAACAGAGAGAAGAAATCTCTGTTGTTGTAAAATGTGCCAAGTAAAACTTCCTGAGAAGCACGAGTGGGATATTATCCCTTGCCTGGAAGTATGTGTTATTCTGATTATATGCTTCTAATTAATTACCTTCTCATTGCCATGTGCTGCTATTTGATCAGGGCTCGAACTAGCTTTGCACAATCTGACATTTGAAATGAAGAGGAAATTAAGGCAATATCTACCTGTCAGCCAAGCAATTGATGAAGATTTCTATAGATTATTATGTGTTTAACAGTTTTGTGACTTTTTAACTGCTAACATTACCGTCACAGTCAGTTTAAGGTTTTAGATACTTAGAAAGCTTGCATCATGGAAAATAAATTCATATTTAATCAAAAACCATGCAGAATAGTATCACCTGAACTGATTCTATAGAGGGCTAATTCCTAAGCTTATTTCTCAGTTGTAGTGGTGTGTGCATGTATGCATTTAAAGAAAATCTGAGCTAATTTATTAGTGTCACTGCATTTAGGGATGACATTTTGACTCAATTGAGAGGTTTTTTTGCAATTGTATATTCCTAGCTGAGCTGTATTGTCTCTGACAAATGCATTTTCAGTAGGTTATTTTTCACATCCTTTCCCTTCTTTCAATTCTAGAGGCTAAGACAATAGACCAACAAAGTGGCTACACATTTGACAACAAAGGACTGATCACAGCATTTAACTTTGCTGGAAGTACTACCGGTGGCAACTGAAGGATCAGCTGCAAAGGTCAAGGGGAAGGGTCTCATCATTACTTTTTCTTGAAATCATGGTGACTTCTGAGTGATAGGGGAGGGTAATTTAATGCTGCTGAAGGTTTCCTGGAAAATAGCAGTGTGCTTCCCCCACCAGAATGCTCTTTCTAACCAGCTACTGTAATGTACAAATTCTTGTGGTGTTTTTATAATTTGATGGATGGAAAGGAAACGTTTGTCCTCAAGGAAACCGAATGACTGGGAGGAGCCAGGCTGCATCTGATTGAGTTGCACTTCTCAGGTTTTTGCTGTGCAGAATTGATAGATTCATATGGATAACAGTGCCTTCTGTTGTACATGGATTGCCTAAACAAATGGATTTTGGAGTGCATTATAATTTTTTAAGTGTAAGGACATTTCTTGATACACTGTAAGCCTTGGTTCCATGTTTTCCAGTCACCTGCTTTTTACTACTCCGTTCAGTTATTTGTGGGTTGCATATGCATTGCTGGATTCAGAATATTATCTCATCTTCCCTATTTGGTGCAGACCAAATGTGTAGAGGGAAGTGTCTGTTGGAGTTGCAAAGCGTACACTGGTTATGTCAAAGGGTCTTAACAAAATTGCAGATTTTCTCTTGATGCAGTAGTTTTAAATTATTTCTCTTAGCCATGAAATCATCTTGCTTGAGTTATGATGGCATGCATGGCAGGTGGCTACCCTAAACCTACACTGACATTATCTCCTGCCTGGGCAAGCAGAGTGGCCCTCGCATGTAGATGTTCTACATGACAGCTTTTTATTTCCACTATTTTTGATTAATATTGGATTTTAATTGGGATTCTATAAACCTCTTTTCTGGTTTTATCCATTCATTACCATTCCAGTGGTAGTACTGAGTAATGTGGTACAAAATATTTACAGTATTTTATTTATCTTGCTAGAAGAAAAATAGCTCCAAACTTATTTCTTGTTACTCTTATACTTCTGTGATTGTATTTCTGGTCTGCATTCCAGTTGGCTGTTCTTGTTGCATGCTGAAATTCCATCGTCTGCCAGATTTTTTCCTTAATTTTGAAGACTGGTTTCTCATAAATTGAAACACATCCAACAATTTTTTTGTGAATATGTTAATTTGAGAAACTGCTAGCAGTACTAATTTGATTAGGTGCCTCTCCTTTAGACTTATGGGGATCGCAGTGGTGTAGCCCAAATAAGTAGGGGTGCTTTAGAATGTGAAGTTTGGATTGGAGATAAAACGTTTAGACCAGATACTGTCTCTATGTGTTAATTTCTTTATGATTTAGAAATATTTACCAAACAATTTTAAGCACGTACTGATAGTGTATTTCTTTACAGCAGTGCTGCAGCTGAAAAGTCAAAGCCCTTCCCATACCCCATCAGATTTCCATTGGCTGTAATGAATTACAGATTGCTCACCCTGCCCTGTGCTGAAGCTTTCATTTCATATACCTTGAGTAATTATAATTCAGTCTGATGAATCTGAAGCACTCTATACCTTGGCTTCTGGAAAAGGCCAAAGTGTCTCTGCCTATTTCTTGCCCCATCCCCTGGGATTTTCTGATCCTGGCAGCTGAGGGGCAAAAGGTTCCCTGCTGCTTTCCTTTTCTGCACCTTTATGTCAGACTCTCTCCGGTGCTGTTCTCTGCTGCTGGTTCTTTCCCACCCACCCCCAGCAGCTGGAGATTGAAGTTGGCCTGTTCGTGTAGGCTTTTCACTGCTGCTACTCACTTAATAGCAACAGTGAAAATTTCTCACTTTTAGGTTTGTTGAACATATGGAAAACTGTGAGAATTCCAGGGTCTGTATTTCCAAAAGTGAAAATACATTGAGCTGCTCTGGGCAGGCTCTTCAAGTTCAAACAATAGATGGCCAGGACATCCCTTATTTTGAACATCAGGCCATAAAATTATAGGTCACTTTTGCTAATTTATGCCTGGGGATGAATTGACTGAGACAGTAGGAAGACGTTACATCCTGTTTGTTGGTGAGTTTCTCAGAAACCATAGAAGTTTTGAATTCCTTCATGAATTTAAGGAATGGGGTTTTTTTTGGAAATTAAGGACATTGACGTCTTCTCTCTTACCTGAAAACTGAAGTATTAGGTAAACTGTTTAATCCTTTTATTATTTTGTTTTTAAAAATGAGATTGTTGAGTTGGGTTTCTTTAAAAGCCCATTTGCCTTCTCTACACTGGCATGCAGAGTAGAAGAGGGATTTATTTTTCTTCTGCTAATGAAGTTGCTTGCACAGTCACAAGCTAATATTTAGGAATTGATGTGTTCGAGGAAAAATCTGCTTTTGCGTAGCATCTTTGTGTCACTCAGCTGGACTATGGCTGCTCCCTAGTTCTGCTTCTTGTATACTTTTCAAATCAACTGCCAAGAAAATTTCCCCCAGATGTTTCTTACAAGGGGTTTAGTCAGCAGCGTGGAGTCGGGAATCTTTGTTGTCTGTTTTGCAGTGGGGGTCAGATGTCTGAGGGGATGGCATGTAAAAAGGTTAAATGCCCTTCCCTTCCCAGGAGATTCATGAGCAAATGTTTCTACTGGCAAAAGCAAATGTTAATTATTTTATTCCTTTTTTTTGAAAAGGGTTTTCATCCAAAAAGATTCATTGGGCTCTAGCCTCCACTTTAACATATGGTTCTCTTTTAACATGGTAAATATCCATTTGTACATGATCATAAATAGGTAATGGATTTGAGGGATTTCTTTCTGTGTCCAGCTTTGTACTACATTAAAGGGAGAGTAACACAAATGTGCATTACTGTCTCACTTCGAAGCCAAGGTAATCATGGAATATCAGGTACCAGTATCAGCCAACCAAGCATGATGTATTTGCCATTGAAGTGCAGAGAATCATGAATGTATTGTAAAATAAATCAAAGGCTGATAAACAGTGAGCTGTGTTGCCCCATGTCCATCTTCCCAAAGTATGGAGATGACTTGTATGGGTACCATGGGGGCTTTACATAGGAAATTAACATTCTGTAGGTTATAATCATAGCAAATGTTAACTTAAATGATAAGCTGCTTTTTCAGATAAAATTAACTGATGCCGAGTATTGAATTGCATATGCTGTTTTGTCACTTTGAAAAGAAAATGAGATTCACCATATGTTTTGACTGGTGTTTTTTACTCTCTTCTTTCAAAGTTGAAGGTCTTGGTTTGCTTTCATTAAAAGCAAAATCTTTGATCAAAATGGCCAGGTCCAGGAAAAGTGCAGAATATCAAGCTAAGGAAAAAGATAAATCCCAAACCCCAGCAATCCCCCAAAACCCACATGTGCACAGACTGATTGAAATAAATGTGCTTTGGGAGTGTAAGTCAAAATATGTAAGGAATGTTACACAAAATGTTATTGTGAGATTCTTTGCTTTAGGGGGAAAGGCTGCCTGCGGAGTGTCAGGGAGACAAGGAATGAACTGCTTTAGGACATGCCCTTTGCCTGTGAAGTCCGAGGAATTTCTGACTCTGGATTCCATCGTATATTGTAGAGGAGAGACAGTAGGACAGTAGAGGATTTATTTATTTTTTTACTATAAAGCAAGAATCTGTGTTGAGACTTTAGTGAACATGAATGATTAACTGTCTTTTGTTTCCAGAATCCTTTTCTCTTCCCTCCTTCCCTTCCATTTGCCAACCAATATGTTATCAGATGTTTCAGGGGTTGTTGAAGATACCTGAAAAGTTAAAGATTAAACTTTTTTTTTAAATCCTATGGTTCTTGAAGCAGTGAAACCTATCCATTGCATTTCTGTCTGTAGAATAAAGTCTGTTTTCTGACATATGCAGATGTCACAGAACTACAACCCCCCCTCACTTGTGCCTGTGGTTTGATGAGTGTTTCTGTGTTTTACTTCTTGAGGATATGGGTACTTGTCTGGGTACTTTGAAATCCGCACACCTTGTGCTGAAATTTGGTCGAAGGATAGGCAAAAATGCAGTATGTAATGGAGTACTCAGTTCTAGTTCTGGGATGCCCTCATCAGTCTTCTGATGATTGACAGTCTGGTGGTCAGTTCCTCAAGGATCTCCATCTCTGAGGGCATTCTTGAAGTTCAAGAGACTCTGAATCTTTGCATGTGGACAGAGAATCTGTATTTCCCTGGTCACAGGAAAGCATACAGCAGGCATGGCTATCTGCTTCTTGATCTTGTGAATGAAAATAGCACTCTCTTCTGTAGGATGTCAAGTTTTACCCCAAACAGATGGCTTACAGAAGATGTGGATTTTCCCAGTGTGTTATAGGAAGCCAGATACTCTTCCAGATACCAGAAAGTCAGCATAAAGCCATATCATAAATGATACGTGAACAGTTCAAGCTACTTGCTTTTGACACCTCTTCCACAGCTACTATTTTTGTAAAACGAAACAACCAAAATCAGTGTAAAATAAGACAGAACAAAAGCAATTCTTCTGCACTAGACAGGTAGAAGTTGCCCTGGCCTGTGGATCTAATCCCAATACTCACTGCAAGTGCACTCACATACTTTTAAAACAGAACATGCAACAAGTGTACGGGTATCAGTACCCTGAATCTGACAGCCATCGATGAGAGGTAATGACTTAATGTGAGTTTTCTCTGGCAGAAAATGTATGCATCCCTTTATGTCGTCCATGATGGGGCCACAGGGCTGGTGGATAAGGGAAGAGTGACTGATGTCATCTACCTGGACTGTTGCAAGGCATTTGACACTGTCCTGCACAACATCCTTGTCTCTAAGTTAAAGAGGCATAGATTTGATGGTTGGACCACTCAGTTCATAAGGAATGGGCTGGATGGTTGTGCTCGAAGAGTTGTGGTCAATGGTTATATGTCCAAGTGAAAATCAGTGATGAGTAGCTGTCCTCGGGCATTGGTGTTGGAACAGATCTGTTCAAAGTCTTTCTTGACAACATGGACAGTGGGATCAAGTGCACCCTCAGCAGGTTTGCTGACACCACCAAGCTGTGTAGTGTGGTTGACACACTGGAGGGAAGGGATGCCATCCTGAGGGACCTTGACATTCTTGAGAGGTGGGCCATTGCCAACCTGATGAAGTTCAAGGGGGCTAAGTGCAGGGTCCTGCACCTGGGCTGGGGCAATCCCAAGGTTGGGCAGAGAATGGACTGTGAGCAGCCCTGAGGAGAAGGACCTGGGGAGTTGAGTGGTAAGAAACAACATGACCCAGCAGTGTGCACC
Source organism: Myiopsitta monachus (assembly GCA_017639245.1). Taxonomy (NCBI): domain Eukaryota; kingdom Metazoa; phylum Chordata; class Aves; order Psittaciformes; family Psittacidae; genus Myiopsitta; species Myiopsitta monachus. The sequence goes on from CM029920.1 coordinate 76,249,838, forward strand.
TGCAGCCCAGAAAGCCCATGGTATCCTGGGCTCCATCAAAAGAGCATGAGCAGCAGGTCAGGGGAAGTGATCCTGCCCCTCTGCTCTCGTGAGAACCCACCTGCAGTACTGTGTTCAGCTCTGGGGCTTCCAACACAAGAAGGACGTGGACTTCTTGGAGTGAGGCCGCAAAGGGGCTCAGAGGACTGGAGCACCTCTCCTAAGAAGACAGGCTGAGAGAGTTAGGGTTGTTCTATCTGAAGAAGAGAAGGCTCCAGCAAGACCTAATAACTGTTTTCCAATACCTAAAGATGGCTTACAAGAAAAATGGAGAAGGATGTTTTACGAGAGCATGTAGTGACAGGACAAGCGGGAACAGCTTTAAACTGACAGAGGAGAGAGATTATTAGGAAAAAATTCTTCACAATGAGGGTGGTGAGATACTGACACAGTTTGCCCAGAGAAGCTATGACTGCCCCATCCCTGGCAGTGTTCAAGGCCATGTTGGAGGGGACTTTGAGCAACCTGGTGTAGTGGAAGGTGCCCCTTCCCATGACACAGGGGGTGGAACTAGATGAGCCTTCCAAACCAAACCATTCTATGATCTGTGATACTAAAGGGCTACCTAACACTGTCTATGTCTACAGAGCTAACTGATGAACCGCTTCCTGACTAGAGTTTTGTGGACCAGCAATTGAGAGAGAATCTGCAGGCATATGTAACTGTAATGAATAGGGAAAGCATCCAGTTTCATTGAGGTGTGATGTATTTGATATGATCTCAGATTTGCGTTGTTCCCAATGTTGCTTGGGTCTTCTACAGGAGCATCCAAGAACTTTGTCCCATGCCTTTCTCCAGGAAAAGAATGTAATTGGGCAGCCCCAGATTTGGTGAGATGCTTTGAACTTGGGATGAGAAAGCAGTTCTGATCACAAGCAGGTAGTTGTCCATATCAGAGAAATGAGGTGAAAATGCGAGGATTCTCTTTATAGCCTCTATTGAGGTTCACAATTTTAAGTGCTTGGCTATGCGCATGGTGGGGTAAGAGTTGAACTTTCAGAGGCATCAATTTTTCCAATATTTATGCAACAGTGTTAGTTCCAGGGTTCACCCGAGGTAAATGGAAAGTGTTGGTCAGGGGCTGCCTGCTGGACCATCCAGGATTATGTTAGAGGAAGTGAAAGGATAGTTTGAAGCTGTTAGCAACAAAAATGAGTATTTTCTTGAAATGAGATTTTAATGTTACTTTCAGATATGTTTTAAATTTTTGTGTTTCTTTCCCTCACTCAAAATATAAAATCACTACATGACATGGAGGCCTATTGACTTTCCATAGAACCGTTTCCTGTTGGAGGTGTTAATCCAAGAATTGTTCCTCATTTTTAGGCATTTTCAACATGTTTGTTAGTGAAGTTACACATATCCCTCTTTCACTACTTTCCATGCACAGGGAACTTGGAAATGAACTTAACAAAAGGAAAAAGAGCAGTGCCTTGAAAGAGAAGACTGTGCATAAGGTGGTTATTTTTAGAAAACAGAACAACTATGGCCTCCGAAGGAAATATGAAACAAATATTTATACAAAAGTGCATGAGGTAAAGAAATGAATCTAAGACAATATAAGCAGGACTCCGTTCTTTGATCACAGCTGTGATGGTTGTTTTTTATCATTGATAAACAGTGTGTGAAAATTGCTTTTGATTGCATGTGCTGTTGGTAGTATGCTTGACATCACCTGCGATGTTTTTGGGCTCAGAAAGACACCAAAGAGGCCATGCAGATTTCTTTTGGTATTAAAAGCAAAAATAGGAACCCATGCCTGCAGTGACTTAGACCACTATGTGCTACACTGGCAGATTGAATTGCAGGTTCATCACCTTTGTGATGAAATACTAAATATATGAAATACTAAATACTGAAATACTAAACTATGGGTTGGCTTTGAGGTCAAGAATTGACAATCGCAAAACATGCATCGATGACAAGAAGAACCTCTTCCTAGCTTAAAGAAATCCTGACAGTGTTCTCTGAAGCTGTACTGAATTTGCTTTAAAAATAGTAATAAATCTTGTTGCTCAGGTCGAATGTTACATCTGTTGTACATTTATATGGGAGGAATAATATTTCTTGAAAAAATGTAACATGCCACCTACCAAGGGCCCTGATCTCATTTTACAGCCTCTCTTCATGCAGCCATAAAACTGACTTGCAGGAACACCCCAGAATTATTTTTAAACAAATGTGCATGTTAATAATCCGGAGTTAATATGTGCATTTGTGTAGCAGTGTCTGTTTGTTAATCTCAGATTTTTGAAGGTAACTTCACGCGCACACTTTGCCTGCAAAAGAACATAACTGTTGTTTAATGGAGGTAATATCATTACGGATCAGCCAAAGACAATTCTTAAATTATCAAACTAGTGAAGACAGTGCTGAGAGAGGGGATTGCTCAAGATCTTGGGTCAGTCTTCTGTGCATGGGAATCCTGTTGAAACTGCAAGCCCAGTATTTGTATTGGTGGAGTATTTTCCTGACAGTGAGTTGCTGAAGTAGCCTGTTTGCTGACAGGCACAACTTCCTTGGGTGAGGCACTGGAACAGGTTGCCCAAGGAAGCTGTGAATGCTCTCTCCCTGGAAGTGCTCAAGACCAGGCTGGATGGGGCCTTGAGCAACCTGGCCTACTGTGAGGTGTCCCTGCCCATAGCAGGGCATTGGAACTGGATGATCTTAAGGTCCCTTCCACCCAAACCATTCTATGATTCTAAGTTGTACTGATTGATAATGCTTGCCCTTTTCTGTGTGGGGCTCTTCTGTGCCACAGTATCTTCAAGAGCAGTGGTTAGTGGCCCATTTTTTAAGTGGGGAGGTTGAGTTAGTATAGTGTGCACAAAGCCATAGCAGTGTGTTGCAACTGGCATGAGAAATTAAAATCCTTGCTCTGTAGAAGTGTCTGGGAGTTTTGCCATTCATTTTAACTGGAGCCAGGAGTTTTGCCATTTGTTTTAATGGAGCCACGATTTTGCCCAAGAAATTTGCTAGGTCCTAATGTTTGGGTCACTGCTAATACCTTTCCGAAAAGCTCTGTCAGAATATAATTTATGAAAATGCTTAGTAACAGTGAGTTCCTCTGTTGAGCTGCAATTCTAATCTGTCCAGCAGTGACATTTTTTAATTGTATCTTTTGTGGGTTGCTTGGTATGACAAGCTGTCATGTAGAAAAATGGTTCTCGTCCTACCTGATGAATGGCATCCTGATTGGTAATTCCTCTTGAGGCTTTGGAGGGAAGCCGCTGACGTGGGAGCAGAACTCTAGGTGACCTGTGGTATCATCTACTCTGTGTATCAGTGTTGGGAAGCTGATAGCCTGCCTGCAGGTATTAACAAACATGCTGGTTTGGTTGTGAAACTCTATGTTGATTGTAAGTGTTCAAGGCCAGGTTGGGCGGGGCTTTGAGCAACCTGGTCTAGTGGGAGGTGTCCTTGCCCATGGCAGGGAGTTTGGAACTAGATGGGCTTTAAGGTCCCTTCCAAATCAAACCATTCTGTGATTCTATGATTGCCACCTTTAATGGGTTCTATAAGAGTATTTTTTACCAAAGTAAATATACGGCTGCTATGCCACCTCGTGCCCTCTAACAGGACACTGATTTTCTTTTGCTAGAATCACGTTCTTAAGCTGAATTCTAGCTCCAAATCTCTTAAAACGGTCATTTCTGTTGGTTGGTCCTCAGCAAAGGTGAAAGATGATTGGTGCTTGCTTCCTCTTATTATCAGAGATGTTAAATTAATAATTTAAATACTGTATTTACCTGTTTGATTAAATTACTGGGACTTCACCAATCTCATGCAGTATCCTACTGAATTCATGGGTTTTCTGGCAAAGCTCAAGCTACGTGGATTTGTGTGCACATCAGGAGTACTCTATAGTTGTCTTAATGAGATTCTGAGTAAAAGAGGGAGAGAGAAAGAGTCTGGAAAGGTCATATCAGTGTATAAATAATGGATATTTTCCTTTTTTATTAAAGATGTTGGCCTTCTATCTCTCAGCACCTTGTAAAGCAGATCATGCAGTGTCTGTATGGAGAAAGCGTAACCTGTTGTCTTTGTGGGGATGCAGGGGGCTAAACAGAACTGCAACAAGAGAAATTGGAGAACACCAAAAACATCTGAACTTGCGCTGAACAGAACTAGCTATCACTGTCCATTTCTGTGTATAGACCACTCAGCAATGTGTTGACATCAGGTGAGATTAAACAGATGCAAGGAGTATTTTTCTTGGTACAACAAGGTTCTTAGTTGTTGAATTCTGCTGAACAAGAATCAACTCAGGGTAAACAGCATGATTAGCTCAGTCTGTATTATTGTCTTGAAGACAGACTAACAGGAGATAAAAAACACCACCAACAACAACCTGGCCAAGAGAGAGACCTTGAAGAAGTCTCCCAAGCATTGTTTTCACTGGAAGAGCAAGCATGGAAATTCTCAAAGGAAGAGTTACTACTCCTGGTGCTCAGTTACAGAATATTTATACTTTTTGTATTGTTAATCAAAAAGTTTACTGATCTCATGAAGATAAGGTAAGTAGGTTGCTAATACTTTCCCACTGTGCTCCTCTGGTAAATATGGCTGATTTCAGAACCCAGGGCCATCTGAGCCACTAGGCTGGAGGGTCTGAAGGTCTTTTCCTGGCTGCCAAAGGTCCTTCTGTCAAGAATGGAGAATTTTGCAGTCTCAGACTGCTTCAGTTCTTTTGGTTGCTTCTTCCTAACTGCTGCGAAGGCATATTTGATTGTTTAATGGGATTTGCTATGACTTAGTGATTGATATCCTAATAAAACACACATACTGAAAAACCGCTGCCACTGTGTGGCTGAAGTAGCGGCTGTTTGTGGTTGGAAATCATTCCAGGCTGCCTGTCGCACAAGGAAGGGTGGGGAGAGTGCTTGTGTTCATCTTCATCTGCTATGATCAGGCTTTGTTAGCCTCCTCTTTGCTGTCTGTTCTATAGCTTTAGGATGCAGTGGCCTTTCAAGGCATCAGAATATTACCTTAGATCTTCAGTTTCTGCTTTTTGTGAACAAAAATTCTCACTTAATCATGATTCTGGATTTCTCTGTCTTCCACTCACCTCTTCAGGGCTGTGATCTGCTGAATTAAGAGCAACCGTGGAGTAATCCAAATTTTTCTGTCAATACATATTCCTACAAAGCATGGATTAATCAGGAGATTCCCTTACTACTCTGTTTCTTTCTTTAGATACAGTACTGTGTAAGATGTTTTCAAATAGATTTTGAGCAAGTTCTTCAGTATTTCAGGGCCCAAATCCTGGTTGAATGGAATTCTGTCACTGCAGCAGGTTGGGGAAGATACAGAAAATGTGTCAAACAAATCAAAGGTTAACTATGAGAAGTATATTGCTATTGCTTTGTTTATAAACTGTAAATACGCAGTTTTATAGCTTCATGTTCTTGCTCTGTTCCTGATTTTAGGGCGTGTGGGGGGAAGATTTAATTGTCTTTTACTTCATTTGGGTATGGAGTTGTACTTGACTATTAACTCCCATTTTACTTTGTGACAGGATTGCTGCAGGGAAAAAAGCACTAGCTACTTAATGTCAAAGAACATGTACCAGCTTATTTTGTTGCCATCTTTGTGGCTCCCATCCAAGGTCTCTTCTGCTGCAGGACACCTGAGTCCAAGATTCATTTTGCTGCAGAAGATTGCCTAACAGGTCGCTAGCAGTTCATAATCCAATGAATTTCCAAAGCAGCGTTAAAGCACTGGGAAGCATTGCATCCTTTCCTGAATGCTTTCTGTTTCACCATCTAGTTTTGTACAATAGCATTTTTTTACTGTTTTTCATAATATCCCTGCTTTAGTTGAAAAAAATAGGTGGAAAAGATGACCAACTGTGGGTATGATTAAAGACACACAGGTGAGCACTGTTACGTGTAGTACTAATGAGGACATAAGGGAAAAAATAAGCACACCATCTGGTTTTAGGTACCTAATTTAAGTTAGGAGGCTTAGCTTGTTAGGCTTTTGTAGGAGAGTGGGGGATAGGCAGAGTTGTGCTCTTAAGCCATTAGATGCTCTAAATCACCCCTGGGCAAGCCTGCTTCCTTCTTTTCTTGCAGAGCTGGCTCAGGGAGATGAACCATCCAGGTTGGGTGGGTAATTCCACTAATGTGAGTACACCCACCTGGTGGGTTTCTTTGGAGGGGAAAGAGAATGGCTCAGGAAGATTATAACACTCAATAATCAGAGAAGAAAAGTCCCTGCTGCTTGTTTGCTGATTGTGTGCAAGTGTATTGTCGTTTTTGCTGATGCATGTGCACGCGAGAGATTCGGAAACATGAGTAATTTGATGCATCGGCTTTGTCTTGTTACAGTAAATTACAGCCTTTCCTTGCCCAGGAGCTGAGCGATAGCTCTTCCTGTTTTAGAGTGTTATGTTGCCTGGATTGCACGATGTATTGTGCAATTTTTGGTGCTTTTTATTTTTGTCTTTTCCTGTGGATGCTCTAACACAAGTATATGGTATTACAGCATTCAGGAAACTTATCAGCCTGCATTCAGGTCAGCAGTTCATCAGTGAGTGCTGTGAAAGATGATCTGTGAATGTCAAAGTTGCAGGACCTTGAAAAAAGGCAGTCAGCAGGAACAGCTTGCAAATCTGCTGAACAGAAACACCTAAAGGTAGGTAAGGTAGTGATTATGAATTGCTGACTGCGTCAGGCTCCTGGGGGTGTGTCCAGATTCTGGGCTTTGTGGTGACCATTAGCCTATCCTTTCGGATTAGGGGAAAACCCTAAAGAAGGGAAACATGCAACCTGTGGTTGGGAGTATATTACAGAGCTGGATTTTCTGTCAATTTCTGTTATTGTCCCTGCTTGAGAGCTTAGAATCACTAAGTAGTTCAGGTTAGAAAGGAACTTAGGAGGTTTCTAGTCAACCTGCTGCCCAAAGCAGGGTCAGCTTGGAGATTGAGAATATTGCTCAGGATTTTATTCAGTCAGTCTTGCTGCTCTTCCTGTAGGATGGGCAGATGGAATTGAGGGTTGGCAGTGGTGAAATAGCTTGGCTGGGCTATGTGAGCAGAGATGATTAGGGGGGCAGGTGTTTGACTTGTTCAAAATGTGATAATTGCAATAATCTTGAATGAAGTGGCTCTGCTTCAGACAGTCGGTGGATAATTAGACTTTGCATTTGAAAATTGCATTTGCATGAGCAGAAAATGCAATAAGCATTAGGCAGGAGTCTCACCACCATGCAGTTTCTAGCTCTGGAAAATACAGCTTGAAGTAGCATTAGCTTCAGTTGCAAGGGTACATCACTTCCTCAGAGCAGTCCAAAAGCTGAAGCATGAACTATAAAATTGTGTGGGAGGGGAAGGTATGAAAGGTATAAACTCTATTGCATGAACTATAGATGTGCAGGAGAGGCAGAAATAAAAGGAGAACCTACACGAGAAATCAACGTCTGCTTGGATTACAGAGTGTCAGCAGGTGTCTGGTAGCTTCTGCTTGCTGAAGGAAGCAGGTGGCTTACTATTCACAAAAGAAGAAGGAGCATCTCACTGACAAAGGATCTAAGCACGGGAGAGCCAGATGAATGGAGGGATCTCTGGAGGTTTCAAGGAAATGGGTTGTGACTCCCATGTTCTTAACCTTTTCCAAGATGACAAAGCATACTGCTGAAGGAGAAAAGGCTGGACAGGGAAATACTGTCTTTTAAAGGTTGAGAAAGGCGCCTGCAGTCATTTCCTTTGTGTTACTGCAGGGGAAAGTAGAGGCACATCCCTACCCTGCAACCATTTGCTCAGCCCTAGTACAGAGACGTGCATCCAGCACACCTGTGCCATCCAGTCTCAAGCTTTGCTGACAGATTTCAGCTTCTTTGCAATGATCCGTTGATGAGAGGTGCAGGTGTGTTGCCTCTTCATGGGTGCCTTGGAAAGCCTTATGGGGGAGACCAAGCTGTATGAAGGTCTAGATAAAAATGTGGCAGTGAAGAAGAGGGGGCATGCAGCTGTACACAAGCTTAGAGATTAGACAGTTATTAATACAGTTACAAAGCCCCTGCTTTCTCTTTCATAGCAATTTAGAACACATTTGTAACTCTTTCCTGTATTTCTACTCTCATTTGCAGGGGAAATGTTTTTCCTCTGGTACCAAGCCCAGGTCACTGCCACAGAGCCAAAGCCTGTCACGTTCAGGTACAGCTCTGCCATGAAACACCCAAGCTCAGCAGTTCCTCCAGCAGCCTCTCTTCATCCAGCTTCATCTGCAGCTTCTTCTCCAGAGGACACTGCTGTGCCAGTGTTCAGTTCATCCTGTCAGCTATGTGGCAGGGAGGGAGGATGGCCCAGCAAATCGGGGTGACGTTGTGAAGGGGGCTCTGGCTTCCCCTCTTGCTTCTGCTTGGGCAGGCTCCTTCAGCTGAGCAGATATCACAGGTTTGTTGGTGGCTTCCTGCTTGGTCTTGAAAAAGGCTGGCTGCTCTATCATCTTTCTGTCTGTAATCTCTCTCTGTCATTTCTCACATACTGTGGCTTTGGGCTCACTGGAACCCAGAGATTTTCACCCTGGCAGATAGCCGAGTATCTCCAACAAGGGCTACCTTTCCTATTTCCTTGCAGAGAGTGGCTATTGCTGAAATAACTGCCTGCTAATCTGAACACACCGGGGAGTTCTCAGGAAGATCATACTTCTGAAAATGGCTGTGCTACACCAAACCAAGGAGCACCTCAGCTCATTAGTTGAGTTGCAAAACCTGAGTCCTTAAAACCCTGACTGAACTGATACAGCTGAGCTTCTCTGTGCTCTTGATTACAATACTTGATTGCCTAAACTGCTTACAGTAGCTAAAAATATCTGATATATTCCAACTATCAGTGACACATGCAGCACATAATACTGGATGCCACCCACTGGCTTGAAATGTTTTTTCACCATGTGCCTGACTTGCTACAGGAGCCAGAAGGCAGGAAGAGAGACAGTTGGGGTGGCATTGAAAGAGGCTCCCTTATTGCTTATCTAACTTGGATCGGTTTGTGGTTCAGAGTTTTGTAGTACCAAAAGCTCTTTGCAAAGTGTGATTATTTAAATTGGTGCAGTCTTTCTGATGACGTTGGAGAGCTGCTTCTAGTCCAGCATTTCTCAGGAAAGCCGGTAGCAGAAACCATTCCTATAGGTTTTACATACTTCTGACACTGTGGTTTGGTCTACTGTAACCTTGGGTCCATGAGAAGATCATGTTGGGCTCAGCTGTACCATTCTATGGGCGACTAACGCTTAAGAATCTAACATTTTGAGAATAAAGATAGATCTATTTTTCACTTTGATATGTTCATGGGTTTCTTCTGACAGAGTATGCATGCCAGTCAAACTCAAGGAAGAAGAGATCTCAACACCCACCATCACATTGATTCTCTAGGCCAACTGAGGATCCAAGGAAGGAGTGTTTGAGAAAAGATCCTATATCTCTACACATGTTTTCTGATGCTGTAACCTCTATCAAGCATCCCTTTTGGCGTTTTCTGAAAAGCCCTTGTTAGCAGGATGCCTTTTCCTCCTGCTTCTACCTTTATCTTTTATTTGGCGCTGTTTCTGTTTAATTCAGGGCATGGCAGAATGCCTTTGTTCAGAGTGACAGTCCTTGGTTATTAGAGTCACAAAGTTGATGCACAAGAGCTTTACTTCTGTACGTGTTGTTCCCTTCACTTGCAGGAAGGATGTGAAGTTTCATCTACAACAGTCTTGCTTTTAGCACAAGGGCTTGTTCTCAGGATTATTGTTAGCATGGGACATTTTAACCTTACATATTAGAATTCAGATGATTCTAAAAATCTCTGCTTCATTTCTCCCACGTATTCAAATAACGGCTATACAAAGGAGACCACTCATCTTGCCTGTGCCAAGCAAGAACTCATTTCTGCAATTGATGTACCATCACCGTCTTTGCCTGCAGGACTATGTTCTGCACAGGAAGAGTCAACTGTAGAGGGAAATCTCCAGGAGCGGAGCACAACCATTTATAAACCTCCTGCAACAAAAAGCATACAGTGTTTGCCGTTACAAGTCGTGCCTGGGGACTTCAGTCATGCATGATTTTTCATCCCATGATCTTCAAGAATGACGTACATGTAACTTTTATATCTTTTAATAGTGTGCACGTTAGGAAGATTAGGTCAGGCAGAGCTCAGCTAGCCATCAAGATGATTTTCATGCTCTGTCACCAACTATTTGTTATTCCCAGAAGGCTAACTTTGTGGTTAGGTTTGATTGCACAGGGTGACAGGCACACACTTTTTTTCCCTCTTCTTTGCAGTATTTAAAGTTTAGTTGGTGGTTGCAGAAAGATTCCAGATATCTTCAGAGACCAAAACATTTAAATCCAGGTGAGAAATACTTCTGTCAGACCAACATATTGTGCCAAGTAGAAGAGAGCTCCATTAAAGCAGAGCCATGTCTGTTAAGTCCCTGTTCTGAAATACTAGTTTTCTGACCTGATTGTTTATATGGGGATTTTAGAGGGAGACATGGAGCACCCCCAATTGCTCTGTGACCTACCTCAGCATGCCACTCCTGTTCCAGAGATACACACCTCCTAGTTTCCCTGGTCTCTGTTGTGACTAGATCGATCCCAGGGGAAATATTGTATGCATTTTTATTCCCTGCAAAGCAGGAAAATGCCAGTTTTACATTAGCAAAGGAACGACAGTTTGATAGAGCCCTCTCTCTGCTCCACTGCGATATGTTAGGCAGTATATTTACTAATGGCTTCTGCTACCCACCATATGACTGTGTGGCAAATATTATGGATTGGGAGCTCAAGTCTAGGTAATATGTGTCTGTGATTAAAGAGGCAACAGATTAGCTATGGCAGTGTGTTTGTAATGGTTTAACCCCAGCTGACAGCTAAGCCCCACAGAGCTGCTCTTTCACACTCTCAGTGATGGGGGAGAGAATCAGAAGAATAAAAGCGAGAAGATTCATGGCTTGAGATAAAGCGAGTTTAACAAGTAAAGTAAAAGCCACATGTGCAAGCAAAGCAAAATTCATTCACCACTTCCCATCGACAGGCAGGTGTTCAGCCATCTTTGGGGAAAGCATGTCATCATCATGCTCTCCCCAAAGCTTTACATCACATGTAACGGAAGACAAACACCATTACTCCAAATGTCTCCCTCCTCCTTTTTTTTCCCCCCAGCTTTACATGCTGAGCATGATGCCCTATGGTCTAGTATATCTCTGTGGTTAGCTGGGGACAGCCTGTCCTGGCTGTGTCCCCTCCCAACCCCTTGTGCACCCCCAGTCTGCTTGCTGGTGAGGTGGGGGGAGAGGCAGAAAAGGCCTTGCATCTGTAAGCACTGCTCAGCAATAACTAAGCATCCCTGTGTTATCAACACTGTTTTCAGCATTAATCCAAAACATAGCCCCATGTGAGCCACTATGAAGAAAAGTAATTCTACCCCAGCCAAAACCAGCATGGCATTTCATCCCAATGAACAAGCGCAAGGCCTGACCTAGCTGGCCCTGCTTTGAGCAGAACACTGGACTAGATGACCTGCAGAGGTCCCTTTTGGTCTATATTATTCCATGATTCTAATACAGCTGCCTGAGCGTATACCCAGGATCAAGGGCTCTTTATACAACTGGAGCTGGACCCATTGCTGCTGCAGCTGCTTTTGGACAGACATTTGTCTCCAAGTGCTGTCTTCATTTCTCCTAACGAGTGTGGAGGCACTCAGTAGATACAGTTTCTGGGACTGTGGTGTGGCCAATTGTGCAGTCTGAGCACTTCAGCACATGGCATTTCTAACATAGACTCATAGAACAGTTAGGGTTGGAAAGGACCTTGCCTCTGCCTCCCTCAGTTCTCTGCCTGCCACCGTGGAGGTGGTTGTATTAATACCGTTCTGTAGTACCGGCACCAAAGAAAAACCCCTGCAACCAGAGAGCCCCTTTGGGCAGGTTTGGTGCTTTGTGAAAGGCTCAGAGTTCTCCAGATGTGAAAGCATAAGGTCACCTGCCACCCCACCTGGTGATCCATTGCTTTCCATGGTGAGTGGGGCATTCTCTGTGCTCCTCACAGGGTTGCTGATTGCACAAGCCAGCACCAATTTATTCTGTGGGCAGTCCTGCATCTCTACCAGAATGCATGCCCCTTCCCATTACTCCCAAACATGATAAATCACGCAAGACTTTAAACTTTATCTTCTACAAATTGTCTTTTTCAGTGCTGTGCCATGAAAACTCCCCATAAACAGGGGGGAACTGAAAGAACTGAAGCTCCTTTGAGTTAGACATAAACCAAGTTTGAGCCCAAGTAGTGACATTTATAGAGGCAGGTGGCTTGTTTAATAGTATGCTCAACTGCAAGCCATGATGCTAAATGTCAGTTTGGGAATGCTGTAAATCCTATCTAAAAAGTGTTCCGATTGTTTTATGTTTCAACACACTAGCCCCAAACTCCACACAGAAGAAAAGAATAAACAGTGTGGGTGGCATAACTGTTACTTTTTACATCCCAAACATACGCTTTTAGCAATCAGGACCTCACAAATTTTCCCTCAATGCTTGTCAGCATTGCTTTAGTTTCCAACCAGGGGCTTTGAACTCTGCTGGCCCTTCTCCAGAGCTATGATCTTGTTTCATGATCCGTTCTGGGGCACTAGTAAAAATGCCCCTGGGAAAAAAGCACAGCTTCTATCAGCGAAAGAGAACTTTGCAAGTAAAGCTAAGACTTGTTCCCATTTTAAATGGGCCTTCCTTTACCAACCACCCGCTCCTTTGCACTCCCATCCCTGCCTCAAGCTCTGGCTATCCTACAGCTTGGATCTTTTAGGTTTAGCCTTTTGCAGTCTCTGCTTCTCCCGTACTCATTTCCTCTACAAGTTTCCCATCTGGCACTGAAAATCCTGCTCACCTCCTCAGCAGGGTCTGTGTGAACAGTGCCACCAGATCCTGAGGCTGTTCACTTCTGCTGCCTGTCCTGACCTGTGGATGAGGCTCTGCAAAGCCTGGGACTGTCGCTGCTGGAGACAGGCTGCTGCGGGGCTTGCATGCGTGGGAGTTCTCAGGGAAATGGGTTTGAATTTACTTTGATTTCATGCGACTTTCTTGTTCTGCCACATTTCTAACTTTGTTGCTTTGTTGGGTTTTGGGGGGTTTTAGCCTCCCTGGCATTGCCCAGTTGTTAAAGCCTTTTGATTATTGTCTCCGGGAGGTCCTCAATGCTGGCTCCGAAGGTATCTCCTACAATGTGACTTTTGCTTTCTTCTGTTCAGGCCCTTATCGCTGTTCTCACAACAGGATCCCCAAGCACAGCACTGCTCAGAATTCACCTGAGGAGATGGCAACATCTCTCATTATCTGCCGACGTGAGCTGATTTAATGCTTCAGACTGGGATGTGAGTGCCAACCTGTGAACATCTGCTGCCCGTGTGGACTCTGCTGATGCTTAGACAACACATGGTGGGGATGGTGGGGCTGGTCCATCACCCTCAGCCACTGCATGGTACAGGGCTCGCCGATAGCTAGCTACTCTCTTCCTAGCCAAGTGCAACTTGGACTGGGGAGGCTTCTGTTTGCTTCCTTGGGCTTATAGGAAATGGCTTTCCCTTACTGAAACTTAACAAATGTGGCACTTATTTGGGATGTGTCTGATGACTGAAAAGTGGGGGGAATTTGGGGTTGTTTGCAGAACCCTAAGCAGACTCCTGAAATCCTTTTTTCCTCCTTTTGCTGAAAGCAGATTTCACTTTGATACGTCTAACCTTTGACTATAGCAGCCCCACCATAGGGATGAATGTCACCTTTATAGGGGAAGAAAGATTACAGGAAGAACTATGTAGTGCTGCAGCTTTTCAGTGTAGTAAATGTAAGGTACTCAAGGTACATCATTATTAGTCTTCAAAATGATCGAAAATCACCCCTGAAGCCCAAACTTTGCTCACTTTTCAAGTGTGAAGACTAACCTTTGTGAAATCTTCATGTTAAACAGCTGCAATCTGGCAGAAATTTAGGGAGGAGAGAAGGAAATGGTCTGGAAAGACGATCATGATTTAAGAAGCTGTGCTCAAACAAAGCTGCCTCATTCGTTTATTTCTATTTATGTAGCCTGTCTTTCAGAGAGCATTTTTGGCTATCAAAACACATTTATTTAGATCTTTCTTTTATGTGATTAAGACCTTGTCAGCCAGTTCCTGGCTTGTAACTGCTTGATTCTGCAACCTTAATATTCTCCTGACATTTGTTTGTATATATTTTCCTATATTTGGTCGTAGAGCGCAAATGGAAAAAAAACCCGCTTTCTCACCATATGGAACCGTATGTGCCCACACAGGGGTCAGCAAGATGGCTGAGCTATTTAGACTGAGATTTAGCAGAAACCTCTGCTTGAGTTAAGAGCATGCAGTGGGAGCACTGAGGAGCTATTTGCTCTGGCAGTGTGGTCTGCAGTCCATGACTGCCAGTGGCTGCAGTGAGCAGCCAGCATCTAGTCTGTAAAAGTTGTGTTAGACATCAAAATAAATGTACGTTAAAGGTGGAACGCTCTATTTGAATACCAGAGGGTGAGCTGTGGGTTTCTTGTGAATCACTGGGCTGCAGGGTTTGGTCTGTATGGCCACCTGCTAGAAGAAGGCAGGCCACCTTCTTTGCTTGGGAGTTCTTCAGATTGCTGAAGAACTTGGGCTTTGATTTGAGTTGCTGTGGAAGACTGCATTCCCAGACATCCCTCCTGTCTCAGCTCCTGTCTCTTATCCTGCTGCTTGTGAAGGGGGTGGCTTCCTTCCACCTGCACAATCTACGTGTTGCCACCCAGAGTGAGGTGCCTGAGGAGGGGCTGGTCCTTGGCCCTGCTTTAAATTAGTGGTGGGCTGTTGGATATTTTAACTCCAGAGGCCCCATCCACCCTAAATCTTTCTGTGTTGTGTAAAGATTGCCCATGCACCAAGAAAAGCACACCTCTCTGCAGTATTATCAGCATTTCCTTAGGGGTAAGCAGCTGACATGGATGCAGCCCTGCCCAAGCAAAGACAGCAGTCGGTATTTTTTGGCAGTGCTAACTAGAACGTTGCTGTTTATAAAAAAAAACAAAACAAAACCCCTCCAAACAACCCAACCCTAACTTAGGGCAGCTTTTGCATTCTTCTTTTATGGCCTTCTTTAAAGTTTGCTGCTTGCCCATATTGCCCAGGCACTATCTCTGTGTCCCTCTGAACTCAGCCAGCCCCAGTTCACTGAAGCCTGCAGAGCAAACATGACGTGGTGGTGTAGCAGAACACTTGTAGCACTGATTGTCTCCTTGTAAATGATTTTATAAACATCCACTGTGAGTTTGCTGTGTGCCTTGTGCAAGTGCAGAGGTCTCCTGTTGTGACAGAGCATGCCAGTGAAGCACATGTGGGTTATTCAGGGCCTGGTGTGCAGTCAACAGCTGAGTGTGAACTGCTGGGTTTGGGCATGTCTCTCTTGCATCCTGGACAGATTTCCACGGCAGCAGCACATGCACTTCTGGGATACAGCATACTGCTTCCTTTCAGTGTTTTGAAGCCTTGCTTCAAAGCTTCAAGAGCTTCTAAATAAGGCAATTGGAGCCTTTCTTAATACTGGTGAAACACTGTGGTTTTCCCCAACTTCATCCTCAAAATGGCTGGACTGTTTTTGCTGGAACTCTCTGAAAACGTTTAACCTGAGAAAAGAACGTTGGAGGTAAATTTTCTGCCTGAACACTGAATGTTTGACAGCCACAAGCAACTGAAACCAGGGTCTTATAAAAGGGAGCACGAGGCAAATTTAACTGTTGTCATCTGTGCCTGGTGTCTGCCTATGCTAACGTTTCTGGGTGGATACACGAGTAATATGTGCAAGTTCATAATGCATCCTTTCTCTTTAGGAACCAGTTTTATTCTGGTAAAACTCATTAAAGTCTGTGGAATTACAAGATCATAAATCTAATATCACACTGGAGAAATCAGGCCCTGTGGATGTGCTCTGTGTGTGGTATCAATCTATTTGCAGTGTATATATAAATACGGTTTGTGGTGAAATGAGAAAAACAAGTCTCTTGTAGATCATCTAGGAACGAGCTCTATGTTGTGCTTAATGTTTTCCAGAGAAAAATGTGGTGACAGGCTTATCAGAAACACTGGCTGAAATGAAGCTGTTGATCCAAACATCCTCATCATCCTTTATCCCAAAGCCAAAGCAAAAATGAGATGTCCCAGTGGGTGTGGGCCATGGTAACATTACTTCTTATCATTATTATTATTATTATATTCAGATGTTTGTTGTGTTTACAATTACAGTGCTGGCAGACAAACTCTGTTAGAGCTGCCAAAACTGATCATCTAGCCCCAGATCTGATCATATTACTGAGAACACAGTCTGGGATTTAACAGGGGCCGGAGACAAATTGACTCTTTCTTCTTCCCTGCCTCATCTTGCCGTATGTATTTCAGAGTGAGGCACAACATCTATTTTCTTGAGCCTCCAACAGTTGCTTTGGATCCTTCTGGGTGGCTGTCAGGCAAAGACCAAGCAAAGCTAGAGGCTTTGCACTGGAGGAGGGAACAAAACACAGGTATCCTTGTAGGTTTGGCTCATGTTCAGTGTGCACGAAAGATAAATAAGGGCTTTCTTTCCCGTTTTGGCACTCTTTTGAAGCAAAAGGAGTTGTGGAGGAGGAGAAGTGTCTGTCTGACAAGCCAATATGTGTCATTTCTCTGTGGTTAGGCTGATTATCTTTCTGTCCCAGGAATAATAAGCCAACAGCACTTGCACAGTGTACACTGCATCCAAAGAATAAATTGGGCCAAGCAGCAAAGCTGGGTCAAAAGATATCCTTCAGGTAGGTCTAGTAACCAGCGTTTCAGTGAGTTGGTACTAACAGACTCTGTTCCCTAGATTTAATGGCTCACTGAGTGGAAATGAAGACATGAGCAGGTTAGCTCACCCTCTGGAGAGAGAGATATGCTCTTTGGAAAGCAAGGTAGATATTCAGATTACATGCAGGCAGAGCCAAGGAAGCAGGAACCCCAAGGAAATGGCTGAGCACAAAAGGATTGTTCTGAGGAAATGGCCAAGGGTAAACAGCAGAGCAAAACTGCTCGATCCCGACTCCAGCAGAAGAGCTGTTTTCTACCATAGGAATTATTTCCCTAGAGCAGAAGCCCCCACAAGAAAGTCATAAAGTACCACCACCAAGCCACCACCTCCGGCAATGAGGTGTTCAGAGCTGGCCAGGAAGGGCTTGGTGTTCTGCTTACAGCCCACTACAGGTTTCTGAGTCCTTTAGGTTTGTGTAAGCTGAAGGGGGAGGTAGCTTTGAGGACTCTTTCTCTGAGTTATTTTCTTGTTT
This sequence comes from Myiopsitta monachus, assembly GCA_017639245.1. Classification (NCBI taxonomy): domain Eukaryota; kingdom Metazoa; phylum Chordata; class Aves; order Psittaciformes; family Psittacidae; genus Myiopsitta; species Myiopsitta monachus. The sequence goes on from CM029920.1 coordinate 76,267,187, forward strand.
GTTCGTTTTCAATATCCAATTTATTAGCACCTCTTTCGGGAAGCTTGTAGGAAGTATGTTCAGCCTAACCCAGGTGGTGTTGGTCTGACAGCTTTTTGTTGTGGACAATTTGGACACATCTGTGTTAGACCTCAATCCAGAAAATTGCTGAAAATGAAGGAAATGGGGTTGAGCCTGCTGGCTTAGAGAAGCTCAGCTCAGAGGTGAGCCCTTTGCAAGGGAGGGCCATCTATTGAATGGACAGTGAGAGCAGGAGCCACCATCCCATGGACAGACTGTCAACCTGCTCCATCAGATGGGTGAGTCCTCACAGTTGCCCTTCCTGCCTTCCAGGCCATAGAATCATAGCATGATTTAGGTTGGGAAGCACCTTAGGATCACCTAGTTCCATCCCCCTGCCATGGGCAGGGATGCCTCACACGAGGTCTCAGCATTGGAAGCTGCCTCATGTTTTCCTTTGAGGTGGTTTCTTCTAATTTTCTTTGGATTTTTCTAAGCATATATTTTGCTCTTTCTAATGGATGTAAGAATTGATTTACATTGATTTACTGAATAGTGTTTTGTTGCGCTGTGATAGGCAATCCAAATAGGCCAAGTAAAAGCCGCTGCTTTGTGTGCTACAGTGAAAACATAGAGGTGTATATAGTGCTTTCAGCAAAGTTCATGGAGAGGAATCATTTTCCCCTTCACTCAAAACAATACGCATTAAGGTTTTGCATGACTAAGAATGTAGCATCATCTTCCTTTTAACTCTTGCTTGTTGCTACTTAGCTGTTGTTACTTTATTGGAATGAATAAGCAGCTCTGAAGAGGAGCTGTTTGGTGGTTTGGGTTTCTTTTCTTTCCTGTGGACAAATGCCTGTATAAAGGAGCAGTGAAGCACAGCTTAGATGTTATTTTAAGCAGATCATTTTTGCTGCCTGACCTATATGACTGAGTTAAGGTCACAGGAAAGAACATCTTTTTCCCCCGATTAGATGATGTGCTTCATGCTTTGGACTGATGCTAATAATTCTGATTTCTGGGGCTGGAGGTAGAGATAAAAACACCCCTTAATTCTACCAGTCCTTGCAAAACCTCCTCAGAGGAATTCTGTAAGCTTCTTCTGCAAACCACATCATCCTTTGGTTTCATCTTCAAAAGTAAGGGCATCAGCTACCCCATGAAGGACAGCAGCACAGGGTGCTTTCCAGTAAAAGGATGAATGCAGCATAATTGTCAGTCCTGCTCCAGTCTGAGTTTATACAGTACCATTAAGGGGACTACCACCTCTTTCATGATGTTGCTTCCAGTTATTTTGTATATTGGAAGTACCTGATATGCCGGAGGGAAAGGCAGCAGCCTTTCATCATCCAGGGAGGACATGAACAGGCTGGATAAGTAGGATGACAGAAGCATCATGAAATTCAAGAAGATGAATGCAAAGTCCTGCACCTGGGAAATATTAACAACAGTACAAGCAGTGGGCTGGCTAACTAGACGTCAGGTAAGCCTAGAAGGGCCTAGAGGTCTTGATGGACATCAAGCTAAACGTGAGTCAAGAATGTTTCATTTCTAAACACATCAGACATGGGGTGCTTTCATACCAGTACAGCTAGCAGGTCGAGGGAAGTCCTGGTTGTTCTCTGTTCAGTGAATAGGGAGACCAGGAAGTTAACTCTTTGCAGACATGAGAGCTTTCAGATGTGACCCTTTGCTTTACAGCATTAAATATACATTTTATATGAGGTGTATTCATTTTGCCTTGTAATCATAATTGACATTTGATCCTCAAAACTGATTTTGGAAACAAAAGACCTGTTACCATTCCTGTTCCCACATTAGGGGTTCCCACTCCTTCACTTGTCTTCCAGCCCCTGGAATAGCAGACAGGAGTGTGGGACATTTCTACTGAGAAGATCAGGAGTTGCTAAAAATGAGAGGGGTTGTGGAAGTCCTCTATCAGGTTCCCAGTGAGCCATTGTACCCCACTGCATGTCTCTGCTCCCCTGAAGAACCCTCTGGTCACCTCACCCATGCCAAACATCAGATTAGCTGCTTGTGTGGCTCTGATTCAATCAGAAAGGTGAAGCCCTTGGCTGGAAGAGAGGTGGGAACACCTTCAAACTACCTCAGAAGGTGAAGATGATGAATGCATTCCTATGTGGGCATCAGTGGGCAGGTTACTATTTCACAGCTCTCATCTGTCTCAGACAATCTGTTGTTTCCAAAGGCAGTTAAAAGGTGCACTGCAAGAGCCTGCTTTGCAGAGCAGAGGGAGGAGAGCACAGGCTCTTCGAGACCTGGAGGTGTTGGGAGGTGTTGGCATTAGTCCCCAGATGAGGTCAGCAGGAGAGCTGCAGCCGAGATGCCTGGAGAACATCAGGCTGCTTATCTCAGCCACGGCTCACCCTGGCTGTGGTACGGGAAAGGTCACACTCGTGATTACTGCAGTAGGTTTCCTTCGGACCCTGTCCAGCAGCTGTGTATGAATATGGAAGGAGAAAAGAAATGAAACTGAAGGCAGGAGTGAAAAGCAGGGGAATGCAGCTGTGATGTGTTATTGTACTGAGAACATATATGTTCGCCAAATACATCCCGCTCCTTTTCCCCTAGGAGATATCCCATACAAAAAACCAAGCCTTTGCTCTTGCTGCCAGCTGGTGAGGTTATTCCTTTGGTTCTCACTGACAGGTCCTGCAGTTCCTGGAATCGCTCCTTGCCTGTGTTCTCCTGCCAGGGCTGTTACAGTGGCTGTAAGCTTTCCTCATGCCTGTGCTTTCCCTTCAAAATAGCAAGGCTGGTCAGAAAGAGACAAAAGAGAGAGAAGGAAAGATGACAGCTTTGTCACTTCTGCTTCCTTGGTAATGGTCTGTGAAGTTTCTTACAGGAAGTTGAGCAACTTGGGGATCTTGAGGGCAGAGGTTCATGAGGTCCTTCACACTGACTGTGTGTTCTGCTACCCTTCTGTAAGGCAAGGACACCCTGCTTTCATACTAACACAGCACTGTAAAGCTTTGTATTAGTTCACTCCATTGCTTAGTGTATTCAGAATATGCCTTTTCTAATAAATAGAGAAAAAAGGAATTAATTTTCTCTCTTCTTAGGCTATAGATGACACTTTCAACAGTGCCTCTTTCAACAAAACCATTTTTACATAATAGAAAATATCAGGGGTTTACTTCTCTTTTATCTGATATAATACATCTTTACTTCATAATACCGTGCCACAGCAGTTGTATTTTCAATGCCAGTGTAAATGGTACTTACACCATATTACTAATGATCATACAAAACCTTGACACATCTCTGTAAACCTCCCCTGTAACCTCAAGTATTTTCCTGTTCCATCATAAGGCCTGAGGAAGATCACAGCCTAATGGGAACGCATTAGTGTTTTGGGCATCTATTTGTTTCTTTGGGTTGCATTAGAGTACAAACAGCAGAGTTAAGCTGGGAGCAGGGGAGAGCCTCCACATTCTCTGATCTGTATATTTTAACTGGGTCATTGAGTGAGAGCCATTTGGATGCTTCATGCTCTGCATCTTCCAAGTAATTGCAGTTTAAAGATTCATTTTAATGTTAATTTTTCCCACTTATATGTTTGAAGCTGAGCTTGGAGTTATGCAAAGAAGAGGCATATCTCAGTCTATTTTGAATCTGAAACCAACTGTCGGTGTAAAACCAACCCTACATTATAGTGTCACACGTTAAAAGTTTTTACATGATGCTTATGAGGCAGTAAAAGACAAAGGACTTTTAAAAATGGCCCTTAAACAAATGCCCCTTAAATAAAAGGAAGTTCATAAGTTTTCTGAAGAAGAGCAAAATAAGATGTTGCTTCACACATCCGTGTCTTTGAAACACCTGTTGTTTCAAAGCAAGGAAAAGACTGGATGCTTACACTGCTTTATATGACACATATCCCATCCAGCTTCTCAGTCAATTCGTTTCTTCTTTGTGCTGTCATGGCTCCTAACATCAGTCCTATCACCTCTGGACATTAGGATTGACAGGACCTTTAGGAAAATGAAAACCAAGACAAGTTTTGTGATGACTGAGATTTAAAGCTGAGGGTTGGGACACCTGCGTCCTCTCTGTTCCTATGCAGAAATTAGGAAGAATTTCCAAATGCATGGATTTTTGCTTCTGACCAGGTAAGTCTGCAAAACAAATACTAAACAACGTTGCTTAGTCAAAGCAGTGCCTGCCTGTCATGGCTGACATTACTGGCCCTTTATTCAGATGGCTGCGTTTGCCTTGAGATGGCTCCAGGCTGCAGCTAAATAGCTGGTACGCCAGCTGCCAGCCTAGTGGGTATGGCTCTTCAAAGCCTTGTCCCTTCCCCTAACCCAAAACCAAGGGTGAGCATCCAGCCTGGGGCTTCCTCCCCATGTTCTGCCTGCGTAAAAGGGAAATAACATCTATGAGGAACTTTGTCAAACCTAACCTGAGTTCTTCCTCACAGCAGCCAGCACAGTGTTTCAGGAGCTCTGTGTCCCCTCACTACAAGACTTGGAGGTCTCCAGGCAGTCCTAAGGGCAATGCGGTTCCAGCTTGCGCTTTCTTGTGGAGAGTACGGCAAAGCTCTGGGGTAGTCTCTTGCTTGCAGGTGGTTAGCTCGTTTGCTTTGCAATAACACTTGTAAATGTGTTAAAACCTGTGAAAGTCCATATGGGAGAACAGAGACTTCCCCAAAAGAAGAAAAGAGGAACAAATTCCATCAACAAAGGGGTTTTATTGTGTAAGTAAATGCTTTTGCTAGCTGGCCACTGGGAAAGGGTAGTCTCAGATGCGCTTGTCAGCATGCTGGTGGAAGTGGCTCTGGATGGAGTGGGACACCCTTACTGAGCAGAGCTATCAAGGGTGAGTTGAAGTGGTTGTTGATGGGAAGGACAGTGACTAGAGGCATGAGTGGGACTATTGGGGTGGACAGAATGAGGAGAGGCTCAAGGATAAGGAAAAATCAGATGAATTAGATTAGGGATTCAAAGCAAATAACATTCTTCAAATGACTAGGCAGGAAAGGTAGTTTCAGAAGCAAGATAAGATGAAAGCTGGACAGTAAAGAGGGCCAGCAAGTGAATGATACAAATTTTATTGCAGAAATATGCAGCAAAAGAATTTAATTGCAGTCATGATTTATTAAAATGAGCTGGGAAGCATCCCAGTTCGGGGAAGCTTTTTATAGAGGAGGCAGCCCACATATTGCCTATCCAATTAGCAAGAGATTTGTGGACATAGGATGTGGAAACTGGCAGCCACAGGGGTGAATGGAAGTGTGTCTGTAAATCACATTCTGACAAGCGAGGGAGAAGACTGTCTTGGCTCATCACAACCACTCCTCTGTCTGCCTCTTTTTTCCCAATCCAGAACTGAAGTGTTTGTCCCCTCAAACAGCTGTCTTGCCTTTGCTTCTTTTGATGCTGTGAAGTTCATCAATATTCATTAGGACTGGAGAGACAGAGAGACTAATTTTCAGCAGAGGCAGCTGAATGACTCACTGTCAACACTAACACTGGTAACAAGGCCAGATCCTTTGCTTTTTGGCATCTCCCACCACCCTACAGTAGGAAATCTACCCTGCTACCACAGTACCCCTGGCTGGGGGAGATCTGCCGAGGACCACAAGGATTCAGATGTGATGCCCACACTAATCCTAGCAACTCCATATGAGAGGAGGAAAATCTAAGCCATCTAAGCAGAAGCTTTAAAGGCTGTGCTGTTATATCTAGCCCATTGGCAAGGGAAACCCTCCACAATTCTTTTGAGAACTTTTCAACCAGCTAGTTGGATTGCCTTTGTTATTATTGTTATTTAGTTTTTAACTAGAAATCAAGTTTTTTAAGCTGCGTGCTTCTTTTCCAAAGTTCTCGTCTAAGCAGACCAATTCACATTCTTCTTGCTCTGTGAAGTGGCTCCTGGTTAGTATAAATCATAAAGCATCTGCGCTTGGTTTATGACTTTCTAATATTGTTTATGTGCTATGTACAGGAGTGTAACAACACACTTATCATAGCTGTGTATTGGGATGCGAGTCTCCACAGAAGTAAATATTGTACCTCACTGAGGAGAGCAAAATCTCGCAGCTGAGCTGAGAGAGCAAGATGGTCACTTTTTGTTATTTCTGTATTAAATATGATTTTCTTTTCAGGGGGGCATTTCAGCCAAATCAAAGCATTTCTTCTACACAGGCAGTGCCATTCCAAAAATCCTGACTGTACTCTTAAGGACCTGCAGAATTTTGGTGGCCCTCAGGCTGTAACCCTGTGATCTCAGGTAGGTGCTGTGGGCTCCCCAGCGTCTTAAGCTTTGCATTATCTGCATGCTTACCTTACTGGCTTGAAACTATTTATGAACCTACAATATTCGTCTCTACTTGCAAACTTTCATTTAATGGAGATTTCCATAAACCTGTGTCCATAAATGCAGAGAAAGAAAAACAGAAATGAAACCCCAAATGGTTAGGTGCGTCCTTTTTGCAGCCCCCTGATATTTAGGAATCCAATGTTGTGAAGGATGTGCAAAGCTTCTGGGGGCTTCTTTGGTCCTTTGCCACTGGTCCAGGCTTACTATCAGTTTGGGATGCAAATGTGAAACTGACCCAGTGGTACTGAGATTTGCCTTATTTCACATCAGAGTTGGAGTTGCTTTCGGCAAACAGGTAAAAAATGATAAAACAGATGTGTAAACTATGTTTTAACAAGGAAAATAAACCCCATCATTCAGGACAGCACAGAAAGCACCCGCTTTGATGCTTCATTTCCATTTTTAAAGATAGAAGAGGCTCTGAGAGGCATCTGCTCAGCTTCTGGATGGGTTTGGATCACCCACAAGCACCTGTTTGCACAGCGGGAGCAAGAGCTCTGTGCGTTGCAAGGACGCAACACTGCAAATGAAACTGAAATCTGTCCTTCACTTTGCTGAAATTCTGCACCCTGCATAATGCAGGAGTTCAAACAGGATCTTCACAGTCCCTTCCAACCTAAATCTCAATGGAAATGGGACCCACATTCTTGAAATCAGGCACCAAAGGACTTTTTTACAAAGGGTTCTGTGAGGAGACAAGCACTTTGCTGTACTTCTCTCACCCCAAAATATCCATCATTTGTTGTATTTGGTAAAAAAGCTGGGAGAACGATGATGCCATTGCCACCATGCCTGCAGGTTTGCAAAAACAAAGGGGAAAATGGGCTGCTGTACCTTAGATTTTCCGTAGGATGCTTAAACATAATAATGTACTGATAGGTTTTGCATTTATCAAGAGTGATCACTTTAATACTGAGCTGAAGTGCTAAGTGAGAAAAGTAACTATTACTGTTATGGCTGATCTGAATCTGGCAGGATTCTTTGTTGTTTGTGGCTTATATTTTTGAAATTGCTTTTCAGCTACTACATCTACAGCTTCTCTGCAAACTGAGCTCAGAACATGAAGGTCAGTAATGGGGGAAGGTAAAAAATGCTGCAAACCCATCTAAAGGCAAGAGGTTTAAGCCTCTGGCTTGCAGTAACTTGCAGGAAATCCACTGTTACTTTGTGATGATTAAAGGTGAGTAACTTAGCCCTGTGTTGGGTTTCTTGCCTTTAAAACACAGTTAATTATTACATCTTAATTTCTTTTCTGCTGTAGAATAAGCCTTGCTCTGCGAAGCAGAGCATAAGAAACACAAGATGGTGCTTTTCAGTGGCAAAGCTTCGACTATGGCATCATTTTTCATACTTGCAATATTAAACCAGAGAATCCATAAGGGAAGTACCATGATAGCAAAATGCTATTTTAAAGTATGGTGTCTTTTATAAGAGCTTCCAGTGCCTTTCATAATATTTGCAGATAATCTCAGTTTGCCAATTTGTCAAGTCATTATTCTCCATCTGTAATATCCAGTGATAACCAAATAGATCTTTAATTCGTTTTTTATCAACATTAGGGAGCTCATCAGTAATATGTTGAAAAAACAAAATGCAAGCATTAAAAGCAGTGTAATGACAATGTGTTGATATTCTAGCATGTGCTCAAACCTGCATAATTACTGCTAAATGATATTTAAAATGGTAAGGTCTTCACTTGAAGAAGATTAGAGGTTCTATTTGCCTCTCTACAATACTATCCACGCATCATCTTTGTAATTTGCTTTCTAGGATTAGTGACCACGAGCTTGTTTTGTCCCGCATGAGACAATTTCACTCAATCAGGCAGATGCACTAAAAGCCATCCATTGCAGCTAGGCATTCACTTATACCGAATAGACTACCTCAAACCAGTATGTGCACATGAACTCAGACCTCCACATGGTAGGCATTTTTCTGCCTCTGGAGAGGAGCACAGTAAAATTGTAAACCTTTCTTCATGGCCTGGATGCTGGCAGACGTGCACACACATCCTTGCCCCATAGACCAAGCAGGAGCCACTTTCATCAGCACAGCAAAAGTTCCTTTCAGGAACAGATAGGTGGGAATGAAGGAGACCTCTGCACCGTCCCTTTAAACTTTTGAGTACAGTATTGGTTTGGGTGATAGTGACGCTTGAGTAGCGCTTTGCACATTGCTGTTAGCACTGAGTGCCTGAAAGAAGAGACCCAGGCCTTCCATTTGCACATCTGTTTGATTAGGTTGCATGCTCCCAGCAACTTCTTCTTGAACTGCAGTATTACAGCTGGACACTAGAGAGCTCCTTTTACCAAAGACAGCTCAGCAACGAGAGGGGAGGCTCCTTGAGAGGCGCCTTCCAAGCACTCCCTCGTTTTTAGGGGAGTTTGACTCGGTTTTAATTTTTATGTTGAAAATTAATATTCTCAAGGGAACGATATCTTTGCTACAGCGATGGCTGCAGCTGTAATTCCGCATCTCCTACCCCCGACAAGGCAGAGATTTTGCAGGAGTTGCAACTTGGGAACTAATTATACAGTTTTAGAGATAACAAAGTAAATCAAATGCTGCCGGCTTGGAAACGATAATTAAGTTTTCCTTGGAATAACAAACACACTCAATACGTGATTTATTATGACTGTTACTATATTAATGATAGAATAGTTTATGCCATGCACCTATGCAGAGTACATGTTTTCATCTAAATTGTTGGATTACAGTCATAGATGCAGAATGAATTCTAAGTAGCTCTCTGCAGTCGCTCTGCTGATAACCTTAAGCCTTACAACACACAAGCTATTGCTAAACGCTACTCTATTAGCAAGTGATATAACAGGATGATGACTTGGTCTACGATTTTCATTAGCTGTGTTTGACCTGCTCCCCAGTAGCTGCCTTTGCCCTATCAATCATTTATTCAAAACCAACTCAAAATCTCCTATGCTGTCATGGTAAGGGCATATGCATTCCTGCTTGTCAGACTGTGGCACAAACACAGGCTGCTGCAAGATGCTATAGCAATGTGGCATCCTATCATATTCCCTGATGGGGATTTTGCTCTAGGGTTGATTTACAAGTGATCATGCCCCGAAGTCATCAGTGGGAAGGCATGGGATTCTGCCTCCCAAGCAAGTCCTGTCTCACTCCTGTCTCAAAATCCTGGAATGCAAAGATTGAAAAAGTCTATAAGAAAACTTCAGAAAGGTTGAGGGAATCATCGTTCCAATCCCTGTGTGCCCTCAGGGGCAGAAGATGGCACTGAAATGAGGAGATATGTTTTCACCTACTGCCTGTATTTTCTGCCTGAGTTCCTTTCTAGCTTTGGGCACATTTCTTAGCCTTCCTATACCTCTGTTGCTTCAATAAGGAAGGCTTTCTTGCTCCCGTTACTTCTTTGCCTTTCTCCCCTGGGACCAGGAGTCTTTAGCTGGGCAGGCGTGAGGGACTGCAGCTCTGTGTGGGGGCTGAGTAAGGTCCAGGCCTGGGTGCAGGCACCTCCTGTGTCCTGGTGGGAGGTCATTGTCCCTGCAGCTGATGGCACAGAGGAAGGGTGGAATAGGGAGCCTCGGCACAGTTGGAGGCTGACTATTGCAGGTGTTCAGCGACACTTTCAGCCGCATGGACCAGTGCATTATGAATTAAAACGTTTCAGATCTGATCAGGTTACTTACAGGCAGCCTGACAAGGTGAAAATGTTTATAGTTGTCTTTGTCTGGCTGTTGAGGAGGATATTCTGCAGAAGGGAGTCAGGTCTGATCAGGTTTACTTACACCGCTAAGGAAACAGTATTGAGTTTTGAAGCAGCTTCTTTTCCAGCACAGCCTGACTGTGTTAATGACAGTGAGCTGAAACATGGCATGAACATCTAGCCACTTAGTTTCCAAAACCAGCATGCGACAATGACAGTTGAAAGACAAACTCCAATGTTTCTTTGTTCTTTTCAGCTGACAGTCCTCTGAAAACGCACAGATAGATGGAGAGAGGGAATTTTCAGTGCATGGCAGCTCCAGAGAAGGTCAGCGTGGGAGGGGAGAGGCTGCCTTTTGATTAATCTGGAATTCTTCTCTCTTCCGAGCTGCTCTATGTAAGCCTTTGCTGTGCTGTTACGCAACCCATACGCTGGCTCCCATACATGCAGAGCAAGTCCCCCGCACGGCACTCATCAACTCTCTTCTGAAATGACCTTAAGATACTCGGAGGATCCTTTCCTACTTTTGTGAACAGAGGGCTCATAATGATAGGAAACATAAGAAAATCCAGCCCTGACTCGCTGAACTAGAGCTAACAAAATGAGAGGGTATGGTGGAGTCAGGGCGGGCATGTCCCAGTCCTCAGAAAATTGAGGTTTATTGTTTCCAGCCCCGGGAGCTCACATTACATCCCAGCAAAGCCTAGCAGGGCCCTGTCATTCATCAGTCACTTTTATGGCGTGATGGGAGTCTGCAAAATTAGAAGCCAGTTAAACAAATTAAAGAATTTAATGGGATCCTCCGACTGCGTCTTGCAAAAGGAAAGAGGAAATGCCTTGGGATAGCTTTTCCTCACAGGGAGGATTGTACGGGCCCTCAAAAGGCACCAACAGTGAGGTGGCCACTGGAGAGAGGAAAGCTGACAAAGTTTTATGAAGGAAATTGGAATGTGATTCCTGTCAAGTCACCCCTCATGAGCCCGTCTGTTCTCATCAGCGTTTTGGACCATGGGATATTTGGAATAAAGTGAAAATGCTGTGGCTGTGAGCTATTTTTTTCCCTCTCACTCGATTCTGCTTCAACTGTCCAGAGAGCAAATCTTTTGGGAGGTGTCCAAGACCTCAGCGTCTGAGGAACTCTTTCTAGAAACTGAATATATAATAGTGCCACCATTATAGCTGACAGACGTGGTTATTTCAGTGACAAATCACCCGGGGGCCTTCTAATCCCCTTCCCAAAAGGAAAAAAAAAACCCTCAGTATTGTTTCATTCACCACCCCAAAATATTTTGGTCTGTGGTCTTAGGAAAAATGGCTCATTTAATATCATTTTTATAAACTGCTATTGAATGGACAGTGATCCATGGGCTATTCTTTTCATCAAGGTGTCACCCACTGTCAAGTCTGACTAATAAGAGTTTATAGACCATCAGTGAGTATAAGTAGTCTCAGTGACACGAATACAAACTCAGCAGCTCAGTTTACTGCAGCTTAGCATGGATTAATTTCCAATGGCAGACACCATCCTCATGCCAAAAAAAGACTAACCCCATCTTTAGGATTTTAGTCTTCTTCACAATTGTCAGTCTATTTACATGCAGAGATAACTAGAAATAGGCCCAAATTACAAAGTGCGGATCTCTGCAGCACTTCACTGAAATTGGGCTCTGCCCAAGTCCTCCTTCAGGCTCCTCTCCAGTCCTTTCCCTTACAAAACTATTCAGCACTAGCTTTGTATGTTTTTACCCTTTATATCAACAGATGCATTTAAGCAATAGTTACATAAATGATGTTGACTCTGGTAATGATTTTTTTCTCTCCATCTTTTCCCAAGGAGGGATTAGGAGTACAGAGGTGTATTGTGGTTTGATGGAGTGGTTTGTTTGCTGTTATTATCCTTTTTGTTTACACTGGAGAGTGTTGGTCTTTTTGCGCTGAGATGATGATGATGAGGGTCACAAAAATCCTTGGGTCTTGTGGGGAATCCCTCATTATTCTTGAAGCAGCTTCCAGGGAAGTTCTGTCTCAGCATACATAACCTCTCATCTACAAAAGAAAAGGTTGCCTTGTGCCTGAGGAACAGAGCTGTGGCATGAACTCAGTAATAAGATATGCTGGGCCATGGAGCATCTCCCTGAAAGCCTTTAGACAGCCTGCAGAAAAAAACTAGGAAGGACCTAGGATGTGGCAGTGAGGCCAGATGAACCTAAAACCATGCCCCTGAATTTCATGTGGTGCCCCAGGAATGGAAGAAAGGGCCAGGTGCCATGTGCCAGGATGGCTCAGCTAGAGAGGAGAGAAACCCTGCAGAGGGGTGCTGCTAAGCAGGGTTAGTAACAGCGACCACGCTAGATTTGCTCTCAAACTGTGGTTTATTTTGATTCCTACACCTTCCAGGCTCCAAATGCAGTCCGGAAAGCTTCCAGACTCCTACTGCAGGGATCTTAGAAGCGTTTCAGCTGAACTGCAGATGACTTTTGGCTTTGGGCTGGAGCCATGGGAAATTCTGTAAGCTCTCAACTAGGCAAAGCTCAGTAACTTGTTTTCTCAATTGTTTAGCAATAGAAACTCAAAGGTTACAAGTTCCTACTGTCTGAAAAGAAAGCTAGAGTGGAATCGGGAGAAATCAGCTGAAACACATGAAGGGAGTGGGAGTGGGCATAAGAAAAGCAAGAGAGACTCATCTCCTTGGAGAGAGACTCTGAAAGGAGAAAGTCCTGTGGTCCCCGTTAGCAGGAGGAGCTGAAGATCCTGAGCTCACACATGTGCACTCGCCTTCAGGAAAACTGAGAAAATCACACATATGTCTCCCCAGAGCATTTCAGGCAAGCCAGGAGTTTGCATTCCTATGGATAAAAGGTGTGTTCGTATTGCTAGCACGTACGGCTCGTAACTTCAGCATTGCCACGTTTGTACCCCCAAAACTAATTTTGTGACACTGGGGTAAAAATGTAACAAAGCTCAATGTGAGCTAATGTAGGAGAGAAAGGTGATTTTACCCAAAACAAAACAGGATTTGCACATGCTCCCACACCCTCATGTGCTCTTCATCCTGTTCCATCCCTGGATTAGGATTTCTTTTTCTCTCCTTACCTGGGTGCTTGATGGCCCTAAACCTATTCTTTTATTCCTTGCATCACTTCTTTAGGTTACTGGTTTATAGTCTGTCTTCTGTTTTACTCTGGGTGTGGTCTATCTTCAGTTTAGGGAGGTCCTGGTAAGCTGCACATAGATGTGTTGGCATCTTGAATGACCTAGCTGCCATCTGCACTTAGTATTCTCACAGCACTTCCACTGGTCCTTTTGGTGCTTCCATACCCAGAAAATTGTTCTCATTTAGAATGGGCTTAATATTTTTATTAAACATTCCTCTAGCATTGCAACATATTTCAACTGTCCATAACAGACTCACATGAATGCTGAAGAACAAAGATCACTGGGGAAGGTCCAATTTATTCCACTACCAGCAGGATAGATGTGTGGTCAGTGGAAACAGAGGCAAGGGAAAAGGGAGCACTGAAAAGCTACTTCAATCATCCCATGCCTCCTTCTCCATCCCACTTTCTCCTGATATTGTCCTTCTCAATCAAGCTTTCAAATTGTTTCATTTGAGAAGCAGCACAGGGGTTTATTGCTTTGATTTTTAACTGATCTATTATCTGTCTGTGAATATTTCTTGGGAAAACAGCAGCCAGCACATGGTGATGTTTGCAGGTGAAAAGCAGACCTCCATGATAGCTTTCCAGCCAGCATAGCACTGGTGTTGGTTTAGGTTGCTGTAATTGTGCTTGAGAACTTACCTTTGCTTTAACATAGATAGAGCTCCTCAGTACGCCTTGGTGTAAGAGGCCTAGTGAGAAGCAGCAGTGCCCGAAGTGGCTGATGGATGTGTTGTTTTATCTGGACTGGTTGTTCAACAGGAGCACTAGAAAGTTAAGTACTGAAAAATAAAACTGTAGCTGCCTGAAAACGTAAAACCCAAAGAAGTCACCTGGAAAAAAAGAATAAAAGAAAAAAAATAATAAAAAAAATCATATTCCTTTCCCAGTAGCTTTTATGAAAACTTTTCCCCTCCTCAAATTGCAGTGATTCCATGTGGCTTATTCTACAATCTAGATTCTAATATTTTTGCTAAAATGTATTCCAGCTGTTGCTAATCATAGAGATATGAATAATATTATTATACAGAGTCTTGATTGGACTCGGTGCAGATTTATTAATTTGTAATTTTCCATCTTAAACCCAAATATTAAAAAGTAGATGAAAGGAAATAAAAGTAATTGTAACCACTGGCTCCTGCTTCACCATGATGAAATTGAGCTTGCTCGGTAATCAGAGAATAAATGTAGAGATTTCCTGATTTTTATCCGACTGTCTGATTTTATCAGACCATTTGCAGTGACTGCAATCCAATTGAAACTGGTGATGCCAGAAGATCTTACATACAAATCAGCTACTTTTAGAAGGTAACTGCTACTGAATTCCAGCTCAGAGATGCCCAGAAAACAAGCCCAACTGAATCTGAATGAGGAACAGACCTGGGGTATTTAATCTCTGTTCTCATTTTGACATACAAACTTCCAAGACAGAATTACACTGAGGAACATACAGCCAACAGTGAAGGCTGAATATAAGGTCAAATTAAACTGATTCAGATCAATCCAAGCTGAAAACGTCTCCTTTGTCTCGCCAAAATCAGATTCTTCTTCTGAATCCAGTGCCTCCCTGCAGGAGCAATATGAATGCCAACCCCTAAATATTGACCAGATTGCTGTGCTCAAATATTTCTTACGCTGTGTTTGACTCCGGTGCCCTCAGCAGCTCAGCATCCAACTTTGCAGCCATGTGACAATTTACACATGCCCTTGCATAAGCCTCATAGGAAGTGTGCGATGTCTGAGCTACTAATGTCCACTTCTCAGGAAAGATACCCTTTTAAAGCAACTTCTGTCTAAAAAGATCCCTGCTTTAAACAGCCTCACACCCATTCTGTACTGCTTGTACTCAGAAACAATGTGCCAAGTATAGTACAAACGTAGCCCAGGGCTATGCACTGTAAGCAAAACCAATGTTGGGTCATCTAAGAGTATCTCATTTGCTCACTCCAAAATGGGACTATCTTGAGTGGGTTTTCCCTTTTTAATTTTTGTGGTTCTGAGCCATTAGCTGATTTCCGTGAAATACATAAAAGATCAACTTAAACTGTCTCGTACTTCATCAGCATTAAGCAGATGAATGTTACAACTGATAACTCTTATGCCTCAAGCCCTGTAGGCTGCACTTTTCCCTTGCTCTGCTGCAATAAAAACAATTTTCCAGGCAAGGGCAGGACTGAGAACTCTTGGAATTTGGGAAGATTTCTCAGTGCTTCTAGAGGAGGATAAGTGGAGATCCATGCTCAATGAGGAAAGAAAATGCTCTCTCTTCCACTCCCCATTCCAGCATGGGGGTCCTCACACCTAAATCATGTCCACAAAAATAGGAAGTACTGATCTCCTCAGCTCATGAGTGAGTCCACTGGAGTGGGCAATTTCAGCAGCCTATGCCGTCACCTGCCTCTGCTCTGCAGTGAAGAATCTGGTTGTTCTCATTTCTGGGACTTGTCCTACCTTTGTATTGTCCCTGACCTTTAAACTGCAATTACCAAACCCAAGTCACTCTGCACCATTTGCCTCTCCCCTGTCAAATTGTGGATGTTCCACCCATTACAGCAGTTCAAACACTTTGTACAGTCCTGCCCATAGACTAAGGCTTAACCTGGGACTCTTTGAAGGCAGAAAATGCATTTGTTGTATGAGCTGAAAAAGAGATTCCCTCTAATCCAGTAACAACTATGGCAAGCTTTTTCTCAGCTTGAAATCACCCATTTTACACGAGCATATGAAACAGGTAATAAATGGATCTGAAAATGGGTCATGGAGGATTCTGTGTTAGTTGCCATCTGTGTCAGGGATGGGAAATGTGCATCCATGGGGATCCACCAAGCAGTGCTTACCACATGATATCTTCTTCTTGATATCGCTTTGTAAAAACTGAGGGGGTTGAATTTTCAGGGCTAATATTTAGCATACTCCATGACTGCAACAGGAAGGTTTATTAGGGGGTTGTGGGCTGAACTTCAAATGCTATGTCCCCATTGAAAAAGAGAGATCATCCTAAGGATGTTGGATTTCTTTGTCTCCTAAGGTCACAGGACAATGGTACTAAGGCCAAGAAGTTTTCCTCTCCTGCTTGTACCACTTCTGACTCTTGGCCATAGTTGAAAGTGAAAGCAAAACCACAGGAACTTTCACTGGGCTTCAGGAAGAAATCACCAAAGCGAAACTTCCTGCAGCCTGCATAGACCTGAAAGCTATTTGGTAACAAGCAAAAGGGATGATAATTAGAATTTTTCCGGCCCAGTCCAGTCTTTCACTGCACAGTTGCTCCTGGTAATTCCAAAGTCCAATTCCTACTTGCCTAAACAGAATGATGCCTGCACTTGAAGGGACTATGGACTACATGGATTGCTCTCCATCTCTCCAAAGCTCTTCCAGTGCAGACGGCACACTGGATTAAAGATGCCAATCTTGATTCCAGGTTTTGCAACACTCCTTCATTTGAGATGGCAATTTCCTGTAACAGCTATCAGAACCTGGTGGTTGGCTCTTTTTTTTGTTGTTGTTTGTTTTGCTTTTAACCCTATGAACATAGTCTTTATCTGCTGAAAATTATATGCGTGGCAGATCGAGAGTTTCATCCTGGGGCTACTTAAATGAATTGCAGAACCAGTCAGTAACTGACTACAAGCAGAAATCAATTGTACCAGTTACCAAATGACTTAGTTTAACTGTAGAATTATTTGTTCAGACAGCAAGAAACTATTTACATGTGCTACTTTTGAAATTTACCTCTAGCTATGACCATATGGTAATTTAACTTTTAAATTGTATTTACTGCATTCTTATACTTTAATCAGTCAGTGCAAAGCTGAACTCTTCGGAACCCCACGTTTAAGCTTGAAACTCAAAACTTTTGCAGTTTCTTTCTGCCTTTGAGCGGTTGCCATCTTCAGATAATAACAGATCAATCAGTGCTCAGCCCTTTGAAGTGTAACAGTTCAAATGTGTCTACTGCCTTCCATACCCTGCCGTATGTTTTACTCCAAGCTGAGGCTAAACTTTCCTACTTCAGAAGTAACGAGCCCTGCTCAATTAGCAGAGCAAGGTTTTTTTCTGAGTGTCACACAGAATTAGTTTCAAGACCTCTATTTCTGACAGGCATTTGTTAATCTTTTTGTATAGCTCGCACGAAACTTGTGATTCAAATACAAATAGGCAGTCAAATAGCTGGACTGCTTCAACCACACATGATTCTAGAACTCAGCTAGGCTTTCAGAGAAGCAATTTGATTTTACATTTCAGAAGTGATGACATGGCTACTTTAGGTAGAAAAGGAATCAAGGCTTGCAGGAGGAGGAAATACTTCTTATTAGACCATATATCTTTGGAAGTGGGGAAGCAGCCTTGGAGCAAACCATCCCATCACTGGATTCTTATTTTTTTCCTGTCTCTTTCCTCTTCCTCTGTGCGTATGCCTGTGTATATATGTACAGACCTAAGACCCAATACACAGTGGTGTTCAGTGTGTGTTCTCCCACTCTCTGAATGACGACTTTTTTCTCTTAGTTTCTTTATAGGTGGTCAGGACTTTTAGTAATAAACAACATCTTGAATTTAGTCCATGATGGTGACTGCTGCATGATGAGGTAATGTTTCCCATTGTGAGTGAAAAAGGGAAGACTATGTGCTTATACTTCAGCAGGTCTTGGTGTGAAGAAGGGGAGGTTTTCCTCTGTGACTGACTGGGGCATTGCCTTGTCTCTTTCAGACTTTTGCTTGAGGGAAGAAAGGAAAGATCTGGTCTCTCCTGGAGGAGAATAGATTTTCTTCTGCAAAGATAAACTTGATGAATCAGTGTTAACTACTTTGAGCATCACATTTCAATAAATGCATAAGAAAATAGATTAAAAAATAAATAGGGTTTTTCTTCCTTGCAAACTCTAGGTTTCTGTACCAGATGAAAGCAAATGACCAGTGTTTGTGCCCTCCCAAGAATGAGGGCAGAAGGAGTCCTGAATGGGTCAGCACTTCCATCTCTTTCTAGGCTTTTTGGTGATATCAAGCAGGGTGGGTTATGAAACCAAACAGGAAATTGTAGATCTGTATAGGAAGCAACATTATTTCTTCCATAGAGGGTGTCTGTTGTACTACGTGATATGGCTGCGTGCATTACTGTCATAAGATATTGACAGGAAATCCCTTAATGAGAAAATGATTTTTTATCACCTCTTCATCATTAACCATTTTATAACTCTGCATTTTTTTGTCAGCTTTATGCAGTGAGCTAGTAAAGCTCAAAGGGATGGACAGCGAGACTTGTGCCACAGCAGGAACATGTACCAGTGCCCTGGATAACGTATGGAGACATGTCCCCTGCCCCAACGTTGGGCTGCCTTATGGCAGCCACGGACCCTGTTTCATGGCAGGAATGGGCTATCAGCAGGCTGCCCCCAACCTGTGATGAAGGAGAAGGATGGAAGGCTGAAAGACATCAGTGAGAAAGGCTGTGAGGACCCTGGCCTACAGCGAGTGGGCCCGTGGCACGGGCATTGTGTACCTGGGCTGCTGGGTGCATTGGGTTCACTGTGCTCACCTCAGCGGTGCTGCTGAACCCCTGTTTTGGGTGCCTAGCTCACCTCTGTGTGGTACATCTGCCTCAGAGAAGACCCTCAGGTGCCCATTTCAGAACTACAGGGGACTGCAGATTTTGTTTGGTGGAGTAATGTAGGGTTTCAAACACCACCTGGAGTCTACTGCAAGGCAATTTCAACCTTTAAATCTTACACATGCTGGTTTTGCTTTCATCAACATTAGAGTCCATCCTTTTCCTCATCCTCCTCCCACTAACTGTCACCATTTTAATTTATACCAACAAAAAGCCACAATTCCACCTTTTACGCATGTCTGCAATAATGACTTTGGCTCCAGGGCTGCTGGGCTTCAATACTTCAATGCCTCTGCGTACCAGGCTGTTTTTCTGTGCACGTGCATAGATGCTGGACTCTAGCTTTACATGCCCAAGCTTTGAAACTCTGGTGAAAATGAATACCAACACACCACCGCAGTCTCCCATGCTGGGGAAAGCTTACAGGCAGCCGACTGCCAAAATGTCATCAGCCACTTAAGGGAAAGTTAGAGTTGATGACCCTGCTGCTGGTGGAGTTTCCTTCTGTCCCGGATATAAACATGCTGTACTAGTTAGAGTTGAATGTTATTTTTAGCTATGACCAAAGTGCATCTGAAAAGCCAGTTCTGTAGCTCTTGGAAAATACCAGATCAGTCCAAGTGCCAAATAAGCGGGGGAAATGCATTCCTGGAGAGGGCTCACCCTGGACAGTCTGCATGAACTCTTCACGGCTTCTGCTCCCCTCTTTTTCCCACACTCAGGCAGGCACGCTCACACGCACACGCAGAGACAGCAGCTTGGAACTGCACAGGAGGGTGGCGAACCATGCTCAGTGTATCTTTGTTCAAGAACAAATTCAAAGTACGTCCAGTATGTTCATTCACCTAATCGAATCTGAGCTTCTTTGCTAAGCAGTGTTATTGCTTTGGTCATAAGCAGGAAGTTTTATTTAAATGGAAAGAAAAGCATTAATAGAGCCTTTGTTTTTCTGTTTTCTGAAAAAGCCACAGTCACATAACTTTTATACATAGCTGAATAGATGATCCGAACATAGCCTAGCCTGAAGCAAAACTTACTGGGAGTTGTTACTAACGTAAGAAAGGTCATGTATGGGAGGGGATGGACAAACTGCAGATATCAGAATAATCCTTTGGAGAAGGCAGCTCTCAGGTGATTTTGGAAGAGCGACGGTTGGTGGACCAAAGCAGAGAAAACAAGTCCATAGCACCAAAAGACTTCCTCCACCAGCAGGACGCAGTGGGGGACTGCTTGGCATAGATGATGCTGCAGCCTGGATGCTGTGGGGTAGAGTGGGTGATGTGGGGAAAGCAGTGTGGATGGTGAGGAGCACTGTGGATGCAGTGGAGCAATGTGGCTGCTAAGGAACTGTTTAGATGCCGCGCAGCCGACTGGGACGTTCCCACTGCCCAGGTAAACACGGCCCACGGGGAAGCTATTCCTGGCGCGTCTGTCTGTGGAGGGGGACGCCCGCGGGGGTATGGAGGAGGCAGGGGCACCAGGGCAGCCTTGCACCTTCCTCCCGCGAGTGACAGGGGCGATCCGCTGCACCGGGGCTCCGCTCCCAGCCCCGCCGCACATGCCGCCCGCGGAGAGCACGGCCTCGCGTGGGTGCTGCCGTGCCGTGAGTGTCTCCCTCCCCGGTGTGCGGGGCCACCCCGGGCAGAGCCCACTCCGCCAACGGGATGAGGTGGCGGAGGCAGCGAGGTGACAGCGCGGCAAGGAGCATGCGTGCGGGAGGGGGGGGTGAGGGGGAGGAGGAGGAAGAGGAGGAGGAGGGATGGCGCGGGGAGGCGGCCGCTGTTTATGTGCAGCCGGGCAGGCTGCGCCTCGGCAGAGAGCGAGTGGCCGGCGGCGGTCCCGCTGTCCGCCCCGCACCATGCGGGTCCCGCTGCCTCCCCTCGCCGCGGCAGCAGCGGAGCCGGGGCAGGGGCAGCCGGCGCGGCGCCCCGCGCCATGGTGACGGGCTCGGCGCTGGGATCCCGCAGCCGGGACCGAGCCGCGCCGCCCCGCTACTCGTCCCCGTCGGCGGGCGGGCGGCTCGGCGGGGCGGCGGCGGCGGCGGTGCTGGCGGGGCTGTGCGCCCTCTGCTACGGCAACTCCCTGCGGGGCGAGTTCGTGCACGACGACGTCTGGGCCATCGTGAACAACCCCGACGTGCGGGCGGCCGCCCCCGTGGCTGCCTGCCTTCGCCAACGACTTCTGGGGCAAGCGGATGGCCGAGAACACCAGCCACAAGTCCTACCGGCCGCTCTGCGTCCTCACCTTCAAGTAAGTGTCCGCCGCCGGCGCCGCAGCGGCTCTGCTCGTCCCCTCCGTCTGCCGGCACCTCTCCCGGAGAGAGCCGGGCAGCGGGCGGAGGAAGGCGGCCAGTACCGGGTGGGGGTAAAGCGGGACAACCCCCCCCATCCCCTTTCCAGCACCGTCGCCTCCGGTCCCGCGTCCTCGGCTTCGTGATTCAGCATTTCTGCCCGGAGCTGTACGGGACGGGGGTGCCCCGGGGGTGAAAGGGGTCACAGCCCGAGCCGGTGGAAGTTAACTACAGAAAGGGAATGATGAGGAGACGCTCCGGCGGAGCCTGGCGCTGTCCCGGCAAGTTCCCGTTTTCCAGTTTGGGAACAGGTGGTGACTCTTCCCCGGGCTGCGAGGGGTAAAAGGAAAATTTCGGAAAGCTCTTTATTTCCTGGGAAGGGTGTTCAGACTGAATTCCCCGTGGGTTCCTCCTCTGCTGTATCTCCGGTACTTTTTTCTCTGCAATTGAATGATCATGCCAGAAACTTCGCCGGTGCTGTTTTGAAGCAAACCCACAATTATCTGTACCTTTCTGACGCTTAAGCGAAGGGGTCTGCTCCATGTACCGCGTCGTGGCTGGAGCAGCGAGCGTCTCCTGGCAGCCCCGGAATTCCCCGCCAACCTCGTCTGCTGCAGATGTTCCCTGTGTACCCGGCAGAGCTGATGAGGGAGGGCTGTGCTTTCACAGGGATAAAGAGAAGTTGAGTAGCGGCAAAGTAACTGACAGTTACCGTTGCTTATCCCAGAAGGAAAATCCAGGCAGCTCTCTTTCCCCGAGGAGGATAATTTGTAGCGGACCATCTTAGTTTACTTCGTGCAGTCTGCCATGCCTTCCTTTAGCTTGTTCTCTTCTTATTTATTCTGATCAAACAAATGATAGTGAATATTTACCTATTTTTTAGGATTTAAAAACAATACCGGTGTTTGCAGGGAGCTGTGCTGAAGAACTAGTGTAGCTGGGCAGTGTTTAGCACTGGGTCTTGTTTGTAGGTGATGGGTAGGTGCTCATTACAAACCTATGGCAGGCATAAGGAACTAACTATATAGAGTATATAGTAAGTATGCCAAGAGGAGGTGTTACCGGAACCTGGTTGACTCTGCTAATTGAGTAACTGTTCATTAAAATACCTGATTCATAAATAGCATTTAATGAACTGTGTGAAAATTGCGTGGTTTTGTGAGGCAAGAGCAGTTCTGGGGAATGCAGCATCCCTTCAGCACTCCCACGGAGCGCTTGCCACCCTTCAGTTGTAAGGGTGGGCTCAGAGCCAGGAGCCATCAGTATTGGCTATCAGGGAAGCGGGGCTGGGTGGGCACAGGGTGACGTGTCCACAGTAAAGCAAGACTGAACTGCACAGACCCTTGTAAACTCGCTTGTTAAGGGCATGTTTTGTACCTGTGTCTCAAAGGAGCGCTTGTCAGGTTTCTGTGGAGAGCAAAGGGGATGTAGGCAGCCGCGGGCAGAGCTGGCTTTGTGGACACCGAGTGCCTTCTCCATCGGATGTCCAGCCAAACTGTTGCAGCTGGGGGAGCTGTCCGACGAATCCAGCAGTGCATTGAGGGGCAGGGGATATAATTTCAGAGGTCGGTGAACCTGCACGTATCACCACTGACCATGCTGTGTGCAGTGTTGGTGCTGGACTTGGCCTCCTAGATTGGGTTGCAGGACTGAGGTTACATTATGCTAATTAGCAAAAGAATCTTAGGCTTTAATAATGGAACAGAAACTAAATGCTTTGGTTCCCATTTACATGTCTTGACTCTGAACTGGCTTTGCCTTTGCTTTTCAGAAGGGCGTGTGTGTAAAGTGCTGCCTCCATCTAGTCCTTTTTAGAAATGAGTGAGACTAATTTTGAGAGTAAGATTTCATCCTCAAGTGCTTATAATAACCATAAACTAAGACACAGGGTCAAAGGCAGAATCATTTGTTCATGGCTTGGCATTGCATTTGGAATAGGGAAGGAATTGTATATCTTCCCTGGCTGCAGAAGATTATTTCCACCACATCCCAAATATCCTTCCAGCCCTCCAGTTTCCACATTCTTCCCATTTCATTTCTATCAGTAGGGTGTCAGAGGAAGATATTGAGATCTGGGTGGAGTGGATCCTCTAAACCGAGTGCTTCCAAAGAGACTGCAGGGAGCTTTTTGCCATGCAACACGGAGCCTGTGGTTGAGCCGTGCTCTGCCTGCCGGAGCCATCCACCCCTGCCTTGCCCAGCAGGAGGTTGCTGGTTGCACTCTGTCCTCCTGCAGAAGGAAAAACGATTTACCCTGATGCTTATAAAGTGCTCTACAGAAATGGACTTCTAACAGGAATGGAAATTAATATTGTTTGTTAATACTTCTGTTAGGATTTAACAGAGGATTAATCATCAAGTATTCACTTAGGATAGTTGAGAAAACAGGATCTTGCTGAGGAATGGAAGTGGAGGGTGGAGGTGGTTGTGGTGATGTATTGTGGTCTCTTTATTTTTTATTATTTACTTGTTTGGTTTGGGTTTTTTTTTTTTGGTGCTAATTTGGTCAAATCCAAGGCATTTTAATGGTAGCATGATTCTTCGTACCTGCCCACTGGTTGTAAATCTCTTGCATGAAACTTTCATCTGGAAAGACTTGTTTTGGGTCTTGCTGTGCTGAGATTAAAAATCTGGGAGATCTCCAAACTGTGTGTACAGAACAGATGTGAAGGGTGGGCTGAGATTTTCATCTACAGATCCATCAGTCTCTGGAAACTTTGTCTTGGGTGTCTTTTCTGTCCTTCGTGACTATGCAAGTAAGAGGAAGGACTCATGATGCCCAGGGGACTTTTCATAAGGCTGAACATATCCTACAGTATATCCTATGTATTCCTGAAATTATCTCAATTAAAGAAATTTATCACCTGTTTGTCAGAAAAATCTTAAGCAGACATTACTGAGATTCTGTAACAGTAGTTCAGTGTCTCTGACAAATTGGGAATCTTAACTGACAGCGCTCCTTCCAATAACTAATGCTCTGGAGCCAAACAGTGAGAAGAGCTCAAGTATTTGACATTATTCACACCGGGTCTGTCAGTATGAATGATCAGAGGAAAATAAGAGCGGCCCGAGTTACTGGAACTGTTGAGCAAACTTATAATATTCTCAGAACTGCTGCATTGTTTTGTGTGGGTTAACATCAGAAGGGGGAGAAAAAAAGCCTGCACATGGCCTCTTGAATTAAATAAGTGTTTGCTTTGTGGCTTTGAACTTCTCTCACCTTTTTTCTTGACTTAGCAGAGTATAGGAGTGTTAAAACTACTTGGTTCAGAAACATTCCTATTTTAAGTTGGCAGCCATTAGGTGCCAGGCCTAGCACAATTCCTCATCTGCACAGGACCTGAGATGGTAGGCGATGGTTTTGCTTGGTCCTTATGAAAAACTTACTTAACTCTCTTCTCCAGTTGCTGTCACTCAGGGAATGTTTACCTGCAGCTATTTTCTTCTCCAAGAGTGATTCAGTATGCTTCTTTCTAAAGAAGGTGGCTTTTTGGACTCAGGATATACGCTATTTCCCAGTGTCTTCTCTGTAAAATGTTAAGAAGAAGGGTGGAAAAAAGAAAGGAAAAAAAAAAAGGAACTGCCAGTTCTGTAATGCACCCAGGATTTTATATTTAAACTGGGTGCTTTCTGTCTTACACCTTGTCTCCACTAACAGAAGTTCAGTGAATCATTTATTCCCTCAGTAGCACTTAAGTTATTCCTTGGTTCCAGTGGTTTCACAAAACTGTTTCTCAACTGTTGAAGCAGAAGGTGCAATCCTCAGTGCTGTCTCCCTCCCTCTTTCTCTTCTTGTCTGCCAAATCCCCATTTAGATAGATTTTCAGCCCAGAAACAAACAGGTGATGGAAGTTGCATATAGTCACCAACATGAGAGACTTAGCCTGAAGGTGTGCAGTGGTAGGAAATGGTGAGAATGAAGCCTTTTGAAGAACCCTAGTGCCAAGATTTAAAGACTCTTAATCAGAGATCAGTCTCCTGGTTTTGCAGGTGGTTGAGGAGGGAAGGCTCTGCCTGCTCAGCCTTTTTGGCAGGGGATGGAGGGCACTGCCATGGTGGATGCTGGTAAGGGTGATGCCTCAAGTAACAGCTCACCAGGGACAAAAGACTGGTGGTGACAGGTGTAGGTCATGTAAGCATGACAGACTCATCAGGATGAAGCACATCCTCTTGAAGGAAGGAGGGAAGCACAGCAGGTAAGTAGTCTTCCTTCAAAGAGGTAGAAGTGGCTGTTCACTGGGAATGTGCTTGGCTCAGTGGGAAGGATGTAAGAGTGCCCATCTCAGCTACTTGCCGGGTGTTTCTGGTGGCCCAGGAGGAGAGGAGCTGGGGGAGACAAGCTGTAAAGGGGAATGCTACTCTCCACCAGAGAAGACATAGACACAGATTTTGTGCATGCACAGAGCCATGCTACTAGTACTGTGGCTGGGAAAGATGGGGAAAACATAAATCAAAAAGCCCAGGCTGTGCTCAGCTGCTGACTGCAGAGCAGTTGACCTTCCAGGCCTGCCCACTGAGGCTGCTAGCCAGTGATGGCTTGGCTGCATACCTGCCTAGGAAGTAAATGGGACCCTTCAGTAGCGGTTCAGTATTCTGTGTAGGCACCAAAGGCCTAATGTAAGACTACCAGGGGGTTTGAATCAAAGCCTTCAATGACTGTGAGCTTGGATTAGGTGTAAGTACATAACCAAAAAGGGAATTAATTCAATAATTCACTGCCAACCTTCTGATGTAGCTGCTTACAGCTGATCCTTCTGTTTTTTCAGCTGTGTCAATGGCATGAGTTTCAAGGACAGGGCGCTTAAGAAAACCAAAACAAGACAGGGAAGAAAAGAAGACCTTAGATTTTATTTGTTCTTCATTTAATGTTATATTACAGTTTGACATCGCAAGGTAATATAGTGGAGCTATAATGTGTCAGGTTAAATACACAGTGCACAAGTATTTTCTTTGCCCTACATCTATAATAGGGCAATATCACAATATTTAAGACTGTGTCAGTATTTCTCCTGTACAGCTTAGTCTAATATTTCTAACTATAGCAATCAGTCTCCACACTGATACTGTGATACCTGCCATGAAATTGATAATAGTACTGGTGTAGCCATGCTGGGCGAAGGTGAGTTTGTGAAGAGAGGCAGTTGCTTTTTTTTTAGACTAGTTTTGTTATAGTTGGAATATATGGGCACATTTATAGGCATATAAGCTTTTCTTCTGACCCAGAGCAAGAGGGCCTTTCTACCATTTCCCATCTGAGAGGGGGCACATGTGCCTCAAAGCTTGTTTATCCTAGTTCCAGGTGCACTGAGTTTCTTTCCCCCTCAAATGTAATCTTCATGTCTGGTGTCTGATGGTTTTGGTTGTCAGTTTGAGCTGTGTTTCTCTAGGGAGGGCAACAGGGCTGCTTGCGCTCCCTGGAAGGAGGAGAGGATTCCTGGGGAGGGTTGGGGGAAGCTCCCTGCCTGGGGCGGGAAGGCACAGACCTCCTTGCAGCCAAGCGCAGAGGTCTGTACAAAACACGTAGGACTTCTGCCTAGTCACAACACTTTCTCAGTCCCTAATATTCAATGAAATTTATCTGTCTCTTGAATTAAAAGCCTTTTATTGTGAGAAGAGTTCACTAAAATGTCTGGGCAGATTCTGCTGAAAGACCTGGCTGAGGTGAATCCAGTCATGCCTGTGTTTGCTGCTTGCCTCAGTGGTGTTTTGTCTCTATTTAACACCTACCAGTTTCTGGGGATTTTCTCTCATATGGCATCCTACTCCTTCTGTACTAATGTCACCCTTAATTTTCTTTTGTCATCTTTTACCTAAAAAGAGCTTTTGACCAACCTTCTTCCCCACAGGAGCATCCCTGTCAATACTCTTTAGAATCCATGAAAATGAAGTACTCTGGCTGCTGCTGGTTAGCTAAAGGCGTTTTTCTGCATTTACTTGCTCTCTTTCTGACTGCTTTCCTGGGCTTTCCCATTTATTGTCTCTCTGATTTAAAGAAAATAAAAGAAAGTGCTCTTCTCTTTTCGCTCTCTATATTGTGGCTTTTTTTCTTCTTTGCTTCTGTATAAACAAAAGTGGCACTTCCTTCGTGGACTGCAGCTTGAGCTGAAAGATAGCCAGTTATTTCCAATTTGGTGGGAAACTCTTGTACCCAGTTTGAAAACATTGTTTTCATTATGCCTAATAAGACTAGGTTTCTGCTTTGTTTTCTCTTCTTGATGAGTGACTGCAGCTTGGCTCTTCATCGCATCTCATCTCTTTCTCTCTGCTCTCGGAAGAGGACTGCTTGATGGCTGCTGAAGTGTTTCATGAGATGTTTGCTTTCTTCAGTACATTGCTCTTGCTAAGATGCTACTCAAGGATAATTTTGAAGACAAACTCTTTTTTGTCCATCATCTAGGTAAAACGACACCTGCTTTGCCAATCTGTCAGTTGCCATCATCTGGCTGATTTTTAATTCTTCAAGGCTGTTTGTGGAGACGCATCTAAAGCCATGTGAATGATGCCTTCAGTATTCTTAGCACAGCAATGATCATCAAGCCACACTTTCTAGAGTTCCGCTAGAAATTTCTGCCTTGGCATGTTTGCTGTGTCCAAGGTGCTGCTACTTCCCAAGTCTAATTGTGATTTCTGTTTTCTTTTCCTTGCCCTACTGGAAAGCAATAACCTGCTTTGAATGCCAGCGCTTAACTAGTGCTCTTGTAAATGATGACTGTTGTGCTCTAAGGGAATTGATACTGGCCTCTGTCTTCTCACCCATCCCTGTTATAGCAAATCAAGTAACAAACTATTTAAGCCTTATTGTCCATTTAATTTTGGGGCATTGTACTAAACTATGAAAATACTATCAGCACAAATCAGCACAAAGTGCTGTTGTGCTGTGATGGAAACTCTGCTGTGCTTGTGCTGGCCGTTGCACAAACAATGCTGCAAAGGGGGCTTGTTTTCTTTTTACTGCTACAGGTTTTTCATTAATCTTTGAGCTGTTTCCACATAGCTTTAACCATTATTGCCGCTGATGCAGCTGCACCATTTCTGGAGTGCAGATGCTCATTTTCCTGGCACAAAGTAGATGCATCTGTAGAGTTTATAAGGAGATTCCACCATGCACTGAAATTGGGCATTAATTTGCATAAAGTTTGCCATATATATCATGCAATTCCAAAAGGAAGGGAAGATCTCAGGAAACTTAATCCATCCTCGTATGTTAGATTAATTTATATAAATCTGCTTGTGAGCCTACCTCTGTAAAAACTGTGGGGTTTTTATGAGGTGTGGGATGCTCTGAGACTTTCCATTAAGTGTTACTCGCTATAACAAATTACCATTATTATCCTGTGCATTTCTGTTTCATAACATGGTGTGGGTTTTGTTAGTCTTTTGAAAATAATAAACCGGATTAAACTAAACAAGAGCTGCCCAGGGATAATAACAAAGTCTATAAAAAGAGAAACTCTCCAATTATGGTTTACAATATAATTAAATCATAAGAGGCCTTAAAAAAGGTTGAATGAGTCTTTGTGTGTGCCAGTGGTTGAAAAGCACTAAATTAGAGCCCGGAGGTGCTGGTGATTATATATGGTAACTAGATATGTATGGGATTTGTCCGTGAGCCTGTAATCTTGCAGCATAGGCCCCTGTAGTTCCGGTTATGTGAGGATGAAGTCACTGAATCCCACTCGATTTCCAGGCCCTCTGTACAGAGAATTGCTTACCCAGGAAGGTGTGTCCCTGCCTGATGGCTTATATAGAGGACGAGTAAGTTCCTGTGGCTTGAGTGTGGCATGGTGTGTGGTCTGGGCTCTACACATGTCACTCCTCAACCAAGGTGGCAGTGCTGGGGGGAGGGAGGGTAAGTGGTTAACTAGGAATGCTGATAGGTGTTGCTTATACTTTTAAGAGCAAGAGTGATTTGCTTTCTTCTGGAGAGCTCTTTTACAAGCTCTACTCTATGGACCTTCCACAGCTGGTGCCTGTGGAAGTCTGAGAGTAGAGCTATGTAATTTCTTTTCTTAGAGTAGATGGTGGAGGGATGGAAAAGCTGCTGTAGGTGGCAAGGAAAACTACAACACTGTTCCTGGAAAACATCCATTAGCCTTAACAAATCAAGGGATTTCTGTGTTAGGCATATGCCTCTTATTTTTGTATACCTCCTGCTTGGGCATGTAGCTTTGGCGGTGCTCTGCCTTGTGTGTGTCATGCTGAACTGCACATGCTGCAACACATGGACATGAAGACTGGTGTTGGGACAAGAATCTGTTTGAATACATGTTTCAGTGTAGCCTTCTCTGGCCTAACGGGACACCTAATTAATGCTGAGATTTTTGTAATGAGCTTTTGTTCTGGTGGTAGCTTGGGTGATGCTGCTCAGCGCTATTAGAAGATACATGTCATCTGGTATTGGGAGACTGCTCTTCGGTATATGTGCTCTTTCCCAGTCTTTTTCCACATGGCCTTTTGAGGGCCTCTGCATTTGAACTGCCATTCACCACTTCTCAGGAGGCTTAGCCCACTCTTTTGTCCTGGCGACTCTCCCAGCAGAAGTGTCAAAGCAATGTGAAACTGTTCCTCTCCAAGTGTCTTGCAGGTGGCTCTCCTGAGGAAAAACCTCCTTATCTGAGATGGTGGTGTTTCAAGTGTCTCCATTCCTAGGACCATGGTTACTTGCTTTATTCAGCCCCAGACCTATACTATCTGCAAACACCTCTCTGGTTTGCTGAGCAGTCAGTCCAAAAAACCTGGCCAGCCCAAACCATCTGCTCTCCTAGCTGTGTGGTCTACCAAGGCTGTACCGTGTACCTTACAGTTGTGCTTTAGGTCAGACAGATGTTACGATCTTCATGGAGGAAGCAGCTAAGGTCTTCCACCCCACACGATCCTGCAAATTAGAAATGATGGTAATATTTGGTGTCTTTGGGGCTTGCGACTTAAAAAATGAAGTATTTTCCCCAGTTGTGGGCCTGTTTAGATACGGAAATATGCAGACAACTCGTCCTTTTCAATGGAGTACAGTTGTTTTCTGCCAGAGCTTCTGTTCATCAACATTATGTTGGATAAACACCACTTCTTACTTGATTTTGAGATTTGTATCTCTGTTTACTTCCTTTGTTTGCTGAGCCGTATACCGTGTATAATTACTACATGACTCCATGATAATGCTGCTGGCAGTAAACCAAGACAAGTCTGAATTTCTGTAAGGGTATTAAAGTTTAAGAAGGGAGAAGTAATTTTTGATTTACTTATCTCCTCCTGCTTCCTTGCCCACAAGTTTCTTCATAGTTGCTCCACAATGGAACAAGTTTGGCTTCCCATAGTAGGCTGCCTTTTTCTTCCGTATGGGTGTGTGAGGGTGCTGGGGAGCTTTGCAGAATTCTCGTGACTTGGATTAGAGCTGTTTGGAGCCCCAGATTTGCTCACCCGTTTGACGTGCAATAAATTCAAGCACTGCTAACGTTTCAAAATCGTTCTGCTGGGATTTTTTCAGGACAAAAGAATGTTTCCTTCATTGCTGTGTGGCCTAATTCCTTATGACAAAGAGATTTAGCAGCAAAAACCTCTGGTGTAAATATAGCACCTGCACACATTCACGTTTAGTATTCATGGACCACCAAAGGTGGTGTTTAAAACATACACTGAGGCATGCTTGCAGTCAGATTTTGCTGTTTAATGGAAGTCTGAATACCATGGTGTTGTTATATTTGTGTTTTGTTCTGCTTTTTTTCCCCTTCCTTATTGTTTTAAGAATACACAGGGGAATAACCAAGCTATGAGGCTGCTTTTACATAGCTGTTTTCAATAATTTACTTCAGGTAACCCGCAGCTTATAAGCCTTGTTGACTTGGTCCTTGCACAAAGAAGGAGCATGAAGAGCATGCCCTGACTTTGGGATAGGGTCACCTATCCTGGGGGCAGGAAGATCTCCTTCTCAGAAGATCTCTCCCATGAGGTTCTGCCTCTCTTGCCAGTAGACCTGTTTTGCAGGATGGGAAGGGATCAGACATGAGAGATTTTTCCAGAGTACTGTCGATGTTGTGGGTTTAGTGATTGGTCCTTACAACTTGTCCAAGTAAATAGAATCATAGAGTAGTTCGGGCTGGAAGGGACCTTCAAAGGTTATCTAGCTCAACCCCACTGCAATAAGCAGGGATATCTTCAACTAGATCAGGTTGCTCAGAGCCGCAGCCAGCCTGGCCTTGAGTGTCTTCAGGGGTGGTGCATCCACCACCTCTCTGGGCAACCTGTGCCAGTGTTTTGGTAAATGAGAATCTCTCACGTTTTGATGCATGGGTTCGTATCATGTGATAGCCTGAGCACTTCTTGTCTTCACTGTCCTCACCTGCCCACGTCTGCTTTCTGCAGAAATGAGGTTGCCAGAGCACGCTTTGGTATTTGAGTGACAACTGTGCTTTACCCAGCTGATTTACAGCCAGAAATTGTTCATTTTTATAAAGATTGGGTCCTGCAGGTGGTCCCTGCCATTGCACACATCTGTAGCAGCCTCTGAGTGGGAACTTTGTCTTCTTTGGGACAGGGTGGCCTTATGCTGCCCCTTGTTCCTGCAGTGTCCTGAAAACAAGATTAAGGCCTGGGGGTTCCCACTGCTGCAGCATATTTACAGCTGAAACTCCGGCTGGATGTCTGTTACTGCCATTTACTGTGGTTTGTCATTCTGTAATGGTAGAAATGAGGGAAAGTGATGTATGCTGCTGCCCTGAAGAGGCTTGCAGGAGAAATGGGGGAAAAAAAACCCAGAAAAAGCACTAACTCTTCATGTATTCTTGAATCACACAAACTGATGTCTTGTCAAAATGTAGCTGCATCAACCCATACTTCAAAGGGAAAGGTCACGTCATGCTAAAATCTCACTTTTCGCCAAACTCTCTGGGATTCAGCTGTTGCCTCCACGAGCACTCCAGTGGGAGCAGAGTAGGAATGCACAAGTAAGACTCTTGGTCTGGTAAAGTTAGATTAGCCTGGAAAATGCAGCCCAGGACAGATAAGACTCTGTTGCTTATGAGTAAGGAATGTAGAGAGTATTTATAAGAAGCATATGTTGTCTGGCCCTCACAGACATACCACACCTCCTCTGTCTTACAAAAAAACCGAAGGTGTTTGCATAGTACCAACAGCTCAGGGGCTTTGCTGATGCATCATGTATGTCATGGGAGACCTGGAGTCTGTTAGTAACAACAGGAAGGATTACTGACCCTTTAGCATGTTTACAGCAACACGCAAAATATTTACACTGAGTCTTCTTTTCACTGGCTGTCTTGTTTTATTTTTTAATGTCCATTTACATTAGTGCTTCCAAATTCCGTGCACATATATGGAGTGTTCCATAGATAGAGACACCATGTGAATGTGTGTATATATATATATGGGTATATATATATATTTGCCCAAATGTACAGATGTAGTTAATTGTAAAGAGAATCATCTTCAACTGTTTGTAAGGCAAAGCCTGTCAGCAGCTGTTAAGCAAGCTGGCCGTAAAAAACAGTGACCAGAAAAATGTGCTAATACACGCTGTCAAACAAATGTCGTAACAGCTTGTTATGTTTTCCTTTTTTCCCACAATCAATACAAGTGATGAACCCTAATTGTTTCCCTGAATCGAGGGTGATGTTAGCTAACTTATCTTTACCATCAGTGTCCTTATCAAAGTGATGCTAGCTGTTAGATCCAGCTTGGTAGTGTCTTCTTGATGTCAGGAAACCATTTAAATAAATGCTTAACCTTCAGTGTATGAAAGTATTTTGAAAGATTAAATGGGAATAAATGCACCTGGAATGCCAAGTGGATGCTCCAGAGCCTTACCAAGTCCTTGTCTTGGCTGTTCCCAAGCAAAAGCATCTATTCTGTTGTAGAAAATAACTGTCCATATTGTAAAGCTGTCACGTGGCTGTGACAACCCCAGAAGGTGCCAACCGGGAAACAGGACGAGTGATGTATTTCTGATGTTGGCCGGTGTTACTTGCTGCTAGGGAAGCACAGGACTGTTGTCTTACTGCAATAAACTGTAGTGGGAGGGCACAAGCCTCTCCCATCTTGGTGCCAAGAACGTTGACAAATGAAACCACATATTTTAAAAACTGGGGAAGTGGTTTCTCTTTAATCAGGTAAACCAGAAGTTCAGAGCTGTCTGCACTAATGAGTTTAATAGCACTTAAAAGATTGCAAATTAGGCAAAGAAAGCATGACTTAGAGTATTTGAAAGATGTCCTGCTATTACAAGACCTCTCCAGTCTAGTAATGGCTCCATTTTGTTTCCTTACAGGTTAAACATATTGCTGGCTGGTATGAACCCCTTCTACTTCCATGCAGTGAATGTAATTTTACACTGTCTAGTGACTCTTGTGCTGATGTACACTTGTGACAAAGCTGTGTTCAAGGACTGTCGACTTGCTTTTGTCACGGCGCTGTTCTTTGCTGTGCATCCCATTCACACCGAGGCTGTAAGTATGTGACACACAAAAAATGGGTGACACAAAAGCTAAAAATTAATGTATACTTTAAATTATTTTTTGTTTGTTTTTAAGCAAGCTCTGAGTCATACAGAGTATGGGACTTGTGATTTTTTTCTGTGGAGGAGGAAAGGTGAGAATATACTATGGTTAAAATAATTTGCAGGAGTCATTAAGAAAAAAGTGTATTCATACTTGCCATCTCTCTGCTTTGGCACTAAATCCTTATTGATGTTCCTAATCAGTGACGCTGGGAATAAATGGACAGTCATTTAGATGATGAAAATGTTGAGTCTTCTGAAACCAAAGACCTCAGTGAGACTGCGCTGTTCTGCTGGGACATTGTTGCATGCCTTCAGTCATCTCCTATAGCCATCAATTTAATGGAGAGGAAGTGAAGGGTGTATTAGTGTGTATACTGGAGGAGATGGCTCAGATTGAGGCAATGTGGCCCATGGATTAATTTATATTGATTTCAATTGAAAGCTAGGAGTATCATCTTCAGTATGACTTCTTAGCTTAATAAATGTCATGGTAAGTTTACAGAGCAACAGTTCATATTGGACATTTTCCATTTCATTATAAGGAAGCAATTAATGACATAGTCCTGCTAAAACTGCAGTCTGTTAGCGCTGGGTGGTACTTCTGTAGATAAAATGAATCTTTGAGAAGGAAACACTATGTCCAGCTACCCATACTTAAAAGTAACGCACTCGTTAGCTGAGGTACCATTGATTGAGTGAGGTACACATGCTTTCATTAAGAGCCTTTGTAAATGAGCGAGGGAAATGTCTGCTGCAGGCTGAGAACTTCTGAGGAGAGATTACCTTAATAACAAAAAGCCATGAGCTTTACAGTTACTCCCTGTGCTGGTCTCGTGTGAACTAATCAGCTAGGCTCCTTTTGATAACACAGCTTTATATTATGAGGGAGGTTTTAGAAGAGGCACTCTTTGAATTTATTTTTGTCTGGGTCAAAACTTAAAAAGGTTAAAAAAAATGCCGGAGCACTGAATATGGCTTAATTATGTAATCTCAAAAGAGGCGAGACTTCAAAGGGGCTTTTATTTGCTGTTTGGGGAATTTTTAGGTCTTTGTGAAATGGAATATTGAAATAGTTTGTAAAAAATGTGTTTATGCATTCTTCTTTGGTATTCCCTTCCTTATAAAAAATTTGGTTAATTAATGTGTAGAAAAAACTCCCGTAAGCTCAGATTATTCAGGAGGAGAATAAATTACGTATCACTGTGCAGCTTTTTGATGATAAAGTTCATTATTAACTCACTTCTATATAAGATGTCCTCTCCAAAGAGCTGCTTTTTCATGAGTGTTTTCCTTTAACAAATCTCAGTTCTGGGAGTTGGATGTGTTTCTCATTTGAGCCTTATTGTACAAAATTAAAACATATCCCTAAAATTGGCATTTCTCTGTGCAACTTTATTAATATTTTAATAAGAAATTAAAGAATGACTGAACTATTGGTTTTTTTCCTTTGTTTTGCCGAGTGAGAAATGCAGTAGACAAAACTGAGCATATCCTAGGTTAACCGAGTAACATTTCACTATGTTGAGGGAGGGTAACACTGAAAGATAGAAAGCTTAAAATAGTAGCAGTTAGCATGGATCATTGAAACACTTACTGAATGCACATGCCTTGTTATAGATGTGCCTTTACAACTGTGTGTCTCTTTCCCTTTCAGGTAACAGGTATAGTAGGCAGAGCTGATGTCCTAGCCTGTCTACTCTTTCTGTTGGCTTTTCTCTCCTATAATAGGTATGGATTGTTGCTATTGGTTGTGATAATATGAGATACTCTAGTCAGAGGAGGAGACAAACCTCCTGCCGGTAACCTGCCGGTAACCTGCAGGTAACCTGCCAGTTTTTGATTGCTAGTAGAGGTACTTCTCCCAGTACTGCTACATGGAAGTGCCCTGGCCCCTGTTTTCAGCCATGGTGCCAAATAAGTGATGCTTATGAGAACATTATAAACAGAAAAAGAGAAGTCAGTATTTAAGGTCCCCTTCTTCCATTGATGTTACAGCTGAGCATACACTAGAAGAGGGCCTGTAGAGCTAAAAATGGTAAAGAAATATATTCAGCTAAGGCAAATTGTCCATGTGTAGAGTGAAGAAAGGACACATGGCTGCCTTTGAAATACATGCTGTGACTCTGAAATACATGGTCTTGAAGAGTTAAGGATTGCATGTAGACCATTACTTACCCTTTTCAGATGAACACTTGGCACCATTTACTGGTCTGTGTCTTAAAACTGTGACTGAACAAGTATAGATAAAGAAATAGCTTTACTTGGATGGGGTTTCTGCCCCTGTTTCATTTAGGAATAGCACTATCATCGTGGCCACATGGAAAAAACTGCTTATATCCCTCTTGGGCTGTTTGCAGCGCTGTTTTCATCAGAAGGTTACAAAGCCATAAAACTGGCAGTGACCCTGCAGAAATCTGCTTGTTTGATTTTGATGCTTCTTCCCTCTCTTGCAGGCTTGCTGCCCAGTCTATTAATTATTAGGACACATCTTTGACTCAGGGGGATGTGGGTGGAATGGAAGAATTTTTGCTTGCATAGTGCATTTTGTCACATACGGAGAATTAAGCATGTGTGTTCTAGATGACGGAAAACAGGTGGTTTTCTGCCGTTTCTGTCTTTGCACTTACTCTGCCTTCCTCTGTTTCTTCCAGCTTGTCTTTTTTCCCTCCTCTGCTCAAATTCTTGGCGCACCAATCAGTATTTGTGTTTTCCCTTCCTGTCCTGTGTCTACACCATTCCTTATTTATCAGTGAACAGTGTAGATTGTTTGTGTCACTGATTACCAGCATCTTAAGAAATTAAGGAAAAGTGTTTCAAGTATTTGTGTAAATACTGGTAAACATGAAAATAACAGGAAAGTTAAAATATTTCTGTCAAATCTGTTTTTCAGGAGTGTGGATCAGCTTTATGTTGGGGAACATTTCCCTCCCACTGCCTCCCCATTCTTTTTGCTGCTTAGTTTATTCCTTGGGACATGTGCAATGCTGGTGAAAGAAACTGGAGTCACTGTGTTTGGTGTGTGCTTGGTTTATGACTTCTTTTCCCTCTCCTGCAATGGGCTCAAACTGTAAGTAACTTGCTGCGCTCGCTGTGCCTTTCTGATGTTGGCACCTGCATGTGCAAAATATGTAGGATTATAGACAGCGCTGTGGGAGATGGACTTGCCCCACTGAATTCGATGGCGCACATTTGACAAATCTGGGGCTGGCGGAGGTTGTTACTCTGTTGCTGCCTGGTAACTTTTGCTGGGTAGGTAGAGCAGAGGTGAAGAACTGATCTCTAAAATGCTCAATTCTCTCTGGCAAGAGTAGCGTCTTTTTTTTTCCATGAGAGTTCCGAGTGAAGCCTCAACATCTTCCAATTTCGTTGGCTCAACTCCTTCCATTTACAGTGTCTGCTTGATTATTTAGCCATAATGTCATAGTTTTAGAATACCATATGATGTTTAGTAGCAAAATCAGATTTGATCCTTTCTGTCCTTACAGAATGGAAAAGAGGAAAAATATTCAGCCAGTTCTGGAATGATTGGAATAATTAGCAGCTCTTAGAAGTCAGTGGAGAAAAATCAAATACTTTGAAGTTTGTATCCCTCACCCACTTGGTGTCACAAATAACTGTGCTATTCTGTATCTCCATTAAAAGTCTTTTGTTTGATAGGAGCTGGTTTTTATCCATTTCTCTCCAAAGCCATACCTGGTGCAGATCGGTTGATGAGCAAACATAAAAGCTTACCTGCCACTGAGAATGGGAGGTCTTGCTCCTGCCATTGCTTCTTGAGTTCCCAGCGGTGCTGCCCCACAGGCTCTGGAGCCTGTCACACCCCTGGGTGAGCTAGTGTATCTAGGCTATAAAAAAGGACACTGAATTTGTGTTTCTGCAGTAGTAATTAAATCAGCTCACAGAAGGGTTTGGAGAGTACCAGAGCTGGCACAATGTGAGAGCAGCAAATGCAGGGAGGAGAAGAGGGATTCACCTTTTCAGGAGCATTCTGGCTTCCATCCATTTCAGCCCTTCCTCTAGGTCCTAATGGGGAATGGACCACTTTCAGGCCCCCCTGCCCTCCCTCAGCCCCTCTAGCAGCAATAGCAACGAGAGAGCAGGTACAGTGGATTGGCAGAGGACTTCAATTTTGACCAGACAAGTAATTCACAACAGTGTAACCGGTGGGCAAGTAGCCAGCAAGCAGTTTTTTGGGGACTGACAGCCTGCATGCTTGTTGACATTTGCATTTACAGTCTGCCAGGCACACTCCAGGAGCTGCCTGGCTAAAGGTAACACAAATGTCAATTAAGTGGGGGAAAATCTGTGCCTTCCTCCTCCCTCCCCTCATCTCCTTCATATAGTTTCACATTCCAGTGGCCTATTCAGGTTATTTCTTTGTTTCAGTGGCATCCAGTTGCCCAGGTATGGCAGTTATTTAGCATGCAGGAATGAAGCTTTGTAGTCCAATGTGCTGCATTATCATATTTGCTCTGTCTTTCTGTCCGTTTGTGGTGCTCAGGATCTTAGGACTTTTTTAGGGGGAGAAAAGCAGCGCCCCTTCCTCATGCTGCTGAAAACTCACCTCCTCCTGCTCCTTCCCCCAGCCTGGGCAGATTTGTTTTCTGTTTAAAAGAGGCAGAGCACACAATTATTTTCTGCAGCAAAAAATTAGGAATAACACCATATTCTTCCTCACAGTGCTTCCCATCTTACCAGTGGACCAGAGAACAGCTTGATATGGGAATGCTCATCTTCTGTTGCTGTCAGATCTCTTCTGAAAGACCTAGTTAGGAACTAATAAGTCCTGTTCTCCCAGCATGCAAAGACTTTGTATTTTGGATTAAATAAAATGTCACCTGTTGTAGTTAGATGCCATGTTGTGCTGTTTTCGTAATGCTCAACCTTTTGATGAGTACATCTTGAAAAATAGAGATCCTTAAATCCTTTTATTTCCCTTTTCCCCTCTTTTTCCCCCTTTTCTCTGCATGCATTACCAGGAGGAACGGGGGGATCCACCACAGACCTGCGCAGCAGTCTGCAGCTTCTCCCTCTGCCTCGCTGCAGGTCCCCCCGGCCGGCCGGGAGAATGGGAAGCATCGCTTTGCTCACCGGGGCACCTGGAGCTCCTGCCACGCAGCATCACCCGAGGAAGCAGCGGAGCAGTGGCCTTTCTGTGCCCAGCAAAGCCATGTGGGCCATTCGGAGGTACTGCTGGCTGCCTGCCACTGTGTTGTGGTTTAGTTTGTAGCCAGTCCTACCTTACAATAGTTTGTCAATTTTTGGTTAACTTTGGAGTAGCCATTTTTATCCTAGGATGTGCTGCCATTTTTCTTGTGCTACTGGAGAGGGAAGAGAGGGGAAGGTGGAAGGAGACTTAAGAAAAGAAAGAGGATAGAATTGAAAAGGGTATGTCTTCTGCTTGGGAAGAAGAGAATATCTGAGGGCTGTCCATGTCCTGAGACTTTCTATCCTAGTATGATATTAGGCAATGCTCCTTTTCCCAGCTTCTCCGTGGAGAAAGCCAAAACTGTAATGCTAATTTGAATGTGAAGGAGGCATATGTGCATGTGTACAATAACGTCTGAAGTGAGTGCAGTGTAAGCAGCATATTATGTGATATTGCTATATATCTACATATACACATGTCTGTAGGTATGATTTGTGCACATGGATGTACATACATATATGTGTGTATGCATATTTATGTATATATATGAAAGCAGTATATATAGTAGCCACTTCTGCTTTATGCTTAATAATGTGCATGTAATGGTGAGAGCTGGGCTTGAGCAGTAACAGAAGGATTTTCACTGGTCACATCCAGCAGTTCTTGGCATGTTCACTGGGGAAGGCAGGAATCCAGGACCACACTCTGGCATGGGGCCATCGCTTGGCACCCTTATCCCTGTGGAACTTCAGAGTTAGTAAGAGCATTTGAGGTGGTGTGACTCAGCAGCCGCCCCACGGATGTGTGTCAGAGCATGGGGGGGTTTATTTTAATGTTGACTTTTGTACAGTTTCCCTGGTGGTCGTTGTCCAGCTTGTCCTTTGTTGCTAACTACAAAACTCTCACAGTATGATTTCATTTAGGGACCTGTCATAATGAATTGCCCTGCACTGCCTACTCCTTGGAGAAAGCATTTTGTTCCTTAAATAGATCAAGAAGATAGATCAATTCTCTGATCAGTTAATGGTTGGCACATGAACGGGCCTCATGCAACACTCCTGAAATCTGGAAAAGGGAGTGTTTTATTCCCACATAACTCCCCTCATTAATCAGTTCAGTAGGAACTGTTTGTTTGTTGCTTTTTGTGTTGGGTTTTCTTATAAATAATCTTGCTGCATCAGTAGTGATGGCATTTAAGGGTTACGTGGGATCTGTAGCTTCCCATATCAGAGAGTCTGTTTTCTTTTTCCCTGCAGATTAAATGGCTCAACCCACTTGAGAGCTTCTGCCCTGCATGTGTTTTGTCTGATTGGTCTGACTTGGGGATGGTTGGGTTCTGCTTTTAACGAGGAAGGGAGTGGCTTTGGTCCAGTTGCCTCTCAGTGTGGGAATCTGTGCCACAAAAGTAGTACAGAAGTTGAGGCTTTTTGGAGTGGGTAAGTGCTGGCTGCTGCAGCATTGGAGGCTTTTCTGGCCATTGGGAGCGGCTTCCAAGATTGTTTGTTCACATTTATTTCTTTTCCTGTATCCCAAATGTTCAGCACAATTGGAAAGCTTGGGTCACCCCAGTAACTTCTGGTATGCCGGGCCAGAATGGGCTGTCCAAAAGCCTCATTTGGCATTTTGCCTCTAAAGTTGAGGACCTGGTGTGAAGGAGTAACCTGAGTGTGACACTGATGCAGCTGCTATTTGCTCCCTCCATGTTTCTCTCAATGCTTCTCGTTGGTATTTTTGTTTGTTTCCATTTTCCCTGATGGATACTATGGTGGAGGATACCAATATAAAAAGCATCTCCTGTCTTACTCCATCTTCTTGTTCCTTGTTTCTTTTACCCGTTTCTTTCTTTCTTCCTACTGCTCCTTTCCCCTCTCCTTTGCTTTGTACTTTTCCCAGACACCCTCACCCTGCCCCTGCTTTTGGGAGCCTCTCTTTCGTACACCAGGGGGAAAGCCTCAGGTTTTCCAGCTTCAGCAGAGGCTGCAGAAGTTGTGTTGGAGAGGCTGTGCACGTGGGATGGCTTTGGAGGGAGCTCATCCGTGCTGCCAACTGGCATTTGCTTTCCGGCAGCTGCCTCTTCGAGTATTGTAAAGGATTTCTGCACAATGCAAATCTAGCTCCGCGTGTACATAGCTGCTTTCTTTTTTAAAAGGGTCTCTCATGGTGCAAGCTGCTCAGCTTCTCTTTTCAAGTGACTGACTGTGTACAACACACTTGCAACAACCTGTTGTCTGATGATGGTTCACTCTGGGGTGCCCAAAGTAGAGCTGGCATGGTCCCAGTGACTGAGAGGGAAGCCTATTGCCAGACATTTGTATGAGAGTTGTGCCTGAGAGCCTTGGGAGAAAGCCTGGGATGGGTTAATGGATGCTGCACACTGCTGGCAACCTTCTTTGCTAGTTTTTGCCTTGCTCTGAATTCCTCTTTCCTTGAAGGCTTAGAGGATAACTTTTTGTTGCATGGAACGACAGCCTCTTAGTGCCTGAGCAATTTGACCAGTGCCTGCTTGTCTAATGTCAGTGGTTGATGGTCACTACAAAAAAACTAACTATGCTGCTACAGCATTTGTAATTCCAAGAGATCTTCTCAATTCACAACCACGTGGAGCGTGCTTGCAGTCATATGGAACAGCAAGATTAAATGTATTGCAGCTCACTGACTCTCAAAATGATGTTCACCTCACATAGAGTCTGTGACCACTACCTGATCTGATTGCAGCCTTCTCTTTACTTCCATTTGCTGACTCATCTCATAGAGTAGATTAAAATGGTTGAAATATGCTGTACACTGTCTTTAGTGCTATTGGCAGATTGCATGATATGAAGTAGGAAGCGCTCAAGGCAATTGCTCTATTAAAATACAATCCATCTTTTCTAAAGTAAATTCTCGCTATAGATGAAAAAAGGTAGAAGGAAAAAAATTGAAGTCACTGTGTAATACACAAAATTAATTGCACAATTTCTCCTCTGCGATCGAAGTTTCTATGGCTCGTGTGGGTCTTTTCCATGACAAAAGGGAGGGGGAAAGATTTTAAGTATTTCAAAAACTCCAGAGTTGGAGGGCAGATTGGGCACAGTGCAATAACTGCTGGTACCTTACCTAGTGCACCAGGTTGCTCGTTGTAAGGGCTTCATTACAACAGAATAATTGTACACTGTTTAGTAGGTACTTTTAAGTACTTGTGATCAATTACATTTCGATTTAATAATAATTTATTACATATCTTGCTACTAGAGCTAACTGAAAAATGCAGGAAAATGTAATGGAGGAGTTAAGGGAATCAGTCTAATTAGTAGTAACTGGAGTTAGTTATGTAAATTCTTAGTACAGAATGATTTCCGTTCTTTATTGTCACTTGCTTGTCAGCTATTCAATGAATGTGGGTGTTACAGTCCTGAATGCCTTCAGGAGTAAGGAATGAGTTAGTCTGGATGAAATTGCAGGTTTTATTACTATGATTTATTGCAATTTTGGGGGATGCTGGCATATACACTGAAACAGGGTGGATAGGATCTCTAACGAGTTTGATCCATCTCCCTGAGTTTTAAGACCTGAAAGAGACTTGTGACTGCACGTGTACTCCTATATGACACAAATGCAGAAGTGCAGGCAGGAGCTTTTATGTCAAGCTTGGACTTCTGTTTGGGGCAAGGCCAGACCTTTGCTGCTTTCACTGCAATGGTGCAGTATACACATGTGTCCTATTAAAAAGCATTGTCAGTGCCAACGCTTTGCTGCTCACCATAGCGATACTCTTGTCAGATCCATGAATATGTTAAAACAACAAGTTGTCACAGTCCTTTGTGCAAGCTGTGTCTGTAGTTATTGTCGCTCATTCTCTTTTTCTTGATTTGTTGAACCCACTGGAAAACAGAGATCTG
The DNA here is from genome assembly GCA_017639245.1 of Myiopsitta monachus. Classification (NCBI taxonomy): domain Eukaryota; kingdom Metazoa; phylum Chordata; class Aves; order Psittaciformes; family Psittacidae; genus Myiopsitta; species Myiopsitta monachus. The sequence continues at coordinate 76,309,808 of CM029920.1, forward strand.
TTTCTTTTTTATTTTTTTCTCTTACTATTTTTAATTCCAAGGCTACATATAATTGCAGTCACGCCGTGTCAGACATGCCTCGCGCTCAGCATTGCTAAATGCTGTCCTGCCTGTGGATACCCTCATACCACCTAATCACCCGGATGGTTTTGAGCTTTGAACAATGATCCTATGGTGAGCCCACAGTCTAAGCTTCTTGAAAAACAAGACTCCGTAATAGCTTGCGTACATCTGGAACTGAAATCTGTTTCTCTTTGGTGATCTAAAACCTGATTTTCATTGCATCTGCTGGTGGTGATTTAGCTGGTGAGACCTTTCCTTTAGAATGGACAGTAGGCTGGTGTTAAAGATTGACATTTTCCACATACATGAACTGTTATATCAGATTTTTGTGGTGGTTGAGTTTTGGTTTGGTTTGGGTTTTTTTCCCCAGCTGACAGAATGAGAGAAGAAGCAGGTGTACTTGGAGCTGTGCTCAACAGCATCACTTTAATTCTGTGTATGCGCAGAAGAGAATGAGGGAGCTCACTACTTGTTATCACTGTGGGATCCAGGCACAAAACCCCATTGATCCAAAATTCAATGAAATCCTTAAGGCTAAAGCAGGGATAAGTGTGATCTGATGACTAAACTGGCAGCAATGTTCCTTTCTTTCGCAGTAGCAGGGGAAGGAAAATGGAAATGCTTTGCAGAATGTGGTGCGTTCCAGGGATGGCTGTGCTGGCCCTGAGATTGACATGCTATGAGGAAAAGTATGTTAAGGTCATAACGTGTGTTCCCTGAGTCCCTACGCAGTATGTAGTCAGTTGTTTGAGCTGAAACAGATGCTGTTTTCCAACATGAAGGAAGAGCAGGAAGGGGGGAATCAAAGCGTTGGTACACATAACTTGTGACTGCATAGCAATTGCTTGGTGTTGATTTGGCGTTTCCTCACTGGGTGCTTCCATTTCTAATTCTTGTGTAGCATTGGTTTGGTTTTTTTTTTAACTAATTTGCCAGTGTAGCACATTCCCGCTCTCACATGAAATTCCTGTTCAAAAGGCGGAGGTCTCAGCTGCACTTTTTAATGCTTCCTCTTGCCAGCGCAGTGCAATGCTGTTTCCTGGATTCATAACCAAGATAAGCAGAGCAGTGTGACCAGTTTCCCAGATACAGGATTTCATGTGTGCAAACTTTACCTTTTCTTGAAGTTTAGAGGGAGTTTTGTAGAGGAGGATGTGGCTCAGGAATATGAAACTGCCTGGGTTATAGAAGTGTGAGGAAGACCCTTTCTGTAAGATGTGGTACAACTTTCTTAAACTTCAGTAAGTTGTTCTTGGTAGCACTCACACTACCCTGAAGGTCATTGGTGTCTGCATTTATATGTAAAGTGCAGTGGTAAACAGCACTGCATACTTATGAGAGAACACCAAGGTAACTATTATTAACATATTATTTTGGTCGGGGGCAAACATACAACGGGAGAAAAATGTGGATGCTCGTTGCTGGCTTAAAAGGTCCTTGCCGTGCAACAGCAAAATAGCAAGGAAGGGATATAGGGCTTTGCAAACGCCAGAACAATAGTTAGTGGAGAAATTCCAGGAGAGTTTGGGATTCAGCCTGTGCTGAAAGAGGTCTGGGGGTCCGGCCATCAAAATGATTTTCTTCTGTAGGAAAGCAAAACGAGTAACCTGGAGCATTAAGCAACGGAGGCAGCCTAGGCTTTTCCCTTCCTTCCTCTCTCACTGGTGATCTCCAGGGGGTTGTGAGGTTTTGAAAATAAAGGAGCAAGCTCCTGGTCTGTGATGCTCTGAGCAAAGGTTGGTGTTGAATTGCCTCCGTGTGACAGGAGAGAAAAGGAAGTGCTGAATTGTCACTGGTCTTGGGCTGATTTTTTTTAGGGAATTGATGTTTAAAATTGAACTGAGAATAGGACAGCACAATTTTGCTCCAAAAGACAAGCGGGGCTCTGAGTCCCAAGGCACAGTTTGTGCTGAAAGATGACAGATAATTGACATTGTTATCCTGATAACAGTGGGATGATGCTTCTACGATGTTGCAAGCTTTTGTTAATTGTAGCAGGTTTGCTAAGGCTCTGGCATTCTTTTATTCAGTTAGCTTAAGTTTTGAATGAGGCTTGGCCCCCCTTGGGGAGCTGTATTGCAGAGGTGGATTTGTCGTGTGGTTTCCTCTTCTCAGAACTTGGTTCTTTAGACCATTTTTTCCATAGTGAATCTGAGCGATAGATCTAGCTACTGCTTTGCCTGTGTCATGTCTCCGTAGGAAATGTTTGCTAGCAGTATGTGAATCTTATTCTCCTTCACCTGCAGTCAGTGATGACATTTATAGTCAGGCTGAGATGGTAGCTGAGGATGCCAGAAAACTCTGCTAGAGTCTACAAACATGGGAGAGGTGGGTGCCGCTATGCTTATAGCTTTGGATTCAGCCAAGGATTTATGCACTCTGGCCTGTGACTGTCTTCCAGAGAATCCTTGTGTAAACTTGGGAAAAGAATTATATATCTCTGTTCCCATGGCATGCGCTGGAAGATGAAGCGCAGTAATGCACTTTTCTACCTCTAGATTTGTGATGTGGTGGTTGTTTTAAGACTCCACCCCAAAAAGGCCAAGGACTCTCTGTTTTATGCATACTTGTGGCATTATGTGTCTCAGTCTTTGAAATCTGCAAGTGCTGTTTCAATGCAAGTAACTGAACTCATTGCTTCCTAACTAAAGTTTATTCAAGAAACAGCACTGCTTTGGTATGGTGATAACTGTTGTTGCATGCACACACAAAGGCATGTTTAGACATCATTAGATGCAAAATTATGTACTCACCAGGTAAGAAAGGCCTGATTTAATCTTGGCTCTGTTATGTGTTTATATTGTGACAAGTCTTTAATTACACTATCGCACACCATTTTTTTCTGCATGATTCCTGCTCTGTTCATTGCCCAGAATGGATGTGGCTCAGTTAATGAGCAACCATTCAGTATTTTGTTTCTTCCTTGTCCAGAGCATGGCCCCATGCACAATTTATTTCGTATTATTCAAGTCCTGCTCTGAGACAGATTAAAACCATCTTGATAATTTCTCTGTGTATAAACTATCAAGTGCTGGTATTTCCTTGCAGTTTGTTGCCTTCAGCCTGTACTCTTTTAAAGTACTTTTGGCATAGTTTCTGGATGTGTAATTTCCTTGCTTTTCAAAACAAGTGGAGTGAATGGCCCGAAATTTTGCAGTAGGGAGCCACATGGGTGTGAACAGTTGGATTGAAACCTTTGGATCCAACCCACTGACATCCTGCCACTTAGGCAAGCAGACTAGCTGGTGACAGCAGTAGATTGTGCTCTAAAGGAGTTGATATTAAGAGGCAGGGGACTTTTTCCCTTGGATATTTGCTGACAGAGGAGGCACAGTGACATCATGTTCCCTTCCAGACTTGGAGAAGAATAAGGCCTGGCATGTGCAGCTTCTTCTGGCAGCCCCTTCCTTCCTCTGTCCCCAATTTTTGTCCTTCCTTCTCTACTCCAGCCTGCCCTTATCTCTTCCCTTGCGTTCTTCTACTTAGTCATTTAGTTGCTTCCAATCATTACCTCTCAGGGTTTGCCTTTTGGATCTTATGGCTTTCCTGAAAAGCTACTGTGTGATAAACTCCTTCTCCAAGCTAGCTCCCAGAGTCCTTGCCCAGCCAATTCAGGGGCCTCCACGTATGGGCTTTGTACTGTGTATCACATCCTCCATGTGCTTCCCACTCCCCCTGTCTTTTGGGTTCAGTCTCCTGCTGTGGGAGCTTTGCCCAACTAGGGGACAAGATCCTTCTTTTTTTTTTTGAGCTGTCTGCGCTTACTCTCTCTTTCCTTACCTCCTTCCTTCCTCTGCATGGGTTTCTGTTCCATGGGCTGCAAAGCCTGGTTTCTTTTTGACCTCTTTTCTACAGCTCTGGGGGTTCAGCTCGCCTCCACCCCTGCACCCAGCTTGTGAGTTTTCCCTGTGCTTGCTGCCTGGGTTTGAGGTTGAGTGAGCCTGGAGACCCAGGCAAAAGCCAGGAGCCTCTTCGGCTCAGGTGCTTGGCATGGCACTGAGCCACAGTTACTTGTACTCTTGGCTTATTTGTGTACGGAAATGAGAGCACTTGTGCACACTTGTTTGAACAGAAGAGTCTCGGGTTTAAATCTTACTTCTTCTGTTGGGTTGTTATAGCTGCTTTTCTGGGTAGTTTTGGGGTTGGTTTTGTCCTGCAGTACAGAAAAACACCCCTCTCCCTATTTTTAAGTCCTCCGAGAGGAAGTAGAAAGTAAATAATATCCCCGTGACTATTAATATATGACAGTATCGAGAGGCCCTGTTTATTTCAGTAAGCAGCAAATAAGTAGTTTGGCTTCGTGTACATTAAATGTCAGAAAATAGGGAGCAAAGCTGACTATGATGTTTTTCTTAGGTGATGATGACTTAACATGTTTTATTTATTTTTAGGGAAGACCTTTTAGCCTTCTAAAGATCCTTTAGACCTTCGTTTAGTCCATAAAACTATGTTTTTGTGAATTCTGGAGTGGGAATTGTGCCTGGGACAAAGGACCACATTGCGCAAAACAGAATCAGGAGGGAAAGTTAATGGCTGCTTTTGTTTGGGTGTTTTTCCCCATCATCTGAAAGATGCTGATCGCTTATTCATTCGTGTGCAGAAGGAATGTTTTTTTGCCTCTCATTAATGGGAGTTGTGTTTAAGCCCTGCAGTTGCAGTCGCTTCATTGTATGTCAGCTTCTCTGTTGGCTGTGTTACTAATTGGAAATCCCCAATCTGTAGGTGCAGTCTTGTTTGTCCCACAGCTGACTCACAGGAGACTCTGTTCATTCCTTTTACTTCACAGGACTGCCTTTTATTCACAGTTCATGGCAGTCTCATTAAACCGAGCGTTTGAAACAGCAGCGTGCCCGTGTTCATTGGCTTTGTCTGAAAGCCCTGTAACCTAGTGTCAGGGAATTAACAGCAGCTCAGAAACAGAAAACCCTTAATGGCTTGCCAGGTCATTTTCTTTGCAATAAATCTGGGTTAGTTTGACATAGAACAGTATTTCAGTCACCCAGGAAACAAAAAAAACCCAAAACAAACAAACCACAAAACCTGAAGATAGATGAAGATGATACCCATATTATTGCAGAGCTAATCTAATTGAACAGTTTCTCTCTTACATCTTTGACTTTCAGGCACATTTTTGGATATCTAGTGGAAAGGAGACATTTAGGCTGTTCTTAGGACTGAAGGATTCAGCTGTAACTACCTAACTTATTAATGACTGATAGTTTCCAAGCTGGTCTGTGTCTCCTCTGTAAACCTGGTAATCACAGCAAGTATTAAGAGAAGGACAGCAAACTCTCAAGACTAAGTTACATGGCTTTAGGTTTTCACGAGCTGATACAAGCGATCATTTGCTCAAAACCATGAGAACAGCAGTCTTACCAAATGCAACTTTAAGTGGATGGTTCCAGTTGTGTGATGAATGTTACTTTGTGTTTTGTCTTTTTTAATGTGAAGTAGATGTTGAGATTTAATTCTTGGTTTAAAAAGACAAAATCTGTTAGCATGACTGATGCTTCTCCCATCCTCCCTGTATGCTTTCCAAAAGGAATAGATCCTTCCATGATTAGAAACAAGTAGTATATCCACTTTCACATTTACAATTCAGTTATCCCAATATTCTTTTCCAACTAGTGCATTAAAAACCTTAATCCTCTACTTGGCTTGGAAATGCTGGAACACACATTTCTCTCCCAAGTGCAGATCTTTGAAATGCAGATTTTTTTGTTGCTATTCTTTTAAGCAGTTTCCAGAATGTGAATGTCCAGGAAGCTGCAGCGCAGAAGGGACTCTTACAAATGCATTCCACATTCCCAAACACCCGTGCTGGAATTCAGATACAGGCCAAAATGAGCCTTGAAAGACAAGGTTTCCTCTTGGGCTGTTGGAACACTACTATTGAGTGTTTGCTTTCCAGGTCTGACAGGTCTTGCAGCATCTGGCGGTGCTCTGCTTTGCCTTATGAATTCTCATTACCGGCCGCAACTGATCATGGAGCAGTTTAAATGAAAATCTTCCACTGAAATACATTGTGGTGGTTGTTATTTTTTCTTAAAGCCACCTTTCTTGAAGCTAGGCTTGGTTGTCTTAAGCAGGCGTCAATTCTTCTGTTGTGTGGATAATGCAGGTGTTCCCTCTGAAAGCTTCAGTTGGCAGTGTGTTTGCATAGGTTCTCTGTTTAGTCTGGTGACTAAAAGTCCGCTCGAATCTCTCCTTTTGTCACCTGTGAATCCCTTGGTTTTGCAAATCACCTATTTCAGTGAGGAAATTATTTCAGTCAGGAAATACTAAGCACAAAATTTGTATTTCGAAACTAAGTAAGGTTGTACTTTGATTGTACTAGTGCAAAAACTATGGAATAAAATACAGTTTTCATCCTATGCAAGATGCCAAGAAACCTGCTGGATGTTCTCTTTAGAAAACTAGAAGGAAAAACTCTCTTCTCTGTTTTCCTCTGAGACAAGGACCTTATTGATTGTTCAAGATAAAATTCAGGGATAGAGTGGTTGTTGGTCAGGGGTGGAAGGGAGAGGGAACATTATTTCCCTCCCATAAAATGCAGTTTTATCTCATCATACAACCCTGTTGCATGTATCATTCTCGCAAGACCATGTTAGGAATTTCTGCAGAGACAAAGCTGCTGTGAAATGGCAGTCTTGGATTCTCCTGCAATATTTTGACATTGCTTGATTTAATTGCATTTACTGTAACCTCTGCCTAATCTCATGACAGCAGCTTGTATCACTGCTGTGCCTGTGAGTTATCTATAAATATTTGAACCAGGAATGTTTCTTTTGTATTTTGGTAGTAAGCTGGATTCATTTTGTTGTTGTTCTCCCCCATTCTCTCTAGTGTTAATTATGTCACACATTTATTTCAGAGAATGAATTGTTTAGAGCGAAAATGGTTTTGGTACAAGCATCAGGAATTTTCATCTTTAGAAAGCTGTCACCTGCTCTGTGCTCTAAATGGCTGCTAATGCCAGTCTTTCTAATCTAGCCATTACAGAACAACATTCCTTTGCTAATCTTGGCTACTGAATCACTATCATGACCCTGCTCATGTTCCTGAATGGTATCTCCATTATGGAATTACTCAATATGGAAAAACCAAATTCCTTCATTCATTGACCATATAAGCTTTTGGAGATGATGAATAACTTTTCACCCAGAAGGCATTTGTTCATCTGTTTGGTTTAGTACTGTGCATGAATACAGGAATTTTTGCATGATATTTCTTCAGAGGAGGAAGCCCAAACAAATACTTTATACTAAGATTTGTCTGTGGCACTCATAACAATACATTCAAAATAATAGAACATTGTAGGAAAACTGTATGAAACCAGTGGTCCATCTGGCTCCAGTCTCTGTTTTCTAACTGTGGTCATTACTAGATGCTTACAGAGAAGGAAAGAATGGGAATAGGGCCAGTACGAGGTAATCTTTCCTCACCGTGCATGCTGAGCATGTGCCAGTCAGTGATTTAGAGCCTGTGCATGTGGATGCTTTATCTGTAGCACTGTGTTTTAAGACTCTCCATGGACCTGTCCTCTGTGGAGTTGCCTAATTCCTCTTTTAGAATCCTTCTCTCCTCTGACTTTGAGGGCATCTTGTCACAATGAGTTCTGTGATTTTATTATGCACTATGAAGAAATCTTTCACTTTGCTTGAAAACTGAGAATTTCACGGGGAGCCCCTTGACTTTGTGTGATAAGATGTAGAAAGTAATTTCTCTGGTTACCTCCGCAAGCCCTTTGTAATTTTATGATATCCTTATATGCACTCCTTTCCAGGGTGGAAAGGAGCTGTGTTCTGTTGACTTGTCTCTTCACACAAAAGCTATACCCTTTCCTGTGCCTCTTCAATCTCTATTAGATCCTTTGAAAATTGGACAGAGGAAGGGGAGATCTAATAACATGCAGTACTCTGGATGCAGGGGCACCTTGGATTTTTATTCAGTGTATTATTGCTTGTTTCTGTTCTAAACATGCTATTCAAAAGCTGCATTTTTCAGTGCTGATTTATGGCACCACTCTTTTTTTTAATTTATTATTAATTCTTTTGTTGTGACTGCAGTCTGTGTGGGTAGCTGACATGTACAGTAAAAACCTGAATGGAAAAATCTGAGTATCTTTTACTATTGTGGTTTGAATTCTGAGCACTGCCTCTGGCTGAAGAGTATCCTGCAACTACCTGGCCCATTTCCCCCATTACAGGGGAAAGGCTGGAGCAAGGTGCTGAGCTAAGCTAAGATGGGCCTGGCTGATTTCAGGGCCAGAGACAATACCATCAAACTCTGTAGCTGCTGTATCTTGCCTCAGTTACCTTGATCTGGGTTATAATATATGTACAATATATCCTCCCTTTCTTAACTGCTATTTGGGCGTGAGTAATAACTCAAAGTAACCTGGCTTGGGCAATGCTCGTGGACTTCCCCAGACATCCACAAGAATGAGCACTTCTCACTGCTTTTTCTTGGCTTCAGCTGTTTTCACTTCTGCTTAGCAGTGTAGTTACAGTGCAAAGGGGCTGCAGCTGCTGTCTCAGCTGCCTGGGACCCAGGTTATACATGTTGTCTCTGCACCAATGTCTATGTTCCATCAGCCAGGGAAAAGTGTTCTCTCTCCAAACCAAAGAACAGGAAGTCTGAGCATTTGCCCCAGTTCACAAACAAAATCTGACATACAGCAGTGATGTTTGGGAAACCGGGGTTTCCCAAATCATAAGCAGATCCGCTGTAGCAAAAGTCTTGCTATTTTTGCTGGTAAATTGTCAATTTCTCTTAAAATTTGCTGAAAAGTGAGGGCTCCTTATCCCTCTCCCCTTTGGTCCACGCTAAGAGCTTCGTCATTTGTCCTTTTAAGTACGAAGTTGTAGACAGTGCAAGCCGTGAAAGATGCTGTCCCAGGGTTTCACGTCACTATTTGTTGCATTGTTTGCTTTGATCTGATTTGGCCTCTTGACTCCATCAAAAGTGCATTTCAATGTGAATTAATTAAGAGAACTGTATTTTTTTCTTTCAATTGCCTTTGAAAGAGAAGTGGTCCCAGATGGCATTAGGGAAGGAAGGAGCATTTTTTTTCTCTCCACAAGCCATGCTTTTTTCGTAGACCAAAGGCTTTCTCTGCCGTTATGCTTTGGGAGTCTGCAGTTTTGATGGATTGAAGGTGCTTTCTCCCAGGAATTTGGAAATGCCAGAACTAAATGAGGCCGCCTCAGTGGCATTCCAGCCCAAATGAGCAGCTTTCTAATAACGAAGATGACTTTAATATTGCAGCATCCTATCTCTGCAGGCGCTCAGTTAATTATGAGGTGTGAATAAGGAATATGTTTCACAGTGCCTTAACAATTTTCTGAGTTCACTGATCCATAAACAAGATTATTTCCTAATAGTCCTTCAGAGCTGCCATTATTACATGAGGGTGTTGAACTTTAAATTAAATTAAAAATTATCATCCTCAAAGTTTGTTGAGCCACAGCTAATCTTTTGAGAGTGTTTCCAGGATTAACTATTTTTAAATTGCTTAGCTATTTGGGAAGGAGAGAATTTTGTGTCATTCCTGCTGTGCCATTTTTATAAAGACCACACTGTAGCAACTCTCTGCTGGGAAATGCGGATTAGATATTAGACCCATTTTTTTCTCTTTCTTTCCAAAGTCTCTTCTGACACTATCAGACAGCTGATGTTTTGGAAGGAAACTGCTTTATCAAGGTACGTGTTCTTTGAGTTGCTGCCAGCCCAGGATCGAGGGACTAAATTTGGTTCCTGAATGCCAGCTGTTCCAGCCTGGCTCTGTCCCTACCCCTTAGCCAGTTTGTGCAGGATGGAAATGAAATGGGCTACTGGTGCAGAACTGTCGGGCAGTTTGCGATCTCTCGGAGTTGTGCAGAGCTACAGCTCCTTGAAGACGTTTTTACCGTTACTAATAGTGTCATTGTAGATTTTTAAGGTCAAGAGCGACCGTTTATGATCATCTAATCTGAGCTGGAGCGTGGTGGAAGAGACAGATCTTAACTTAGATTTACTGCATGAAGTTTACATTTCTCTTTGAGCTGTGTCGCATGTCTGTCAGCAGCCCTGACTTTAAAGACTTGATGTGATGGAGTGTTTGAAATATCCTTAGGTGGATGGTTGCGGTATGCTATTTGTGCTGTTAAAAATGTGTGCCTATTCCTAGTCTGATTTATCTAATTTGAGCTTCCAAGCACTGCATCTCATTATGTCTTTTTCCACTAGATTAAACTGGGCTCTCCTAGTTGAAAGTTTTGCAGTCTGTGGTAGTTGTTTTACCGTTCTTCCAGACAGACTTAAAGGCCAGGCTTCCTCAGGGTATGTCTACCCAGCAGTCGCTGTTGTGATGCAGTTAATGTACTTGGATCTGAACAAGTGTTGGATTAGGTAGCTTGGGTCCTGCTAATAATATGTCCGCAATGGCATGGGGATCAGAGTAGGTGAAGCAAGCTCTCTAAGCATTTGCCAATATTTCTTTTTCTTTGATTTTTTTGTTTTTTTCCCCCTCTGTACGTTGTGCTGAAGTTTCAAAGCAGTAAAATACAGTTAATTTTTGCAGTGCAGAATTTACATATTGTAAAAGTCAGTACTTTGCTGACTAAACCCAAGTAGATAAGAGTAAAATTAGAGTATCTTTGATGATAAATCCCTATGGGGCAAGAATGAGATATTCCCACAGTGTTTGTTGTGTTTCTAGTGCAACAGTGTTTCAAACTTAATTGGAAAATTAGTCATATGAGGAGGTGCACTTGATACTGCATCTGCACACACAGATAACATCTGGATGGTACACAGCTCTTGATCTTAATAGCATCGCTGTGCATTAACAGAGACCAGTGCTCAGAGTCTGGAGTTGACTTTTTGTCTGAAAGGGCTGTGATTGAACATGCGGTGTTCAAAATGCTGCACTGAGCCCTCGTCTGCAGTTGTAAAGTTAAAGAAAAGGAGATGGAGAACATTTGGATAGATCATCTTCTTAACACAAGATTGTCCCTCACAATATAGTTCCTATCAGGTTGGATCTAGGTTTTAGAAACAAGAAAATATACAGATTGGTATCTTTATTTCACACTCAATATGTTTTATAATCAGAAAGTATAACTTCAGAGGGGAAAAAAAACCCTTCTGCTGAATTGCTGGCAGCCTTACCTAGAGTGCGTAGGAAGCTGTCAGGAAAGCAGGGTTGTCAGGTGTTGACCTACGCTGGTGATGCTTCATTTGTGAGATTCAGTCAGATTAAAGCACAAAGTAATATGAGTAATTTGGCTCCAGGTTCAGTGCTTAAGAATACAGAAGACAGAACATTAATATCATTCTTTAATACCAGCTGAGACTGTGACCCAACTGGCAGACTACTCCGAGGGTACCGTTATCTTTTACATAACAAGTTTCATATTCTCACATTTATTTTTCTTTAAGCATCTGTCATTACCTCTTCAGAAATCCCTTACAAATTAGAGGTGCCTCTTGCATAACTGAAGAGCAATTATTGTTCCATTACCAAGTAATGAAGTGCACGCTTGCATGGAAAGAATGATGACTCTAAATATGATAAAGTTCAGCAAGATTCCCAAGATAATTTCTTGAAGTGTGTCCTACCTTCAAAGCTCGTATTTTAGTAGTTGGTAGATCTTAGATCCAATATCTTCTTTAAAAAACTGTTAAGGAAGAAAACACATACATGTGAGCCTGAAAAAGGGAGCTGCTTCCATATCAAAGTTGAGAGGTGTTTTGCATTGTCACTGAAAGATGCTTCCCTGTCATGACCCAGAGTTTGAGTTACTGAATTTGGCTTAGTGTGGTGGTTCAGTATGTTATTGCTGTCCTGGTAATTCTGCTAGGACACAGAGGAGGCTTCTGGGGGAAGTCCTGAGAGTTAAGTATAGTGGAGTCATCCCCCAAGTTATGCTTGAAGAAGAATCAGAATCATAGCATGGTTTGGGTTGGAAGAGACATTAAAGATCATCTAGCTCCCACTCTCGTGCCATGGGGCAGGGACACCTTCCCAGGTTGCTCAAAGCCACATCCAGTGTGGCCTTGAACACTTCCAAGACATTAGTTTTCAACAGGATGAAGTTGCAGGCTCTTGAGCGCATCCAGATGGTGCTCCCAGGGCCTGCCTCTGAGATTCCCAGTGTAATCACCTGAAGGAGTAATGCTGCCTGCACATTAGGAATTGTCTATTCTTGGGCTTCCAAGCACTGAGATACTTGAACAGGAAATTATTTTGAACATTTAGTCCTTACATTTAGTGCTTTTTTGTGTAGAGCTTAGTGTGATGATCACGACCTGCTAATCCCTCCAGCAGTCCCTCAGTAACTGGGACATGTAATCAAGATGATTACTGGGTCATTGCAACCGAACAGCTGGTGTCGATTGCTGTAGCTTTGTTTGGTTTTGGTACAGCTGAGGCTTCCATATCTCTTGACAGCCTCATGTCAGGTCTCAAGCCCCTGCCAGCTTAGTGAATGGGATGGCTAACAGTACACATCTGACCAGCTCACTAAGCCTGCCTGTGGGATTCTTCTCACCTTCTTAAACTAGGCTTGGTGAATTTTGGACCATTAATTTTAAAAGCCTTTTCCAATCTGTTAATGATTATTTTCTTAAATAGGTCCTCTGATGAGAGTTGCAAGATGTCTGATGGCATTAGCAAGAAGAGAGATATACTCCCTGATTCAGTAAAAGAAAAAATCCAAAACTTAAACAAACGAACACCATGCATACGATCATTTGCAGGTGATTCTTAAAGTAATCTTCCTTCTATCAAAGAAACATCAGATGTTAAGGGACTGCTTGGCTCATCAGACATAGTCCTCTGTTATCACATGCTGCTAGTTACCTAATCCCTTCCATAGACTGGTTCAGTGCTGCCTCATGTCCAGTTGGATCATCTCCATGTCTTCCCTTGAATCGCTGCTCCACAATCTGACAGGTTTGCTTAGAAAGCTTTCTTTTCCAAGCCTAAATACCTCGATGGCCAATTTAAGCCCACTTAAATGTTGTGTTTGTGCATCTCCTTTGCTTCCTTCCTTTGTGTGCCTGTGTGATAATGTGTAGGCACACAGACCTAAAAAGACTGTCAGGTGGTGTACAAAACTGGTGTTAGTGTGAGGATTCAGTAGCAACTCTTTATTTTGTATGTGTTCCTGGGGAGAGGATGCAGAGAATTGCCATGGGTTGTTGCTAAATAATGTAAAATAACCTTCTTGCTGGTGTTATTTAGGCAAGCTTTGTGAGCTTTGTGTAGTGACAACGGCTGAGACTCTCCAGAGAAGCTGCCTTTGCTTTTGCCAAGGGGAAGGGTATGTTTGGAGTGCTTGTTTTTATTTTTATGTTTTTCCTTTGGTCAAGTGCCATGAAAATCTCAGCAGCTTCAGAAACTTATGCTTTTCGTTCTGACTCACAGCCATTTTGAGAAAGCACAGAATGAAAACCATCAGCAACTGCAAATGCATGTGATAAAAAAACATACCACCAGTATCCTCACCAAATATGTTTAAGGTCCATTTATAGGAGAATGAAGCAGTAGAGAACCTCCTGCATTATCTTGGTAACTAGTGAATAGGAAAAATGAAGTTATTTTGGATAGTGGCTCGTGCTTGCTGTTGTGTTTGACAGTACAACTTGTATTGTTGTACACTAGTGCAAAACATGTCTAAGTCAGATGGGAACTGAACCTGGACTTAAAACTTAAGTATCAAGACTTTCCCAATATGTTAAACAAGAAACTTGATGCTGCTTGTTCTTGATGCTTCTGGACTCCCAGAGGCATTAGTTCTCATTATATCAGGCCTTTTGGAGACCTCAGCTCCCTTTTCATGAGCATGTTGGATAGGCTTCCTTTGCTATGCTGATCGGGTGCTTGTTGCCTATTGTGTAAGAGTCTGAATGATTGTGTGAAAATGACTGTAAACAAAGATAGTATGAATCCTAGTTTAAAAAGCCCAGGATGATTGTCTTTCCTTTCCTGGTAATGAACTTCCCAGAGGCACATCTTCCAAAAGGGATGTCTGTCTTTTTGCTAGTCTTTACCATGGATTTACATCCACAAAGTCCCAGTAGAAAGTATGCCTTTTACTGAGTAGAAATGACTTGTTCTTTTTTGGCTAGACAGCCTAAAAGGGCTGCAGGACCTCTAGGGGAGGAATGTGTACTTCTGTCTTGCTGGGAAGGTGTGTAGGCATGGTCATCCCCATGCCTAGCACAATCCCAGGGATGACTGACCTTTCTTCAGCCGCTGTGTGAAGCTGAGGGCTTTCCTTGGCCATAGCTGGTCTGTGTGGACAGGTGAGATAATACTGTACCTGCTGTTGTAGTTGTAGTTTAGGTTGCTGCAGGGTGAGGGAAGTCCACTATGTGCTGGGTTGTTCTATCTGTCAGCTGTGGAGCAATAGCTTCAAAGGAATGGCTGTGCAACTCTGCACTGGAGCAGCCATCACTCAGCAGTGGCACCAGCCCTGTTTTTGCTAAAGGGGAAAAAAAAAAGCTGAAGAGGAAATAACTTGGAGCTGCATGTATTAGTGGTCTGAAGTGTTTCTGGTTCAGAGGAGAGAAAATAAACTTAGTGCATGAGCTTGGATGTGTGGTGCTCTGCTGCCTCACCATCTTCTGAAGGCAGTGTGAGGTGAAGGCATTTGACACCTTTCCATACTGGCATCAGGAAGAGACTGAGGCTTCTTAACACCTCCCAGCAGTTGCGTGACTTTAATTTCCCGAGAGAGAGAAGGAATGTTGTCCTCCTCTTTCCCTGACAGGCTCTGGGAGGTGAATTTCTTTGTTTTGGAAAAAAAATGTGATCTGAAAACATTCTTTCTAGAACAAAAATAGACTGTGTGGTACAGTCCCTAGACCTGATGTGAAAGCTGAATGTTTCTGTTGTGAGGAGGTGCCTTTGGTGTCAGGCAGTGGACAGCTTCATAGATGCCATACTATTGGCTCTGAGTAACAGCCACGGTATTGGTTACATGCTGGGGTCCAAAGAGCTGAAAATCTTTGAATGTGAGGGGTTTCTGATTTCCTTCTTAGCCTTCTGGTTTTCTGGTTCAGTAAAATCTTCATATGGAGCTATTTACATTAAGAAACAGAGCTTAAACACCTCTACTCCCCTGTTTCCTCCATTTTCCTCAGCCCTCCTGCCCCCATGCTGGCCTAGCTCTGGGTGGCTCAAATGGAGAGGGTCTCTGCTCAGGGACAGTGTGCCGGCCTTTAGGATAGAGACCTGCTGCAGTGTGTGGTGAATTGCAGTGTGCATTGACCTGCTGCCTTTGGGAAAGCATTGCCATTTTGCTGCTGAACTTACAGCTTTTCAGGTTGCTTTTTCTGTCAGCAGAACTACCGATCAGTTGACATTCCCTGAGAGGCTGCTTTTTGTTGTTGCTTTAAAGGCAAATAACAATTGCAAAAGCAGCAAATGATGTCTGATGTGAATGAGCCCCCTTTATTTTGCTTTCTAGCCCTGCCGTGTTAGTAAGGGTATATTAATAGCTTTCTTACCCTTAGTTCACTTTGGAATGTTTTTGTATGATGAAGTAATATATGTGTGCTATTCAGTAGGAGCTAAGTTGTTGCTTTAGTTTTACTTTTCTTTTGTACATAAATTTAAGGCAATATATACATATTTATGGATTAGGTACCTGATGTACGAAAATGCTCCCAGAAGACAGCAAGAAATTCATACATGCAGCCCATGTTGCAAATTGTGTTTAAATAGCTATTGCCTTCATTTTCCCACACTTGAGTGGGAAATCATGCTGCAGAGAGAAATAATGACTCTGTGATAAATCTTAACAGAAGTGTGGATGAAGCATCTTTACAATGAAATATGATAATTAGCAACTGCTTTGTTTCGGATTGTGTGTTTGGATGCAGCAATTGTGTAGGTGTAGCGAAAAAGCAGAGGAGGGCCAGGATTAAGAAGTCTGGCTCTTAAATCTCCATTTTCAATCTCAACCAACCTAATATTGCATAGTAGAAGCATAGCCTGGTACAAGCACTGCGGAGAGATAAAATGCTGCATTTTACTTTTCCTTCCCTACCTCTCTGTCCTCCCAGCATCACCTCTCTGCTGTTCTCTGCAGCATGTTTTCTTCAAGATAGTTGGTATGATGTCAAAACTTTTTGTCCCTTTTCATTTTTGTGGTGATGGGGGTGGTGTTTTCGTTGCTGTGAAAACAAAAGACCCAGCCTTCCTCCATTCTTCCTGCTGTGTGAGCTTTAATTAGTGTTTTTGCAAAGTGTGTTAAGATCCTTGGATAGCAGCATAGTTTTGGCAGCAGTTCAGTCTCCTGGAGAAAAGCATATGCCTTCGTCTAGGAAAAAAATAAACTAACAGGTTTTCAGAGTTAGAAATAGGTAAAACAAAGTTAGCAGGGTTAAAAAAATTACTTTTCTTTGGCTCCTCTAACCTGAAGCACTAGTCTCATAGCAGCATATTTTCTTAGTTAATGGGTTATCTTTGCTTCTGGATCTGGGAGTCATCCCTGCTGAAATCTTAAGAACAATCTTCATTTTACTGTTTTGGAGACAAACCAGTGCATTTTGTTTCTCAGCCTTACCCTTCGCTTCTCTCTTCTCATGGCAGAAATGAGAAGGAAACTTTTAAATGTTTCAGCTGTTGTCTTTAAAAAAGATGGAGTGAATCCTTTTATTTAAGCGGTCAAAGGAACACAAACCATAAACCCCTCTGGATTGCTGTCAGCCCACAATGGGGTAAAGGTACTGAATGTATCCCATGTGGACTATGCCAGCATGGGCTGTCTGTCTGCACCAGCGCCCCTTTCTCAAGGTCTGATATTAATGTTTTGAAAGAGGTCTCTGTTTCAGTAGTGTTGAGTGGTACGTCAGCAGTGGAACAAAACTTGAAATGGTCACTTGCTTCTTAGTGTTAAATCCAAATGTAAGAATGGTGTTTCCAATGTGTTATGGGGAGGCTGTTGTGTCCCAGAGTCTCTGGCGGCCTGGGCTCTCTTCCTGCAATGCCTCAGCAGAGCAGAGCTGCTGTGGGGTGGGCATGCATGCAGCAGAGGCTGTGGATGTTGCAGAGCTGTGAAACAGTCTTGCTTTATGTGACTGCTTACAAAATACATTTAAGGAAACCAGTGTTAGGAATGTTAGGAATAACATCTGCAGTTCCTGTAAAATAGCTTCGTTCTGGGAACAGTTCTACTTTTTCCACACGCTTGCTCCGAAAAGTGGCCATGAAGCAGCTTGAGGACATCTGGAGGGCTGGAGAGCTGGTACTTCTGAAAAAGAAGGGAAGCCATTTGAGATGGGAAGCTGTTTGTTACAAAGCATTTGCTTGCTGGTGAAGATGTGTTGTACCCAGCACACTGACTAGCTTCTTGTCTTGAGAGCACAAGAAATTATGCATCCTCTGTCCTCCCATTTAATTTCCAGTGGTGGTGATGTTGCAGTTTTTACTGTGTGAGTCATTGCTGTGGAGTTTTCAGTTTGCCTCCAAAACGGAAGAGTGGATTAAAGCCCTTGAAACTTCTGATGGCAAGAAGCAGCAGCACAGGCTGTATATTCCTTGGAGAGCCATCTGATGGATAGTGTAGTGGACTGTGGGTACATCCAAGGAGGTGATAGTTATCTCTAAGGAGAAGCCTAGCAGCACAGCTAGTGCTCAGCTTGGCAGTGTTCACTGAGAGATGGACTCTGGTGAGATCCAGCAGCTGTGGGGCAGCCAGGCGCTCCCCTCTCAGCACCAAGGTGTGTGGTCCCAAAAAGCCTGTCCGAGTTCAGCATCTTGGAACTGTTTGGTCTCAGGGCTTTGGCTGAAGCAGATGACTGAGGTACGATTGCATTGACACAATCTGTAAGCTGTAAAGCAAATATCCCCACCTTGTTTTTCCGAAGTTGCCTCTGCCAAAGTGCTGTAAGACTGGCTGGCACTTCTGGCCTGGGATAAGCTCTCCTCTGGCCCTCTCATTACTGATTTTAAGCGTGTGTTACCATATCAACGTTATTTGTAGTCTCATTTCATAGTTTTACTTTTTTCCTGTCAAGAGGCAGTCTGTCTGTGTACTGCTATTGTGAGATGACAGAAGCTTTTCCATTTATGAATCTGCCTCTTTGATTGACCCACGGAGCAGCAAGGAAAAAGCTAGTCCTATGCTTTTTGGGGCTTGGCAGTCTTTTTCCATCAAAGCTGGGAACTCAAAGGCAGGGTTGCCAAGAGGGTGAAAGTATCCTGCACTCTTGTGCACAAGAAATACCAGACCCAATTTTTCTCCTTCAGTTACTGTAATTATTTTTGTCAGAGCCTGAGCTGCGTCTGGATGGGGTGGGTTTTGAGGGAGCTGAGTCCAAGGGAAGTGAGTTCCTTCTGTATCCGAGAAAGAGGGTCCTCAGAGGCTAGCTCAGGGGAAGTGATGGCTCTGCATCCCCTCTCCCCTCCCCTTTCACTGCTGATCAAAAGGGAGCATGGGGAGGCTTTTTCCCTTTGCCAAAATTTAGCCTTTCTGAATACCCCCTCAGCTGCTGCTCTTCTTGGAGGGGTACCTAGCAGCTTTCACCAGCATGTGGCTTGGGGTGCTTAGTTTTGGGAAAGTGGATTGATTTGTCAGATTCCCAATGCACGCTGTCCCAGCTGGGACAGAGCAAAGAGGGCAGGAGAGGGAGTGTGTGTGCCCTCCTGGGTGGCAATGATCCCGAGTGGTGATATGCTCACATAAATGCTGTAAATACCTAGCGGTGGGTCGGTTAGCGCCAGGAATGCTGGCGGGACACGGGTGAATAGCACCAGTGGGATTGTCTCATTCTTTGTCTAGTGCTGGCCCGCTTCCAAAAGTTGTTTTAAAAAATAATAATAAAGAAGTGGAAAGAAGTTATGATTCCTGTGGTGAAATCAGTAAGAGGTGGCTGTTGACAGAAGTGAGAGTGGGACGGGGTTTCGGCTTCCTTTTCCATAACTTTGTGGATGCTGGTATTATTTATATCAAACGTGGCCTTGCAGAGTCAGTAAGACGGATCAGTAAGGGGGAAAGAAATTGAAATAAATGAGGTATCTGGCGTATCTGAGTTTTACAGTGGGCTTGTGTGCAATTGTGGGGGTGGTTGGCTGAGGCAAGGAGTGTGACCTGGTGTGATACAGGCCTTATTCTGCACACCCATGTTTGCATCGGGTCAAAACCACGCACTCAGCTGTAGCCTTGCTCTGTGCCCAGGAGACGGGCAAAGGGACATGGAAAGTCTCCATGCATCCAGTGGTGCTGTAACATGTGCCGAAGGGGCCGCTGCTGTTAGCCTACTCACCCCTGCCCAAGCAGGCAGCAGGGGCAGCCTTGGGTTTGTAGTGCTTCAGCCAGCACATGAGCTTTAAATGTTGGTGTGCCTTTGCCAGTGAGGAACCAAAGCAGAGTGTGGCCTGATGACCTTGGAGGAAGGAGGGAAAAGAGTGAGGTGCTGTTGACTCCCAGCAGGGTGAAAATTCATTTCTTAGATTCGTCCTAATGAAAAAAAATCCCAGCTCCAAAACCCTGGATATCTGAAACAGCTTTGCTAAACTGAATTGGTTTTTATTACTAACCTTATCCATCTGTAAAAGAACCCCAAACCCAAAAACAAAGAGGAAAAAGACCCAAGCCATTTCTCAGTGATCAGCATGTTTTGTTTTTACTTTGGGCATTTTCTAAATAAGAGCTGTAGAAAAGGAGTTAGATTGAATAACAGTCACACTTTTCCCAGGGGTGGGATAGAAAGTGGAGGCTATTAAGATGCTGCTCCTTGTCCCCAGAAGCCTGGATTGCTGAAGGCTGGTCAATGCAACTTGCGGCGCTTACAAAAGTATGGTGTGGGGCTGGCAAAGGTTTTTGCAAATCTGACTTGGAATAACCAAACCATTTCAACCCAAACAAATGCTCCCTTCCTCTCAGAGTATTTTAGAAACGTCCCAGCTCCCCTGTGAAACTTTCAGTGTGGCACATACAATAGCTAAGCTTGTGTAATAAAAAAGGAAAACCAAACAAAGGAGGCAAAGAATCAGCTCCTGTTCCCTTTGGGAAGTAGTGTTTCACCCAGCAGGAAAAGCCATTTTTTGAGCTGCAGCAGACTGGGGTCAGTTCAGTACTTTCCAGGGAGACAGGAATTTACACCTCAGTGGAGTGCCTGCCAGCTGTGGTTGGTGGAGCTTGGGATAAATGATGTTGCTGTCTGGTCCCTCTCTTGATTTTGCTCATTTGTGTAAGATATTGCAGGAGAGGTCTGCCTCCTTAATCTGTATTTGCATATGGGTGCAGTAACCCCCGTTCCCACTCTGTATTTCTTCTTCCTCCGCCTGTCCCCATATCTACATTAAATGAGAGTGGATTGGGAGGTCCGCTTCATGCAGTGCCTATAGCACTTGTGGCTGGCCTTCAGAAGTTTTCTTTTTTTATTCCCCTTCAGTGTGTTCATAAGGAAGCCGAATCATTTAAACCAGCTGGAAGGTCCCTGGATTGCTACAGTTCTGTAATAGTTTCCCTCCCAGCTTATAAAACTGGCTCTCTCCAGTTTACTGCCAGGCCCTTTCATTGCAGATTGAAAAAATAAAGGTCTCCAAGGACCGTGTGCATCTCAACTCTGAGAGATCGATTGGATCAATTTGCCTCTGTGCGTTTCAGTGTCTCTGTCCTAATTCTTCAGGCAGCTGCTCTGGTGTGGAGTCAGGTAGCTGTTTGCAAAGGGAGAGACTCCTGGATCTGCTCAGGGCCCTAAACCAAGCTCATTAGAGATTGAAAAAACCCAACAAACAAAAGAAGGGAGCAGTGTGTTCTTGCTCTGGTAGAATATCAGTGAATTGGGCCAAATTTTTTTTACCTGAGGCAGCAGCATGTGTGGTTTGGTCAAGACTTTAAGCTCAAGCAGGTGATTTGTAGTGATTTTGTAATGTGAGTTTTATTAAGTTGCATGAGGTACAGTATGTTCATCAACACTTTGCCTTGGTTCATTCCATCCATCTTGTAAAATCCATTTCTTCCTGGCTCTTGTGAAAAGTGCCCTTTTCTGTGTTCGTCATCATGGCCTTGAGCTATCAATTCAAGGAAACAAAACTGAAGCAGACAACATAGTTTAACTCAAGTAAAGTTCACTTGGGTGAGCTTGTGCTCTCTGGATGAAGCTTTGACAGGCAACAGCAGCTTGGATGAACTCCATTTCATTGCTTCCTGGAAAACACTGCAGTAACCCCATGCCCTGAGCTGGTCAGGTTAGAGACTCATCACCACAGAGGAGAAGCTCCAAGCCAGGGCTGGTGTCCATAGTCTGGGTGCCTCCTATGCTTTAGCCCCATGATATGGGCTCGCAACAGCCAAATATAATAGAAACTGCTGCTGGTTTGGAGATTGCTCTTTTCTTACCCGTATGGGATCCACAAGCTAAGTGTGATTTGAAAGTTTATCTTCTTAGTGAAGATGTGTGGCTGTACTCTTTCAAAATGCTTGGCCCCTTTCTTCTGTGGGAGATGGCAGTGCACAGGGCTCACCACTTGCTTGGCTGGGCTGCAGGGTCTCAACAGAGCAGTCCCTGGTGTCTCCCTGGCATGGTTTCTGCCTCTGGCTCTTTGGTCTTGGCAAGTCTGATGGTGTTGGTGAGGATCTTGCTCTCTGTATTAGCTTCTGGTGATCAAACGGGGACTGCTGAATCCGTACATTTATTTGGCAAGTATAAGTACATTCTTACTCTCTTATTTTTCTCAGAATAGCCTTCTTTCTTCAGGGTCTGATGGCAAGAGTTTTACACAGCTAATTTAAGAATGTTTTTCTTCCCATCCATTTCATCACTTAAAAAAAATCTTCAAAAGTAAACCAGGAAGCAGAAGAAAAGAAAGCCCGTTTTCTGGAATCAGTGAAGCATTACTGCTTCACAAGATTTTTTCCTACTGAGACATACTTTGGAAAAAGAGCCTGTTGTCTGTTTGTATTTACATGTAACCTGAAAAGCATTTACAATGACTTACAAACCACAGCCTGTATTGACACTTCTCATTTTTGAGTTATGTTTTAAAAATCTTACCTTTGTTTTTGCTCTGCAGGTGAGGTTGCTGTGATTTGTTTCTGTTTGGCTTTTGGGGATATTGGATGCTTTACTTGCTTAATTGCATTTTTAACCACAAGAGTATATGTGATTGGCACTTGGAACAAGTCTTTACTTCTCTGGGAATGTTTGCAGAATAGCAATTCTGGTTGCTGCTCCATGGATATTACATTTAATCAATAACTCAAATACAGAAATAACAGCAGCTCTCTGTCTTCAGTCTTGGTTGACAATATCGCCCACACTCACTGGTACTTTTTTCTTAATTATTCAACAAAGGGCTATTTGTTGTGTTTAATAATAGGATCGAACATACGCAGTGCTAATTTTAAAAAGGAACAAGAAAAGAAAAAGAATGGGTTAGTTTAATGAAAATAGCTGTTTCCTGCAAGCAAATCTGTGGAAGAGTCTTTCCATCAGCTCTGCTGCAGCATTGCTTGTCCTGGGGCTTCTTTACAAGTGAATTTGGGAGAATCGGTACTCCTGTTTTAGCTGCAATGGGACTGCCACCATGCTGTAGAGCAGAAGCTGTGCTGATGTTCTTCCGTAGCAACTCTTCTGGTGGCCTTCCAGGCCAAGGTCCTAGCGCCTGTGCAGCAGAACCACCACTGTCCATTAAGAATAAGCAGATATGTTTGTGGTAGCTCAGCACTTCTCACCTTTCCCCTTCTCCATCACTTGTGCCTTCTTGTCTGGACATCTGCATCATTTCTGACTAGATCCCATCACTGTTTGGAATCCAGACAAGCACAGACCACGGGAGTACTCTCTGAGGGACCTGCAGCATTTCCCATGATGCGTGGCTCCTTCTTGCTCACCAGGGCCTGCCTGCCCACACCCTTGCAGCCTCCTTTGGGATGACTTGTGGGATGGGTGCGATGCTAGAGGATGCTCATGCAGTGCCAGAGCAGGCGTACCTTTGACAGTGAGTTGCTGTGTTGTGTGTTGGTCTGTGGAAGGGATGTTCATTACGAAATGATCTTTTAGAGTGATCTTGGTTGTGGTCTACCAGAACAACCGAGACCATGGCTACGCTGGAGGGTGACGAAGCCTTGAACAAATTTCACAATGCATTTTCATAGGTTTCCCTCAAGTGGGTGATGTGCCTTCTAGCATGGGGAGTCTGGGGATGAGAGGCAGTGTGTCAGGTGTGAAGGTTTGGTTACTCAGTGTCAGCTCCAGCCCCATCCTGTAAAAGTTTGATATGGTTGGGGGATGTGTTGCAGGCTGCTGCAACATGTCCAAGGCAGAAGGGGTTTGTATTTTTAACTGAGTGCAGCATCCCTTAAGCATTCCGGTGAGCAACTGCACAGGATCTTTCATGTTTGCCAGGCTTTTAAATACCAGAATTTAAGCCCACTTCTGTGGAGATGGAGACTACAAAATGATGCTGTTTTCTTGCTGCTGTGTATTTTCTGAAGTTGCTGGTGCAGTTCGAAGTGAATATCTTAGTGACTTACGGAAGACTGGAATATTTGTGGTCTTATTTTTCTGGCAATAGATAAGACTGAATTGTGGTCAAAATAGGATAAAATGTAATTATTTTTTCTAATTCTGCCAAGTTGCAGAATTATTCTTTTATTGATGTGCTTTTGGCTTTTACCATTTATTATCTGTTTAGATGAGATATAAAGAATAGCTTTGCAGAGGAAGTCCATTTAAAGTAAGCCACTAATCTTTACTGGCTATTGTGGATTTTAATTCTTATTTCGCACAGATGAACCCAATCATAACTGGCTCAGGAGTGCCTGTGATGAAAGAACTGGTCCAGTTTTAATTTGAAGAATTTAAGGCTTTGTGTGATTGTGTGGAAAAGAGACAGAGATAAAAGTTGTTGCAAGTACAGTGCTTGGTATTTCATGCCAACAGTAATAGCACGGGCACAATTTACTTGCAGGGCTGCTGAAAAAAAGAAGTAATTTGCTGTCAATTTTTGAATTGTTTTCTTCTAGATTCTTTCTGTGTTGCGGTATAACTTTGGCATCGAGTTGCATTTGATTGCAAACATCAAGAAGTTTCTCTGAAAGGACACTAGCTCCAAAGAATGTTATTTTCCTTCTTCACTATATTGCTAACAGCCTCGTGTCATTCGTATTTAAAAAGAACAAGCTATTTCTGAGGATGTTAAAAATAACAGACAGATTCCTAACAAGAAAAGAGTGAGGAAGGGTTGCAGGGTGGGTTTTTTTCCTTAACTCTTTATTTTGTATTTAGAGATGGTGGTGCCGTATTTATGAGTTGCTTTATTTAATCTGACAGAAGCAATAGAACATGGTAGATCAAATGTCAGATTAAAAATTTTCCGGAAAGGAAATACCTTCTTCCTGAAGTGTTTAGCACTGACATCCAGTAAACTGTACTTTTTAAGTAGCTGATGCATGGATTTCATTTGGAAGGAAAAGTTTGTGGAAGAACAGGCCGAACTTCAGTGTGAGCATGGTACAGCTGAATTTAGTGTCTCTGCTGCTGGTGGCTTTTGACAGAAAGTCTGGATCCACACAAGAACAACTCCTTTCTTTTCCATTGCATGAATTTGGGAAGATTTTAGTGTAAATGAGCAGGTTATAACCTCCTTCAGTTTAGAAAGCATCTTCAGGAGAATTCACATATGCTTTTCTGTCTCCATTAATGCCTCAATAAGAAAACTGTTGCTGTTAAAGTTGTGTCTCATACCTCTAGCTCTTTTCCATTCATTGCTTTCTCCTGCTCCTGCTAGGTCTATGCTAACATGGTCCTTTAAGCCAGCCCCAGCTCTTAAACCTTGCTGTCCTAAGGCAGAGGCAGCCAGGGAGGAGGGAAGATTATAAAACATATAAATATCCCCCTTGAATTTTTCCTATCTCTTGTTTTCACTTATTTTCTCATTATCACTTGCTGTTTGTTTTTAGATGTCTGTAAATTGGTTGTTGAACATCAGCACTGTAAAACATACTCTGTTTTGCAGTCCTGAAGGTCCACAGTCCCCCTACCCAACCACAGCAGCGCAATAACTGCTCCTCTTTCCATCCTCTTGTCTCAAAGTCAAGGATTCAAAATGTGGATGTGTGATCTCCTCTCCCCCCCGCCCCAGTTAAATTAAAAATGTCAATTTAAATTGAATTTGACAAGTCATTTCAGATTGCAAGTAAATTATGAAGGAATAAAAAAAAATCAAACCAAATAGATTTTGAAATAAAGCAATCCTGTTCAGGCTACATTTACAGGAGGTTTCAGGTGCTTATTTTCTCCCCGCATTTCTTTGCAAATAGTGCCCGTGTTTCCTTCTGAAACCAGACTTTCCCTTACCACTATCACTTGATTTACCAGAAATGCTCACAACAAACAATATGTGCCTTTCCAAGCATTGCAGAAACTTTTTCTTGGGCTGACCCCAGATGATGACTTAAAAAATAATTCAGCTCAAGTATGTTTTATAACCCCAAACAACTGAGTAGTTGTGCTGATTAAGAGTAAGCTCAGCTGTAAAAATTTGCTTGCTTCCCCTCCTTTCTCAAGTCAAACTGTGTGCCAGCAAGTTACTTAAATTCCTTACAGAGTTGTTTCAGGAGCTGGGATTGGGGCTAGCTGACCCTTACCTACCCTGATGCTTCTCATCAGTTCCTGTCACTTTTTTAGGGTTGATGCATGGAGGAGATGATGGGTCTTTTCTCCAGGGAGTTCTTTGCATATCCTGGTGGTTGTGTAGGGGGTGAGTGTATCCATCCTTACTGTGGGATTAGGTGCTTGGGCTCTTGCCTTTCCTGGGTGTATTTATAGCTGGACTGTGCTCCTCACTGAGTCCTTCCTGTGTTTTCTGGGGGCTGGATGCCTGCGTGGTGCCATGTGGTTTTCCCTAAGGAGTAGGTAGTCTGCTTGAATATGGTGGGTTTTGTTTTGTGCTGTTATTTTTGTTACCAACCTCCCCTCCCCCCACCCCCCTTCCATATTTGATCTTTTTTGGCACTGTATTTGAATCCAGGATGGTTTGTTGTTGTTAGCAGTTGTATGTAGTATTTCCTACTTGGAGGCGCGTGAAGGCGAGGAAAGCTCACTAGAAAGAGACTGACAGTCTCACAGACACTGATTTCTGTGCCCTTTTCTCTGCCATATTTTACTGATGAAAGGATTAATTCCTCCTTTTCTGCCCTGATGTAAGCTTTTAATTTAATTTTTTTTAAAGTTTATTTACTGGGGACCTGGACAAAGACAACACCAAAAATGCTAGAGCCTTTAAATCCCTAGTTGCACATACAGCATTTTAAAGTCACCATGGTTCCTTCTGTAAATTAGCAGACTAGTTGGACCAGCGTGTGTTTACCGACACAAATCGCTTTGCACAGAGCATCAAAGCGATGCAGCAGGCCTCTGCACCTTTTGTGGCTGTTTGTAAATTTTTACTAGAATACTTGGTTCCCAGGGACACCTCAATAATTTTCACTCACAATAACAGAGCCTTGTGCACGTCTGGAGGATAACCTCCTCCCCTCTTCACATAAAAGCTGGCAAGAAGCTGGTGATTGGGGAGTATGCTTTAGATCCTTTGCAGACCCCACACTCCCTGCCTGCATGTGGTGAGTCTGCAAGCAGCCCCTTTACCAAACCTGGCCTTGGAGAGTGAGTGTGGCCCGTGGATGCTGTGCTGTGCTTTGGGGAAAGCTGTATTTGAAAGCTGCCAGCTGTTTTCTGTGCAAATACACAGAGGCAGCAGTCAGTCTGTAGGAGTCCTGGCTATCCTCTGTGCTTTTGCATCCATCTGCTCATGCTAGATTGGTTCACTGAAAAGCACAGCTGCTTTCTTAAGCATTGCCGCTCTGGGGAAGGTGGGCCCTTTCCTGCCTCCAGTACTGCAGCCCAGCTCTTGAGTGCTCACTGGGGATGCAAGTGAATGGAGCTCCAGTGGCAGCAGATTTCTTGGATACTGCTGCTGGATCTCTGACAGCAGAAGAGGTCTGAATATCTCCATGTATCTCCAGCTTTCTCTTCCTCTCTGTCCTTCCTGGTTCTTCTTTGTTCCCATGCATTTCCTCTTTGTACTCACCTTCCTTTCTCCTTTACCCCTCTATTCCTTGTAACACATACTCACGTAGCCTCTTCAGACACAAATTTTCAGCCTTCTGCAGTCCAAGCAAATGGTCTCCTCCAGGCTGGATACTGGCATTGCAGGAGCGAGTATCTCCGCAGTGGCTTTGGAGGAGCAACGCAAGGAGGGTCTGATGCTCTTCCTGCAGGCCTCTGCTAGAAGGTGCTGGGTAGGGCTAGAGACCCTGGGGAATTGATACATCTCTCCAGTGGGCATTGCCAATGGAACTTTTTTTTGCACTGGCTTGTCAGGTGCCCAGAAGCAGTTGTCACTGAAAGCAACAACAGGAGCATCTCTGCAGTCCCTCTACTAAATTCAAATCCCTACTCCAGTGTACAGAGCTACTGAAGCTTTCCCAATAAAGTGGTCTCACGACTTTGTTGATATGGACAAATCTCTTCAGTTGTTTTTTTTTTCAGGAACAGCCTAACTGTTTTAACTGATACTTTCAAGGAACAAACAATTTTAGCTTGACAACAAGCTCCTGTTAGGGAAGACTTTCAGTCTGAATGAATACAGCTTGTCACAAGAATAAGCAGCTGAAAATAGGGGTTTGTAGTCAAATGTGTGGAGCAGCCAAAGCTGCTATCAGTGCTGCTTACAATGCAGTTACTTGAAATACTGCTATACCAGCCCTTAACTGGGCTAGGACAAGAAACAACAAGCCTAATGGTTGATTTCAATGCCTCAGGTGTGTGTGATGCAGGGGAAATAAAATGGCTAAAATCGATGGAAGCTTTAAATTGCAGGCATGGTGCTTTGGTTTCGTGAAATCTGGTGGAAAGTGGCCGTGCTTTGATGAGGTCTTGTTTTTCCTGTTAGCCCTGTTCCACCTTGTCTCCTCTTCCCATCGGTGGAATGTCTGGTATGAAGGGACGCCCGTTTTCATCTTCTTGGTCACATCTTTGATCCGTTGAGTGCATTTTGTGATTTTTCTTTTTTCTTGTTTTATTCCTGATCTCGTTCCTGTGCCTCTTTCTCCTCCTTTTCTTGTTCCTCCCAGTTTTCGTCCTCTACTTTCATCCCACACAGAATGAGAGATGTATTGCCTAAAAGAATACGGAAAAGCCATGAGTGGGATTGTCTTCTCTGCTGTACATGCCAGTGCATTTCTGCCCTGCTTTGCTTTCCCCAAAAAATCAATAGCAGCAAGATCCCCAAATGTGGTCACAACTGAAAATGTACATGAAGAATATGTGACGTTATCAGTACAAATGAGTTAAAACAGTTAAGACTTTCATTAAATCTCTCCACAGGCTCCCTAAAGAGTCTGTAAAACTGCTTCTGTTTGGGGGGTGTTTATACATCTGCGTCTGCATGGGTAGTTGTGGCTGGGGTTTAAGGCTCTCTGGGGAGATAAGGAGCAAGGATGCTACATATATGCTGCAGGGAATGTCAAGACTACTCATAAAGAAGGAAGCAGGAGGGCTTTCTTCTCCCTTATAAAACCTGTAGCTGTGACTGGCTTTTATTTCCCTGCATTAACAAGTATTTTAAGCAAGTTAAAAATCCAGATGTGTCTGGAATATATTGGTTTTCCTTTCCTTTTGCTCAATTTTGTTTTTATTTCATGATCGATTTTCATTCCTGTTTTCTCCCTGACCTTCGATGGTTGTCCTCAAGGGGTAATATAATCCAAACTAGGTTGAAAAGATACTTCTCTGATACAAGATAGAGCTGGCTAGACAGATTATAAGGAAGTCATCTTTAAGTAGAAATGGTAAGGTGGTGTCTATAAACAAAATATGGCTCCTGTAAAACTTGCACATTCTCATGAGGGGAGTGTGGCAAACTGGTTTGGAATTAGGTGTGCGTCTACCGATGACCTAAAACTTTGATGTTCACTTAAATTAGCTCCTTTTAAGTTTAAAAATATCTTAATTAGAGATGTCTTACCAATATCCATAATTAAGAGCAAGCTAGCAGCCTTGCTTTGATACTAATCCTTCTAATATCTTCCTTTAGTATTAAGGTTTTGAATGTGCTAGGGTCAAAACCGTCAGTTTCTGGCAGTTGCATCTGTTTGCTGTGAAGAATATAAATGGGAGCAATGATCTTCTTGCAGTGGAGGGGCCTGATGAAAACAGGCTCTTGAAATACCAAAGCTTGTTCTACTGCATACTTGGTCTTTTAGATGTCCCTGTGCTGGATGTTTTCTTCCCTTGAGAAAGCCTTCAAAGAGAACACAAGAGCAAGTTGACGTTTTATACCAAAGCTGAGTCAGCTGCAGCATGGGATAAATGTGTTGCCGATACAGCCTGTGATAGCTCACAGAGCCATGGCAATGAAGTGGCAGCTCAGTGGGCTGCCCTACCCCTCTGTAAACTCTAGATGCCTCCAGTGGTACAGGCGAATTGAAAAAGCTGCCTGCTTCTTAGAGAAGTTTGTTTTGATTAACACAGAGTCCATCTGGTACCAGCAAAGTTTACGTTCCTGAAAACTGTGTAGTATTGAGTTTTACTAGGCCACCTACCCTGCTGTCTTCAATTCTAAAACCTCTGAGTACCCTGATGATGTAATAGATTTCAGGATGAGCCATGCTTTTCAGGAAGTTGGAGCTGCCAAATATCTGTCTTGGCCTCCACTCAAACTGTGCAAAACAAATCCCAGCATTATTAAGCATTTCTTGGATTTACTGGGTTTCTGATTTACTGGTCATTCTGATTGCTTCAGGGAATATTCCTGAAAGGCTTTTAAAAGATAGCAAGTAGGCAATTACATGCTGGTTGGCTTTACGGGGAAGCTGGCACTATGCAGAAGTGGAACCTCTACCCAAGTGGGCTCTTTTCACGCTCATTTAGCAGACCTGATGATCTGGATTTCCTCCTCTAATTTTGTTATATCATTATGAAAATCTGGGAGACCCACACCTCGAAATATTCACCTGCTCTGGAGGTAGCATTTTGCTGCATGGAGCAAATAGAGTTTTCATCATACATCATACATTTCATCAATAGAGTTTTCCTACATACAATCCACACCTGCTCTTGTGGGAATGAATATGTGTGTGTATTTTGGCGTGAGGAGCCACATTACGCTGGTTGGGGTGGAGCAGGTGATAGGGAGTGGCTCCCATGAACAGTGGGATGTTTGGCAGCCTAGTGCCCTTGGGAAATGCATGGAAATCTGACCTGTAAATGACTTTATACAGGCAGCTTTTTAAAGTGGGTATAAAGCAGTTAAACTTGTAATAGTAATTTCTGTGAGTCTCCCAGTTGAAGACAAAATAAGGAGCGTTGGCTGATTTGAAGGTTGTCTGAGGAAAGTTCAGTGTAACTTTAGATGGTCTCTCGTCCCAAGTAACAGTGATGGGACAAGAGGTAATGGCCTCAAGCTGCACCACGGGAGGTTTA
The DNA here is from genome assembly GCA_017639245.1 of Myiopsitta monachus. Classification (NCBI taxonomy): domain Eukaryota; kingdom Metazoa; phylum Chordata; class Aves; order Psittaciformes; family Psittacidae; genus Myiopsitta; species Myiopsitta monachus. The sequence goes on from CM029920.1 coordinate 76,340,303, forward strand.
GATTGGGTATTAGGAAGAATTTCTTCACCAACAGGGTGCTCAGGCATTGGCACAGGCTGCCCAGTGCAGTGGTGGCATCACCATCCCTGGAAGTGTTCAGAACCCATGTAGATGAGGCTGTCAGTGACATGGTTGAGTGGTGGACTTGGCAGTGCTGGGGTAATGGTTGGACTTGATGATCTTCAATGTCTTCTCCAACCTAGTTGCTTCTATGATTCTATGTATTTGCAAGGTGCAATTTTACACGTAAATGCTAGTCATTTTTAAATGCTGCGTGTCGCTGTCATTTAGCAAACTTTCTCATCCAGGTCCCATTTGCAGTTCATTTGATTTTAATATACAGAATCATAGAATAGTTACGGTTGGAAAGGACCTTAAGATCATCTAGTTCCAACCTCCCTGCCATGGGCAGGGACACCTCACACTAAACCATGCCACCCAAGGCTATGTCCAATCTGGCCTTGAACACTGCCAGCGATGGAGCATTCACAACTTCCCTGGGCAACCCATTCCAGTGCCTCACCACCCTTACAGGAAAGAATTTCTTCCTCATATCCAATCTAAACTTCCCCTGTTTAAGTTTGAACCCATTACCCCTTGTCCTATCACCACAGTCCCTAACGAAGAGTCCCTCCTCAGCATCCCTATAGGCCCCCTTCAGATATTGCTATGTGGTTTCCGCACAGCCTTCTCTGTTCAGCCAGGCTGAACAGCCCCAACTTTCTCAGCCTGTCTCCATATAGGAGATGCTCCAGTCCCCTGATCATCCTCGTGGCCCTCCTCTGGACTTCTTCCAACAGTTCCATGTCCTTTTTATGTTGAGGACACCAGAACTGCACACAGTACTCCAAGTGAGGTCTCACAAGAGCAGAGTAGAGGGGCAGGATCACCTCCCTCAACCTGCTGGTCATGCTCCTCTTGATGCAGATGCAGACCAGGATACGGTTGGCTTTCTGGGCTGCAAGTGCACACTGAAGCCAGCTCATGTTCATTTTCTCATCGACCAACACCCCCCTGGGCTGCTCTGAATCTTTTCTCTGCCCAACCTGGAGCTGTGCCTCAGACTGCTCCGACCCAGGTGTAGGACCTTGCACTTGGCATGGTTAAACTTCATCAGGTTGGCATCAGCCCACCTCACAAGTGTGTCAGGGTCCCTCTGGATGGCATTCCTTCCCTCCAGCGTATCAACTGAACCACACAGCTTGGTGTCATCGGCAAACTTGCTGAGGGTACACTCAATGCCACTGCCCATGTCACCGACACAGATGTTGAACAAGACCAGTCCCAACACTGATCCCTGAGGGACACCACTCATGACAGTTTCCCGACTGGACATTGAGCCATTGAGCACTACTCTTTGCGTGTGGCCATCCAGCCAGTTCTTTATCCACCAAGTGGTCCACCTATCAAATTGAGGTCTCTCCAATTTATAGACAAGGATGTCGTGTGGAAAAATATAGTCTGTGTATTGTCCTTCAGCAGCACCGGACATGAGATTTTTTAATAATTGCCTTCTCTGAAACAAGTAGCAGCCTCACTAAGGTACTTTGGAAAACAGCACGGTTCTTGTAAAGCTTTGATGCACTGAACATAGCAGGTACATATATACCACCCCCACAGGTTCATCTGCTGGGCAGACAGCTGGATTACCAAACAATGGACCACGCTATCCTTTGTGGTTTCCAGATAGACTTCAGGACAGCAGCTTTCTCAAAATGGAAAGGCTTTGCTTCTTATCTGAACTATCATGGGATCTCCCCCCCACATTTCTTAACAAGCTGTAAAGTATCATAAGCATTTGGGGGAAGGACTAGGAAACTCAGGGCTCTCTGAACTCTCTTGCTTCACCCGTTCCCAGTTACCAGTTGCTTTCATTCTGGTTTCTTCTTGCTTGCATCCCATCTGCTCTCTAGCACAGGGTGGTGATTTGCAATTGATGTCAATGCAGGGGGTTGTTTTTTTTTTTCTCCTGGCTGTGTTATTGCTCCACAACATAAACTGTGAGAGGCCTGTCAGGATTTTCTGAAATGTTTTCAGAAGGCCTCCTCTGCAGTGGCCAGAGCTGCCCTGCAATTCATGTAGCACTTCAAATTAACTTTGACTTACAGATAAACTCATGCCTTGAAACTGTGTCTGGTAGCTTGCATGGTGTTATGCTTGCTGCAAGAAAGGTGTGAGATGTGGGTGGCATTTTAGTTACAGATAGACAAAAAAGTCAAAATCAAGATATTTAAAGTGCAACTATTCTTGCACCGTACTGCCAACGATGAAAGAACAACTACAGCCTTCCATTTGCAAATCATATTTTGGCTTCAATTTTCTCCTCAGGCCAGGCTTGACAGGGAGTGAAGAGATGGTAATGAGGGTTCCTCTATGTTGGTCTCCCAACCTAGGTCAGCGTTTGCAAGTTGCTGAAGTGCAAGTGCACTTTCCTGAGCCTCAGCAGACTAAAACAAAGTTTACTCTTCTTGCTGATGGGGCACTACAACGAACAGCATATTGTCCCCAGCAGTTGTTCCAGCTGGAACATCTCTGATGCAGACTTGATCTGTTAAAAGCCAGATCCCCACCAAGCAGCAAGGTCTGTGCGTCCCTACCTCCCTGTCTGTGCCGCTCCCTGAGCTTGCTGCTTGCCTAATCACAGCTGGCTTTTCTGGAGGGTGGCAAACACATGGCCTGGAGATGATGGACACCTCACGAGTTCTGGGTCACTGGTATGAGGTGATGCAGTTTCTCAAGGATGAATTTGGCAGACTTCTTGACTCCTATTAAAAGTGCTTCTCTGTCTCTAATTTAAGTGTTGGAGAAAAAGCTAAACTGTTCTGGCTTGTCTTTTCCCAGAATAATTCCACCTAAAGCAAATATTTGTAATGGAAAATTTCTGCTCAAAGTGTTGCAATTAGTTAAAACTACAAGCAAGAGAAAATGGGTTCTTGAAAAGAGTGAGGCAGTGTGATTAATAGAGGGCTTTCCTCCCTCCACTCATAAAAGTATAAACAAAATGCAACCCAACACTGCTGTTCCCACTGCAAATCGTGAAGGGATTGAGTTTCATGGGTTTCAGTAGGAAACAAAAGACCAGGGTTTGATCCAAACGCCATTAAAGTCATTGACAGTCTTTCCCTTTGGCTTCAGTGGGCTTTAGAGCAGGGCCATGGTGAACACTTGAAGGCCAGCCTGACCTTTCATGGAGAGAGAAAGCTTAAGGCTTAGTTTCATCTCACTTGTACTTGCTGGAGCCTGATTAAAATCAGTGGGAGCTCAAAAAACTTTGCGCTTTGTGGAGTTGAGCCCTTGAAGACTTGTCTGACATTTAAGTCAGATTCAGAGCTTAAATGTCAACATTTGTAAATAGGTAGGCACTAAAGACTGAAAGTCCTCTGGTGTTCTTTGCAGTGTATGGTGTGGTCCCTAAGTTTTAGGTACAACACTTGGGCACTTCTCTGAAAAGCAGTTATTTTGTGGAGAGCACCCAGATTGTACTTCCTTTTTCTTGCTAAATGTCACCTCTGTTTCTTGCTGGCTTTGCCCCTGCTGCTTTTGTCTGCAGTGTGCCATGGTGACCAGGCTTGCCGACTTCCTCCCACAGAAAATTTGAACAAAGAGCCAGATATTAAAGACTCTGCAGCACTTCCTAATGCTGCCAAATCTTGTGGGTTTTTTTGAAGACTTGAAGGGGGGAAGCAATCAGATGATAGACTGTCTTGAGGAATTTGGAGAGGAAAAAAGGTGTGTTTTATATGCTAGATGTTCACAGGGAGAAACGTATGATGATTTCATGCTTGGAAAGGTAACTGCCTTGCAGGTGTTGTGATTCATGCTACAGGTTTTGTAAATCATTTAAATAGAGTATCCCGATACTGATTGTATTTTACACAGAGGAACTGACAAATGTTTTCCTTCTGAATTTATTTCTTTACTTGACATTTATAACTTCTTGAAATTGTTTTTTTTTTTCCAGTAGTTTTCTAGCTCCTATATGCTTAAATTATTCCAGTTGTCTCTCCTGTGTTTCTTTTTGTTTTTCATCACCTTATTGCAAAGACAAAGCCTCTGTAAGGTTCAGTAGAAATTGAATTATAATTTAATTAATAGGTATAGCATCATTTGTTATATTAAGAAAGTGCCGTAGAGTCTGGCAAGTGCTTCTACTCTATATTAAAATAAATATGTAGTTTTGGCTCCAGATACAATTTAATTTTACTCATTGAGAAACAGGAAGGTTTTTTATGAACACTCCTACAACAATAAGCCACCTGTGTGTTTGTCTCTGTGCAGTTTAATTATCATAGCACCTTGTCAGCAGAGTTGTGATGAAACTTAAGTGTGCTGAATACACTTCAAAAAATGCTTAAAATAAGTTCAAATCTGCTGGACACTTACTCCCATCTCTAGAGACTGAGCAGAGAGCTGGGGAAAAGGAGTTTTTGCATTTTAATAATGGCCTAAAATCTAATTGTTCTCTTTGGGTAACCTTTTAAAAATGTGTCTCAGTGTAATCTTCTGGGAGTCTGAAGACAGCAGTCTTAGTGAGACACACACGGAGGTTTTCTGAGGATTATGGAGTTAATTATGATTTTAAAAACCTACAAACCAAACCCAGAGTTTGATGGGAAACTGCAATGTTTTATAGTATCTGTTATTTGAAGTGATCTCGATATGTTATTTAAAGCATGAGGAAAGAGCTATGAAGGATAAGATTGATGTCACTATTACTGTATCATTAGATTAGGGTATTTTATCACAATGTGTTAAAACAAACAGCTTTTTCTCCAATTTGAAAAATGAGTTGTTATTTCAACAAATACTTCTTTCCTTATGTTTCAGCTACCTGACTGCAAATAACAACCAGAATTTCTTGTATACCGCACGGCCTTTTCTGAAGAGAGCTGTTTTGGTCATAAGCTACGTAAGTATGAATGGACTTGACCTTGTATTTCTGCCTATGAAGGAATGTTGTGTGACGGTACCCCAAAAGACTCCGAAAGCTTAGATGGTAGATCTTAATACAAAGTTAGCCTTGCAAAACAGTCTAGAAAACTTCAGCTGTGCTTTCAGTTCAGACTTTTAATTTAGAGTGATTGCCCTTACAAGCCATGTAATAATGTGCAGGTATTTCCTGCCCTAAATACAGGGGAGCTCTGTGGTGCTGGGCTGACTTTTCAGTGGCATGCCATTAGTTTCAGAGCAGTTCTTGGTAAAAGTCACAATAAAACCTCTGCCTGCAAATACCTGCTGCTTGACATGCTCCAAGCACAACTTGACATGTCACATGGGAGAAAACAAGTACCTCCAGTGGGGATGTGCTCCATGTGCGACTCCCTGTGCTGCTCTAAGAGCCAGATTCCCTTGCTTGTCCCTTGACAAGTGGTTCCCAGAAAGCTGGAGGAGTGCCAGCCTGCTGAATTCCTTCCAGGGATTAGGATTATACAGTGTGAGAAACACTGATGAGCTTGTCCTTACAGCTATGCCAGCACAAGTGAATAATAATAGCTTTTAAGACATCAGCCATGTTTCCCTCCTCTGTATTTAGGTAGAAGTCAATAGCAAAACTCTGCTGTCTGAGCCACAGCAGGGTGATAAATTTGTCCTTTAAAATGCTGCCTTTGTCGTGGGTAGCTGAGATATGTCAGTTGCTGTCAGTAATGCACACATGAAAGGTGGACACACAACAACATATTGCGCTATCTGTGCTGCAGGTTGACACATTTGTCACCCTACATAGGGTGGCAAAACTGAATTTAGCCTAAACCGCTGAGCTGACTCACTTATAGGCAGAGAGAGCATGAAGATCTAGCACAACAAAATACTTGCTGGAGGCCTTAGTTCTTCTTAGTAGCTGACTGCTAACTGGGATGTTCTTCTTTGAAGGTGATTCTCGTGTTGTATTTCCGCCTCTGGATAATGGGAGGTTCCATGCCGATGTTTTCAGAGCAGGACAATCCAGCTTCATTCTCACCGTATTTCCTGACGAGGTACAATGCCACTAATCAAACAAAAGTTCTCAAAAGTGAAGTCTTGATGCTATTTTTTCTCCTGCACTAAAATGTTTTACAGATGGCAAATGAGAAGACTCGGTTTGTTGTCTTAACTTAATTACTTTTCCTTATTGCTCTGCCTAGAATAGAAAGTAACCAGCATTATTTGAACCCTGAAGCACGCTCCAGGTCCTTTAGATTACATTACAGATGTGGGCTTATTTTTATCCAAAGCCCAAAGAATATAGTTCAATTCCCTGAGCATAGGATCAGGAAGTCCAATGACTAAAGCCTAATCCCAAACTTAAAGCCTAATTTATACGAGCCTGAAACATAATTGTAAACCTTGAACTGGCTGCTCCTGAGGCATTGGATGCAACTACTCGGAGTTTCATCTTCAGCTGAAGTTTGTATAAAGAAGGGATGACCTTGCCTGTTAGTGGAGTATAAGTGGCTGATTGGTGAAGGTGGAATGCAGAGTGGTGCAGAGTACTGCAGAGCTCTGGCTAAGCATAAAATGGGCTGCTGTGGATTAATTAAAACCAGTGAACCTGAAATTTGTGTAACAGATTTTTGTTATTTTATAACTGCTTTTTTAAAAAAGGCAGATGCTTAAATTTGGTAAAAACATGTTTTGTTTTCCTTGCCTGGGAGCCAGTGTGTAATTAGGGGGGCTGATTCCACCTGCCTTTGGCTCTGCTGGACCAGACCAGCAAGGCAGCGGAAGCTGCGACTTAGTTCTTCCCTCCAGACCTAACCCAACCAGTGCTCCAAGAAGGTGGTAGGAAGTGAATTTTTGTATTAAGACAGGGCCATGTGCATAACTGCTTGCTCTGATTAGCTTCTGAACTGGGGAAAGACATTTTGGAGCTTCTGGAGGGATTTCCTTATGTCTCAAATGAAAATGGGAACAGTCTTCCTCTGTGTCACTTTCTGGCCTTGCTGGTTCATGAAATTGGAACTGAGATGCCGGTTAAGATCAAGCAATCCTTATTGAACATCTGCTGCAGAATTGGACTGGATCTCATTTGGAAGACCTTTAAGATAATGTGACAACAGCTCCTACCATCAAGGCTGAAAGGGCCTCTAGGATGCACATTGTCTGATTTGGAAAGCTCTGATCTGTTTGCGGCATTTCTGGTGGAGTCATTACTACCAGACTGTGCACAACTGAAGGATTTGCTGCTGTCCCTTTTTGATATGTTTATGCTGAGATGGGGGTCATCAAGTCATAAATGATCATGGCCTGATTCCAATTACGTATGCTGCGCTGCAAATGACTTTTGTGTGTTTGCTCTTTATATCTTGTAATGACAGGGGAAGGTTTTTTAAACCCAAAAGCTAGGTCATTCCTGGGCTATGTAACAGTGTCTATTTTTACCATCAGCACTGTGGATTTCATTAACAGCCTTATGAAACTCGAGTGAGAGTGCTGCTGGCTAAGGTCCTCTCTGGTTCTGGAAGCAGACCTGGCTTCACCTGCCATCCATCAACACCTACGTGCTCCAAACCTAATTAAGGAAACCCTTGCCAGTAAACCCCAGTATTATTGTTCTGCAGGGATTCTAAACTCCTGTAGTTATCCCCGCTCTTCTGCTGAGCTTGATCTTAATCCTTACTTTAGCCAATTTACCCAAAAGCCTGTATCTTCCACACAGACATCCTTTCAGCAAGCGCAGATGGCAACCATTATGTGGCTTCCTAATACGCAGAGTTAAATTTAGCTGGTCAGTTCCACTGCTGCTGATCTTGCACCAGCCTCCCATAGCTGATGTTGAGGCACAGGTCTTCACAGCAGAAGCTGAAAAATAAGTTTGTTGCTGAATCCTTGTCAGCAGTCAGGAGGTGGGACTGGCAAAGCCACAACATTGCCCAAAGTTTGTGCAGGAGAAAGGGCAGGAGGCAGGAGTAAGGTCAAGAAAGAATGTGTCTCCTGGATGGACCCCCACAGACACAAGCTACCTACAGCACAGATCTGATGTCCATACAGGAGACAGGGCTGAGCTGAAATGGGGTATCAGGTGTGGGACTAGGTGCTGCTCATCGGGGCCCTGACAGAGTGTTGCCACAGTTCAGTATCTGCCACCTTCCCTGACATGGATCTTGTTCCTGAGCTTTTGTGATAGTTCCTGTCCTCAGAGTCTGGGCACTGTATGATCTAGAAAGAAACTTGGTTCTGAGCTTCTGCTGGCCTTAACCCTAGTCTCCTGGCATGAAACTTCATCTTAGATGTGAAGTACCTGCAAAATATATCTGTAAATTCTTGTCTGCAATTCATATTTCTCTGAACTCAAATCTTAAGCTGACCACTACCCTGAGCTTGCAACCAAGCAACCTCAAAGAGGTCAAAACTTGGTTATCCTGATCCCATGTACCACTGTAAGCCTGCAGGATCCACCTGCCAGCACGTTAGGCTTGCTCAGCAATGCCGTCTTTCCTGAATGAGACCTTAAGCCTTCATTTTGAAATGATCACTGACCCACTGACTGCCTCGGAGCTAGCTGTAGGCCCAGCTGTGCTGCTGGCAGTACTCCTCATGTTAGACATGTGGGATCATGCACAAACAAGAAACCGGAGATGAGAGCTGTTCTTTTATTGTTGTATCTTGCCCGTCTCATGGAGCTGTGGGAAGGCTAGTTAGTCAGTATGGATGATAACTTAGGACAAGTTTCTGGACAGGTGGGATGGCAAACTTTTGGTGAACGGTTGAGTGGTCAATCCTGCAAGGTAGACAGAGGTGGTGACTGCCTCTGAACAGCCAGCCTGTGATGCACACACTGACCACAGACCTTATCTTGGCAAGCCTCCTCCTTCCTCACCTCCTCTTTCAGACTCAGACTCTCTCACCTGAGACTTCATCTTACCTGTGGTCAGAGCTGGAGCTGTTGCTGCAGAATGACACAGTGCCAGTCGTCCTGAGTGCAGGACTGGGATGTCAGGTGGAGCCAGCAAGTCTGAGTGGTGTAGGCCTGGTTTCCAGGAAGATCTGTGTGTCTGGCAGTGGGAAGGCTAAGCAGGGCTGGTGTTCAGCTTAGGTGCAAGGAAGAGGACGGCTGAAGAGACAAGATTAGTTTTAAAGCCTAATATTTCCACCCTGTGGAAACAAGAAGCACTGTTAGCTGAATAAATTGCTTGAGGGTATATCTGAAGGCAATGCAACTTTGTGGCCCCAGTGTTAGTGATGACATTAGGTTAGGGTCTGTGACATCAAGGTTTGAGGATACTCAACGTCCAAATAAGTGCTGGTGTGTGTGGTTGCTTGCCCAGCTCTTGGATCTCTGGTCAGATGGGATCATTTGTGGTTATGGTCCAGCCTCAGAGAAGCTGCTAAGCAATGTATGTTCCTCAGCTGCAGACACCTACAGCAGCAGCACATGAAGAGTTGGTGTGGGAAGCTTTTAATGAGATTTTGAAGGCAGTAGTTATGTCACAGCACTGAATTTAAAGCCAGGATGTTATTTGCGATTTGGGTTAAACTGGGAGGAAGGGAGTGGAAGAGCTAAGTTTGGTGTCAACACCAGGAGGAAGAAGCCCCATGAAACCTAAAGAAAGTGTTGGGTGATCATCTTAAGGGGGTTGGTTACTAACACTTTAGCTATGGCTGAAACAAGGGTTAGCGCTCAGGCAGCAGGCGAGTTGTTTTGTAACTCTTTGAAGGTCCTGCAGGGCACAAATGGGAGTTTCTGTTTGCAAGCAGTTGTTTCTATTTGTATCAAGCTGAAATGTGGTCATTCTGCAGGCCTTGCCAGGGTAAATGTTATGGTTTTCAACAGGGTTGAAAGCTATTGTAAGACTTGGCCAACTCTGTGGGGCTGGGAGGAAGGCTGATGACAACAAGTGGAATAAAAAAGAAAAACAGTAGTTTGGAAATGTGTGGCAGTATTTGTGTAATGTGTAAACTTAGATCTGGAGTTGGGTCTTAGCTGACATAGGAGGAACCCAGAAGAGTACTGTTAACTCTTACAAGATTTCTGTGTCAGCTAGTGAGCTGTACAGGCATGGTTTGTCCCGAGGCTGGCAAAGGTTATTGGAGCTAAGATTAGGGGTAGGTGTAAGTTAAGGGTCTGAAAAAGTATTTGAGGTCAGATTTTTCCAGCCCTTATGATTCTTGTAGTGTAAATTAGATGACTGAGAGTGTGAGAGAGATATGCGCATCCATGATTGTGTGGAGGTGGGGAGCATATAGAAATAAAGGTTTATCAAATGAATTCAAAAGGAGACCTTCAAAGCAAGCCAAGGGGGTGGCTTGCAACAGGTAGTTGAGCTGGGGAGCTCCTTCCTGCAGGATCCTGTGGGTGTGCTGAAAGTTTATGCAGGCTCAAAGAGAGATTTGCCAAGTTAAAAAAAGAAATCCAGGCTACTAAATATGCAGAAACCACATCCAACTCGGGGACATCCATGATAAGTAGACGCTGGAAGAAATTATCATGTTCTTATATGCTCTGCTTGCATTAATTTTTGATCACTGCTGGAGAGAGGATCCTGGTCTTGACAGACCTTTGGGGTGGCCTAGTTTGGCCTTAGAACATGGCTGTGTGTTCTGTGCAGCATCTTCAATCTTGGACATACAAATGTATACATTAAAGATTCATTTAACCATTGGAAAATGAAATATGCTGGAAATCTTTAACAAGTTCAGTATGTTCACTAAATTACTGTTCTTAAAATTGCAAGTGATATTCCCAAATAACTTAAAACTTACTGACAGGAATGAAAGCCACATTTCCGTGTCCTTCAGTGTGTTGCTTGCAAGAGTGATCTGAGAAGATGAAATCTGTCCATCATTTCAGTTTTCAGTGTAGGCAGAAATTAGTGTTGGGAATCTTGCTATATATAAGCCCTGCCATTAAAGCCTCTGCATACAGGCTGTTTTACACTGGAGAAAGGATGTACTTTCTCCATTGACCTACCTTAAAGAATGTATATTTCCAGTCAATGGGACTTGCCATCCCAAAATTTGCTATGGGTAAACTGTTGCAGTAGAAAACACAATCCCAAAACTCTGTTAAAACATTCTTGCTTGTATTAGATGAAAGTTCAGGAAGAATGCAATTAGAAAGGTTTGGAGAGCTACCCAGCTGTTGTAAACAGTGTACTGAAGTGTAGCTTGAGTGTTAGCAGGGCGCTGAGTGGTGGGCTGTCACGCTTCAGATGTTTCGCACGATGTTTCCTTCTTACACCATTTTTGAAGGGAAAGAAGTAGGAGGCCTCTAGATAAACAGATTGTATTACTAACACCATGGTGATACAGGGGAAAAGCCCATTGTACTGCATGTCTCAAGGTGTGTGAAACAGATTAAATCCTGCCAGTAATTTCAAACTAAGAAAGTATAGTTGTGTTTTGTTTAAACTATATTTTTGTGAGTTGAGTTTTATGAATTTCTGCTGGTATTTGTCTTGTGACCTCCCTTGGCTATGACTCTGGGCTTGAAGCAGGCTAAATTGTGGTGTTGTATTAAATAGTTAATGCATTTCTACTAAGACTGCCTTGAGATAACATTGTCCTATGGTTGAACTGCTCTCTCTGTAAGCTGGTCTTCTGTATTATTTTGCTGTTTCAATAAGGTAAATGAGGACTCAGTGTTGTATAAAGCTGAAGAAATGCTCATACCTAAAAACTGGCAAGTGCTCCTTTTCAGATAGATTTGTGACTATTTCCTGAGCAGTGCATTTAATCATCCCAGTTGCAACTGTGAAGGGAATGAATTACTGAGAGGCACACAGCAGACCTCTGTTGGAGAAGTGGGTGTGTGTGCCAACCAGTTCTGACAAGGCAATAGAAGTGCAGCAACTACTCTGATAGAGGTTTTTCATTGACCTTAAGCTAGGAATTGCGTTGAAACAGACCCCTGTGACAGATCGGTTCTTAATTAGCCAGACTTGCACGGGCTTCCTGAATGGAAAAGTTCTGCCTGTTTTGTCAGTGCTTTCTGTCATGTGCCTAAAGCTACTTAACATCAGCCCTATGTGAAGTGGTAAATGCTCCATCCTTGGCAGTGTTCAGGGCCAGGCTGGACAGAGCCTTGGGTAACCTGTCTAGTGTGAGGTGTCTCTGCCCATGGCAGGGGGGTTGGAGCTAGATGAGCTTAAGGTCGTTTCCAGCCCAAACCATTCTATGATTCTATGTAATCTCTGCAGGGACCAAGCATTCAGGGCTCACGTCTAGACAAAAGGGAGAACAATATGTGTCAGTAAGAATTGATGTCATGCCCACCCAGGGGCCAGATAGTCCCTACGTTAAGTGTAAGATATATTCCTTATTCCAAGGGGGCTGGGGGGAAGCCTATCTGGAAGATGGTGCTACAAAGCAAAGGCCATCCTACAGTTCCCAAAGGAGCCTGCTTTCCCAGGACCACGTGAAAGATTTCAGCATCTCAGTTAAGTTTTCTTGGTTTAATGAAGAAACCCAGATAGGTGGTGCTGCTCTGGAGCTCGGCGTGACAGGCATTTTTAATGGGTTATGGCACTCACTACAAGCACCGGTTACAAAACAAGCCTCCCCTGCCAAAAGCCTGTGTATGGAGTGGAGGGCGTGCAGCCACAGCAGAGGATGTTGCCTCCTATAGACAATGCATCTTGCTTTTCAAAGCACTTTCAGACAGGAAGGATAGACCATGGCCAGCCTCTGAGGCAAAGCAGTGTGCCCAGGCCATCCCTTTGGCTCCTGTAATGCTCTGGGGTACAATAGACCACTTCCAGAAATGTTATCACAGCAGGTTTACGAGATCTGGATTTCAACTTCCTGAGGATCAGCCACCAGTATCTCAGCAGCTGTCCAGAGGACCCTCCACCTCCTGCCACCTCAGTGAGCCTCTTCTGAAGCAGTTTTCACCCGTGGCTGAGGGTTTTGACTGAGTGGCTTCTGGAGAGATGCTGCTGTCAGTGGTGAGCTGAGGATCGCTTTTGATCACAAGGCATGCTCTCACCCACAGCACACATGGGGTTGTGGAGGGAAAACAGTACAAGATCAATCCCAGGTTTTCCAGCATTCAGACTCTGAAAGCAGGTTTGGGTTTCACTGGAAATTCACAGGCTCTTTGAAAGTCTTTACTGTTCAAAAATTTGATATTTCTCAGATTCTTAGCCACAGAGTTGAAACAACTGGGAGCAAACCGTTCATCAGATCAAAGCTCTTCAGTCTCTGAAGCTGCAGAGGACAACATAGTCTGCCTTCTCCCTGTGCTCCTGGTGCGCACAAACCCACCTTCCAGAGGAACTACCTTGCTATTCATCAAGCTGTAGCTGTCTGTTTAGTCATATCTTTGTCTTTCCAACTCCTGTCCTCTACTGACTGGCAGCTCTTTTCCTCTAGATGCAGAAGTTTTGATGAAAGGGAATACAGAGGCACTTTTCCCATTTACAAGTATTTTCTACCTAGCTGATACTTGCACTTAGATGTTAAATCTGAATATGTCTGTCTGTTGCTTGTTTGTGTAGTCTTACTCGACTATCACTGAATGTGCTGGATAGACAGTGTTATTTTAATTCTAAGGCTATGAAAAGAAAATGTTTAGGCTGACAATATACGGAGCAGGAAAACAAACTCATGTGGGAAGGTATGACTGGACTGCCAGTTCCCCAGGGGAAGCACAATATATACAATTTTAAGACAATATCCTGAAATACCACCACCTGGTTATAACTGCAGCCACATTTGTCCTAAGAGGACATTATTGTGAGGCAGCTCATCAAACACAATTGGTTTTAGGGCTTTGTAGAGGATGAAGAGAAAGCTGAAACCAGTTCAGCTCTTAATACAAGTGAGAAGCTCTTTTCCCTAATAAAGGAGCTTTTCTCACCCTTACAGTAAACTGAAACTTCTGTGAGTCTTTGCAGTGTGCAAGCTATCTTCACAGAGGAGCATTAACAAGGTCTGTGACTTCTGAATGAATGGCAATGACCATCTTCCTGCTTCTGTCTCAGATTCCTCCCCTTTTTCATACACCCCTATCTTTTCCCAAGTACTAGTTAAGTGAACTGTTATCACCTGTCTGCTAGATTGGTTCATTATTTTTCCCAACCAGGAGAATATTTTGCCTTTACCTCACTAAAATCCCCAGTGCAGGAAAATCTTCCACTCGCAGGTGGATACCCTGCTGGGTCTTTGGTGGAAAGGTTGTTGGTTGGGACTTCAATGGGTTGTCTCAGAACTGGATAGTTGGTAGGCTGCACCACTGCATGCACCTAGAAAGAATAGGGTCACTGGCCTCTGCTTTTCCATGCAGCTTCAGTGGGGCATGATCTGAGTCTTGTGGTCACTTGTGTGGCATGGTTTTAGGAAGAAATCTATAACCTCAGTCCCTGAGAGCTGGGGGGGAAAAAGCTTAAAATGCTGCAACATCAGAAAGTAAATGAAACTCCTTATAAATGTCTATAAATGTTGTATTTATTTTAGCTAGTCTCACAATCCTCTTGTGTTCTGATGGCCTGAGTTTGGCAGTGCTGAGACTAGGGCTTTTCCAAGCTCATTAGTCTCTATTACAGCAAAGGGTAACAGGCAATCCCTCCAGTATTTTTCTATTGTTTTGTTTATGGCTTTTAAATAGTATCCTTTACTTTCATTTTTGCAGCAGAAGCAATCAGTTCAGATAGTTGTTTTCTGCAACAGGTTCTATGTATGAGTCATCTTGTATTTATCTCAAACAAAGCACACACAGTACATTTAAACTAAAAAATGCAAAACTAAACAAACTGAATTGCCATGACAACACCTGCTACCTATAGGAGGAGCTGTGTTTTTCCCAACATGCCAGAGATACTGAGAAGTGAAAAGAAGCACTTGATACCCACCGAAACTTGCATTTCCATGTTCGGTTTGCAAATTGAAAAGAATGACTCTGCTGTAATGCAAATGCCTAGGGGAAAACTGATTGCCAATTAAAAGGCAGATTCTTCTAGTCACCTCACCAATAATACTCTGACTTGTCAGGGATTAACTGATAGACTGGGAGATGCCACAGGCAAGGATTTTTCTCCCTTGGAATTTCAGCAGACCTGAACAGCAGTATAGAGAAGATCATTCATTTCAAATGTAATTCACTTAGTCAACTAATTAAAAGA
Organism: Myiopsitta monachus; assembly: GCA_017639245.1. NCBI lineage: Eukaryota > Metazoa > Chordata > Aves > Psittaciformes > Psittacidae > Myiopsitta > Myiopsitta monachus. The sequence goes on from CM029920.1 coordinate 76,355,341, forward strand.
AAATACTTTTGTTGCCATTTGCAGGTAGGCTGCTGAAATGCAATTAGCTCCTGGAATGATTCCAGGAATCTTCGAGTCTTCAAAATCTGCAGATTATTTCCTTGAGGTGTCAGCTTTGGTGAGAGGGTTCTTCTAAAGTTTCTTCTGCATTTAGCTTTGTCCCTGGTTAGCCTTGTGATACAAGAGCCACACGGATGTAAAGGAATACCATGTGCTTTCGAGAGCTGTAAGTAAAAAGCAGCACTGAATTGACAGTAACTATTATTAGCTTCCTGGTATTTTTCTGTTCCTAGTATCTAGAATAAGGATAGTTTGTGCTTTATTTTTATACAGCCATCCATCACATTCAAGGACAGGTTACCAATGCTGAAAGCATATCCAGACTTTTGCTTGCATCAGAGCTTGCTCAAGACTCTTTTGCAGCTTGCAAACACCTTCTAAAATCAGGCATCGCCTTCCCTGCATCTTGCTTCTGTGCCTGCTAATGGCACATGCACATTCAATGAGGGTGTTCAGGCTTGAAAATGGGACATGTGGCCAAAGGGCTTTCCAGCAGAGTGTCTGGAAAGGCCAAACAGTTGACCTTACATGCATGGTTAACGACTGTCACAGGCTTTAATGTAGTTCAGTACTGGTGACAGAGTGTGTTTAAGAGACCAGTTATTGCTGTGGTGGAACAGAACAGTTGCCCATCTCGTCTGAGACCTGCCTCTGGCAGCAAGTTGTGTGCATGGCTCCCAAGGAAGATGGAAACCCCACAAGCACATGGAAAGAGAGACTTGTTTACAGACTTCTCCTGATCAGTGTGTGTCCTGGAGCGTGTCTTCTCATCCTCAACAGCAGTTTGTCCTAACTTTCTAGCAGAAATGCACTTAACAGACTCTGATCTGGCTAGTTCCTCTTAAAATTTGTTAAACTGACTCAATTTGTTATGGAAACAAACTGTGTTTAGTTATTCTGTGCTGCATAATGATTTAGCAGCTCCTGCCTTGTCAATAAAGATGCAGAAAAACAACTAGACTGTTTTTAACTGCAATGTTGCAGTTTGCAAAGATCCCAAATGTTGTCTCATTCCTTCCTACCCGGCATCCCAGCCTGAGTAAGCAGGGGAGGGTTTCTGGTGTGCATTGTGGTTTGCATACAGACTTCTATGCATATTGTGATGCTTACTGAAAATGTTAATATGCCAGGGCATAAAAGGACACTCCCTCCAAAAACTGGGCACTCCTAAGACATCAAGAGCAAAACTAACTCAATGCTTGTGAAAATCCTGTCTAATATTCACTCTTGTAACAACAGTGTATGCCATGACACAGACTGACAAAAATGGACATGCTTTTTCTTTTAGAAAGGGATCTCAGCTTGGCTTTTAAGTAAGTAGCTGTAAATAAATGCTGGCAACCTTTTCTGAGCTGATGTTGTGTTGAGGCTGATACAGAAGTCTCCTTTTTTATTGTGGACAAGCAGAGGTGCGGCCAGGCCACACATAACGTCAATGAGTGAGCACCTTGGTGAGATTGAGCTCCATCGGATTTTGTGTTGCTCTGCTCCTCTGTAATGCAGGCCAGAAAGTATGGGCTTTATTATTAGAAAAGTGTATTTGTTTCTTGAGAAATACTGAATGATCAAAATTGTAAGAAAAGTTGGAGTAAAATCAGACTATGTTTTTGAGGGATGCTTTCTCATATAGAAACTGGCTTTTTAGTCACTATCTCTGTTAGAAGATGGATGTTCTCTTTGCCTGTTGTTTACAAACCTTGGGATGGGGAAGCGGGGGAAAATGGGGGGATGGAAGGGACATGTATCAAATATATGAAAAACTTCAAAATGTGGAAGTATTCCATTTTCCATCAGAACTGGGAGCTTAGAAAGATTTGCTGGGAAATGGGAATGTGCCTTGTCCACTGTTTACAGTGAAATGTTATTCCAGCTCTGTAAGCCTCCCTGCTTTGGGGCCACTGTGCTGCTGGAGATGCTTGGGGTTTTGGATGAGAAAAGAAACTGATATCCTAAGAGTCTGTGATTATTTAAAACTGTTTTCAGAAAAATTTAGGCCTGTTTCATCCCTGTGTCTTGGGCCAACATCCATCTGGGAACTTCGTGCCTGCCTGGAGTCACATTTAGTTTCAGTGTCTTACCCCCTCTGCCACAAATACAATATTATGTTGTAAGTGGAAGGAGCTGCATTTTGACCCCAAAGAGGCATGTTTGTAAGTGGCAAGTGAAACAATCCTCTGTCTACATGGGTTGACATCTCATTGTTATCATTCTAATAAACCTGCTAAGGTACTATGGCCACTGGGTGTGAAAACAACAGTCAAAGCAGTCTCAGATGGAAGAAATCCTATTCAGGATAGACTATAACTTAATTTCCTGTCATTGCTGCTGTGTACGATGTGGCTTTTTCCAGTTGCAAACCAAGGAAGGGTTTGTCTGTTCTAATGCTGCCATAATTTTGCTTGTTTGACTTCACAGTTCCTAGCCTATTGCATACAAAAGTTTGAACTGTTTTATATGTGGTGTGAGGCAGATGTGCTTTTGGGCAAGTAGGTGCCAAGCAGCAAAAAGCTGGAGGGAAGAGGGGATGTTGGTTTGATTTGATTTTTTGTTTCTAGTTTTCTTTTGTTTCTTGTTTTCTTTAGCCCAGTCACACACATGCTGTTCTCATTCAGTCTTCTGAAAGCCCCGCATACTTCCCAGAGGGCAGTATGCTCCCCATTTCTATTCCCCGTTAATTTTCTCTCTATTGAGAATACTAATTGATGAAGTACTGCGACAATTTGAAAGGCTCCCTACTTCTCCATCATTTCTGTGGCACATCTCAGGCCCTAGTAAGTGGTGATGGGATCAGCCAAGAATCGCCTTGTGCCTCCTTTTTTCTTTAATTTCTCTCTGCGCTGGAGTGCAAAGACAGAGTTCTGACTTCAATTGCTGAACATTATGCACATAGGAAAACTCCTAAATTATAAGTCAAACCTAGCTAGAGGGATGTTTTGTATTGCAGGATTGATGTAGTGAAGTGTTTAACAGGTCAATATATGTATGTACCTGCCTAGTTATTCATTTATTGTTGAAGCAGGGAGAAAATCAGTTCAAAAATCTAACGTTCACGGGAGATAAAGATCTGTTAGTTTTCTAAAGGTTAGTGCACAGATACCATGTAAATGTTATTGATCTTATGTTATTTCTTTAAATGTCCTGTTGAAGTGCCTCTCACCTATGTTAGCATCTCTTTGTTGATAGAGAGGTACTGTATTGCCTGTGTGTGTGGAGGTTTTTTAACTTGTTTTGTTTTCCCAGCTTTTCCCACATAGTATATGGTAATGCCCAAAGGAAAATGTTTCATGTGTTGGCAGTTATTCCATATATTACATTACCTATATTCTTTTGCAGGTTTCTAACTTACTCCTATCTTCTGGCCTTCAATGCATGGCTTCTGCTGGCACCAATCACCCTGTGCTACGACTGGCAGGTTGGCAGCATCCCTTTGATTGAGTCAATCTGGGATGCAAGGAACTTAGCCACCGTGTTCCTGGTGCTGGTGATGACCTTACTCAGCCTACATTGCATAGCTGCATTCAAGGTAACACCAAAAGTCATGCAGTAGAATATTTTGTTTAAAATATTCTGTTTCCTAACCTTCACATGAAATGGTCAGTAAGCACAAGTTTTCCTCTCAAATGCATTGGACTGAGGTGAAAAATCCCTACTACATAACTAATACAGAGAAGCTTCAAAGATGAAAATGTCCCTCTAGTTGAATGTCTCAGTCTGTAATTGGTGTGATTTTTGAGGGCAAAACTTGTCCTAGAGCTGTGCATTCAATTACCATTAAGGATCCAAACCCCACTGAAGTTAAGTGTGCCTCTGCCATAGTCATTAGGCTCTTTATCACTTGCTTCAAACAGGACTGGGAACTATCATCTGCATTTGAAAATAAAATCAGTTACTGTATTTGTACCTTTGCTGTGCTTCTAAAAGCTAAACGTTGGATACATCTTGATGAGAAGATTTCTCATTAGTGGAGTAATGGAATATGGGAAATCTGAAATGATCTGGAAGTTGTTATTTAGCGTAAATAATGTATCTGGTAAGCTGTGCTTTGCAATTCAACATTTCAGATCCACCATTAATCATATTGTGGATATGACAGTGAGGTTGTACTAGACTTGTCAGAGATCAGACATGCGCTTACATGGAATGTTTTTTTTTTGTGGATCATAGGTAATTACAAGCTATTCTTCCTTCAATTGTGTTGGAAGGAAAGTGTTGGTAATTATTTTTGAAATAGCACAAAAGTTTTTCTTCCTTAAATATATGTATCTTTGAGAAGCATAGTAGGGGAGCATTAGGTTTTTAATACTTATGTTATGCTAAACTGTTCAGGTCATGTATGTACTTCAGTTTACCCTGGCAGTCTTCCCTCTGCTCCTGATAAGAGACAGAAAATTAACCAAATGGTTTGAGACTGCAGAGTCATTAATTTAGATTACACATTGACAGATGCTCTATGGGAAATATGGGAAAATACCCTATGAGATATTCACTAGTTCTACCTGCAGGTTGAGCACCAACTTGTATTCCTTCTGCTTTTATTACTCACTGCTAGCAATATTCAGAAGTGTTTGCATTAGACCTAATCCTGTTCCCATGGAAGTTAATGATAAAATTCTCATTAGCACAGTACAGAACACTTCTGAAAAATCTTATCCCATTTTCTTTGAAGTTTCGGTTGCTATCAGTAAGATTAATGTTGTTGGTTTGCTGGGGAAAAAAATCTTTCAGGATTATGCAAAGGCATTTGGTATTATTTTATTTTGGGTGAAACGATAATCCAGAAGGATTCCTTTGGGTAACTGAATTATTTGTCTTTTGTCAAACTGCAAAACAAACTATTTCAAGACACTTTGTGCACTAAGTGCCTGGATTTTATATTTTTATTCCTTCTGCCCTTTTTCTTAAAGGCAAAACAATTCAGTCGGAATTTATGAATACCACTGCTTGATTTGAAATGGCAATTTCTATTTTTTTTGTGAAATAACTTCACTGCTTTGCTCTTAACCATGGTTAATGTAGCATTAAACAACATGAATTTCACTCTTCAGGCGTTTAGTTGCTGGATGTTTTGAAATTCATCTTGTAGATTTTTTTTGTTTATCCTTGAAAACCCCAAACATGGAATAAATAGGATTTGTAGTGATCTGCTTTTGTGGCTAACCCAAGTAAAACCAAAACTATCACCTGCTCTTGACAAAGTGCTGTAATCAGTCTCTGCTCTGCTTCCCCGCAATCCCACTGTAAACATGGAACTGGTAATGGTTCCTGGGGGTCAACATGCTTCCCCCAGCCCTAGGTATGATTAGAGATAACTGAAATATTCTGCTTTTCAGGAAATTGTAAATTTCAAAAGGTGTCTTCTGTTTTATGTTTAATGATTCCCATAACTGTGGTGATACTGCCATAAGTGGTATGAAGGTGATTGTGGTGAGTAGCGTACACTGTTGAGGAAAACCAACAGTCGGAAGAGATTCATTTCCTGGAAATATATTATCCCATTTGGTTTTGGACACTTTTGGGAATATCTTGTACAGTGAGGAGGGGAAAGTTCAAGTCACATGAACTGCAGGCACAATTCATTGTATTTGGCTCTTAAGAAAGCTTCTTTCCAAGTGCAAAAGCCTTTCATAAAATACTGCTCCCCCCAAGAAGAATCATCCTTCTGGCAAGCCCCAGACAGGCTATTTCTCAGTATTTTGCAGGTTGTAGGCAGCATGAGACACATCAGTTGATTTTTCACATTGCATAAAGTAAGATATTCTGCATTCTTTCTGAAGCAAACAGACAGAACTGTCCTAGCAGCCATTTTTTCTCATTTTTCGTTGCAAAGTCTAACCTGGAAGCAATAACTTGGGATTTTCTAAGGAATGGTTTTAGAATGAACAGGCATACAGTTTGTGCCTTTCATCTGAGTGTGTAGGTATGCAGGGCTAAGAGGGGGCAAAACATCATATTTGTTCTCACTGGCACTGACACTTTCCTTTCTGTGGCACAGAGAATGGAAATGCTAGAAATTATTTTGGCAGAAGTGAACACATTTGTGCATTGAACACAAGAACTGATTTTCAGTGGTAAGAGGCGATGAATGTGTGTCCAAACAAGCTCACAGGAGACTTGCAGAATATATTACATGGCATGTAGTTAAGAGAATGCGTGTATTGGATTTCTGCCTTTGTTGCCTTTGAATTTTAAACAGGGCTAATTTGTTGTTGATGTTTGTGATTAGGGTAATAACCCTGTTGTTAGGTATGTGTAGTGCTGATAAAGGACATCTAAGGCAAGAAGCTTTCTTGTTCCATTTCATTTTGAGAATGTTGTTGTACCTCAGAAGGAGAAGAAACAGTGCAAGATTTTTACCCATAAGTGCTTCACTTGGAACATAACTGTTACTAGATGGAAGTGTTAATGCTCCCATATGAATATAGGCTAAAAAAGCTGGGGCTGTTCAGCCTGGAGAACAGAAGCTGTGTGGAGACTTCATAGCAGCCTTCCAGTATCTGAAGGGGACCTATAAGGATGCCAGAGAGGGACTCTTCATCAGGGACTGTAGTGACACGATAAGGGATGATGGCGTTTAAACTAAAACAAAGGAGATTCAGGTTAGACATAAGAAAGAAGTTCTTTACTGTGAGGGTGGTGAGGCACTGGAACAGGTTGCCCAAAGAAGTGGTAAATGCTCCATCCCTGGCAGTCTTCAAGGCCCAGACAGAGCCTTGGGTTTCATGGTCTAGGATGAGGTGTCCCTGTCCATGGCAGGGGGTTGGAACTAGATGATTTTAAGGTCCTTTCCAACCCAAACCATTCTATGATTCTTTAAGAGAGCTCTCCAGTTTGTTATTGTTTGGAGAGAGAAGCCTCCCTTCTCATCCTCCTGTGCATTTTCACTGTTGTCCTCCTTTCTTAATGAGGAAGTCATCAAAAATTGCTCTGTGAATTTCTTGTGTATAACTTATTCCCTGGGTTGTTTTGTCTGCTTAGTGCTACTTCCTTTTTCTTACTGGCTAAAGAGCTCCCTATGATCATCTTCTCAAGAAGGACTTGTTACTCTGCAGTGTTTAGGTGCACAGCCACGCTTGTCTCTTGCTGCAGCCATCCGTACCACATGTGACAATTAATTTCCATCTTCAGAAGGCCTGACAGGAGTAAAGAGAAGGTCTGCTCCTTGTATCTCCCACTGTTGGACTAAGGGACCTTGCTGTCATCTGTGGCCAAGACTTTTCCACAGTGACATAGTTTCCTGGTGGCTAAGCTGCAGTCCATCATTAAGCAGTTCTTGGAAACTGATACTTCATTTTTTTGCTACACAGATGCCAGGCATGCTCTGCAAATTTGCCTCCCTTAAGATGTTCTAGCCAAGGTGCCATGAGTCACCAGAGGGTCTTGAAATCCTCAGGTTCTGTTCAGCTCTTTGCAATGAACTTCACCTCACTGTCTGGCTTCAAGTAGCGTGCAGGGGATGTGACAAAGGCTGGGGATGCTATTGCAAATGCCTGCATCTCAGGGAAATAATAATAGTTGGGAAAAGAGAATGAGATTTGTTCATTTTTCATTTTCAAAGGCAGCCTCAGCTGTCTTCCAACTTTGGTACTAGGAAGATTACAAAGATACCAGTGAAATGGATGAAACACTCTTTTTGATTGCCAAGCACACCAGTTACAAGGCCAGAGAAATAGTGTCTGATGTTTCAAATGGCCACTAGTATAGCCAGGGGCCCATAGTGTTGCCTTCCTATGCCGGAAGAAATGGCAAGCGCCTGGTGAACTAGAGAGAGGACAACAATTCTTGGTGTATTGTCAAGGACAAAAGTTATTTCTTTGTCATTCATAATAATTCAATAAGCATGAAAGGAAGACCCTTCAGATATTTAAAAGGCCACTCTGAGTGGCATTTCTAGGAAGCTGCTTAATTAGCAGTGTGATTAAAATGCAGCTTGTCTTGTGGTTGTAGCTGTGAAGGAATGTACAGAGCGCATGGTGGATCAAATTCCTCTTTCTATATGGTACCTGATATGTGGAGGGGCGATAGTGGGAAAACTGATGTGTGTATGATGGGGTAATTCAGAGCAAAGTGATCTGAAAAACCAATTTGAAACAGTAGCTTTGGTACCTGACCAGTCTGGGGAGGATGTATTGTGCTTTGTGCTGCTTGGTCCTTGTATTGTATTTATACTCATGACCAGCACATGGAGGTACCTTATGGTGGTTCACAGCACCTTCTACTTGCTCAGCAGTAACACATAATGACATGCAGCAGTTTGCTTGTGTCTGAGCAGGGAGTGCTATGTATGTTTCGCATTAATAAAAATCTATCTCTAGTGTCCTCTAGGATATACCTTTGTAAAGGACATGCTTTGCTGCTTTCTGATGTGGCTACATGTGATACAAGAAGTTGTGGTGATTTCCAGTTTATATTCATTACAGTGCGACTGAGATGTATATTATAATCCTGATCTTTCATATGCTACAGTTGGTTGTTTTTTACTTCAGGTCTAATTTTAAGGTAATGCTGCTTCTTTGCATTTCTATGCATAGTACTTCTTAGCCAAAAGAAGGCATTTTATAGCAAAGTATTATGACTTTAATTTGTGCTGTAATTGGCACCATATTGCCATTTATCTGGCGGTTTGTATGTATGAATATCATCTAAGCATATTCCTCAGTCACATGCAGACTATATTTCTTAGCTGACAATGTTTAATACCATCAAGGAGAAAAGTGCATTTGCATCTTCTCTTTGTGTGCATGTTTTGTTGTTTTTGCTAGAACTCATTATGTGTATTCTGTCATGCTATTTACTTTACCCTGCACTCCTGAGACCTTTGCCTCATTTCCCAGGTTTGGCATTTCATTAATAAATCACAGCTTACAGACCTTTCTGGGGAACAATTACCTTTTGTAATATTCTACAGTAGTACCTAGTTAGAAAGTATGTCTAGCAAGATTCATGTGCCACAACACTTCTAGGACAATACCTGCTTCAAAGGCAGGGCAAGGTGAATAAGGCTATTTATCGATGGAGTCTATCTGACGAGTTGGAAACCACAGTCATTTTCATAAAAGGTCCATTTAAAATAAATCCTGCTTTCATTTTCCTGAGGGCTCACTTGAATTCCTTCCACACACAGAGAAGGTCAGGACTGATGCTCTTAATCCTTAGCAGCAAGGTTTTTCTGTGCTGCCTCTGTTGTTAATATTTGCTGTGGGGAGAGAGTAATAAGCCAGAAAGACTCTGTTTAGTAGAAGCTGGAGGAAGGGGGAGGAACCCTTGTGAGTGCCCTGTATGTCTCACTGGCCATGTTTCTGCTCTGTTGAGTGTTGCAAGCAGATCAGGTGTGGATTCCTGGTGCGGCTGGGAGAAATAAGAAAGCTTCCCCAGGGTTCTTGCTGTGCCAGCTGACACTCAAACTGGAAGCAGAAACCTTCCTCAGTCTGTATGCCATTGCTGTTCTGAATTAAAAAAGCAAACAAAAGAGCTGTCAAAATACCTTTTGCATCAGGTTGGGTTTTTTTTTCCTGGTAGATGTTTGAAATACCAGGTTTGGAGTGTGGTACTCTGAGTAAATATAACAATAGCTGAAGTAGTTCCGATTTGGCTCACTGTAAAGATCTTGCTAAATGGGCTCTCTCCTGCAGGAGTTTTGTCACCCTAGGTATGTCATTTTCATAGTGGCAGGTAGTTCTGCCGTTATCAGCATATTAACACTGAATTACTATGTTTCCAAAGATACTCTTTTTGTTTCTACCATTTTCTTCTGGCTTGAGTTAATATTTTAAGGCCCGCTCAGGGCTGAAAGGTTTTCTGAGTGGCACAATAGTAGGCGTAATAGGAGAGGGTAGGTGGAATTGAGGACTAGGAAATTCATAGCTGGGGGCGATAATGATACTCATTGTGGCTATTTAGTCTTAAATGTTTGAGTGCCAAGCTATTGTGTAATTTTTGTTAGGATCCTCTTGTTATGCCTTACCTCTAAAGAGCAAACTCATGGTTAACAGAGCTGTTTTTCCAGACATGCTTTTGCATACGCAAGCAGTGAGCATGCATTTAAATTTCAATGGGTTTTTTTCCTTCGTTTTTTCTCCCCATGTAGTGAAGCAGCCTGCTGTCACAGAATGAAAGGGAAGAGCAAAAAACAACCATAAGGTCAAAAGCATTATTCTAATTCCTGGAGCAATTTACTGACTTTCCTGTTTCCTTTTGGAATGTTCCACTTCTCTTGCAAAGACGTATGTGCTCCTGCATCCCGCTCAAATTGGCTTGTCAAGTGGTATTAGAGGTTGTAGAGATTAGGAATTGGGAAAATGCGTTTATATCTTAAGGGAATTTTGGAAACCTGAGTAAGAAAGACCTTACACAACTGAATGAATGGATAGCTGGGGGCTACAGGGAAAAGAAAGTAGTAGTTATCAAAATTTTACTTTAAGATACTAAACTAAAAACTAAAGTGGCAGTAGAATGTACTTCTGTGCCTTGCTGTGGGTTATGAGATTGAGAAAGGACTGCTTTCTGCTTTTATTCTGTAATTGAAAGCCGGTATTCCAGAGCTTTTGACCATCCCTGGTTCTCCATGGTGTAACTAAAGCTTTAGGCACTTTCAGCATTTGTAAAAGTAGGCTGTTTTACCTACTGGTACAAACCAGTACTTGCTTCCTTCTGGAAATGGAAAGCGAACAATCTCGTTGAAGTGGTCTAAGATATGCGCCAAGGATTTCTCTTCAGATCAGCCTGTGTCAGGAAGTCAGTGATACTTTCAAGGATTTTGGTATGTTTTCTGACTGGTGTATGTTTGCTTGTACACCAGTTCCTGAATAGGTCTTGCTGCTGGTGAACTGGAAAGTAGTTTTTGTGTTGCTGAATGCTTCAAATAGGATCAACATGTCAATTAAAAAGCAGTTAGTAGTGATGGTCAAAATAGCGTTGGAAATCTCCATGGCTTTGGACTCTGTGTGAAATAGAACATTAGCTTTATTCTAGTCAGTAGTAACTGGATGGTTTTATCAAGACTTAGATGATCACCAAGGAAAATAGAGTTATTTTAGGAAGACAGTAAGTTGCTAAGCCTGGCATTCAAGCAGCTGGCACTGCTGAAGATGCTGGGGGTTTTTATGAGATGAAAGAATAAAACTCCTGATAAATGGAAGTGATTACAGAATTTGTGGCTTTTTGTAGGAGCAGGCTGATTAAGCCTAGTGTCTGAGCCAGGTTTGAAGCTGGGCAGTTACCTTTCCCTTACCAGATGTCAACAGATGTCCGAAAAACTCAGACACCTGATGTTTGGCATATGGGAAGTGGTGGCACAGGCAGCAGGGCAAAACAGCCACAGGTCTACAGTGCCCTTCTGTTTGGCCACATAACATAATGTACTTGTCCCATCCTGATTTCTGCTGGTGACCTGAAGAAGACCATGTTGATGGTACATGGAGCATGGTACAGCTCTGCCATGACCCATTTTGGCCTTCACCAGTAAGGCAGGACTTGGGAACACCCAGTGCTTGCTTCTGTGAGCTTTGCATCAGCTGTGAAGGAATGAAGCGCAAGGGTTGGTTCCCGATTAGCTTAGGTTTGCTTTTTATTACCTTGTGCAAGAATGCAGTGTGAATTTGAAATATCCCTTTTATCTTTGCTACCGTATATGGGGAAAGTGCAAGAGTAGATGCTTGCAGATCCTAACCTCTTGCCAGGTAAGATGCTGGAGTGATTTGGTGCAGGCAGATGAGAAGTCATGTTGCTGAGCTGCTTGTGGCTTCACAATGGAATGGTACAACAATACAAGTCCCGGTACATGAATTAAGTTTGTGGGTAGTTTGCGCTAACAGTTTGCACAAATGGATGTTAAGAATAAACCGAAAATTAAACTGTAATCCTCTGTCTGTGGTCTACAGTCAGTCATGTAGTTTCTTCTGATTTCTGTGTCTTTTTGATGGATAATGCACTTACCTCCTAGGCCTGCAAACATTTAAAAGCATGTAATAGCAGTCATTGCTTTTATACAGTCACGCACTACCAACTTTCCTGGATACCAGCTTTTCTGTGCTCTCAGTCAGATGTTCCAAGCATAATATCTCACTCGCTGCAGTGGACCATCCAGAGCTCGCTAGCAGAAGGTGATTTATCCTTTTGGTAGGAAGGAAGTCTTTATTGCATGGAGCTCTTGGTTCTAAATGGTGGAGAGGTAACGCTTGCCTCATTCTCAAAATAAACTGTTAAGAGGAAGAAATTGAACCCATTTGATTGCCACCTTCCCGTCAAACAGGCAGGCATGTATAAACACCTTCGGAAGCATTCCGAGGTAGAACAGAATTTGCTTGGACTTGTTTGCCCAGCTGCTGTCTCCCCCAAGGTGCAACTTTGTCCAGCTGACAGGAGGGTTGTCCTCACAGCTCCGCTTTCCAATGCCTCAGCCCGTGGAGGTGCCAGGGGATGTGAACGTGTGCAAGGCTTAATGGATCTGGCACCTCAGACAATGTTCCCTCAAGGGGAAACACAGCAAATTTACAGTGGGCTTATGCAAGTCCATAGTTTATGATAGGTATGTCAACATAATCTGCATACCTCCTGCGCTTGTACTTTGCAGCGTTTGGCTTGTAGAAGACTTGTGATCTAACAGTAGTCAGCAAATAATCTAACTGTAGTCAGCAAATATTTATATGTAGCACAGAAGTATGTCTTGTATGTAACATGGGAAGTTCTCTTTCTGTTGTAAACTCAAGATTTTCTTCTTTTTCCCCCAAATTGCCAAGGAAGCAGTTTTTGAGATTTATTGTTGTTTCGGTTGATTTTGGCCTTGGATTGATTCTTTGCTATTTTGTTTGAGATAGTGTGACAATTTTCTTGTCTTGCCTTTGGGAGAAAAAGTGGTGTTCTTTAGTTCTTCAAGTCTATGAAAAACAGCAAGTTAAAAAAGTTCCTTTTTTTTTGGTTTTTTTTGGCTTGGTTTCTTGGGTTTTGTTTGTTTTTGTAACAATATAATGAAGGCCTAATTGTAATTAGAGGTAGATGTTGGCTTGACTTTAACAAAAGGAATCATTCTAAGGTTAAATCAAAAGTGGGCTTTTTTTTTACCCCCAGAGAATTCTGGGACAGATAAGAAGGCAAGTTTATATTTCCAAAAGAAAACACTACCTTCAAGAGGAAAGGAGGTGAGTCTCTGTAAAAGGAATGAAGTGATGTATAACTTCTATACTAGCTCTTCTTATTTTAAGGAAAAGGGAAGACAAACAAAATTGCCTACTACTCTTTAAAAGCCTTGACTACTGCTCCAGGCCATCTTTAGCTCAGCTGTCTCTTAAGTGAGCTCATATGACCAGAGTAGTTAAACCAAATGAACGGTCCCAATATTTGTTTCTTTGTTTGTTTGTGGTTTTTTTTGTGTTTTATTCCCTTAAAAATGTGACAAGCTACATGTTGGGTTGGTTTTTTTTTCTCTAAAAAACACATGGAGGACATCTATGGCTTGTGTTGGATGGAAGATCCTGCTGCCCTCTCTTCCTGCAGCCCTACAGTACCAGTCTCCAACATTCTTTCGCCATTCTGTTGTGCTTGTCTACTCATTTGTAAATCTATCAGCCCTCCCAGGGAAAGGGGGATTAAAAGGTGAATCTACTAAGTAAATTTTGATAGGGGAAGAAGATAAAGGAAAATATGGTGTCTTTTGAGACTTGTGCTGTTAGATTTTAGCTGTCTACAGTTATCACCTGCGATACACAGAATCCTTTCAACATATCATGGTTGCATTTCTATCCTTATTTCTCTTTTCTCTGAGCTGCCTAGGTCAGCGGATGTTAGCCCTTGCTGGGAAGGCAGGGATGGATAGCTCTGCTGTGCTGCCAGTCCTCAGAAGGCCGGGATAGAAGAACGTGCAGTTCTTCCATCAGGACAAAGGCTGGTTTTGCTCATTATCTAATCAGTCAGTAGAAACTATTTAGGGAAATGAGAAATAAGATCTGGCTGAGAATAGGATGATTTTTTGAGTATAAATCCCAAACTGTGCGCAGGGCTTCCTGCCCAGGGGCTCCCCCCAGCCTCTCCTCCTGGGCAGGACCCAGCCACAGAGCCAAGGTGTCAAATACATGAAATGTCTGTACAAATTTTGGGAACGTTAATGGCTTGGTAGACGAGAGAAACCCAAACTGAGCTCTGCAGTGACCACAGCATGAGGTCAGCAGTTTGATCTGTTGGCTTGCAAGCAACAAAATCAGGTACAGCCTGGCCCTCAAAAACCACCTCTTCACAAAAGCCTCAGTCTGAACTGAATGCTTTTAAAAGGGTACTGCCAGGTGTTTCTTGTTTCAGAAATAGGTAGCACTAAGGAGGGCTCTGCTGCTCTGTGAGGCAGGTTTGTGAGTGCTGGGCTTCTGTCTCTGAGCCCTGCCTGAGGGACTGAGCTGGCAGCCTCCAGTGGCATTGGAGTGTGACTTGTGGAAAGAGAAAGGGCATGCAATACCATTTTCTCCTTCAGCCAAGAAAATTCCTACATTTTCTTCTTTTGCACTTCATGTACAGGTTTATTTATCTTTCTCCAGAATTCAGTTTCCTTTGCTTATCTGCAGTGCTGCAGCTTTGAATAACACTGTGTCCTTCCTAGAGATGCTAACCAGAGGTTGCTTTCCCAATTGCTGACTTAATGAACAACAACTGGAGAAATACTTGATGTCTGGTTCATTTGAAATGAAGAGCGTATCCTAGGGACAGAGAACATTTTATGCAAGTAGCAGTGCGCTCTTTTTGGTCCAGCATACCTTCTTTGTCTTTGTTGTTAAACCCTTGGAGTAGAGCAGTGGTAGAAAATGAGCACCATAATTAGGCCAGACAAGGTGGGAAGAGAGTGTCAAACAGCAGGAGAGAAATGGAGTATATGTCCAGAACTGGGTGGCAGGGAAGTTGGAGTTGAGCTAGGACTGATAATTTTCATTCAGAGTTGAGCAATCATTTTTAATCCTCTTACCTTTTTCCTGTTCCATTTTCTATTGTAATTAAAAGCCAAATTGACCATTACCAGTCATCTGTGCTCATCAGTTTTATGGATTGGTGTCAGCTTCAGCTCTGGGAATAATGTATTTTAGGTGGTGGTGTGACTCCAAGAAGGCAGTAGTAACTCTCATTCCAAGACACCAAAAGAGTGGATAATAGAAGCAGGTAAACATGGTGCTCTATAAAGCAGGTATTGATAAATAAGTCTGGAGACATAAATTCTTCATTTTTCATCTTCAAAACGTTCATTGTTTTTTCCCTACAGAGTGGATAAATATATTTTAATACTGGCACTTCTGAATTTCAGCCTCTGACTAAGCCAGTGGTAACTGGCATCTGTAGCTGTGCAAAAGCAAGACACGTTGTACCGCTTGGTCCCACGCCTGATCGGGCTCCATTCCTCTACTCAAAAATCTTGTTTGTTTCTAAATTTAGATCCCTTCAATAAAGAGAATTCAATTTGCTCTCCAAAGTTGAGAAATTGCCTACAACAATTAGAAAGTGCTGCAACCATTAAGTGATTCTGGTTGCATCTGTTTCTAAGCATGACAAAGCTTCTCTCAATGGCTGCCAAAGGGTGCTGCAGCAGCTCATGAGGCAGTGGTATTCCAGGGCAGGAAGGTGCAGATGTCTGCCTGGGTGATTTAACAGACCCAGTGCTACACTTCCGTTCGCCTGATGACATTCTTTGATATCATTGACAGAGAGCATGAGCTTATTCACCCTCTTGGGGTGGAGCTAAATTAACATGCCCAAGGAGGCTTGGGTCTCCCTGTGGCTGCAACAACAGCTGCTCCTAATGGCACCCTGAGAGGCTTTTGTTGGCCATGCAGATCACAGTTGATTTGAAGTGCATGTGGCAATTCAATTTCTCCTCAAAGAGCAAGCCAACATTAAAGTGAGCTCAAGTGAAGGGCATTAACTGAGCTAGAGTGAATGATGTTAATTTTAGCATCTAGCATGTTTCAAATTTCTGACTCTGTATGAGTATGGAGACCTCGTGTGCAAAACTATCATTTCAAGTTTAGATATTGTCTCCAAAGGGATAAAATGACTGCATTGATATGCCATTTGGGGCTAGTTTTCTTTACACAAAATGTGACTGATTGAACAGCTTTTTCTCAGTTAATAAACATTCAGGATTGAACACAGCAGTCTGTGTGTGCAATATGCATTTGTGTGTTTACATACAGCCAGAGTGTGATAGACATGCTAATGTATACATACACACTGTTCTAAACTAATATATTACTAATTTTAGAATCATA
This sequence comes from Myiopsitta monachus, assembly GCA_017639245.1. Classification (NCBI taxonomy): domain Eukaryota; kingdom Metazoa; phylum Chordata; class Aves; order Psittaciformes; family Psittacidae; genus Myiopsitta; species Myiopsitta monachus. The sequence continues at coordinate 76,371,633 of CM029920.1, forward strand.
GAATGGTTAGAGTTGGAAGGGATTTTAAAGATCATGGGGTATATTTTAAGTGTTACTTATGCCATCTCAAGAGAGCTGCATACAGTACAGCTGACCTTGGAAAAGATACCAACGGATAGCAATACACACTGTGGTTAGTGTTTATGCACTTTCTGGACATATGAGAAGCACAAACAGTATGTATATATATAAGAATAGCATCTTGAAATAATTTCTTTTAAATGCAAACCATATCAAATATTAATCTAAGTTGCATCTTTCATGTATAAGAAACTCAAAAGGAAAGGGGAAAGTTAGTGCAGAATTAAGTTGGATTTGTTTAGTTGATATTTGTTTAATTTTGTGTTATTGCAGAAACTGGAACACAAAGAAGTTTTGGTTGGCTTGTTGTTCCTGGTTTTCCCATTCATCCCAGCCAGCAACCTCTTCTTCAGGGTGGGATTTGTGGTCGCAGAGCGAGTCCTTTACATGCCGAGGTAACTATTGCAATTGAATTCCTTTCTAATGAGACCACCATCCCATTTTGTAAAAGCAGTCACGATTGCTTCTTTTCTTTTACAATACTTCAAGCATTATACTGCTAGTCAGTGTGCTCTCTGCCTTTGAGTTTTGGTGTGATAGCATGAGACATTTTATAGTTAGTTGAGAGCAGGTATTTTTGCTGTGGCTGAAACAGCTCAATACATAGATTAGGCGTTGTTTTTGAGGATAGACCTCCAAGACTCTCTTTCTTAGTAGTATTATCAACTTACATTGTTTAATGTCTTTACCTTAAGGAAAGCAGATGAAAAGTTAATCTGTCACATTTTTATTGTGGTATTGCTCAGCTTTCCCACTACATTAAGTGGTCAGTACAAAGGTGACTTGCTATCTTCAAAGGCATCAGTTGTGAAAATACGCGCATGACCTCCTCCCTTTAGGCTGTTGACTGCATACGCATCTAAGAGAGCAGGGTTTGCGTTGTTGAAGAAGATGAAGAAAAGCCAGCCATTTCTCCATCCCTCAGCCTCTGCCCTGGGATTTCTCTCAGCTTCCAGTCTCTAACAGTTATCACTTCAGCAGTCTGGGTGCTTCTGATTGCATTTACCCAAGGACAACTTGGTGTCCTTACTTCTGACATCTCCACAGTATCCAGACCAGAGGCTGAGGTGGCAGTAAGAGGACGTTCATCCAAGATGCACCAGACCGTGCCCATTTCACAGAATCACAGGATGGTTGAGGATGGAAAGGGTCCAAACCCTTTCCTCAAACAGGGCCACCTTCAGCCAGTCGCCCAGGACTATGTACAGGCAGCTTTTGAATACCTCAAAGAAGAGAAACTCCACAACCTCTCTGGGCAACCTGTGCTGGTGCAGTTTGTTCCAGCTGTGAGTATAAATGGTTGTTCTTGGATGCTGTCAGTCAGAAAGCCCAGTTCTGTCCTCGGATGCTGAAGGTCAGCATCTGTTATCTCTAGCGGGAAATGCTGTTGTGGAGCTGTTGAAAAAGCACGAGTCTTCAATTTCACTCTGGATTACTTTGTGATAACTGAAACAATAGTTTTATCCCGCAAAATGTTCAAACTGTATTCCTCAGAAAATATGGATCCAAAAATCCTAAGAAAAATGCTTACGGACGGTCTTTTGCAAAGCTGCATGCATATTCTGATTATCATTTGTATAAGCACTATCACAAACGGGCTGCTTGTTTGTGTAAAACTCAGGCTGTGTGGAAGCTGTTGCATTTATTACAAGCTTCTTATGCAGTTAGACTGGATCTCTGTGCTCTGCTATATACTGATATGCTTTTTGGGTCAAATCCTGCTGATTTCATTCACATCACTAGCACTGCTTTTGTTTGCTGAGTATACCTGAAAGTACAGTGAGTGAAAGTTGTTCCTTGGAGTTATTTTGCAAACGATACCCTCAACTAATGGATCCTGCATCATTTCAAATTAACTTGGAAATCAGATTGCTTTAAATTCATGTAACAGAAAATGAGGAAACACATGAAAGCGCAAAGCTATTAAGGAAACAGTCAGCTGAATGCAGGGCTGTGTTGAGTGGTTGCATTTCTGAATCTCAAAAGAACTGCAGAAAATACTTCAGCCGTCAGCAGTTCCTCTTCCTCCTCCAGATGAGACTGCTGATATAATGAGAGGAGGGGCAATGAAGAAGAAAAAGGGATATGTTTGTGCAGAGAAAATTAATCAGTGTTAACATGTGTGCATATAGTTTGTATAATGCTTTTCATCTCCCTGAGGGCTTTGCAAATATATGACCTACAAAGTAGGTAATTGATAGATCCTGTTGTTTTTTTTATTTTTCCAGGCAGGACAACTGAGGTAGATGATAGATTAAATGATGTCTCTGGAGTAAGTCTGTGTCAGAATCCTCTGATCTCATACTTTGCTCAGATCACTCATGTCCTGCTTTGCAATATTTGGTTTTTGCTCCTACCCCAGGCTGGCAGGCAGCTGGCATGAAAAGGGAAGGCAAACCCTGGCAGTTTATGGGAATGGTGGGCAGTTTAGTTTCCAGCACAAGGATCTCGAGAGAGCTGAGCTCTTGGCTACATGTTACTAAGAAATGAGCTCTCTTGCATCCTCTGGATGCAAAATGACATGAGTGGTGGTGGGGGCTTCCGTGAGCGTTCATGGCTGTGGAAGAACAAAAATCATTTTTTGGGGGTTTTGTTTGGTTTTCTGTTTGTTTGTTTGTTCCTCCCCCACCTTGGGAGCATGGCAGTTTAATAACAATGGCTTTAGGAAGCACTCATGTTCTTTATTTAGAGCAGCCTTTAGCAGTTTTCTTATGTCTTGAAAAGGGCTTTTCTTATTCTTTACCATTCCTTCTCTAAAACTCAGCCCATCAGAGGTGGTTGTTCATCTATATTTAGACAAAAGTTCTCAATTAGGTGGGGAGAACTCGGTGATCTATGGTTTTGCGCTTATGCTGGAAGGTGCTTTTCTATCTCTGTTTCAAGTAATAGCCTTCTATTAGTATTTATGGATGTGACAGTTGTGTATGCGTGTCGCAGCCTGAAGCCCTAATTCGGTGTTGCACAGTAGTTACCTGGGCAAAATGTCAAGCATTTTCTTTTCAATCTAAGTTAAGTAAGGACCCCAGGATTTATATAAAGGATGTTGTAAATAGAAAGGAACAGGGAATAAGCCTTTTGCTTGATGTCTAATTATATGGCTGGGCCTTGCCTTCTGGGGATTGATGAGTATTTGGAACAATTCCTCTTCTGTCTGCAAGCTGTGCCTCAGGGGAGAGGGATGTAAGCTAAGTCCAAATGGTTGAATGTTTTCTTTAATTGGCTTTAGCAAACCAGAAATATTTGGAGAAAATATTTCTCGTATTTAGTTTTTATTTGGGGCTTACAAGCACTTATTTGTTAAAATCAGGATTTTTAATAATAGCATTACTTTAGCCTGAAAAATTTCAAAGGAAAACTATTTGTATTTCAATTTCTGATTTTAATTTTTTTGTTGTTCTCTTATCCTTAAGAGGGGAAAACTTGTTTTCAGGAGGGCTAGGGAGATGAAATACATATCTTGGAAGTGTTAGCCAGGATACATCTCTTTAGACCACAATTTTCCAAATAGACATCACAATAAATAGCTGGATCAGTGAAAGACTTAAACCACTACATTTTTTTTACCTCTTCAAAGCGTAGATATAGTAACGCTTGCCACCTATCTGCTAATGTGCTCAGAACACCACAGACAGCCTGATTCTTTGAAAATCCAGAACAGCTATGTACATGCAGGTATTCTGAGCTGTGAGCATTTGTCTGTACTTAGTACTAGCTTGTCCTCTGTGCTGTCCTTCACCATGCAGAAACTGGAGAGGTAATGCAGACTTGTGGGCCATCCAGGGGCTGCCTGCCCTACTGACACATCAGCAAAGTTGAGGTTGCTCTCACCTCCTGGATCTTTCCTATCAATCAGAACTATTTCTACGTCTTCCTCATCTTTCACTGCTACTCTGATAGCAGTGGCTCTTGGCAGGGCTGCTGTATTGTAGCTGGACAACTTAAGCTGTTTTCACAACCTTATATGAACCAACAAATCAACCAAAACACTGCTACATGGCTTATTTCCAATTTGCTGAAAGCAATAGGCAAGTCAGTGGTACCTGCACCGTTTTTGGGCAATGAGTGCATTGCAGCTACGCTTTCCCAGCACAGGCAATTACGGGTTGCTGTCATTTTCTTTTATTTCTTTTTTCCTTTTGCCGTCTCCTCACTCTATCAAGAGTTGATGTTGCAACCCTAATTGTCAATACGAGAAGATGAGGTAACTGCTATATACAGGATGGCATTTGCTTCAGCATCCATCTCAAAATCTGCAAGAAAGCAGCATCTAGAAAAAAGTGCTCGCACTTTTCAGGAGCTAAACACGTTAAAGCTTTCTCTGTGCCATTGCAAAGCAGGCACCATACTGAATTTTTGCATTTGCGTAGAGCATGTTTTTGGTTTCTGTGCTGATGCGTTTGTTCCAATTAGTGTAATTCCATACGTTATTAACTTTTGGAAAACAAAACCACCCAAAACTGGTAGGTAGTGGAATTGCCTTTAATTTTTGTGGGCCTGAATATTTCTGAGCAAAGTCTTTTTGCTTATAGGACAGCCACCTGAGGATGGGACTTACTGGTGCTTCTTTTTTCTGGGAGCATGTTACTCTTTCCACTTTATTTTCATTTTCTTGAAGACCAGTTTTATGATGGGATAGTGGTTCATTTTCAGTTTCCTTTGCCACCTATTTCTTTAGCATTATTTGAAGCTATGAGTTCACCAGGAGCTGAATTCCTGTTTGTGTTTCAGAATTCCTTCAGTATTAGATCAGATCCTGTAAGGGATCATGTGAGTTACAGAAGAAGCTTCTGTTTTCAATTGGAGTCAAACCCTGACCCCAGCAAAGTCAGTGGTGAAAGTCCTGTTGTCTCTGTGGAGCCAATTTATCTGCTCCCTGATCTCAATTTCATAACATAATTAAGCTTTTTGCCTGCTTTCAAGTTATAAATCCACAATTCATTTGGGATTTGGATATAGACTCTGAGTTACACCTGTTCCATTTACTTAAAAGAAACATGATTTCAATGCCTTACTCTATTGCTGCTGGTCTTGCGAGGGCCATGTTCAGAAGGAGCAAACTGGATTATACTTCCTGTAACTGGGGGCACTGGGAGAGGACTGGGAGGGCATTATGTGATGGCAGTGGGCCAGGCCCCAGCCCCAGCTTGATCTCTCTTTACCCTGAGGGATGCCTGTCCCTACTTCAGGGCATTTGTTCATGCTTCAGTCTGCAAAATGCCTTGTGGCTGGAGGCGGGGAGGTGGGGGCCTTGGTTGAGGCAAGCAACTCTGGTTCTGCTTTCTCATCTGTTCAATAGAGATGATAATTCCACTCTGCCTTTTGAAAGGGGACAGAGGGAGTTCACATTAATTAATGAGAATTAACTGCTTGTAGAAAGGCTAAACACTGCGAGCAGCTACCTTTCAGCTGCATATCCAAACTTAAGCTCCTAGTTTTTGAAGGCTTGCCCACCCCTGTTAAAGACTTTTAGGAGAAATCAATGCAGCTGTCCTCTGTGAATGCAGGCAGAAAATGCTGAGATGCTGGTGTCATAGATTTTGACAAAAAGGCAGTAAAGACCTAGGAATAAAAGCTGAAATCATGCTGGAAAGCTGAAAAAGATTAGTTTATGGTGCATTTGGTCTAGACTGCAGTCTTGCATTATTTTAGCTAAATTTAAAACCTGCTTTTGAGAAACATGTTGTGTTTTGGCCATGTACAGTCAATTCAAAGGAAAGCTGAATTTCTGCAAAGTAGGAGCATTAATGGCTATACTGAAAAGATTTTAGTTTCATTGTGGTAGATTAAAGGAAAACCTTCAAACTCATTTATTCTGCTTTTGAAAATAATGCAGATATGTAAGGATATTGCTTTTGAAAATAGTAATAAGCTAAGTTCATGTCATCTTGTGGAAACAATCTACTTGGTCATGTTGGTTTAAAGAGAAATTCTTATTTACAAGGGTATACAGTGCCCTTAAGAAGATGCCTTGTGAAATTTAATAGAAAACAGTTTCTTACATGATGGTTTTTGAGACTTGTGATGGAACTGCATGGGAAATTATTTCCCTACTATAGAATTCCAGAAGTTATTACAGTATTTTAATTAAAACTGTAGCATACAGACCCTTCCACAGTAAAGTATATAAGATTTAGGGGAATTTCTCTGTAATCCCCATGGAATTGTATCAGATTTTTAATTTGTAAAATGTTTTCTTTCCATAATGCATATAGTAATCAAAAACATGAAAAGTTTATGTATTACCTGTAAATTTTTCAGATAGGAATCTGTTGGAAGCGAAATCTTAGACTTGAATGCTAGTGAAGTAGGGCTTTTTTAATCACGTGACTTATTGGAAGGAAGGGAAGGGAAATGTGTCCAAATGGCCTTTCAAAGGTTAGCGAAATCATTCATTTCTAGCCTGTATTTTCTCTCCAATAAGGAAAATAAGACTTCCTGCATTTTCTCCAATTGTGGCATATTCTGACTAGAGGACCCCATTGCTTGTGCAGGTAAATAATTTTGATGATTTAGCCGATTATGTCTAAGTATCTTTAATATAGGCATGCATAGCTTTTAATTCAGAGCCAAGGACAAAGTCTAACACTAACTCATAAGGTACCTTTCCACATGAGATGTATTCTGCCAGTGTTCATGGGTCTCTGTGTCTTTGTGCTTATGAATTGCAGACCTTGTTCCAGGAAAAAGCCTCTTAATTCTGGTGAAAACTTGACACATTCAGCACACTCAGTAGTAAGTACCCTGCCAGTTCCTTGGTTGTCACACTGATATTCCTGAGCTGTGAGGCTTGGTTTTTCCCCAATAGGTTTTATTTTATATACTAGCCATTATACCTTGGTGGTGGTCCTGAAGTCTTTTAAAATATCCAAGAAAAATATGCTAATTCCATGTTGCCATTACTGGAAGATAGACAATTTAAGCAACACTTTTCCCTTTGTCCCTATAATTCAGCACCCGTGAAGACTCAGAGATGCATAGTGAATATTGCTGCTTGTCTGCCTGTGACAGAGACACATCCCACATCCTCCTTGCCTTTGGACATTCCGTCCAAAAACGTGACTGTTCCAACAGGCTTTTTCCTCGTACTCCAAGCTGCTTGAGAAAGTTTTGATACATTTTCCCATGGAAAATATGACATTTTAGTCAACCCAAAACTTTCTGCCAAGGTGTGCTGAAGCTGCAGTGAAACTTCAGATGAAAAGGTTGGAGGCAAAAGACTTCTCCAACCTAAGGTGGAATTTACAGTCAGAAGAACAACAGAAATGGACTGGTGGATGGATGTAGCCCACAGCTGCCTCTCTGGGGGAGATACTCATCTGAGAGTCGGGACCCCGAGGTCCATCTGCCACACACCAGCGTTTTTCCAGGATTGCTAGTGCTGATCTACAGGCTGCTGGATCACTTGGTGGCAGAAGTTTGTTTCCAGACCTTATCTATACTCACGCTTACATTCCTGTCAAATTAGCCCGTCTGTAACTTGCTGAATTTAGGCCTTGTACCAGCTGTGAGAGAACATCTTGATGTTGATCTTACAGCAGTAAGCTTGGCGGTACAAAGTAAACTTCTCAATTTCCCAAATATATTGGGACCAGTGGTGTGTATTTGTTCCATACCAGCACTTGGGCTTTGATAACAGGAGATCTTGGGGGACACCAGACTTGGAGCCCTACATGTGCACTCATTCAGTGCACCCCCAACTCTCAGCCTTACCTTGCAACCTGGTTTGAATCCATGTGATCCAAGTCACAGGGAGGTACCCTGATTTCTGAGTATCTGGCTTTTCTGGATGACCCCAGTGCAAGCTAGCATGCACATACAAATACACCTTTTTTTCCAGATGAATACCATTTTTTTAAAGCCCAGATTTTATTCTTCCTGAAATGGCTCCAGCCTTGGAAAACTTGACCTTTTTCATGGAACAGCGTCTTTGCCACCCTGCCAGCACTGCTCATCACTGCAGCTCTGTGCCTGAGAGTGCTTTTTGGGGCAGAAGGAGCCACCCTGGCCATCCCTGCTAGCCAGCTCTCCTTTCCACATCTGACTGCTGTGTAGTAAGGCAGGAGCAGCCCACAGGGCATGCAGGCGTGCTTTTTGCAATCAGTTACTCCCCATTAGAGCGGTGTGAATGGAGCTGATAAGTTTAACGGGGGTGAACTGCCTTTTCCCCCTGAAGCAACAGCGCTGCCTTGCAAGCTGCATTTCAGCCCTCTTTAGCTCTTCTTCTCAGTGTGTTTCTTCAGCTCAGGCTGCAGAGCTGGAGTGGCTTGGACTGGAAGCATGAAAAGCATGTTGTGCCAGGTAATACATGTGTGGGACTGGGGCGAGGAAGCTTGTGGAGGATTAGTAAATCCGAGACAACCAAATGTTTGTGTTCAGTGTTTGGACCTGGCAGCAGACACCGTCTTTCTCAAGTCTGTGCTCCCCACTCTCAGAAGGGCAGCAGCAGAGTATGAATTTAGCTTAAGTCACACACACAAGGGTTAAACTTGCTTCAGCTTGAAAGCAAGGGTTATTTTTTATGGCGGGAAAGGGAGTAATCTTAAATAAGAGCTGGAAATCAAGAAGGCTTGCAGTCCAGAAAGAGCCTCCAGGGTGAAATGTCAGAGCCAAGTGCATTTTCTGGTCTCAATATCGTTTTGAGATAATCCCTTTTGTTGCATTAGCAGCCCCTAAACAGGGCAGTATTTCTTCGATGCTTTGACAGGCTGCTTATGGGCAGCTCTTTTTCTAACTGATATGTATGTGTATGCATGCATCTGGATTCTTATCTAGGCTGAGCTCTGAAATCCTGAGTAACTGCTTGCAGGAAATCAGTGGATTTGCATGCATGTAGTTTACATGTATGTAGTTGAGATTAGATCAGTTTTTCTGAAAACAAACAAGCTACTTCACCAGATTTGACATCCCCAAAATGACAATTAAAAGGTGTGAGGAAGGCATCTTTTCTGCATTCTTCCACCCTTTTTAACTCCTGAGGTTACAGCTTTGCCTGGGTGAGATAGAAAAGATTGGGGCTGCAGCACTGGTGTCAGGGCTGGTTCAGCGTGTGTAGTGCCTCTGAACGGCAGCACTTAGCCTGCTCTGCCCACAGGCTCCTCTGTGGAGTGGAAACCTGTGCTGTGCAGTCACAACTCAGAAGATACAGTAAGATGTGTGATTGAAACATACCTCAGTTTTCAAGAGCCTGGTAGAGGTAAGATGATTTCCTATGCTGGCAGATTGCTGTAGCAGACCATCCTAATAACCTTGGGCTGTGGCACTAACCACATGTGTCTTTGATTAGATGCCCTTGCCAAGAGCCAAATGCAGCCAAGTGGTTCCTGACTGTGAGAAACCTGATCCATAGAGGGAGAGAGAAGCTGTGTATAAGCATTGTCAGTAACAGCCTTGCCTTGGGAAAGGGCCCAAGGCCATGGCCAGCGGAAAGATTGAATTTGTGATCTGGTTATCCAAGAAGTGTTTGCAAATATTAAGTATCTGCTGTTTTGGCTCTTATTTTAAGTGGGCAATACATTTAGCACACCATGGGAAATGGGGTCTGTGTGCCACCTCATTCCCATCTGCTTGTGCCTCCTCTCTCTATGCTTCCTTGCAGGTGGAGTGATATTAACAAACCTTGGAAATTGTAGACAAAAATCTATTATTGCACAGTTCCCTGCGTGAGATCTGCCAGAAATACATGGCAAAGGCACAGAGGGTTTTGCCTGCCCAGTGCAGCCCTGCCCTCACTGCAATTCAGGACATGCCTAAGGTACCACTTTAGTACCACAGGAGTCTGAAATGCGAGCAATCATGAAACCATTGGCTTGTTAGTCCTTTTGCCAGGCTCTCCTGCAGCATCACTGAGTTGCTGAAGCCACAGGTTCTCCCATAATAATGTGCTCGTGAGCCCATGGAAAAACTGTGTTAACCTGTCGGGCTGTTCCTCTGGTCCTGCTTTGCATCTGACTCCAGGAACCAAGCTGGCATAGACTTTTCAGTGGGGAACAGTTGCTGTAGCAGACTGTTGCTTATTCTACAGAAGGTTAAAAAGAGAAAGCTTAGCAGTTTCACAGTCATGCAGTGGAAAACTGACTTATATAATAGGTGTTGGGGATTTTGCTTGTTTCCCATTGTTTTGTTTTCACTACAGAGTATTTCAGAAAAGTGTTTGCATGACAGGCATTACAATGCCAAGAGAGGAGCCCTTCAGGAGAAATGGTCCCCTCCCTTCCCCTTTCTAGGAAATGCTACAGTTAACAAAAAACCCAAACCAATCCCAAACCTACAACCCTACTGCCTGGATGCATATGCAGATAGCTATGGAGATGTCTGGAATGCAGTGCTTAAAGGTAAGTTTTTCAAGTGGCAAATAAATCTTTGATGAAAGGTCATTCTGTGACAGTTTAAATTTTCTTTCTGTGAATGTGTGTGAGCCAGTGCTAACATTTGATATGGATTCGAGTTCCCCCACTTCTTTGAGAAGACAGGCTAGTGCATTTGCAATGTTCTCTGTGTTTGTAGGTGATAACAGGATCACCGCATAGGAAATGCCTTGGAGTCACCTGGCAAGTTAATCAGATAAGTGCAGTCTCATCTGTGTAGATTCTTCCCACTGTAGGTACCACTGTTGGGGTGCTGCTGACTCCTAAAACTCAGGGCAGCTTGAAGCCTGATGAGATTGGGATCAAGGGAAATGGGATGAACTTGTATCTTGGGGCTGAAGCACTGTGGAGGGGCTCTCTAGGTCCAGTGACTGTCAGACATGTTGCTGCAGCAGCAGCATCTAAGCATCTAACTCCATCTAAGCAAGTTTGGTGATTTACTGGTTCAAAACTTCATGTTGTCTCTACTAAAGCTAATTTCTGTACTGGGACTGCTGAGTCTAGTGTGAAACAAGTGTGTTGTAAAGTATGAGGGATTATGTGATTTTGGGACAAGGAAACAATAGTAATGTAATTGTGGTTTTTTTTACAGATGCTTAATACATTGGTATGGATGCTTTTTTGGTTTGTTTAGAGCTGAATCTGGAGGAGGGGTCTGAATTTGCCCTGATTTCACCATAATTATTTGACCTTAAGTTAGAAGTGTAAAGTGAGATGCAAAAATTACCAAGGACAATAGCTTTGGGGATGTTGAAGGGAGTTGTTGTTTTGCAAACAATTTGTGGCATGAAATCACAAACACACATGCTTTCCTGGCAGCAAAGAACACACGAGTGCTTTGTGCTTCTGGGAGTCCTTGGCCTGCGAAAGACCTGCAGCCAGGAATGTAACATTCACCCTTGACCAGGGAATGCCCTTGCAATGACCATGTTGTAAAAAAGCCATGCAAAAAGGTGCAGGTCCATCTGACATCTGCACTGAAATGTCACTGAAAGATAATGCGGGTGTGGCCTCCCCACCCTGTCCCTGATGGCAGTGGCAGGAAATGGTCTGAAGTTTTAAGCCAAATTTACCAAGTTCTGAAAATAGAAGTACTGACCCACTTCATGCTTCCTGATCCTTTTCCTTCTTTTCCTTTCTTTTGGGCTCCTATGCAGTTTGTAGTGCAGGTACATGAGCTGTAGGTTAGTTAGGCTATAATTATAGCACAGCTACAACTCAGCCCTAATGCTGTCACAATTATCTCTGTCTTAGAATCATAGAATGGTTAGGGTTGGAAAGGACCTTAAGAACATCAAGTTCCAGGTCCCTGGCATGGGCAGGGACACCTCACACTAAACCATGTCACTCAAGGCTGTGTCCAGCCTGGCCTTGAACACTGTCAGGGATGGAGCATTCACAACTTCCCTGGGCAATCCCTTCCAGTGCCTCACCACCCTTACAGTAAAGAGCTTCTTCCTTGTACCTAACCTGAACTAACCTAAGTTTAAACCCCCTTGTCCTATTGCTACAGTCCCCGATGAAGAGTCCCTCTCTGGCAAACTTGTAGGCCCCCTTCTTACTAAAGTGTAAATCATGCTTCAGTCCTGCCTCTTTAGTATCACTCCTTTAACCTTACCCTAAGCAGCTTTGCAGTTTGGGATTCTGGTGGGTTTGCTTCCAGCAGCCATTTGGGAGCCCATACTCATCTGTATTTGTACTTCCTGCTGAATCCTGTAGCCTTGCTGCCTTGCCGAGTGTGGATGTCGAGCCTGCCTTTGGGTAACTTACCTGTTCATCTTTCAGTGAGTCCTGTGGTCTTTTCAGCAAGGTGTTTTCCATTGTGTACTCCCTTGTGTTGTGGGTGGGACCCTGGACTGCAGCTTTGTTGCCTTGTTTGCCAGTCTGCTGTCAGCAGAGCAAATCATGTTATTGACATGTTTCAGGTTCCTGCTCTTCTGTAAGAGGAAAATTGCAGCAGACCCTTAGGAAGTGCTTTGGGAGCCTCCGATGGAAATTGCCGTGTGGAGCTGGGTGGTGCTGCAGTGTCATTGCCAGCGCAGCTGGGATGGGAGTTGCAGGCTGAAATGAACCCTTAATTCTTTGCAGCACCCAGCATCTCTCTCTGTGACTTGTGGCAAGGCACTGCAGATCCTGGAGAGCAACCCGTGGAAGCCCCTTTCCCTGGGCTGTGTAAGCTCTAACTTGATGCTGGCCGTGCTCTGGGCAAGCAGATTTGAGTGCTGCCACTAAGGCAGACTTTCCCGACAGCCGGGACAGGGTTTGACATAAATACCAAGACATTGACGTTTGCAGTTTTTTTGTTTTCTGGATGTATTCACCATTCTGTGAGAAAAGGCGTGTTCCTGAAGCTGTGAAGGTCTAGGGAAATTCCTTTGGAAATGGCCTTGTGCTAAAGCAATTAATGTTTATGTCAGGTAATTAATTCCAAAGGAGGGATAAAATTGCTGAAAGGCAAAATAAGAGAGTGAAAACTATCTGCAGGTTTTTGAGGCGTTTCTTATTTCGAAGGGAGGGCTTATTACTGAGATTAGCTTTTCAGAGGCTTTATAAAGTAGAGTTCAATAGCTATACAGGCTGGATTGTTTGGCACCAGTGTCTTGGTTTGTAGATCTAAACGTCTGCTTGCAGTTAATGTAGTTGCAATAAACATATGTGTGCAAAAGAATTCATGGACAAAAAACAGTGCAAGTGCCATAAGAAATGTGTTGCAGCAAAATGTGAGCATAGTTAAATAAAAAAACCCAACCATACTGACACTAGCATCTGAAAAACAGGAGAACTCTAAAATCAATGGCGAAGAAAGAAGTCTTGAGTGATTGCTAGATCTGATGTCTCTGGGTTTGCCCCTTATGTCTGTATTTCTCTATGACTTATATGGCACCTGTACTATGCCAGAGATGGCACCGCTGCCTGCTGCCTGTCAGCATATACAACAGAGTCACTTTATTCCTCAGTAAAAGTGAGAATTCTTGTCCCTCTCCATCCTCAGGAAGCCCAGCAATAGCAGTGTGCCTAGGCCTCCAAGAGGGCAGAGAAACTGTGCTGAGAAGCATGCTCACAGCTCCTTGAGGATGGGAAGTTTCTCTGATATGCAGACTGACTTTCACCATACTGTGTGCTTGCTTGCAAGGTCACCTCTGGCAGGGGAATTGTGTTCTAGTTTTTCTTACCTCCTAGCAGTCTCATAGGGAAGTTGGTACAGATCAGGAAAGCCTGTAGATCTCCATTCGGAGTGCAGGCAGGTGTGATGAGCTGTCTGCCTCCAACCTGCCTACATTCAAGTGTGGGATTCAGCTAGGGTTCAACGTGTGCCAATGTCTGGGGGGAGCTGCTTTTTTGTCCTGGGTGCTGGTGGTCTCCAGGTGTTACTCCATATCCTTCTGCTCCCTTTTTTCTTTGGGGGGGGAAGTTTTCTAGGGTAAGATAGCTTTACGTTTAAACCAGGTGCTAAGTAACTAAGTTATAAATAAGCTACAGAAATTCCTCAAGCAATAAGAATTGAAATTCCTTTTTAAAAATGCCAAGTAGAATTAATGGCATACTAAGTACAGCCGCAAAAAGCATCCCGTTTCCAGATCAGAGAAGCATCACTGGAAGAATTAACATGAAGCTTGAATTAGGGTCAATAATTACTGAATTGATTTGAAGTTATACAGGAATAAGACCTCAGTTCAAAATGCAGTTTACTTTGCAGAAAATGCCTCAGTAGTTGTGCATGGAGAGCCATGAAAGTACTGAGAGCTTTGGTGCTGTAGAAGACTGTGTGTGGTTTTATGGAAGGGCAGTGAAGAAGCTCTGCTATTGCATCTCAGCTGTTCTGGACTGGGCACTAGAAGGGATGGGCTGGCTCTGATGTAGGTATGCAAGACCCAGGCAGGAACTCCTGCCTTTAACATGGCCTTTTCCACTCTCTCCTGCTGTGACATTGGTTACAGCACTTGTTCTCCCACCACAACTTCACAATTTGTAAACTAGAATTAATAGCAGCCACTGCTGGGGTTGTTTGGAGACTTCCCTATGTTAAAAATGTTTTTCACTTGTATGCTGCCCCAGTAGTGCTCAGTATTACTCTTATTACATGGTGCTTTCTTAGCTTGCTGTTCAGAAAAGCAGCTGCCTTCTGCGGGCTGGTGTAAGCTACCATTATGCTAGGCGGTATTATGTGCGCTACTGTACTTCTGGCATCTGGGTCTATCATTTAGATTGATTTGGAAATTGTGCAGTGACTTGAAGAAAACTGCTGTTGAATTGGAGTTTGTTAGCCCAGAAAATACAATTAGTCCAAAAAACACTCTAATTGTGTAATAAATGCAATAATGCATGGTCTTGCATATAAACCAGAGTACTGGAATATGACTTATGGTGCATTTTCCTTTTGTTTTTTTTTAATTCCAGTATGGGGTACTGCATCCTTTTTGTCCACGGTCTAAGAAAGCTGTCTACATGGTTAAATAAATGGAGAATTACTGTTCTGACCCTCTTTGCTTTACTGCTGCTGCTCTTCTCTTGGAAGACCGTGAAGCAGAACGAAATCTGGCTGTCACGAGAATCACTCTTCAGGTACGAGTGACCACGGGAGAGTAATTGCATTCTTGTATTGTTTAAAATAAGTTTGTTACATGGAATAGTTTTCTTTAGCATGAGTCCTGCTTTCAATGCATTGTTGTGATTAACATTTTGATTATTATAAAGTAACAGCTACTTTTTCTTTTCTGGCAACTGTGCAAAAACTGGTGTCAGCACTTTACATGCTTATGCACAAACTTTGGTTCTGGCAATCACATTTTTAAGGCATGCTGCTTTTACATAACTTCAGTTCTCTGGAATTACCAATAGTGTAACACTTTCCTTTTGAAGACATAGCAAAAATCTGTTGTAATCCTCCAGAACACCATAGTAATGCTGTGGAATATATTGAATTTTCTTTAGTGATGTTCTCAATGACACAAAATGCAATGCCATGAATTGCCCAACTTAATGTACCATATTTTATTTTATTTGATTACTCTTTGCCAAACAGCTCTCTTTACAATCTCATTTATGTATTTTTTTGCACAGAAACAGACTGTTTCATTTTATGTTTTGCTAGCAAATATACTGCATTTGCCTCCAGCTGCTTTCAGCAGTTGTCTAATTGTGAAGTAATCGCAGAAGTGCAGGTGATCTTCGCATGGGTTGCTTAACTTTGCTCTCTAACTTACTGGCCAGAGCAAAGTTTAATTTATACAGCCCTAAAGAGTATGAAATAATTTTTTATGCGTACCCTTCATTCGTCAGGAGACTCCAGTGAAGTGGTTGGAGCCCTGTTAGTGGGATTTAAAAGGAAATAAATCTGGAATAGAGGTTTCTTCACTCGGACATGATTCATCGCCCGCCTCCCTGAAAGGCTGTTTGCTGTTCAAACAATAGCAGCCATGGTGACCGGTCTGGGCTCACGCAATGATCCCTATGAAGCACACCTCCAGTCCAAACCCTTCTGGCTAACAGTGGCTGGTCAGAGGAAAGGCGTCAGGCTTTCCAAGTTGGATGACTTTGTTGTTGAAAGGGGGGTGGGAAGATGGCAATTCCATATGCTGAGTTGCAGGCATCCTCTGGTGTCACATTGTGTACAGTTACGGTCACCTCTGTTTAGGAACGATGAAGTCAAACTGGAGCAGATGGCAGGAAGACATCTCCTCCTGTAAGGAGCACTCTTGGGATGATATGGGGGGCCAGGGGATCTGTCAGGGAAGAGAAGGAAAAGTTTATATATGCCTAGTTGGACACAGATGGACTTCTGTTCATCCTGCCTCTGTTCAAAGCAGGGTGGCCTTGTGCAATCCAGCTCATATTCAGAAACCATGCTGCTGCTTCGATGCATCACTGAGCTGGAGCTAATACACCTTGCCTCAAGGCAGGGATTTGGTGTTGTGCAGGATAGTATGCAGAGCTCAGTGACTTAGGTTGAGCTAACTTGCTCTTCAGCTCATGACTTTTAGAGACAGTTTCAGGAGGGGGATCTTCCTTGGGCTTTTGAGGAGAAGGCAAGAACATAGGTGTGCTCCTGCTAGGTCACCTCATATCAAAGCCTTCCCCTGAGACGAATCGGCAGGGGATGCCTAGAAAAACAATGTAAGAACAGGGCCAGCAATAGTAATGCTTTTTTCCAGTCCTTTTCCAGCTTGCAGTAATCTGCAGTTTAAAGACTTCCTGAATCAGGAGTTACTTGCTATTTTTGCTTTTAACAACCACTGATGGATTTTCTTCCATTAATGTGTCTGACTACTTTTTCAAATCTATTTATAGTTTTGGGTTCTACAGCATCCTGTGCTCTTGGCCTGTTGTTAAATTACACAGTGTGCACGCTAAGATTTCCCTTCTGTCAGCCTTTTGCCTCATCATCTTGTCTGGTGTGCTGAGTGAGTAGTGAGTAACAATCAGCTCAGCACTTGTCCCCCTCAGCCTTTATCCCCATGTCCCCCAAGGCTGGAGTCTTCTGATTTTGAACTCTCCTCATATATGGAAGCTGTTCTGCATTTCTGTTCCTGCTTGTCAGTCCTTGCTGGATGCTTTCAAACTCTAATCTGTCCTTTTGAGAAGGAGACCAAAATCACCTTTAAAGATACATGTACAGCACCGCAGCATAGGGCTCTTTCTGGTTTTAGTTCTCTTCTCCTATGAATTCCTGATCTTCCACATGCCTTTTGTGACCTCTTCTAAGCAATGGGTGATACTTTCACAGCACTGTTCACAAAACTCCAAGATAACAATTGTGAGTGGAAGTGCCGGATTTAAAGACGTGAATCTGTGTGCAAATTTGTGCAGATTTAGAGTGTTTGCATATAGACTCTTGATACTTGTTCCTCTACCAGAATTGCATTTCATCTGCCATCTTCTTGCTATGAGAATACCATGAGATCCTTCTGCAGCAATGTGTAGTTAGCTTTAATTGTTGCAGTGTTATTCTCATTGGTGTCTTCAGCAAATGTGTTGTCTCCCTGTTTGTTCCCTTTTCAAGTCTTATGTGAACACAGCTTAGATGCCACTGCATGTCTCTTGGCAACCCTGCTTGCAGTCTTCTCCAATTGTAAAAACTGTTCACATACTCATGCTCTTTGTTTGCTGTCTTTCAACTAGGTGTTGATTAAGGAGGGGACCTTCCCTCTTACTCCATGACGCCTTTAAGGAATTTGAAGTCCTTAGTGAGGGATTATATCAAAAGCCTTTTTGAATATTGAAGTGCACAACATTGATGTGTGTGATTCAGCCTGTCTGGGATATTTCTGGATTTTCATGAAAGCTTTCTGTGGTTTCAATACCACGTAGCTGTTGGGTTTATCAAAGAACAACACATCGGCCCAACTAACTTCTTTCTGCAAAAAAGCGAGATTAGTTCTTCTCTGTTGTAGTTACCCAGAACTTTGCTAGAACCAGTCTTCATTATGGATCTCCCCAGATTGCCTGGAGTGGAAATCAAGACTTGCTGCTCTATTGCCCCCCAGATCCCTCCCCTAGAGCCAAATGAAGTCATGTTCATCACCTCCTATTTCTCTAGTGCTGGCCTCATATAAATGACAGGCTACATACTGCAGCTAATAGCAGCTTCATATTTGATTTCCTTTGCATGTGTACTACCAGGCCCGATGGATTTAAAGCTGTTCTTGGTCTTGATTTATTTTAAAGCCTCTTTTACTGCCACTTCAGTTTGAGATAGGGCTTTAGACTTCACCCTGTAGGGAAAAGCTCCCATGTAGCAACCCCTTCAGTACCACTGTAGTGAGCACTGATGCAGAGAATCCATTTAGCGTTTCTGCTATGGCCTTTTCTTCTTCAAGCACTACTTTGAGACCTCCATCATCTATTTGCCTTAGGGGATCTTTGGCAGGTTTCCTATATTTGATGTATTCCATTATCAGCTTTGATGGCTTTAGCAAGTTTTTCCTTAAATCTCTTTTGGTCTGCCTAATTATGGTTTATGTTTAACTTGCTGAAGTTTACTCTTTTCCTTTTTCCTTCAGTAGCTGTGATGCTCACTTTTTAAAGGATGTTTTTCATTTCTCGTAGCCTTCTTTACTATGCTGTTTAACCATATTGGTCTTTTTGTTGTCCTTTTGAGATCTTAGGTTTTACACATCTCTCTTGAGTCTGTAATATGGTAGGACACTTCTTATTGATGGGGAGGAAATGCAAAAGAAGAATAGTATAGCAAGAAGATAGTGTCATCCAGGAGTGGGAGGTCTCTTTGGGCTGGAGGAGGCAGCTATATATAGGCTGATGAGGAGAGAACAGAGAAGTGGATGGAGATATGTGCAACAGCAATAAATTAGAAAGGACAGCACAGGAGGAGGAGATAAGGAACAGTAAAGAAGTATGAGGGAAAATAATAATGAAACAGAGCAAATCTATAGATGTGGGAAAGGACACATAAATCAACCTACTTGGTAGTCTCTGCGTGTGTTGAATATTTTATTTTTAAGAAGCATGTGCTGAGAGATTCTTTACTCCCATTCCTAGTTCTTCATTCTTCTTTTTCCTGTTCCTGCTTTAATTAATTACTTGTTTTCTTGCCTCTTACTTTTTTCTCTACTTTCCATTCCTCCATTTGCTTGGATGTGTTTCTTCTGGTCGATCTGTCATGATTGCGTTGGCCAAGACCTGTTCTGTTACACAGGCTTTCTCTGTGCTGATCCAGGAGATGACTGTACACCTAGCATGTTATCAGTTTTGTGCTTGTACCCCATTTTGTCTCATTCTCCCGGCTTATCCCATTTTGACATTGTGCAGCAGCACTGTTGCCATCTCTGGGCCATCCTGGCTTTCAGTTTCCAGCCCAGGGCCCGAGTTTTCTGGATGCAGAAATCCTGCCGTGTCCTGGCTGAAAGTGTGGGAGGATGATGCTGTCTGAGGAAATGCTGCATCTCCACATAAGTGCACAAGCGTATGTGCAAGGACTAAATGAGAAGCAAATGAACCACAATTATAAGAATTGCTCAGACCTAGAGAGAGCTCAAATACACAGAGAGCATAGAAGTGCTCAAATATGTATCATTTCAATAGATCTCTAGAGGCCCCAGGCAGTTTGTTTTCCTGTATAGGCAGGTGGGCAGGGAGGGCTTGTTTGTTAATTATTTAAGGAACTACCCTATAGACAGAATGTACAGGCCAGGAGGTCAAGCTCCATAGGCTTCAGCTGCGGTCAGTGTTAATTTCTGAAACTGGGGAGAGGGAGGTGAGGGCTGTGGGCTATCCTCTGCATCCGCTGTACCAACCTTTCCAAGGCTTGTCAAGCTGCCATGTTTCCTGTTGCTCCTGGAAAGCGTTTGCATGTACTGCCCATATTTGTGACAAACAGTGCCTGGACACACAGTTGTAAGCAGCAAAGGAACTGTATGAAAGTGGCACTTTCTTAGTCAGCAGTTTTCCCTCCTAAGCCAGGTCTGCTGACATCAGTAATTTGCAAAAACCAACCCATTCTCAAAGGTGGTATTTACGGCTGTGTTATTTCGTTAATTCTGAAAGCTGGCTCAGCTGAGGAGAACAACTGCTTTTGTGTTTTGTGCATCTTCTATAGAGCAGTTTAATGTGGCCAAACACTGATACTGTGAAATCAATACAAGGGTAGGAGGCCAAGGAAAGACGATGATTGTGTCATTCAGAGAATAATTTGCTGTCGGAAATCTTTATTGATGATAATGATTCCCAAAGCAGAGGAGATCCCATCTATCCCCCAGGGCTCTGGCTGAGGCAGGAATGGCCTTGTTTCCCTGTAAGCCGAGCATTTTTCATATGGAAATCACAGAAAACAAGTAAAGCCTCTGCCCTGCATCCCAGACACTTTGCAGAGCAGAACGCGCACTTAGGAAAACAGTGGAAGGGATCACAGGAGACTTTTCCCAACTGAAGTGAGATTTGGGTGATGCCGATATTTGAGGTTGAAAAATACCACTGGTATTTTATGTCTCTGATTCACAGCTAGTAGGGTTTTGACGTTTCATGGAGAGGAAGTGTTGCGTAAAAGGGTTTGCCTAGTGTTTGTTTTCCATTTATGTCGCTTACTGCTCTCTTAGAAGTAAAAAGGGAAGGAAATCCTCTGTAGGAGTGACGTCTGATCTCCGTGGGCTTGTTTCTGGCCGGAGCCAGATTGGTGCCATAGGTTTTCAGGAGGGCACTTGTGGGCCGGGCTGGAGAAGAGGGAAATGGGAGAGTGTGGAAAAGCACGTTGGAAAATTAGATTGAAATTGTAAGAGACTGGGTGCTTGTGGGAAGCAGAAATGGAAAAACAGAGTGTTCTGCCTTGTTATTTGTACTCCACCCTTTCCTGCTTGGCTTTCATTATGGACATTATTGTGTCCTCTGTCAATGAGCAAACAGTGTTCTTGGCTGGCCCAAGAATCAATTAACAGGAGTGTTTGTCTAAACTCGCCTACAAAACCCCTCCATGTCCGGTGCTGTGTTTGCTACTACCTCCCACAGCACAGAGACTCCAAGCAGCCTCCGATATTGCTCTGTTTAGTTGCAAAATGAAACTCCCCCCTCCCTGCCCGTGCAAGGAGAATAAATAGGTCAGGGAGTACAAGCAGTCTGATGCAGAAGAAAGCCCAAGTGAGAACCCAAACTGATTTCTGCCTGTGCTGTGTCACCCCCAGCTCCAGCAGAAGCACACTGAAGGGAGCTTGATTAGTGATGTTTTAATAAAAGGGACCAGCAGGATTAATAATAAATTCTATTTAAAGGGAGACGGTCCAGAGTTAAAATATTTAAACATATGCATCTTACTGTTAAAACCATATCTCATTAGAACTGAAGTACTTGTGCATATGTACTGTACTCCTCACTGTTTGCTCTGTTTCAGCAGAGGCTTGTAGCAGAGCCAGCAACTCATTGCATGTAGCTCAGAGAGCGGCACTTTTGAGTGCCTGTCCATGTCTCTGCCTGTAACACTGGCACTGAGGTAATGAAACCTCTCTGTATAAGAATTAATATTCCAGTAATGCCCAGAGGTTGTAAGTGTGTAGTTAATAGCTCCCAAGGCCAATGGAAATTAACACAGCCATAGCAGTCACACATTACTTGCTGCTGCTGCTGCAGTATATCTTTGTGAAAACTAATACAGAAAATCATTCTCTTAAGAATAGCATCAATTAAGTGATTTAATTCAGCGATTAGTCACAAAATGTCTTATTCCTGTAGTGCTCCCAGTAAGTAATTTGGAAATACCTGATGATTAGGAAGCCAAAAGCAAGGTGTATATTTAATTTCAGTAGGCAAACTGTGGCTGTGTTGTGCTGAACTCTGTAAGGCAGCCGTGGGTGAAGCTTTGGAAGCTCTCACAAGTAGGCATTAGCAACGTTTAATACCACTGGCTGCAGATAAGGAAAAAAGATATTCTATTTGCCACTAGGATTCTTCAGTGCAGTTTTACAGCGAAATCCCCTGCGAAGGGTTTCTGCAGCGGTGGATGCACTCTCTCACCCTGGTAGAGGCTGTGTACAACTCTGTATCTTTATGATTAACTTCCATACCCTCCAAAGTTAAACAGGAGAGACAGACAAGGCAAAGCAACAACACTTGAGAATTTCCTAATCCTTTCTTTTTTCTGCCTGAGGTAGGAGGGTCAGAGATGATGGGGAGAGAAAAAAGAGAGGCTGGCAGGAATCTGTTTGTGAGCGAAAACCAGCGTTTTGTCTGCTTTTACATGAACAGAATCATCTATCCTTATTTCCCAGTACCTCAGAGAGCCCCTATTTATGTGCTGGAAAGGATTCCCCCATTAAACAGAGTACACACTTCTCTGGATTCTTACAGGGGAAATGTTTCCATGTCATAGGTGCCTCTGATTTTTTTTTCTCTCTTTAACCTTGAAACAGCGTTTCCTCTAGCTGTGCAAGGTGTACCTTGCTTTCTGTGCTCTTAATTAAGTAAATAAGCATATGCTTGCTCGTCTCGTTTTGTCTTTGTGCCCTCATTATTAATTCCAAATGTTGAGTCCAGTCTGCATGTGGCAGTGGAGTGATGGGATAGCTGTGCCGCCACTTGTCCTCAAGTCATGTGTTAGAATGCCAGAGTGTATATCTTGGCAGCTAAGGACAAGAGTCCCAGCTAAGGGCAAGAGTGCCATTAGCTCTTACCTCCTGGCTATACTTCTCTCAGCACTAAGCAGCGCATATGTGCTGGCTTAATACTCAGAGTATGCTATGCATCCCCTCTAGTGG
Source organism: Myiopsitta monachus (assembly GCA_017639245.1). Lineage (NCBI taxonomy): Eukaryota > Metazoa > Chordata > Aves > Psittaciformes > Psittacidae > Myiopsitta > Myiopsitta monachus. The sequence continues at coordinate 76,394,272 of CM029920.1, forward strand.
CTGATGCACATGGAGAAGATACCTTCTTTCTGGTACCCACAGCTGACAGATTTAAATCAAGATTTTTCATAAGGTGCTCCATAAGACTGAAGTTTAAGCAGGGAGTCTGTTATGGCTACATTATAGAAAGTGCTATACACTTTCCCTCTAAATATTGGCCTTTTTAGGGTCTTTGAATTTTATAATTCAGATTTTGAAATATGACAGCATCTGGACACAGGGAGTGTTGCAGTGTTGGTGCTAGAGGTGCCTGCGATGACAGCAGCCAGGATAAGGTTAATTCCTGCCACATACTTATGTCCACTCAGACCATGTGGTGTACCAGTGTGTGGGACAAACTCAAGTGTGCAGGAGGTGACAAGATGCTCAAAGTTTGAGCAAACATGTCAGAGAAGGGGACCATGAGAAGAAGGTGGACCTTAGGGAAGGTTGGGTAACTGAACCACTAACAGTGTCCTGCTTCTGCTCCTCTTTGCAGCTCAGGAGTGAAGACCCTGCCCCACAACGCCAAGGTGCACTACAACTATGCCAATTTCCTCAAAGACCAGGGCCGTAATGTTGAGGCGATCTACCACTACAAAACTGCTCTCAAGTAAGTCCCTTGATGGCCTTGTGGGGCTCTGGCTGTGTGGTACTGTTATCCCTGCCCTTCCCTGCTGGGCATGGGGTGATCTGCGTGCTCCTCACCACTGATTCCCAGGGGCAGCTTGGCTTTCGGAGGCTGGGAAAGTTCCCTGGCTCAGTGTTTGTGTCATTAAATGAGGTAGCTTGGCTTCCCTCCAGCTCCACACGTGTGTGTTTGTGCACACTTCAATATATGCAATAGAAATGTTACCATAGCTACACGTTGAGGAATGAGGTGTCATTTATGCAGCTGAATATATGCTGGTAAGCAGGAGGCAGTTGTCCTAAATGCATTTTCAGGTTCCTGGGCCATTTATCTTAGTAAATTGCTAATGGTGTGTGCCTGGAAAATGCCAGTGCTGTAGGCATCTGAAGTGCAGTAATAATAATAGTACTTACTACTTGTATTGAGGCCTCTGTCCACAGAGCTTTGCATGAACTCTAAACTAATTGATCCTGAAAATGTTCCTGTGCAGCAACAGTGTAAATATCATTACTGTGGTTCCTGCTGAAGCAGGAGGGTGAATTGCCTTGCCTATGGATGCATGGTAAAACTGGGCCCTGGGGGCTGGGCTGTAATATCGGACATCTCCTGTGGTATAGATCTCTGAAGGACCCTCCTGACCACGGGTGGATGGGGTCACTTCTGGCGAGCAGCATCGCTCCAGCTGGGGCTGTTAGTGCAGATCAGCTGGGGCCTCGGTGGACTCTCTGCCTGGGTAGTGCTCAGCTGCAGCAAGCAGGTCACCCCAGTTCCCCAGACCTCCCCTCTCTGGTCCTGGGGTCTGGGATAAGGGACAAGTTCCTCAGGGGTATAAGTGCAGAGGAAAAGGCAAGGGGACATGCTGGCAAGGGAAAGCAAACGTGGAGAGTGCAGATGATGTCTTTGGGAATAAAAGTATATGTGGGAAAGACAGACAAGGTGAGGAGTGGCTCAGCTGATGGACAGCAAGGACAGAGCTCAGCTCCATAGGGCATGTCAGGACATGCAAGTCATGTTCTTTCATGATACGTGTTGTGACAGGAAACTCCAGAAATTACATCTATGTTTTGTCTTCTGGCCAGCTGACAGGGTTATAGCAAAGGCTCTCCAAGGGCTCCTAACCCACCCAGGCTAAGCTGGGAGGACAGGAGCTCATTGTCACTGAGGAGGGCCTGAACCTGGGTGAAAACTATTTCTAGCGTTTTTGGGGCAGTATCCTGTTCTGTTTTACCATGCTGGGCATTTAGGAAGTCATTTAGAGAAACCTCCATCCTATTTTTTTAATGTTTCCGGGAATGGAAAATCCAGCACAACCACCAGTAAATTGTACTGAAGGTTAATTACCTTGGCTCTTGAAAACATCCTCCTTGGTTTTTAGGCTGATTTGTTTAATGTCATCTTCTAGTCACTGGGTTTGTTCAAATGCCACACTGAAGATCCCACTACTGTTTTCCATAGTGATCAACTCCTCCCCTTACCTGCTGCTTGATACAACCCACTGATGTAGTTGCTGGCATTTTCAGTGTTGTGTGAGTTTTTGCAGTCCTTCAGTTGTTCCTGTATCTATTCTCTGAACTTTCTCTAACGTACCAGAAAAGCCCATTGCAAGTTAAAAAGAAAGACTAACAAAAAAATTAAGTCCTGCAGTGAACATGTAAGCACAAAGTAACATAACAGCTCCTACCGAAATTGCCTCTGCTTGTGTAAATGGGATTTGCTAATAAAAGATTCTACTCTTCAACTCAGCAGTACCCATTTATTATAATTATTATGCTGCCTTCTGCTCTGCAGTATTTCAGTTGTGAAAGAGTCTGCTTTGAGAAGTGATTGCTAACATTTCCCCAACTTTATTAGATAGCGTGACTTGTGCCAGTGGCATTGTTTATAGACTATCCAAAGCCTTGTTGGGACTTGGAGCCACACAGAACCAACCATGCCCTTCTCTAGGTGCTTGATGTCTCAGTGACACCAGGGCTAGTGCTCCACTGACTTCAGTCAATTCAGGATTAGTTGGCGCTTCAGAAAAGCGAGACCAGCCTTGTGCATTTGCTGTCTGACCCGGCAGTGCAGATTAGGAGTTGGGAGTCTCCTGCTGGCTCCACCACTGGGAAGCTGCATTACTTGATCCCTTGTCTCTGCACTTGTTTTCTGTATTTTTACACCTTTTTCCCACTCCTGTCACAGAGAAATTATTTGTGTAATAAGCAATAAAACAGTGCAAGTGAGAAGTGTAGTATGTTCTCCAGTTGAGAATTACATTCCATGTCTTTCCCTCAGACATACCCCTTCTGAAATGCCTGGGATTGTGTGTAGGCCTTGCAGCCTCTGCTAGGTGCCTGGATGTGATGGTTGCATTGAGGCAGTAGAGAAGATGATGGATGTGGGACAGGCAACATGATGGTGGATACAGTGGAATACCCTAGACAGGTGTCTCAGCTAAGAAAAGATTTCATGTCCAAGCTATTTACCCATCCTCACAAATTCCACCTGTGCAATCACTGCTCTGATTATAGACCAGTTACTCTACAGGTAGAGAGAAGAAAGTAGTAGCTGTAATATCCTGGCCAGATTTTGATGGTTTGGGGTATTTTTGGCCACTGCCCTGACCTGAAGATGGAAGAACAGCTGGGAAGCTGGAGTACCCACTCACTAAATGAATTTTCTCATCAGGGAGCAGGCAGACCAGCTACTGAAGTGCTAACACAACAGGCTTTCCTGGTTTCCCCCAGGTATCTCTCTCTGGGTGTCTGCTCCCTGGGTGAGTCCAGGTGGATCCACCTGGATCCCAGATTATAGCAAACACAAGCTACTCAAGAGGCTTTGCAATCCGGCAGCAGCACTGTCAGAAGTAGGGAAGATCAAAGTATTGTATCTGCCTAGTGTGCAGTGAGATCCGTGAAGGAATTAATAAGGAAATGGAGTCAATAAGGACATGGACTGCCACTGCCCGGGAGCTCCTGGGAGGTGGGAAAGAGAGAACATGTGCCTTATACTGTCTCTGTCTGAGGCACATGTGTGATGGCTCATCCACCATTCCAACTTGCGTCTAAGCTTGTGCCAAATTACAGTGTAAGGTCTGCTTGATCTCTGGTGAATGAGTTTAACTGTTTGCTAAACAAAAGTGATCCTGTCAATCTGCACTCAGCTGTTTGAACCGCTTGCAATTACCATTCCACCAACGTAACGATGCGCTTCCACGCGCTGCTGCTCTGCCAGAAGTGTTGGTTGCCATGTAGCTATTCAGCGAAGCAACCCATTGCTCCTGTGAAGTAGGTAGGTGATGTTGTAGCTAGAGCTGTGGGAAAGGATGCTGAAGTGCACACAGGTTATGTAGTGAATAATAGCAATTGAGACTAAATCCTGGGAAAGTTGATCCCTGGTACTTTAATCACTTGCTCCCATTCCTGCTTTCAAAATCAGGTTGGTTCTCTACTGGCACATCTCTGTTAACTTCAGGGTAGGTAAGTGGTAGAGGAGAATGTGCTTTCTCTGACAATGAAACAACAGCACAGGTTTCCAAGGTAAACTTGGTGATTGAGTACAGCAGTCACTTGCTGATGCTGTTGCAGGCAGCCTGTCAAAAAACTCATTCCTCAGGCCAGGGGCCGGTGACACAACACCCTGACCGAGCCAGGCTTAGGTAATTAGTGCAATCTAATTATGCTGTCCAAAAGTGGAGGAAATGAAACTGAAATGATATGCAAAAATGGAGAAAACCATTTGAACTGGAGATATGGAAAATGAAAAATACAAGTTCTGTGTATGTAGGAAAGGCTCCTCCTATATGTTGGGTTCCTAAAAGGGGAATGATGGAAGCAGAGCCCTTTGAAGATGCAAGATGAATTACCCGTAAAGCAGACCTGATGAGCGGCTGGTGTTCTGCAGTTGTAGCAGGTTATAAACCTTTCAGCTTACCTTCAGTAAAACAAGAAAAACACACTGCTGGATTGGACTGCTTCACTGGTTTGCCTGACATGTGGTAGTGACCCCAGGAGATACTTGGCGTTTTTTCCTTGCAAAAAATAAAGGCCAGAAATACTCCATCTGAGACGTGAGTTGACCATGGCTGCTCTGAAAGCTGGCCTTCATGTCCTTGCTGCTGCTTCTGCTGCAGATCTGCGGGTGCTGTGAGGAGTTTCAGAGACCTCCTGCTCCTGTGGATCAAACAGCGCGGGTCTTGTCTGAAGCAAAATTTGACTTGCCACTCTCATGTTTGTGAGTGTGAATATGAGGTTGTGCAACCTCATGCAAACGTGAAGAATAACTCTGATGTGCTATGGAAGACATTTTTGCTGTTGTTGATGGCTACCAGGCTTTTGTCCTGCTTTTCCCCAGCCTTGTTTGCTGAACATTGCTGTTGAGACTGTTTTATTCCTCCTCAGGTGTGCACATGTGCTGACATGAAGAGGGAAAAAGAGTAGAGGCTTAAAACCCATTTGATGAACATTTGTTGTGTCTTTAATAACCCTTTTCACAATTGGGGGGAGGGGGAGAAATTCACCTTCCCTGCTACAATGGCACTCATTCAGTTATAACTCCCAAAGCAGCACTGTCTTACTGTCTATCTACGTGCTCATTGCCAGGGCGAGGCTTCCCATGGGTGGCAGATTGATGTAAGGAGCAGCAGGTGGGGCTGAAGGAGGTCGCTGGGTTTCTTGCTGGAGTTGGGTGAATAAATGTGCTAATAGTTCTGTGCTATTCAAGCTGCATTTCTATGTCTGGTCAGCATCTGAAAATTCATGTTTGCATTCTTGCATATAAAAACATATAGATTTTCCCTTAATTAAAAAATGCCAATGTTGTGTTTAAGTTACTAGTGGGAGAGAAAGAGTTATCTTTGTCTGAGGTCTGGTACTGTGACCATCGAATAAATGGTGGAATCATAACTGAATTTTTTCTTTGTAACGTTTTTGCTGGATGAAAGTCACAGAAATAGGATTGGGGGACTGAAAAATGAAAAGTGATAGAAAGAAATACAGACACTAGGGCGAGGGCAGAGGGATGAAGTAGAGACTCAGGCTGGCCCTGCAAGCACCAGGCACCTCAGGGCAACCCTGCACTGGCCTCTGGGGTGCTGCCCTTTCCAGGGGGGCAATAGGCAAGTGTGTGAACTGCCTCTTACCACCAGTGTAATACCTGATACTATAGAGTTCTGCAGGAAGTATCCACCATATATAAAAGTGTGAATTTATGTAGATAAATGCACTGGTGTGTGTACATGAGAATGCACATGTGTCTGCAGTGGGCCTCTGTGTGTGTATGTGTCCATCAACAGGTTCATAGCCATAAGCTCCCCATGGACTTTCCCTACCAAATACTGCTGACCAAACAGAGTGGGGAAGGGGAACAACTTGCCTTGCAGAAACCTTTGTTCTTCTTTGTGGCATCTTCCAGAGAAGGGAGCCTCTGGCCAGCAAGCAGGAATCCTTGGGCTGGCTTTCTTTGCGGCTCAGGGAGCTGCTCTGGTGCTCAGCCTGAAGAGGGAGGAGAGAGTGGGCCAGGAGGCAGATGAACCAGTGTGAAAACACTTGGTGCTGTGACACGTGGTTGGGCTCTCAGAGCTTGCAAATGATACAGCTTAGAGCATTGTTCACACATGGAAACTGGGAGTGCTGGTTTGTGGCATCAGGAAGGGTCACGAGATCATGCTTCTGTATACCTGGTACTTGAATGCAGGCTAGATGGAGGAGGAGGGCAGAGGAATCAAGTGTGGGTACTATATCTGTGTCCCTCACTGAGGGGATAAAACTCCTTCATAACGTCACTGGAATGGGTAGAAAAGAAGCAAGCAAGGCTGCTCTTTCTCCTCACTCCACTTTAGAAATAAAGCCCTAATCCTGTAAGGGAGACTCAGGTTTCTTGCTAAGCTTTCCCACACACCTTCCCACTGGGGTTTTATATATCTTAAATCAACAGTATCTGGGGTTGTTTAAATTCAGTTAAATTGCATTCTCCATGCAGTAAAAAAATTGTGTTCATAAAGCCCTTTGTGTGTGTGTGTGCCTCTGTGTGTGCCTTGAAAATGCCTCTCAGCGTGGACTGCAGGTGGCCTTGGATACCATCTGTGATTTATTTCTGGAAAGAATTAAAATACCAGCACCATTTGTTAGCCTGTTTTTACAGCGAGTCAAAAATGTGCAGTGCTGCTTTGCTGTGACTGCTAGGACTCTGTTTGCTCCCGAAACTGTGAGTGCCCTTCTGACACTTCATGGTACTTAGGTCAGGCCCTTGGAGCAAACCCTCTGTTTAGGCACCTGATGAAACATCTTCATAGAGATTTCACATAATGCACTGCATTAGTGGGTGTTACAGACTTGAGGCAGATGACATCCAAGTAGTTGGAAACATCTTTGCACAGTGTTCTTCTGAATTGCATTTTGACAATAGGATTTTGGGGTAATTGGTGCTCCTGTGTACGTGTATGTGGTGGTTGTCCTGAAGCTAGACAGAATTGTTGAGTAATTTAATAGTAATTGATGGCTGAGAAGGCTGCCTGATAATTTGAGTCAGAGACTTAATGGCCTTTACAACACAGTGCATGGGATGATGGCCAAGTTCCTTCAGGCAGTGTAATTTATTTGTTCTCTATAAAGTGCTAATCCCTGCCTGTTTTGGGGTGTGCTCTACCTCTGCTCATTTTTTCTACTTTTTAATAATAAAATAATAATTAATCAAGGTATGGGTTTTATTTTCTCAAAACCAAAACTAGTGTAAGTGTGGCCATGAGCCCTGATGCAGAGGCAGTAAATGTGTAACTGCACTGACAGTGATGGAAGCTACACATAGATGCATGTATTACTCATCCCTGGACAATTGTATTTACAGCCAGGGCCCCTTTCTAGAACATGGCTTCTGTCATGGTTACAGGTCCTTCTATGCTGTCCTTCAGGGACTTGATAGCTTTTCAAATGCATCTTCTTGGAGAAGAGCCCCCATAAGCTGTGAGAATGACTGCTCTGTAGCCTACCTCAGGCACTGCGTCTTTGCTCTGACTACTTAAATATTAGGGACTGAGCTAAAAATCTGGGGAATGGGAACTTTCCCTAATGAAGCTACAGAGCTGTTTCCTTACTGGAACAAGGCATCTATTTTGATTTTTATGTGGGCTATGCAGAGAGAAACTTATGGCTGTATTACTCAGGTGTTTGAGTCTACTTTTCACTTTTGGCTAATGAGAACTTCAGATCCAAGGGTTAATGACTTGATCCCACAGTTATTTCTTTTTCCCTAGCCGGCTGTCCTTGTCTTTATGAAAACTTTGATCAAAGAATGACCAGGTAGCACTTGTTATCATCATGCTAAATCATCAGAGACTTGCCTTCACTGCTCCTTACCACGGGTCAGCAGAAAAATTGGTTCCCAGCACACGTCTGTCAAGGACAACCTTGAGACTTTCTGTGAAGCCTTGGCAGGAGTTGCTGAGGCACTTTGCTTATCCCCAGACTTCTGAATGGCCCCTTTGAGCAATTTGGGCACTGTTGGAATGGGTTCTGCTCTGATTTACACCGAAGGCTGAGGCAACCCACAGACATCTTGGAGACAGCAGTGATTACGGGTGGCGGTGTGGGGCTGTACATCTTCCTCCAGTGCCTCTTAACCTTGGGAGATGATAGGTGTGATTTCATCCCATCTGCTTCAGCGGGATACAGGTTATTATTTCATCCCCTCATGTAGCGGTTTGGTGGAAGAACTCACCCAGTGGTACCGTGTTTGCTATTGTGTACCTCTAGTTTCTGTGGGGTCTATGGATGTGCCTGCACTGTTCATGCTGTCTGTAAGTCAGGCACGTCATGAATTATTAGTCCTTTGTTTGGCTCAAGTGACTTCTGGAATTTTCCAGGACTTACATGAATCCTGCATACATTTTTCTATGTGAGAGCAGAAGCAGGCAGCCCAGTTTGATAACCTCATATTGCCTCAGCACTGCAGGAGTCATGTGAACTTAGCAGGAAATGTTTTATTTATTTATATTTAGCTGTAACATTGTTAGACTTAAAATCCTGGTTTTCTCCTCAACTGTAACTCTTAAGGTTCTGCCCCTGCCCAGGTTTGAAAATTTAATGAAAATTCAGAAATTGTAATATTGTTTAATGAGCTGCAGGTTTGTTGCTTCTTGGGGGGTGGGGTGGGGTGGGGTGTCAGAGTTAATTGGGCTTTTGTCAATGTACAGATTAAATCTACTCAGCTTCTCCCTCATTTTTGTCCCAGAGAGGTTTTCCTCAATATTAGGGTACAACACGTCCCTGTGCTCTGCCCATCAGCCTTTGGGGCTTACCCTGGTGAAAGGGTTTGATGCTGGTAGGGTGCCGATGGGCTGCTCTTCCTGCCAGCTGGGCAGCAGGGCAGGAGGAGAAGGACCCTTCTTCCTTCACCAATCCCTGGCTGAGATTCAGCAGTTACTATTTACACTGAACTAGGTTCTAGAGATCCCAGCTGAGATCAAGATCTGCTACGCTGACCACTGACTGAAGCTGGAGGTTGTCGTCACTACAGAGGGTTTGTGCTGTGAGTGGAGAGGCAATAGTACGGGGCAGGGAAGTTTTATTGTCCCTTTAGTGACAGGGCATGGACACCCTGAGAGACAGAGTTGTCCTAGGCCATGTTGGAAATGTGACAGATGAGCCCCATCTCTCAGTGTCCACATTGTAAGTGCTCAGTGCCAAAATGTGGGTGACTTCTGCCCACCAGAGACCAACAGACTTTTGAGGTGGGCTGGGGTACCCAAGGCATCTGGCAGGGGCCCTCCTACCCTTCAGCAGCAGCAGGGAGAGGACAACCTGGGTGGATGTCTGAACTAGCTATAGGCATTGGTGATCAGTCACTCTCCACACTGACTTCTGGAGCAGGGCCTTTATCAGGACCTGAGCCGGTCCATGTAACACCAGTGAGGACTCTAATGGGACCTGCAGAGCTGCTAAGGGATGCTCTGAGAGCCCCTGGCACCATGCTGGGGTGGGATCACTCACTGTCTTGTTCCTAGTGTTGTGTCAGGCCCCTAGCCAGGCCATCTCATAGCTGAGTACTTGGAAATGGATGTGATGTAATACCCAACCTGTGTACAGCCAGGAGTCTGACATCTTTGTCATGCTTTCACTGAAGAAGATTATGCCTGAGGCTTCCAATAGAACCTAAAAGCGTTAGATCTCTCACCTACTGTTTTTTCAACAGGATTTCCAGGCTTGGGGGTTGGTTTTTTAAATATAAAAAGCCCCAGCCTGCCACAAACCTTCTGCCAAGCTGAAGAGTGTTACCTTTGAGGAAATACTGATGCAACTATGAAAACTCATAAGAAGAAAACCAGCAGCTGCTTAATATTGCAGGATCATCTCTCCCAGTATAAAAGGAATTCAAATGCTGCAAATTGAGGATCTTTTTGAGAAAGACATAGGATCTGGCTCTGTGACCCTACACGTCTTCTACATCGTGTAGAGCAGCTCTTAGAACAAGGTGCCACACTTGCGGCCATGGCCCAAGTTGTTGCCAGTGCAAGATTGTTCCCCATAGGATGACTGGTCTCAGAATTACATCAAGTCAAGCTTTAATTCAGCATGATATAGAGCTTTATTGAGAACTACATAGATACATGGGCATGAGTGTGAGGTAATACTAAGATTGGAAAATTGGCTTGAAATAGTATACCGGAGTAAATATAAAATGGGTAGTATAAAAATTTGGCACAGACAAAACATTATTCATGTAACATTCTTACTTTTGTTGGCAAAATGATGCTAATAAAATATTACAGTGTATTTTGGAATGGGGCAAAACATGCCTTAAAAACTAGTCGCCATGCTGCCAGTAAGTAATTGGGCTTGAATAATTAAGGCCTGACTGTGTGCTTAATCTGGCTGAAGCGAGCTTCGTGGATGCTGAGCACTGTGCTAGGGTCATGCAGGCATGGGGAGAGCTGAAAGCAGGCAGCAGTAATGTGTCCTGCACTGTGGAGGACTTAGGAGAGGAGGTCTGTCCAAGGGGCTTTCAGTCTCTCTTTTCCTCTTAGGAAAAAGAGAGGTAACAACCTGTTTTGTCACAGCAGCTCAGCAGTGGTAATTAATCACAGCTGCTTCAAAGGTGGAACGTTCCCTGTAAATGCTAGGTTTTAAATGCATTCTTTGATCAAAAGATGCATTAACAAAAACCAGGCACGCTCATTCTTCCCAGCTGAATAAGTTGCTGATTCTTCTTTTTAGCAGAAATTAATGCGCATGGAGCCCCTTTGAATATTGTGCAAGGTAATGCAGGCAGGTTTTTTCTTTCTGCTGCTGCCATAGCATGGCCATTAGGATAATAATGGCCAGTGTTGCTTACAGGTTTTATAATAGTTTTAAGGACTCATATTTTAAGTCACTCGGAACAGGCTTATTGTCAATCCTTGGAGGGTGGCAAGGGGCTGAGCACTGGGCTGGGACACCAGAGAGAGTTGCACTCTGATGTGGCATCTCATGGCTGTCCTAGCTCTGAGAGGTGGCTCTGGACTGCTTTCAATAACCTTTCATCATGCAGTGGCTGTGGGGGGCTGCGTGGACCCTTGAAAGCTGGCATTGCAGCCTTTTCCATGCTGTTTGTGGTAGATTTGCAGGCTTTATTGCACTTTGGTCTGGCCCCATACCCTGTTGCTTTCTGCCCCCGCACAGGACTGGCTGTGCAAAGCCTACATAATGCTCTTAAGAGCCAGTGGAGAGTTGTCACACTAATGGCTTTTGCCCCCTGAATACCTCTGGCACCAGACTAAGGGCTGCTTAAAGGCAGGACTGGGAGGAGAGCTTGCCAGTTGCTTAAGTGGTCTCTCTCAATCTGAATTAAAAGAATTAAAATTCTTGGTGGATTATAGGCTGTAGTCATGACAACAGATTCCCTCCCTTTCTCTTTTTACTGGAATTGTCTTGTAGTTCAGATATGGTGCCAAACAAAACCCCTCAAATCAAAGAAAAGATGTTTCAGGTAATAGCAGCATTAAATTAAAAGACAAAATAAATGGTCATCAGCATTTTGATGACTGTGTTATGTTTTATTACTGGTATCTTCTTGTGAAACTGAATCTGTTCACTGCGCAAGTCAATAAGGCTGTTTGGTGGTATTAGGGGGAATTTTGCTAGCCAAAAAGAAGTGGGGATAATTACTAACAGGACTTCTTGTGCAGTGTATACCTGTAATAGTTAAAGGGAAAGCTGCTTAAATTTATTCTGACAATTGCAGATACAGCACTGGAGGAATCATTTGAATTATTCATTCTGCGACAAGGAAACATCCCACTTGTCTTCCCTTTAGAGATGAAATCCCAGTCTGATTAAAAATATACTTCTATGGGTTGGTTTCTTTTTTTCTAGAGCAATTTTGCCATTTCAAAACTTCTGTTATAATTGCCTGTGAATGTAGGTTTTTAAAGAAAATTATTCTGATTTCTAAAAGAAAGGAGAAACTGATTTTTTTTAACATGAACAGCTTCTTGTAGAATAAGTTTAATGGAATTCAGCTTTCTTTCATAAATAATGCAGCACTTGCATTTGATTAGGTGAAGCCTAGAGGAATTTCTACCTAATCAGATGCATAGCAAGAAGGATATTGCCTGCAGACTGTTACCATTATCAGTGGTGGTGGCAAGGAAAATACAGCTCTGTGTGTGTCCACGTAGAAAGCTTTGTTTCTTGAGAGAAGTTGCAAAACAAGGCATATATGTTCCACCTGATTCCTTGCATCTCAGTGTCCTGACTGTAAAATAAGGTCTGGCTTCTGAGTATTGTCATTATTGTGGCATGAAGAGACCTCAGGTTAACTGGAGACCTCCTTGTCCCGGTAATGTGTTTCTGACCCTTCCAAAAATTAAATACGTGTGGGAAGAGACAATCTTTGCATCAGACCTTATGGTCAAAATAAGCACAGTAGACATTGGTAATCACTGAAGCCAATTCCAAAAGTACTGAGAAACAGCACAAGCCTCCTCATAACGTCAAAATGGAAAACAATGTTCATATGCCTCCATTCATTAAAACAATAGATCATGTACAGCAAACTAGTTTGCAAATGATGTGTCTGCAAGTTTTGCAGAAACATTTTGAGAGTTCTTAAGTAAATGTTGGTTTAATTAGTCACTTGTGGTCAAGTTTTACACAGTTCTGTAAATGCAGCCACAAGACTTTGTTCTACTCTGGTTTTATCCCCAGGATGTCATTAGAAACAGCAGTGGGTGTGCATGAACAAAGGGTAGGTTGAATAAGGCCGTTAGTGCTTTAGTCAACATCCATACTAATAAATAAGAAAGGGTCTGGTCCCCATTCTCTAGCCCTTAGGTCAGTTGGCATCAACTGACCCACAAGCATTCAGTATTTGTGTCCTTTGAGAAACAGTGGCCAAACACAGCTTGGCTTCTGGGACCAAACCCTGGTCTGAGCCTAGCCCTGGAGCACTCCTGGCAACTATTTGAGGGTGATGTGAAAGTGTTAGGAACCATGTTTAACAGTACAACATGCAACAACATGAATGGTCATGGGCTCAGTCTCTGGCTCTGGTTACTTTATTAGATGTGATGCTCTCTTAGGGCTTAGTTATGGCTCTGCTGAACTCAGTTGAATGGCATCTCGCTCTACCACTTTAATAGAGTAATATTCCAAATAAAGCTGTAAAGAGCTGAGCCCTAATGGCAAAGCTCAACACCATTGCCTTATCTCAGTGTGCTCAGATTTTTCTCTGAATGTTTGTTCGGGCATGTAAAATTGCAAATGTCGGAAGTTCTTCAGGCCAGATGCTAAGCAGGTTTAAGCTGACAATTTTTGCTAGCTGGGATTCTAGTTTTTCATTTCCATTTCTTGGAAAAGGCAATGAGATGTAATGAATAAATGTAAAACACGAGAAACAGCCTGGGATGCATGGGAGTTGTGCTTGCATCCTGTGATTTGCTGTCGAGAGGTTTTAGCGCTGAGCACAGAAGTGTATTTGTGGAGCTGCTGGTCAGAACTGTGCAATTTAAAGGTGAAATCAGTCCTCTTTTTAAATCTTGAGTTTTCATTCCTCTCCACGTTGGTACAGGGAAATCTTCTGGGCCAAAAATGTCATGGGAGCACCAGAGGCCAAGAACAGAATTAATTTCTGAATTTGAGAGCAAAATCATCAGGTGTAGGGCTGTAAAATGTTAATCTGTTTCTTTCCCAAGACTTCGCTGAAATACTTTTGCCCACTCATAACTGAAGCAGTTTCATGTCAGATATTAGAGCTGGTTTTATGTGTGAGTACTGACAGATGTAGTGCACAGCTTTTGTCATAGCCAAGTGGAAAAAAACCAGCCTCAGAAATATAACTCCCAGACCTTCTTTTGGTCCAAAACACTGTCAAAATCCCATGGAAAACTGGAAGACGAGGCTGAGCCCTTGGTCATTTGCTCTAAGATGGATAAGACATTCTTCACTCAGGATCCTGGTCAAAGTATCACACAGAGCTGCTTCCCAAGTGCTGAAGAGCAAGCAAGCTTGACCCTTCCCATTGCTCTCCTCCTGCTGCTGTGGAAAGCATTCCTCCCAGCTTGTGTCAGGTATGGAGGCTTAGCCTTGATGACCAGTGGGTTTTTAGGGCCAAGGTCAAAATCCAACACTATCTCCTCATCACCATCTTGTCCTTTGCTGATGCTTCTCCAAGCGCAGGTAGCCTCTCACATCCCAAAATGCGTCAGGCGCACTGGGTAGCTTCAGTGATGGAAAGCGATACTATTCCTGTGCCAAATGCAGTCTCACCATGAATTTCCTAGGCTCTGCTCCTCTGTGACAAAGCCAATTGGGAAACTCTTCAGAAATTACTTGAGCAGAGAATGCAGGTGGTATGGGTGAGTGGAGACACTGGGCAATGCACCTGGGGGTCTGCAGCAAAAGTGGTTACCTCTGAGAGACGGGATGCTTATCTGTACAGGACAGAGGTTCAGAGAGTCTGCAGTTGTTAGTTACTATGAGTGGTCGTCACTACATTTATCTTTTGTCATTATAATAGGTTCAATAAGTAATCCTTGTCTGTTAGGCTTATCGTTTGGTACAAAAAAAAGGGGACTTCGGGCTCTTCTCTGTTGTAGGAAACATCCTGGGTCTCTTACTGGTGCATGTCCATTTTCCCTGGAGTTCCTTCATGTGTTCCCATCTTCACCCCCAAGTAAGACTGTGCCAAAATCACTTATATTCTGTGGAGAAAAAATGTGACTGATAAAAATGTTGCAGCAGTGTGTAAAATACTCAATTATTCATGGTACTTAAGCACAGAAAATGCCGGGGCTGAACTGACATAATAAAAAACTCCAGGCAAAAAAACCCACCATGGAAAGTCTTAGATTAAAAACAGTTGCAAACTTCAGATTGAGACTATATTACAGAATCTTAATCCCTTCTTCCTTTAAATGCCCCTCCTCATACTCTACCTGAGCTATCATAGCCGACTGCTTTTAATGTCATTATCCACATCTCTTTCCCATGAACAGGGATGTAAGGCAAAGAAATGTCAGGTGTCTTGTCCTCATTTAAAACAGAAAACCTACAGTGGCAGCGGGATTTGTGACTAGGTCTTCTCAAACCCAAGCATTGCCCATCTTAACCTGCTTCCTCCCTGTCATGAATGGTCATCTTGAGTTCAGTGGGCAAGCACCTGTGTACCATTTCGTATCAGAGCATTGGACCTTCTCAGTCAGTTGGTCTTCCAGCTTGCCTGGGACTTGTATAGATTTATTTCTTTATTATAATGAATATCAGTTTTCCCCCATCTATGACGCAAAGGGTCCTGGGTGCTAAATCTTACCCTAGATTACTTTCGCTCTAGAGTTTTCCGGTGGAAGATCTCCAAACCAAAATATTAATGTAGGAGCACAACTTTGAGAATTTAAGCAGCTGAATGGAACATAACATGCTGCTTAATTCATGGAGAATTTTAACACTTGGGCCACTATGTAGTGTTGTAACTGAAACAGATTGATGTGAAGATTAACAGATCAGTTAAAAGAACTGAACCATGTAGTAAAAAATTATAACTAGAAGCTTAGGGAATTCATGCTGTTAAGCAGTCTATTTCCAGATTTTAATATCATTTTGCTTGGTCCTGAAAACGTTGTTCAGTGGCTGATTTCAAGTTTCCTTTTGCACTTTATTGTTACTTCTGTTGTGGAAAACTGATTTTTAAAAAAAGTCTCCAACAAACAACAAACCAGATCAATTCAAACCGTTTTGTTGGTTGCTGTAAATTTCAAAACATATTTCCATTGGCAACGTATTATTGATAAAGCAGTTCTTGCTTGTTTGAAAAACATTTTGCATAAAAACATTCAAGCTGCTTTAGTCATTTTGCCTTTTGCTTTGAGGGTAAAAGAGATTTTCAGAAGTGTTCAGTGTTCCTTTTTGCCCTGGAGGCATACAGGAACTGTAAAAGAAGATCTGATTTGCTGTCTCTTTGAGAGTTGAAAAGGTTCCTCAGGGTCCCATGAGGATCTGCTGCAAATGAAGGGAAAACAGTGTTTCCTAGCTGACATCCTTCCCTTTACTGAGTGGCATAAAGCAGTGGTGGCAGCATTGGTGACTTTGGCTTTATTTTTCAATTAATGAGTGTCTGTAACTTGATGTTTCTTTTTTCCTAGACTATACCCTCGTCACGCAAGTGCTCTCAACAACTTGGGGACATTGACCAAAGATGTGGTGGAGGCAAAAGAGTACTATAGACGGGCCCTTCAGTTAAACCCTCAGCACAATCGAGCTCTCTTTAATCTCGGCAACCTGCTAAAGTAAGTTGAACACAGAACAGTCACCAAGGAAATTCACATTTTCCCAACACTCATCACCAAACTAGTTTTTTCTGCCAACTGGTGGAGGAGTTGCATTATTTCTTAGTGCCAGCCAAGAATGCCAGCACGAAGGTAAGGCTTAGTTTGGATATCCTATGCTAGTTTGGATATCTTTATGCTGTGTACTTCTCGTGGTTTAAGCCTCTAAAACTCACGCAGTTTTACTCACTCACTCACTCCCCTCTTTTTCTTCCCCCAGTCCCAGGGGGATGGGGAGGAGAATCGAAAAAAATGCAACTCGCACAGGTTGAGATAAGAACAGTTTAGTAACTAAGGTATAACACAAACCACTGGTGCTACCACCAGTAATAATACAAGAGAAATACAAGGAAAGAGAATACAACTGCTCACCAAGCCCGACCCAGCCAGTGCACCCCCCAGCAGCGAACCCCCCACTGCTCCACCACACCCTTCCGACTCTCTGCTCTCCGTTTTCACCTCCTGGACATGATGTGCTGTGGTATGGAATAACCTCTTTGGTCAGTTTGGGTCAGGTGTCCTGTCTCTGCTTCCTCCTGGCTCCCCTCCTCCCTGGCAGAGCATGAGACTCAGAAAGTCCTTGGCCAGACCAAAACACTACCAAGCAGTAACTGAAAGCACTGCTGTTATCAGCGCTGTTCCCAGGCCCAAAATCAAAAACACAGCGCTGCACCAGCTACCAAGGAGAAAAAATGACTGCTGCTGCTGAACCCATGACAGTACTGCATCACTTAAGGTGATGTTTGCAGTTGTGTTGCAATTAGAAAATAGGTGATGGTTTTACTGGAAATACTGATAAGAAAGAAAAATGGTAAAGACAGTCTTACTACAAGAGAAATGGAAGGTCTTCGTATAATTCATCAGATTTGGTTGATTGAAATTAATCTTCAGTGGCAGTAGTTTTAAAAAATACATATTGTCCTTTTAATTCATCATGTTTGCCTTATTATTCTCTGTGATTTTTTTTAAATATAAAATATTAGTATAAAAGGATATAAGCCAGAAGCAGCACCATGACATCTCATGTCAATAATGTTTAAATCTGGCCTGTTGATGGGTTCTTTATGACCCAGCAGATGGGTGGTAGAAACTGGATTTGTTTCACTAGCAAAGCGCAAAGGAGGCGTGGGAAAGTCTCTTAGAACTGCTGTTTGTTTTGTATGCAGTATGTCATATTTTTCCTAATGTGATAGTTAAGATATTGTGTCCCCCTTTGGATATTATATGCTCAGCATTGTTCCATGGTGCCATACATTGTAGTATGTTAAAGGTGTGTGATGCTTGCGCTAAACTCATTAAAAGAAAATGCTCAGGTTCCACCCATGGATTTTCTGGGACTAGTAACGAAACTGTCTGGCATAGGGAATTTCCAGTTGAATTCCGCTGAGTTCCTTACACCCATCCCTGCTCATAGTGTGGAAATATGGTGGTGGATATTAGATTTCACCTCCTGGAGTGCTGAGAAATGGGATCTCCAGGATTTTGGAAAGACGGGTTTGCTATTCCCATGTGGGAATCTGCCTCTCGTTATTCCTTGTAAATAAGCTATCTAAGCATCAGTTGCCTCTGATTTACTAAAAATCTGGTTTGAGGACCACCGGGTCAAATCTTTAAGGATTTTTTTTCTACAGAAGTCATAGATGAGAAAGGATGTTTCCATTTTCTGTTTGCACATAATGAGGACAACTACGTGCCAGAAGATGAATGTTCTCAGGAAGCATTGCAGAATAATGGCTGAATAAGCCTCTGGTTTTGTTTACATATCCTAAAATAAAATTGCATGTCATCATATTCTTGCTTACAATAAATATTGGAGAGTAGATAATTAAACAATACCAGCAGATTTCTTAGTTAAAATAGACCCAAAGACGCCTACCTAAAAGTGAGAAGTCTCTTTCTCTGCTTTCATGGCCCGTCATCAGTGACACAGAGCAGCCTCGTGCTGCTTTCTTGTGTTTTGTTTTGAAGCTTCTCTTTAAATAAATATTTAACTTCTCTGTATACATTCATTTTTTTTGAGATACAGCATGAAAAACTGAGACAAATATCATTCAGAATACCTCACAAATTTATAGTCTGTGGGATATTCTGTAAAGAGACAAGAAATAAAATGTCACAAGCACTTGAAGTAAATATTTATCTCGGCTTTTTGTTGCAGGAAGAATGGGAGAGAACTTCTTATTTGCATTACTCTATATATCCTTATCTCAAACTCTCCAATATTCAGTACACTATTTCTTGTAAAGTATTTCTTATAAAGTATTTCTTACGTGCTTTGAGCGTGTTATTGTTTCATTTCCAAAGGGAAATGCCTAGAAACAATGCCACTGAAACACTGAGTTTATTCAAAGGACTGCTTCTCTTCTGAATATAGAAAAACACACAATATGTCCTGTTGCTGTGATTTAGTCAATGTTTAGCGAAACAACCTATTCAGGGGAAGGAGGTCTGTCTGCTCTCTGATACAGGCTTCTGGATATGTATGTGTGTGAATGTGCTGACACAGGTTTGTGTAACTGAAGATGCAGATAGATATTACGTGTATTGAGATTTAAGATCTTTTAGAGAGTGAAATATTTATCCCTTCCATTTAAAGAAGCAAACTGAGCGATAAGGTTCAGTGGTAGTGCATCTGGCTTTCTGTATGGTTTCTGGTTAGGATACTCTGCATTGCATGAAGTGCTGTAGTTATCCATCAGTATCACATACGTGTTGTGACCTATTACCTAAAAAAAAAAAACAACCAAAAAACCCAAAAACAAACCAACAAACACAAACAAAAAAAATCATACCAACAAAAACCGAACTCTGGCAGTGTCAAATTTATAGTAGATTAAAGAAATAACTTAGGTTGGAATGGACCTCTAAGTCATTTGGTCAGTCCTGCTGCGTAGAGCAAGTCTAATTGGATCTGGTTGCTTAGGGCTGCATCCAGCTGAATCTTGAGCGCCTCCAAGGTGTGACAGAGATGCCACAATCTCTCGGTGCATCCTGTTACAGTGTTTGATCATCCTTGTGGTGAAAAATATTTTTCCTTATATTTAATCAGAATTTCCCGTGGCCTTACTTGCATCTGTTGCTTCTTGTTCTGTCACCGTCCAATTCTGAGAAGAGTTTGGCGCTGGTCTCTATATCTTCCAGCCAGACAGTAGCAGCCAGCAATGAGGTCACCCTTGAGCCTTCTGTTCTCCAGGCTGCACAGATACAGCTCTCTCAGCCTTTCCTCAGTGCAACGGATGCTCTAGCCCTGACCTTTAGTGGCCCTCTTCTGGCCCTCTTGTACTGGGGAGCCCAACTTTTGACAGACATTGCTCCAAATGGAGTCTCACAAGTATAAAAAGGGGAAGGATCACTTCTCTGGCCACGCTGTTGGCCGCCTTTGCCATGTAGGGTACATTGCTTGCCTATGGTCAAGTTGTTCTCCACTGGGACCCCAGTTGTCCCCCAACCTGCGCTTGCACACATAGTTATTCCACTCCAGGTGCAGGACTTGCATTTGCTTTTGTTGAACTTCATGAGGTTCCCATCAGACCTGGTCCCTCTGAAAAGCAGCTCTGCCTTGCAGTGTATTGCCCACTCGCCCACTTTGGTGTCATCCACATGGTATAGATGAATGACAAAGGAGTGCATCTAAATTATCTGAATCAGTTTTAAACCAGGGAGTCAAACCAGCTTAGAGGCTTCCTCTCAGGCAGGCAGAGTTAGACATTGCAAGCTCTCCTTGAATTTGTGTGTGAAACAAAGATGAGATGCTCAGTTGTGGAGCACTTACTGAGTTCTATGATTCTGGCTTTACAGAACTAACTTTACAAAATAAGACAAATCTTGACAGTTAAAACATTCTCTACAGCACTAATTCCTGGGTTGCTCTTTACGTTGCAAAGGAAATTTGCTCCAGGGGGCACACACACCAATGTGCATCATCAGACTTCTGTGGAGTGGTTTAAACTGATGCTTGTCCAACTGTGGGGCACTCGCAAAAATATGGAAGAGATGCTACCAGCGGAAAGAGCTTTTTCTTGTTCTGAGCTCAAGCAAGCTGATCATAGAGGGCAGATTGAGAGCGCGAGTGGAAGAGGGAGTCAGGAGAGGGCATTGTAAGGCAAGGTATTTGGAGAAAAATCAGATTGAGTGATCATAGGCTCCTCATATCAGTTGGATTTGTTCTCTCTGTCATAGCGAAAGTATACATATACATATAAAATATACCTAGCTTTTCCTGCCCCAGATCCCCAGTTTATGGTAAATTAGCGTATATGACTGTTCCTCCAATTCTCTGTGCTCTCCCAAACTGCTGGAGATTTATAAAAGCCACAGCCTTGATCCTGCAAAGTATTGGCCTTGATCCAGAAAAGCACTTCAGCCGGTAATTAATTTTCAACTTGCATACATAAAAGTTAAGTATGCATTTAAGTGCTTGGCCAGATCGCTTGGTGTCTTGCAGGCCTAAGCCCTCTGAGAAACTACTGGATCTGCTTCTTTTAATGTAATTCAGTCTGTCACATAAAAAAATGCCTTAATCTTTCCCTCTCTACCCCCACTTTCAGGAGACAAACATTGTTCTTGGATCAAACGAAAAAAGAAAGAAAGGCCATTTGGGAAAAAAAAGAGTAATTAAGGGGGCTGCCCCATGTTCAGAGTGCATGCTTATGGGCAATGGGAACTTTTACTGCTGCTGAGTGGATCACTTAATCCTTTTATTTCTGTAGATGGCATTTCCTTGGGTTTTTTGCCAAACATCAATACCTTTATAAAGCAGTCATCTGGTTTTGATTTATAAAAATGTGTCACGAAACTGTAGCCAAAAGTTTTATAAATGGACAAGCTAGCTGGTCTCTAATTAGTGTAGGAGAAAAGTGGTTATTTATTTGGTTTTGCTTCATTCATGTAATTCATATGGAACGCCGCTGGAAGAAGAAAAAGACCAGCGCAACTGGCTTTACTTAGCTTAATGCACAGGCAAGATATTCTTCCAGCTACACACTAAAAAGGGGAAAAATCTGCAAAGCCGCTTGTCTTATCAGCTGAAATTTGCACCTTATAAATGAGATCTGGTTACTTGACCATGTCATTCAGATAAAATCTAAGGCCAAAGCAGCAAGGTGTTCACATATTTTGTGTCCCAAAGCCTTTTGTTTCTTTTTGTAAAGAAAAGAAACAAAATTTCTGCTATTCATATTCTTTCTACAACCAACACAAGGAAAAGTTCCAGTCTGGCTGAACATCCTTAAGAGTTTGTTCATGAAACCTCATTTTTCCAAGGAGAGAAATACACAGAGATGCTGGAGAAATGTAGCTCAAATAAATAAACATCCTGAGATTTTTGTTCAGGAAACCTTTTCTGTTTTCGTAAAATCATAGAATCATAGAACAGTTTGGGTTGGAAAGGGACCTTAAGATCATCTAGTTCCAACCCCCCCGCCATGGGCAGGGACACCTCACACTAAACAATGCCACCCAAGGCTCTGTCCAACCCGGCCTTGAACACTGCCAGTGATGGAGCATTCACAACTTCCCTGGGCAACCCATTCCAGTGCCTCACCACCCTTACAGGAAAGAATTTCTTCCTTATATCCAATCTAAATTTCCCCTGTTTAAGTTTGAACCCATTACCCCTTGTCCTGTCACTACAGTCCCTCATGAAGAGTCCCTCCCCAGCATCCCTATAGGCCCCCTTCAGATACTGGAAGGCTGCTATGAGGTCTCCACACAGCCTTCTCTTCTCCAGGCTGAACAGCCCCAACTTTCTCATCCTATCTTCATACAGGAGGTGCTCCAGTCCCCTGATCATCCTCGTGGCCCTCCTCTGGACTTGTTCCAACAGTTCCATGTCCTTTTGATGTTGAGGACAGTTTTTTTATGTTGTTTTCCGTGGTAATAAATTCAGAGCAAGTCTGGAAAAAACCTTAGCACATCAGCATAGCCAGCTCTCAACTATCTCTGTTCATAAGGTTAGGATCTGATGAGTAGACTACTCTAGCCTAATGACTGACTTACTAAGGACTTATTTAGAGGTCCCAGGCAGATTTAACTTAGCAATATTTTAATTTCAAAGTATAATTTAACTAAGTCATATGTGGCTCTATAACAGCACTCATTGTCTAGGAAAATGCAAATGTTTTGGTGTTACCAACCTACTGATGTGAGCAGTGTTGGTGAGAGCAAATGTCCTGTTCCCAGGACCTCAGTGACATGACTGGGGCCAGACCTTCAGAAGCTGACTGCAAACTTGGTCTTACCCTGACAGCATCCCTTCCCGTAGGGCATGTGACTTCCCAAGGACATTGATGGGAGGGTCTTGCATAGTACTTTTGTTATCTTGTCCTTTATGTATCTTTAACTCCCGATGGGATGAATGCGTAAGAATGCAATATATTTGCTGTAATAGGAGAAATATTGAGAGGATATGTGTGGTAGCACTGGGGAAATTTACAAAAGCTAGTGGTTATGACTCAACAGACAGAGCATGTGGCCTGTACTGCTTGCCTGAGGGCAAGCAATAAAAATACCTTTTGTTCTTCAGTGTGTGGGGCTGAGGAATGAGTTGTTTTGGGCGGTGTTTTATCTTCACTAGGTTCATCACCTAGTGCTCAGTATGACAGACACCAGAATAGAAGACCAAACGGCAGATTCATTAAAGCGTATGTTCTTCCAACCCCTGAGAATAACATATGGAAACAGTGATGGGCTGAGGAGATGCACATTGTGGAGAGGATACACAAGTGAATCATTTAGTCTTTGTTGAAGAGGTCAAGCTGGGGACTTTCACATCTCTTTAAAGTAGTTAATCAGTGGGATGACCTAAACCTGTGCTTACAGGAACGTTTCTTTCTTTCCCTTCTTCCCTGTTGTGCAGGTCCCAAGGAAAGAAGGAGGAAGCTGTGATCTTACTGAGGGACTCCATTAAGTACGGCCCAGAGTTCGCAGATGCTTACTCAAGCCTGGCCTCACTGCTAGCCGAGCAGGTAATGGTGATCACTTGAGCTCTCATGCCTTCTGCTCGTGTATATGCACTGCTGTTGCAGTACCTCCTGCGCATCTCAGCAGAGCACCCTCGCCTTTCACTTAGGCGTGGGTCCCCCACTGTCTGCAGAGAGCTCTCAGGCTGCGTTAGAGATGACTTTTTCAGGATGGGAGGCAACTGATTTGCAGTGAGTAATTACACCCACATGATGTGGCTCTGAATTAAATCACTGTTGAAGTTGTGAGTAAACACCCTCTCTGCAGCTTCCCACGTCTGTGGTGAAGTCTTAATCCATTGTACTTTGTTGTGGCAGCAGAATAGGCAAGCACTTCCCCCTCAGACACACATGCCTACGTAGGTAACTGTCCTAGGTTCAGCCAGAGCAGGTTTATTTTCTCCTTAGTAGCTGGTGCAGTGCTATGTTTTCGACTTTCGTATGAGAACACTGCTGATAACACCGATGTTCTTAGTTGTTGCTCAGTAATGTTTACTCTGATCAAGGACTTTTTCAGTCTCATACTCTGCCAGTGAGGAGGGGCACAGGAAGTCAGGATGAAGCAGAGACAGGACACCTCACCCAAACTAGCCAAACAGGTATTCCATACCACAGCACGTCATGCCCAGTATATAAGCTGGGGGCAGTTACCCGGCAGGCCCAGATAGCTGCTCAGGTGAGGCTGCGTATTGGCCAATGGGTGGTGAGCGGTTGTATTCTCTTCCCTCGTTATTTCCCTTGTCATTATTATTATTGGTGGTAGCAGCAGTGGTTTGTGTTATACCTTAGTTACTGGACTGCTCTTACCTCAACCTGTGGGAGTTAACATTCTTTCAGTTCTCCTCCTCATCCCTTCAGGAGCAGGGAGGGAAGAAGGAGGGCAGTGAGTGAGCGGCTGCATGGTTCTGAGTTACCATCTGGGTTTAAACCATGACAGTAACTTTGAGATTTCATAATAAATCACTGCAAAGCTAGGAAATGACAAAAGCCAGGTGGGCTCTGCACCCTGAGTTCTGCCCCTTGCATGCATGCATTGGGATATGGCCCTTCATTACCGTGGTAGATGATCACATACAGGGTATGGGAAGGCTCACTAGCTTTATGTTGCTCTTAATGAACAGCTGTTCAATATTTTATTTAACCTCATTGTTCGGTATATGCACCCAGGCCTTATTTACTGTGCATGGCCAAGGCTGTGCTCTGGAGGAAGGATTACTCATTTCCTCTCAGGCTTGCTCCCCACGCTCATTACTTGGGGCTGTCCGTACTCCCTGTAGTTAGGTAATTTATTTCTACAAGACCCCTGTGAGGTGAAATATTGCCCCCATGGAGAAAAAGAGAAGTTGAAGCACAAAATGCGTGCATTCAGAAGAAGCCACAAAGTGTGGGTGCCCATGTTGAGACCACCAAGCCCTACTTTTCTCCATGCCTGCAGCAGGAGATGAGGGATGCTGCGCTTTGGGCATTTTTCCCATGGGCTTTGGCCATAACCAGTGGCCCCAGTTTGGGGATACAGGGTTGAGTGACAAGGTCCTCATAACTGCACAGCTCCAGCACACCTCTACAGACCTTTGAAAACTTATTTTTTTCTGCACCAGGTTTCAAATCTAACTGTTCCATAGTATGGTGTGCTAAAGCTTTCTATAAAGATTGCCAAATGCAAATGCAGATAAAGCAGAAATGTATCCTATTTCACTGTTTTCCATTGATCTGATTAGTGAAACCTCTCTGTAAGGGAAGTGGATAAATTTCAGCAAAACTGTAAGCAGAGATCTTGTTCTGATTTAGGCTTCTTTAATGATGTAGGCACTCTGCAAAACTCATATATGGTATATGTGGATTACTAAAAAATATGCTATTTTATTTTCCCTTTCCAATTACTTTTTTTACTGTGAGGGTGGTGAGGCACTGGCACAGGTTGCCCAGAGAAATTGTGGCTGCCCCATCCATGTCAGTGTTCAAGGCCAGGCTGGATGGGGCTTTGAGCAACCTCGTCTAGTAGAAGGTGTCCCTGCCCGTGTCAGGGGTTGGAACTGGATGGTCTTGAGGTCCTTTCCAACCCAAACCATTCTAGGATTCTATGAAATATTTGAATACTATTGATGTCAGCTACACAGGCACAGAAATACAGTGTATGAATTGAAAGAACAGACTCACTGAATGGGAGCTATGTTTCAAATAAACCTGTCAATAAAGAGTCTTCTGCAAGTATAGGAAATGCGTCCTTCACAGTAGTACCTGGTTTTAATATTAATGGAATTTATTAATTAGAACCATTGATTGTAAGGTTAGCAGAGGAATAAAATGATTATAGAGCCCTGAGGCCCAAAAAGCAAATGCCATTAATAATGCCATTTTTCTGCCCAAAGCAAATGCCATTAATAAGTCCAGAAATATTTCATCTACTCTTACATATAGATTGTTCACCATTTTGAGTAAGTGGTAGGGAAAAAAGATAGTACAATTTCCTCAGAAAATAGCTATTTACTGCAGGCTTTTAACACCTTCTCACATTCAGCCACAGCGAATGACTCCCTGATTGTGCAGCTTCTGCCTCGCACACGTATCCTAGTGACTGCAGTAGGGACTGTCCTACAAACATGCGCTGCTGTTTGTGGCTGTGGGCTGCAGAATCAAACCCTAATGCTGTGTGCTTCCTGAAGGGGAAAGGGCAGAAGTTTTGGTATCTTCAGCCCAAAGGATGATGACGCGATCCCATTTTTCAGTTTTGGGTTTCCCTCTTTGTCCAAACAATCATGTCCAAAATGTCTAAAAATTACAAACGTGTCTTTCTGTCTACTTGTGGCCCAGTGTCTGTCTCACAAGTGAAGGGTATCTGTGATTCCATGCAGCTTATGTAGTAAATGCTGGAATGTGATAGAAAGGGCCTGAAGTTTCATAAGTGGCAGATTAAAATAACTCACATGAAATGACCATGCCCATGACAAACTGCTGCTCCTCCAGCTTTGCACTAAGGATATGAAGGGAGGAAACCTGTGGATGTGGCTCACTGAAATATTGTGAGGATTACCTTGATTGGTCCCACACACCATGTTCCTCCCTGTCTTAAGGGTGATGAATCCAAAATAAGGCTTATTGGCCCTTTCTTCCTGCAGATGTAAAAAGTGTTCTTAAAATAAATGTCCCATGTGCCAGGGAATTAGCCTACAACTCAATGTAATTGCCCTCTTTTCTCTTTGGTAGTTGATTCTGAAGCCAGAGCTGACATGGAAAAAGCTATCACCACA
The DNA here is from genome assembly GCA_017639245.1 of Myiopsitta monachus. Lineage (NCBI taxonomy): Eukaryota > Metazoa > Chordata > Aves > Psittaciformes > Psittacidae > Myiopsitta > Myiopsitta monachus. Next base: position 76,420,861 of record CM029920.1, read on the forward strand.
TTGTATAAAACAGTTTGGCTTGTTTGTGCCTTTTATCACAGAATCATAGAATCATAGAATGGTTAGGGTTGGAAAGGACCTTAAGGTCATCTAGTTCCAACCCCTGCCCATGGGCAGGGATGCCTCACCCTAGACCGTGTCACCCAAGGCTTGCCCTTGTTACTGCTTTTTGTACTTGGTGTTGTAATTTGGTCACAATGTATTGTTGTTTTCCCTGTTTTCCATGATAACTGCAGTGGTGCTAATATCAGACATCAAACATTTTTGTTCGCTGTTTTCACAACTCTCCTGGTTCCCCGGGATTTCCTCTGATGCACTTGAACAGCACCTTCTTCCCAGTGTGTGTGTGTGTGTTTGTGTGTGTGTGTGTGTGTGTGTGAAAATTGAGCCATGAAAAGCCAGACTTAAACCCCTTGGAGTTCAACTGAGAGATCCTCACATGCATAATATTTTTAATATCATAAAAATCTCATACATTTTTTAAGCCAATCTTCTGCATTTTGTGAGGTTGATGAATGTTTTGTGAGCATCGGGAGTGGCATTATAAACTGTTAATGAGAATCAAACCTTGATGAATTTAGAGCATTTCTTCCAAGAAGAAGAGATGCTGTGAGAGAGAAAGCTCTGGCACAAAAAGCTGGTCCCACCCATCCCAATTTCTGATCGTGCTTAATGCAAACACTTTGTTAAGAGAAATCATCCCAGACTCTGTGCTGAGCCTGAGGCAGGCAGATGCCAAAAAAGCAATGCAGCCATGATGAAAATGCTGAAAGTGCTCAGTATTAGTGAGTGTGAGTGTTTTGCCATGGGACGCTGCTAATCCAGTTTAACACAGTCCTTCCATGTTTTAAAGATTGGGTTTATGGTCAGTAAATAAAACGAAGAAAACTGACGTGTGTGCACACAAAGCCACATTCCTTGACTGAACATTAAAATCAGAGGAAAAGAAACTAATATAGAAATCTTTGAAAATATGCTTGTTAATGTCTTGGTAACACAGATGCTTTCTCAAGAAATTGCTCTTCATTTTAGTCAATGCTGATGATAGCTACACTTTTCCTGACCCCTCAGAATAATGATGTCAGATTCGCATAAATATATCCAAAATGTCCAAACTTAAGCACTTTTAAAAAATGTGTTTCTGTGTTTTATCACACACTATCTATTCTGCTGGCTGACCTTTATCATGTAAATGTGAAAGCACTTACCTATGGCAAACTGTGCGCTTTCATCAAATCATACTCTTCCAATGCGATTAATTCCAGCTCCCCAGTTCTGAAATACGAGGTGGGAAAGGAGCCCACACATTTAATCAGCTACAGAACAAAAGCTGCCATCAGGTATGCCATTTAAATCCAGAGAAAGCCCCAGAGGCTCTAGCATTTGCAGGGCTTGAGGAGAGCGCAGTCCATAGCTGGGAGTGAACCAACCCGTTATTTTAGCGTAGGTTCAGCTCACAAGCAGGGCATTTGCTTTGGTGGCTCCTGGGCCTCCACCCAGATGGCTGATTTTGCTTGGGAGCATTGTCAGGAGGCTCTGGAGTTTGTTGCCATAGGGCTGTACCACTCCATGGCAGGGAAAAGACTGAAGAAAGCATCTTTGGTGCTGGAGGCTTGCCTGATACCACTCTGCACTCTGCTTGTCTCCACTGTTCACAGCCTCCTTCCATAAATACATGCAACAGCAAGCCTCTGAGGTTAGGGAGGGGAGGAAGACTGTGATAACCCATGCTAGTGAGCGTGCAGGCAGTGGGCACGCGCTGGCTGGCTGGAGGGAAATGGAAAGCTTATTAAATTGCTGTTTATCTGAACGAGACACCTAATTTTCATGTTAGGACCAGGCTGCCTGTAGCTCAGGTAGAGAGCAAACAGCCTCTGGGACACCTTCTGTAGGCAGGGTGTTCCCAAAGAAAAGTTCTGTATTTTCCAGAAATTCTCAGCACCAAGAAATGCCCTTTCAATCCATGCAAAATGTAAGGGCTCAGTGCATCTGAGAATCACTGTGGTGGCACATCCCATCAATCCCAGTGAGCTACATTTCATGCATTGACAATGCCTGGTTTTAATCTGGATCTGTCAGATCTTCCGCACTCTTTCATTGCCCCCCGTCCTCCTCCAGCTTCTCTTGTTTCCCTGTAGAGCTCCCCGTCCCCCAGGCATCACACACGCCAAGTTTTCACTCCTTGTATTTCCCTGCTGCCTAGGGATAGAATAACAGAGCTGCAGAGGGGAAGAGTTAGCCAGCGAGATGCTCGTTAAACAAATAAATGAAAATATATCAGCTCCCAGATGACAGATATTTCTCAGCAGAACCAACATGACCCCTGTATCTCTGTATTACCTGTCTGGGTGCATGCCCAGCTGGGGCTCACTGTCATTGCGCTGGAGCCATCTTTTCCAGCTATTATTTTTGTTTCACAGGTGACTCCAATTACAAATATATGGGGGAAGGCTGTTTGAATTGCTCTGGGGTACCAGATGGCAGCTATACCACCTCCATGCCATGGGGTATAATTCTGGCCTCCTAGGCGGTGGGGTGGGCTTGGACCTTGAGCTCTGCATACAGCAAATGATGCTGACACTCTTTCTGCCATGGCTAAGAAATCTCCTTCTCTTTTAAGGAACGGCTTAAGGAAGCAGAAGAGGTCTATAAGGCTGGAATAGAGAATTGTCCAGAGAGCTCTGATCTGCATAACAACTATGGTGTTTTCTTGGTTGATACCGGTAAGTGAAAAGCAGCAAGGAATTTGCCCTTTCTGCCTTATTTGCTTTGAGTTGTTTTGTTCAGCAGTACGCATCTAAAAGGGTGTGAAAAGCTTCCAAAGCAATAGATATGCCTCTGCTGTAGCTTGGAAATAAATATCCCTATGCTCTCAAGATGGCACAGCATACTGGAATTTGTAATCAATGCAGGCACTGTGCGGCAGTGGTGTTCAGCCCAGCTGTTCCCTTCAGTGCTTCTCAGCATCTTCATACAGACAGTTGTCATCTTCAATTTGAGCTGGGCAGCACCCCGACAACACTGCTGTTTCTTCTGGAAACCATGGCCACATCAAACTGAATTCCAGGCACACAGGTGGATCGTTATGGTCTTTGGAGCGCTTGCAGCTCTACTTGGTGACAAAGTAGTTCTTTGACTGTAAAGGTTGAGTGCCACCACTATAAAAATAAACATGGCTTTTAAAAAACAATGATCTTGTGAAAAGAAAACCTAAGATACTCTGGGGTGAATTGATTTCTCAGGAGCTCCATAATGACATCCAAAGCCTTTCTTTTCTGAGCTCCTTGTTCCTATTCAACTTCTATGGACTGAGGCACTTCCTGCCATCCACATAACAACAAAAAATGCCATTGTAATTGCTGACTTTTATTGACAGCTTTATAAGCAGAGCCAAGTTTGACAAATGACTAGTGGAAACCAAATTACTGTCTCACTCCGGTCCCTTCAGAGCAGAGCTGAGACCCAATGATGAAATATTGTAAGCTTTAAGTGTTTGTTGCTACCCATCCTGCCTCTTTCCCACTGTACCTGTGTTGCTTAGGAAGACAGGGCAGTGGTGCCCATCAGTCTGCAGCTGGCTGTCCTACCTCTGTACTGACACTCAGCCAGTCTTCTGTAATATCAGTGTGAAGTAAACACGAAGGCAAAATGAATATTCTTAATCAAAAAAGGTATCTTGGCATTAACAACAGAGGTTGAGTTTCTGAATTTGCGCCCTGCAAAATTCAAGCTTGCAAATAATAGAAATTCCTCAGTATTTTCACACTGACTTAGTGCTTATCTCCGCTTGCCATTCCAGATAAACTGCCCTTTTCCTGCCAAAAACTGTGGTCCAAATGCACTGCAGTGCACTTTCTATTTTTTGCACTTGTGCCAAAGTAAAAACTAACTAACTTTTCCTGGTTTACTACTACACTTCCCTACACACAAACAAGAAGAAAAAACCCCACTGACTTCTGGTACTTCAAGCATTATGTGTAAGTAACCCTCCTGGAGACGTGACAAGACATGAAGGAAGCAGCTGGTATTAAGCCCATCATAGGCTGGGCTCTTCCCCAGTGGGCACAGGCAGATGCTGAGAAGCACCACACCAATTAACTTGCAGGACTTTGTGCAACAAGCCTCCAGCAAGTGTCAGCTCTCAGGAGTGGTAATAGACAGCTCTGCAGTGGTCATAGACATTCATCTCCCTTAATGATGCACATTACCTCTGTGTGTTGAGCAGGGGAGGCAGTGGCTGACTTGCAGACTAAGGTGCACACCCAGCTGCTTCCCAGGATGTTTTGTACATGTGATTTTCAAAAACATCTGCCAGAGATGGGAGATCAAGGCTTCTGATGGATGTGTTGAAAAGTCATAGAATCATAGAATAGTTAGGGGTGGAAAGGACCTTAAGATCATCAAGTTCCAACCCCCCCGCCATGGGCAGGGACACCGCACACTAAACCATGACAACCAAGGCTCTGTCCAACCTGGCCTTGAACACCGCCAGTAATGGAGCATTCACAACTTCCCTGGGCAACCCATTCCAGTGCCTCACCACCCTCACAGTAAAGAACTTCTTCCTTATATCCAATCTAAACTTCCCCTGTTTAAGTCTGAACCCATTACCCCTTGTCCTGTCACTACAGTCCCTCATGAAGAGTCCCTCCCCAGCATCCCTATAGGCCCCCTTCAGGTACTGGAAGGCTGCTATGAGGTCTCCACACAGCCTTCTCTTCTCCAGGCTGAACAGTCCCAACTTTCTCATCCTATCTTCATACAGGAGGTGCTCCAGTCCCCTGATCATCCTCGTGGCCCTCCTCTGGACTTGTTCCAACAGTTCCATGTCCTTTTGATGTTGAGGACACCAGAACTGCACACAATACTCCAAGTGAGGTCTCAGGAGAGCAGAGCAGAGGGGCAGGATCACCTCCCTCAACCTGCTGGTCACACTCCTCTTGATGCAGATGCAGCCCAGGATACGGTTGGCTTTCTGGGCTGCAAGCGCACACGGAAGCCGGCTCATGTTCATTTTCTCATCAAGTCCTACCTTGAAAGGACTATTGGCCTTTGATAAATCTTAAGTGCTTCTAAACCTCCCTACAGACATCTCTTCTCTCTCTTGTAGAGGAGATGCTGAGAAGTGTCACTGTTACTTTTATGTTATGGAGATAGTCTCAGAAAAACCAAATGATATCTGAAGAGCTATGAAAGTAAAATTCCCACGGCAGCAGATGCTTAGTGCCCCAGCACGCACAGGTTGCTTTCAAGTTCTGCTTTCCAGCTAGAAATTGAATTAAATACATTGTGAAGTGATTTGGCTTCAAAAAATGCCAATACTCCAAAGCTTTGTTGGTGGATGAAGCTCTGTGAGTATTGGTTTTCATCAGGAGATTATCTGGTCTACAGTGTGCAAGCCAATTTAATGAGCACTGGGGTTAAAAATATGATATTCGCCCTGCTGGAATGCTGGAACTTTATACTGTGCTCCATTAATTTATTTAGTAGGTAGCCAGCAGGCCCTACCTGAGGGAAGCACTTCAAGATCCTCCTCGAAGAAAACCGTTACTTAGCTGAATAAAAATATAGTGTTAGAACTTTAGGCTTTTGGGCTCGTGGTCTGGCGCCTTTCCTTTTGCACCGTGTTGCATTTTGTGCTGGTGCTCCGTGATGTCATGGACTGCAGGACCTTGTGCCAGTACACATTGTCACACAGGGAAGCAGTGCCACCCAATGGCTCCTCTGCAACATGGAGTTGGTGCCTACGTGATCCAGAATGGGCACCTGGACACTTCTGGTCTGGGATTCATTGCCTCAAGGTAGGAATTAGCTCATCAGAGGCAGCTACTCCCAGGCCTGTTGTGCAATGTACAGAGACTGAGCAGGGCCAGCCAACAGAGGTGGGGAGGAATAAGCTCTGTTTGGGAAGACTGAAACTATTTGCAGCTCTGGTGAGCTCCTGGGGTATACTGGGTGGCTTATTCTCTGTGTCTGTGTTGCCTTTCTCTCCAGTGGGCCAGGGTGGAAGGGTGTTCTACCAGGAGATGGGACACTTGCCCCAGCCCCTTCTCTGAGGTGGGCTCTGTGCTTAAGCACAGTGGGTGTATCTCCCCTGCAGCATGATTGCTGGAACAATTGACTTGTCTCACATCAGCCCACCCCAGGAAAATCTACTGCTCAGGATCGTCTCTGAGTATTGGAGCCTATTATTCTGGACAGCAGTTTTCCTTATACTGAATCTCAAAAGGCTGAGGCAGTATTTCTCTCTCAAAATGGTTCCCATGCACAGAGCAGTAGATGAAAGAAGAACCCAGAGCATTACTATCTGCTGAGTTTGTGACAGGCTTTTTTTAATGCACCAGGTTAATCGCTGTGTTTCTCTCCAGGGGCTCCTGAGCGAGCCGTGTCCCACTACAAGCAGGCCATCCACCTGAGCCCCACTCACCACGTGGCCATGGTCAACCTGGGCAGGCTTCACCGCTCCCTGGGGCAGAACAAAGAGGCTGAAGTGTGGTATAAGCGGTAAGAATTTGGGATACTAAGCAGAGGTTTCTCTCTTCCCCCTGTAAGGCTTGTCTGCCAAAGAGCCTCTGATAGATTAAACTGTCAGTGCACATTTCTTTCTTTATCCAGATAAAAACCTCTAGGTAAATCTCCAGATTTACCTTTGGTTATTTGGCTGGTTTTGGGGAATGCTTGGAGAAGCAGCACAGACTCAGGCAGTGTTGACTTCTCTGGACCGTTCCCAATCCGCAGGATGGACACACTGCTGCTTTTGATGGAGGGATGCTCTAAAGATGAAGTTGGAGGTTCCTTGATGGCATGAACAGGTTGTTAGCATGACTCCCACCCTGCCTGAAGCTGATCTGTGCGTGCTGCACCAGTAACAGCTATAACTGCTGCACAGACCACCACTAAAACTTTGACACCATCAGGAGCTCTGACCCGTCTCAACAATGTGCCAGTAGGCAGGCTCTGACTCCTAGTATGCAGCAGGGTGGATTGTTTTTTGGGTGGGAGGGGCCCTCCTTTTTGGCATCCAGATTTGTGTTCACATTTCCCAGGTTCTGCCACCATCAGCCATTCTCATTCCTGATGCTCTCTGGAGATGGCCCTCTGTCCTTCTTAGGTGGCCAGAGAGGTTGCTGCTGTGGGCATGCTTATCCCTCCAAGAGACCTTTAGTTTATGCTTCTCAGGGTGGGATGAGCAGGGTGCAGAGCTTAGCTGCTCTGTCTCAGGACAAGCCACACCTCACTCTTCTGCTTTGATCCCCACACCACCCAGAGCATCTCTTTTTCCCAAATTCCAGGGCACTGAAGGTATCCCGGAAGGCTGAAATCCTGTCCCCGCTAGGGGCTCTGTATTACAACACGGGGCGGTATGAAGAAGCATTGCAGGTTTACAGAGAAGCAGGATCACTGCAGCCTTCAAACAAAGAGATCCGACTGGCACTGGTGAGTGTGGGGTGAGACCACGGAAGTGGAACACCAGCCACTGGGTGCAGCATCACCTGTTAAGGAGGGCTGAGCTTTTTAATACCATAACCCTTTATAATGTGGCTCCGTAGGCTCAGGTTTTAGCAATGATGGGGCGGACAAAGGAAGCTGAAAAGATGACAAACCATATACTCAACGAGGATGTGAAGTGTCTGGAGTGCTACCGCCTTCTCTCAGCCATCTACAGCAAGCAGGAGCACTATACTAAGGTACCGTGGCTGCAGAGTGCCCTTGTCTTGAGGGCTGATACACAGAGTTCAGGTTGAATTTTATACTCCATCTGTCCGTAGACATGGCACATGCCTTAGAGCACATCCAGTGGGTTTATTTTTTTACTGAAACCTCCTTTTTATCTGGATACTGGGACTGAAGTTAAACAGTGTGGGGTTTTTATTACTTACTGCTCCCACTGCTGCCAGCCCCACTGCCACTAAGCCACAAGCATATAAAATATCATTTCCATGTGTGTTAATGGTGTGGTGCAAACAAGGGAAAGGAGGAAGGTAACATTTATGCTGGGAGGCCTAGTGGTGAAGAGAGCATAAGAGGAAAGACACAGAATACAGTAACACAATGTCCTCTTGCATTTTCACAGGCACTTGAAGCTATAGAAAAAGCTCTTCAGCTAAAACCAAAGGATCCAAAAGTCATATCAGAGCTCTTTTTCACTAAAGGAAACCAGCTAAGAGAACAGAATCTCCTTGACAAGGCTTTTGAGGTACTATTGCTCTATGCCCTATGGATAGTTTTGTAGGTTTAAAGATTAAGAGTTAGGTCACTGCATCTAATGCGCCCTGGAGCGTGCACCCTGGTTGTTGCTCTTGGGAGCTCACTGGTTCAGCAGTGGTACAGGTAAAGCTATAGGGCACCTAATTTTGCCAGACCTGGCTGCAGCTTTTTTTCTTATTCCTGTGTGGAAATACATCTCTCTGCTCTGAGAGGTTTAGTACAGAGTTCTTAAGTGGGATTATGGAAGAGCCTAGGACTTTTCTAATTGACTAGACCCTTGGTCCATCCAGCCCCAGCCCCCTTCCCAGTGATGGCCAACCCCAGGTGGTTCAGCTGGAAGCATGGGAAATTGTGAGAACCCACCATGTTGTTATGTCTCACCTTATTACCTAATAGCTGAGAGAGCTAAGAGGAGGACGCATGGAGCATGAGCTATGGAGGAGGAGCTATGGAGCAGGAGGCCTGAGAGCTCAGAAATTCTGTTAGCATTAAATAATAGTGCAGAGTATTACTGGGGCAGTTCTGAATATTCTCAGTACCTCTCAAGATGTCTAATCCTGATTTGAATCTTTTCCTTTTGTGACACCATAGAGACGATGTTGTTTGACAGAGTCCAGAAGGTCCTTGTTGCTGCTTCTCCCATGCACAGTGTTGAAGGCAGTGGAGAGGGGTAGCATTGCTCTCAGGTCCTTGTGAAACATCCACACAAGTGACTGTACTGTCTGCTGTCTGCTGCCAGCTCCAAATTAAAGCCTTGCAGATGATGAGCATCACAACCCACACGTGGCTTGTGGTTGGCAGGCACCTGCCCAAGGAAAAGACCCTGATGTGCAGGAGACCCCAGTGGTGCAGGGTGCAGAAAGAGGGTCACAGGGGTTGGCGTGGCTCCTCATATGGTGCTGTGGGTAGGGAAAACCTGCGAGATGAGCTCAGCAGTGAAGCAGTGTATTATGTTGCCTCTGCTGTGAAGAAGCTGAAATTCAGCTTGTGCACTGTATGTGAGAAGAATTTGAAATCATATTTTAAATGGATTCAGAGGGAGAGGAAACTTTCTCTTTCCCCTCCAGCACTGGTTTTGTTTGGAGATTCAGACTCTTAACCTAAAAATGTTTCATATTTATGTAGAGCTATAAACAGGCTGTGGAGCTCAACCCAGACCAAGCACAGGCCTGGATGAATATGGGAGGCATTGAGCACATCAAGGTATGACAGTTTTGCTTTTCCTTAAGATGCCGAGTGCAGAGACTACTACTCAGGACAGAAAGCCAAATTTGTTTCAGGCTGCCAAGAGCTGCATGTGTGTGAACAGTGAGTGACCCTGACATATTTTACCCAGAAAGGGAGGAAAGTCTGCTCACCCCAACTAGAACTTCCCAAACTGATTGCTTTGGAATGTCTATCTTGTAATGTAAATCTCAAATTTTAAGAGGGGAGGCTGCAAGGAATAAGCTGCTCATCTCTAAAGCTTTCCTGCTTCAGTTGTTTACCTACCTTAGAGAAAAGTCACCATGAGTTGACTTTTAAGATTCCTCTGTATGGAATTGACTTAATAAAGATGTCTAATGCAGAACACTGGCATGAAATTATGGAAATAGATGGCCCACCCTGTGATTGCTTATCTTTTTTGAATACTTTAGCATATCATTATGATTTGGGTCTAAAGAAGTCACAGTGTATGATATCCTCAAGCTAGCCTGTTGCTGAGTGAAATGAAGTCTTCTGGTACAATATAACAGACAGATGTAAATCTACTGTGTTTTTGACCAAAATTAGGCTAGTGGCACTCTGTGATCTATTTCATAATGAAGAAGTATTCCTGATACCTAACAATATCAGATTTTATAAATTCTTTTTCCTGTGTATTATGGTCTTCACTATTCCCAAACAATGAACTTTGTATGTCAGGGAATGCGAGTGAAGTCTGCCACTCATTTTCTTTGTAGGGGAGCTACATCACCGCCCGTGGCTACTATGAGAAAGCCTTACAGCTGGTTCCAAACAGCAAGCTGCTGAAGGAGAATTTGGCCAAACTGGATCGCTTGGAGAAACGGTTTCAGGAAGTCCAGGAGAAAGACCAAACGTAGCATTCAGTCACTAGTGGAATGAAACTCATGCCCCTTGGAAAAGGGTGTGGTGGAAGCCTATTCTTGAAGTGATGCTGAAGGAACTTTGATAGGACTCAGACTTGTGGAAGGCAGATTTTGAATGCATGCTTACGTTTGACCAAAGTTACAGGAGACACTTGGCTCCTGTGGGACATGCTGGAGAATGAATGAAAACCTTCCTTTAATCAAGACTTTTGTTTAGGCTGGACCCATCTTAAGCACACTGGGAGTGTAGGTGGGACATGTACCTTTGATATCTTGGTTATCACTGGGGAAACCATAGAGACAAAGCACTCATCCATTGCAGCAGGGGTGAAGTAGCACCTCTTGTTACTCAACATAGGCTCACATTTTTCACATAAAGTACCACTAATGGGTTTCATTGCAAGTGCTGCCAGGTCGTTTTGAGCCAGGAAAAATAGTCATAATGGTCACATAAAAAGGTTTCAAGGGGTTAATGCTGAGGAAGTGGTGGCCACTTGTACAGCTCTAAATGTGACTTGAAAATTATTCTAAAGGAAGGGAAAACTATCTGAATATACCACCCTAGAAGGATGATTCTACAGGTAGGACAAATGAACCTTTGAAGGAAAACCTCACCTGAATGTGTGACTCACAAGATAGTCATGTTGTGCTAATTCAGGTTTGACGATGTTGTCTAATATATGGCTTTACCCTTTTCCCTCTCCCTCCAGGCCAAATAATTATTACTCTGAAAAAGAAAATAGAAGCATCCAAAGGCAATAGGAAGCTCTAGGATTACTTGTCCTCCTATCCAGTCCCCAGTAAAAAACCCCAACCGATCTGATCCATATAGGAGGTAAAGTAAAGCCACAGAGAATGAGGGAAGATTTACTAGGCCTGGAAAGGTACTAAGGAGGCTATTTTTATGGGTATGCAGGGGCAAAGCCCATTTATCATGGTGATAACACTGACAAAATACTATGTCAAAGTGTTTTCACCCCTTCCCCCAAAAGATAAAGAAAATGACCTATAGCTGATCAGTCATAAATCTATATTTTTGAATACTAAAGTGGGAAAACAAAATCTCTTCAGAATTGGGGCTTTTATTTTTGAGCTTTATTTATTTAACTTATAATAATCAAATAATTAATATATTTTCTCTTTTTATACGAATTGGGCAGTTCCTTCACAGCTGGCCACATGGCTGGGTGTTGTGACTCACATTGTCTGAAGCTGGAAAAATGCAATACCACTGAGGTGTGCTTGAATAACTCCCTCTAATGATGTTTCTAAAGCAAACGGCTGCAGGGCTCATTGAACCGTACTGTCACTGCAATAACAGCGCTTCTGCTGCTTCCACCAGGGTTTGTGGCCAGTCCCGATAAAAGAGCATGCCAGGGTTTGATACTATTAGTAAAGGACAATTCAGATTAGGTATGCGATTCCTTGATACACACCTGTCAGGAAAAGCCTGTGTGCCAGTGACCCATGTGGCCCCTGGCTTTAGTTGGTGCTGGCTATGGCACCTCAGCAGGCTCCAGATTTGCTCAGCGTGATGGGGCAGCCGTGTGCTGGTGCCTCCACTGGCTTTATTTAGAAAGCTCTGTGTCTAGCCGGTACTGATGGTCAAATTACTGACGAATTATTACCATGACTCCACCTGCCTTTGGAGCTTAGAGGGAGTCCAGACTGGTGCAGGACTGTGTGCCCACTGAGATGAGGTGGGACTTGAGAGGTACAGATCCCCACTGGCCAAGGAGACCAGCCAGTGCCTACAGCCAGGCAGAGGTGGGAGGGAGAGACCACTGGTGGGGGAAAGGTGGTGACACGTGTTTCTGGGCTCTCTCCCTTTGAGGAGCAGCAGGGACCAAAATAATCGACTCTTTTGCTAGTGAATTTTCCCTTCTCCCCCCAGGCCAAACACACTACTTTGCTTTCTGGAGCCAAAGGCAGGCTTGAAGTCCTGGGTCTGGATCAGCAACCCTTGCCTTTTCACACGACTTTTTTGGCCACGGGCTTGCTGACCTGATATTTCTGCAGGTCCCCAGTGCAGCACCTGCACTGGGGACCTGTTGGATGCCATGTGTGGAGTAGCTTTGCATGGCCCTGCTGCTGCCAGGATGGCTGGAAAGAGATGGGGTCATGCCAGCAGATCCCATGGGATGGGGAAAACAAAGTTTAAATGGCCTCTGAGAGCAGTCAGTTCCCTACCATGCACTGCAGGGTTGTAGATGGTGCAATACTGGAGTATTCAGAGGTACCTACACCATAAAGCTCTCTGCCTCTCCCCAAGGTGAGCCTGCCTTCACCAAAGCTCCATGTGCCTAGGCTGTCTGGCTGCTTGCAGTATCACTGCATGGCATCAAGTTTGGGGGCTGGCAGAGTGGTGTTAGGTGCAGCCTGGGACAGTGGTGCCATGCAAAGCCCCCAGCAGAGGAGGCATCTGCAGGGTGTTGTGACAGCTAGCTAAAACATTGGGATAGGGGCAGGAGGAGATATCTCTCATTTAAAAATGTGTATCAGTTATAACCTTTGCTTCATAAAGATATATTAAATAAATACTATATATTCTACAAGCCCCACAGCAGTGTGGCTTTAAATCATGGCTGATTAAACGTATATTTTCAAACATAGAAGTTGTATTTTTTGTAGCAATGCTTTGTGAGGAGGAAGACTTGGTTTTGTGTTTTTAACTTTGGTTTAAATCTTAGTTTGTTTTTCCTGAGAGACCTGGTAGAAATTATTGTCTTGTTCTTGTCCTAAAAGAACCATCTTGACCTCCTAAAACTGGTTCATGTGCAAAAGTGTGATATAGCTTTGGGTGCCTCCCTCCCAGATCTTGGAGAAGGATTACCATTTTTGCAACACCGTCTTACTTGCAGAATAACATAGAAAGATAGATAGACTATAGATAGAGACTATCCTCCCCGTGAGGGAGGTGGTTTGGTTGGAAGGCATGATGTATGTTCATCCACCTGCCTGAATTAGGCAGGTAACATATCCATGGAGTTCAATCTCAGTTGAATCTGATTATGTTTGTATGCAGAAAGGCTGACTCTCCACATTTCAGACCTGGGTTTATGGTAGTTGTGGAGAGAAGAGGGCTCAGTAATGAACCCTGCTTTCCTGAACCAGCACTTTATACCCCATCTATGCAGGATGACGGTCTGCAAACTGGCAGCGTATTTGAGCGTATAGCTCAGACCATGAGCTATCAAAGCAGTTAAACGCTTGTGAAGTTCTGAGCTAACTCCCTGTCTCATTGGCGTTCATGCTGAAATGCTGTATTTGTTCAGGACATTAATCATGTGAGAGGTTTATTGCAGGTGAAGAAGAATGGAATATGGTATGAAATGGGTTACCTCCACCAAAATAGCATGCTATTGTGGAAGATAAATTGAGCGACTTACCTTGTGATAACTGGATATTATCTTAATTAATCATAGGCAATGTCCTCTTCGCCTAGCATTGCACAGCTTCTAAAATAATGAGTTATAAATACATTGTTTTCTGCCAACTCCAGCACTCAGCATGGTTAGCGGAGATTACAAATTAATAAATGGCTGAAGCTCTACCTGGTGGGGGACAGTTTGCTCTCTTTGCAAGTTGCATTGGCTAAACCTCAGTGCTCAGCAATATTAAAGTGGAGAATTAACGTAAAGCTGGTTAGACAGGACTCTTGTGTACTCACTGTGCATTTTAATCCTAAATGGAAAACATAATAATTGTGTTGCTTTTTCCTTTCCCCATGAGTAATGTTTCCAGCTGATGGATTTTGTTTTATTTTATTGCTTATTTAAAGTCCAGCACACTTTTTTTCCATTCCTTTTCCACCCCTGGGATAAATGATGTGGTGAGAGCATTTTCTCTCTCTTATAGACTCCTTGGACTTAGATTTTCCTGTAAATGTGCGGGCAACTCATTTTGGCCAAATAGTAAGTGAATGCAGCAGTGGAAATAGCCTTCATTCCAGAGGTCTCAACAAGAACGGGGGTGTGCATGCATGCACATGGGCAGAAGAAGTCTAAGTGAAAAAAAATCCAAAATTAAGAGCCTAATTTGCATGGGAGGATGGGCACCCCTAAAATTATGCAGAAGCTATGAAAGGTCAACAGTCACAGAAACCAGGCCAGACATGGTGTACGATATTTGGTGAAAGAAGATATTGTCATTCTAATTTTAGTAATTAGGCAATTTAGAATGTACTTGTATGATCTTTTGCCCCACTTGTCCTCCAGCTCAGTGTAACAATATATGCTTAAGTCTCCTCAATCTGTATGTGATTAAGTTGACCAAGTACTCAATTTCTATCTTTCTATATATGCAATTATTCACAACCTTTGGAAGAAATTAGCCCTTGGAGGGTTATTTTTTTTCCCAGTCTCTTGCAGCAGTTTCTAAATGCACCATTTTGCTTTCAAGCACATTTAAACCCAGCAGCAAAAAAAAAGAAAAAAAAAGAAGTAAAAAAAGCGCTTGGCATTCACTAGTGATTCAAAGTGGCAAAGTTGCTTCAGGTAATCTCGATGCCTTTGTGCAGAAGTTCATTGCCATGTTTGTACTGACTTGCTGAAAAACTATTTCTGCTGGAAAATACCCCCAGTGGTATCCTCTGTAAAAGTTATGGCTTCTACAACTCTATTACTGTAGAAATCTCTGCCTGAAGTGGATGTCACGCTGCGTGTTTCTCTCATGCAGGAGTTGTTCACATTGCCTGTCGTTCATATGGTTCTTATTTCTGTATCTGTTTTTTTTTAATCAGTTGTGCATACCTTTACAATAACCCAACAAAACAAGAAAACAGCCCGTGGAATCGGAATCTTTTTAAACTAAATTCACACAGCAGCCGCCGGATGTATGTCAGTGATACAAGAATTTGCAAAGTCTTTAAAAGGTTTTTTCACCATGGGATTTATGGCTAGATTTCACATAAAGGAGTTATGCTCAAAGACTTTGCAAAAGAAAATGTATGTTAATGTCTATTTTATATAAAAAGTAGAAAAGTGAGTGCTGTGTCTGGTTTTGTTCTCTTGGCTGTGTGGCCAGTGTTCCTTAGGACCAACCATGAACAAGTTCTTCTGGAGGTGGAAAGGCCAAAGTTTCCACTGCCCAAGGAATCCCAGTTATTGGTCATGTACTAGCAACTATGCAGCCCATGTATTTGTGTCTGGCTGTATAAAAATACTGGAGCAGGCATTTTTTGGAGCCTGAGCGTAAGAACGGATGAGGGCTGGTGCTTTTAAGGTCACTCTGATTGGATATGTTATACTGACACAAGATTTTTGTGTCAGGCTTTATACATCTATGGGGAACGTATCAAATAAGTCTACAGAGTGGAAAGAGAAAAACAGAACAGAAATTAAAAAGAAACTCATTTTGTTCTACTTCCCTTCATCCTGGTAGACATTCCCAGATGTTCCTGCATGTTCCGAGGGCCTGGGTGATAAACATCTCCATTGAAAATGGACCTGAAAGAGCATCAAAAGCCCTGAACACAAGCTACAGCATTTTCTGCCATCTTGGCCTGTGCAAACCCCTCTATAGCATGAAGGGGAATTGCACGCTCACTTTGAAGTCAACCAATACATCCTGAAGTTCACACACCGTGGAGACGAGGCCCTCGGTGCCATGGGTTAGTGGTGGCCTTGGCAGTGCTGGGGAACGGTTGGGCTTGATGATCTTAAAGGTCTTTTCCAACCTGGCTGATTCTGTGATTTAAAGGCTTGCAAGTGCTCCCAGATCCCAACAGTGCAAGGTTTCCTAGTGGAGCTTGCTACCCAGAGCCCACCTTTCCAGGACCTCCTTTGTACTGATGGAGAAATAAGGTGTACATCCCAGGTCACAACCTGGATCCTGCCCTGTGGAGCAGTGTGCAGGTTTTGCCTTTTCAGCAGAACAAGGAGCACAGCATGGTGGTCTTGCTTTCCTCCGCTGCCTGCAGACAGAGTTTGGTGGTGGTACTATCAGCGGAGAGGGGCCTTCACGCTGCCAGTTGGCCATGGGGCGGTATGGGGATGGGCAGTGTCCTGGCAAGTGGGAACAGGCTGGGCCATGCATCCCCAAAACTGCTCTGCTGTGGGTGACAGCAGGGCCCCGTGTGCCTGTCAGCATCACAGCACCCAGGAGCCCTCTGCAGCTCCTGGCCCAAAGAGAAAAGGCAGCTCCATGCTCCAGTTGGTCTTGCAGTATGTGGATAGCAGCTGTCTCTGTAAAAAAGGTCAATTTTCATCCTTACGGCAGCTAATTAAACCTCAGGAATTGCTGCAGAGATGAAAAGCTGCTGGAGGTGTCCAACTCTCTTGGTGTCCTCTGGGAAGAGGGAGGCAAACATACCACCATACCCCACAGACACGCTCTTCCAGGGTGAGGAACTTGGATCACCTCACCTTTGTGCTAGCTCTCCTCTGCAAAAGCAATGGGGCTTGTTTCCGCTGAGGCAGCTCAGGTCTGGTGGCAATGGTGAGGGGGACATTAGATACTCATGCTGTCCCTATGGGCTGGGGACAGCAAACTACAAACAGGAGAGCCCATGGAGCTAGGGATGACCAGCAAGCCATAGCTGGAGGCCCTCCAGACCCACCTGAGTGGCAGCCCTGCAGCCTCACCTGCCAAAACTGATTGGCCCTCAGCTATTAAAGGGGCTCCTTGGTTGGGGGGAGGTAAAGGAGAGTTGTTCTTTTTGTGTGTGGTAGAGCATAGCCTGGGCTCCAGAACTGGTCTGGGCCATGGTGGGAGTAGAGCTCCTCTTGCTGCTGCTGTTCCTTCTCGCTTCATGTGGTAAGTCCTGTGTGACGGCTGTGGGAGATATGCTCTGATGTGGAGGCTGCAGAAGCAAGCACTGGTGTACAGCTCTTTTAAGGTACGAAGCAAATGAATGCAACCAGCCAGTTTTCACAGATCATACTGGGGCTTGGTGTGCATTCCCCTGGTGAGTGATGTTTGGATTGCCATTAGCGTAACTCTGCTGGGACTGGAAACGTTTCTTATCTTCTCTGTCTCTGCGCTGCTCACCGCGGCCCTCTCCTGGACTGCTGTGGAAAGCTCCCCATGCAGGCTCTTCAGCGGCTGTGTGGTCCCTTGGCTGTGCAAGAAAGAAGTAGCTTGGTCCCACTGATCTGGCTCACTGGTGACCCTGGGCACTTGGGTCAGCAAAGTGCCTAGGAGCGCAATGAATGGCAGCACGTTCTCAAATCCTTCTTGCACATTCTCCTGCAGTGGCTAATGTATTTATAGCTCACTCTCTGGCCTGCTCCTGCATCCCTGTAAAAATATATTTTCTAGGGATGCTTTTAGGTAGGAGAGGGAAATAAGCATGGGGCAGGCTGCAAAGGGGGTCAAGTTGGGCACAAGAATGGTGATCATTGGAGTGATTTGCTCCTCATAATGAAGCTAGTGCTAAAAAGACCTGCGCAGCTGGGGCAAGAGATGGCATAACCAGTTAACTGCCATCATTCCTGCTCTGCTTCAGTATGATGTTGGTCCTTCTGCTATTGCTAATGGTATTTCTCTCCCCACCTAAGGGAATGGTGTTTTCTCCATCATTTACCTCCCTAATAAAGTCTATTTATTTTCTACTTCACTAGTAGACTCGCTGCTATGGCAATAATCACCACAGCCTCTTGTTGGGAAAGCTAGTCAGCAGCAAGGGCTGGGGAGAGCTTGGTCCAGGTCAGTGGCTTAGAAAATTGTGCTTGATTTTTGTGACTGAGCTGTCTGCAGTAGACAAATGCTTTGAGGCCAGAGAGTTCTGGGAATGTGATAAAATGCCATTAAAAAAAGGAAGAGAGAGAGAAGCCGGTCTGAACAGGGCAGCAAGTAGTTCAGCCCCTCTACAGCCAGGAGTGCTGCAGGAGTTGTGCAGGTATCCCCACAACCTTGTGGGGTGAATACCATTTGTTACTGCTGAGGTCTTGGGGTGGTGGGCTGTCTGGCTAGAGAGGAAGATATGGGCTCTTCATCGGCACACAGATGAGATGGTGTGGGAGATCAGTAGGCTTCCCAATGCCTGTCAGCCTGGTGGGAAGGTTAAGCAAGGAGCATTGCCTTCAAGCCTACGCAGAGGACATAGGCCCCAAGTTAGAGACGGCTGGAGGGGCATTGTTGTGATGGTCAGTAACATTTTGGATTCAGGCTCGGTCCCTGGTGACTCCAGTGATTCCAGGCTCTTACCAGGGCAG
Organism: Myiopsitta monachus; assembly: GCA_017639245.1. Lineage (NCBI taxonomy): Eukaryota > Metazoa > Chordata > Aves > Psittaciformes > Psittacidae > Myiopsitta > Myiopsitta monachus. The sequence goes on from CM029920.1 coordinate 76,439,315, forward strand.
ACACAGTGTGGATTTCTCATAAATCATAAGCATTATATTGTTTATATTTGCATGGCTGGGAACTGAACTCATCCCAACCTTGGCTTGGGAGTGGCAGGGGACCATTCTGTTGGCATGAGGAACACATGGACAAGAGTGATTAACAGAGTGATTTTTAGCTGGTGTAGACACAGTCCTGCTGAAAGGAGTCAAGAAGAGTTGCTGTCCTCAGCAAAGGAGCCAGAAGCCAGATGCTACCCCTCTCCCACCAGCACCTAGCTGGGAGCAGCAGACCTCTGGTATGAGAAGATGTAGTGGGTTCCTTTCCTTTGTGTCCCAAGTATTTGAGGTTGCTCCTCCTGTGTCGTCTTTGCTGCGACGGTCATGTTCTGGAGCTGACCCACGGGGGGCAGCACAAGCCTTGCAGGCCTGTCAGGGCATGTATCCCTCCATGCTGGGGGAGGACTGGTGCGGATATCCCCAGAAAACATGAATGAGATTGCCAGGAGTTTATCTCAAACTGCATAGTGAAGCATCTAAAACTTAATCAGACCCAGCCCTCGGTTAGTCTTTCCCCATGCTCATTGTCCACATTCCTAAGGCACAGTCAGTGGTATGAGAAAGTTCTGTCTCCTTGTGATATGCTTCAGACCAGAGCCAAGACTGAGTGGTAGACCAGCTTAGTTCAGACACAAGATCTTTCATGATGACTTTACTTGCTCAGTTTAAGCATGCAGGGCACTTCAGGGATGGAAGCTTTGAAATAAACTCTCAATGAAGTCTGGTGGCATCGTTATAGCTTGTTGCACTAGTTACTTAATTTTGCAAGTCCCAGTCACATTTCATTAAGAATAATTGGGTTACTGGATGCAATCTAAATTTGCTGCTTTTATGACTGTGCATACACATCATGAAAGTACCTCACAGGAGACTTCAGCTTTGTGCACATCAGCTTCTGAGCAATAAATGCCATTCCTGTATGCTTTTATTTGTGTCTGTAATTGCCTTCAGCTTGGAGCTCAGACTGGAGTCTGGATACCTGTGACACCTGGGATTTGTCCCATTGATTCCCTACAGGCCAGGAGAGCCTGAATCAATGTATTTGAGCATGTGGGTCCATATCTCAGTGCAAAACACTCTTGTTTCTGCCTTTTCTTTACGCTTGGAGTGTGGAGTTCATCCTATCAACCTGAAGAACTCGGGCATGTTCTACAGCTGTGATTCTTCTCTCTAATCATTGGTAGGAGGCAGGTGATTAAGGGCAGCCCTGACAGGTCTGTGTTGCAGTGTGCTGCCTTCCTCCTGGGAAAGGCAGAGGAGAGGCAGGAGCCATCTCTACTTCATTCTCAAGTCATTGAATGCTGCTTTCTCAGGAGTGAAAGCTGGACTAAAAGTCCTTATTGCTCAGCTTCCTAGGCTGATTCCCCCTCACAAAGTGGGAGGCAATGAGATGATATAATGGTTAAGATGAGATCTCTGGCTGGTGTGGGCTAATGTAGCTGCAGAGGTTTTTTGAGGACTTCTTTGGTTTATGATGCAGGAAGAGGTTGCAGAGGTGGAAAGTGAGGATGCCTCTCTGGTCCCCTGTTGCAGAGGAGTTATTTTGCCTAGTGTCTTGCTTTCACATAAACAAAAGCGGTGAGCAATGGTTGTGGGATGACACCTTACCAATAACTGAGCAGGGCACGCCTCTATTTGGAAGAGTACTACTTGTTTGCAAGTAGCATGAAGGGCAGGAAGGCACAGGAGGGGGTGATGTAGGGAGGGGGTAGGCTGCTGGGATCAGGGGGATGGATCTATGGACCGCTGGCTAGCATCAAGACCTGGGGAAGCTCTTGCACCAGTAAGAGAAATGTCCAGTCTGGTCCCCTCTGTTTTGGGATGCTTCAGGGTCTTATTTGTCTCATGCACCCCAGAGGCTGAAAGGGGCTGCCAAGGTTCAGCCGCAGCTTGGAATGACTCCCAGTGGGCTCCAGGTAGGTGGATGTCCCACACACTAATATTGGGAGGGAAAATTCATTTTCCAGGCTGGGCTCATCTTTATTATTTCACATTCTGTGAGGAAATGGGAGTCACATCATCTCAAAATGTACCTGACCCTTTCTTTGAAGATGGCCCTAATTTGGGCCATTTCCATTTCCACAGTGGCAGCCTGGTCTGAGAAGACTGTGGTTATCACCACTGCTCACTGTGTGGTCAACCTGGAGCAGCAAGCCCTGCTCAGCAACTAGGATCTCTGTGAGGTGCGAGCAGTCCTGGGGCAGGGATCAGGGTATGGAAGTCTCCATGCTACAACGGTTCTCCTAAATGTCTAAATCATTAAAGGGCTTTGTCCTTAAAAAACCCTGATCACTAAGCAAGCATTCAGAGAAGTGTTTCTGAGTCAGAAACAGCACTGCTGCTTCCTGGTAAAAGCAGCCTTGGTAACTGTCCTGTTAACTCCTAGTAGTCACGTTAGTTTCTGTACTTTTAATGCAAGACCAGCTTCATGGGCTGTGCTAAAGACCTCTTAATGTGCAGGGACAATGATATAAGTGGCCCCTTTGCCAGCCCTTTTATAATCCATTATAATGTAATTGCCGACCAGTCAGCTTCACATCTGTTTCTTGCTCAATTTGAGCATCATTTTTGAGGACTAATGTTGAATAATGAGAAAGTTGCTATGGTATAAAAATTTCAATGCACAATGAGTAACCTTGATAATGAGGCATGTCCTTGTTTCTCTGTTTTGTGCAAAACTAGCCAGTGCTTTTAATCTCCATGTTATGCTGCCAGTGCTGTTCTGATGTTCCCATTACTGGAGCATTTGCATTGCCAGGCAATCCTGGTATCAGACACTGCTGGGAAGTATGGGAACTTTCCAGTTCCAGTAAACTGCCTCCTGGGATTATAGTTGAGCTGTGACATTAGTAAATCTGTTACTTTTCTAAGTGATTAGAAAATGAGAGGAAGGGTTTCCCTGAGTGGGGATGGAAAAAAAGAGAAATCTTAATTTAGTAGAAAGCATTGAAGCAAAGGCTGAGGTTGAACTCCTCCATACCTTGATTCAAAATGTTCGGGGCTGTGCTTCAGGGCATGCAGCTATCATATACTGTGTACTATCCCCCTCAAGCCAAACTGCCCAAACTTGCCCACCTCTGGAGGCTGCATGGGTGAAATAGCATGGTGGTAATTCAGAGCAGTCAGACTTTCTTGCAGCCCCATGGGGGTTAGAGAAGAGATTGAGGACAGGGGTTTAAAAAAACCTACTAGAAATCGGTAGTAAATACGCTTCAGAGCTCTTGTCTGAGCACTGAACTCTCAAGTAGACATAGTCTGGAGACAAAAGGCAGCTGCTTCAGGTCTGGGTTTTGTTCTATTTCAGTAATAGTTCAGGCAGACCTTTAATCAGCCCTCATTGCAAAGACAACTCACTGCTGCGCTGCACCCTGTATTGTGGGAGCTGGTAACAGGCAGCACTGACAGCTGAAATACGGGTGAGTTGCATGGCTCCTGTGGGCATTTCTTGTAGTGCTTGTTACCAGGTGGATCAATGAGCCCAGTTCAAGTCTCCTACTGAGTGCAAAACTGTTCCACCCCGTGCCCCAGAGCTGGTAGCAAAAGAGTGAACTTCTTTGCTGAAGATCTGGTTTGCTAAAGATGGGCTATAACACCCATCTATTGGGTAACCCCTCTCTGATAGTGTAGCTATCTACGTAACTGCTAAAAGAAACAGTGAATGGTGATTTGTCTCGCTGGAGCTGATTGCTCTAAGTTTAACTGTGACATTATAGTGTTTATAAAATATACAGAAAAAACATAAAGGCCATACTTGTCCAGTATCATAAAGCTCCCAGATGTAGGCCCCTGCTCCTCTCATAAATTCAGTGATAAAATTAGAAAGGAGGATTTATGGGGGCAAAATGCCTTGGCAATCAGTTCCCATTGCTTTTAAAGTTTCTCATGTGCCTTTTAGGATCCCAAACAGCAGGAAACAAGGGCTGAGCTTCATGTTTCAAGGCCAAAAATGCACAAGGGTTCTGTGAGACCTGAGGCAAAAGATAAACTGTCCTTTTCCCTGTACTGAGCTGGCTGCAATGAAATGTGTTGGCATCTCCCCAGGTCTTTTGGCAGCTCAGTGCTGCCCAGGTATGAACAGCGGCTTAATGGACAGCAGATGAAACAAGAAACCTATGTATCCATGGCAGGGGGATTGGAGCTGGATGATCTTATGGTCCTTTCCAACCCTAATCATTCTATGGCTATATCCATTTAGAAATAAGTCCAGGTTTTCCAGCTGGAGGTCAGGGATCCTCTGTGTTGCTGCCAGTATAAAATCAGCCCAGCTGAAAGTCTTGTTACCAAAGGCCAGCCCCAGTTCTCAGGGCAGAAGCACTTTGTAGGTTTGTAGACTTGCTGTCAGTTTGCTCTGTGGCCCCAGGCCCTCCCTTCATCACCCCGGCACTGTTTGTTTTCCCACCAGGAATCTCGAGCCTGGTGGTGCACAGTGGAGGAGCAGCCACCTCCAGCAGGCAGAGAAGCAGGAACAGAGCATTCCCTGTCTTGTGTGTCGTCATGCACCCCATGCTAACTGGCTGCACTACGTAGATTGTGATGTGGCCCTGCTGCACCTGCAGCACCCAGCCTGCTATGGTAAGTGGAAGCCCAAGGGGATGAGCTACCGCTGCAAGAAGCTGCTTTATGCGGGCAAAGTCCTCATCAGATCCACTGGTCCAGAAAAAGCACCCCTCTTCCTTCTCTTTCTCATGTTCTCTATGCTAGAGAAATGTCCCCTCAGTTATGCCTTTGTTTCTTAGATAAGTAACACAATTGTGTTAATTTTTGTCCTAGGCTTTGATTAATTGTCCCACAAGTTTATCACTTGGTCAAGGTCCATGCTCTGTCTATGCCCCTGCTTTCTTCATGTCCTTGTGTTCCCCTAGTACAAGCTGTACCAGCACAATTTCCTTCAGCCCTGTTGTGCCAATGCTAACTCTCAGCTAGCTGATGGAAAGCCATCAGCTTCCTCCTGGCCATCACCCTGGGCTATTAGCTGCAAAGATCCTGCCCACTGAGAAGCAGGCTGGATTAAAAGCTGCTCGCTCCAAGTTCTACTTCTGGCACAGGCAAGCCTCTGAGGTAATTTTAGGTTGTTACTGTTGGGGAACTGGTACAAGTCTCTAACTTGCTAGGCTTTTCAGCAGCAATTTCCTGAGTTGCATAGAGCTACAATGGGCTACAGCCAACTGGCCGTGACTGCCTGTGACCATCAGATGGCAGATCAGCCAACATAAAATAACCTTCTGTCACTGTCATGTCCTAACTCACCCGCTTGGATTACAGTTTGCCCATAATGGCAGGAATAAGGGAAATTAGACCCAAGAAATGTTCATTTCAGGGCTCAGACATCCTGACGTGCAGCATGAGGAGGGCTCCAGTTTTGTTACAGAGCAGGATGTGCAGATGTGCTGTACTCTGCAGCTAAACAGTTGTGTCTCTTGGCATGAACTTGGCCATAACAGCATCTGAGCAGTATGAACAAACCCTAAAGAAACCTCAGAGCTCCCTACTTGGTTCTTTAAAGGTTTGACACCACCAGTGCCCTGTCAAGGCAGCTGAAGAGAACTGTGATGCATTTTTCTCCCAGTATCAAGGAAAACTAATCAGTATGAGTCTGGATCAAGCTGAATCTTTTGAGTTTTTCATGTCCTGCATAACTTCTCTGATCTGACCAGCTCTGGTCTTTGGTGAGAATGATGTAAAGAGTTTCTCACAAGCATCAGTCTTTCCCACACTATATGAGACTGATACAGAGACAGCTCTGTCTCCTCATCTCTGCCATGCGGTGTCCCCTTCCCAGGTATCCTCCTGCTTATGTTAACATTCAAAGGCAGCTAATAATCTTCCTGATCTCTGTCTCTGAATTTGCCATGTATAAATTCAACTATATGTTACTAACTTCAGTTTGTATCCTTAGTTTATGAATACCCGCATGTGGCTGCGGTGTTTTGTGAAGGGTAGAAAAGGAGCAGTAGTGATTTAAAGGACGCAGTTTGTAGCTGTAAATCAGACATGTTCCTGGAAGCATGGGGTTCGTACACTCCTTTGTGCCCCCATTCCTGTGCAGGGGATGAGGTTCAGCCCATCTGCCTTCCTCACAGGGATGAAGACTCCCAAGCTGGGATACTGTATGGCAAGTGGCTGGGGAAAGGTGAGCCAAATGGCAGGGTCTTCTGGTCACAGAGGAATAAAGGGTAATGAATAAGGAAGGAGTCACTTTCAGAAATAGAAGTGCAAGGGAAGGTGAATTCTGCCAGATGGAAAATTCAAGTAGCCCTTTGCTCACCAGGTGTCCTCTGCTTGTCAGAGGACCAGCCCCAGCAGGGATGTGCAGATCAGCGTTTTCCTTCAGCGTGGGACCTTGGGGCACTTTGCAGTGCTGCTGTGAATATTCATGTGTACATATCAGAGGCTCTCGGAAGCAGAGCTGTCCTTACAAAGTGTTACAAAAGTAGGAGTAGTTCCCTTGTTCGTAAAAATGTATATTCTTTTATACTCTCTCCTCTAGATATCACAAAACTTACCTCAAAGGAATTGGGCTTGCTTGAGATTTGGTAGATTTTAAAGGAGATGGGAATGTCTGTGAATGTTGCTTTTTAATTTTACATCCCCAGTGGTTTGGAACTCATCCACAGTAGAGGAGACAGAAGATGCTTGCCTGTCACCCCTTCATGCAGCAGCCCTCCCAGAAGAGAGCATGCTGTCTCTTAGGCAGGACTTCTATCTCATGTTAAGCAGTTGGGAGCATCTGCTCAGTGATCCCAAACTGCTTCAAAACGTCACTGCAAAAAATGTCACAGGTATGCAGCTGGTGTGGGACCCCCAGTACCTCTTGCTGGGGTTTTGAGTGAAGGGGTGGATGTAGATCCCAGGCAATGGGGCTGTCGGCTATCTTTTGGCTGGAGGGGTGAGCTGTCTTGCAGATGCTGCACGTGGGCTGGTTGCTCCCACAGTGGCTGTGGCACTGGTTCTGCAGGAAGTGGAGCTGCCCCTCTTTGACAGCCAGACCTGCAGCATGAGGCTGAAGACATGAAACTGCCACTAGTGCAGGGCTCCATGCTGTGTGTTGGCTTTCCTGATAGCAGGGGGATGCATGCAAGGTAATGGCTGATCTGCCCTGGCTCCTGCTGGGCAGCAGGCATGTCCTGTCCACCTGCAAACCTTCTTCTATTCTGGGGAGAAAGGGAAGCAACAGCACTGTGAGTGCTGTCAGCACTTTGCTGAGCAAGGGCTTTACAAGGTGCTTCAGGATAATGAAGGCAGGAGGAATCTTTTGCGGGTGGGAGTATGGATGTGAGCAGGAGACTGAAGCATGATTGCCCTCTTGCCTAGGCCTGCCCTGGGCATTACTAACAGCAGTACCTCGGCATGCAGGTGCCACCACCTCTACTGAAACCACGGGGGACCTCCAGTGGTGGGACTCCAGGTAATGGTCAAGGGAGCCTTGGCATGGGCAATACTACCAGGAGGTTGGAAAGAAGGCAATTCCCTATCTCTCCCTTGATGTCCCCTTACACACGGTCAAGGGAAAGCTGCTGACCAGGCTGACACTAGTTTCCTTGCGGTGTACTTGCATGAACATTTTGTACACGAGCAGTAGCTTGGGAAGCTCCCTGTCCTCTGTCATACCTCATGTGAACATTTTCAAAGCAGTGCTGCAGCTGATGTTAGTGAAATGGCTTTCATTTTTACATTCTTCATGGAAAAAATGGTTGGTTTGTACAGGGAAGGGCAGGTTGCCAAACTGGAATTCGGATCAGGGGAGCGAAACAACAGAGTTTAGATTGGTGTATTTTAGATTAAACAAGAACAGCTGAATGAGCAAGGATGGTGCCAGCCTCCTGTGACTGGGGGAAACAAGCAAGATTGTGTTGGCCTGTCATGCAACACCATTGAAGGTCAGGGCTGCTGGCACAGGAATAAATGGTACCTTTCCTCCCCAGTGGAGTTTGGACAGGACTGACTCTGGAGACCCACTTTTGTGTCTGAGAACTGGTGGCATCTGGACTCTGCCCTGGTGGGGCTGGTTGTGCCAGAGGCTGGGATGCCCTCAGGAGAAGCACCACGGCTCGGGGCTCACCAGGCATCTTCAGGACATCACCAGGCTGTGTTTGTAACTTCATTGTCCAGCACATGACAGCAGGTAGGCATGAGTACTGGGAGGCAGCACCACAGGGATCCAAATAGCTCTGCTATTGCTGCCTCTCTCTGCCGCACCCACAGCAGCTCTGTTTAATTTCCAGCCACTGCATCAGCAGCAATGTATACTATCTTTTAATTTGGGATGGTGAAACCAAAGGTCTAAACAGATAATCCCCCTTCAGAAGCCCTGTTTTTATAGTAGGTCTGACCCCTGCATCCCCTGAAGGAAAAGCAGAAGGCTACTCAAGCTGCCCTCTTTCTGGGTGAATGCATCCCTTCCAGCCTGGCGAGGTGTCCCTTGAGTGCTGTGTACCAGCCCTGCTCTAATAAAAGCCTGCTTTGAGCGTTTGCCAGCTCGAGATCTGAATGACTGTTGTGGCTCCTGAAACAGTGTGCAGGATTGATCAGGGGTTGTATCCTCATCAGAACTGACTTAAATGTGTATGAAAAGAGCGGCACTGTAGTAAGTGCTACAGTTCTAGTGGCTTATTGGAAGTGCCTTTTATAGCTAGGCACAGGTGTAGTAACTCCCTGCCAGCCACTTGTATTTTTCTGTATAGAAGGTTACATGGCTAATACAAGTTATTAAAGAGATGATGTTATTTCTGTCATAGCCATCAAAATTGAGGTGTTGGTATTAACTAATACCCAACCTATTATGGCTTTGCTAGGGATCATTAATGATTATGCTTTCAAAGGGGGACTGTCTGTAGCTATGAAGGTGCTTCTTAATTGGGAGCAGTAAGTGCAAGGAGCAGAAACCACATGGCTACAAAGTGGTTGCATTACCCTTTGCAAAGGGGAGCTATCAAAATTCACACAGGCCAAATACCTATAGAAAATGAAGGGAAGGCCAACATAAAAGTGGTGTCTCATTAAAAATGAGCTTGGAGTGGCCACATCAGCTCCTAGCAGCCTGAAAGAATGAGAGCCCATTGTGTCAGTGGAACAACTGAAGGTTTAGGGATTTTTAAGTAGGACTTTCACAGGTTAACTGTATGAATCAGACGAAGAAATCTCACCTGTTGTTCCTCTGTAAGGTGTGCTTAGCACTGAACCAATAATGAATAAGCATTTCCTGCAAATAGTGGCTGCCTCTGCACTCTCAGTCTAATGGTGATGTGGTAGTAATAATGTTAATCCTTAGTCATGCAATTCATCCTCTAAGAATATGTGGTTGTTCATGTGGTTGGTTTTGGTTGTTTTGGATGAAATTCCATCTCCTCAATTTCTCTGTACCACCTTTATGTATTTTAAAGGTAGTGAAAGCCACATAGTCCCTTCACTCACCATGACACAAGATCTTTTTGGTGGGATCTAGCCTAACAAACCACTGCAAGATTTGCCTGAATACGCATATGTTTGTATCCAGCCCACCCTTACACCAGCTTCTTGTCTCCCTTAGGTAGATCCTGCAGGGATGCCTTTCAGGCAGATGAGGCCACTGTTAAGTTTTTTTTCCTGCTAGGAACAACTCTGGCCACAGCTTTGAGCTCATATTCACAGCCAACCATAAGAACTCCAAAGCAGGTGACCTCATTAATGCTGTAGAAACTCCTTTCCTCTCCTTCCTAACCCCTTAAATAGCTATTGTTAGTGTGCCTGGGTTCCTAACAAATCAATATGGAGATTAGGGTTTACTAAAAATACAGTATAATTCCATCTGTCTGAGTGTTGCAGGTTTGGGCTGTGGACGTGTCACAATCTTAGTGGAAGAGGGGAAGATGGATACTGCTAATTAGCCTGGCTTGGATCCCAAGAACATGGAGCGCCACTGGCTCATTGAGGGTCCAGCAGAGTATGTCATAAAAGTAATAAAGGGAGAAACTGCACTTAAATGTCTGCACCAAGAACTGTTCAGGAGAATGATTCAATAAAATCCTGCCAGAAACATCTGTGACACACAAGACTGAATTTTAAGGTTTACAGGTCACTGATTCTTTGCTGGGGTATTTTGTCAATTAGACATCACCTCCAAACCTGTATATGGAGGGTTGTCACTGTTGTAAATGCTTGAAGTCTTTAGGCACCAATCTCATCTCAGGATAGCTTTATCTTGAGGTCCATCACAGATTTGAAGGTAAGAAGGCAGAGAGCATGTTGCAAACCATCTAACCAGCCTTTCCAACAAAGCAGAGTCAAAACTCCCCTTACCAAGGTGTCTGTTTCTCACGGTGCATGAGCTGTCCGATAATAGTTCCCACTCATAGTACCAGCATCTCTTTCTGGTTTTAGAGCCAGTTGCTGCTTGTGTGCAGCAGGTATTCCACTAGAGCTCATCCCAACCCATGAGTCATTTACATTCTTCAAAGCAGCAGCATTTCTCCTCCCGTGTTGCCTTGGCTAAGGGGTGGAAAAACTGTTAAGTGTAGGGATGCTGGATGGTATGCAGACTTGTTGCTTGGGTTGCTGCGGTTCTCTTGGTGTGAAAACTTGCTGTCTGGATTAAAACCAGAACACTTTCCATGCCTGAAGAAAAGCTCTTGGAAGAGCACTCCATATGGAACACTGACCCTTCAGAAGAACAAGGCATTGAGTGCTGCAAAAGAGATAAAAATAGAAACGCCTTAAGGCAAAGCTTAGGCCATTTTCATCCTCTGCAGACTTGTCTGTAGCCCTGCACAGGAAGGAACAGTCAGGCCAAGACTGCCAACAAACTGTTTTGATGCAAAATGCAAAACACTCTCCAAGGGACGTCATACACAAAGTCTTACACAAATCAAGCCTTTCTCTGGCTTGTGGTTTCAGCCTTGGTGATTTCTTCTTGCTTGTCCACTTAGCAGCTGGAGTTTGAAAACTTTTGCTGTGCAACTTAGCTCAGGCTGAATTTATAATGCAGCTATGGGTTATGGTGATGAAGAAGAAAACAATTTGGGTGAGCAGTAATTGTTTCAGACTTAAATTAGAATTGTCTGTGGAAGCAGGCGTGTTTTATCACCAAACTGCACTCTCTTTGGGAACATGGTACTTGGTACCACTGGAAGGGCAATGTAAGGTCTTCTGCAATAGCCATCATTATGTGGCCAAGTGCGTCATTGGCACACCAGATCCCACATCCTGGTCCAAGGCCCTGCTTTCTCATGGAGAGGTGGCTGATATTGCAGGGCTGGATATAGGACCAGGGTTCATATTTTGCTGCAGAGCCAGCAGAGCACACAAATTTTGCTAGGTCAGGCCTTCACTCTGGTTCTCTCTATCAAAGGAGAGAGAGCAAGACCAACCTTAAGTATCGTTGGAAAAGACATGTTCAAAGTTAGGCAGAGTGAAAAAATGGTTTAGTATGTGCCTAATTCTACTGAAATGGATGGGAATTCTTTACAAATTGGAGTAATTCTGTTGGAATTTCATTAATGGAAAATTGCTAACCTGGGGCATCGCTTTCTCACACTTTCGGAAGGAAATATTTTTTTAATTGCACACTTTGAGTCTGCTTCAGTTCTATCAATATAAAATTCTTCAACTTTAGTGAAATAAATGTTCTTGGCTTTGCCTTTTTTCCCCCTGATCATCTGTATTTCCAGATGTTCCTGTTAGCCGGGCAAAAGGAAAGCATGCTGTAACACCCCATCTTTTTTTGAAAAGCAGCTTCCAGGCACCACGCTCACTTCAGCAGTGTTTGATATCTGTTCTTAAGGTGAAAAGTAACCTGGTTCCCAGAAGTGAATATCTGAATTGAATTTTGTTTACCTCTTTACAAGTCTGTATGTCAATCAAAAGACAAAGTGTTGAGGGGCTGGTGCTCTTTTCTTTACATCAAATAAGTTGGGTAAGAGGCTTGAACTGCCATTGACAAATGATTTTGGCAAATGGCTTCTATTTTTTCCCCACATATTTTAAGGTGGTAATTAAGTTGCATGTTCTTACCAACTGCTGAATAAGTATTAACACTATGATTCCCTTGAAAAGAAATCTGGTTTTCATTGGAAAGGAGTATTTAAGTGTGAGGAAGAAGGCTGACAAATTTGAATCTGGAATCCTTCAGGGGAGAGCTTTCTGCATCCCAGGGTGTTTCACTAGATGCTTTCCAGCACAGCTTTGCTGTTGGAAATTCAGATTATTACAGGAACGCTCCTCTGGAATAAGGTGCAAGCTTCCAATCCAGCTGCAATTACAGGATTTCCAGACGCTATACAAACTGAATACCCTCAACCTGGAAGAAAAGTTGAGCAGCTGCTCTGTAGGTACTCAACCTGTGCATGTAGATAGACCATTCAAGAGAGACTTTGCTTGCACCCCTCAGTGGCAAACATAATTCTCAAGTGTAGGTTTTGTGCAATGGAAGGTATGTGAATGTTGAAGGCTACTTGCAATTCCACTATGAGAAAATTAGGATTACTTTTGTGTACCTGTATCATAACTGTAATAGGTTAATTCTGACTGCTAGTGTGCACTCATGTCACGGATTATCATTGCTCTGCAGACACCTCTTCTGCAAAAATTCTTGATTTAATTAGGAAGTCACCAAGTCTCTAGGGTTTGGGGCTTTTTAGATATCTAGATTAGCTAAAGCCACAGTACTTACAGAATGGTGTTTACCATCTTAAAAATACAGATTCTTGCTCATTCCCATAGCTAATCTCTGTGGATTCCCAGCTCCCAAACCAGTGATGAATTCAGGGAATACCATGTTAGTACATTTTGAAAATGATGGGGAGAACAGCTTCAGACGGTTTAGAGCCTGGCTTACTTTTGTTCATTCAGGCCAGTAGAGAGATGCTTGTGTCTAACAATGTCCTGCAGCATCTGCAGCTATTCTTAGTCACCTGAGCTTATTTTTAAGGCTAATCCTGCATTTTTGTCAAGGTAACTTTAAAACACAATAGCTACCAGTGGCAGAGTTCCCTATCCTGAATAATGGAGATGAATCAAGGGTTTTTTTATCGCACTGTGAAATGAGATGACTAACTCCTCTTACCTTCAGGTAAGAGCAAGCAGTCTTATTAATTCTGTCAGTCTGACATTCCCCTTGAAAATCTCATTATAGAGGAGAGTCTTGCTCCTGGGGGCTAGTTTGTTATTGCTGCTTCTACTTTCATGAATGTGTGCCAGCTGCTGCTTGAGGGGATGAATAACTTTTCCCTTCCAGGGTGGGGAATTTTTGAGGGACAAGCTAGGGCTATTGACCCAAGTCAGAGCTATCTCTTATTTCCTCTTCTGCAGAGAGGGCAGGAAAAGAAGATTCAGGATTAACTACTGCAACTGATGTTGTCTCCGAAGGATGTCCCTTTACATCAAAAAATTGAATTCTGCTCAGTTGATATGGTCTGAGGAGCTTTCCTCTCACATATCAAAGGATTATGCAGTGAGACAGATGCTTTCTGACCTCAGGTCCTCTTTTCTGCACTCTTGCATGGATGAAAAGTGATAGGCAGGTGCCTCATCTCTCATTTTCCATACATGTGGTACATCCTCTCCATCTGGTTGCATGCACTTTCTTCTGAGAGTGAGGACACAGGGTCGAGGACAGGAGTGCTTTCAGTGCCTGAGCCTTGTTTGCTGTGCTCACTTACTTGGGATTCAGGCTTTCAAGTATCTGGTTTTCCTTCCCCCTCACTTGCAGATAGAGCAGACAAGTTTGGTCTCTCCTGTGCCTTTGGCCTTGCAGTATCCACTGTGAGAGGTTACCTAGGAAAACAAGAAACTTGACTGTGAAAGTATGCCTAGTTTTCTTTCACTCTTGCAGACACCTGTGACCTTCTCCCAGTTACTCCCCTGTGTCTGTTCAAGCATGTTAGTGGGGCTGAGGAGGCCTGCCCTCACTCTTGGCCGTGGCAGGCTGTCCTGAAGCTCTTTGGAAACTACCAGTGCGATTGGGCTGTCATCAGCCCTGGGTAGTGTGTAGCTGTGAATGTGACCATCATGTTCCTGTGATGGGCTTTCCCCCTGCTCCTCCAGGCTGGGGCACAAACAGCTGAAAAGCTATAAATTATATTCACACCTTCTTGTCCTCTACAAAACCTTCCTTCATCCCTTCTTCCGTGATCACTGATTTTAGCAATGGCAACAATTTGGTCTTGCTTGTAGGGGATCCATTAAAGTTAATTGGGTGATCTGCTATCAGAGCTGTAGCAAAACCAGAACTGATGCAATGCACTTGTCATGGTGAGAAGTTCTTGCTCAGCAGCCCTGGGAATAAGTAACTAATTAGAAAAGAGCCAGAAGCCTGCTGAATAAGGAAGTTGTATGGTTGATTAAGTAGCTCCAATATGTTTGCTTTCATATATGGATCAAATAAACCCTAGCACTGGACTGTGACAGCTGGAGACCATGACAGAGTCTGAAGAGAGTCAACATAATGGGTAAAACCCAAGCAATGCCTCTGAAAATACTGACTTTGCTGTATTTGACTCTACAATATTTCTCCAAACAGACCTCTATGTACAGATAAACCAGTGTTGACAGCAAGGTAAAATAACTGATATGTAGCACAAATGAGAAAGGAAATCTGGTAATTCTGGTCTTATTCAGCTAACTTGCAGTTTTTATAGAAGTATGCTTTATAGCTGATTCTTACTGCTAGCAGTAAAAAGTCTTAAAATCTAACAGAGATGACTAAGTGTCCTCAGTAGCTTACTGTCTTGGTGTTGTGCAATATACTTGTCTATAAAAATCTTGCTGATTCTTTCTTCCTAATGGGGGAAGAGGAAGAAATACATGTGGAAGAGAAGCACAGTTGGATCATACTAGTGTCCTTCAAAACCTTAGTGCCTTGTATTTGCACAGTGAGGCTGTCAGCCTTCACTCTAGGCTTAGGAGCCCTGTCCCAGCAATCTTCTCAACTGAAAAATGGAGAAGTGGAGGATTTGTGTTCAATGTCCTTGTACCTTGTTTGTTTCTTCTCATGACCTACGTTGAGCTTGGTTATTGATTGTGTGATTTTTGCCCTCTTCCTTTAAAAGTATGCTTTCAGGATGCTCTTAAACGGCAGCTTGCTTTTCTGCCCTGGTCACAGATGAGACCAGTGAAGACAATCACAGTGCATTCCTGATTTGACATGCTATGACTCTGATATTGTCCTGATGTAGCTAGACATCCCTCTGGAGTACAACACTGCTGTAGGGCCAGTGTTCCTGCCCAATGGCACAAATATGTTATCCTCC
Source organism: Myiopsitta monachus (assembly GCA_017639245.1). Lineage (NCBI taxonomy): Eukaryota > Metazoa > Chordata > Aves > Psittaciformes > Psittacidae > Myiopsitta > Myiopsitta monachus. The sequence continues at coordinate 76,454,575 of CM029920.1, forward strand.
TCTTCTCCGTGCACTGCGTCTGGATGGGGCATCTCTGATGAAGGTGAGTCTTTTGATTTTGATTTTGCATGGCTGCCCAGTATGAGCAGAATTTGCGTTTCTGTCTTGTATTTTATTCTTCTGCCCCAAACTAACCTCAACTTTTATTTCCCAGGGAGATAGAGCTGAGCTAGACAGTTGCAGCAGACATGAGTGCCTGTACTTGAGAAAGAAATCTGTGAGAGAAGTTACTACTTCAGTTACCCCGGAGGGATCAGAGGCAGGATGCTTTGTTCTGGCATTGTTTCTGTGGGAGGCCAGGACTCCAGTCAGGTGAGGTAAAACTAAAGGTGAGAGCTCTTGAAAGTGTCTATATATCTACAGATGTCTGCAGATCATCCAGGAAAAAAGACTGGGTAGGACAGAGGGAAGAATAGCATGTAGCAAGTGACAGTTAAAAGTTCCAATAACTTGCTGTCGCTGGAGCAGACAGTATTTACGGGAGCAATAGATGCAGTTGATCTACAAGGGAGTTATGCACATTGTGCAGTGTTGCTTGGAAGTGGGACTGCAGCATTCAGTAATCTTTCTCTGGATGGTAATTTTTATGAGACACGTGGAGGACAAGATGTTCTTCCCTTGTACTTTCCGAGTCCCATCTCTTATCACAGTGAAACACTTCCATTAGTAGTTTGCTTGAGGTTCCTTTTTCATGGCACTTGTTTATCAAGACAAACTATGATGACTTCTGCTGGTTATTATAAAGCTCTTGTGTTCAGAGCACTGTTCAAGAACTAACTAATCTCCCTGAAATCATGAGCAAACAAGTAAGAACAGCTGAGTAAATAAAAAGCAAAGTAATTCTGACTTAGGCACTGTCAAGCTAAAATGCCAGTTCTGGTCAATACTGCAAACTTATGGTGGAATAGTAAATTACGTGTAACACTAAAGAGCAGTATTCAGTCATATTTTGTCTGCAGCCTGTACTCAGTCTTTGCTCCATGCTGAGAAGCAATCCTTTAAATCAGTTTTTTCATTGCAGGCTAGGGCAGGGTTGCACCAGAGGCTTCATGCCCTGTTCTGCAAGAGGCTTTTTCTATGGGCAAATCTGATCTGCGATAGCTTTCTTCTAGCCGCATCAGTGTGGAAGCCAAACAAGGTAAGCACAAGCCCTCTCCCTTTTGGCTCTGCTATCCCTTCAGTTTGCAACAAGGAAAATGTCCTTTTAGTACTCACAGCATTGTCAGCTGGGGTGCTGGTTATGCCAGCCTAAAGAAACCAAGGGCCTGTTCAAGGGTAAGGATTCTCCTGGGCTGAATAAGACTGTTGACGAAAGGTGTGATTTCTTTGTCCCAGTGAGATGAGTCCTTTATAAATTATCCCAAGTGCATTGAGGCTTTGTCTGGTAGACTTTTTGAAGCAATTTAAGAGGAAAGAAAGCCAACTCAAAAACTTCCAGGTGATTTCCTGCAGGAAGTCTCCACTTCCTCCTCTTCTTCATGCCTTTCCCCTAAACAAAGCTTACTGGACATTAGAACAAGAGTTTTAAAAGCATTGAAACTTGTAGTTAACACTTCTGGCTCTTGAATATGATCTTTGGGCAGACACTTTTCTCAGTAAAAGGCAGCTGCTTCTGAAAATGCCTACCAGCCCCACGCTTTGATGGGCAGAATAGTTTGGGACAATGCTATAAATGGAACTTATGTGTGTATGTGGATATAATCAGCATCACATTCAGCAGTCTGCAGGATAAATTTTCCTAGAAAAAGAGTGGCATATACTACTGAATAAGGACTGATTGCATGAAAGTGATGGTATCCCACAAAAAGGAGAGGCCCTCATTCTTAAAGGAGGAGGGCTCTCATGCAGAGAAATGAGGGGAGCAAACCTTTTTGAGGTGTTCCATGTGAATCCAGCACTGGCATACTGCTTCCCAGCACCAGCTCTCTCTATTCTTTCCCAGAAGTTTCTTTACGGCTGAGGCTCCTCAGGTCAAGGTGAATTTGGCTTTATAGTTTCATTGGCAAATGGAGAAATCTACCACTGAGAGATTTCAAAGAGCCACTAGGTAGCTTCAAGTCTTTTTTTCATGTTAAACAAACTGATTTGTCATTCCAGAGGAATATTTCTCTTTGGCTCAAAGTAGTTGCACTGGGAAACTGCTGATGCAAAGCCTTTGTCTTCCAGAGTTTTATCCGTCCTCTTTTCCTGCGCGTACACACTCACAGCCAAGTATGTATTTCTACATTTAGTGAATAGCTGCAATTATCCCTCAGCATTTCTTAAGAAAGAGCTAAAACCTAATCCTGGACAGAGTGTCTGTGTTTCTGCCCATACTATATTTTATTCTATTGCTGCCAGAAGAAAATGGAGGATTTCTGCTAATAGGAATATATATATATTTCCTGTATCCCAAATAACTTGTACTGCAGTTATGAGCAGGAAATTAAAGGATAGAGTAAAGAAAAGAGCATGTTGTGGATAATGCTCCACTCTTAGGTCAGGTGAGCACTTGGGCTCTCCTGCTCTGCTGCAGCTGCCAGCATCCCTTGTGGCATCATTTGGAACTAGATGACGTGGAAGGTCCCTTCCAACCGAAACCATTCTGTGATTCATAGTCCCACCCTGACCTAACAGAAATGTTAGTACAGGTGCTGACTAAAGGAGAATTTCTTCTAAACTAAAACCAGTTAACAAAACAAGTCATCACTTACATGGCAGCCAGACCATTCCCACAGATAAGCTGGGAGCTGGCTGGAGATCTTCCATATCCTTGGATCTGACACAACTGACTACTGACCACTGAGTCTCTGAAGAGTGTAATGGCTTTCATGGTCAGGCAGTTTATGTAGGGAATTGCTCAGCTCAGTAGATGTAAATCTTTCTCAGAGGTGGGGGCTGTAGCATTGCATTCAGCTTTTACATATGCCTTCATACAAAAGGCTCAAAACCCTGAGGGTTCTTTGAGCCAGATACTTACCATTGGCCCCTTTATCGGATCTCCATATGATTGCCTTGCTATTGCAGGAAGTGCTTGGCCATGCTGACTGTTCCTGAGTTTTGTATTAAACTGTCTGTGCACACACTGTGCCTCTCCTCAGATGCTGAACAGAGCATGCTATAGGGAAATGGCAGTGAACCAGAGACCTCAGCAAAGGAGCAGCCACTCAGCCTGCCCTCAGAGCTAATGTGGGAGGCATGTACACAGGGTTCCTTCAGAACTATGTGGATCTGTTGTGTGCCAGAGGCTGCAATGCTTGGTTTGCAGAAGGTGGTGGAGCTGGTTCAGTTGGGTAGCAGCTTCAGATAGTGCCCAGATAGTGACGGGTTTGAGTCTTCTAACATCTTGGTGCAAGAGGACACTGCTCTCTGGATTTTGTCCTGAGAAGTGTGTGTGTATAAGCAGGGAGAGGGAAGAGAGGAAGGCCAGTGAGCAGGACACAAGGGAAGGAAGGTACCTTTTGTTTCTAGAAGCCACGATGACATAGACAAGCAGGGGTCCATTACCACTGGTGCTGCAGGTTTCCTCTGCACTTGGGTATGTTGCTTGATCAGCTCTGGCTCTCTTTTTCACCCTTGGAATGAGGTATTGGGTTTTTAATTTCTATGTTTTGGACCGAGTTGCTCAGAGCAGAGAGAATTATTTAATCTCATACATTTAGTTTGCGTGAACAGAGCTGTGGTCTTGGGTGAGACACTGTCAGCTTGCTGCTGCTTTAAATGCACAACAAACATCCCTGTCCTAATGATATGCCTCCTCCTGCCTATTAAGAACTTACATGTTTCTTCTCATCCAATACTGTGATAGTGTTGAAAGAAGAATGATGAAAAGGCTGAAGTACTCCTCAGTTACTGGGTGACTCTGGCAACAAACTGAAGAATGCTGTTGCTCACAGCTTTAAAAAGGGGGGGATGTGCTACTGGCTCTGCTTGCAGATTTGCGCTGTAGCCAGACTGTTGGCTTGTGCTTTCCTCCTCTTCTCACTGGCACCCTTGCTGGTGCTCCACCACATCACACTACTGACTTAAAGTTACGTGGCCCAAAGTGATATGCAACAGGAGGTGGGGATGATTTGGCTTCAGGAAAATGCAGCACAGCCAACAACTGTGGGGGCATCACTAGCACAGTAGCTCCAGGGCTGGTTAGCAGGAGCTGGAAATGCTCACGAGGCTCTTGCCTGCGCTGGAGAGGGTTTGTCTCAGCTGAACCACTGGTGGCTGCATGAGCTCAAAGTCATGGCAAGCAGGTGGTGCTGTAATGACCTGAACTGGGTGTCACCCTGAATGCAAAAGAGATTTTGACAAGATTTTGTGGCTCAACCTGCTGGGCTTTCCACCCTTTCAGACCACAGTACCACTGCTCCCTACTGACTTCTGATGGAAGCACAGGGCCTGTGTCCTCCAACAGTGCTGAGCACATGCAGGAGGCCTTGCCCTTGTGCAGAGCTGTGTGATTAACTCATTGTTTTTCAACCTAGGCTGCGGTAGAAGAGGTTTGGGTTTTTCAAGGCCAGCTCTCCTAAAGGAAGGGTACGCTCCCTATAGCTCAGCTTGGCCAAGCTCTCTTCCACTGTGGGTTAAGCCAAGTCATGCTTCCCTGCGTGTGCCTTCTAGAAGCACTGCTGTGCAGTGCTGTTCATGCTGCAGTGCCTTTCTTGGGAGGCAATACTCCTCATCTCCCTTCTTGATGTGAAAGGAGGAAGATGACCCTTCTTATCTAGCAGAAGGGCTCAGCTCTTCACTCTCTGCTCTCTCAGCATCCTGCTGCAGGTACGCAGAGACACAGTATGGTATCAGCATCCACTGTGAGCAGAAAGCTCATAAATGATGGTGTGGGAGGAAGCACACTTAAATGGAATTTAAGCTGCTCTACAAGAGAGTATGACTTTAAAAATTGCTGCCTTGGGAGGCAAACAACCCTATTATGCTTGGTACTAAAGGGACATAGAGTTCTCATTAGTGTTCTTGTTTTCTCTCCTTCTGCTCTATTATTACCTCTCAGATGCTTCCAAATATTCCCTGCCGATTTGGTCTCTTATTTAACAAGTGTTGAATCTGACTGCATTGTGTGTAGTGCAGCTATAGACTAAGCCTGCTCTCCTCCTGTGTTTCTGGAGAACCAGGGAGTGCATAAACAAAAGCATAATATTTCATCATTCTTGTCAAGGGCTGGTCACAAGGCTAGTTAAAAAAAATGACTATTTTCTTCCTCAGTAGTGAGTGCCTGAGGTCGGTGGGCCTGTTAGCCCAGGTGCTTGACCAACCTGGTGTCTGTTTATCTGTTTTGCAGGCATTCATTCAAAGCGCAGCCCAGAGCAAGTCTGAAAGCAAGTTTGCTTTCCTCTAAGGCCTGGCAGCTCAGTCCTTTATGCTACCTGGGTCTCCGAGGCTAAGGCAACAGAACTGCCCTGCAAGCTTGTACCAGCTGGCATGCTGGGCACTAAGAAATGATCCAACTGATGGGGATGTGTTTTAAATGTGTAGGTATATATAACATGTATCTGCCCTACGTAGGCATAAGATTCCTACCAGATCCATTTGTTTTGGCCTTTACAACGGCTGTAGCAGCTGTACTCTTGCCAATGATATCAGGATATTCAGATTTCCAACAAACCAAGTAATACTGCGGTGGGAGGAGGGGGAACAGGTTCAGGGAAAAAAGGCAAACTAAATATTGGAAAACCATTTCCCACTAACTTTATTGGTCTGTTAGATTATCTTCAATCATGGGCAGAACTGGCAGGTTTTGTAGAAAGCTCTTACTGTCTTTTCTTAATGCTTTTATCATTGAAGCTGCACATTTATCCACAGAATGTGTGTCAGAAGTGGAGTTAGAAGAGCCTTGGGGGTTTATCTCTGCTCCTTCCTCATCAGGACACGTGGGAAGCACAGAGTACTCTTGGATACTCTGACTGTCTCTGAAGGACATGGTAAAGATCATAGTGAAGCATCTGTCAATAACATCATCACTGAACTGCCAAGCGTTGTTTCTTGGGATTTATGAAGGGAGCCAGAGAGGAAGAAAAGTGCTAGGTAACAACAAACGATTCAGCTGAGGACACTCAGCCCTAGAAATTTCTCACTTTACTTGGGCCAGTTTTGGAAAGGTTTTCCAGCCCCAGATGCATGGCTCCAGCGTGTGGAAGCCTTAAGTTGAGCTTCAGAGCCCAGGCTGTAAACTTGGCCACAGATATTAATCCCTGAGTCAGTTTTCTTCACTGCACACAGCAGCAGAACAGCCTCTTAGTATGCTGGATAGTTGTAAAAGAGACTATATGGAAATAAGGTGTGATATTTGGGCAAACCCTTATGACACTTGTCTATATAAGTGACTTGTGAACTTCCTTTATTGGCAGCTTCTTTTTGGAGTAAAAGCCCTCTGTCTTCTTACTTCTCATGATGTGAGATGAAATTATGGTGCATATTGTTTGTTTCTTTCAGGTGGAATGAATGGCACTGAAGTATTAGCATCTGGGAAACTGTGTGGGTGACTCCTGATACTAGAAAATGTATTATCTTCTATGCAGAAGCCTATTAATCTTCCTCACCTTGACCTTGCTGAGGTGTAATCCAGTTACTGAGACACTATTCTAGATGAGCATAACACACAGAATTAAAAGTAAGCTAAATTAAAAAGAAAGTGAGAGCTTTCATGCGTGGCATATCAAAGACAGACTCCATTTCTGGTGAAATCTGAAGACCTTTGCTTCGCATCTCGCAATCCTTTTATAGTCTACTAAGTGCTAAGCAGTAACTTTCCACTCTCTTGCTTCCTTATCATCCCGATTCAGCAAAACTACTAAGGGTTACAAATATTTACATCATTAGGTCTCTTTCTGAGATGCACATCCTGCTTTTATCTTGCAAAGTGCCTGCTTTGTTTTGCTAACCGATCTTTACCCTTCACTGCTCTCTTCACAGGTTCCCAAGGCTTAAGCCTGACCAGGGCGATAACACCTGGATCCATTTCGTTAACTATTTCTGTCCCGTCACCCACATTCATGTTTACTGGAAAGTTTCTAGAGGCCTCTATGTCTGCACGTGTGCTGTGTAGTAAAGTAAAATCTAGTTGGAAGTGCAGTGTGGCAGGAGCAGACTGCACATCAAGTTAATCTCATTCCAAAACGCATAGAGGAAAGACTTTTCATTTCCTGTTTTAAAAGTCCTGTACACAGAGTACAGGAAAAGGAGCAAGAGAAAAAGTGGATGGGTTGAGATGCAGGGCAGTAACATCTGCATCCATTTAAAATAGTAAATCAAATGCTAACTTTCTTGTCTGTTATACAAGTGGTGTAGTGTATAAACATTTATATAGAGAGAGAAAATCAGTTTCTACCTTTGCTGTATTGAAGTCTTGGAATAGAAGAGAGAACACCCATGCCTTCATATACGCAAGTGATGGGCTTTAATTGCTATCACTGAAATATTGGAGGGTTGCTGGAGAAGATTCATAGCCATGAAAAATACAAAAGAACGTCTCAATGCAAAGAGATAAAGGATAGAACATGCTTTACTGTACAAACCTGAGGAACCAATCTTTTTGGTACTGGAGGGGTGGGGGCTTGATTTACTTGTCCCCCTCCTAAACACAGTCATTCTAAAAAGGATTTAGAAGTACAGACTATCATGACAGTTATTCAGGAGTTGGTCTGGCACTCTACTGGGAGAGACTGAACAGGCTGGAAAAGATAATAGAGAAGTGCAGTGGCTTCATAGATTGCTATGAATGGCACGGAAAGGTGCCTAAGGAATGCTTAGTCACTAATTTTTGCAAGGTAAGGAGTACAGACATCAAAGGGAGGTATCAGACAGCAATCTTGAAAGCAAAAGGAACTTGTTGGCACAAAATGTAGATTGGGAGAGGGGAAAGTAATTAGGAAAAGAGTAGGGGAAAAAATGATGAAGACTAAATCTTGCAGAGGTTTTAGCTAGTGTGCTGAAGGATCTCTGACCTGTGAAGATGTTCCTTCTCCCAGCTCTTCAATGTGTTTGGGTTTTGTTTCTCTTTTAGCTTCTCCTCCCTCAACCCCCTTTTTTTGCTTCTGCATAGGTTTAATTTTTTGTGGTTACAGATGTTATATACTAATTATACAGAAGCATTTCTCCTGGATAGATATCCATAATGACGTCCTGATAGAGAAAAGTGTGGTGGAGAAATCCACCCTCAGCCTTTGGGAGCCCAGTAGGTGAATTCCAGTGTGTGTGCTCTCCAAATATTTTCAAAATTAGGTGATGCCTCTTGGGAAAGTTTTTGGATAACGGCTATTCTGTGTAGACCCTTAACCTCTTACGTCACACCAGTGGTGATGGCTAATGTTCTAGAGATGAGGCCCTATTTAATTTCTTTCTGGGTGTAGATGGGGAGTGCATTCATGATCATCTTGGCTCTCATACAAGGGTCATATGCTACTTTCTCCTGACTTGAACAAGAACACCCTTTTGTTACCAAATACAGTAGTAATGCTTCCAGAAAAAGACCTTTAGGGTAATGGGGCATGCTAGGAATACTCTTTTCATAAAGAAAAAATAAAAACTGCCCACCCAATCTGAGCTTTACCATGCTGGTTAACTCTGAGTTGGGAGTGAAAGCACAGGAGAGGAGGAAGAGGATGGGCTAAGGAGCTTTTAGAGTACTCCACAGCTTTTCCTCCAAGAACTTATTTATAAAAGCACACCAAAAAACTCTAGAAGTGTGTCTATTACAGCTCAGAATAACAGTTTAACTATCATAACTATTTACATGCAGGACAGAGGAAAATACAGGCAAAAATGGGGCCATCAGTCAAACCTTTCCCTGAATAGGAGTCTAATAGATAGCTCCCTAGAGCATTCTCCAGCACACAGACTCACTGCTAGGTAATAGCATTTGTTATGGCTGGCAGTTTTTCAAGGTTGGGTGTGTTAAACTAGATTCCTGTGTCTATTGATGCGCCAACATATTGAAACAGACTACTTTGGATTTTTTTTAACTTCAGTCTGTCTCTAGAGTCAGTGAACAGCAGAAGTCAGTGGGTGCCTGTCACTATACCAAATTATTGCTACTGGGGAACTTAAAACATAGGCTTTGGGTTTAGTAACAGCATGAGCTAGAGAACTTTAAGATGATGGCATGACGGGAGAAAGAGGTTGGGAACTCAGAGAGACAGAAAGTAACCTGGAAACAATTCAGTGTGCTTAACAATTGAAAGTACCTACCAGTGAAGACAGCAAAGATTCACAGTCCCATTACATTTTGAATTTAAGTCCAATAATGAACTCTTAAATAGTCTAGCAATATTTCAGGGCAGACAAAGCAAACAAGATGTGTAGCTTTGTTGATAAAATTGGGGCAGCTGGCACTGTGCAATGAACTGAACAAATCCTTGCTGGCCAGAAGTAGGGCACCTTCTTGCAGGACAGGGACTGGAGGTGCTGCCTGCTGCCTCATCATGTGATGTTACCAGCAATGAACATCAGTTAAATGTGAATAGTTCCTCTGTTTTCTGCTTTTCTGCAGAGTAACTTGTATGACTTTCGTCTACATTTCTCAAATGGTGTTTTCCAAGTGGTGATATTATGCTTGGATGTGCTTCTAGATGTGCTATGTGGTACCATTCAATCTCCTGTGGTTTCCCAAAGCCCCAGACCTGTGGTGAAGATGGTGCTCTGCTCCATTGGCCCTGTTGCTTTCAGCACTGAATACTTGATGCTCAGGATCCAAGGTACAGTCAAGATGTGCAGCTCCTTCTCTAAAGATGAACTGACCTGTTTGAAGCTTCAGTTTGATTTTTACTTGTTTTGAAGATGCTTTTATAGGCTTTCTGGAGACTTTTCATTCCTTGTCCAAATGTATGAAATAACAGGGCTCTCCAAAGCTCTAGCCTGGATAAAATTGACTGATATTCAAAATGCTGAAGTCTGAAGCAAAGCTGAAATGATTTTGAGCTTTGTAGGATTATGACATACAAGGTCTGGCTTGGTAGAGTAGGAATGTAGTAGCTTTCCAAATTGGTTTGTCCTCTAACTGAATCCATATTTTTCCAGATGAACTTTAAAAATGAGTATGTCAAGGTTCTGCCCTTCAGATTAGCTCTCAGGCACTCTGTAGGGGAGACATGTCATATAGGAATTGCCCTATATGTCCTGGTGAAAGTCCATTTAAAACCTGATATTAAACTGAATGCAATGCTCTACTTTCTTATTCTTTCCAGTACAAAAACCTGGAAATTCCTCAAAAAATCCCAAGGAGCTGAGGTTAGAGTTGTCACGATGCACAGATATAATTCTTACAGTTGGGAAGGAATGATTCAGTCACTGGAACACCCCACGAGATACACAAATGCCACCAAGTGAGCACAAGAGTTCTTCTGGCTTTTGTCACTCCCACATGAGAATCTGCAAATATCTGTGATGTGGTTTTTAATGATTCCAAAGGTACTTCAGTGCATGTTAGAAAACTGGGAAAGTTCCTCAAAGAGCGTCAGGAAAGGTGGGGGGTACCAGTACCTTCTTTCCAGTATACAGCAGACAAATCTGACACCTCTGGGCAAAGCTCTCATCACAAAGCATGTCAGAGGCTTGAACCTGGCATAACTGAGGGGTTAACAATGGCAGTGCTAAACTATGTCACGAAAAATCTTTTGGCACTTTCATCTGTTTCCTTTTCTTCCTCCTTTATCGTGCTTAGTTAGGGTAAGAGAAAACTTTCCATTCACATGGCAGTAGCGTAGACTTCTAAACTCTTTGAAAGCTTAACTTCAGAAATAATGAATAATATGACCAAAATAGATTTGGACCAGTATCCCAGCTTTGATTTTTTCTTTTCTATTCTCTTTTTAATGGGTATTACAATCCCTTCTGCCTTTGCTTACATTTTGATAGCTATCCCTAGGAAATAAGAGCCAATTGTAAGATATGCTGGCATTTTGACTTTGTTCTTTGCTTTGTGCTACAGCTGCTACTGAAGAATTATAGCCCCATTAAAATCCATTATTCAGCTTGAAGTCCTCAACTTCTGGACTGAAAGAAGTTTGTCTAATTGTCATGTTCAACTGATGGTATATAAAGGATTGGACTAACCGAAGAGTTAATAGGTGAAAGAAAGCTCAGCTTGATGCTGAGGTGAGAGAAACAGGAGCTGAACTAAGTTTCTTTTGCAAACACCCAAGTGAGTTTTACATGGCGCACTTCCATGCTCCAGGAAGGATTTCTGATAATACTTGGAGCTACTTCAGCTATCTCAGTATCTTTCCCTTCCTAGAAATACTTTTGTAATCAAATGCATTGGATACAAGGTCCAAATCATGGCATGGCTGTGCCCCAGGAACAATATGAGTCTGTCTAGGTTGCTCTTTCACAGGCTTGAACTTGCAGCATGACTGCTTGCTCTGTGCGTCCAAAGCTGTGTGCCAAAGACAAGGCAGCAGGTCAAAGTGATGGGGCCAAGGAATGGGAAGCTTTTCCTACTTCCCTGCTAAGTGAGTGGTGGTACCTACACACCCTTGCTAATGAGCTATTGGCTTGATTATGTAGGATATTGCTGGGGAAGTGGAGCTGTGCAAGTATCTTCTGTATGTGGAACAGAAAGCATAGACTGGAAACTTAAACTGTTAAAGCACTTACGGATATGAAGTTCTTCAGTGCCAGGTCTCAGTCATGTGAGACTCTCAAAGTGACTTATTTCCTGGAGAATATAGATGTCCTGCAGTCTGGTGAACATTGCATAGTTGCACAAAGGAGCCTGAGGTGGGGGCTGCCTGTCAGAGCAGGGATTTCTTCTGACCAGCATAGTCCAGGCAGTGTGCGCTTATCACTAGTGATTAGTAGTGGTTATAATGGGTGACTTTATTTGTATGCTTGAAGAGGGCCCCCATTCCCATTACAATGTCTATATGGTATAGTTATCTTCTGGCCATGTTTGTACTCTAATGCATGAATTCAAAGCTGAATGACACCAGAACTTTGTTTTAAGAGGCTTATAGATAGGGAAATATTTTTCTGACACTTTGAAAGACTATGCTTTACAGCCCTCAAGAGAAAAAGGGGAAAGTGGAAGGCTTACGTCCCACTCTGGTTTATTTTGCAGGCAACTTCTGTGGTGGAGCTTCCTTCTATCCCATAAAATCTTGAGGTTCAGTGGTGACAGGGAAGCAGAGCTGAAGCAGCCGTGAAAGGCCTTTCTCTTGACTTACTCTACTCAGAAAACTTAATCTGGTAAGTCTGTTATGATTTTGGGGTGGGGCTGGAGAAGGAGAGCCTAAAGTATGGCTGTTGCATTGAAAAAACAAACATCAAATCTATCTTTAGAGAAATAGCCGTTACGAGGAAGAGATCTATTAGTGATCTTGAGTGCTAATGATTAAATGCATAAGTAGTGAACTAATTATGATGTTCATTCCTGATTATAAACCTGTGAAAAAGAGGTACTAGCTTAGCTGCTGATCTCTACATGCTCCTTTCCATTCAGCTCTACAAAACCATGTTTTATTAATGGTTATTAGTTCCAAAATCTCTCTTCTGCTTGTTTACCTAGTAGGCAATGCTTCTATTGGGTGCTGCTGCTATTTTGCTCTGTTTGAAATAGTTTGAGCAAATGCTGCTGTGAGTACCAAAGCTGCCTTGTGTCATATGAACATCAAGATCTTTGGGTAAAGAAATGTTCACTGGAACGGCTGCATGCCTTCCTAGCTCTTTCACTGCCTCCCCCTGCCTTGTCCCATGTATGCATACAAGAGAACTGGTTACTGAAGTATGAGAGGCACTCATGTAGAGCATGAGAACAATTTGGCCACTGCACTAGGTTTCCTTTCTTCATCCTGGGTAGGAAAGGATAGTGCATAGGCCACTAGAGATGTATCTCTTGAAAGACCTCAGAGAAATTCACTAAATTCTTTGAGAATCAAATGGCTTGGATTAAAATGCCTGTCCCTGGTAGTAAGTATAGGGGCTGTGTCTCAGACTAATTGGTGATGACTGCAACTGCAGTATTTTTTCATTTCCCCAACCAACAAGCTTATTTGGCCAGAAGAATCTTTCAGCATGTGCTCCAGCAGCAGCTTCCCAACCCTGCATTTCAAAAATGATGAATCTGTGGGACACAGAGGCTTCAAAATCATTCTAGAAGAGTTGTACCAGCAGCCAACACAAAGTGAGCTGGAAGGCAGCAGCCAATGTAAGGCTCTGGGTCTTTCCCTGCTTGTGCCACAAAGCAATCCTGTTTTTTTAAATAGAGTTGAAGGTAACAGGCAGGGACAATGTATGTTCATTTACTGAATGTGCTTCCCTTAAAGCTATTGTCTGAAATCACTTCAAGATATTCCCCCATGCTCTGATGTACCCAAAACTGCTCTAAGTTAATTCAGTGCCCACTCCAGGCAATTCTTGCTGGTGGTAGTCCCTGTATCTCTGCAGTTCACACTGTCATTGAGTTGCGTATAGAAACATCCCTGAGGAATGACTGCTTATTAAAGCTGGGGTTTGGAATGGCTTGCTTTGGTTTAAAACAGATGATTATTAGGCAGAGTGATTGGTCTCAGCATGTAACTGACCTCTGATTAATTAATAACCACTGTCTGGAACCTGACAGTATAAACAGGAAGCAGAAAGCCAAACAGTTTAATTCATCTGTGCTAAATTGTGATCAAGAGCTTGGCTGCTCTTATTAGAGGGTTGTGCCTTTTCCTGGGGCACACAGAAGAAGGGATAGAGGGAGCCCATTATGAAAAGATTAGCTCCCATGGCGTGATCCAGAGTGCCACTGAAAGAGGGGAAATAAGGGGATGTGTTGTACCTCAGCCCTTAAGATTCTCAGTAAGTTTCTCTGAACCAACTCTACCAATGACAAGCTTTTAATGGACTTATCTTATGTTAAATATTTTTTCCCTCTAGGCTCATCCTCTGTATTACTGGTTTCAGAAGAAAGTAAGTACTGGTCACTTCTAGTTTTGTTTCTTTCCTTTCTCATGGTTTCACGATCTCTTGTGAACAGCGTTTACTACGTGCATGGGAGTTGGGGTGGAAGGGTATTTGTGCATCTGGAACAGTTAGGAATCCTAAGAGGGAAGTGAACAACAAGCCTCTGGGGAGGCTTGTCTCATATTATCTGGTTAAAATACAGCATGAGGGTTAGGAATGCTGCTGCTGTTGTCAACAGGCTTTGTATCAGGCTCCTCCAAGCAGGCTTGCCTGTGACTGTAAGGGCTAAGTGTAGGCTAGACATGATCTAGAGAGTAGCAGAGATCACCTATTCTACCTGTCTTCCCTACCTGTCACAGCTGTACTATGACCATTAGTTAATGAACCAAAAATAAGCATACAGGTCCCAAGGGAGCTGTTCTTTTTTAACCTCCACAAAGACTGGTATGCACAGCATTAATACGATACAAACCTCTTTGCTGGTAGCAAAGTAATGTCTGAGATACAAGGGACTGAAATGCAAAGGAAAAAAGCTTTTAAGTTGCCTGTACCATTTGTCTAAACCACAAAATATTCTGTTAGAGGAATATATTGCTGCAGTATGTAAGTCAGACTTTATACAATAAAGTGCAAAGCTTGGATAGAGCAGAGAGAAGCTAGTTGCTCTTTCCGGTTTGTTATGTGCAACGTGGGGCACGACTTGGGGGAAAGAAAGGGGAAGAAATGAAGACACATGCTAAGAAGTGGGAAAATATGACCTAAATTGAGCTGCTGTACAAGAACAGAGCATGTGAAGAAGGCGGCTGTATAAGCATAGGGATCAAGTGGCATGTTCTGTTAATAGTATCCACAAAGAAAATGCCACAGTCCTTCCAAGAACTACCTAAATACATGCAGTGATGATGGAAGGCTTCTGCATTGAAAGAGTGAGGTTCTGTGGCAAACTGGCCTAAGGAAGGTGTCTTCCCTCAGCCCCCTGGATCCATGCCTCTTTGGAGGGTTTCCTCTCTCTTCTCTTAGAAGCAGCCTTCAGAAGTTGTTCAGTTTGATTGTGCTGTGGTCTCATAGAGTGGTATCAGGAGAAATCCATATTTGCCTCATTAAAACAGCATTCTCAGGCATCCAGTGAGTACAGCGAGGGAAGATATACATTATTAAAGCTCTCTCATCTGTTTCGCAGTCTTGTTACAGAATATTTGGGAGGAAGGAGAAATGAAGCAGTGAGTTAAGAGGCAAGAAATTGCTCTGTGTGTCCAAAGCTGTGCGCCAAAGACAAGGCAGCAGGTCAAAGTGATGGGGCCAAGGAATGGGAAGCTTTTCCTACTGCCCTGCTAAGCGAGGGGTGGTACCCATTCTAATGACTACAAATTGCTAGTGACAAAAAGTGAGACCAGGGAAATTGTACCTTGTGTTGATGGGAATTTGTTTTCCAACACAGGCAGTTCTGCAGCAACAACTTGCTTACTAGGCAGAGGGAAGGAAGCAAGCACTGCTGCAAGATGTTCAACAGCAGGACAGGGAGAGACAGTTGCTGGCAGTAAGTGCAAGTTAGGCTTACATGAAAGAGCATCTATGACCTATCAAGGGCAGTGGCAGTTCTGACTGGGGACAGTGCCAGGAGAGACTATCTCTGCTCCCTAAATGTTGCCTGCAGCTGTGGAACATTTCCAAATATAAGCCAGGCTGCCTCTTCTGTCAGAAAGCTGCCACTTTGGGAAAGACAAAGCCAAGATGGAGGCTAAGCAAAGGGGAATGAATACAAGGGAGATGAGACCACTCTAATGGCACCTCAGTGGCTGGGGCCTCTGGCCCTTGTTGCCCCTGCTGCTCAGCAGCATGGTCAGAAACCTCCTGGTGACAGTGTCTCCTTGGGACAGCTCAGTGTCTGGGGAGGAGAAACAGCCACTGATCCCTCTTGCCAGGAGGCACAGGGTATGTGCGCCTGAATGCAGCTGGCGCAGAGCTTGTCTGCATCCTGTCTGACCGGCCCTTAGCCAAAGTCTAGCACAGACAGTGGCAAGGAAGCACCCTGCTAGCAGGCTGGAGGTTAATCTGGAAAGCCAGTGGATTTCATCAGTCACAAAACAAAATGTTTTATTAGCTGGAACAGGAGCTTTTCAGGGTTTTGTGCATTTCTTCTCAGTAAAGAAGTTGTGATGTACACTGGGTAAATGTTTGTGATTCAGGTCACCTTCCTCCAAATCCTTCCGCTTTGGCAGTTCGAACTTGGACGCTCTGTTTCAGAAATCCTCTTTTTTACTGCAGCAAGGCTTGTGGCGCTGTAGTGCTGATATAAATCCAGCTCCTGAAAGGTGCCTAGGAAATACTATCCTTCAGTGTTTGGGTGCATGTTTAGCGTCAAGTTCTTTATACAGCTGGTACTCACCTGTCAAAATAAAATTGGTACCCCTGTTCCTCTCAGATAACCTGATTTACCAGGGGAAGTAGCTGCTGCTGCAGCATGGAGAGCTGAAATGAACTGCTTCAGATGTAGTGTTATTTCACTGCAAAGAAAGTGATCTGGAATTTGGTGTGAAGGCTCATCCGCTGTAAAAATACCTTCAGGTTGCAGAGAGATTTAGCTATGCCAAGCTTTTAGCCTTGTCTCTCATGTTAAGAAGGCTGTATTGACATGATTCCACTTGCCAGAAGCTTGTGTATTTTGTTTGAAATAGAGGGGTTTAAATACACTTTCTTGGGAGTGAAAGGTGGTGTCTGACTTATCTAAAGCTGGTAGAGAAAAACTAGACTTGGAAGTGAAGTTTATTTGTGAAGAAAGGTTTTAATGCTCAGCCCTAGCAGCATGTATTAGTGAATTACAAGCCAGAAAACCTCTGTCTGCATCCATTACCTCTGATTTCAGCACTGTTGTACACTACATGCACATCTGTCCTTTAACAGAGGATAGCAGGCTCTTTTCCATCTCTGTGCTGCATATGGCAGTCCACTTAAGTATGGAAATACAAACATAGGAGTGTTTCTGTGATGAAACAACTTGAAGGCAGTTATTGAACCAAGGGAACAATGTGACCATCTGCTGCCAAAATGGCAGAACTACAGTCTGACCTTACACCAAGTCATTCAGGTACAGCAGTTTAATAAATGAAAAATTACACACGTGATATTTTGACTTACCAAATACTAGTCTCTGTGTTGCTTAAAAGAAACCCTTCTTTCTTGTACCTCCATCCTATGCTGCTTTCAGAAAGAAAACCTCATATTCTAGCACAATTCAGAAACCATC
Organism: Myiopsitta monachus; assembly: GCA_017639245.1. Lineage (NCBI taxonomy): Eukaryota > Metazoa > Chordata > Aves > Psittaciformes > Psittacidae > Myiopsitta > Myiopsitta monachus. The sequence goes on from CM029920.1 coordinate 76,471,691, forward strand.
AGTCAATCTTTACAAAAATAATAGTTCTCCTGAACTAGCAGAGCTGTAAATTGCAGTATTTTATCAGGCTGATGTTGCCGATGACTGACTTGTCGTGTTATAACTAAGTCTGAAAAACCGCTCTGCCATCTTGACAGCAAATGTGTTGGGGTTTTGGCTCAAAGATGTGATTTCCCCAGTGTGTCTTCAGCTGTGCAAATAGAGCAGCTGAGGGTTTGTAATTTAATGCTGTATCACAGACCAGGGAGGCTTCCTATTGTGAAAATGTGTGCTGCATTACGTGAATAACATACTCACTAAAACCTTCAAAGATGTAGGGGTAGGATTGGTTACCATGCCTGCTCTTGACAGCAGGGAGCTAGGGATAAGGAAACCTGCTTCAGGACTCCTGACATGCCAGTAACCACTTCTTATATCTGGAAAGAGGATGTGCTACCTGGTGAACTGACAGCCTCATCCCAGGCATGATCCTGCCCATGCCTTGGAAGATTAGCAGAGCTGCAGGGTGAAACCAGACTGGGGGCACACTTGTGGTGGCCACAGAAACTGGTGGCCTGCCATAGGGGATTTTATACCTTAAATTTCACTGGGAGCAGAGTTTTAGGAAAACTTTCAGTAAAGTTGAAGAACAGCAATTAATATTCATCTGACAAATTTTTTCTTTACTGACCTAGAAATGGGCAGCTAGGCATGAAGGGGCATAACTACTGGTTTGGACTTCCAGTGCAGAGCTAGAATTGAAATGGTCATGTAGTGTATCTGCTGTTTAAGTTGTTCCTTGAGATCTGCTGCATGGTCTCCTTTTGGACCACCTGTTTGATGCAGAGACATCTGGTAAGTGAAGAGAAAGACCCAGTCCAGGGTGAGGTGCAACACTTCATACAGAGAAGTTTTCCCTCTCCACCCCTTCACAAGTAAGTCTGGCTTTTATAAATGTACCCTCTAGAGGAAAGGGAATAGCAGAACCAAGAATTACATGCACCTTTTGAAGGAAGAAGCACTCTGATACTGAAGAAGGCATAGATAGTAGGGGAAAGTAGGGCTTCATAATTAGTGTGTGACAAGCAGTTCCCAAAAGCATGGACTCTAATGAGCTCTTTTCTCTAGTTCTAGACATGTTTAGAAGCAAGAGCAGATCATAAATTAATCTACACAGCTTGGCTTTTTTGGAGAATAGTTCTGCTCTCCATGATGGCAGCTTTACCACACTGCAAATGTTATGCCTGATTCAGCCCTTCAGAAATACCTCATGCACAAATCCCATAGCACGGAAGGTTTTCGGCTTAAAGAGAGCACAATAAGTATACGCTGTGCCAGTTATAACTCTTCTATGCTGTTGGATTGTAGTGCCAACACAAGAGTTCAAAATCAGGAGGAAGATCTGGCCACCAATGCCTCCACCAGCCCAAGCTGCAATTCAAGCCAACTTGGATTTCTTGTTCTCTGGGCACTGGTTTGTATATCAAGGTCTGGAGGCAGAGGGAGGCTCCTGCCTGGCATTAGCTGCATGGGCTTGAATGCTGCCTGTGAGATTTTTGTGGCGCAAGAAACTGGACAACAAAACCCAAATAGGCTTCTTACTAACATATCTCGAGTAGCCAGGGACACCACACATCCTGACACAGCTGGAAATGTCCTTCTGTTAGCAGCTACTGCATGAAGTTGATTGTCCTCTCAAAGAGGCATCTTCTACTGAATTGCAGTGGAGAGGTTATGCTGGTTCACTGTTCTCACTTTGTGATTTTCTTTCTCTTCACTGAAAAACAGTTTAGTGAGAAACTAGAGGCTGCTGATTTTATAAGCAGAATTTCTTTTTTATTTTAGCAAGTGCTGGATTAAGATCCGTGGTGTGAAGTTTTCTTTTAATGTTAAAAAAAAAGGCAAAAATACCCACCAAAAATCCAAGTTTTGACTACTTTTTTTTTTTTTTCCCCCAGGATAGCTCGTGCTTAATGTTGAGCCTCAGATTTCTTCCTTTTGATGCTCTAAGTAGCCTTTCATATTTGTATATGGGCTGAAAGGTCTCCAAGAAGAATCTGTAACATTTGACTTAACTAAAACTTACAAACTCGAAAGCAGATCAGTATATCCTTGAAGCAAAGTAGCCTGAACTGACTCAAAGCTCCATTTTAGCATCTACATTTCCTTACAAGAGCCATTTCTTTGTGTGTATGTTTTCTTTGGATACAGAATGAATGCACCCACACCCAAATAAGGATCAATTGCTTCTTTTTTCTTCTCATATACAGGATTTGATCTGTGCTAGCTCTGCTCTATGTTTCTTTAGTGGACCTGTTTATATAATTGCTGCTTTTCTGTTTAAGGTACATGAGTACAAGCTGAAAGCTTGACACGAGGCAACCAATGCTTTTTAATTGCCTTCAGCTCAGCTCTAGCTGTGGCACGTCCCTTTGAATGCAGCTGACTTGTGAGAAAGTCTGGGAGAGAAATGATGCACTTTTTATTTATGCTTTTTCTCTGGCAAAATTGCTCTGTGAATTTTTATTGCCTAATGGTTTCTCTGACACCTTTAAAACTGTTTAGCTGTTCACCAAGAGACTCTTTTATATGAAACTTGGGCCAGTAAACTATTTCTGTGGTCTGGGAAGTGCTATCCTTCCTTTGCAGAGCAATCAGTTTTGAAATTAGCTGAGCCTGCCTGCTCAAGAAGAACTCGTAGCTGCTTGGCTGCTGGTCCTGAATGAACATTAAATGCCATGTTTCTGTTAAAAAAGGCAGCAAAAGTTTATTGCTGAAATTCATGCATATCAAGGGTAGCATAAATAGTTATGATATGTGATTTTTGAGAGAATAGTGGTTTCTGGCTTAGTAAATACTAGCTTCTATCCAGTCTATTGAAAAAGATGATTAAGGTGGAAATCAGGCGGGGCTTCAGCAAAACTGAAAAGAACCAGCTTCTGTTCAAAGTGCCTTTTAAAATTGGCAGCTCTTAGTGATATGGTTGCTAATTGACTTGTCCTTTACTAAGCTATGTCCAGCCTTGCTGTCCTCCCCCCATGTGGCGGCTCCAAAGCACAGTCTGAAGCCCCAGGTCTTTTCTCTCGCTTGTCTAAGGCATCTTGTAGAAATGCTATCACCTCCACTGATGTGCAAGGGAGGTCTGCTCTATGCCAGGTTATGTGGGACATTGCTTCTGCCTCTAACCAGCAAGGGGGAGTTGTGCTGGATTTAAGCACTTTGAATTTCCCTCTGAAAATCAGCATTGTTACAGGTAGGTGTCTGCTCACCATGGTGAATTATAATGGCAGGCTCTTGGCAGGTGATGTGCTGCTTTCCACTGTTTTTAGATAAATGTTTCCAGCATGAATACTGAACTGTATTTAACTTGCCTTTTTATTTGAGATTCAGTACTTAGAGGTACTTAAAGTACTTAGAGGGGGACAGGAGAGCTGGGATGCCACAAGTTATGGTGAATAATCCCAAAGAAGCATGAGCAGTGTGTGCTGTAAGCAGAGAATGGGGACTCGTACGTGTAGGCATGCCAGCAAAAGGACACCATGCTTTAAAACCATGACAGGCTCCATGTTTAGACTTGCAAGCAAGAGAGCAGAAGGGGAGGGCACAGAAGACTTATTTGGGAGTGAGAGCTCTTTAGTCCTACCAGTCAGTCGAATAGTAGAAATAGGTCTTGAAGACAGTCAGTGGTAGGTGTCCCAGAGTGCCTAGCCACTGTTATTTCCTCCCCTTCTTGCTCTGTCCATGTAGAGGAATGTGGATCTTCATGATGCAGAGCTATCCTAAACAGTAATGTCAGCACTTGGCCTCAATCCTTATGGAGAACTACATTGCTCCTGTTCTGCGTTCTGGGACACATTCCCCGTCATATGTGAAGCTACCATCAACAGACACCACTTCCTGAGGAACGGGAAACACTCAGGAAACTGGTGCTGTGGCCTTTCCCCTGCTGCTGGTCTACCGTTGGCATTGCGTCAGTTGAAAAATGAGCTTATGTTGCCATGACATAGCTCTGCTTGAGATATCAGGTAATGAAACCAGCTGGGAGGAAGCTATTCTCACTTTCTGATCAGGAAATGAAAATGGGGCAACTTGAGTTGAATTGCTTAGTAACTGTCCATCTCCTCAACCAGCAGTTTCTCAGGACATACAGTCCCTGTGAAAAGCCAGAGGAGCACGTTGCTCTGCCACTCCCTTCTCTAGCTCAGCTGGAATTCACTATGGTTTTTCCACCAAAGTATAAGCACTACATATAGCAAAAGCATGCACTGTAACTTACCCCCTCCCTTGTACACTCTGGGGATCTACTCAGAGGTGACCTGGCTGGAAATGCCGGCATGGTCCAGTATCGGTGAGGAGTCTGGGGACTGCGGGTGCCCTGTCAGCTCTCCGAGTGGTGAGCAGAAGAAAGGATGTACCCACCTGGCTTGCAAGAGGCAAAGCAGAGCTCACTTCTTCAAAGATGCATCAGACTCAATTACACCAAGTATTTATCAGAGTAGAAAACCATGATTTAGTTGCTTGAGGATTTTTCTTGTCTGCTTCTCTTTTTATTAAGCTCATTTTTCTTTATTCCTGACCTGTGACAGCTGAAACAGTCTTCCTGGGAGAGAAAAGATGATAGTGTGCATGCATGCTGCAAGGAGCAGGGGAATAGCTGTCAGGCCAGCTTTTGTTGAGTGAAGGTTGCTGTACAGTTTGGGTTCAACATGGACCACCCACATCCTGTGGCTCCCACGCTATTTTTTTCCTATGCTCTTCCATCCTGCTTGACCAAAAGTGAGTGAGCTGCAGGTTTTTATTTCCTTAGAGCTGAGATTTTTATTTCACAGGGTTACAAGTCATGGTGAGAGACTTCTAATGGGTGGATGCCACATTGCTAATGTACATGACAGGATGCACACCACGATGTCTGTGTACTTCTGGGGCATAGAGGGAAACCCTGACAGTTCTTGCTGCCTTCTACCCGCTCTTACTGCTGTTTCTGGCTGATGAAATCTGCTCCACACTTCTAGGTGTTGCTGGGTGTTCAGAGAATCTATGAGGCACAGGAAGGAAATGGTGTCTTTATGGTTGGTGGCGTGGAATGCTGTAAGCTTAGACATTGGCGTTCCATCTTTAGAGCAGTTCCACCCCAAAACCTGCCAGGTGACAATGACAATGTGCTTGTGTGGACTTCAGTCTTCTGGATGGATTTGGGCAGTCACAGATGCTCAGCGCATTGGGTTTCAGTCCTAGTTTTAAAGATACATGCACTTAAGTGTACACTTTACAAAGAAATGCTCCGGCTCTGGTCACCAGGATTTATCCTGGGTTTCTTGCAGGTATTTCCTCACTTTCCTCCTCTGCTGCCACCATGTGGACATGCTTCTGTATTCATCTAAAGTTTGTTTCGGTCCTTCGAGAAGATGCTCCACCCGTGATTGTACTGCAGTTTTTAACTGCACACAACATGTTTCTTCGTTTGCTGTCAAATTCAGCTGGAAGGAATTTGACATATTAACATAAAGCAAGGAGAGAGAACCTCAGTCATGTTTTTCTTTCCCATTTTCTCACTGAAAGGCTCCCAAAGGATGTGCATTTTTCACACTCTAGAAAAGGTTATGTAGAGTAACTGAGTATGTATAGGAAGTTACAAATCTCAGACAGAAGTTTCACAGACATCTCAATCAGGAGCCAAGCTCAAGCCTAAGCAAAATTTTTCCAAAGGGCTGTTTATGAGGCTATTATATGCAGAAGAATCTGTGTCACCAAGGGCTGATTGAGTGGCTTTTACGTGCCATACATTCAGCTCTGAAAATCGCACTTGGGGATCAACACCATTTATGCACTCCTGGGAATACTTTTCTTGAGAGCAGAACTCTATTAAAACTGCCAATGTGGAGTTCTGGAGTAGAAGAGGGACTAATGAAGGTATCTGGTGCAGCTCATAAATTTTAATGACAGAACAGCATCGGTGCAGCAGTGCAGCCTGGGTCCTGTTCTCCTTGGGGCTTTCTCAAGTCACAGCCAAGGGAATAGCCATATTTGAAATTGGATGCAGACAATTTTAGATCAAACTATAACTTATTTTCCTATATTTGTCCATCAGTAACCTTCAACATTAAATTCATAATTTATAATCTGCTGCTTTATAAATAGAAGCAGCATATAAATGCAACTCTGTTAGAACTGGTGGCATTATGCTGGGTCACGTCCTGCAACCTTAGCTTTTGTGAGGTTAACTTGTTTCAGTATTACACATGAACAAAACACTCAGCAAGCCCTTACTTTGCCTAGTGACAGGGAATCAGAAGGCAAGGGAACAGTATTCTTTCCCTCAGCAATGAAACATTGAAAGGAACAGGTAGGTTGGGGTGGGGGAGCTGATCATCTTCGCCATCCTCATTCAGTCCAGGATGCAGTTCAGGGGTAGTTGTTGGAAGTAAACACTTAAGAGTGCTTTTTCCTCCCTTTGTATCAGAGAAGGATGTATCATTCATCCTTGTGAATGGCTGGAGCGGTCTCTCTTTACAGTCTTGCTAAGGGAAGCACAGAACTTAATGCATCATATGCAGTTCCAGGTGCATGGAAAGCTATGGTGACTCCAGTTGTCCACAGTGATATGTCAGCTGTCAGGACAGATTATAGCTGAATTCATTCCTTGATATTAGCCGCATAGCAGGATGTTCAGTGTGGTTACAGTATCTAAAAGAAAAACTAAATCTCATGTGGGTTTATCCATTGCAATAGTTCTGACAGAGCAAGTTTAGCCCCAGGGCTCTGAAGTCCTGGTGCCAGCATGAAAGAGAATTGCTATTCAGCCTCAGAGAATGAGGAATGACTCTTTCCATTTTCTCTCTCTTTCCTCCCTCTACTGGCCGACATAATAAAATCATAAAGCATTCAGAGTTTTCTTTTGGTCTTCAAAGACACCCTAATCTAGAATTCAGCAAAACTTCCAGCTCTGACTCATCTTGAAGATAGAATGAAGATGTGCAAAATCAGGTGCATCAAAGACCTACCTCAGGCTTCCTTGCTGTTCTGGGGCAACCATCTGTCACAGAGATGCTCTAAAAAGGCTGATGCCAATGAGTGCCTTAGACAGAAAATGACCTGAGAGCAAGCCTGGTTCGTCTGGCTGCCTTGGATCCAGACTGGCCATTATCACCCCAGAACTGCAGAGTTGCTGAGGTGTCAAGGCACCTCTGGAGGTCTCCATCCTCTTCAGGGTCACCTCGAGCAAGCTGCCAAGGGCTGTGTCTAAATCAGGTTTTTAATAGCTCCACAACTCTGGGCAGCCTGTTCCAGTGTCTGACCACTCTCTTGGTAAAAAACCTTTTCCTTATGTTTAATTAAAACTGTATTTCAGTTTGTGCCCATTGTTTCTTATCCTTCCAGTGGGTACTGCTGAGAAGTGCCTGGCTCTGTTGTCTTTACTCCCTCCTACAAGTCATTTGTACACATGGCGAAGACCCTACTGAGTCTCCAGGTTGTATTGGTGCATGGGGCTATTCCTCCTTAGGTGCAGGACTTCGAACTTTCCCTTCTTGAACTTCACAAGGTTCCTGTCACCCCATTTCTCCAGGCTGCTGAGGTCCCTTTGGATGGCAGCACAAACCCTCTGGCATACAAGCCACTCCTCTCAATTTTGGACCATCTGAGGGTGCACTCTGCCTCCTCGTCCAGGTCATTAATGAAGATGTTAAAAAGTATGGGTCCCACTATCAAAGAAGAGTCACTGTTCATGGGAATACAACCTGTGTCATTCTGTTCCTTCTAGAAGCTTTTAAGGATGCTGACAGGAAACCTCGCAAAATCCAGTATTGATGTTAAATGCTTTTACACCCCAGAGTTTTAAACTTTCCCTTCTATATTGCCTACTGGTTTATATTTTCTGAAAAGCAATCTCAGAGTATAAAATGAGACGATATAGGAACAAACACTTTTTAAAGTCTGCTTCTGCTAAAAGAAAGCCTGTCCAGCTACATTAAAAGAAATATGACCCTCTTAAAGTTGCTAAACCCTCCCCTCTGACAGAAAAAAGCTCTATTCTGTTCTGCCTTAGACAATTTAGTAGCAGCCATTTCAAAATCAGCCTTCAGCATCTTAAAAGAAAACATGCTTTTGACAAGGATACTAAAACAAAGACCCTCATAAAAAGCATGAGTAATAAAAAGTATTCTCTTATAACAGCTGGTGAAATAACGGGAAGTATACTGGACTAAAGTTAAATTTTGCTATCTTTTTGATCATTGGCACCTCAGCGCATGGGATTTTCCTCTCTCTCCTGGTCTGTATATGAGAGTTATTTGGAACAGATCTGCTTTAGATTTAGTACACTCTTTAGACCAGCAGTGACAAAAGCCATCTTTAACCATCTTCTTCACCCGCAAGAGAGCTCTTTGTCTTTCTTCCCAGCTTCTTCCAAGTTTTTCATCTACAGCAGAGTAGATGCTTCACAGCTTTTGCTCCAGGAGACTTAGAAGTAGCCTGTGTATTGTGATAACTTCCATTTCTTATAAGAGTTCTTGAAATCCTCCATATAGCAAGTTCACTCCATTATTGAAAACAGTTTTCAAGATGTAACTTATAATACATTTGGCAATGTTTTATATGGTTATTTTAATACAGCACTTAGTAGTCTCCACTTCTCCCCATATTGCAGTTTTCCAAAGAACAATAGCTCTGCCTCCATAAATCACAAAGAATCCCATAAGCTAAGGAGGAATATCTCATCCATACTCCACTGCTGCTTGGGATCACAATTATCACTATCACAGTACTTGTTGGTGTGAGTTTATTTTGGTTTTAATTTCCACAGAGGTTTGTGAAGGACAGTTCAACCGTCACCTTACCAAAACACAAATTAAATATCTCAGTTCAGGTCTGAAGTTATTGCAGTGAAGTGGTGATAATAGGATATTTACTCACAGGAATATAATATAGATAGTCATAAGCAGTGGTAAGAAATTTGTGGGATTTTTGTCCTGGATAAGTATGCAATGAAGCAGCAATGCAGAGGGCCCCTTAAACACTGGTATCTTGCAGTGCAATCCGTTGGAAACATCTGCAGATAACAGAATATAAAGGATTTTGCAGTGCAGTGGTGTTCATTGGATGACACGTGATGGAAAATGCTCATGTGCTGTCCAAAGCTTTCAGGTTAGTTTTCCTCCAAGCACATCAACCTTCCGGTGATGAGCTCAGAAGTTATGGACTGCCATGTTAGACATTAGAGAAGTAATCCCTGGACTAATCAAAAGCCATGACTATTTCTTAACAATAGAAGAGATTTGGAAAACTCTGATTTCCAGCCCTAGGACTGGTTTCTTTCTATTACACTTGTTTCCCAAGAAATCCAAGGGTGTAACTAACTCTTCTGGAAAAGCAGATTTGGGGTTTTGTTGGAATACTCAGGAGCTGACTTTGCTGGGAAGAGTGATGGAAACCTCCCTGTTAAATATTTATGCTGGAAAACGTTGCATCCAAGTATTGCAGATATGGGAAATACCCTCCCACACATGGGATTTCAGAAGCCATTCTAATCAACTTGGCAGTAACCATCTCATTCTTCCCTTTCTGTTTCTTGAGGTACAACTCTTTCAGACCAGTAAGCATGCTGTTTGGCGTGAGTGCTTTGTACTTGTTCAGGTAAAAATAACCATGAATCACCCTACCTTTGTACTCTTTTACTTGATAAGTGATTCTGTGTGACAGGTTCATGCTTTCAGTCACTGCGAAAATGTCATCAGTGAACAACCATCCATAAACTTACTCGATGTTCCTTTGGATTTAGGTGCTTTTAGATGGTCCTTTTTCTTAGAAGACAGAGCGTCTCTTTTATTAAAACAAAAACAAATCCAACTTCCCATAGTTTCCCAAACCTTCTGGGAATACAAGGTAGTTGCAACCTTCAAGGCTGCTGTATGCATTTCTGTGAAAGTGGCAGTTAGCTCTGGTACGCAAATACTGCTAACACACCAGTGTAGCAAGAGTATTGTGGGTTCTGCATTCTAGATTTTAAAGTGCTGTTAAATTGCTTTACAGAATCAGCTTTAGCTTGATTGTTGGTAGCAAAGTGACTGAATGAGGTGTTTGAGCATTTTGTTTGAAGGCTTGCTTACAGTTTTTTTAATCCTAATGGAACCATAATTCTGAGACACGCAAAGAATGGGCCTGCCTAAGTAGTAGAAACTCAGCCTTCCATCTTGTCATTTAGCTGAAGAGCCCAACTTAGGTACATCTAGGCTGAGCTGCTATTGCTGCTGCAATGGTTCAAGAACTGGCCGATCCTGCCTGCCATTGTACGTCCACATCTGAAACAGTAATTCTCTTTCCCTTCAAATTTATTTGTGTCATCTATAGACAAGCTGTAAGAGCCCTGCTCCTGCCTGTCATTTTTCAAGACCTTGGTTTGCTTCTGGTTTCTTGGAAAAGAACGCTTGCCCTTCCAGCAATATCAGATTTGTAATATGTTTTCTTTAGCAGTGACATCATTTAACCTTTCTCAGAACCACTGCTATTATAAATATATGGTGCTTTTCAAATATACAGTAAAAATCACCCTGTAAAACATGATTTATTAACCATGTGTGGAGGCCCAATGTTTTACAATAGTATTTTACTCTCTAGTTATTCAGAACTCTTCTCATACGGGCAAGAAGAGATAGGGCAAGAACAGCTGCATAGGACTCACTCAGGGACATGAGGGTCAACACTTGGCTCTCAGCAACTCAGAGGCCAAAAGATGGGCACAGGAACAGAAACCGAGGTCCTCCTAAGAAAGCAAGGGCTGAGACCCTCCGAAGATTGTTACCTTTAAGCTACAACCCCACTCCAGTAGGGGAAATGTTAATGAGACCTGCGAACAGGATAGGGGGGCACTGATTGTGCGCCAGGTTCAGGGCACACATCTAGAGGGTTGTGCAGCTTTACTGGGAACAGCGGGATGTCCTGTGTAAAACATGGGGCTGGGCACTAGCAGTCCCACCAGACTCTGCCTAAGAGAGAACTTTCTAAAGAGAAGGAAGCGCATTCAATGCAGAGTGGGTTGAAGTCTGGTTTCCAAAGGAAACAAAGCTTCTCCAAGCATGGCTTTATTGTCTGTCCATGTTTGCTGTCACTTTACCAGCTATTTCCTTATCATTTGTCAACTCGCTTACCAATTTAATCAGATTTGACTGGGGGGAGGGTGGTGCAGAGGATATGAATGTCCTGCTCATTCTGGAAAGCTGATATTCCTTTTCTCCTTGTCCTGGGTTCAGCAGTAGCAGTCATTTTTCTCCTTCTTAGTAGCTGGTGCAGTGCTGTGGTTTTGACTTTCAGCCTGGGAACAGCACTGATAACACCGATGTTTTCAGTTACTGCTCAGTAATGTTTACTCTGACCAAGGACTTTCTGAGTCTCATGCTCTGCCAGGCAGGAGGGGAAGCCAGGAGGAAGCAGAGACAGGACACCTGACCCAAACTGACCAAAGAGGTATTCCATACCACAGCACATCATGCCCACTATATAAACTGGGGCAGTTACCCAGAAGAGTTAGATCACTGCTTGGTCAGGCTGGGTATCAGTCGGCAGGTGGTGAGCGGTTGTATTCTCTTCCCTCGTTATTTCCCTTGTCATTATTATTATTGGTGGTAGCAGCAGTCGTTTGTGTTATACCTTAGTTACTGGACTGTTCTTATCTCAACCTGTGGGAGTTACATTCTTTTGATTCTCCTCCCCGTCCCTCCGGGAGTGGGGGAGGGACTAAGAGGGGGGAGTGAGAGAGCAACTGCATGAGTTATGGCTGGGCTTAAACCATGACACTCCTCTTTTATCTGTTTTCTGCCTCAAATTTTTATTGTTTTCCTATTTAAAATACTTCTCTGGGTTGTTTGGGGGTTTTTTTCTCCCTCCTGTTTATTTGTTTGGTTTTGTGTGATGGGTATTTTTCCCCTCCTGAATCTATACAATTTCCCCTAATTTCTCATTTTCTCTGTCTTTACTTTTTCTTTTCTATTTTCTTTGCCCTTTCCTCAGGTGTAAGATGACAATCAGCCATTCAAAAAAGAACACCTAATGTGAAGTCAGATTTAAAGCTTTCATACAGAGTATTTCCTCACACTGGGCACTACACTCAAATATGTGTTCTTATTCTTACATATGACTCCAAGAAGCCATAACATGAAAAGATGCTTAAACAGGCACCCACCTGAGCTCCCCTAAGCTCAGGCTTATATCCGCACATCATACTTCTTTTTTAATGAAAGCCTGCTGGCTGCCTGAAAATATAATGTCTAAACAAGCACAAAACAGCCCCGTAGAGAGATTATGTCTCCAGTTTTATATGCATAAATTTATTACTGCATCATACCTTTAAGAAAAGAGGTTTTTTTATGCTTTCCTCTTCCGTAAAGCACTCTTTCCACAGCTGATTCTTAAACTTCCAGAAGAAAAAAAATCTATAAAAGTTAAGCAGTAAAATGAAATTATTGTGATTTAATAATGTTAAGGGGCATATTCAAACTATGTGGAATCTGATCTTGAAAGGCATGGTGTGAACTCTTAAGGAGATCACATAAAGATAGATAAAGCAAAAACCAAAAATATGAGGAGGTGTGTGTTTAAAAGATTGAGGAAACATCATCCCAGGGAGATACCAGCTCATCCATCTGAAGACTCTCACATTGCCCCTGGTGGGAACGGTTGACAGAAATTTTCTTAAGAGAGGCTGCTCCTGGGATAAGTTTCGGGGATCCACATGCATCCCCAGTATCCTTGTGGCATCCCCCCCCCCCCATACTAGTGCATTGCACCACCATCTAAGTACACTTTTTCTGCTCCCTCATCCAAATGGGAGAAATCAGAGTCCCAGAAGGAGCTCTCAGGTTTTATGGGCTGTCAGGCCGGCCTGGTGGTAGGTAAGGCACTTAGATGTAAAGTCAGCATTAAATATTTTCTCACCTTTAAACCAGTTCATCTCTTCATTGTCTCAAGATGCAGACAGCTTTATGCCTAGCCAGGAAAAAGAACTGTGGATATCAAGTATCTGTACTTTTAAATGTTATCAGCCATTTCCCCTGATTTATTACATTTAATTGATAATGAAGGAAAAGAAAAGGATTTACCTGCATACACATAAATAATATTTCTGCTACTAACTTTTTCAGGACTGAAGATTTGGCTTTCTTCCCTCCACCTCTCTTTGCCCGTCCTTTATCTGAAATGTGCCTTGTTTCAATCTGCTTTGGCTCTCTCTTGCATTTTTCATTACAACAGTGCTGTTTTCACTCACCCACTGATTATTTCTTTTTACTTCCCTACTGCAGAGAAGAAAGCGGATTTATTTGGCAGGAACTGCTGCAAAGAGCTCCTCCTTGCACAGCTTCCCACCTAGCCTGAGTGTCTGCATACTGTGAAGCATCACAGCTAGGTGGATAAAGGTACTGCGGAGAGAGGCAAGAGAGCATGAGGGTAATTGATGACCTAACATAGGCAGGGATTGCTCTACAACAGTCCACCCTTCCTTGGACTTCAGCAACAGACACAGGCATGCACCTCTTCCAGAAGGCACATGCAGCACTGTGGGCATGCACATGCCTCCATGCTGACTCCTTCCCCATGGCCTGTGTTTTGCTTGGCCTGTGGCTTGTCTTCATGTCAGGTGTTGCTGCAAGAGGTGTTGGATTTGGGACCTGTTGTAAAGGACATCTTCTAGGAGAGCACACTGGCTCTGCATTGTTACCATAGTGCATGAGGCAACAGAGCCTGGCAGGCTCAGGATTGCTCCCTCCTTTCAGAGTAAATTCCTTTTCTATTTATTAGTGTATGTATGCATTCACCCCTCCTTCTCTTGCTCTGCTCTCCCATAGACTGGACATCCTCTCCTCCCTCTGAAGATCCACTCTTTCTTGCTGTGCTCCAAGTGAACCATATCACTTTGAGGATGAAGAGGCAGTAGGGTTGGTCCTGTTACCTGCAGTCACAAGGCAAAGTTGCCTGTATACCTGGAGGGATCTAGTCTGCTGTACTATTGCAGCAGAGCACAGAGGATAATCAGCACGCTGATGGGAGATGACTGCAAATAAGGAGCTGAATTAAGGACATGCAGCAGTAAGAGACGTTGTTCTTTCACTGCTTTCTTTCTATGGAGTACATGCCAGCCACCAGGAAGAAAACTGTATGTAGCTCTTGTTCAGTGCAATATAAAGGCAGGGTAAGTAAAAGTGTGTTTTGAGCATTGTAAAAGATTGCTATACAATGGTGCTTTGCATGGCACTGCACAAGTTAACTGGGCACAGAGCTGCTGTTAGCACTGGAAGAGAACTTGAGGATGGGCTTATTGTGTTGGGTGTGAACGCAGACTTAGGATGCTTGAAACATAAAACTGAGCTCCAGTGTTGTTCAGGATCCCTCTGCAGACATAGCAGCTGCAAATGAAATTGAGGATGGTTATAATGTGCCTTGGTCAGGATCTTAGAAGAGCCAAATAAGTGTGTGCTTCTCTATTTAAGACCAGGATTAATACCATGCAGACTCTAATTTGGATTCCAGGAATGAAGCTCAACAATCAATCCTTGCACAGCCAGGAGGGCTATTTGAGGCAATAGTGAAATTGATTTTGGTTTAAAAAGCTGTATAGGAGATAGGAGTAAATATGGAGAAAAGTAATCTAAAATTGATTAGAAAAGACCATTCCCCAGAAGGTATTAAACCACTGAAGGTAGGCCACTGAATAACCATGAAAAGAAAAGAATTCTCTGGTACATACAAATAAGAATCAAATTATTTAATTCCTGAAACAGTATTTTTGCTTTGGTCCATGTGTCACTCTTTTGTGGTTTAAGATGAGAAAATGTCATAAATGACTAGAGATGTGACCCATAACTTGCAAAGAACTCTGGATCAGGATCAGTAACCGTCAGAGCGATTTATACCGAAGTTCACCCTAGAAACACAGCAGTGGGAACATACTCTGGGAGTGTAGTGCAAGCAGGACTCGTGTGTCAAATTATACCACAGATACCAAACTGAAGGAAAAATAATGGATTTCACACTTGATTCTGGCGTGGAAAAGGAAAAGTCTGGCCGTGCACTTGCCAGATTTATCTGGATATCTATCCAGATATATCTGGAACATGAAACTGTGGTAGTGGTTTTAATTACCTAGATGAGATTTACTGAATACATCTGTTTGGAGAATGTAGAGGAATTCCTAATGAATGGCTGTGTCACAGGCGTCAAGATGCTGTGCAATTTCTTACTGTATTTTTACAACGTTTCAATGGACTTTGCACATTTAGTGATGTGGTCTGGACATTTCTACTTCTAGTTTTCTCTTCAGATTTGATGCGTATAAGGCATAGCTAACATGTTAATGAGAAAATGAAATTATTCATTCAACTTTGTCCTCACAAATTTCTAGAGGTTATATTACCAAATATACCTGTGAACTCCTTTAACTTATGGATTAGTTCCAAGTCCATGAAATAATTAATGTCTCACCATGATGTATATGTAACTTAATTAAATGTTTTAAGAGTAAGAGCCTAACTGCTAGTTCAAATGTTCAACTTGGTAGGAGTTCAGGTTTAGAATATCATGTGCAATCTTAAATATCATTTACAGAATTCTTGATGGGAAGTGTTTTTAGGGTAGTCCTCATAACAACCAGGACATTAATCTTGCACCCAGCTGTAATAATAGCTACATTGCAAATAATTACATTAATGCCAACTGTTGCATAGGTAGATTATATATCAGACCTTCAGTGCCATATAGAATGACCAGGTGTTTTTGAGATGAAGGTTTAGGAAAACCAATGCTTAAATACAGTCTCCCTACCTCAAGGGGTGAGTACAGCCTGGTGTCAGTTTGGACACTGGCTGGTTAGATAGTGACCTAAGAGGCAGGAACCAAAACTGGTATAAAAGTCAAGGTTTTTTACAGGCCTCTAAATAGACTTTCCTGTAACACTCTGGTGTAGTGCCTTAGGTGTTGTAAGTAGTCCATGTGGGAGTATGTAAGACATATAAACCTGTGACTTCAGTCTTAAGAAGTTCTCCATCAGCACAAGTCAAGGACTGAACTTCTCTCATTCACTGGTGACCTTCATAGCATTCATGCTGCTGCTTCATAGAAACATGCCACAGGTGCTTTCCAAGTGTCTTGCTAAATTGTAATGATTAAGCAATGAGTATCTGAATGTGCAGTTATAAACCTGTATTCATAGCTGTTCTTTGTCTCAAAAATACCCAATCTGGCTTGCAGCTGGATCCAGCCTCTGCACCTCCCCTGTCCTGTATATTTCCATATTGGTCTTCTTCAGCCCATGGAGTTACGCTAGGTCTCTGAGGGGAGCAGATTTTCCCTGTATAAAGTAATGAGCTGAAGGGGGATCTGACTGAAGGAAAGGATGGCATTACAAGCAGCTGGTGGTGGGGGATGGAGAAGCAGCGCTTCTGTATTTTGTGATTGTTTTTTTCTTGTGAGACCTTAGGTTTTCCTTCAGCCTTCTGTGTCTAAAATCCTGTGATTTTACACAAGAATCTCAGCCTTCTGAAAAGGGAAAATTAGGTTTTTATCCGATGTATATTGCTATAGAGGGGCAGAAGAAGGAGTTTTGAAGAGCCTTAACTTCCTGCTGGGAATGAAGAGACAAAAGGCCTGTAAAGAAGATGAAATTGCCTCTCTCAGAAGAGCAGTGAGAGCAGGTCTAAGCAAGATAGGCACAGATATATATACTTGCCCTGGTCTTATACTCTGTTATATATTTAGTTTATTATAGCTGCTGGTAAAAAGAAGCCAGTATTAGGTTTGAAAACATTACTTATGTAAGATAAAGGAAGCCAGAAATACAATGCACATAAATATGAGAGAAGGGAACTGCTTGCTCTCAGAAATGTGGAATAAATTTGCAGAGGCACAGTAAAAGATGAGAGATTATAAAAAGGCATTAGGGCTGTCACTGTGAAGGAGTCAGTGAATTGCAGAGCAAGCTCATATTTCCAATTCAGACTGGAGTTTGTTGTAAAGAATTTCCTGGTCTTTAGAGGTAACAATAGCAGTGTGAAGTGCATTGGAATCTGAAATTTGGAGAATTCAGCAGGCTCATATGGGTATAGGAAAATGTAAATGGTAAGCATAAGCTATGTATACGTAGCAGCTTCATAAAAGCTCAGAGATAAAGAAAACTGTAAAAATTAACTATTTCTTCAAAACATCAGTCTAGAAAAGAATAGGACTCATACTGACAGAGGATATATTACAGCCATGGTCTGAAGTAAGTGTAGATATATTTACATCAGCTTTTCTAGCAGAGACTACAAAGTAATGTTGGATCATGATTTGTGTTTCCCTGTGGTTGTGCTACAGGAGATCAAGCATTGGAGCATCTCATAACACCCATCATACCTGCGTTTGTCAGGCAGAGAAGAACGGGGCTGAGGTGGTTCAAAAAACAGGATTTTCAATCATTTTCAAGGGCTGGCAGGGGAGATGTAACATCTAGTCCCTAGATATCCTGTATTGAAAGGGCTACTGAAAAATGGAATTAAGAAACTTGAGATTTCTTTAAAAAGCTAACAGATCTAAAATAAATTCCCCTGCTGCTGAGCTTGAGAAACTGCTTTAAAACATGGTCAGTCTCCCTTTATTTTAAGAGGTGGCTGAGAACCACATTTACTGGTACAGGACTAATCTAGGTGCTTATCCACTTGTTGGTTGTTCTGGTGTTCCTCAGTAGCCCGACTCTTGGGTACGTGAGCATCTACGTGGCATACTTTGACCACCAGGTTTTGCACTCGGGCAGCGATGTCTTGCCACGGTGCAGCAGCCCAGATGGGTTTACCTCTGCGTTGCCAGTTGCTCTGCTTCCATTGCTGCAACCACCCCCACAGGGCATTCGCCACCATCCATGAGTCAGTATAGAGATAAAGTACTGGCCACTTTTCTCGTTCAGCAATGTCCAAGGCCAGCTGGATGGCTTTCACCTCGGCAAACTGACTCGATTCACCCTCCCCTTCAGCAGTTTCTGCAACCTGTTGTTGAGGACTCCATACTGCTGCCTTCCATCTACGGCGCTTTCCCACAATGCGACAGAACACATCAGTAAATAAGGCATATTGCTTTTCACTTTCTGACAGTTCATTATATGGTGGGGCCTCTTCAGCACGCATCACCTCCTCCTCTGGTGACATTCCAAAATCTTTGCCCTCTGGCCAGTCCATGATGACTTCTAGAATTCCCGGATGACTGGGATTTCCTATTCGAACTCGTTGTGTAATTAGTGTGGCCCACTTACTCCATGTAGCATCAGTTGCATGACGTGTAGAGGAGACCCTGCCTTTGAACATCCAGCCCAGCTCAGGCAACCGGGGTGCCAGGAGGAGCTGTGCTTCAGTGCCAATCACTTCCAAAGCAGCTCGAACCCCTTCATAGGCTGCCAATATCTCTTTTTCAGTTGGGGTATAGCTGGCCTCAGGTCCTTTGTATCCCCGACTCCAAAAGCTGAGGGGTTGACCTTGAGTCTCCCCTGGAGCTTTCTGCCAGAGGCTCCAGGTAGGACCGTTCTCCCCAGCTGTGGTGTACAGTACATTTTTAACATCTGGCCCAGTCCGGTCTGGTTGGAGGGCTACTGCATGAACTATCTCACGTTTAATTTGCTCAAAGGCTGTTGTTGCTCAGGGCCCCATTTAAAATCATTCTTCTTCCGGGTCTCTGCTCTCTGTTTTTACATCCTGGACATGATGTGCTGTGGTATGGAATAACCTCTTTGGTCAGTTTGGGTCAGGTGTCCTGTCTCTGCTTCCTCCCACCTTCCCCTCCTCCCTGGCAGAGCATGAGGCTCAGAAAGTCCTTGGTCAGACCAAAACATTGCCAAGCAGTAACTGAAAACACTGCTGTTATCAGCGCTGCTCCCAGGCCCAAAATCAAAAACACAGCGCTGCACCAGCTACCAAGAAGGAGAAAAATGACTGCTGCTGCTGAACCCATGATGTAAGTGCAGTTAAAGATAAGCAAGAGTAATACTAATTCATGGGGAACAAGGATAGCAAAATGCAAGGAGACAGAGCCTGCATACAAAACCAAGGCAAATAAAATCACAAACCTCTGCCTGTCAAGGAGATTACTTCTTTCTCCTTCAGAGTATAAATCCTGAAAGACAGGCTTTGGGGAGACAAGAATATGGAGATGGAGCCTGGTGAAGTAGCATCTCAAAAGACTCTACTGAAATCAAGCAGAGATCAGCAGGAGCTCCTGAAAGGCATCTTTGAGTGCTGCGAGAGCAGCTAATGCCATTTCATTTTCATTCTTTATAAGAATCATAGCAGGGAAAAAAAAAAAAGAAAGGAAGGGGGAGGTGTAATATGCGCTGTTATTAAGAAAATCAGTGAGAACTGGCCTGACTATAAGACCCATTTCTCCAGCTAGAGTTCCATCATGCTTGTGAGCTCACTTGCACTTGTGAGTATATGCGCCAGACCTTTGCCACTGGTTTAGGATCATTGGCTGCCTTCTGCTGCTTCTGCTGCCTTTGGCAGGGAAAGCCCATGCCACATTGATGTCCCCCGCACAGAACAGAGGGTGGTGGTTGTCTAGCAAACATCTCGGTCATTTAACCTGATTTTGCTGTCTCATCTTTGGCTGTGATTGAACGGTGGCTTTGTTTGTAGCATCTATTTTCATGTACCAGTAAAGCAGCTCATGCCTTACTCGTGATGTTGAGGTGAGAAAGGGTGTCTTTCTGGATGGGGGCTAGGAGGGGCAGAAGGAGTTTGATGGGGATTCTTATTGTCAAGAAAACGGAATGCCAACTGTGTATTGAACCTGGTGAGACTGCAGCAGCATCTCAGATTCTATTTTACTTTGGAGACCCCCTACAGAGAAAAGAAACGATGTCCATTTGTACCAGACTTTATTTTGGGGAAATACACTCAAAGGATACTTCCGTTTGACAGTGCTGAGAGTCGAGATCTGCGGCCACCTACTGGAGCAATATGCGGAGAAATGGGTTTTTCTGCTGTGTTGGACATGAAACTCCAGTAGAGTGTGCAATTCTCCCTTTCATCTGTGGCTTCTCTTCCTTAGCTTTGGGTTATGTTGCAATGCTGAAAGTATCCATCACACCTTCATGTGAGGTCTCAGAACTCTATGGTGCCTGTTTGACGGTTATTCATAAGCTTTTTTAGGAAAGCTGAACTTCATGGACGTGAATACTATGAAAGAAAGGTTTTTTCCCTCTTTCCTACCGCTGTCTTGCACTTAACATTCTTCTGCAACACTGTTAGGAGGCTTTCAGCATATACCTGTGTGTGGCATATTCCTCTTACAAACAGCTTACTGCCTGCTTGCTAGAGACAATATGCTTGACTAGGTGGACTTGGCCTCATGCATTTTCATCCTTTTCTTAAAATCAAAGCAGGTTATACATGAATTCTGCATGTTACATGTGAATTTTGCAGGTTACACGTGAATATGCATCACAGGTCTTCGGGCTTTCTGCTTTAATGCCAATAGGTGCCTTTCAGCATCATCTTCTACTTGTATGACTTCAGAGCCAGGTATGTAGATGTTTGTTAGGAGGAAATGCCACCTAGTCGGCTGCAGACACCTGTATAATCAAGGATCCGTGGTCACTGAGCAGCAGAATATGAATGCCTCAGAGGCAAGTCAGGGATTTACTTTTCTGTTACTTGTGAGCGTAATGAGACTCCTCAGCTACACAAATGGAAGTTAGGAAAACAAGCTTGTTTATTTTAAGTTTATGGAACAGTAAACCTGACTTTCTCCCAGTTCTCAAAGCATTGCTCTGGGAGCAGAGTAAGGTTTTTGGGAGACTTTTTACTGCGTATTTCAGAATGCTTCAAATGCTTTGTTTTCTCTGAAAGTTACTTGCAAAGAAACCAGTTTCTTGTTGCTTCTTCCACATATCTCTTGGTGTTATGAAAATCTCTCTAGTAACATATCTGTAATTACAAAGTCAGACCCTGTTTGCTTTGAAAGGCTGTGCCTGATGGGCAAACAGGTAATTAAGAGTTCCAGCCAACTGTAGCCAGCTTGAGCCACAAAACTGTTCATTTGGGGGGAGCTGGAATAACTGACTCAACTTCAGCCTGCTTTGAAAAACTGAAACAGTTGTTGCAGAATATTGGCCTAAAAACAAAAAACAAAAGAAAATTAAACTGTGCTCACTGAATTGGAATTGTTGGTTCTGGTTTCGTGTTTGAGTTTCCAGAGTTATTTAAGGCTATGGTGAGCTGGGCTTTTTCACCTCTTAATTATCAAGGAAGATTTTCTTTAAGGATTTGAGTCCTTAACTGAAGGAATATGCTCTTAAGATGTGTGAGACTGCAGAAGATCACAACCATCAAGGAAACTAGGAGATAATGACCCTAGTACTGCTGAGATTAAACAGTAAAAAAATGGGGATAAGGCCTTGTCTGGTGACACCGTGAAATACGGTCTGCGGAGACAGACCTGGACATTTTTGCAGTCATGAAGCAGAAAAGAAAGGCTTGTTAACCTTTTTCATCGATCCCACTTTCCTTTACATTTAAATTGGAGTGTGCAACATTTCCTGGTTTTTTGTTATTCTATAATGTTAATTCAGCTGCTGTTGCTAATAACTTTTATGCAGAAAGAAAATCGGTGAAAGCTGATGTGTGATAGACTTTCATCTGGAATTAACAGCCCTTGCCCTCAGTTTCAGAGAAAATATTGTAAGACTTGATTTGTGATAAAGGTAGATGGAATCAGAGGTAGTGTGGCTCAGAAAAGCCATTTTCTGTTGCCTGATGGTGAACTTCTCTGCCTTATTTTGGCCACAGGTGTCTCAAAGTGCGGACGAAGGAGTTAAGAGAAAGCAGAAATGGTTAA
Organism: Myiopsitta monachus; assembly: GCA_017639245.1. Lineage (NCBI taxonomy): Eukaryota > Metazoa > Chordata > Aves > Psittaciformes > Psittacidae > Myiopsitta > Myiopsitta monachus. The sequence continues at coordinate 76,493,507 of CM029920.1, forward strand.
CGCCCCACAAAAGCTTAATATTCCATAAACATTAATGTGGAGAAAGCATGATGGTAGCTGCTCTTGAATCCCCAATGAAGAAAGATAAAGATGTAAGATAAAAATGAAACCTGTTTTGCTGGGCTGCATGCCAGTGGGACCTGCAGTTATGTGCCCATGGTGGGACTGCTGTTGGAAACTGTGTTGAAAAGATGTCTGTGAAGGCATTCTCTGCCCAAATGGGTGGTGAAATACCCTTACTATGGAGTGATTGTGGTGGTTTGTAATAGTCATTTGTAGAGAGCAGCAGCCCTGGGTAAAGTGGTGGGGTTTCATCAGTCTAGTGAGTGGAATGACTCATGTTTTCAGTTTCTGCTTTCACATATGCCTGCACTGTTTATGTTGTATGGATACCACCTGTGGAATGGATCCGCCATGCTGGGCTGCTAAACAAATGGTGCAACTGATTTAAACCAGGTTTACAGGGCACACTGGAGCAACAGATGAAGGACCATCAGGTCCTATTTTGAGTTCTCCTGAGTGTTTTTTAAACTAGCCAAGGCCATTTAGCTAATGCCGTGGTGCTACTTGGAAAAATTCAGCTGACAGTTGTACTTGAGACACAAGCCAGCCAGGTATAGGACACTCACCGAGGTGCGCTCCCAGGAGGCAGGAAAGCATGCAGTGAACAGCAAAAATATAGACAGGGTGGAATATTGCAGCAGAGGCCGGAGGTGGTAACTGGGCCTGGGCTCATAAATCGTGTGGAAACTCTGATAATACCAAGGGTCTCACTGTGAAAGAGGCAGAGATCTTGCTCTGCCTGCCCATCAGAAATGCTTCCCCTTCCCTCCTTTGCCTCTCACTCTTTGCACCTATGCTCTGGTAGCTGGACTTCTTGCTCACCTGGTTTGGTTTTTGCTGCTGGTGTGGTATTAGTTTTACTTGCCTACCCTACAAGGGACAATGTCTTCTTCAAAAGGAAGGTGGAGAGAACTAGGGCAAGGCTCACAAGAAAGAATGTGCAATCTGGGCAAAGTCCTTCCCTCTGCAAAGGGAATGCTGCAAAGTCTAGATTTGCTCAAGCTCTGTGTCTGCCTAATATCTTCGGAGTCAGCAACTGCATTATCTATGCAAGACTTTGCATTTGGGAATGACCCTGCTCTCTTTGCCTTCGGAAAAGTTGTTAAATACACTAGAAACTCATTGTCATGTACCTCAGCCCCCTTTACTCTCATTCAAAGGGAACAGCTATTCCTGCATTCCCCTGGGGAAAAAATACCTGCCAATCCACAGCACTTGCAGGATGTACAGTGAGAGATGAATTTTGCCTGGGGTGGATGGACCCTCTCCTGTGGCATAAGCATCTTTTGCTGTTTGGGTACCGCATAAGACAGCCCAGTAAAAGATGCTGCTGCGATGAGCAGTGCCAGCTGCAGTGATGAACAGTGCCAGCATCTCAAAAACCCTTTAGGCACAGTAGCAGGGTGAAGCCTCCACTCACCTTAAATAAAGTGCGCCCGAGAAGGAAAATACCACCCTATCACTGACAGCTGGCGACAAAAAGCAGCTCTTGGCATTGGCTGTAGCATTGGTGCCCCACTATGTGCCAGGGCTCGCACTGTAAAACCCAGCCAGTGCTGGGAAACAGGGACAAGCATCACTGAAAACTGACGGTGCGCAGCTCGCTGTCTTCTTGTCGAGCACCGCATGCCTGAGGTGCGACCCGTTCTCTTCCAGCACAGGGATGACAGGGGTGGCCCGCCAGGCCGCACCGGCGGGTCCCTGCTCCCCGCCTCCCTCCCGGGGGCGGCCCTGCGCGGAGCACGGGCCCTCCCCGGAGCCCCCCGGCCCGGCTGATGCTGCGCCCGGCGCAGACAGGGGTTAACACCAGCGAGCGGAGACGAGCGGAGGGCGCCGCGCCGCCCCTCGCAGAGCGGCCCCGCAGCGCCGCCGCCCGGCCCCGCCGCCGCCCCCCGCCTCCCCTCGCCGCGCTGCCGCCTCGGCCGCGGCTCCGGCCCCGCTCCGCCGCCTCGCACATGGCCCCGGTAAGTCCGCCAGGGGAAGCGCGGCTCCTCCGCAACGCAAGCGGGGCGGCGCGAAGTAACGGGCCGGCAGCGCGGGGCTGTGCTGAGGCGGGCGCCGCGGGGCTGGGGGGAGCGACGTGACATTGCCGAGGGGCCGGGCACCCCGCGGGGCTGCGGCGCTGGGCGGGCAGGTGGCGAGCGCCGCGACCGGGAGGTGCGCAGCCTGCGGGCAGGGCCGGTGCGGAGCCGGCGGTCGCGGCGGGGATGCGCGGCCCTCCTCGGCCTTCAGACCCCGCAGCTTCGGTGGGAGGGCGGCCCGGAGGGCGGCCCAAAGGCCGCGGCCGGGGCCGTCGTGTGGTGGGGGGCCCGGCCGGAGCTGTCTGGTTAAGGAATCTAGTGTTTGGGTCGCTGAGACCAAATCTGGCAACCCCATGAATGTGGCAGCCCCATGGGTGCACAGAGCCACACGGCGCGATGCGTACCAGGACCCGATGGCGACCGAGGCTGCTGTAAGGGATGCTCCCGCGGTGCCCGACTGCAGGGGATTGGGGTGCAGTCATTGTCCGGGCAGCAGAGGGGATGCAGAGCCCTGGTGCCCCAGGAGGGGATGTGGCAGGTTTGGGTGGTTTCTAGGGAGAAGAGGATGAGCTGGTGTACCAGGTGAGGTCAGAGCAGCCTGTGCTCTATTAGGCATCTCACCCAGTAAGGACTATGACTGGGCAGCCCTCCACGAAAGCAAGCGAGCACTCGTGTTCAAGGGCTTGCACATTTCCCATGTGTGGTCCACCTTCAGCTTTGGGAGAGATTATGCTTCCCAGGACAAATGCAGGACCTGTAACTTTAAGATCATCTCCTGAGGAGCTCTTCTTCTAAGGACTTCCTTCAATAGATAGAGACAGAGCCTGTATTTCACTCAGCTGTCTTTGTGTCACTTAGGCAGCATAGAGGGAACAGACATCCCCAACTCACTTCAAGGGGAGCAAACATCCCTGACGCTCAGTGTTAAGGGGACAAACATCTGTGACCTTCCCTGCGGGGATGTGCTTGGTGTGGTGCACCCGTGAGGAGAGCTGCCTTCGTCCCCTTTCTCCTTGTAGCCCTCAGTGAAATAGATTACAGGAAGGCCAGCAGGAGAAAGAGTGAACAGGGTATTCTCACTTTAACTGTGATCCCCTGAAAGCCGAAACCAATCACTGGAGTTTAGAGTAAGTCTGAGGTAGCTGTAAACTCATTCAGTGGAGATTCAGAAAACTGGAGCTGGCTCTTGCAGATTTCCCACTCTGCTTTTAACAGCAAGTGCTGGCTTCGGATGGCTTCCCACGGGTTTACATACAGCTATGTCCAGTGTTTATAAAAGGGACAGCAGTTCAGCCTGAGTTCCCATAAATTAGAGTCTGGTTTTCTGAGAGAGACAAGAGGAGGTTCTTAATATAAGCATTTATCCTGTGTGTCTCGTAGCATCGTTTCAGAAGTAGCTGACAACCCTGTGCTTAGTTGCAGAGGCCTTCCTGCAGTTAGAGAGCACCCCATGTGTATTTATGTATGTATATTCATACACATACTTCCAAAGAAGATTCTTCCCTTAATGCTTCTGAGCATGAACACTGATGACGACTGGCCAGTGTTCTCCTGCAACATTCATTGAATGACACAACAAACTCCATCTCTCTGCCCAGGACAGAGAACCAGATATGGTGACATAACCCCAAGCAGGAAAAATGGATTATTTTTCCATCATGCCTTGTTCAAGAGCAGCCATCTCCCACATTGAACTACAGCGAGTGAACAGTTTTTGTGAGAGAAGACACTATCTCTTCAATACAGTTATTTTCGATAAGGTAACATCTTTCTTTTTGAATGCTGAGCAATACCATTTCACATACCTGGGTCTCCCACACTTTTGGCCTGGGGAAGCACTGTTGACCTTGATGATGCCGCCTTCTCTTGTTTCTATGTTCCCGTATGTCCTCTCTCGGACAGTGTATCTGTTTCTATACCGTGTAGCACAGCAACAATGGCTGATCCTCCTTAGCTGCTCACTTCTCTCTTCTGTGCCTTTTATCAGTGCTGGTTGCCTGCTGAGACACTCTCACATTGTTCAGGGCCACCAGCAGCTTCCTAGCAGCATCCTGCAACTCTTCCTCTGCCACTGCTTTCCCCATGGTCAGCAACTGAAGTCTCTGCAGTGAACTCTGCACCTGGGTATCTTGTAGCCTCAGAAACAGATCCTGCATGTCAGTGGCAGGCAGGTGTCCTTGCTGCTCCCCACTGGCTCTCACCTCTGTGGCATGCAGGTCAGAAGGATTTAGTTGCATGCGCTTTGACTGTGGCATGCCCACAGTTAAGGAGGTGGGGATCTTCCTTGGCAGGGCTGGAGCCCTGACAACTACTTCCTTGGCAGGGCTGGAGCGGCTTGGCTGGGCGGTTGTGGGACGTAAGGGGAGAAGGGGTGGGGTACTGAAGATGCTGGACAACATGGCATCAGCGCTCATGTCGTTGAAGGCGTGTGTACTATCCAGCTTGGCTTTGCTGTCTCCTGGGCACGCAATCCTCTGTGGAAGAGAAAACACTCCTCTGTAGAGGCAGTGGGCTTCAGGAGCAGGCTGCTAGACACCCCCCTGTTCTGTGGGGTTAGCACTCACTGCGCAGTCCCATCTGTCCCACTCCTACAAAGATGAGCCCAAGAGAGGAAAGAAACCTTCTGCTCCTTTCTTTGTCAAGTCTCCCCATAAATGTCTCCTTGTGACTCCCAGTTGTCTTTCTCTTTACTTTCCTTCTCTTCTAGGCTGCATGAATCACCCTTTCTCCTGCAGTAACCTAGATAGATAGTCTCAACTAGGTTGGGAATGAGAGATGGAGCTAAGGGCTGAACCTCAAAGGTTCATTTTCTTAAAAAACACCTTCTTCAAAGTCTCCTTTTTGGCAAGCGGCTGCAGGTGCCATCTGTGTGAGCTTGGTGTGAGTGCTCCTGGAAGGTGGGCTGCCATGGCTCTCTTGAATCTTTCCTGTATTTTAGCCTTCCTTCTGTTTTCCCACTTCCTTATTTCCAGGGCACCCCCTTTTGCCTGTTGCTTGCCCAGAGCACACTATAGTCTTCAGGAAACAGCTAAATAACTCACCTTAATGAAATACTTTTTCTTAGTACAGCGATAAAAAGAAAAGGTGCAGAAGTCAGGAAAGATGGGACTTTTTGGCAGTTCAGAGCATATGGGCCCTAGAAAGAGGCAAATAAAGACACAGACTCAGCTGTAAACTCCAGTGCTGGGGTCCCACCAGCCCTCAGCTATAATCTCACTGTGGATTTCACTCCATGAAAATCCCCATGGCCATTTGGGTGCCTCCCTGAACCTAGGTGAGAAACTCCATCACTTCTTGGTTATTCTCATGACCATAGGTGTGAGAGGAAGCTAGTCCTAAGGACACGTACATGCAATCAAGTGTGAGAGAGGATGCTCACAAGCAGATGTCTTCTCACTGCAGGATTGCTATCCACCCTTCTCGCCCACCAGCTCTTGAGTCTCCATCTCTCCCAGTGGTCAGCTCAGGGCTGGCCATGGGGGATGCCCACCCATCTGTCTGCCTGCCCTTTAGAGTCATGGTTGTCTTTACCCTCAGGGATGAGTCCGTGGTTTTCATACTCATCCAGCCGCTGGACCAGGGGGTACTGGCAGCCGTACAGTGTGCGAAGGAGGCAGGCGGTGTTGGCACGGCGGGCTGTCTGGAGGAACCTGAAGAACTGGCTGTACTCCTCATCGGAGAGTGGTGTTCCAGGCTGCTGTGCCTTCCCGCCATGGGGGCCGGCATTGAAGCCCAAACCCAAGAGCACTGGTGAAAAATAAAATGTAGGGAGTCACAGAAAGAAGGAAATGCTAACCATGGCACACTTGGAGGAGCTGGAGGGCTGAACCCAGATCTCCGTTGCCTTCTCTGGGTGCATGATCCAACAAATGGAAAATGCAGTAACAGGCTCAAGATAGAGGTCTGGACCTTGGGGAAGCCCTTCTCTGCCCATGTTGAAAGGAATGTAGTGTTTGGTGGCAGTACGTGGCTGAAGGGCCTTCACCAAAGCTCTAGAGATTCAAAACTTGAACTGGGAGAAATGTCTTGGAAATCATGGCTGGAGCTGGGGATGTAGCCCTGTTGTCAGGGTGGAGCAAGGAAACTGTTTCCTATCAAGATTTCAGCCTCTGCAAATTCTCTTCTTCCACATAACTGGGTCTGAACCCCTCGAGTTAATGGAGCATGCTCCAGGGGATGTGTGTGTGCGCCCTTACAGAGGTCCAAGCGTTCACTGAACCCTTATGCAAAACTTAAAGCCAGTTCTTCCCTGTGAAGAACATTATGAAAGCTCCTGAAATCAAACTTGGAGGTTAGATGTGCCCAAAAATAAAAGTTTCATGTGCAATTTTATTTCATCTCCCCTTGCATATGCTTTTTATGCGTTCTTTAAGTACACAGCAACCTACTCTTCTTTCCTAAAGACTGGGTAGCTCCCTCAGTGTAGAGACAGCACCTGGTCTTTGAGGGAGCTGGCTTCCCAGGTTAAACACTAATTCAGGGCATCCGCCTCATTTCCCACAAATTGGAAGATAACGGAAGAATGAGTCAGGAAGATGCTGCAAGGGTAGTTTTGTGGATACTCTTTGAAGAAGTAGGTTTTATTCCTGGCTACACCACAGAGGCTCCTGTGTGACGCTAGGCAAGTACCAGGTTTCTTAGTGTGTTGTTAATGGCATTTTCCTTACCTTGTGGGTTGCCATTTATAGGAATGCTGAGCTCTCTTGCTGTTCTGGAGTCTGCTGTGTGGTGTATTTTGAATGGCAAGTAGGTGCTATATTAGCATATGAATTCTGAGAAACCAGGGCTGAGATAGCTCAAACTGAGATTCTAAAAGTAGCAGATGTTTTTGACTTTAATCCTGCTCTGCCCTCATTTCACCATTTGCAAAATCACTAGAAACCCATTAATAGCTGTAAAGCTCTAAAACATAGAGTATGTAAGAAGTTAATGAGGAAATGAGTCATCCTGTCTACAGCAGAATTCAAATGGGATCAAGTAAATAAATCTGAGTCCAACACTGAATGATAACATACTGAATAGCTGTTCATTAGAAAGGCAGTGTCCATCCAAGGGACTAAAGAAGCCGAAACCCATGTAAAAACATTGAAGCTAGGTAATTAAAGAGCTGGGTCACCATGCCCATGCCTAGGGGGAACAAATCTAACAATGCAAAATGAGTGTGATTCAGGCATGCTCAAAGTTTGATTTTGCAACCTCTGTAATGTTCTCTTAGCATAGGACATTGGGTTTATTTTTGTTAAAAAATAACTTCAAAGCTTCCTCATGGCCTATGTTTTATTAACATCTATGCCAACTTATTAACACCTATGTGTCTGTAGGTGCAGCAGGATCAAAGAAAAGCATGTAACCTTTCCCCGCAAGAGGACAGCAGGGGTTATTGAGCACTTGGTGAGGCAGTAGCAAAGGAGAACACCACACTTTGCCAGGTGCCTGGGTGTGGGTTTGCAGAAAGCAGGGGAATGAGTAGACTGGGGGAGAGTGGACCCCTCCAGGGTCACCTGCTAGGATGGGGCCAGAGCAGCCTGACCCTTCTATCCATTTGTTCCAGCTGTATACCTTTCTGTTTGTCTTTGGTCAAGGTCCTCCCTCAGACCTCTTTCTCCTGTCACTTCACCTGGACAGCTCTTCCCTTCTGCCCTTGCAAGTCACGTCTACATCTGTGCCTTTGTGCTCGTGTCTGCTTTACCCACCCAGCTTCCCCCATCATCACAGCCCCAATCTCCACCTCTGTTCCAGCCTCAGCCCACTTCATCCCACTCCGAGTCCTCCTCCCTGGCTCCTACGTCACTCTCTGGCCCTCCTCGAGGAATAAAATATTAGCTCCAATCAGTGAAGACTGGCAAAGTCTTAATCTCTTTGCGCCTGGGGCATTCAGGGGTGCTCCTGTCTTTTCCTCTTGCCCTCAAATTGCTAAAGCTGAGGAGCCATGGGGAGGGGTAAAGAGCAGCTGGTTTGGTTGCTGTTCCTCACAACCTGGCTTGAAAGAGAGATGTGTCCTACTCACCAAACAAAACCAGACAAACCCATGTGGGTAACATCACGCAGTGAGCGATGCCTGTAACAGCTTGGGACACACTGTGCTGCCAGAGGTGTCACATCCGCTGCTTTGCCCGCCTACCTGTGTCCTCATCCTGCCACACCGGGTTCACCAGCAGCAGTGGAATGTCTGGTGGCGTCACAGACACCTCAGTTCCAGCTGTTGCTCCTGCCCATGCTCCCCTCCGCCTCCCCTTCTGCCCTGCCACTGGGTCTGTGTCCTACCTGGCACCAGGTTTTGGGTTGGGGAAGGCACCAGGGAACTCAGCCCCCCGAACGAGGCTGAGATCAGGCCCAGGCCACCTCCTGCCACAGCGGGGTCTGCCCTCCTTGCTGTGATACCAGGTCCAAACGCAGAGAAAGCCCTCACAGAGTATGTTTGGTTTTCTCAGGTTGATGTCCACTGCAGCTTTCTGTTCTCCATGCCCCTCCTGCCTCCCAGGCTTGTGGTCTTAGTCATGGCTCTCCCATCCCTGGCCAGCTGCGTCATTCATGGGGCGGCCCCTTTGGGACCTCTGTCTGTCTGTCATCATAGGACCTCGGTGTGGCCCATGGCCTCCCCGTGCTACAGGTTCTTATTCCTCATTCAGCCTCATAAGACTGGGTTATCAGTCAGGACACTATCTGGGGACTTGGCTTTATCCAGATATGGTTGTTCTGGAGGCTGGCACCTTGTCCCTGCCTGGTGCTTGGTGGCACTTCAGGTTTCCCATATTTTTTAGGGACAGATCTTTATCACCCATTACAATGTGCTTTTCTGCCATATCCCACAACCTGCCTGGCTCTGCACAACATCAGCTGTCTCCTGCATCTGTTGTCTGCTTTCTGTAGGTGCTCACTTACCATTTTAGGGTGCCTGTTTTGACTACATGCTCACCTTGAACAACAGCAGGGACTGAACCAGAAGGCCATTTCTCTCCTAAAATCAGGAGGATGGTTCAGTAGGGTCACAGCAGCACTGCCTCGTAGGTGGATGGAGGTTGTACAGAGAGGGAAACATTGGCTTCCCTGCCTTTTACCTGGGATCAAAGCCTGCAGCTGCTGCCTGCTGCTGGGAGGATTGGAAACACTCTCTCCCAAGGGGGTGATACCCACTGAATCCATTGTGGAGTAGGCAGCAGGGAGCAGGAAGGATGTGACTCCAAGCTGAGGCAGAGCCAACAGAATGTCAACTTTCCATGTGATTAGGGGGCATCTTTTATCGTGATGGTGTTATACAGGTGGGGAAGTCTTCCCGCTGTCCTTGGGAGGGTCTGGCAGCGGATGCCTATTGTTGTACCCTCCTCTGGTACGCCACTGAGCATCCAGTTCAGTTTTTCTCAGTTTGAAAGCAAAAGATGCTGGTTTACATTTCCTTTTCATTTCTATTGATGAACACGTGCTCATCAGTAATTTTAGACTTGCTCCTAGTGGCACAGTGGGCATCCACATGACCAGAAAGGTCAAACTCCATTGCAGAGCTGGAATTCCCATGTGCAGGTTTTAAGCATTTTCTTTAACCTGTACAGTTCTAGGATGTCACTGAGCCCTCAGCACCTTAAAATGCCTCTAAACAAATGCCACTGAACAAATACAGTGCTGAAGCTAAATGGGTGACCTGATTTTCTATCCCACAAACCCCACTCCCGCGCAGCACACTTCTTTTCTGAACAGAGATCCTTGAGAAGTGGGATTGTGTGTTGGCTGTTAGAACTGGCCAGACTAAACCATCTTGGTGTTCATGCATTAACAGGTGTGTGTGACTGCTTTCCTGCTCGCTGCCAGCCCTGTAAACTCCATCTGGAACAAGACAGCCAAATTGCCATTTTTCTGGAGCACAGGGCAGGACATTCTGCCTTTGGACTGCTCCTGTCGGTAATATGTGAGCAGACCAAAGTATCTTCTCTCATCCAGACCTGCGCATGCCTGGCTGAGCCACTGAGAGCAACCAGGCAAAATACTCCTTGGGTAAAGGCAATAGAGTGTCTGCATCCAGACAGACACAGAAAGCAGCCCAGTTGTGAAGCTGGCATTTTCCCTCTACCAGAACTGCTGAACTGCTTTAAACACATTATGCTCTTACTTAGTTCACTAGGAGGAAAGGACATGGAGGGAAAAGGGTTTGAAGAATTGATGTTTTTCTTACATCAAACTCAGTAGGATGCATTTTTGGTCTTAAAGTGCAGCAGGAGGAACACTGTGACACTTGTGAGAAGGCAGGAAACTGGCAGGCAGCTCTCTGCTGCATGTGTAGTTGACCCTGGCTTTGCTACATGAGCTGGCCCTGGTTATTGGACCTGAACAGCAGTGTCATGGTGTGCATGGCAGGACAGACAGACCCTGACTCATGTCTCTGGGTGTCATTTTCCTCTGGTCTAGGTTGCTTTTGTCTCCTAAATACTTAATCTCCTGTAATCTCACTCTACAGCACCACTACTACAATGGGTATTTATTACATCTGTTTTCTTTCCTCTGATCAGGATCTGCGGTCACCAATGGTTTAAACCTCCTGGATGGTGTGAAGAGAAACAGCTTTGTGGCCAGAAGCAGTGGAACACTGAGACAGCAGAGAGTTTGCTTCCCAGGTGAGAAACTGAACAGAGCATGTCTGGGAAGGGGAGAGAAGAGCTGAGTGCTGAAAATTTGGTGCATGCTGTGCTGCATGCTATGCGCTCGTCCTACCTCCTCTGCTCCTGTACTGTAAGGATTCTGCTTTCAGGAGGATTCGCAGGCAAGGTACGATAAAAATGAAACACGCTCTGCGGGTATCTAATATCCTTTCAAAAAGACCCTATCCAAATGGAATTAAATCCTGTGTGTTTTCAGCAAAGACTACACTCAGAAAGCACAGCTAACCAAAGTGTGGCTTTTCTTCCTTTCACACTGACAATGTTTCTAATGCTTTATTGGTCTTCTGCCTTGAGGTGCATGCCTCGGGCCACTGCTGTACCTTTATTTGTACTACAAACGTTTTTCAGCCCTGAGTGTTGTAAACAAAACTTTGGGAATCAGTATAACCAGTGCAGTGGTGTCTTCCAAAATCTGCAGATCACCTGAAACCAAACCCGAGGGGTTTATCCTGCTGCATTCACTTCATATTCTGACCTTCCACAAGTAAGAGGATGATGTTAACTCTGTAAGCAGTGCCGTCCAGCTAATCGGCTTACCTCATGCTCCAGCATCCATTTCTGAGGTGTGTTCTCCTTATAACTAATAAAAAATCAGAAAGCTCTGAATGTTTCAGTCTAATTGTTCATTTCCGTGCTTGATTAATAGAACAGTTTATCTTTCCACTCACTTGCCTATCTGTTCTGTAGACAAAATCTACATACAATTTGCGGCAGAATATGTAGTGCTTTCTTTTTAAGGAAAAGGGCTATGACTGGAAAGAAGAAAGAAAATAGTCTACTTGGCAGGGGTGGATGCTCCTGTGGTGTTGGCTGCTTCCTTCCCTGATTAAGCGTGGGAATGCTGGAAGAAGAGCAGTGATTCATAAGCAACAGGAAGAGAAGCAGCTACAGTAGGTGGTGTTGAGGAGAGCAGCAATGACGTTCCTCTAACCTTGCTAGACATGGGAACTGTGAGGACAAGCAAGTGACAGGCTTTGTCCTTTAGGGCTGTAACTTTTTGACAGAGGACCCTTTCTGTGACCTGTGCAACAGTGGCTGCCCATCCTTGGGTCACATTGCCCTCTCATACTCAGTCTCTGTGCCCTCTCTCTGCCCAGAGCAGATACTGAGGAGCTGGCTCCTGTGCTGTTAGCTAATGGTAGCTGATGTGCTGCAGTTGCCTTGTTTGGCCTTCTCCCTCGAGAAGCAGGGGGTTATTCATTGCTAGTTCCTCTGTTCACTCCAGCAGGTGACAGGACCATGGGCGACACACAGAAGGGCAAGATTCATCAGGGAAGTCCTGTGAGAGCTGAACTGCATCTGTTCCCCTCCAGAATGCTGAAAGGAGATACCCTCCAGGATGCTGATCAAAGACATGACTGCAAGCAGGAGCTGGAGATAGAAAGTGAGGTGGAGACATCTTATGGAGAGAGGGGGGCAATGGTAACTCCCTGTGGGATGGAAGTCTGGGAGTGCGACAGCAGTGGTAGAGCCCACATGAGCAAGGTTATCATTGCTGGCGACAAGCCAGACCCAACCATTTGTGGGAACGGTGCCATTTGGATACAGCAGATGGGAGAGAAAACCTATGAGTGCCCTGAGTGTGGGAAGAGCTTCAGCCGGAGCTCATACCTAAGCCAGCACCAGAGGATTCACCTGGCAGAGAAACCCTTCAGCTGCTCTGAATGTGGGAAGAGTTTCACCCGCAACTCGGACCTGATCAAACACCAGCGGATCCACACTGGAGAGAAGCCGTACCAGTGCAGCGAGTGTGATAAGACCTTCAGCCAGAGGTCCAATGTGATCAGGCACCAGCGGACCCACACAGGAGAGAGACACTACCAGTGCAATGAATGTGGGAAGAGCTTCAGCCAGAACTCACACCTCATTGTCCACCAGCGGAGCCACAAGGGTGAGAAACCCTTTAATTGCCCACGGTGCGAGAAAAGCTTCAGCGATCGCTCCTCCCTGATCATACACCGGAGAGTCCACACTGGAGAGAAGCCCCACAAGTGCCAGGAATGTGGGAAGCGTTTCCGGGACAGCTCGGCCATTATTCGGCATCAGAGGATCCACACAGGAGAAAAACCATATGAGTGCACCGAGTGCGGAAAAGCCTTCCGGCAGAGCTCCTCACTGGTGACCCACATGCGAACGCACACAGGTGAGAAGCCCTACAAGTGCCCCATGTGTGGAAAGGGCTTTAGCCAGAGCTCAGCACTCACCACTCATCGCCGGATCCACGGTGGGGCAGCCTTGCCCATATACCATAGTAGCCTCCTGCCCAGCCCCTACCAGTGTGCTGAGTGTGGCCGGAAGTGCAGTGACCACTCCACCCTGGCCAAGCACCAGAGCACGCATGCTGAGGAGCGGCCCTACATCTGTGTGGAGTGTGGGGACAGTTTCCGACGGAGCTCAGCTCTCAATGTGCACCTGAGGATCCACAGCGGGGAGAGACCATACAAGTGTGAGGAGTGTGGAAAAGCATTCAGGCACAGCTCAGCCCTCGGTGCCCACCTGAGGATCCATGCAGGAGCCAAGCCCTACGAGTGCAGCGAGTGTGGGAAAAGCTTCCGGAAAAGCTCAACGCTTAAAGTGCATCTGAAGATCCACACGGCCAAGAAACCTTATAAATGTATGCTGGGAAGGAGAATGCTCACTTCCAGCTCACTTCTGCCATAGGGTTGCGGTGGATGTTCAGAGCGGGAAACAAAAGAAGTGACTGAGGGTACCTGAAAAAGGTGGGAGATGAGACCCACGTTGGGAAGAGACTGACTGGAGACATGGTAACTGGTGTCAGGCCTTGGTGCCAGTGGCACAAAAACCATTAGGAGGTCTGGAAGCAGGGAGTCAGTCGTAAGAGTCAAGTGCTGGTGGTTTAGGAAGAGTGCAGAGAGCCTAAGGAATGGGCACCAGCTTCTGGGTAAATTGGGGGCTGTGAACATGTGGCAGAATAACAACTGGGAGAATCAGGCTTGTAAAATAACTTTACAACTAAGGTGAAGATCAAAATACAAAGTTCCAGGTTGGTTTTGACTCAAACCTTCAGCTTGTTAGACACTGTGGTAGTATTAGAACTCTTTATTAGCTTCCCTTACTTTTCATGAATGTAGTTGGTTAACCCAGTGTTTGACAAGGCATTTCCAAATCTTTTGAGTCTGAGACTTTGGAGCTGAACTTCAACCTGTTTGTCTTTTCTAACTCTTTTCCACATCTTAGAAGGGACAATGAATTCCTACCTCTGCACGCAAAGCCTGAGTGACATGATAGCTGAGCAACACAAAACTGTCATGGCTTTCCCCACGAAACAGGGATGCGTAAGCACTTCCAGTTGGAACGCTGCCTGTGGCAGCTTCTCCTAAATTTGTCCTTGGTGGTTTGGAGCACCTTCCAACTTGCAGTATGAACAAAACATGGGCAAAAGTGTGGCCTTACCTTGTTTAACCAAAAGAAATGTCCTCCCCCCGATACCCTAGTGTGAACTGGTACACGATGAGTTCTTACTGGTAGTCCAGAGACCGTTGGCAGTTTTGTAGTCTTTTCTATGATACTCTTCTTTAGCTCACTACTGTTGGTAAAGTATTAACATATAAAGTTCAGCATTATGAGTTAGGAATTACTGTATTTGCATTTGTTACCATGTGTATCCATACATGGCTGTGTATTACATAACCCCCCTCTATACTGGTATGTTTTATTACTAGCGACATGTTTCTACCCGGAATAAAACCTTTTTTTCCCTCTGTATAATCCAGTTTCCTGTCCTTGCTTACAAGGGGTGTTAGCTTACCAAGAGAGATCGGCCCCACACCGATTCTGGTGTGGCGAGGGGCACCCTGCCCAGGCCGGGGAGGGGCTCAGGCGTGGCTTTCCTCCTGCGGGTCCGGCGCTCCGCTGGCCGCAGCCCACCAGCAGGACGGCGGCGGCAGGGTAGGACTGACGATGGATAGGAACCAGGACTTAGTGAAGGCAGAGTCACCCAGTGCCACGGAGCAGGAGCCACGGCCTAGGCGAAGGGCCGACGGGCCCGCCACCCCTCCCGGCAGAGAGCCCCCCACCTCCCTCAGGGCAGGGCCCACCGCCCCGCTCTACGAGAGAAGAGCCGAGCCTTCGCCCGCCGCCGGAGGAAGGGCGGCCCTTCCGCCCCGCGCCCGCCGTCACCGGCGCGTCACGGGAAGAGGGCGGTGCGTCTCGGGCGCTCGGTTCGAAGCGGCGCGGCGGGATGGAGGGCGGGGAGGCCGCTGCGGCGGACCCCGGTGGGCCGCGGTTCCCGTTCCCCTACACGCCGTACCTCATCCAGGAGCAGTTCATGGCGGCGCTGTACGGCGCGCTGGAGGCTGGCAGGGTCGGGATCTTTGAGAGCCCCACGGGCACGGTGAGCCTGGCTGGGAGGAGCGCAGAGGCCCCTCGGGGTGGGGGGGGGTGAACAGGCCAGGTCTGGGTGTCATCCCGGTGAGGAGGGCCCGTCACCGAGCGGGCCGCCGCTGCGGAGGGGCAGAACCTCACTCACCCTGTGTGTTGTCCTGTGGCAGGGGAAGTCACTGAGCCTGATCTGTGGGGCCCTCGCCTGGCTCCGAGACTTCGAGCAGAAGAAGCAAGAGGAGGAGGCGCGACTGCTGGCACCCGAGGAGAGCGGGCAGGAGGGGAAGGAGTGTCCCGCCTCGGCTGGGCCAGGGCACGCCGAGAGCCAGGGCACCGCTGGGGAACCGGACTGGGTTACAGCATTTGTGCAGAAGAAAGAAGAGCGGGACTTGGTGGACAGGCTGAAGGTTGAGAAATGCAGTGGTGGGACAAGGGGGAACGGCTTTATCTACAGGAGGGTAGATTTAGATTAGGAATAAATTCTTCATTATGAGGGTGGCGAGGCGCTGGCACAGGTTGCCCAGAGAAGCTGTGGCTGCCACATCCCTGGCAGTGTTCAAGGCCAGGCTGGACAGGGCTTGGAGCAACCTGGTCTAGAGGAAGGTGTCCCTGCCTATGGCAGGGGATTGGAACTGGGTCATCTTTAAGCTCCTTTCCAACCCCCAAACCATTCTGATTCTATTAAATGCTTATGTGTAGAGGACATGTAAAATCACAATGTGTGAGGATCAGAAAGGCTGATATCCTAGAAAAATGCATGAGTCAAATGTTGGTGGTGGCCTTTGTCTTTCACAGTGTTTTGTTTTGGTTATGAGAGGTGAGACATTGCCACACAGGCTGCATAAGATAGGAAACTATATTGCTCTAAACATGGTAACATATAATAGGCATGCACTCCTGGAGGAAAGGATTGTGTACTGACAGTTGGTTCGGATTTTTCTAGGACAAAAATAGGAAATGGGAGTTACACGCAGGGTTTAGGACTGGATACACTTCATCCTTCCTTTGCTCTCCGTTTGTTTTAGGAAGAGCAGATCAGGAGGAAAAAGCGAGAAGATCGTCTTGAGAAAATTCGCAATAATGTACAGTTAAAATATGCAGCAAAGAGGAAGGTGAGTTATCCTGAGGAGGTCACAGCTTTCTGGTTTGGTTTCCTCAAGTGTAGTTCATATTTACTTATGTCTGTGGCTTCACATGGGATTTTCCAACCCTGTTTGTCTGTTTGGGATGTGGGGAGCCCTTTGTGTTCGGTTCCTGAAATTGGCCATCCAAAAGGTTTGGGGAGACATTCTGTTTAAAGTGCAGACATGAAAAACTGGTTTTATGTAGAGAATTTCCTGTGACGATGTTTGTGTGTGGATACAAAGGGTGTGTGTTCTGACGGCCTTTTGGCCCTCTGCGTTTGTTTCAAAAGCTTTAATACTTGGATGTTTCTTTATTTTGAAAGCTCTTTATTTTATGAGCATGTATGAACAATGTGTACTTCTGGAATAAGACCTGTAGAACTGTGATTAAATTTAAGATCATGGGAACAGAAGGCACCCACCCCACAAAAGAAAAAGCCAGGTCAGGCTTCAGTTGTACTTTGCTCATCACAAGGGAACAATTGCGTTTGCTTTCTTTCATAGCAAATGTGATTGTACTTTCCAGGTATGTCTCTTTTCTACATATAAAAAGTTCACAGACATACTTTCCTGCCATTTAGATGGGTGAACTGGCCCCAGTACTCTTGAGTGTAAGAGCTTTTTGATAGTATGAGTCAAACTTCCCAGAAATACCCACATTGGGCCACTTAACAGGCAGATTTATTAGGATGCCAGGGTATTAGTTTCTAGTGTGCTCCATCTCAAGTGCTCTGTTATGTTTTGATCAACTCCTGTCATAGAATCATAGAATCATAGAATAGTTAGGGTTGGAAAGGACCGTAAGATCATCTAGTTCCAACCCCCCTGCCATGGGCAGGGACACCTCACACTAAACCATGCCACCCAAGGCTCTGTCCAACCTGCCCTTGAACACTGCCAGCGATGGAGCATTCACAACTTCCCTGGGCAACTCATTCCAGCGCCTCACCACCCTTACAGTAAAGAATTTCTTCCTCATATCCAATCTAAACAAAAAAGCATATGGCAGGAATAGCAAGGGTTCAGAGGTGAACAGCAAATAAACAAGTGGAACAAAGAACTTTCATCCCTTAAAAGAGGATGAAAAGCGTATGAAATGAGAAGCATGATAAAAAAAACAAGAAAGCAAATGAGAGAGTATTATAGAGATTAGGAAAAGCAGCTGATTCATGTCCTCTGTAGTGCTCACTAGCAGCATTTCTTCGTAGTGCCATGGTAAAAAATGCTTATTGACATTGGAAGATATTGTTTTCGGAATGAAAAAATGAACTCTTCTTTTTCAGGACACAAAGTTGATCAGAAGACTATTCTTCAACAGTGTAATGGAATTTTAGTAGAGCGCTAGACTGCATTAGGAGAGGAGACACATAACTGGAGAAAAAATGGCAAGAGAAGCCTTGAGCCCTGCATTCTAAAGTGCTTAGTTTATCCTTGCTTTGAATTGAGTGTGGACAGAGGGTTTGATTATGTCCTTATATGTTTGGTTGGGTTTATTTACACACCATTTTTTTTTCCTCAAGCAGGCATCTCTTATGGGCCACTTTAAGCAACTAACACTGGATTATGTGGATATTGTAATTTCAGAATCTATTAGTTCAGTGGGCTTTCGCACAGGAGGTTCTTTATGTTTCCCCTCCATATATGTCTGCGTGGGCAAGTCTTTGCTGGTGGCAGCTGTGTTCTGGGGGGCTGAACAGCTTCAGACAGCCTTGGTGCATTTGTTTGTCCTGCTGGGGATTCCCCAGCAAGCCATTCCCTGTGTTACTTGCAAGGGACTCTGCTATCTTCTGACCTGTCCACAGCATGAAGTGTGGAGTGTGCTGCCTTTCTTTCTGCATGAGCAATAATGTGATCATGTGTTCCTTTCAGAGATCTGAGGAGGATGAGACAAAGCGCCTTCTTCAGCTCAGCAAGGAGGTTCTTTCAGAGGGAGCTGGAGATGCTCTAGAGCAGCTGGATCATAATGAGGAGGAGCTGATTCTTGCTGAATATGAGAGTGATGAAGAAAAGAAAGTGGTATCTGGGTAAGGACAGGGACTAAATGAGTACCTTTGGCTTGCCTTGATTTAAGAGATCTCACCTGTGATTGTGCACATCTGGAGTTTATCTCCAGTTCAAGCTGTGGTTGTTCTGGTGGGTTCTTTGTTTTAATTGGTTGGTTTGGTATTGTGGGAGGAATTTTGTTTTGGGTTTCTCTTAAACTTTTTTTAAAGGCTGATCAGAGTGACCTGAAGTGATTTCTGAGAAAGTGCACCTTAGTTAAAATGTGTGGCGATGTCCTGCCTTTAACCATGTCCAGTTTCCCAAAGGATGCCCCTGGATGTGGAGTGAATGGCTTGAGATCAGGTTCCTTGCATTTGAAAAGCAAAATAGAACTCAGGGCTTCAGGAAGCTGTCAGTCCTGCAGATTAGCATTGGCACCTTTTGGTACTCTAAAGAGAGAGGTGTTCACATTTCTAGAGGCTGAGCTTCAGCGTGAAAACCCCATGTGCACTTTTCTCTCTCATACGTTAGCTTTATGCAGAAGGCCAGAAGCCATGCTTCAGCATGGAAAGTCAAATACATTTAACATACCAATTTACTAATTAGTATCTAGACAGATCCTTCTGCCTTAAAAGTTTCAAACCACTGCTTCTTTTATATGTTTATCAAACATTAAGCTGCTGTTGCCTTGGAGGAGCTCTGTAGCTGCTAAGTATCTTCCTGAAGCTTTTCTTTATGCAGTAGCTTGAGGGTGGTAAATTGTCTCTAAAGGGAAAGTTTTACAAAAATAAATAAGCTCACCAAAGAATAGTACAGCACTGATTAGCTTGTGCCCGGGGCTTAGAAGTCTCAGATTTAAAAGAAGGAAAAATAAATCTTGAAGTTGCTAAAGACACAGCCCTACAGACGTGGGTTTTTTAAGGGCAAGACTTGACTAGATTGTGCACGCTTACACTGTTCTTAAGAAGTCGATTTTTCTCTTACATCCTGAGTTAAGATCTGAGGCTTTTCTTGAGATGACAGAACCGTCTCTCTTGAGACCTCTCTCTTGAAGTAGAGCATCATTTGATCCTAAGTACCAGTGATCTGCTGAAAGGAAACTGTTTGAGTTTTCTCTTTTCTTAGGCTGGAAGAAGATGATGATGATTTGGAAGAGGAGCATGTGACTAAGGTGAGATGAGGAAAGGAAATAGTGCTGCCTTGTAGAACAGCGTAGGAGTGAGCAGAATGATGGCTTCCTTGCACCCGTCCCAGAGTCATGCAGTACAGGACTGAGGAACTAGCATTCATGACCTGACAAGTTTGTTGATAGTAGCAGCCAGTTCTGCTATACTCATCTTTTTGGCAACACTGGCTGTCTGAGCAGCTTGCCCTGCTAGCATTGCTGAATTTTTGCTGTGGCTTGCTGTAAAAGCACACAGGAAGAAACAGTTTTTTATTACTCTTCAACAGTGAGTCCCTGGTTTTATAGGGGGTCTTGGGAAATTAAGTGGAACCGAAGGCAAATGCATAGGAGAAAAGAGAGATAAGGGTGTTTGCCTTAACAGTTGCAAGGTGATACTCAAACATGTGCCTTCCCTTGAAGGCTTGAGCACAATTAACTTTGTAGAAGTGCTTGGCTGCTTCCTTGCAGGATTGGTTGTGTGTGGGAGATTGGCTTCCATGTTCTTCTTGTCTTCCCTTTGTTCTTCCTCATTGTAGATCTACTACTGCAGCCGCACTCACTCCCAGCTGTCTCAGTTTGTGCGTGAGGTGCAGAAAAGTCCTTTTGGTAAAGACACACGTCTGGTTTCCTTGGGATCCAGGCAGGTATGTGCTATTGTTCACAAGGGACCCAGAGCGCATGTTGACTTACTGTGAGAGACCTTGTGACGAGGGGTTGTGTGGCTGTGACACCAGAGAAGGTATCTTGGGGTTTGACTGAATCTCCTGTTGAAACCCTAAAGCAGCTGTGGGTCATGACACAGATACGTGTGTGATGGATATTTTTGTGTGAACTGTGTTTTGGCTGTTTACCCATTGATGTAAATGCAAAAATCTCTTACCTTTTCAGATGTGCAACGTAACAGATGTCTGATTCACTGGGAAGGTGCTCCTCTTAGTTCTGGCAGCACTTTTTAGGCGCTGTTGTGTAGCAGTGAGCCATCTCAGTGCACCTTTTCTCATTTTTTAACTCCCTGCTAAGGTTTTCTGGGTTTCAAGCATATTTGTAGCAGTTAGTGTGCACAATGTCTGACCAATAGACTTACCCATTTTTGTTTCTGGGCTGAGATTGCTTTAAAGAAATCTTCTATTTTACAGAAAAGGGTGCACGTGGAGCACTCAGTTCTTAACTGACCCCCTATCCCTTCCTCTCTTTGCATGTCCAAGAACCTGTGTGTGAACGAGGAGGTGCGACGCCTGGGGGCTCTCCAGCTCATCAATGACCGCTGCATGGAGATGCAGAAGAACAAACATGGTAGGAACACTTCCAGCCTGGGAAAGCTGTTGCTGATAAAGCTGGTGTGAGAGTCTGGAGGCAGTGGGCACTGCCATTCAGTTCTAGCAAGAGGGTGGTAGAAGCTTAAAACGGCAGGTTGGAGGAGCAGAGCTGGAGATCCTCAGCACTTTTCTTGACTTCCAGGCTAGGACACTGAAATCTGTATGCATTTTCTGCATGTCTTAAGTTGGTCAGAACTTATGCAACAGGAGGATAGTTGTCTTTGTAACTGAGCACTAGAAGTGTGGGAAAGCATCACATGGCTAAATCAAACTGTCAAGAATAGTGTCCACTGTGGAGATGCTCAATAACTTTTGAATTGATAAGTCACAAGTGTACATGACTATCCTGGGTTCAGCAGCAGCAGTCATTTTTCTCCTTCTTGGTAGCTGGTGCAGCGCTGTGTTTTTGATTTTGAGCCTGGGAACAGCGCTGATAACAGCAGTGTTTTCAGTTACTGCTTAATAGTGTTTTGGTCTGGCCAAGGACTTTCTGAGTCTCATGCTATGCCAGGGAGGAGGGGGAGCCGGGAGGAAGCAGAGACAGGACACCTGACCCAAACTGACCAAAGAGATTATTCCATACCACAGCATGTCATGTCCAGGATGGGAAAACAGAGAGCAGAGACCCGGAAGGGTGGTTGTGGACTAGGGGGTTCGCTGCTGGGGTGTGCACTGGCTGGGTCGGGCTTGGTGAGCAGTTATATTCTCCTTGTATTTCTCTTGTATTATTACTGGTGGTAGCAGTAGTGATTAGTGTCATACCTTAGTTACTAAACTGTTCTTATCTCAACCTGTGGAAGTTGCATTGTTTTGATTCTCCTCCCCATCCCCCTGGGACTGGGGGAAGAAAGAGGGGGAGTGAGTGAGTGAACGAACTGGGTGATTTATTGAGGGGCTCAAACCAGGACAGTGACAAAGCCTGCTTTGAAATGCAGGAGGTTCTGCAAAGTGGTTATTTCCATTTATTGTATGTGTTGCTGATAGCTTTCTTTTGATTTCTGCTGTTAGAAAAAAAGAGTGATGAAGAGAATGAAGGGAAGAAGAGACGTGTAAGTCGCGCCATATGCCCATTTTATTCATACGAGCAAATGCAGTTTCTCCGTGATGAAGTTCTAGTGGAAGTGAAGGATATTGAGCAGTTGGTGGCTTTGGGAAGGGAGACCAAAGCCTGCCCATATTATGGGAGTCGATACGCCATTTCTGCTGCACAGGTAAGATGTACACAGTGTCAGCAGTATTCATGCTAGGGTATCTAAGAATAAACTAATGGCCTGCTCTCTCCAGTACTGTAAATATCGTGGGAATTTGTAAGCAGCCTGTATTTCTGTCAGCTGTAGTTACGCTGAGAAAGCAAAGAAAAAATGAGAAGATCCATTTGAAATGAATAGGCTGTATGTCTCAGCATTCTGAAATACTTGAAAGGCTCAGTAACTCTTGAAGCAATACTGAGACATAGGTGTCATCTTAGCTCTTCTCGCCACTCTTCTTCCTGGCTTGGTTCTCTATCAGAAGACATGCTTTCAGTGCTTCAAAGGAGATTCAGAATGTAACCTGAGCTGATAGGCAATTGTAATGTAATCATTTCTCTTCAGCTTACACCCTCTTAAGCATATGTTCCTGTCTCTCCTCCTACCTTTCTCATAATTAGAGTAAGTAACTTGACTGAATTCTGTGAGGCCATCTAATACAGGCCTTCAGTCAGTGGTTGTAGAGCACCCTAAGGTCATAAGGGTGAGGACCGGAATCAGGGCAGTGTGTGCTTCTCCTGTAGCTGGTGGTGCTGCCCTATCAGATGCTCTTGCATGAGCGTACCAGGAATGCTGCTGGGATCAAGCTGAAGGACCAGGTTGTTATCATTGATGAGGCCCACAACCTCATAGACACCATCACCTGTATCCATAGTGCAGAGGTCAGTGGCTCTCAGGTGAGTCATAGCCTGCTGTGGTTAATGTGAGCTCCAGCAGGGTGCCCTTTCTTTACTCCTTAATAACAGCTTCTTTTTGTGTTCATGTAGCTGTGCTGTGCCCACTCCCAGCTGCTGCAGTACATGGAGAGATACAGGTGAGGATCTTGGAGGAAGGTAGCACAACAGTGGCAGGCAGTGTGGATGCTGTGGTTTCTCTCATGTTTACAAGGTCTTTCTTGCTTTTCCCTGGTGGAAAGTAATTTACATTAATACTTTTGCAGATGAAAAGCCACTTGCTTTATTATCTTTGTCTAGAATCCACCTAAGTGTGACTCCTGGGGCTGGTATTAAGCGGTGAGAAGGGGGATACTGTGGGGATTCTGCTTTTTCTTTATGCTCTTACTTCCTTTCCCAATATCTCTCTCTAATCGCTCCTGCTTTGCGAATCAGCTTTTCAAAAGATTCAGTCTTTCTATGTCTCTCCTGGACCGTAGTCTTTCATGTGCTGACTGGTGTTACGAGAGAGGCAGTAAGCTTTGGGAAGGAGGAGGAGGAAGCTATATGTGGCTTTTGGCTCTGCACCTCGTCATCCCTGCAGTGGCTGATCATTGTGATCAATGCTAATATGCTGGAATTTGTGGAGCATTATTGCAACAGGACCTTGAGATATCACTGCCATTGCAATAAACAAACTGTGATTAATGTGTGAGGAGAAAGGTAATGGTAGGAACACTGTGGGGTGCGTGGGTGAGTGCTTTGGGCTGACCTCAGGTGGGATATCCAGAGGTCGGTGCCCTGTCACAAACAGGGGGAGTGAGCCTGGGAGAAATCGTTCTTGGTTCCTGTCTCCCCCAAATGAAGGGGGGCTCAGGTGCTTGTTTTTGCAGCTCAATTGCTTGCGTTAGTCCGTGGAGGTGTTTTGGGGCCTTATATCTGTCTCCTTTTTCATAGGAAACGTTTGAAGGCAAAGAACTTGATGTACATTAAACAGATCCTGTATTTGCTGGAGCAGTTTGTGGCCATGCTGGGAGGTAAGCAGACCTGTTCTGTCTCCAGGGATGCTGACAGGCTCTGAGCTAGTTGGTGCTTCCTCAGGGCACTGTCCATCCCCCTGCAGAGACTGTGGGGAAATGTTGCTCATGTATAGGTTTGGATGTCAGTGATTGTATTTCTCGGGCTGTTTTGTAATATGGGGATGCTGACTGGTGGCTGCCTGATCCCCTCTCATTTGGTTAGCTGGGGAGCAGCAGATGACATCATAGGTTGGTAGAGACAGTTTGCTTCTCTTTCTGTGTGGTTTTCAGGTCTGATTTTGGTGGGGATGAGGTGGGTAACTAACTGAGGAACGCAGCAGATGTGTGAGAGTAATCAGGACAGTACAAGACCTGCACAGAATAAATGTGGCTCGCCTGGTAGCAAGGCCTCTACCTGTGTCAGGTGCACCTCACAGAATGAATCTTTCCTGAGTAGTGTTTTTCCTTTGAGAGAAAATACTTTGCTGTGATTTTAAATTCACTGGAATTTGCAGGGCTTCTTCCCTCTAAGGATCTGTTTGCTGGACCTCAGCGTGTCTTGAGGAGAGAGAACCTGTCATAAAGAACTTCCTCCTTGCCCAGGGGAAATGCAGCTCTCTGGTGCAGGGGCCTGGTGGTGCTCTCTCTCTGCTTTTCTCTCAAATCAATACTTCTCTTCCCGCTCCATTCCTGCCACTCTTCTCTTACCCACGCTCAGTTAAATGCTTTCATTAGAAAGTGCAGCCTGTGTACAGCTTCATGGTTCAGGCTGCAAGAGCGAAGTGTGAGGTGGGTGTTAAACACAAGGACACAAAACACAGTGAGTGGCAGCAATTAATTCTGTTCTGGCTCTCTGGGTCTGGGCGTGGAGCTCTCCTCAGTATTTCCCCTCTTCCCGATTGCCTGATAGACTGTGAGCCTTCCAGCTCCCTGCTGCTGCATTGAGGAGGGGTGAAGGATGCACTGCAGTCCCTGTCCCTTCATCTTTGCAGCATGATGACTACATGGTATGGGAGCATTTGTGTGCACCCACCCTACCTGCTGCCTCCTGCTGCAGAAGGAATGTAGATGGTGTTCCTTAGGTGCAGCAGAGCACTTGCCCCTCAGTGTAGGGCTGCCCTACAGAGGAAATTAAAACTGAGCAGGAGCTGATGTTTGGTCTGCAGAGCTACATTTTGCAGATCTGTAGTTATTTCTTGGGTTTTGTTGTGGTGTGGTGTCACTTTCAGCTCAGCTGTTAGTCTCTTGCTTCATTTTAAAGACAGGCTTGTTAAGCCTGCCTTGAATTGGTTTCATGTTTTACAGGGAATGTGAACCAAAATCCTAGCTGTCAGGCTGTTTCCCAAACAGGTAAGGCTGGAGTGAACACCTGGGGTATGCAGCCATCATCAGGGACACTGCCCAGACATCAGGCAGGGCAGTGAGGGGCTGCAGACCCAGGAGCTAATAATTTTGTTCTCCTTTTTTCTCCTTTCTTTCAGGGACAGTGCTAAAATCCATCAATGACTTTCTGTTTCAGAGCCACATTGACAACATCAACCTCTTCAAGGTAATGCAAATGCTGTCATCTGCTAGGGCACAGGTGGCAGTGACTTTGCTCAAGGTTATCAGGAAGCGTGTGTGAGAGGTGGAAGTAGAGCCAAGGCCCACATGGCAGAACCTGCTTTCTAGCAGACTCTCCCTACTTTCCCAGTGTATCGATCTCTGCTGCTGCTGTCTGGGTAACTTCATTGAAGCTGGACAAGTGGTCTTGGGGTTTGGGGGAAGGAAAGAATTAAACATGTATAAGTGCAGAGGGTGTCTGTAGGCAAAGCTAAACTGTAAGGTTTGAGGATGCAGAAACTGTACCACTCCAGTAACTTACCCCATCCCTCAAACCTCCAAGCACAGCACCTTAGCCCCATGTGCTTCCACTCTGGAAGCAATGCCTTTGTGCTAAACTGTTGTCTGGGAGAAAACACAACAAACTGTGCACCCCTCCCCAAAAGCACAGCAAGAACAGCAGGTGATACCCCTGATGCTCAGGGACCAAGGGCAGTAGGATGGGAGAAGGGATGCTGAATGCCACTTCATTTTTCTGTCTTCCTCCAACAGGTTCAGCGTTACTGTGAGAAGAGCCTCATCAGTAGGAAGGTACTGCCCCTGAGGATTTGTGGTCACCTGGGCTCAAATGCTGTTTCACACACTGAGTTTGAAGTGGAAGATGCAACAACTGGGGCGGGAGCTTGTCTTCTCCACCCTGCTCTGCGAACAAAATGGTTCCTGCAGAAAGCACTATATGGGCAGATTACCTTATACAGCAAAGAAACAGGCAATATGGTGTATTCCAGCCGGTGCTAATGCTGTGCTGCTTGGCCTCAAACCTGCCAGCCTGGTCAGCTGCGCTTCACTGGAGCAGCAAACATCAGAGGCTTGTTTTGGTTTTGATTCAATGGGTGGAGGAAAGTAACAGAAGCTTTGGGCTGCGCTGGTAGATTCTGATTGGGTTGGTATGCAAGCACCTGCCAAGGAGCTTTATCTGTGGCGGGTGAGCAAACCTGGGCTTATCTTGTCTGGTTCCTGCTGCTGGTAGACTTAGTCTTTCTGGCTTCTGCTTGGCAGCTCTTTGGGTTTGTGGAGCGATATGGAAGCCCTGCCTCAGCTGTGAGGTCCAACAAGGAGAACCAGAAGTTGAGTGGTTTGCAGAGCTTCCTTCTGACACTCCAGCAGGGAGCTGATACAGAGGGTGAGTTCAGGCTTCCTGCACTCGTGCATCTGCAGACAAAGGGAGGCTGTGGAGCCTCCATCTGTCTGTGAGGAAAGGGGGGAGGCAGATCTGAAGAGCGAGAGACTGCAGAAGGTGTTGTGCACAGATGTTTGTAGCATACCTGACTAGATGACCTAGGCACCTAGATGTATGATTAGAAGATCTCTTAAGCTCCATCCCAAGTTTATATGTTTACACTGCATGCACTCGAGCTTTACACTGCTGTGACATGCCTGCTCTGGGACCTGAGCTGCTCTGGGTAGCTCTGTTTAGTGGTGCCAGCTACAAAAAACCAGATTGATTTATTTATTTATTCCCTCCCCTAGCAATGAGATGGAAGTTGGGTTCTCTCCTTCATTGGGTCTTTGTTCTCTGCCTGCATATGAAGAGCAGGTACCATGTTCCTGTAGAAGGGACCCATCTATGTTTCATACTTCATCCCTGTCTTCAGAAGTGTGGCCTAAGTTGACTGCCCCTCCTTCTCTCTTTGGGTCAGCAGGTGCTCCCCAGTGCCCTGTCGTGGAGGCTGAGCATGACCAGGTCCGAGCTGCCTCTCCACTGATGCAGATTGAAGGATTTCTCTCAGCCCTCACCAATACAAACCAAGATGGCAGAGTCATTATCAACAGGCAAGGTACTGCAGAGGGCGAGCTGGGGAGAGGGGCATGAGTTGCGAGCAGGGTGCTTCACTGGCAGTGACACAGGCTTGGTCTGTGTTAGGATGCTCATGAACCCAAAGGAATTCCTAACCAAGGACATGGAGGCCGGGGTTTGCAGAGCTCTGCTCCCGCTTTGGTTGTCTTTTTTTATCTTGCCATTTACTGTGCCCCTTCTGCAGCTCCAGGAACATTGGGGAATGGAAGGTAACTTCCAGGCTGGCGTTACCTGCTGCTGCCTCTGGCAATGCTGAATAGCAAGTCTTTGCTTTGGGAGGTGGGGGACCTGCCAGAGCACGCAGGGCAGGAGGGAATTTGAGTGTGTGTGCACGTCACAGCTGGCTCCTGATGCTGGCTCTCTCCTTTTCCCAGGAACAGTTGGTCAGAGCAGCCTCAAATTCCTGTTGCTGAATCCAGCTGTCCACTTTGCCAAGGTGGTGGAAGAATGCCGCGCTGTCATTATTGCTGGGGGCACCATGCAGCCGGTGAGGGAATAAGGGTGCTATGCTGAGGTCTCAGGAGGTGTCTCGTGCTCTCTGCAAGTAGGCATGGAAAGATAACAGCTTGGCCCCACTGGGATGTGCTCTTCTTCTCGCTTCCAATGGCGCGTGTGGGGGAAAAGATCTCCTGTTATCACCCTGGTACAGTGTCCCTGCCTGTTTATGCAGAAAGCTGTAGGTGCAAGGGAAGGATTGCCCTTGTCAGCCTTGTCCTCAGGACGATGCAGGCTGAAGCTGAGCTTGTGGTAGGTTGGAACTGGCATGGGTAGCAGTCAGGACATAGTGAAACCATCTGGCCTTCTAGAGGGGCAGGGATCCCACAGGGACCATCCCACTGGGGACCTTTCAGAAGAACGAGTTCGGTACTGGTATGGTGGCAGGCAGCCTGTCGCGCTGCTCCCGCTGCTTCAGTGCCCGGGAGGCAGTGTTTGTGTTGTGCGGCACTGCGGGGTGTTACATTTATCCTGTTCTTGGACATGGGTGTCCTGGGATCCCGAGCGGCGCCTGGCGCTGTGCCGGCAGGGGGCGCCGTGGCGCCGCGCTGCGGGCAGGGCGCGGGGCAGATGCGGTGTCCGGTGGTGCGCGGCCCCGGCCCCCGGACCTTGCGGGGTTTACGCTGGTGTCCTCCTGCAGGCCCCGGGCCCCAGCGCGCCCCCCACCCCTGGCCTGAGTGCTCCGCATTCCCATGCCCTTGGCTTCCTCATCGGTGAGGGAGCCCGCCTGCACCCTGCAGGGCTGAGCTGCCGTCCCTCCCTCCCTCGACACGGGTGCTGCTGATGTAGTGCCCTTTGGGACGCCGGTACTTTACCTCTGTCTTGTGATTCACAGGTGGCCGATTTCCGAGAGCAGCTGCTGTCCTGTGCTGGTGTGGACCCTGCTCGTGTGGTGGAGTTCTCCTGTGGTGAGTGTGCCAGGGTGGCAAGCAGGGGCCATCTGCCTCTGTGAGACCGAAGTACTGCTGTTTGCCTTTGCTGCTGGTTTGTCAGCCCTCTAAGCATCACAGCATCTTTCCTTGCAGTTGTGGCAGCAAAGGGGTGCCAGTTGCCTTCCACTCTGAGCTTCTTCAGTGGTCACATGCAGTGTGCTGCGCCTTCTTCACAGGGGCTTGGGGGTGGAAGTCTGAGCTGAGTAACTTGGGTGCTTTGGCTTAGCCAGGCAAACGTGTGCCTCTTTGTCACTGCACACAGGTTTACCCGTGAAGAGCTTCAGCTCTTCAGCTGGTGGGGTTTGTGCCAACAGCAGTGGTGTCGACTCTCACCGGGTGTTTTTGTTTGCAGGACATGTGATTCCTCCGGAAAACATTTTGCCCATAATCCTCTGCAGTGGTCCTTCCAGCCAGCAGCTGGAGTTCACCTACCTGACGAGAGACATGCCTCAGATGGTCAGTCTTCCCTTTGTGCTTTGCTCCTTTGGTATTGCTTTTCTGCTTCACATGCTTCTGTTTCATAGAGCAGTGTGTGTGAAGGGTGGGTCAGTCAAAAGCCATGGCAAGGAAATCCACAGGATTTGGGGCAGGTGTGTTGCCAGTTAGTTGGGAAGGAGTAACAGCAAAAGAGGCCTTGAGCTGCCTCCTCAAAGGTAGCTATTGAGATGAGTATGAGCAGCTCCTGTCTGGCTGCACTGAGATCCTGCATTTGTGTGCTGGGCCTCAGCAGGAGATTTCTGACCGCAGTTTGAAGGGGTCGGTGTCAGAGGAGCGTGGCAGCCCTGCAGAGTGCAGCCCAAAGCATAGGGATGGCAGCAGATGTTTCTGCAGTTTTACCTTCTTTCTCATATGGGCCAGGAAGGACCCAAGGCCAGGCACTGGCTCTGCTCTGCCCCTGCTGAATCTCCACCAGCTGTGCCCTCCACATCTGTTCTTGTGTGACAGGTCCCGTCCACTTGGACAACAGGCATAAACCCACCTTTCCTGAGTGACCAGTGCTTCACAGCAGTAATGGAAACGCTGCACTAGGAGGAGAGACCAAGCAGCAATGAGGTTTTTTTGGTGATGCCCATCTCCCTTAGAGAGCTCTCCTAGACCGGGCATAT
Organism: Myiopsitta monachus; assembly: GCA_017639245.1. Lineage (NCBI taxonomy): Eukaryota > Metazoa > Chordata > Aves > Psittaciformes > Psittacidae > Myiopsitta > Myiopsitta monachus. The sequence continues at coordinate 76,523,020 of CM029920.1, forward strand.
TTCCCACATTTTTTCATCCCTAACGCATATCACAGGGAAGGTGTGATCCTGGAATTGTGTACAGAATTGGAGTGGCATTAGTTTTAGCTCCTGTCAGCTGCAGTATGCTCTTGTCTGTCTTGCAGATGGATGAGACGGGTCGAATCCTTTGCAACCTGTGCAACGTGGTCCCAGGGGGTGTGGTGTGCTTCTTCCCCTCCTATGAATATGAGAAGCAGATATATGCTCACTGGGAGAAGACAGGGCTGCTCACCCGCCTGGCAGTGAAGAAGAAGGTAATTGTGCAGCCAGGGGCAGCTGGAGCTTCAAATGGGGGTTTCAGAAACCGAACAGTCATATATGCATTAAGGGCCTCTCTCACTGAGTTGTTCTCATAGTCTGCACAGCAGAGCAGAGCGGATGTTTATCTAGCTAATCCCTCCAGTAATGTAGAAATGATACTTCCCGGGTGGCTGATCACTGAGCTGGGATCTAAATTAGATTAAATGCAGCTATAGATTCTGTAAGAGCAGTCTGTGTAGTGGCCATGGGGGGAGACAGCCCTCGCTTTCCAGACCCAGCCAGCTTGTGCCTGTGTAGCGGTGGGGCTCAGCGTGGGTTTTTATAGGGAATTTGTTTTTCGCAGGCTCAGTCTGTGTCCCCTGAACACAGACCAGCACAACAAAGGGCTAGGCAGAGCGGGACCAGACTGGTTCACAGGACAAATGATGGGGGTTTATTCTGATAGAAACACCGAAATGAGAATTGAAAGGCCAGCAGTGGTGACTTCTGTTCAAGAAGCCATGGGAAACGTTAAATAGGGAGATGACTTCGAATGTCAAATCTTTGCAGGGACTCTCCCAGGTATTTGAAGGCTGGGTATTGAAGGTTGGGCTGTCTCAGGACATGGGGCAGGGATCTTGGATCATGTGCCAGGAATTGCATATACCCTGGCTGTGACTTCCGTTTACCAAAAGCTAAATAACTTACCACGTGGATTAGGAGAGCACAGTGCCGGGTATTTCACAGCCTTGGTGCAGGTATTCTGGCATGTGGATCTGCCTGCAGGTTTTGTGGTGGAAGCATTGTGCTTCAGCTTCTCCATCTGTATCACTCCTGGTGCCTTTCAGGTGTGTTCTGTCAGGGTCCCCAGGGCCTGCCTGCTGCCTCCAGGGCTTTGTGCTACAATCATGCAGTTTGATCTGCTTTTCAGCTCTGATTTGTTCTTGTTTGGCCTTTGCAGTCTCCAGCAAATTGGATATGCATTAGCAAAGCAATTTGGTAGAAGTGCAGCAAGTGTGACTTTCAGCTGCCCACATACAAGATTGTATCATAGCAAAGGAAGGTTAAAGTCTTTCCTGAGGTGGCTGTGGTGAGATCACACTGATATTATATATACATTTCACAGGGAAAGTGAATTTAAATCAGAGGATTAAATAGCTACTCTTTAATAAGTTGCATAGTTTTGGCTTATGTTTGTAATTGCCAGGTATTTTTCTACTGAAAGCTCATTCTGGCTGGGAAGATTTGATAGTACCTCTTGCTAGCCAAGAGAAAATAATTCTTCAGGTTCTCTGCTGTCACAGAGAAGACAGATGTTGCACCTCTTGTTTACTAGGCAAACAACTTGTGATTTGGGCCTAAGTGCAGCATCTATCAAAACACAGCTTAATTAACTGCAGGGGCTTTCAGTAACTAATTAGGCATGCTAGAATAACATAAAGAAATATTACTTTATGCTTTGCACAGAAAATAATTTGCTCGCTGTGCCAGGGGAGCTATTATTTGGAATTAATTGGTGATTTGAATTGATTGGTCCTGTCACTGTCCTCCAAGATCTTGCAGCCGGGGGACTCCTCACTCCGCTGGGTCTTTACTCACAGAGGTGCATTTCTGCCTTTTGGTTCCTGGATGACTTGTAACTTCTTGCAGAAGCAGACGGGTCTGCCAGAGCTGAAAGGGAGTATCAAGGGGCAGGAACAGCTGCTGCTCCCTTCAGAGCCCTTTAACTTCCCAGTTGAGAAGTGCTGGAGTGGGTGTGCTTCCAGGTGGAGGGGAAAAGGTGCTGCTTATGTTGGGGTTTTAGGCAGTCTGCCCTTTCCTGACCAGTTTAACAGCATGGGAGTAAAATTATTTGCTTTCTTTGAACTGTTTCCTTCCCACTGCTGCAACTGATGCACTGTGCCTGTGACAGATCTTTCAGGAGCCCAAGAAAGCCAACCAGGTGGAGCAGGTGCTGGTGGAATATGCCAAGTGCATAAAGGTAAGCCGAGCTGGTGGGAGTGCTGTTGAAGAGGGCAGTGCAGCTTTTAGCAAGGCAGGAGGGCTCTCGCCCAGCCATGGGGTGCTTCTGAAGCATAGAAATCTGCTTTAAGTTGCTGGTCCCTCTCTTGCAGCGCTGCAGCCAGGCAGGAGGACAGATGACGGGGGCCCTGCTGCTTTCTGTGGTTGGAGGCAAAATGAGTGAAGGGATCAACTTCTCCGATGACCTGGGAAGGTAGGGGGGCCGCTTCTTGGCGGGTGAGCACTGGGCTTGTGGTGTGGCAATTCCAGGCGGGATGGACACATACTTGAATAGATGGAAAATCCTGTGGAGCACACAGCTTGGGCTGATGCTTAAACTGATGGGTCTAGGTTTGCTGGGTGGTGTAAAACCCACTTGTCCAGGCTACTTTTCACATGAGTAATGCAGTTAGGCTTGCTGTGCTAGATAATCCCTTGTTCTGGCACCCTGAATCCCTTTGCAGCTTTCTGTTTAGAACATGCTTGTCAGGCTGCTGTGCTGTATTGCCGCCTTTGGTTTTCAGGGCTGGCTGTCTTTCAGGGCTGCAGTGACCTCTAATTTATCAGTCTATTGGCAAAGTGCTCTAGGATGAGACATTAAGAGTAAGGCAGTCCTTCTCTCTTGCAGGTGTGTGATTATGGTGGGAATGCCTTACCCCAACATTAAATCTCCAGAGCTCCAGGAAAAGATGACTTGGCTTGACAAAACAATGGTAATAGAAACGCATCTGCCTGTTTCACTTCTGCTTTTTAGTATTAACTTTTCCTCATAGCACACAAGTCCCAGGGCTGCCTTCAAACATTATTGCTTGAGCTTGTTGAGCTTGCCCCAAGAGTCCACGCTGCACACATACAAGTGGCCCTAGGCACAGGGAAGCAGCTCAGTGGAGGGGCTCACTGGGAGCCCCAAGTTCCAAGGGGAGCAAGGTCCTGTCACTCCAGAGGAGGTGGAATGGTGGTAGAAGCTGCTTGCCGGGATCACTTCTCTCAGCTCACTTGTTCTTTCTCACTGCCCACTGGAGATGCTGTTACTGGGCAGCTGGGGACAAGTTTTCTGCCTTCAAGAGGGCCTTGGGCTGGTTCTTTATGAATGCTCAGAATTGTTTTCTGACTGCAACTTTTCTTCTGTCCCTCCTGCCTCTCAGCTTGGGATCTGCTTGGCCACCTACTCACACTGCAGGGGTAAAAGCATTTGCCTTATTCTGTCAGTAAGACTCCCCAGCTTGATTCACATCATGTGCCTCATGTTCAGTCTTGCCTATTTCTCCTTTCCAGCCCAGAGCTGCTGGCCAGCCACCTAGCAAAGTGCTGATTGAAAACCTGTGCATGAAGGCAGTAAACCAGTCAATAGGTAATTCATCCTTCCTTGCCAGGCTGGGGGATACAAAACGTGACTGTGCTGAATGAGGAGGGTTGGAAAAAGGATGCATTACCAGACCGTCTGAGTACAGATGATGGGAGCATGGGCTTCCTTGCTCATGAACAAACACTTTGGTGGGCTATTTTAATGTGGATGTACACTCTGTGCAGGCAGAGCCATTCGGCATCAGAAGGACTTCGCGAGCATCCTGCTCCTGGACCACAGGTATGCACGCCCTGCCATCTTTAACAAACTACCACAGTGGATCAGGGAGAGAACCCAGGTGAAACCTGCCTTTGGAGCAGCATTTGCAGAGTTAAGAAAGGTCAGAACGCATGTCTTATGTGCTGCTACCAAAGCAGTTCCCTCCGTTTTCACTTCAGAATAAGGCCAGGAAAAAACTGCCTGGTTTTATGTGTTTCTAGTTCCATCGAGGGAAGCTGGATGCTTTGTGATGCGGACCAGGGAACAGGCTGTAGGTCAACTCTGTGAGCTGCCCCTCTGAAGAATACCTGAAACAACACAAGTTTTATGCTCTTCTGTACCAAGGAGTTTGTGAATTTCTGCTTTCTGCCTCCTGTGTGGATGTTTGCTGTTCAGTATCTGAGCACCATAATCGTAAGGCATCATAACCAGGAGGGAAGCTGACTGTAGGCCTGAGATAGGCAAAGGGAGTAGTGACAGGCTCCTATTTGTTTACTTCTGTTCTGTTTGTTTCACTGTTAAGGTTTATTTAAGTTGATTAAATATTTTCAACCCAAACACTTAAGTATTGGGAGTATCATTACTTTGTCTGAACACATCTGCCTCTTCCCATCAACCACCGAGTGGGGGGGCTTGATGACCACTGAAAACAGCTTTTCACAAGAACTGTACACTGTCAGGCCAGTAGTTTGTGTCATGTTGGAAAGACACGGTCAGCCTGGTAAGACAGAGCAGCTAAAGATAACATTTCCTATCCCCTTCTTTCCACCTTGCTCCAAGCAGGCAATAGATTCAAGGAGGTTCATTCTTTGAAGGGGAGTACTAATATGGCCATAATACAGCACAGTGCTTCTCCTTTGATCATGCTTAAGCACAAGATTGCTCTGCTGTTTTGAACTCAAAAGCCTAGGCAGTAACAAGAGCAAAGTACCTTTCTGTGGAAAATGGTAAAACCGTTGTTTTTTAATGTAACCTTCCTGGGTTGTTTCCTAGGCTGGGGGTCAGTGATAACAACAGGGATGGCCACACCACCCCACAGCCCTCCCCAGCTCTGTCACCCTGAACACGTCTCTTCCCAGGCGCTTCTTTTGCCTCCCTGCCAGTTTCAGCAGCTGGATGCTACTGTTCAAGGCTCTTCGCAATGAAGAAAGCACTTACAATTGTGACAAAGAGCTGGTGCTCACTTCTCCTATGTTAATTAGCCCTGCAGGGGAAGAAACAGCTGCTCCTGAGAAACTTCCCTGAGAGTCTCCTGCCCTTTCAGTGGGTACAAACCCATCAGTCTGGCATAGGCTCTGCCTTAACACCAGTGAAAGCAGCAACAGGAGTGGGGGGCACCTGCTTATAAGAGCTGGGGTGTAAGGCTAGCACCAGCCTGAGGTGAGTGGATAGCTGGGCTTTCCTTTAACACACTCCCAATGAGCACACTTCCTGCTTTTACCAAAGTCAAGGCTGCAAGGACCAGCTTCCTTCAACTTTATTGAACATTTTCAGACAGGCAAAGCATTACCATGAGCCAGGTACAGAAAGAAACCATCAAGTGCAGAGGCACCAGGAATTAGACCCCCAGGAAGGGACACACACACACTCATTTGATCTAGCAACACCCAAGCAAGCAGGAGCTTCAGCAAGCAGTAAGGAGATGAATGAGGCCAGGGCTGTTTGCCTGCAAGAGATGCTTCTGCAGTCATCACCAGTCACATAAGGAAAGACAGAGGGCCCTTTAAATCAGGAACAATGCTAGTTCTGATCCTCTGAGCACAGGCTGCCCCACTGCCCACAAGCTAAGGCAGGATTTATTGAGCCACTGTGAGCCGCAGCAGCGTTGAGATGGAATGTAGTATTGCGGGTGCAGAGTAGAAGGCAGCAGAAGAAAAGCCTTCACTGGTAACTATAACTTCAGCAGTTGGCTCCTGTTGCTCCTGCTCGCCCACCCTCCAGGAGGTACTTCCACAGATGGTGTCTCTCAAAGGTGCTTTGTTCAAGAGTCCTGAGGGTCACACCAACACTCAACAACCCCATCTATGACTCCCAGTCATCCTCATCCTCCTCACCTGCAGGCTGCTGTGGTGGTGGGAGTGGGGGTATTGAGTCCGACATACGAGCAAAGGCACCAGCAGGACTTCCAGGGGCATCGGGATTGCCAGAGGCTCCCGGCCCTTTCCCTGAAATACCTGTAAGGGAAGGAAAAAGCAGCAGTGAGTGACACCGGTAGACTAGAGAACACTAAGGCTCAGCAAGGGAGATGAAAAACCACACCTTGCATGGCTGTGCCCAGCACCCAGGCAACATGCTTAAGCATTACCCTGCCAAGGGCTCACTTAACTAAAGCTCCTCCTATAAAGACAAGCTGAGAGTTGGGCTTAGTTCAGCCTGGAAAAGGGAAGGCTCCCGGGAGACCTTAGAACAGCTTCCAGTGCCTAAAGGGGGCTGCTAGAAATCTGGAGAGGGACTTTTTATAAGGGCAGTGACAGGACAAGGGGGAATGGCTTTAAACTGAAAGAGGGGAGATTTAGATTAGACAGAAAACATTCTTCACTATGAGCATGGTGAGGCACTGGCACAGGCTGCCCAGAGAAGCTGTGGCTGCCCCATTCCTGGTAGTGTTCAAGGCCAGGTTGGACAGGGCTTTGAGCAACCCCTGCCCATGACAGGGGGGTTGGAAGTAAATCATGTTTAAGGTCCCTTCCAACCCAAACTAGTCTGATTCCTGAGCAAGGCCATGCCCTCCTCTGCCTTGTGCCAGGCACCAAGGGGTGACACCAGCCCTAAATACCCCAGGTACCTGCCAAGCCTCCCCCAGGTCTCTGTTCCTGTGTCTCGAATTGAGTCTGCCACAAGTGAGGTGCCAAAAGTGCTCTCCCTCTTTCCTAGCGGAAGGAGCAGCCACCCTGCAGGACAGTACCTTTGCGCCGCAGCACCAGCTTGTTGAAGAGGTCTGACATCAGATCTCCACCTTGTCCCGTAGCTCTCACTGAAACAGAGCAAAACAATTCAACCAAGAAACAGCATCTGTCTGACCCAGCACTATGGAAGAAGCATTCTCCTGCAATACCGCCTTCAGATTAAAGAAATAAAACCACAAACATATTGCTAATCTTGTATCACAACCCTATTCTCTTCCACTATAGTCCAGTTTCAGGTCAGGAAAACCCCACGCACAAAAGAGTAACAGCATCTTCTGGGGAAATCCAAGCATGCAATTCCTGAGGGGCAAGAGGGCTGTGCATTTGCAGCCTCGTTCTGCCAAACCAGTCCATCAGTGCCCAACCCAGCTGCCTAAACTGAGGCACTCGAATGGGCTCAGCCCTGCCCCTCCTGGCCGTAAGGCTTGCTTTCTGTGTCTGCCCCATGCAGCGCACAGGGAACTGCAATGCCTGCCCTGAGACAGAGCAGTTCTTCATCAAGACCACGAAGGTGTTGAGCAAGTTCACAGAGCTCTGGCTAAATGTGAAGCACTGAGGCCTCCGCCAGCCTGTGAGGAGAGAGAATGCCTTTTCACTCTGTGTGCTCACCGCACACCTGGCTTGCGCATCTGCCTCCAGCCCCACACCTCCCCAGCCTGGGGCTGACAGCGAGGAAGAGCTGTTCTGCCAAAGAGCCTCAGTACCTTGCTCTTGTTCCTTCTGCTTCTTTTTCTCCAGCTTCCTCTCCTTGACACTGCGGAGGTTGGCCTTCCCAATACCACCGGCCTGGCGGATGGACTCCAGGAGACTGGCACGCCCAGTAGAGGGGTTCACCACCTCCTTTGGGGCTCCCTGGACTGAAGCTGCAGGGACAGGAAGGACAGGCAGCAGCCAGGTGTCAGTGCACCTGCTAGAGGCACAGCCAAATCCCCATGGAAAGGGCTGATCTGATACCGGGCCAGCTTCTGCTCAGGGCTGTAATCCAGACACCTCTCAGTGACAGGCTTATGCTCAGCCCAGCCAGCAGGAGCCCTGCCAAACTGAAGGCTTGCAGCTCCCAGACAGGTGGGAGCACCCTGCACTCTCACTGCAGCTTCCTTCCTCTGCCAGAAGGCTAGGAAGCTACAGGGAACCAAAAGGCTGAAGCGAAGGCATCAGAGCTATACTCTGCTGGTGCAATGTGGAGATGCTCTGCCTTTACCTGCAGGCACAGCACTGCTGCTCTCCTCGCTTGCTGTCCGGGCTGGCTCAGAGGGGGCTGTGGGCTGGGGCAGGGGTGGCGGAGGAGGCACAGTAGTTGGCATAACAGGAGGCGGTGGAGGAGGTGGTGGTGGTGGAGGCGGCGGCATTAGCTCAGCTTCTTGAAGGTCTGAAAGATGAAACAAGGTACATCTGGAGAGTCCCAGAGGACAGCACAGTGACAGCTTCAGCTCAGACCTTCGCACGCCTCATCAGCAACACAACAGAGGCCTCAACACGCACTGTACAGCAGTGTGCTCCCACCCTATGCAGCACCTCTTGACAACAGGCAGGGCTTGAGATTCCCCTACTCTACCCTCCCCAGCTGCATCCCACTCACACAAGAACATCCCACCATGGGGCCAGTCCCTCAGGCACATGGTGCTCCCACCTCCCTAGCCATGCAGAGGGTGAGGGATGGAGGAGGCCAGGAGACTGGCCAGCACTTAGGCAGGTTGACTCATGCCCAAGCACAAGCCAGAGGTTATCTCAAATATCCATCTTTAAATCCCCACCAAGGGTCTTTTTGCCTTGTCTTCATCTTTTAGCATCCCTGCCTTCTTCCTCCACAGGGTTCTGGGATTGGGAATCGGAAATACCTGGTTGCAAACGTTCCACTGACTCGGTGTTGAAAGTGGGGAGCTCTGGAATAGCACTGCTGGGGGCAGACGGTGCAATGCCAGGGCCCAGATCAGCACTGTACATGAGATCTGCAGCAATGCCAGGCAGGTCTGGCAGGTAGGATGGCACATCAATCTCGGGGACCTGCCCCAGGTCTGGCACGTAGAAGTAATTTTCAGCCACCTAAAAGAAACCAAAACTGAAAAGATAAGTCGGTGACTATGCACTTGCTTTTCCTTGCAGCAAAGAAGGGCACTGCAGGGAACAGCCTGGGCAGAAGTCCTCTGAAGGAAAAGTAGTTGCATCCCCATAGCTGCATCTCACCTGTCGGTCCAGCTGTCCCCTTTTGGTGATGGAGAGAGGAGCATCAAAGAGCTTCTCTTCCGTCTCTGTTTCCAGAGCCACATGGGTCTTGGTCACTGCTCCAGCCAGAGGATCCAGGAAAACATACTTCTTGTACCTATGGGTAGAGGACAAATATTTCAGTGATGCTGCCTCAGGAGCCAAGCCCAGAAGAAACAGTGCACCCTTGGTGGTGGAAACCTCTGACTCACTCATGAAGGTGGAACATGTTGGGCCTTCCAGTTTCCTTCTTTTAGAATCACAGAATAGTTTGGGTTGAAGGCACCTTAAGCTCAATCCAGTTCCAACCCCCCTGTCATGGTCAGGGACACCTTCAACTAGACCAAGTTGCTCAAAGCCCCATCCAACCTGGCCTTGAGCACTGACAGGGATGAGGCAGCCACAGCTTCTCTGGGCAACCTGTGCCCGCTCCTCACCACCCTCATAGTGAAGAACTTCTTCCCCATTTTTAGCCCCATTTTCCTTTCTTTCTTCTCCAATAAGCTCCCCACCCTGCTACTGCAGCCTCCACATTCATCCTAAAACAAAGCCCTGCTGCACTGCCATCGTTACCAAGCTCTCCCCTTCCCACCAGGTGGTCTGAAATGGTCCTACAGCCTGCAGGAGGACACCAGTCTCTCCTTGACTTGTCACTCAAGCTCCAGGAGGAAAACCAAACAGGGGAAATAATCCAAGGCTCAGGAGAAGAAAGAGAAGGTCCAGCAGCTGAAAGCTCAAGGAAGGGCTTAAAGAAGCTCATCAATATGAGGAGAAGGAGGCAAAGCCCAATGGGAATGGGAACTGTAGTGAGGGAGGCAGGGGAGATACAAAAGCAGCAAGAGCGGTGAAGCACTGCTGTGAGGAATCATCAGAAGAAGGAGCAGTACCTAGGCTGGCACGTGGGGCAGAGAAGGGCAGGACTGACAGCAGCTCTCAAGGCTGGAGAGAAATTACGGGAATGACAGGAAAAACCAAGTCAGCGAAGGGACATGCAAAACTGGCTTGAAAGCAAGTAAGTGGAGGATTAGGTACAGGCAAAACAACTCCTTCCACTCAAAGGAAAGACTGGGTAAGAAAGGGTTGCTAGCTGGAAGCCAGCAGAGAGGAATCAAACCCTGTCCTATCGGGAGCCTGATATGTAAGACACCAAGGGAAGCAAGCAGTGACTGCTACCCCCAGGGAAGGGAAAGCTCCTCTGAGGAAAAGCAGGGGCAGGTGAGCAGCACAGTACTGCTCCAGCTCTCACAGGTTCTCGGTGGTGTTAAACAGCAGCAGGGAACTGAGGGAGCTGATGTTCCTGGGGAGGCTGCCAAGGCCTTCTTCTGCATCATCCTCCTGGTGAACTTTGGTGCTCACACACACAGGGAAGTACTTAAGCTTCTCCTGCAAGAAGAGAGATAACAGGTAGCAAGACACTACAGCCACAGCTCTCCCCAGCCTCCACAACCCACACTGCTGGATCCACTGCTTTGTCTGGGAACCCTACTGCTCCCTCTCCACCTCCCTCTGAGCAAGGAAGCACATAGACAACATTGCATCCCCACACTTGCGACAAATCTCAGCAGTTCAGACTCATGGCATGTACTTTTGGTGCCATGGATGGGTCGTATTGAACAGATGTTGGATCCACCAAAATAAAACAACCATCAGGACTCTATAGCCAGAGGCAGGGATAAAACACCAGTCTAGTGTTTCCAACTACTAGACATTTCCATGCAGGCAGAGTCCTCCAAACATCTCTATTACCTCCCCTCTGCTGCCTTCGGTTGACGTTTTAAGAGCTGTGATCCCACTGGTGGGGTATGCAGGGAAGGCAAAGGAAAAGAGGTTAGGAAAAAGCAGACTGCCTGCACGAGGTAAGAGAGCAGGCAGAGGGAGTGCGCGGGGTGGAACGTGTGCCAGATGGTTCTGCAAAGCCTGAGGGATTTGCGGGAGTTTTCAACTCTAATGAACTGAAATCTCCTCTCTCTCAGTTCTAAAACTTCATGCATAATATATAGAGCTCCCTTTAGAAAAGGACTTATTACATCTGAACTGCTTTACTTTTATAGAGCACAGGAATTGCCATCCCAGATCAGAGCAGCGTTTCAGATACCGTGACACTGCCTGCTGCCACATACTCTGGGGAGATGGAGCTCACTGCCCACAGCACACTGCTGTAGAGGGAGGAAAGGTATCAGTTCTTGAACCCACAGACAGCCTGGGATGGACAAACCTCCACCCCAGACCTCTTCCCACACCACTCCTCAGCCCCTTCACAGTTCCTGTTTTTCTCTTACAAACTAGGACAAGCAGCAGCTTGGCAGCTATGAGGTGGTAGGTGTTCAAACCAGACAAAAGCAGAGCACTACCCAGGACAGGTTGTTAATAACTGGCCACACTCTTCTGGTTTTCTTCTGTCACCAGAAAATGACCACTCCAAATACTGTCCACAGCACCCTACTACTGCCTCACTACTTCTAGCATCCCTGCTTTATCCCATCCTCCAAGTCCTTCTTCCCCTCTTATACTTGTATGGGGGAAATGGAGATCACCATGGATTCAGTTTTAAGAGCACATCTCAGCAACATGAGCAGTTCCTGTTGATTGAAATTTCAGTCTTGAATTTGGTAGCCAGAAATCCTGGGAAATGGCTTAGTCACAGCTCAGTTGACTAAGAGTTTGTACGATGCTCCGAGCCTATAAAGCACTATAAGAAAAAAACTGGAGGTTTTGATTGAATCCATTCCATGGCCCCCGAAGAACACATTCCAACTTGTGAAAAACACACTGAAACAGCCTGAATTTTTACAGAGGCAAGGAGGCTGTCGTGGTTTAAGCCCAGCCGTAACTAGAGAAAACCGCAGTCTCTGTCTCACTCCCCTTCCTTCCTCCACCCCACTCCTGGAGGGATGGGGAGGAGAATCAAAAGAAGGTAACTCCCATGGGTTGGGATAAGAACAGTCCAGTAACTAAGGTAGAACACAAACCACTGCTGCTACCACCAATAATAATAATGATAAGGGAAATAATGAGGGAAGAGAATACAACCGCTCACCACCTGCCGACTGATAGCCAGCCTGACCCCAGCAGTGATCTAATCCTTCCTGGTAACTGCCCCCAGTTTATATAGTGGGCATGATGTGCTGTGGTATGGAATACCTTTTTGATTAGTTTGGGTCAGGTGTCCTGTCTCTGCTTCCTCCTGGCTTCCTCTCCTCCCTGGCAGAGCATGAGACTCAGGAAGTCCTTGGTCAGAGTAAACATTACTGAGCAGCAACTAAAACCATCGGCGTTATCACTGCTGTTCCCAGGCTGAAAGTCAAAACCACAGCGCTGCACCAGCTACTAAGAAGGAGAAAAATGACTGCTGCTGCTGAACCCAGGACAGAAGCAAAACCAAACAAACTCATATTTAGAAGCTGTAGAAGCAGAGGTTCAAAAATAAAGGTTCCTTTGAAGCATTAATATTAATTTCCCAATGTTGAATTTTTTTTAAGCATGAGGGAGTGCTGACGCTGTTGCTAGAACTGCTCACGCACACTGAGCCCTCAAGTCATATGTGTATTTTCTTAATTCTCTCTTTGTAGATTTCAATTAGCACTGGAAGTATGTGCGTCACTTTAAGGGCATAGTGAGAAACCAACCATTACCTAAATTTACTTATAAGTCTCATCTAAGGCAGTTATAAAAGCACTAAACATAAGTATTACTCGGAAATGTGAGGCTCTTCATAATCCTTTTAACTTAAATGCCACCAAAGTGCCGGTCTTAGTCAACTACCTAGATATGGTTTGAAATTTATAACAGCTACATATTGTCATGTCGTACAACTGTGAATTCCACAAGTTAACATGCCATTTAAAACATCAGTTTTCTTATAGGGACATTAAAGCCTTAAGACAAAGGTTCGGCAACATCAGCATACTGAAGGCATGGGGGGCACTGGAATGCTGGGGTTTGGCACCTGGCAGGATCACATCCCTAAGGATGCTGCATTTCCAGGCCTTTTTCTTCCTAAGACCCTACAGTTAAAATATATATAAGGTCACCCTGGTGCTTAAGTTTAATTCAGCACACACTATTACAAAGGGAACTGATATGATACACCAGAAACTCCATTCCCTCCATGCCAAGGGAGTGCTGAGGCTAGCTCAAAAAGCACTTGAAGATGGGCGAGTGCCAAACCCCTGGTTTAGCCTCCCCATGCCCATGGTGGACTAAGAGAGAGGCAGAATTCACAGACACACCAAGTTACTGAAAGATCTGAAGCCCAGAAAGACTGCTCCAGCAGGGGACTGTCGCTTTTGCTTGAACCTCTTCCCAAGCCCAGGCACATGTCTCCCACCCTGTTTTCCAGACTCCTAAGGACAGCACCCAGACACAGCTCCTACTGCAAAGGCAGCACCCAGTGCTAGCCCCAACTCACTGCTGAACCCTGCCTAGCTGCTACCACAGCAATGTGCAAAGCAAGTGGCTTTCCAGGCTTACCACAGGGACCTTGTTTCTGGCACTCTTATCCACCAGTGCTTACCTTACCAACTTAAACAGCGCCTCTCAACAGCTGAGCTTTCTCTTGCTTGGGATGTGAAGTGGGAAAGGAGAATTTCCCAGGAGGGAAGCATTTTTAAATACACTGCAGAACCACTCACATTTCCAACTCAGCTGGTTCCCCCCAGAGCACAAACCCTTAATGCTGAGCACAGGCTGCCACCACTTACCCTCAAACTGACAAAACCAGAACTTGCTTTCCTGGTGAAGCATGTGCGACTGAAGTTAGCAAAGGCCACTGCAACTGCTCCCAGCAAAGAGGCCCTCATTAGAAGTGAAAACAGGCAGTGAGCCTCTGCTGAAAGCCCTGAATAATTGAGGAGGGCACAAATGCAAACATTAGACTTCCCTCCGTCACATTTCATTACTGCAAGATATGTCAGGCTCTGTGCTCAACTATGGCCGAGAACGGCCTGTCCCCCTCGAATGTGGTCAGAGCTTGGCTGCTCCAAGCCCCACTCAGCACGCCAGATGCTCCTGGCACAGGAGCACATTCGTCAGCTGACAGCCAGCAGCGTCCCCTCATCCCACAGAAGACCCACAGGAGAGCTGCAGGAGCTAGGATGTAAGAGCTTGGCAACAGTAACAAGACCACTGCATGAGGTAGGGTCAGCAAAGCCAGAGAAAGATCAACAGCCCTAGAGGAGGATGAAGAAATGGGACACAGGAGGGGAGGAACAAATACAAACATCCCTATGGGCCTGCAACAGTTCCTTTCTCTGCTGAAGCAGCCCTGGTCATGAAGGGCAGAACACGGCAATGTACAGACACTGCCGGGAACAGGGAAGAGGTGGCATGGGATGCTGTGGGGAGGGTCATGCACAGCCTACTGGAGCCAGCAGGCCAGTTGAATGGGCACACTATTTGCTCTTTGCAGGACCAGTTTTTCACCAGCTGATGCCCTTCTCAATCCCCTCCTAGTGTGAGGGGCTGTACACTGCCACCAGCCCTTCAGGGTGGGAAAGCATCACCCTTGGCCACTCACTGCCTACCTTTGCTGCCCCATCATGCTCTGATGGGATGGGGCCACCAGCCAGACAGTACAACTGCAACCAGCATCCTCTGGCTGTCCAGCAGCAGGTCCCACATGCCCGTTGGGCTCGAAGGAAGCACGAACCTTGCTCAAGTTTGCCAGCTGCCCATTTGGCCAGCAACCCCACTTTGTGGCCTGGCTGAAATATTCATAACCACCTCACCGTGCGAGGTCTCAGCTCCATTAACACTCAGCAAAGTTCAGCATGATAAATTATTCAGTGGCAGCTTTATTTTTGGGCTGAGGCACACAAGGATGAGGAAGGAAGTCTCTTTAGGGATGGAGAGCAGGGAAGTTGTCAGGTTGATCCCTAACCTGCAAGAAGAGCACATCTGCTACTCCTGACACAGCGCAGACACAGCAACTTTTCAACGTTAAGAACAGCAACTCTTCCTTCTCTCCTTCCAACCCAGGGATTTGACCCAAATTGCTGGAAAATCCTTTGGTAGCATTTTCTGCCAAACCCAAAACTTCTAAGACCTCCTTAAGAAGCTCCTCTGCCACTCAGGCAGAGTGGTGCTCCTCACCCTACAGGCTAAAAGGGAACTCAATACTTCAGGACCTCCTTCAACACCACCAGCTGAAGACATCAGTTCCACAGGCACACCTGGAAGCCCCAGCTGTGCTGGGTACTGAAAGGCTTGCAACCTACACTAGCTGAACACAAGGCAAAGGAGAAGCAAAGCACAAATGAAAGAGGTAAAGAAGCGAAATGATCTTCCTCCTCAACATGTAAAACCAGGGAGGGATGATACCCAACCACAATGCCTTCCTAGGGCAGAAAACGCTCTGACTCCCCTTTCTCCTGACACACTCCCAAGCACTTTTACCTCTCCCTTCACACCACCACTTGTATTGAAGCCTTTAAAAACTACTTTTCAAACGATTATGACCCTGATTCCAGTTACCTTGCTATGGATAGCCAAAGCCCTAAGCCCAGCCAGCAGCACCCACCAGCACTGCTACAGGACACAGTAGCATTTCAGGACACAGAACTGCTCCAGGTAGCTGGCAGTTGACATCCACTCAGAGCACTCAACCACCCAGCCAAGGTCTTGTACTGACATGGCCCTCTCCAACTGGTAGCTCTACAAGCTTCCCAGCCTGACCTCAGACATACCCACCAACAGGCCAAACTGAAAAGATGTTCTGGTCCCAGCCTACATCCTAAAGCCCTGGTCTACTTCAAAGAGACTAAAAGCCTCCCAGCTTCTCTTTGCTTGTTCATCTCAAGGTCTATTCTCCTCCTCCTTACCTGCAGAGCTTTCTCATCCAGCATTCGGTGTTTGCTCTGAATCTTGTGTCTTGGCCATTTCTGTTTAGCTGGGTCTTCGGCACCAGCAAAAATTGAACTGTATTCCTGCAGCCGTTCAGGAGCTGGATACTTGGCACTGGAAAACACCTGTGGAGAAACAAGGAGGGACTGAAAAACCTCAAGAAGTAGGCAGCCCTATAATACAGCAACACTTTGGAGAGGGTTGGAGCACCTCTCCTATGAAGACAGGCTAAGAGAGCTGGGCTTGTTCAGCCTGGAGAAGAGAAGGACTCTGGGGAAACCTCAGAGCAGCTTCCAGTACCTAAAGGGGAGCTACAAGAAATCTGGAGAGGGATTTTATAGGGCAAGTAGTGACATAATAAGGGGGAGTGGCTTTAAACTGACAGAAAGGAGATTTAGACTAGACATTAGGAAGAAGTTCTTCACTGTGAGGGTGGTGAGGCACTGGCACAGGTTGCCCAGAGAAGCTGTGGCTGCTCCATCCCTGTCAGTGTTTAAGGCCAGGTTGGACAGGGCTTGGAGCAACCACTGCCTGTGGCAGGGGGGTTGGAATTAAATCATGTTTAAGGTCCCTTCCAACTCAAACCATTCTATATTTCCAGCAGGGGGATAAGCACAGAATCTATGCTGCCAGTGGGAATGGACAGCCTTGGACCCAAACATGCCTGGGCTGTCACTTCCAAAACTGGAAGTGCCAGAGTTTCTCTCTCTAGGTGTTAGGAAGCCAAAAAGGCTTCCACTAACAGGAAGGGAGTTGTAAATATTATATAAATTGTAGCAAAAATATGGACCAAAGGATTTTCACCAGTTTTACATGGCTCAACAGGATTAAGATGCACTAAGAGGAGGCTTTGTAACAGCAGCTTTCATTCAAACAGACAAAGTGCCTATAAGCCTGAAGTGTGAGGGTGTTTGGCTTAGTTAAGCATATGCCTTTTTCTCAGGGAACAGCAGAGGCAGCAACCTATATAAGCCTCCTAAGGTCTAGAGCTGTGAGGCTCATGGGTCTAGAAATCATCAATTGGCCAAGTCAGGAAAGGGATTCTCATCACAACCCTGCTCAGCAGCAAGGCATGGAGAGATGAGTGGCAGCCTATTCTTCATAGCTTACATCAGGAGTAAAGAGGAAAGGTGGAAGGAAGAAGGGAGACCATGCAGCCTCCACTGAAGTCACTACCTTAATAGCCTTCTTGCTGCCCTTTATCTTTTCGATCTTCGCTTGGGCCAGTGTGACCCTCTCCCCGATGGCCTGAAGTTGTGCCCGGCTGGCCTCCACCCGCTGGGAGATCCTAGGAGGAAAGCACCTTTCTTAACATGAAGAAGCCAGAGCTGGAGATTCTTTGGCAGCAGCCAGACCCTCAGGAAAGGATGTGAATCTTGGTGGACTGGGTTGTTCCATAGGGTGAAATAGTGCTGGTTGAAATAGTGCTGGTTGAGCTATGATTGTCTTGGTCCCACTGAGAGCTTTATGTACTGGACAGCAAGGCAGTTCTAGTCCATGACTCACGGCATAGCGCTCCTGCAGCTGCTTGAGGCACAACACAGAAAGATGGAGAACAGCAGCTTTTTTGCCACACCAAGAGTGTCACAAGCCCTCTGCAGGTACTGATGACAAAAAAGCCACAGCCAGTTATTAACTGCCAACATATTTTTAATTAAAATGACTTTTAATAAAATGAAATGGAACACACGCTAATGGTCAGAGTTAAGGACATGCAAGGCTTTTCGGGACCTCTACTATACCAGCAGTTTCTTGAACAACTTCTTCCATTCTTCCAAAGCTTAGCAGCTTTGTGACATGGTTTCCACATCATTTCGAGTAATAAAGCATGCTAACCTGCATACTTTCTGCAAAACTAGATGCGCTGGTTTTGGCTATGGTAATTCTCTTCATAGTAGTTCACATGGGGCTATGCTGGATTTGTGCTGGAAAAAGTACTGATAACCCAGGGATGTTTTAGTTACTGCTAAACAGCACTTAACACAGAGTCAAGGCCTTTTCTGCCTCTCACACCATGCCATCATCAGGCTGGGGGTGCACAAGAGGCTTGGGAGGGGACACAGCCACAACAGGCTGTCCCCAGCTGACCACATATCCAAGATCATATGGCACGATGCTTGGTGTATAAACTAGGGGGAAAGTTGGCCAGGAGCCACTACTCAGGGACTGGCTGGGCATAGGTCAGTGGTGAGCAATTGTTTTTCACTTGCACCAGTTGTCTTTGTGGATTTTGTTTATCTTTTAAAAAATTTCCCTGTTCATTACAAATAACAATTATTACTATTATTACTATTTTTATTATATTTTACTTCAGTTATTAAACTGTTCTTAATCCACAAGTTTTCTTGCTTTGTGGTTTAATCCCACCCAGCAACTAAGTACCTGCTATCTGCTCACTCAGTTTCCCCGTCAAAGGAAGCTGTCTGTCCTGGCTGTGCTCAAGGTACAGTCACTACCACTCTGCAGGAACATGTCACACAGGGTCAGTCAGAGGCTAGGAGGAATCAGCTACAGGGAACTATGAAACCACCTTCTCAGAAGAGACCTTCCTTCCCCAGTGCATAACCAGCAGATTCTCCCTAGCCTCCAAAGATCAGAACCTGAAAGCTGTTCTGAATCTTCACCCCTCTAATGAAGTTAGCAAAGAACATTTTTATGGCTATACGACCCATTAGGAGAGACAGAACTTCACTTCAGCAATGTTTTGTAGCAATGAGTTTTGTTGGATCTGTAAAATTCAAACTATTGTATTTAGATTTTACCAGAAGTTCCTCTTTGCTTTTGAGTAGAGAGCTCCCAAGCTTTTCTCCCCACTGTCTGTGTAATTCCTTTTAGTAACAAATTCACCATCAGCAATGATCCACAATTCACATTTTCAAACTGTACCAAATCCATCTTTTCAAGCATTTTCACTCTGTGCAGCACATTCTCTATTACAGTACAGAAATAGACTCCACTAAAGCTCCCCTACTGCAGGTAGTGAAAAAAGCCACAAGTACAAGCAGCCTATTCACCTTGTATTGTTCTGAAAGAACCCCACTTCTTTCTCTAAACACTTTTAAGTCTTTGTGTTTATAGCCATTTTTCCCTCTTCTGGGAGACATGAAAATCCTTCCTTATGCATATGTCAGGAAAGCATGTTTCTACTTTATTCTTTCTGGAGTGGGAGATGAGTAAAACTGAACCTCATGAGATTCCCCTCAGAATTATTCCCCATCCTTTTATTTTAAACACAGCCTAACAGCTTGTATTTTGCACCAACACGAAGTACAAATCTGTTCATGATTTCCTTCCCACAACCTCCCTCTGTCTCAGTGGTGTAAGTCCACATCACTTATACACTTGATAGGCTTTCAGAGTAGTTTCTGTCGTTCCTTTCAGCATGCATTCCCTAGCACCTGTGTGCAGCAAATTTCATGTGTCATAGGGCTGTCCTTTTGCCTTGTTTTGTTAAACTGTGAGATGCCTCTGAAGGACCTACATCTTCCCTAACTGCCCTGCCCAGTATATTTTCCCACCTCACAGGTCACCTCTTTTCTAGCATGTTTCACAGTTGTATTGATTTACACTATTTCCAGCCCTGCTCCTGGGGACATCTGACTATTTTTACTTCCTTCAAAGTTAAAAAAAAAAACCCAGTCATTTATTTCTGCTTTGCTGCTCTCACTCAAATCAATGATGCAATTTTCCCTCTCACCCATAAGTAGATCCCTCTGGTAGAAGAGCAACAAAGCCTTCCTGAAGCTCCAGGTAAAAGCAAAGTATCAACTGCCTTTTAGCCAGTACCCTGCTGATTCCCAGACACAGTTCTCAGGGCTGACAAGCACATGTTTCTCCCCCAGAAGGAAGTGGTAAGCAAACAGTTACACAAACTCAGGCCTGAAATCCAGTAACTGCTCCCCTACGTTCCACTCCATGCATGTCAAGTGAGGCAGACAAATGCTTCCCTTGCTCCCTTTCCCGACCCACATTATCCCCAATGCTTCACTACTAAGTATCAACCTTCTCCACCACACTCACTCCTTTGCTAGCTGTGAAGAAGTTCCCAGCCCAACCTGGGGAAGTTATCCAATGCTAGTTCAGGTATTTCAAACTATGATAATCCTTCTCTGAGGCACCCTGTACTTTCTCCTGTGTTTGAGTCTGGGATTTGACAGGCCAAATCCCACTGACCTTAGGAGATCTGCTGAAAACCTTCACCTGAGGTGGTACAAATGCAGGCCCACAACACAGAAGTAACACAAACCAGTCTACAGGATTTATTTGCTGTTGAGGAAGGTAACTATGAAAAAAAATACTAACCCCCCTCAATCCAACTAATCTAAATTCTGCCACATGTGCATGACTGTTACGCATGTGCAGTTCAAGATACAGGTACATGTGCTAGTTAAAAGATATAATATACCATACTGATTTTGAAAAAATACATGAGGGAAAACCCCTATCAAGTTCAAGTGTCTTCCAGCAACTTTAGTATTTCTACTGCTGTGGAAACTGAACTTACTCAAAGGAGTCAACCACTGTTTGTAAAGAAAGGAAACAGAAATGGATGAAGAGAGCTGTTGTCAAGGATTTCAGAGGCAAAGTGTTTGAAGCAAGGTGGCAATCAGACCTCAACCTCCATTTAAGGAGAGTGTTACTGAGTGGTGTTTGAAAGGCAGTTGCAATCAAGACAGGGAAGGTAAGTGTTAATAAAGTGGCCCATTAGCGCCCCTCAGAACCCTGCACTCAGACAGCCAAAACCACCATCAGCATCTGAACCTATGTGCCTATCCTGTTAGCCAGTGCTGTGTGATTTTGCTCTCTGCACTCCTTTCTGCTTGAGAAACCTCTTCAGTTAGATTCAGTGTGACTTTGAGTGGCAGAGAAGAACCAGGCATACAGCGAGAGCCCCTCCTTTGGGCAGGACACATGCTTTGAGATGAGTGGAAAGGAGGCCTGCGGAAGAAGGGAAGATACATCACCTGCCTTCAAATCCGGAGTGCTGAGCCAAACCAACCTTCTCCTCCCAGTGCTTTTCCTTGGGGAAGTAATACATGTGGCAGATTAAATCTATCTAGTGTATTATCTCTCAATCCATAGAGACTTTTATTTTTGATCTAAGCAGATATTAAAGTTATGCTTTCAGCTGCTTGATTTCAAGCTTTCTCTTGTCCCTCTGAAATCTTTTTTGCAGTCAAGCCCCCGATGCATCACCCCCAGCTTTGATTTTATTACTCCTTTCTCCTAAAGCTCCCATCCTGCTGTCCTGAACTCCTCTACATTTTAGAGGCAACTCTTTCCAACACCTGCAGAATACTTACTCTCACCTCATCGCCTTCCTCTCTCACCCCATATCCTCTAAATGCAGCTGTGCCATCTGCAGCCATGGAGCAGATTACTTCCCATTATTTCCTTATAACTCTGACAGACCTCACATTTGGGTGGCTACTGAAAGGCCTCCTCTGTTGCATCTGTGGCTGATCATGGGAGAAAAATTACTGTTCTCTTACTCTGATAAGAAAAATATTTGAGGCATTAGGAATCTGACATCAGGACACTGGACAGCTGTCAACACTGTCAATATTACTGTGTTTCTATGAGGGTCTCCTAGCGCTCCACAATGCCAAAAAAGAATTTTAAAGGCAGAAAATCAAAGATTATTTTTTACCTTCTATATTTGCTAGGGATCAGACAGCATCAGAATAAAGTCTAAAATCAAAGCAGGTTTAAAGACAGGCTGACAGATTCCCAGAAAGGTGCCTAAGCAAGAGTTCAGAATTCAGCTGGGAGGAAGCATCACAGCAGCAGGAGACCCTCTGTGGTCTATGCTGAGCGTACACATCAACCCAAAAGTGGCAGGAATGACAAAACTTGGGAAGTGGGAGAGAGAAAAGGCAAACTCCACACCAAGGTGAATGAGAAAGGTGAGGCAGCAGAGGCTGGGAACAAACCTCTCCAGAATATCCAAGAACTTCAATTTCATGTCTGAAGTACAAAATCAACTGACCAACCAAGGAGAAAGAACATTACAGAGCAGAATGAGAAATGAAGTTGCACAGGAGGATAAGGCAGCTGAAGTATTACATGACTTTTCCCTTAAATAAGGACTGTACACATCACAGCAAATCAGGCTCCTGGTCTCCTCCCCAGCCCAAGCTCCAGCCCTGAGAGATAGCAGGGGGCTGGCTTGGCATTGCTGTTCTGAACTTCAGGGTACATATGATAAATTTGCTCTGTAAAATCTTGGCTTTTTGCCTAAAAGTCAAGCTGTCTCTTTCTTCTTTAATTCTGTCCCCCGCAAAGTGTACTTTTATTAAATTCCTCCCTTACTGCAGAAGGCATGAATTAGAAGGGACAGAATTTACAGGTTCTTGCATTTTATTACATCCCAAGACTCTCCAAGTAGCTAGGGCTGGAGCAGCATAACAAGGGATGATAACAGTGCTGGCTACCATTCATCCTTTCACAGCACCAGTGCCCAAAGCAGCATAATACCACTGCCCCTACATCAAGTTTCAGTGGGTTTCCAGGAGTGAGAGAACCACCGGTGAGGTAAGGAAAGACTACCTCACAGGAAAGGGGAGACATCATCCTGTGATGAAAGCAACAGCGGCAGATAGCGCTGAGGGACCTAAACTTTCACCTTTCTTCTCAGGTTATTGAGCCCCTTCACAGAATGACAAAATCATTAGGGTTGCAAGGGACCTCTGGAGTTCACCTAATCCAACCTCACCTGCGTCTTTCCTGGGACCCAGAGGCACATCACTGCTCTCTTCCACTTTCATGCTGCAGAGAAGAAGAAAGTATCAAGCTTTTCCAATTATTAATTTGTCCAAAAATCTTCTTGAAAAAAGGCCATGGGCTTTTATGGCTCCTTAGTCTGCTGAAGTGGTGGGGCAACATCAATGCATTGCCCCCGGTACCCATAAGTCAGGGTTCTGACACACAATCCACTATGCTGAAGCAGCCCTAGACAGCTAGGCTATAATATTGATAGGGGTTCTGGCTGGTCAACAAAGGATGTTTTATGAGGCACTAGAGTCTCCTTTACAAACAGCCTGACCACAATGAATGTTTCTATGCACTGTGGTGGGCCAGCACAGAGTTCATGCAGCAATGACTGGCACAGTCAGAAAGGGACTGTGAGAAGCCAGAGACCTGCTCTCCCCACTCCCACATGGTACCTCTACCCCGGCACTGGCAGCATCGCAGGATCGAGATGGAGAGAGCGAAGGAAAGGCTGCCAAGACATTTATGGTTTACAGCAACCCAGGGAAGCATTCAGAGTCAGTTCACAAAGGCAATTCACCTCAAAAGTTTGAAAGGCAAAAGGCAAAACCGTATGTTTTTATAAAGAGCCGAATACATTGAACCACTCAAAGATCAACTTGTTTGCTTTTTGCTCTTCTCTCTCCGTATTTAAGCAGGTTTTTAAAGTCTTACTTCACGTCTGAGTAAGGGTAATCAGAAACTGTCATCATACACCATCTCTGGCAGAAAGAAATCCCAAGTGAGACAGTGTAATCAACGTTCCTTCCTCCATTAAGGGTTTGGGTATTATACTAATTAATGTTTATCACACTCTGATTGCTCCTCGAGCCTGATTTGCAGGTGTTTCAGCATTCACATATTGCCCCGCTCCTGTGATGCCGAACGGCTTTGCAGATTGGAGGGTGATGAAGGGTGCCAGGTATCCTCAGCAGGATCTGGCATACATCACTCTCCACAGGTCATCATATTCTCACAGAACAATAATTTCATTTTCATTTAAATCTCCCATTTCACAACGTGCTCCTGTGACTGTGAATTGAGTTTATGCAAAACTGGAAACTTGGAATTTTGACCCATCATCACAGCACTCTCCTCCTTCTTCCCCTGTAGCTTCTTCACCTCCCCAGAAAAGCAGCTTTTCTTTATTTCTTTTCTTTTTAATAAAAGCTTATAAACAAGTTCTTCTTTAACCTTCCTTCTCACCTTTATACTTGCCTCCAACTGACCTGAAAGCGGATATGCTTTCTGTTTTGTAACAGACATAGTAGGAAGCCTGTCTATACTAAGTAGAATGTCCATGTTTGCAAATAAATGACACAATTAGATCTTCTATTTAAATTATACAGGCTATTTTGGTCAAGCTACTCCTCCATGAATAGTGTTAAGATATACAAACTCAACAGGTTCTACCATCATGGTGACAACTTTTGGGAAGGATGCTCTAAAAGAAGTAATGGAAAAAACTAGTTCTTCTACCAGTACAGCTGGAGTTTCATAAGTGACCTTTTTGAGTTCGTCCACTGGTAGTATGAGAGCAGATACTGTTCACCATCATGGAACTGCTTCCCAGAGCAGCAGCCGCAGGCCTAGTCTTGAGATACTAGGCAGCAGATGCTCTAAGTATAGAAGCATACAACAGTTTGGGTTGGCAGGGACCTTCAAAGATCATCTAGTTCAACACCCCTGCAATAAGCAAAGATATTTTCAACTTCATCAGGTTGCTCAGAGACCTGTCCAACCTGAACTTGAACATTTCTAGAGATGGAGCATCTACCACCTCTCTGGGCAACCTGTTCCAGCGTTACCACCCTATATTTTTCTTCCCTATTTCTACTCTAACCCTACCCTCTTTTAGTTTAGAACCATTACCCCTTGTTTTATCGCAACAGGATGTAAGAAGTTTGCCCCAATCTTTCTTATAAGCCTCCTATTAAATACTGGAAAGCTGCAGTTAATGTCTTGCCGAAGCCTCCTCATCTCCAGCGTAAAGAACTCCAGCTCTCTCAGCCTGTCTTCATAGGAAAGGTGTTGTAGTAAGTGGTACTATTACTAGTAACTTTACTACTTACAGTAAAATAGTATTAACTGTTTTATTATCTATACAGTCTTCACTCATCCTTGCAAAATTCTCACAAGTATTTACTCACTGAAGTTCAATCTTTCAATTATGTACACAAACATTAGGGTTTAATTTCTCCCATCAAAGCTCCTGTCTTAGAATAGCCAAATATCTTCCTCCCTGTCCCCTTTGAGCAGAAAATGTGTCTCACCGCACAAAGTCACAGAAAACATAAGCAGTGAGGAAATGCCCAGTGGACCCAGTGGTGAACTATACCTGAGGGTAAGGAAAGCAAACGCCTTTAAAATGTCTCAGATTCCTCTGGATCACTGAGTGTAGAAGAAACTACTTCCCAGCACTTCTGTTATACAACCCACTCTTAATCAACATTACACTTTACATTTCTTATCAGCAGTAGTCAGAGGAGACAGATAAGTCTGGATTTAAATATCTGATTTGTGCCTTTTCCCAGGTAGGGTAGCAAGAGAAATGCATAAGCCACCAGCAAAAACTGACGTTTCTTCCAAACTTCACCTGAAGGCAGCAACAGCAGGAGACTAGTACTGACAAGCAGCCTCCTCAGCCCTTTTAGCCTGCGCCTCACTTGAGCCAAAGATGCCTTGCTACATATCTCAGATAATGTGGGAAAGAAGAATGACATTTGCAGCGCCTTCCGTCCAACTGGCAAGGCAATTCACATCAACGCACCACTGCAGAACAAGAGGACAGCCTGGTTTACAGCAGAAAATCAGGAAGTTCCTCTTTATTCCTAGCATTCTCCCACACCTTCCAAGTGGTTTTAAATCCATTTTCTTGACCAAAGGAAGTAGCATGCAGTTATGCATGTGTGGTAAGAACTGATTTAGTGACTATCCCTAAAGGTTCTACATGTAAGGCTGAACACACCAGGTAAGCTGAGCTCCTGTTCATTCATTGGGATGGAAGCTTTTTATACCAGTGTGGCACAGCATAAGTGCTACTCCTAGCCTTTTTATCTCCACTACCAAAACAAGCCATTGTCACCAAGAATAGAATGCTGATCAAAACACGGCCGCCTCTGTAGCGGAAAATGATTCCTTGTGATAGAAGTTCAAACTCTAATCACTCTCCAAGAAAAGCACTGCTTTTCTTTGCATTGAATCAAATATTATAACTTCATAGCCTTTCACCCAAAGATCTCAAAGCAATTTCTAAGTGTTAATTAAGTCTCGATTGCTTGTGAAACCAAGAGTAGAATTGTTTGTCTGCCATGACAAAGGAAATCTGGGGAAATTCACAGTACTGTCCCAGCAGACCTTATTTTCAGTCCATCACCCACTAATCTGAAAAACTTTTGCTGTAGTTCACAGGATTTAACAAATACATTTCAGTAGTTATTTAATTTTCAGGTTTACTGAACTCAAGACCACCCTATGCAAGTACATGTACATTTTTCAGTGCCCCCCCATCACCAAACCCATCCCACTGAGCTCTCTGGAATAAACTACAGCCAGCAAGCACTGATGCAAGACACTGATCAATCCCCCCGACACCACTTCTTTCTCTGGATCCAAAATACACCCTCTCCTCACATTTAAGACACAAGTTTGAAGGTAAAAGTTTTTGCACTGACCTTAAATTTTCCCCACTTCCCAGTAGCTGATGGCAATCACACAGAATATGACTTGCGCTCCACAGGTTGAACCCTATCCCCTTTTCAGTAACAAATATGTACAAGCTATCATTTACAAGCTAATACTCAAACTGCAGTCTCTAACTAAAAATCAGTCTCAATAAAAACCACTGTCCTGCACAACTGGACTTGCATGTTCAGGAGAAGGAAAGCCTAACCAAGAAAAGGAACTTACTACCATAAAGCAGTCTGTTTCAACAACTGTGAAACCCTCAAAGACAACTGCATTTCATCTCTTCTTTTTGTAGCTCTTGGTTCCTTTCTGACTTCCACCATGCAGTAAGAGTCTGTCTCTTTGCCCGGATCACTTGAGGGTGCTGTCAGATACTTGGTAAATGACCTAATTAGCTTTTGAAGGATGACTTGGATTATCCAAGTCATTTTGGTTTGCTCTCAATTCTATCTTTCTGCTTAATTCTCACTCATACTTCCAATTTAAACTTCTCATGACAGAACACTCTTTCAAAACAGGTCATTTGCTCTTAAAGATTTCTTTCTATACTTTTTGCAAATCAAGCTTTTTATTTCACAATATTTGCTCCTCAGAAACAGAGGTCGTTTAGTGTTACTTCTTCATTTTCCCACAATCAATTGCAGTCACACTCAAATCTCAAAAGGCACCTTCTATGATATGCCCATCAACAAGCTAATTTGAGCATAAGTGCTTCTTCAACAAATGAGAGTAACTCTTTATGACATGTTATCCATCAAACCTTTCCTGAGTGATTACAGCACTTTACTTTCTTGAGGGTTTTCTAGTTACTTTTCCCTAAAAATCTTCGGGCCCCAGGCAGAGATTTTTCTAACAGGATCAAAGAGCAGATGCCTCTCTGTTTGGACTGCCAGCTGCTCTGTCATTTCAATGACACAGTCTGTAGCTCATCAGTGATCAGACACCACCTTTAGAGCAGTTCTAGACACATGACTTAATTTTCCTCACTGTCCTTTTAAAACCCATCTAGCCCACATAGTGACTCACAAGCAGTCATTACGAATGGAAATACTAGCTTCACAATAATATCAGAACAAATTTGTACAGTATATTTTCCAAACCTATTTTCTTCCCTGCCCCAAAACTGCCAGGGCTGTAAATTCATAAATTTTAATAGCCTAACCACTCACCCTGTGATGTACTCACACAATAAATGCTTTCACGGACCAATGCCTTAAGCAGTAGCTACATCCCTCATCCCAGCTAAAAGTGAGATTGAAGTGTAATGAAGGGCATGATTTTGGCACCCCCAACCCACCAAATCACCCATGTGCTAGAAAGAACAAAGAAAACCCTGCCTGTTGCTCAGTAACACAACAGGAGTTAAGAGCTTCTTACCCTCCCTCCCTCCCAAAGTCACACAAAATCTGATTTTCTGCTGGAATCAGAAAAATCCAGGATGCCACTCCCAAAAGTATTATTGCTGAAATGAAAACAACAGGAAAAAAGAAAAAAAGATGCCCCCTCTCCTCGGCAGTGTTCAAGGTCAAGCTGGACAGGGCTTAGAGCAAACTGGTCTAGCGGAAGGCATCCCTTCCCATGTCAGGGGTTGGAACTAGATGAGCTTTAAGGTCCCTTGCAACACTAACCATTCAATGACTATGAAAACCATCCATGGGGCCAAAGTGACAGAACAGACTCGTGGAGACCATAAGCTTTCTCATTTCTTGGTGCTGAGCTATCAGAATGACTGGCATATTATGTATATTTCACATATAATCAGAAAGCTTATCCCTCCTGCACTACCACAGAAAAGAAGTGCAACAGCTTTACCTCCTCTTCTAAAAGGAATGTCTTTAGATACCTCTTAGGCCAATCAAGCATGTCTTCTCATTCATCTTTGATGGCAGATCTAAAATGAAAGTCCTAGAAGTAAAATAAAACCAGATATTTGCATTTAAAATGTATATTAATCCAGAAAAAGGATCATATTCTTGGATAAATTAAGAATGGAATCCAATTCAGAAGATACTAAACTACCCACCTGGGGGTTCTCTTCAGCTCTCTACCATCCAAATCCTTCATTCCTGGCTCCAAAAATAATTATTATCTCATCCTGTCCCTAACAGCACTGCATGGTGGATTCCCTCAACAAAATCATTGTCTGGAGGATTCAGATGGAAGGAAAGCAAGAACTCCTCCATTAGTGTCTGCAAATGGATCTGCTGTCTTCAAAAGCACTGCTCTGTCTTAACTGTCAGTTCCATTTACACCTAATCTCTAACCTACAACATTTGGAAAAGCCCAGTGACAGCACCATGGCTAGTCAGAAAGGACCATGGAAAAAGAATTTAATCTGCCAGCCAAGTGTGAAGAACAGACCTTTGGCACTGATGTTCCCTCCTGCAACTCTTCCCTTGCTGCGCACACTCCCTCTTATAGAGGAGGAAGCCTGCAATAGACATTTCAAGCTACTCAGTATTATTTTCCAGACAGTCTTCTCCACACTAGACCCCTGATGGAAGTCATGCCTGTAAAACAAAGTGACTTATTTGCATCTCTTCCTCCAGGGCTTACCGCGTAGACAAAACTCATCCCTAAGAACAGGAAATAACTCCAACACATGTGAGAGTCCAGCATCTAAAGCTGGTTGAGAAGGCAGAGCTATCACTTTGTATAAGAAAAGAACGACATAGCAACTGTGTCAAGAAGAGTGGGAGTGGGAAAAAAACGAAAATATTGCCAAACCTGTGGTCTAAGAGATTAGAAAAAAGGGAACATTTCTTTTGCTGTGAGGCACATACTGACTTGTTATTACGATCCGCTTCTCCTTGGATATTTCCAGAGTAAGAGCTACAGCCAATTGGGGTAAGCGGCTGGGGAGGGGAAGGGAACGACTCTCTGAATGGGGAAGTTCATGAGGCCTTTTCCAAATCTCTGTTAATTAACAGCCACCTTCTGCCCTTGTAGTTTATAGACATGAATTATTGCTACAGAAAATGTCAGGCACTGCATCTCCCATCAAGTGGATACGGATCCTTCAACCCACAGGCACCAAGAGCACTTCAAGGAAAGAAAGTTTACTCAGCTGTGTTTCTCCTGGAGAACCTCCTCAGGGCACCACAACTGTGGAAAGACATTAGGGAAGCACACTTAACACTCCCATGCTGAAGGGCTGCAGCCATAAGACCTCATTGCATTAGTCAGTCACAGGTGTGATGCAACTCTCCCTCTCCCTGATGACCTAGCCCAGCGCTCTGTGCACTGTGGGTGACAGGACAGAAATAGCTAATGAAATGGATCTAGGCATTATTGGCCTGGTCCAGCTTAAGCCTTGGGAACAGTGAAGAAAACACCAGGTGCTATTGCCCTGGGCCAGCTTCAGCCTTGGGAACAGTAAAGAGAATAATGAAGGGTAAAGATCAGTTGGCAAAACAAAACAGACGCTTTGCAAGAAAAAGCAGGATGTGCATCTCAAAGACCAAAAGATGTAAATATTTGTAACCCTTAGTAGTTTTGCTAAATCGGGATGATAAGGAAGCAAGAGAGTGGAAAGTTACTGTTTAGCACTTAATAGACTACAAAAGGGATGCACTACAAGAAATAAAGGTCTAGATTTCACCAGAACTGGAGCTCGCCTTTGATACGCCACACTGCGCCACACTCCAAGCATTGATCACAGCATCACAGAACAGTTTGCGTTGGAAAGGATCTTAAGATAATCTAGTTCCAACCCCCCTACCATGGGCAGGGACATCTCACACTAGACAATGCCACCCAAGGCTCTGTCCAACCTGGCCTTGAACGCCGCCAGCAATAGAGTATTTACCCACTTCTTTGGGCAACCCATTCCAGCACCTCACCACCCTCACAGTAAAGAGCTTCTTCCTCATACCTAACCTGAACTTCCCCCACTCAAGTTTAAACCCATTACCCTTTTGTCCTATCACTACAGTCCCTCATGAAGAGTCCCTCTCTCCAGCATCCCTATGGGCCCCCTTACAGATACAGGAAGGCTGTTATGAGGTCTCCACGCAGCCTTCTCTTCTCCAGGCTGAACAGCCCAACTTTCTCAGCCTATCTTCATACAGGAGGTGCTCCAGTCCCCTGATCATCCTCGTGCCCCTTCTCTGGACTTGTTCCAACAGTTCCATGTCCTTTTGATGTTGAGGACACCAGAACTGCACACCATACTCCAAGTGAGGTCTCAGGAGGGCAGAGTAGAGGGGCAGGATCACCTCCCTTGACCTGCTGGTCACGCTCCTTTTGATGCAGACCAGGATACAGGTTGGCTTTCTGAGCTGCCAGTGCACACTGAAGCCGGCTCATGTTCATTTTCTCATCGACCAATACCCTCAAGTCCTTCTCCTTGGGCTGCTCTGAATCTCTCCTCTGCCCAACCCAGAGCTGTGCCTGGGATTGCTCCAACCCAGGTATAGGACCTTGCACTTGTCATGGTTAAACTTCATCAGGTTGGCATCAGCCCACCTCACAAGCGCGTCAAGGTCCCTCTGCATGGCATTCCTTCCCTCCAGCGTATCAACCGAACCACACAGCTTGGTGTCACCGGCAAACTTGCTGAGGGCGCACTGAATCCCACTGTCCATGTCACTGACAAAGATGTAGAACAGGATCAGTCCCAACACCAATCCCTGAGGGACAGAATCCCTCAGAACTGATAGCCTAGTTATTTTGAACCCCAAACTTTTGTAGCTTTTTGGCTATAATCTAAGCTTTTGTGATTTTTTGTCAGTATCTCTACTCCTTTAGTGTCAGTCTTGCACAAGCTGGGGAGGGACTCTTCATTAGGGACTGTAGTGATAGGACAAGGGGTAACGGGTTAAAACTTAAACAGGGGAAGTTTAGGTTGGATATAAGGAAGAAGTTCTTTACTGTAAGGGTGGTGAGGCACCTACAGTTCTTACTGTAAGGTGTGAGAGTTGCCCAGGGAAGCTGTGAATGCTCCATCACTGGCCGTGTTCAAGGCCAGGTTGGACAGAGTCTTGGGTGGCATGGTTTAGTGTGAGGTGTCCCTGCCCATGCAGGGGGGTTGGAACTAGATGATCTTAAGGTCCTTTCCAACACTAACTATTCTATGGTTCTATGACACCACTCGTTACTGATCTTCAGCTGGACATTGAGCCATTAACTGCAACTCTCTGCAGGCGGCCGTCCAACCAATTCTTTATCCACCAGGTGGTCCATCAATCAAATTGATGTCTCTTCAATTTACAGACAAGGATGTCATGCAGGACAGTGTCAAATGCTTTGCACAAGCACAGGTAGATGACTTCAATTCCTTTGTCCCTGTCCATCAGTTCTGCAGCCCCATCATAGAAGGTTACCAAATTGGTCAGGCATCGATTTGCCCTTAGTGAATTTATGTTGGCTGTCACCAACCATCTCACTGTTTTTTATATACCCTAGCATGGTTTCCAGAAGAATTTATTATTTCTGGAGTCAATAAACCTCCACAAACACCAGCAGATTGATACATTGCAGCACTCAGCTTCAAAAAAGGTTATTTCACTGCAATTGCATAATGCATACTACCCTTTTAACCCAGAAACCGTTCAGTAAGCAAAAAGATACATCTTGTCAATATCAAGAGGTCCTCTTGGGCTTCCACTTCACATAGCAGTAAAAGCAGGGGTAATTACACCTCTGTACTTTTTGTTACAAGATAGTTCCTAAAAATTTACACCAATTTATAGCAGCTGGGGGTATACACAGCAATCCATCCCTCAACTTAGTCACCGCTCTGTCCTCAAATTGACTGCTTTTTAAAATAAGCATTGGTGAAAGAAGGGAACGTTTATCAATATAATTACTTTTCACCTCCACAAACAGGTCTAACATTTGTTTCTTTTACCTCTTGGTGCTACAGGCTTTATTTCCATAGATGGTTTTGAAACAGAACAAATGTGTTTTGGAACATGGCCTCTGAATAATAATGGTAGCTCCTACATGTGGCATCTCTTGTGTTAAAAATCATAGCTGTCTAAACATTTTGGAAGAGCTTTGCTGGGCCATAGAGAGTCTATAGATGGTAGTTAATTGATTTTAACCTACAGACACATACAAATATGGACAAAAAACAAAGAAAAAATTAAATCGGAAAGCCACTGTGGAGCGCATGTGATTGGACCAAATGCTTTTTTGACTAATGATTTTCAAAGTTCTGCTGCATGAAGAGAGTCTGCACAGCAAGAAGTTCCTATTGTATCAAGAACTTGTTTTTATTAAGTGTGCTAAGATTTATCACAGACTCTTCTGTGACACCTCTCTCCAGGAAATCCAACTCATACAGTTGTACACAGCAACATCCCTGTTACATATCATTTGCACTGCCATAATCAATCCTCTAGAAGCTAAGGTGGCATTTCCCCTTGCCCATGACCAAAGAAAATAAACCAAACACCTTCAAAGCAAAGCCTTGCTTTACTGCAACAGCAAGCCTGCTTCCCTCTGTTCTCTTTTCATATCACTTCTTCGCCCTTGGAGAAGCGGCAAATCCTCCTTCTGAGGATGGAGCAGATCTCCCCAGCGTTGCAAAAGTAGGATGAGAGTTGCCAGAGAGGAAGGAACAGATTCAGGCCTCAGGATGATCACGCTGCAGTGCATATTCTACTGGGTATTTTTCTAGGTATCAAACTGCACTAGGTAGGTGCACATCTTCCTACTTTCCAATGTCTTACATGCTTTCTCAGGGAGTCTGTCTTGTCCTGTCTTCAAGGACCAGGGAGAGAATTAGCTCACAAGAACTTGAAAGCTGCTACTCAATACTGAATTTTCTCCAACAAGGCACACAATACAAACAACCTGACAGGGGTAAAACCCCCACAAACTAAAATAAAACAACAAACCATATGTAACAAAGTTACTTAAGTTTCTTCCTACTGTTTGCGTTTCTTACTGCCATCTGTTTAGATCAAACTGGCCCACGTTTCCACTAGATATTCCACTACCACGAAGGGCCTTGTAAGAGTCGAGAGAATCCTCTAAAGAGCAATATTAAGTCTGACATTGTTGCCTGCCTCCTTTTGACAAGCCACTTTGAGACCAATTCCAGAAGCAGGAGAACACTTCTCCTGCAACTTCTGTATTTTACTTCACTTTTCTACTAAATAGAGCAAATTGTTACATCAGCAGTTCGGCATGACTGCATCTGAGCACGGGGATCAAGTGCGCCCTCAGCAGGTTTGCCAACAACACCAAGCTGTGTGGTGCACTTCACATGCTGGTCTAGCTGAAGGCGTCCCTGCCTGTGGCAGGGGTTTGGAACTATATAACCTTTAAGGTCCCTTCCAACCCAAACCATTCTATGATTCTATACAACACATTTTCTTCTTAGTGACTGAGGATATGGTTAAGGCTTGTATTTCCTTTGTGCTCCTGCATGGCTATTTCAGCATCCTGGACACAATATTCCATCATTTTCTTTTCAGACGTAGAATCAAGCATTAAGAACCCTCCCCCCCCCCCCCCATGCTTTCTGTAGCTAATACAAACTTATCTCATGCTTTAAGAAACATTTTGCATTAATGCCAGCACTGAGCCTTCAAGTGATTCATTAAGATGTACCACTATTTGCATAGCTTCTATTAGTTACAAAAAGTTTAAGTTGGCTTGAAGGCAGGATACTGAAGCTGAACAACTTTAATACTTTCCTTAAACTGCTCATTTTAAACAATTCTGAATGTCTTGCCGTTGTAGAGAAGGCTACAGCGCTCTTATCAAGTTCAAGCCTGCCTTTCAATCACTTAAGGCAGAATAGACTGATTACCCTCCTTGTGGGGGAATGGGATTCAAAGACAGACTGTTAGTGAAAGAAACTGATGTGGAAGAGCTGCTGTTAGCAGACTTGGAGCAAGGGCTTAAGTAACCATCACTACATTTAATGACAATGCCATAAAAGGCATCTCACTTGCACAATCAAATTTAGCATTCTGTTTCTCTCCTTCCAAATACATGTTTAATCTCTTAAAAAGGCATGTTTAACTGGAGGTCCAAAAGACAGATTTTCAGCACTTTGAGATGGGCAAGAATCCTGCCTGGCTAATTCTTCACCATGTTTGTTTCATTTTGAAGGAATAATCTTTTAAAGATGTAATACCATTCAGCCTCCTTTTCCCTACTACTCCCATTTCATTTCAAGCTGTGATAGCTCTGTCTGTGCCCCTTCCCACCTGCTGTCCCACTCCATGGGCTGCAAGATATTAAACTTAGGGATTTAGCAGCATCCAGAAAGAGCTGCAAACTGGACTCCTGCAAAACAGTCACTATCCCTTCACCTCTTTTTGAGGACACAGGATACTCACTACTGCCATCTGCCACCAGCCTTCCAGGCATCTGACCCTCACATGTCACTTTCTAAAGTCTCCACAATAGTTTGGGAATCCCCCTCAAGCTACGTCCTTACGAGCTTTCAAATTTAGCTTCCAGAGAACCATGAGAGCTAAAACAAATGAGCAGTTTCTTACAAAGTGTGTGCTACACTCCGAAAAATCCACATTAATTGAACATGCCTCTACAAGAATAACCAGTGCCTGTAGGCACAGTGTCTTCACAGAATCACTTTGTTGGAAGGGACCTCTGGAGATAATTGAGTGCAACCCTCCTGCCAAGGCAGGGCCACCTAGAGCAGGTTACACAGGAACACTGTCCAGGCAGATTTTGAGTGTCTCCAGAGAGTGATACTCCACAACCTCCCCAGACAGCCTGTTCCAGGGCTCTGCCACCCTCAACATGAAGTTGTTCCTCACGTTGAGGTGAAACTTCTTGAATTCTAGTTTATAGCCATTGCCCTTTGTCCTGTCACTGGGCACCACTGAAGAGTCTGCCACCATGCTTTATGTCCTCATATCTGCAGGACCATACACTCCTTTACCTCACTGTTTCTCCTTTATCTTCCTGGCAGCAAATGAATGCTCCTTCTGATGCCCCTCAAGAGAGGCATCTGAAACTAAACCAGACCTAGCATCCTCTCTCAGGTGACCTCTGGGATGGCTTCAAGTACCATGAGGTGACTTGCTGCTTAACAAGAGTGGTATTATTCTCAAATTAACTGGGGAAAAGTTAATTCCCTGTGCTACAGACAGCCTCCTGGCATAAACTCACCTGAATGGTGACCCACCCCAAATGCAGCCCCCTTGACACCTTTCCTAGTAAGATGAAACCCTTACAGCCAGCAGAGG
This sequence comes from Myiopsitta monachus, assembly GCA_017639245.1. Classification (NCBI taxonomy): domain Eukaryota; kingdom Metazoa; phylum Chordata; class Aves; order Psittaciformes; family Psittacidae; genus Myiopsitta; species Myiopsitta monachus. Next base: position 76,558,407 of record CM029920.1, read on the forward strand.
AACAACTATGATGCAGTGTCCAAGCTGCATCCCTAGAGCCACAGTGCACAACAAATATCACAGCACAGCTTGCAAGACCCTTCTTTGCAAGTTTCCATGAACACTTAATAATACATTCCACAGACCTCCTAATCAAGTACATTCTTACAGATATATTCTGTCACCCATTTCCACTATCAATCACCATGACTAATCCCAGTAGCAAGTTTAAAACAAGGAGGGGGGAACACCCATATGTACCTCATGATTAAGGTTTTGTTTGTATTTTCAATTTCAGGACTACTCACACCTCAACCCTGCTCCTGTCCAAAACATCCCTTAAGGCTCTGCTGACCAGTCAGACACTTCGTTAATCACACACCTACCAGACTTCCAGACTTCCTCCCCATGCTTCACAGTATTTCCACAGTGCTTTGGTTTTCCAACTACCGCTTTCAGAAGTGTGGTTTTTAGTTAAGCCTTTGCTGAATATTAATGCCCGTTTGAAATATTTAATATTAAATTAATGTGAATCCAACTGGGGAGGAATGAGGATATGCCTGTTTAGCAAAATACTATTCCAGACAAGCAAAGGACACTGAATAAAGATCTTTAAAAAGATCAACCCAGAAATTCTGCAACCTGAAAAAAAAAAAGAAACAAGGATAAGAAACTTTGTATACTGGACAATTTGTGGTTGGATCACAGGCAAAGGACACCAGGACCTTGATAACAACATCCCAGACCTAAGTATTTGTTTTCTTTCTACTGCTGTAACACTCTAGGATACAACTCGAATATGCAATTTTCCACAAATTCATTATACTACAGTGTACACTCTGAATAATGAACTGACATATTAGAAGTTATTAACATCTCCTGGCAACAAAAAGTCTCCTCAGAAAATCAGAAATCCCAAAGGGCAAGCCCAGCTAACCAGGGGGATCTTGGGAAAGCTAAAACCATCAACTATCTGAAGTACTTATCCACAACAACATTCCTGTAAAGAATTCCATGGCACATGATTCCAACACAAGCTCTCACCCAGAAAATGCTGGCAACAATGAAACAAACAGATGAATATCTACTGTTTGAGTGTTTAAATTGGTCATTCTGCCTCCTGTGACCTACATCAAAATCCTCTATTACAAGCCCAGGAGTTAAACTCACATAGATATTATGTCAGATTGGCTATGTTAGAATATTTATGTTTTAAGCAGTAATGATGTGTATTAAAATCTCAGTAGCTTCAGGCAATGAATCTGATCTTTACTGCAGCTTCCACAGCAGATTAATTACATGAATTCAGTTAGCATACACAAGGTTAAAACTTCCATTACTCCAAAACAGAACCCTGGAAAGTATATGCCACCTCTTGATCTCCTCAAAGTACCAAGAGGACAGGACTTTCTGAGAGGACAGGATTGTTGATAGTACTGACCAAAGGCATCAACCTGCACTGCCCAGCAGCCAAGAGTCTGCCTAGGTCAGTGCTTTCCCTCTGCAGGATGTAGTACTTTGTTGTTCTCCTTGTGGAAGAGGCTGGATGGGTCCCTGCTCCCAAAAGTGACGAATATGACAGAGAGGGATGCTGAGCTACTCCCTGCTGTTTCTTAGAGATTCCAGATTACACAGGCACATGCACTGTTAGCAAGGTACAGGGGAGGTTTAGTCTGACATGGGTTACTAGACCTACTCTTCAAGGCTGCTTCTAGCAGGTCTGCTCTGGGTCTCAGCTATAGTTTACCTGGCTTTCTGCACCTGCTCATCCCTTACTCTCTACAAACTAATGAACTCTGCAAAGTGCCTCATCACCACATACCTTGACACAGTTAAATTTAATAGTAAGTCAGCATGTTTAAGAGCATTTGAAAAGACGACAGCTTGGCAGAGACTTGTCTCATGGGTTTTTTCCCCAGATTCCCCAAACCAGCAGGAAGGGGAGGAAACCAGCAGGAAGGGGAGGAAAGATGCTTATCTTCTTTCTCCCAGTTCTCCAAATGCAAAAGTGTCTTTCTTACTTCCTCTTGAAAAGGCTAAATCCACAGGCACTTTTCACCACTGCTGCCTCTGCATAGCCTAGAGAATATTTATTCTACAGCCACAACAGTACTACAGCTGCCTTCAGTCAGTTTCCAAACAAAGAGAGAAAAAGCTCACCTTTCTACAATGGATGGACATACTCATTTTAAGAATTTATACTCAATTGTCATGTCAGCAGAACTGAGAGCAGAAGCTTTGATCAGCTAACATTGAAAAAAATAATTGGGTCTTTCCATAGAGGGTGAGAGTTTTTTTCACTCCACCTTTAACAAATAACATATCGGCTTGCCACTCTCGAAAGCACCGTACCAATCCAACTGTTTCCACAAAACATCCCCAGAACATCTGCACCTTTGTAATACTGAAGTAATGAGTTTGACACACTCAGCTGAGTCTGCCAGACTGAACAAGGTTCCTCTCCAGCAACACTGCAAGCTGCTGTTTTGCAGATCAGAACAGTCAGCTTCCCCAGATAAAGCAGCTCCTTCCTGGAAATGGAAGACAGAGCTCCCTTATCTCAAGAAAGGGAAGACAAAAGGTCACTCTTCACTAAGTGGCAAAGTTCTCACCTTGAAAGCTTTGCCCCTTGATTGGCATGGAACAACCAAGGTCATGGAACTTTTAATCAGACGCCTACATAATTAATAAATTGTTATTAATTATATCAGAGAGTAGAGACCTCAGAGAAAAGGCACAGCAAACAAAGAGCCCATGGAAGCCTCCTCTGTTGCCGGAAAAAAATTGGTAATTAGAAGTCATGAGTGCACCAAAGAGTGAGGGAACAGCATCACAGTCACTGTTCAGGACTGAAGAGTGACTTGCATACAAAACAGCAGGCTTGTCTGCCTGGGGAAATTACAGGGCACTGAGTTACTAAACAGTGAGAAGGAGAAAAGAAAGAAAAAGAGACAGAGAAAGAACCACTCCTCTTTTATCAATAGCTTTATTTACCCCACAAAGAAGGACAGCACTGCCCATCAGTCCCGAGTTTGAGATGTGTCTTTCACACGTTTCTGGCAGCTCTAGAAAAGCCTTCTCCCACCTTTATGTCATGGAGGGCTCCCATTCTGAGAAGTGCACAGAAGAATGAGACTTTGTGTTCAACCTAATATAGCCTACACACAGCCCTTGCCCAGGAGCACCCTTGCCCAAGCAGAACCTTGATTTTCCTCAATGACCTGAGCTCAGCCTTAGGGACTACCCTTTCCCCAGAGGCTGCCCTTCAAAATATCACTATAAAGAAAAACAATCCAAAAACCCCCCCACTTCAATCTGTTCTTAGAAAAATAAAAAAATAAAAAGAAAGAATGCCATGGTCCTGCTCATACCATAATAAATCCAACTAGGTAGTCATGATTCCCACTGAAACCAAAGCAAGTGCTTTTGCTCATCAGGCTGACAAGATAAATGCTGATCTATTTCTATACCACTAATACAACATGCCATCTCAGGGCATCAAAGATGGCATCAGCTGAAAAAAAGGCACCACGCCGTTTACCATCATTTGCAGGCAAAACCAAGAATCTCTCTGATCTACTATATAAGTAGTCTGATAAATCCAGTCCTAAAGATGACCATATGCAAGAGAAGGCAACGTGCAGGTCAAATCCCTGAAGAGATCAGTTTAGATGGGATTATGAAACTGTGGTATGAAGAACAGACACGCTGATGCATTCAGAGAATAAATAAAATACAAAGAGAAGCGCAAAACACCAGAAGCCCAAAGAGAACAGCCTGTAAGTCCTAGAGATCAGGAGAGCCATTTTCTGCTACGCTGATTCAAGTACAATGACTGAAAAAGACGTATCTTTGAGATACTCTAAATAAAAAAGTCTCCCCTTTCAAACATGAGCAAGAAGGAACAAAAGATAACTGCTGCAGAAGCAGTAATGCAATTTGTGGGAGTTTGCCACTGAATAAGAAATTAATAACAACCAACCTCTGGCTAACTGCCGCCATTTCATTATGCTTAAGTTTGACAGACCCAAATCCAATAAACTCTTATTGAAGTACATATGGTCCTTTTTCATCCCTTCTCTGAGCTTCCATTGCTTGCCAGTGCAATGCCCTTTCACTGCTGCAACCTTACCACAGCACTATTTCATACTGCTGAACGCTAAGCCCTGAATCCCCATGTAACAGCATCATACCTGTTGAAGATATCACCCGACACCTTTTGCAGATATTGAAGTGCATCTGCCACCTGCTGAACAGCCTCCTCCCTGCGTAAATCTGGTTGGATCAGGGGGACGGAGTACATCTGCCCTTCCAAAAAGTGCTTCTGGGCTACAGTAGTCATTGTACCTAAAAAAAAGGACAAATAGGTCATTGTAGTAAACACACTTCCACATTATCACAACTTTTACTCAGGGACTTTCATTCCTTGCTTACCTCATTATTTTAGGGAAGCATTTGCAATGGAATCGGTGAGCTAAGGAGAGAGGCACAAGTAGTAAGTTTGACATATGGGGGTTTTAATAAATCTAAGCGAGGTGGGAGTCTCTTGCTTATCTGAATGCTCTTAGGAACCAGAATTTTATTTTTAGCATGTCACTTAACAGATCTCTGCTCAGTACTGTGCTGAAAACAAAGACCACACTTTGGAGGAGAGTCAGTTCAGGGTGGTGATAAGACTCCTCAGTTGACTCCTCCCATTCTCATAGTCCAGATGGATATATTTCAGGTCACTCAATCCTATTAGCAAAATGCAGTATTTCATCTTACACTTCTGCTCCAAGAAACACAACTACAGCTCCCTTCCAAGAACAGCAGCTATGAAATTATAGGGCATGCATGTGCACACATGCCCTTGCTCCAAGTAGGTTAATAAGAATTCTTCCATTCTGAGACTCCCAAGAGCTGCTCATTCCTTCTGGTGACTGGGTTTTTTTCCTTTGTAACTATCTTGAAAGAAGTCTTCGTATTTTAGAATCCTTTAATATATAAAACCTAAACTGTCACTGGAATCTTTCAGTTATGTTCAAAAGCATGCACCAGAGCAGTATGTATGCTTCTGGATGCAGCTGGGCCAATACCACTGCTCTCTAGTTCAGCCAGGAGAAGACTGTGCATCACCCATGCTTCCATCCTGCCAGCTTCCCTCACTGCTCCCTCAGCAATTCCAAACAGTCTGCCTCCCGTGTTTTTACTCACACAAATAAACAAAACAATTCCCAGGACAGCAGCTGGGTATAGGGGAGAAATGCATTTCTCTGACCACATGAGAAATTGCAAACTCGCAAATACACTACTGTTAGGACAGCCTGATTAAGGAACAGAGAAGTGCCCATTCAGTTTTCTAACCTAAACCCTGCTAGGCCTACAAAACTGCCTTCAAAGTTGTTTTCTCTGTGTGCCTTGCTCATTCAGACAGTAAAAAACCTGCAGCCTACAGCTTCTCATTACAGGGTTTCATCACACAGAGTGCTGTACATCTGTAAAAAAAATATTCATTAACCTGAAGAGAAGCAAAACAAAGAAGGATCAAAAAAGTAAGGTACCTGAAACAGATATCTCGGGACACAACGCATTCCCACTCTGGTACTTGATGGTCTGGAGGAGCTACTCCAGGGATCACTGCTGTGTGCAAACTGTATTCCAGCCTGCACAACAGAGCAGGCTGAGAACAACACAGAAACACAATGTGTACCAGAGAAATTCACAAAACAAGAGACTGGAGATTCAGTTACGGCATAAACCAACAGTTTAATAGGTGAAAATTAGAGGGGTCTCCATGCATTCTTTAAATTCCCCATCTTGCTTCACCAAATTAAAAGAGATTGGACTTGCCTGTAGCATGTCTGTACATTTAACACCATCCACCCTCCCTGAATTTGTCCTTTCTGGTCCTATTACAGAACGTCATTCCTAAGCTGCTGTAGATGTGATGCAGCTGTTGATTTGGGTGTTCAAGATGTTGGGGGGTTTTGAGGTTGATTTCTTTTTGGGGGTGTAGGGTAGTGCTTAGCAATGAATCATACAAGAGGCAAAAGGAGGAGGGATCCAAGGAGCCTGTCCACAGATAACTAATTTGCAATATGAAGCTCAGCTACCAGAGGACCTGGCTCTGCTGCAGGAAGCCTAGACTTACTCTGTTTCACTTCATGCATCACTGGCAGCCAGACGGTACCCGCATTCTTTAGCAGGCAATGTTTGCACACTGATTAGTCTTCTTGACTGGGCCTATTCATCAGACAGGAAATTATTATTTAGACTTGTAAAGCATACAAGCTAATCTGAGAGGAGCACAGCTAATTTGGAGATGGCATTTTTTGATCTGCTGACCACAACCAAGCTTGAAGCCTTTTGCTTACAAATCTCCTATTTGACTGACAATGCAGAACAAAAGCAAACAGCTAACCCAGCAAGCGTGCAGTTATGAGATACTTTGGCTCCAGCAGCAACATGAGTTTATGATCCTCCCTGCCACTGGTCACAACTCTTCTGCTGCATCAGTGGTGCTGATGTTTGGGATTCCTATTTTTAACTCAGATCAGTTCAATGACCCAATTTACAGCAGCCAGATAAAGAGCCGTAATTGCCCAGACATGAAGCAGAGCAGGAAGAAGGGCAAGAAGGGGACTTCTGAAACCTGCTTCACTATCAAAACCACTACCATGTAATGGTAATCCTGCCCTGCAGGGTGAGAAGGTCAAGCTTTTCACCTCTTGAGGCCAGATGAGATTATACAGCCTCACTATGATTTCCCAGACCTTCACCAATCCTAATTCTCTTGGAGACGTTTCTAAAGCAAAGCTCAGTTTGGCTGCTGACAGATGCTGGCACTCAGAAGCAGCACTGCCCTAACTACTACCAAACTTGTTTCCTTCCCTGCAGTCATAAGCTACAGACTGTCCTTTAGGCCCCACTGTTCCCTTGCAAAGAGAGGAGCAAGCAGTAGTGGGGCAAAGCAGGAAAAGCCCCAGGTACTCCTGCTCACACTCACAGTTCAGCTGTCAGTAAACTTCAGTTTCATAGGCTCCCAAAGCAGACTCTCAAACAAGCTCCAGATGCTCACCTTTCTTAAAAAGAAACGTGGCAGACTCTGTGGGACCTGCTGCCAGAGTTAGATACAAGAGACAATTCTTTCTGCACAAGATAACAAATGAGGGATTCATAGCAAGAAAGGAAAAACCAGCAACAGCCTTCTGAATGACCAGACTCAGGCAAAATCCCATGCTATAACCACTATGTATTACCTCTTGTGACCAAGCTAACTGGAGAAACAAGTCAGTTTTCTAAACACCTAAAGGCCTGACCATAGGCTTAGAATACAAAGCAGAACTGCTTCCTGTAACACACAGGGACTGCAGGAACAAGGGAGATTTTAATAGGGACAAAAGTCAGGAAGGAAAGCAAAGCCTGAATGGCACTCAGCAAGACTGACTCTTCCTTTATCTCAACCTCCAGTATACTGAGAAGGAAGCAGTATATTTCCTTGCCATACTTCATAATGAGAATTAGTTATTACAAGTGCCACATATTAGAGATATTTCAACTTTTCCACCCTGCCCAGTGTATGCCAAGCCTTCATGTTACATACAGACCAAAGGTGCAAATGAGCTGTTCATATCATATACAAGGAAGTGATTTCCAGCAAAACAACAAACTGGTTCCATTAACACTCTAGAATCTTAAAGAAGAAGCTGGTGTGTTTCAGCAGAAAGTACAGCATGCTGGAATTATTATGGCTGACATGAAATATTCTGATGCTACAGTGAGAAATGGGCACATAAAACCCCAAAGCAAGTATGATTCAGAAAAGCAGATGTCAGATCGCCCAAGAGATTTAATCATTAGTGGTGTGTCACCTGTGGAACACATAAGGCAGAAGAAATAGCAACATGCTTTTTTTTTGTGATCAAAGAGGCTCTAGAAAAGAATTGCAGCATCTGGGGGCTCCAGCCACTCTTCATTCAATTATTTTTTCTATGTCAACTTTCATGATCAAGACAAATGTGCTCTGGTGTTATGTAATAACCTCATTTGCCTTATTAAATGCAAACAAAGAGAGAAAGGATGTTTTCTCACTGCACCACCTGCTTACGAGTGCTATATCCCAATTTGGAAGCTCTGACTAGAGCTAGCAACTGCTCAGATTTGCACTTTTGCCTTAAGCTGTCTATGCCTTTAACCTCAAGCAAGCTGGTACAAAACTCATCGGGGATGGTGACTATCTTTCTGTGCCCAAAGCTGCTCTCCTCAAGTTCCAACATTCACACTAGCAAAAGCTGAGCAAACCAACAGCAGTGGGAAATGCAGCCTCCATCAGGCTGTCTTACCTTTCCAAAAGCCTTTACACCAGGATAGATACAAGCTAAGCACCCCAGGGTTTTTGGGTATTTGGAACCAGCAACCGGTCATACTGTTCAGTCACCACAGCCAAATATAATACAATGGCTACGTATGATGATGGCTACATAGAGATTTGTGGTTCTGAACCCAGAAAAGTAAGTATACAATTCACTGCTCTGGATCGGTTAGAGGAACACTCCATCCACTTCACTCACCTCTTGGGCACCCCTGGACTGAAGAATAAAACTCCTTATGTCAAGGCTAAACCCAAAAGAACTTGCTACAGAGCAGGCTATAAAAGAAGCAACACTTCTGTAAGTTCTTTAGAAAATACCGGTCTATGGAGGCTCAATCACTAAGATTACCTACAAACTCCCCACAGCCTTAAAATACCTTCACTTTTCAATGGAATGTAAACAAAGGCAATATTAAGAAAATAATTTGGCTGCCCTCAACACAGAGACTGTAAAGCTATATATAAAAGCACTTAACCAGATGCCTGCTTTGCTCTGAAAATAAAGGGAGAATGAAGCAAGCCACCAATGATACTTGCTTCCTTAACATGCTTCAGGGGATTAAAAAAAAAGAGGGCTCAGGGGAGAAAAGTGCTTAAATACTTTGAAAAAAAATCAGAGAGCATTCTTCAAAGATACAAGAGCTGCTTCAGCAATTACTGTGCTGCTGCTGCTACTGTCACTACGCTGGAAAGAAAGGCAGTACGAGCTAAAGGCCTTGAATTCCCACGTACAGTAACATGTCCAAGAAGTGACAGGCTATTTCCTGCCCTATGTGTCTCCTTTGCAGGGCTCTAATAAAAGATCAATGCCTTGTAGCCACCTGTGAGGACAGAGAGACCAGGAATATGCAATAGAAGACAAGTCTGCATAGCCCTCACCACATACCACTATAACAATACCACAAGTATGGCTCCACAGTGGGAACAGACCAAATTACAAATGAACTACAGGTTAAACAACCTTGAACCTTGAAACAACCTTGACTGGCATATTCCAGTCATATCTTGCTTGTACCAGAAGCTTGCCTAGAAGCTGCTCCAACAAAACATAAAATGAACTCCTCCAAGGAACAAATAAAATACAGACAATTGTATCACCCTGCGCTCCACAGACACACAAACCACACTCTTGCGGGTTTACCAGCTGCAAAGCCAGGGGACTGCATTTAACAGAGAGACAGTGCTAGAAAACAAAACATGTCATTACATATGCTCCTCCTGTTAAGTGACACAGTAAGGCAGTGTGTGCACATGCATTCACACAAATGTAGACACGCAACTGAAACGAAAGCTACAAGTTCCTTACACGCTGATAGTAAATGCAGCACAAGAGCCCAGATGTGAGTCTTGTTTTATTGTGCAGCAAGTGATCTGCCCTGTGCTGACATTCACTGGAGGGGCTGAAATTTAGTCCTCCAGCAGAGCACACAGTACGTAACTATCCTGGGTAGGAGAGCAGGATTTCCAGCAGAGACAAGAGGTTCACAGTCCCTGTGCTAAGCCAACTTTACCTTTTCTAGGGGGGCAGTAGGGGAAAGGAGGAGAGAAGCACTTTGATAAGTTAAGAGGATGAAAAGTCTATTTATATTTTTTAATTAACCATGTTCTACAGTGTTATTAAGCAGCAATCAAAGATGCAGATGGTACTGATTTGATTGGCAAAAGGTGCACTCTGCTGAATATTAAGGAACTCTGCCCCTATAAATAGGTCTAATCACCATCTGAAGGCTGGAAGGCAATAATGAAAGAAAGCATTAATAAGACCATAATTAGGCCCCATAGCAGGCTGCACTCTACCAAGGTGCTCATGTTACTAGACGTCTCGTAGCACCCTCAACCTCCACTGCAGACATTACTGTTTTGGGTCTCAAGACCTCTAGTAGCTCTCTTAGGCAAAGCTATAAAGTGTGGGGTTTCTCCATTTCTGGAGGGCCTGGCATCAGTTAGGACTTTACTTTCCAGTACCATTCCTGAAGCAAAAGATCTCTCTATTCCAGCTGTCCCACCCTGCCCACTCTCCATGAGCGAATTAAACCAGGCAGCTGCAGCTTCCCAGGAACAGAGACTGGCAAGGGGTGCAGGAAAATGAGAAGCTTCAGAAGCTGTCAGTCTCCCTTCTCCTCAGAGCAGGGTAGCACATCATGGCCATACCTATATCACAAAGCTAACCTAGCCACTGATATAAAAGCCATTTCTGCTCCTCTGCTCCATCTTTTGAAAGAGATGCTTACTCAACCTTGTACTTTCAGCCTGTCCTTACAGTACAGTTACCTCAGAACAATCACCACAAAAAAAAATCCATGTAGAAATGAATCCTAAGAAGTATCTCCTGCTACATGCCTTCCAAAAGTCACTCATTGACAAGGGACTGCCTGAACAACCAAGATGTTTTTAAAAGGAGTAGCCTCCCACAATTACACCATGGCCCTGCAGCAACAGCACAGCATTGAGGAGCCTGATCTGATACTCAGCAGGACTCAGGGGCTCACACTGCATTTCACACACTGAACAACCTGGCTTTGTGGGCTGATATTCTATTTGGAAATGGCAGGAGGGAATTCCATCACTGAAGCAGTCCCATCTCATCTGTCCAGCAGCAGCTGCAGAAAAAGCAAAAGCTTTTTCTTCTGCACTGGTTTGCAGCCACTGATTACCCAGAGACACAATCCCCTAAATTCTCCATATCCAAATGGTGTGGAATTGCTGGCAGTTACCACATATGCAGTAGCTCACACACCCAGGTACCAAAAGAACATTGTGTTGCACCACAATGTCAGCTACAGTGCTGGATGCCTTATGTTAGCTCAATCTATGTACTACTGAGAGCTGTCTAGTTCAATCCAGCATACCTTGGGATCTGCATGAAAGGTACCCAGATCCAACCAATTTCAAGTATATGTTTTGCTCAACCGACTACTAATGTTGTATTAGAAAAAGGTATTAAGATAATGCAATGAAGACACTCACTTTTGGAAACAGCAAGAGAGACTGGTAGGAAAATTGCATCTCAAATAGTACTTTTTTCCCCCCAGTTAATTCCCTAAGTGGCAGAGGGAACACAATAAATAGGCTGCTTTGCAACAAGAGTGGATTACTGACAGTTTCTGTAAACTGGGTGTCTGATAGGAGCTTGCTTCCTGGGCCATGGGTTGCATCAGACACCAAAAAAATACCCATTGCTACTTACATGTTTGTCCTATCCTGCTGTTTCTGGAATAAAAGTCTATCTGTAAGTATCTACCAAAGGAAACGCACTGTCAAAAATCTACTTCTGAAAGCGTGAGTCCTCTATTTAAGGCAGCCCCTTCTCAAGAAGACAGGGACTGCTAAGACCTTTGTCTCAGACATTGTTTTGAAATAAACATTATTGCAACTACTAAAGACAGATGAAATCTATGAGAATAAGACATTAAGGCAAAGACATTATTGACAAGTAACTAAATACACATGAACTGGAGGATTTGTTTTCCCACCAGCAGCATTGTCTCTTGGATCAAATACATCAGACTCAGTGATTATTTTCAAATGAGCCCTAAAAATGACTCAGAGCCACTTAGATTTGTTGGTTTGCCACAAACTACATTGCCCTATTCCACTCAGGCTAAACAGAAAGAATCAAGATCTGAGATCTCAGAGCCCAGCTTTACAATAGCATATGCAACTCCCTGGCAAACCGCAAAATACCTGACATTTCAAGATGCATCACAAAGTCAAATGAAGTCAACTCTCCAGAAGACAGAATGCTACTGCATTCAATTATTTTTTAAAGAGAATCTGAAAGGCAGAGACTTAAAAGAATTTAGAGGCACACTTCCATCCTCTTTGCTCCACAAGCTAAGATGGCCTCTAAGCCACTACTGACTTGAAGACAGTCTTCCCTCTCAAGACAGAGCTCGGCTTTGTGAGATAGACAGCAGCCCTCCCTGCCATGAGGCACTAAGCTGCAGGCTGCATCACCTTGCTGAGAAAGCCCTGACCCCTAAACACAGGCTGAAATTGACTTCCTTCAGCTGGATACATACAGCTCATTTTGACAGGCAGATGTTGATATCTGAAGTCAATCAGATAACCAGCTGCAACTGTCACCTTTGGCTCTCATCATTAATTAAGACAATCAGTGCTCTAATGAACAACTGATCTGATTCTAAGGCAGGCACCTACAACTGACCAAAACCACTGCGCTAATTGCCTGCTTTCCCTTCCCCTCATTATTTATTATGAAAGAAGCCTAAGCAAATAGCTCAGCTACACCCAAACATCCAAGACACAGCTCTTTGCTCAACTGTCTAAATGGGGGTGCTTTGAATTTGTATGCCTAAAGTACACAGACGCTACAAGCTACATCAAAAGTCTGTTGGAGGGCCATTTCCCTGCAGTAAGTTCTCTTAAATACTAGAATTTCAAAAGCAGGCTAGCTGCAACGCTGCTGCAGAGCCTCCTGTAGAATGTTTGTTCTGAAAAATGAGGAGCTGCTCAATCTTACAATCTTACCACAACAACAAATACACAATTCAAAAAATACAGCACATTGCTAAAAAAACAACAACAAAAAACCAACCAAAAAAAAAAAAAACAACAAAAACCAAAAAACCCCCAAACCACCCCCAAACAAGCAAGCAAAAAGATCCAGTCATTTTTTTCTCTCTAATTCTTTGGTGCAAAGTCAGCTTCAGTCTCTGAAGAGTAACCTTAGCTGCAGATCTGACCACTGACACATTTCACTGCTACAAACCCTAACTAACAATGTCCTATTTTTCACATCCACATTCAGTACCCTCTGCTCCAAAGTCCTGGAGTTTTACAGTCCCATATACATCCCCCACCCTACCCCCCCCAAATTACAACAGATCCTGAGATATTTAATGAAGGCAGCAACCAAAGCAAACTGGCAACCAAAGCAATTCCTCCCTGTCTTATACACTGAAAAGCAAAGGGAATGCTTACATTTCTGCAAGATGACATGAGGGGAACTCACTAACAGGGTCTTCAAGCCCACTCACATTTGCTAGAAGGAACAGCCCTACAGCTTGGCCTGGATGACAGGAGCTGACAAAAAGCTGGGTCAAATGAATGACATCTTGAGAATCAATAACCCACTAAACAAACTGCTGGATGGGCTATTTTCTGGCAAAGGTTATCTTGTGAAGGGGTCTAAGCAAAGCTGGTTAGCTACAGAAATTGCTTTTTGAGTGATAGAAATTATTCCCTTTAAGCTCATACACCATTGCCATGGGAAACATTACAATTTCAGACATAATCCCCTTCTTCCTCTGCATACCACCATTAATCTAAAATATCTATATATATTTATAAATCTGCCTTGCTTTCAGGATTATCTCAGTACTATTTTCCCCCAGCCCTCAATTTCTACCCTTCTCTTTTACTGCTCAGACTTAGCATGCAGTGACTGTAGTTACCTGGTATGACCAGAACCCAGACTGCGAAGTACTTTCTAGGGACTCTGCTTTCACTTTTCTTGCCAATGGACTCCTGAGTTGAGAGAAAAAAGCACTTTTTATCATAAGGAATGAAGATAAACTCATACTATAAAATATAAAAATTCAGTTTAAATATCCAGAGTGATAGAAGAAGGGCAGATGCTAAGACCAGCAGCCTCTTCTGCTCTGGGACTGCCTCAGGCATTTTTCTGCCTGAGATTTCTTTAGAGGTGTGTTTGTTTCCTCCCACAGCAAAGCATCCCAAGAATACAGAGGCATATCAGGCAGCCTTTACATCCCAACTTTACTACTCAAGCAAGACAAACATAACCAAGTATCAGGAGAACTTATCAGCCCTTAGCTAACTTGGTAAAAGGAAGTCCAAGTAAAGGGAAGTTGACTGGAGGACCTCTGATTCCCTGGACAACTAAAAAGCAGAAAGGCTCTACAAGGACATGTCAAAGTCACTTTGCTTCCAGCTGTTGTCTCAGGCGAGAGCAGCACTATCCGCTCCACTTCCTTTCACTGCTCAATACAGAACTGGCAAGAAATAGGGACAGGTTCAGCTTCTCCCTCATCTACTCCAGGACAGATCAATCTGATTGCAAATCGCTGCCAGCAACACCTGCTGCATAGCCTAAATGAAATAAATAGGTCATCTCAAGCAAACTCTGAGCTGACATTTGCCTGAATCACATGAAGTGCTGCAACCACAGCTGGCGCTATCCCACCTCCTTGCTGGAAGCTGCACTGTAGAAGCAAGCAGAGTCAAGAATTGGCCTTATCTCTCAGGGATGAAAAGGCTCCTCTTCTGAAAAAGGCCTTTGGGAAAAACCAGATGTTGTCCAACCACTCCATTTGAACTACACCATTTAAAAATAAATAAATAAAAGGAGAGGGGGAAGCCTCACAACAGGACTTCCGTTGATTACTAAAAGACTAATGATGATTACTGCTGGGTGCAAATTCACTGCCATTTATAGCCTTTCTTCATGTGTAAAGATAGGTCTACGTGGCCTGTGGTCTTTTTAGCGTTATCTGACTCTTTTTATTTTGAACATAGGAAAAAAGAAACACCAAAACCTAAACCAAACCATTTATCACAACAGCATTTGGGTTCCCTTGCACACACTGATGGGTTTTTATTTGGAGAATCATTACAACACCACAGCTACTGGCTCAGAGGTGTGAGGAACATGCCTGTGTGTAACTTACAGGCAATTTGTATCAAAACCAATTTGTCAGTACTCCAGGCAGCAAACTGTGTTGATGCACTGATGGGCTAGAAGTTAAGCTTTTTTTAATCTGTGATGTTATTTGAATTAGCTGATAGTTAATAGTAACCAGGTGTTACTTGGAAAAGTAAAAGGGCCACTAGCCCAAGGCCAAGTTGGACAGGGCTTTGAGCAACGTGGTCTAATGTGACACATCCCTGCCCATGGCAAGGGGGTTTGAACTGGGTGATCTCCAAGGCCCCTGCTAACCCAAACCATTCCGTGATTCTGTGAAACTGAATCAGAGCCACAACTCTGTTATAAGCCATTAGCTAACTTTCTGAGGAGAAGTATGTAACCCACAGACCAGAGTCTCTAACCTATCTTGGACACCTTTTCCTCATTTTTGTGACTCCCTTCAGGCTGCAGCACCCAACTGTTCATCCCCTCAGGGTACCTAACCTACATGGAGGGAGGGTATTGTCCTTCTCAATCCCCAAAGCACAACATTAACTCCGAGTGCTCCATACACCACCTCCAAGTTCAGATTCCTATACTTCATGCCCGACAGGTTTTCCAACCAATTCCACGGCTCAGCACTGAAGCATCGCGTAGCAAGAAAAGCCTTCCCAAACCAGCTGTCCCACCGAAACAGGTCCTGCCTGCCGCTCACTTCACGCTACCAAGACCTGACGCGGTCCCCAGCGGACGGAGCCTACAGCCACCAGAAGCATCTCACCGGGGGCTGTCGGGCCGCAGATCCCTCGACAGAACCTCACAGGGCGCCGGCGGGAGGGCACCTCCCCGAGCCCCGGAGGGTCCAGCCGAAGCTGCCCCGCTCCACCAGCGCCCCCGCCTCCCGCTGTCCCCGCGGGCCGGGCCGGGCCGAGCACAGACCGGCGCAGCGCAGACGGGAGGAGCGAAGGAGGGAGGAAGGCCCCCGGCCCCGCCCCGCGCGCCCCTCACCTGCCGCCAGCCAACCGCGCCCTGCCGCCGAGCGGGAAGCGGCGCCCGCACTGCTTCCGCCCTTACTTTAAGTCACTTCCGCCCAGTCCGGGCATCCCGCGCGCGCCGCCGCGAGCCTACCTCCCCGCCGCGCGAAGGGCGGGGCTGCGCGTGCGCGCGCTGGACAGCGGGGCGGGGCGCCCAGCTTGCGGGTCTGGAGCCGCCTGCGCGCTGCGTTGCCCGGGCACTGTGGGGCAGGGCCTCGAGGTGTGCGCCCCGGCTGAAGCCCTGCTGGGACTGCCGCCCTCCTTACAGCCAGAGAATCATCTCGGTTGGAAAACCCCTCTAAGATCATCAAGTTTACTGTTACCCCAGGACTGCCAAGTCCACCACTAAACCATGTCACTGACAGCTTCATCTGTGCTGTATCTGAACGCCTCCAGGAATGGTGATTCCACCACTGCCCTGGGCAGCCTCTTCCAATGCCTGAACACCTCTGTATGAAGAACTTGTGCCTAACGTCCACTCTAAACCACCCCTAGTGCAGCTTGAGGCTGTTTCCGCTTGTTCTGTCAGTTATGTGGAAGACGAGACCAATCCCCACCTCACTACAACCTCCTTTCGGGTAGCTGTAGAGAGCGATAGATAGAGGCCCCCTGAGCCTCCTCTTCTCCAGACTAAACACCCCAGTTCCCTCAGCCATTCCTCACCACACTTGTGCTCCCAACCCTTCACCAGCTCTGTTGCCCTTCTCTGGAGCCGCTCCATCACCTCAGTGTCCCTCTTGTAGCGAGGGGCCCAGAACTGAACACAGGATTTGAGGTGCGGCCTCATCAGTGTCCAGTACAGGGGGATGATCACTGCCCTGCCCCTGCTGGCTGTGCTATTGCTGATACAGGCCAGGATGCCGTCGTCCTTCTTGACTGCCTGGGCACAAGCTGCTCATGTTCAGCTCTGTCAGTCAGCACCCCCAGGTCCTTTTCCACCAAGCAGCTTTTCAGCCACTCTTCCCCAAGTCTGCAGCAGTGCATGGGGCTGTTGTGACCCAGCCTCTGTGCTGGCCTGAGCCCCAGAGAGGGGGCAGGAGGAGACAGTCATCTGCCTGCCCCACGACAGGGCAGAGACAGAGCAGGCACCTCACTGAGGCTCCTCAGAGCATTGCTGGTCGCCTTACTGAAGAGGTGATGTGCCTCCAGCATGCTTTCACAGAGCACTCCGTGCTCTGCCTCACTGGCGCTACTGGTTCTGTGAGCAGGACCCCACTACACAGAGAAGGTGGTGTTGGCACAGCACTCGTTCTGGTCCCTGCCACGTGCTGCAGAGTCACGGATTTAGGGAAAACCCCACAGATGTTTTTTGGTTGCCACATTCAGCCCTGCTTCTGAGTCTGGCTGCTTTTCTGCTGCCATGTACAGAGCATGGCAAGCAGAAGGGGGATATCTGACTCATACACTTGTTTTCTCTCCAGTGCTCATGTTTAGAGTTGGGCAATTTAAAAACTGACTCGTAAAATAGTGGATATTTTTAAGTACGCTCTACTTGTTTGTTCTTGTGTCGCTTTTATACTCTCCTTCATGCACGCATTCAGGCAACTAGGTTCTTCCAGCACAAATGCTTATGAAAAGTGAATTTCAAGAGTGCATCTGTAAATACAAAAATCCACATTTTACAGGGGTATGTGTTACACCTGACAGGGGTATTTGCCTGCTCATCCATTTTTGGATCAGAAACAATTTCTCAAGACTTAGGCAAACACAACTTAACACTATTTGAATAGCAAATACCAGTTTTTGAATGCACACAGGGAACATTTGTGATTGATACGTAGCATTAAAAACAGTACACAAGGAAAACAATGAGGCAAGCCTCTCCAAGCAGTGAATGCACTTGAGCACATCAGGACCCACTCATGCATATTTAATTAGGGGGAAGAAAGGTAAATCCATTACAGAAATTGCCTGTGCAGATTCTTTGCTTGGTTCCACTTCTCTGCTGTAGGAAGCAGAGTTGGGTGATGTCATGGGTTCAGCAGTAGCAGTCATTTTTCTCCTTCTTTCTAGCTAGTGCAGCACTGTGTTTTTGATTTTGGGCCTGGGAGCAGTGCTGATAACACCAGTGTTTATAGTTACTGCTTGGCAATGTTTTGGTTTGACCAAGGACTTTTCTGAGCCTCATGCTATGCCAGGGAGGAGGGGAGCCGGGAGGAGGCAGAGACAGGACACCTGACCCAAACTGACCAAAGAGGTTATTCCATACCACAGCACATCATGTCCAGGATGTGAAGACGGAGGGCAGAGACCTGGAAGGGTGTGGTGGTGCATTGGGGGGTTCGCTGCTGGGGGGTGCACTGGCTGGGTCGGGCTTGGTGAGCAGTTGTATTCTCTTTCCTTGTATTTCTCTTGTATTATTACTGGTGGTAGCAGCAGTGATTTGTGTTATACCTTAGTTACTAAACTGTTCTTATCTCAACCTGTGCAAGTTGAATTCTTCTGATTCTCCTCCCCATCCCCCCAGGACTGGGGGAAGAAAGAGGGGGAGTGAGTGAGTGAGTAAAATTGCGTGGGGGGGGGGCTTAAACCACGACAGGTGACAAGCAGCTCAACATAAGCCAGCAGTGCGCTTGCAGCCCAGAAACCGTGTGCTGGGCTGCATCAAAAGGAGCGTGACCAGCAGGTCAAGGGAGGTTATCCTGCCCTTCTACTCTGCTCTTATGAGACCCCACCTGCAGTATTGTGCTCAGCTCTAAGGCCCCAAACACAAGAAGGATGTGGACCTGCTCAAGCGAGTCCAGAGAAGGCCACAAAGATGGTCAGAGCACTGGAGCACCTCTGCTATGGAGATATGCTGAGAGAGTTGGGCTTGTTCAGCCTAGAGAAGGGAAGGCTCTAGAGAGACATTTGAGTGGCTTCCAGTAGCTCAAGGGGCCTACAGGAAAGCTATAGAGGACTTTTTTACAAGAGCATGCAGTGACAGGACAAGGGGTTTGGCTTTAAAGTGATAGAGGATAGATTTAGATTATATATTAGGAAGTTCTCTCCTGTGAGGGTGGTGAGGAGCGGGCAGAGGTTGCCCAGAGAAGCTGTGACTGCCCCATCCCTGGCAGTGTTCAAGGCCAGGTTGGATGGGGCTTGGAGCAACCTGGTCTAGTGGAAGGTGTCCCTGCCCATGGCAGGGGCTGGAACTGGGTGGCTTTTGAGGTCCCTTCCAATCCAAACCATCCTACGATTCTAAAAACACGCCTGAAGCAGGGGAGTGGTGTTAGACCTGGTGGAGATGCACAGGAGATCAGGAGCCAGCAACATCAGCTTCCCATTTCAGAGCCTGCAGGAGGGTGCAGTGCTTGCCTCTGTGATGTTTTAATGATGGGCCCACTAAGACCCATCAGTATGGAGAGCATAAAGGCACTAGGCCGAAGAGCTAAGGACCAGGGTAAGAGCTATTGAAATCCTCCAATGAGGAAAGGTTATAAGGAATGAAAAATCCTGCCAAAAACTCAAAGCAGACAAAAAAAAACCAGATCTAGCCAAGTCTGAGCAAGGAGCCTGTGTGTGGGTGTCAGGACCTGTCAAAAACAAAATAGGGAAGCGGATGTAAGAAGCAACAATCCAACCTATTCTGATTCACTTTTATTTATATACCACTGACGGAAAGCCCTCCAAATGCTTGCTTCTGCTTGGGTAAAACTCCAATTCAAGGCCTTTATTAAATTCAGAGAAAGCAAGAAGTGATGGCAGACTGACACAGCCCCCTCCTGTGTCCCCCTCTCAGCCACCCTGAGGAAGAAGAGCCAGCACATTGGATAATCCACCATTAAAAGGCAAAAAGAGAGCTAACATGGAGAACGGGAAGCAGTGAACCTCAAGCCAGGCAGGCAGAGAGGTGATGGAGCAGCAGGTGTACAGCGAGCTGCACATGACAAGTGATATGGTAGCACTGGACTGGAGAAAGCACGTGGAAGACCCTGGTATTGGGTGAGAAGCTGTAAATCACAGGAACCTTGTCATATATCAAATGTCTTTCCTGTGAAGGCAAAACCTATCTATCCAGGCATGAGTGGTTGCGAACAACAGTGAAGAAAGGGTCCAGAGGCAAATCAGAAGAGCAGCTGCTGAATACAGTGTTCAATCCAACTGCAGAAGCACTAGGCTCTGGCTGGTTGCATGCCTCAGCGCGTGCAACTGGCTGCTGGAGACCAGGCAGAAAGAAGTGGACACCATTTCTTCTCTCTCCAGAATGAAGTTCACTGGCTACATTTCATAAACTCTCACTGGCCCATTTTCAGTGGTCACAGGACAGGATCCTCCTGCTTAAGCAGGGGCTGTGCTCAGGGGAGCTGACTGGCACCTCTGGCCACCAAGCTTGCCCTGCCACTGCTTTGTACTGGCAAGTCCCAGCCAACAAGAACAAAAATCACCCAGAGTACGTTTCTCCCTTAACAAAAGGATCACTAATCCCCACCGTTGCTCAGGTACAGGAAGGTTGATACGGAGGTCAGTCAGCAAGATAAGATTTTCCATAGGGTGCAAAAAGCAGACTTGTGGTGTGCCAGGTCACACATGACAGCATGGCAGAGGCTTTGCAGTTAAGAAATGTGCTAACTACTGGTTTGGAAAATGCCCCCTGGCTTTCCCAGAGCAACTGTACAAGTCAATTCCAACAGAAAACACAAGTTGGGAGGGGGGAGCTGAAGAGAGGCGCTGTTTATGCATGCTGGCAGTGCCACTTGTTCTGCTGCGGCAAGATAGTGACCTGGATCCCCCCACCCCCCAGACAGACCTGCTTTTGCTCTTGGCCCATTGAATAAATAAAGCCAGATGTTTCCACCAGTCTTCTTGCAGGCTGTGGAGAGGCTTTTCACGCTCTGCTTTGCTCTTAGCTGCCTGCAAAATCCCCTCTCTGAACAACTGGCTGATACAGGGCAGCTTTGGGCACATCAGGTTTTCTGTGCTTTTGCACGCCACTCTCTGGCTAACTGTCTAGAGTACTTAGTCTGTCTGTTAGCTTTTCCATCACCACAACATTTATGCGCTTCCACCCTGCCCAGAATTCAGAACTCTTTTTTCCTGCAGGCTCATTGCAATTATCTATACATAAACTGATCACTCATCTGTTGTGTTGCAGCCACAAATTCATGTGCAAAAGCCAACCCTTTTAGATAGACATTATGTTTGAACTCATTTTTGCTTTTTTGAAACTGCATTTTCCTACCACAGTGCTTTTTCTCAAGTAAAAAAAAGCAAACCAACAATCCCAGCCTTCAAAACGTTAAATTAATTTGCTCTCTCTCTTGCTGCGGTATCTTTTACTGAGCAAAGTCACCTTGGGCAAGTAATTAAAGCCTCATTTTCCTCACTAGAAAAATGGAAACAATAATATTTTTCCATCTTTGATATCTTTAGGATGGAAAATGTTACTACTTATTATTTATTACAATGTTTTACACTAAAATTTAATAACTTAAAACTCAGAACCTGAAGGGAAAATGTAAAAATGAAGGTGAGGAGCATACAAAGTGCTGCTGTGGTTGTGTGTTTTGAAGATGCTGGAATTACTTCGTAGTCTGTTGAATAGTGTTTGTCAAACATTAAGGCAGAGCTGGCTGAGTTGCTTTTGCACCCTCAGGACAGGGCCAGAAAACAGATCAGATTTTACTCCAGACAGCCCTCTTGTTTTGCAGTTTTTCACATCCAAGGAATGTTTTGCTATTCCAGATGGACACGGGCTTCACCTCACCTAACATTTTGAAGTGTTTGGAACTCAGGTTTTGCTTCAGGTCTGATGCTTATGTTTCGCTTGTAGCATTGCCTTGGAAGAACAGGCAGGATCCTAATCCTCCTTGAACATCTGTCCCTTGTTCTGTGTCTGGTGACAAGGAGCACCTCCTCTAAGTGCATGCTAGCCATCAGTATATGCTCACAGGATGTTGAATGCAGACATAACTAAACCATGTTCTGCCATTTGGGAGACAAAAGTAATATGCTAAGTACTGTATACAGCATAAGCACAGTACCTGAGTGATGGTTGCAAGACTGAGAGTCTGCTGCTCCTTGCTTCATATAAATTATCCTAAAGGATACCTTCCTTCTCCTTCGACTTCATCAGGTTGGGCAGGGCTTTAAGCAACTTGGTCTACTGGAGGGTGCCCCTGCCCATAGCAGGGGGTTGGAACTAGATAGTCTTTAAGGTCCCTTCCAACCCAAACCATTCTGTGATGCTCTGATTCTGTAATCTGTCCCTTTTGGCCTTCCCTGCCACTCTTGTCAAATTCCCCTACTCAACCCCTTCAGGTTCTACATTTTCTTCCCTATCATCCAAGCCTCCTCCTCAGCCCTGGAATCACAGCTTTAACCATCACTCTCCAGCATCACATAACTTACTCTTCATGAGTGCCAGAGCCCTTCTGACATCCTGTGCCTGCAGTGCGTGGCAGACTGTAAGTTCTCCAGGGCACAGTGTGGTGTGAAGGGCTTGGGCTGTGGCTGCTTCTCAGGCAGTGCTGGAAAAAAAGCCATGATTAACAATAACAATGCAGCTTCTCCAGTGCACACGAGTATCAAATAACCTGTGCATTACTATCATAGGTTAAAACTGTACCTCTTTTTACAGCTGCACTGGACTCATGTCTCATATGATGCACCTTGAAGCGGTCTGTAAGGAAAGGCTGGATTGCAAAGGTCTCCATCTTAAGTGTCACTGGGAAGACTTTTAGCTACAAATTCCAAAATGTCATTCTTGGCATTGCATCCACACAAATTTGCACACTCTCAGTGTCTTTGTTGACTTCAAGAAAAAAAGAAAACAAAGCATGTTTATGAAATAATAATGGTAATCTGAGGAGAAAAAAGGTAGCAAAGAAATAGACAAGAGAGCAGAAACTCCCTGGCATGGAGCACAAATGAGGACAGTGATTCCTATACATTCTTTTATTCTGTGTCTCCTCTCCCACAGCATCCCCAGTGCTGTGAGTCCTGAGCAGGGCTGACCTCACTGACATGTGAGATCTGAGGAGAGCACAGCACATAGCAGTATGGCTGCAGGCTAATGCTTTTATTTTTGTAACCATGTATTCCTAGGAGTATGGTAACAGGAGTTAGGGATCAAATTCATGCTTCTTGCATAACTGAACAGAGTATTCCCGCTAGGCTACCTGGCAAGAGATCAAACATCCTATACCAGGCTTTTAAAAAAAAAACAAAGGGAGAAATATGAAGAACAGCCATGGTCATAAAAGAAAAGCAACAAGTATTCTAAGGCATCCACTTAACCATGCTCCCAACAGGCACGGATTACTTGTTTAAAGTCAAAACATACAAAACTCACAGAATCTGCAGCATTCTCAGACATCCTGCTATTTGCCATGTAGTCCCAGTTACCATTGCATATCCAACCTTAAAGTCAGCTATCCAAACCTTCTCCACCTTGTTTCAGATGTGAACCTCATTGCTGGCCATTCTTGTATTACTATGATGAAGTTTGGAGTTGTCACAAACTGACTAATCCCCCTTGGTCACATGAAGAGGGCATTAAGGATCCAAGGATCCTTCACCCAGGGATGAATACAGTTACCAGCTACCCTGTTATTAAGTTGTGACCATCATTCTCTTGGTTCTGACCACTTTAAATCACAGAACGGTTTGGGTTGGAAAGGACCTTAAGATCATCCAGTTCCAACCCCCTACCATGGGCAGGGACACCTTCCACTAGACCAGGTTGCTCCAATCCCCATCCAATCCGGCCTTGAACACTTCCAGGGATGGGGCGGCCACAGCTTCTCTGGGCAAATTGTTCCAGTGCCTCACCACCCTCACAGTAAAGAACTTCTTCCTTACAACTTCCCTTGTTCAAGTTTTAACCCATTACCTATTAAGTTCTTTTAGAGCAATGTGGGTGCTAAACATTAGACCTTGCTTCCAGGTTGCTTTTTTTTTTTTTTTTTGCCATTCTGAAATAAATAAATGTAAGCATTCTGATGAAAATCCACTGCATTCCTGGCATGGCTTTGGACGTGCCTTTTTTTTTCCTAATCTTCTGGACTTTTAATTCCTAATAGAAGAAAAAAAAATATTTCAAGAACATTACTTCCTTTTTTTTTTAAATAGCTCTCTTAAAAATTCATATTTTTCGGATCACATCTATTTAATCCAGGAACTCTTAACAGTATTTTATCTGTTTCCTACATTAGCTTCAGTATGTTTAAATGTACATTTTAATGCTTCGAGACAGCAGTCATTGCTGGATACAAATTAAGGGATTTCTGAATATATTTGGAAAGTTAATAAAAAGCGAAGCATGAAACGAGATGGAACACATCTTTACATTAAAGATTAGAGTGAAATATAACTGAAGAGAGAAAGATGCTCTATTAAAAGCCTACTGAAAATATTAGTGTGTATTAAGAACCTACTGACAAATGCTTGCCTAAATAGTGACAGCAGGACACGCAGTACATTTTAGGACAGAATGTTTCCAAACAGAATAATGAGGATGAAAGAAAAAAAAAAAAACCAAACCAAAAAAAAAACACCTAAAAACTACCAAAAATTGAAGTTTTCATGAAATAATTCATTTTAGTTATTGTCACCACCAATTAGGACTCAGTCCTGCACCATTTAATCTTACTTTTGACATTGGCATCTAGAAACATATTTCAGAAAATGATGTAATATGTGGTAAAGAAAAATCTGCACTGAAAAAATTCCTTTAATAAATGCTTATTCCTGCAGAGTTAGTTTCAAGCTTGAAACAATTTTTCATCCTTTCAAATCTAAAACCTAAATAACAGAAATCCATATTCCCCGAGACTTGCCCCTGTAAGAAGAAGTTTATCCGAACTCTTTGCTGTTAATGGCAAGCTCTCTTTTAGGATTTAAGGGGGTGTTCAAATGGCTGGGTTGTGTGGATAATTGATTATTTGATTCAGTTGTTGAACCAAAAAATGAAACCCTGCTTCTTTCCAAAGTCAACTTCAAATCACAGTTTTTATTGTATTTGGTAAATAATTTAAACTCCATAGTTTTAGGGTAAAAAATAAACTATTTGTTTGGTTGGGACCAAATTTAGTTCTGCCATTCTTTTTCCAGGTATATACAATAAACCCAAAGAACTGGATTCACAAAAGAGCTGAGGTACCACCTTCAGAGATGTTTTTCCAATTTCAACTCAACTGCAAATCTAGCAAAGACTTGAAATTCTTATGTGAAATATTCTCTTCCTGAATGAGCAGTGAAATACATGTTAAACTTTTCCAGTGATGTTATTACTCTTGCATTTCAATCTTTCAGATGCTTTCTATTGCTGTTAAGTATTCACATGAAGTTATTTCATTTCAAAACTTACCATATCAGGCTGTTAAAATGCCTCTGCGCTGCAGGCCAAATTTCCTGGTGGTCCTTAAAATTATGCGATATTAAAAGCCTCATAATAACTGCATACCAAGGTGCCATGTTAATTTCACAAGATTTTTCTCTAGAAACATGAATTTATTTTGCATCTGTATTGCGACATCAGGTCCCTACTTATTTCTAAGACCTACAGATATCGTCTTTCTTTTCGTTTACAAAGCAGTAGGATATATCTCCGACTTCAGCTTTTAGTTCCCCCCTCCATTTTAGAGAGATGCAAACAGGCAAAAATAAAGGTGTGCAATACAACATCCATTTTAACAGTTATCTTTGTCATTGTTTCATAATGAAACCACTGCATTCATTTAATAAATATTTCTAATAGTGCTTTTATGTTCTAGCTAAACTGCATTGCTTGTTCTTTTATAAATTGTAAAGTTAAGCATCAATAACTAACTACTCCAGGTTTTCTTTTTTCCCCTGTTCTTGGGAGAAGACAAAGGGCTTAGGAAAAAAACACCCTCAAAACTTAGAAGTCTGAGGAGTTTCATACAAACTGGAGAGCAGGAAGGGGAGAGCACCTTATGCTCCAATGGTAAGGCCTCTTTCCTGAGAAACAGGTTACATTTGCGCATCCCTGTAGTATGTGGTATCATTCAGTCATGGCCCATGTGAGCGTCCTGACCCCAGGAGCTGCTGAACAGGATGGCAGCTGGGTGATGGTGTAGGACTTCCCTCTGTCCCCACCATCTTATGACCTCATCCAGGACATCCAAAAAATGTGTTTAAAAATACATGGAAAAGCAGCATTTTGGCATTCCTATGAAGTTGTCCTCATTGTTTTAGATGTCCAAAATGTTCAGTGAGTACATCTCAAATCACAAATAATTTTGCATTGACTGAATATTTATATTAGAAAATAAACAGTTTATGACCAACAACTCACTACATCCATTTCAACATGGCCATAGTTGAGCATATCCACTAACATGAGCCAGGAACCAAGAATTTTGATCAGGAAGACAGGACCACAGCCAAGCTCCTAACCTCTCAGCTCAGGATGAACTTCAGTAACAATGAAAGACATGTTCTCAGATCTATATGAATCACGAGTATGTCCTTGAATTTCCCATTTAATGCAGGGAATCATGGTGGAGCCCAAAAATCCTCTAAGTTTGTTTGAGGGAGCTTCTCTATCTATTTTTGTCTAAGTATTTTGCTGCTGGGCAAAGGTGCTGAGCTGGATTGCTAAAAACAAGCTGCATCTCCTCTGAAGGGTGAGACAGCACAGGTCTCCTCTGCCTGCAAAGCCTTGGGGTACTCCTGCCTTTACAGTGGGCAGTTGTGGATATGCCCGTGTACGGTGCAGGGGACTTACAGACTTGACCTTTCTTTCCAGCATGCAGGAAAGTAGCCTAAGCACAGAGATGGCCAGGTCAGGTAAGTCAAACAGCATTAGGAACAAGAAGCTGGCTTGTAAGGAAAAAGAGTCAAAAGAACTCAGGACCATCACAAAACAACTGCTGTGGATGGGAAGGAATATCTGAAAGGATCCAAATATATAAAGGAAGAGAAGGATTTTTTTTGGGGGTTATCTCAAAATGAGTAAGTACAACTTATCAGAAAACAAATGAAAATATAAACCAGCTACAAGAATATTCCTTAAAATTCAAACTGGCCTGGCAGTGATGGCACTAGCTCCAGTGGGGAGTAGGGCAGCACTTACCTCTTATTATGCTGAGTGGTATTCACAGTTATTGAGAACTCCTGGTTTTATTTTGGGCCTATAGCCATGCAAATGGTGGCACAATACTCCACTTTGTCTCTATCACTGTAAAGTACTTCATATCCTCCAGAGGGACCTTGGCGTGCTTGTGAGGTGGGCTGATGCCAACCTGATGAAGTTTAACCATGGCAAGTGCAAGGTCCTACACCTGAGTTGGAGCAATCCCAGGCACAGCTACAGGTTGGACAGGGAAGGGATTCAGAGCAGCCCTGCAGAGGAGGACTTGGGGGTGTTGGTCGATGAGAAAATGAACATGAGCCGGCTTCAGTGTGCGCTCGCAGCCCAGAAAGCCAACCGTATCCTGGGCTGCATCAAAAGGAGCGTGACCAGCAGGTCGAAGAAGGTGATCCTGCCCCTCTACTCTGCTCTTGTGAGACCTCACTTGGAGTACTGTGTGCAGTTCTGATGTCCTCAACATCAAAAGGACATGGAACTGTTGGAACAAGTGCAGAGGAGGGCCACCAGGATGATCAGGGGACTGGAGCACCTCCCGTATGAAGATAGGCTGAGAAAGTTGGGGCTGTTCAGCCTGGAGAAGAGAAGGCTGCGTGGAGACCTCATAGCAGCCTTCCAGTATCTGAAGGGGGCCTACAAGGATGCTTGGGAGGGACTCTTCATGAGGGACTGTAGTGATAGGACAAGGGGTAATGGGTTCAAACTTTAACAGGGGACATTTAGGTTGGATATAAAGAGGAACCACCAGAGTGGAATAATAAATACTGTTATACTCTTCTATTTTTTCATAATGTCAGAACTCACACCGTATCAGCATTATCTGCATCTGAAAGAATGGCAAAAGGAGGTAAATGGAAACTGCAGGCTGACGCTCTGACCAAACAGATTTTTGTGCTTGGCTTGAACCCACTGATTTCAAAATGAGGCCTCATGCACCTGCTTGCTGGGAGCAGCTTATAGGATTGGGGTCAGAACTGCAGCTATCAGGGAAGCCTCTCCCTCAACTCTGTAGTTTTTTCTTGTTATCATCATGTTTATATCATCTTTAGTAGCACTTATGCAGCCTGATCTCTAAACTATGCCAGATTAGTAGAAGAGAAAAAAAAACCCCACTTTTCTGCTCTCTCCTTCTTTGTACTCTATTTTAAAATTTGTTAGGTATGATGACCTCTGTGAGAGTGCCAGATTCATTCTGGCAGACTTGGCTGCTAATTCCTATCTGCTAGGACTGAAGGACATGATTTGAATTTGGGATGTCTATTAATCTGTTTCTTATCTTAATAAATATTTGTGATTTGTTTATCTGACATTGATGACATGTTTATTGTAACAAATATGCTTATTGGTCATGATTCACATTGGTCTGTTATTTTGGACTGTTTTCATTTTTCTGTAGGCAGCTCATGCTGTTTTATATATTCTGTCACAGTTGGTTGTGTTTTGCCTTTTTGTGCTGATCTCTGTAAAAAACACAGCACAGGAGAAATTAAAACCCACTATTTCCAAATTCATCACTCTACCACGTACGTTCAGCAGTAATTTAAGTGTGTATGAAACCGAGCACTAACCTGAACAGATGGGATACTTTTAAACAAATCATAACTTAAGACAACAGCAAATAACTCTGTCTCCTTTAGGATCCAGACCTGAAATGAAGACAAGAGTCAATGGAAAGACTGGCCTTGTCTTTTGACCACGTCCCAGGTACCTACATGCTCCTGCACTGTGACATCTTTGGAGAGAGGATTCTGTTTGCTCAGGTGGCCTTGACACAGTACCTGATCCTGTATGTGATGCTGTCCTTGTTCCTAGTAGTGCAAGGGAAGAGTGTTAGGTAAGGACAGCTGAAGCAAAGATCTGCTCCCTGCCACAGGACAATGCTAAAAATCCAGACAGGATCAAGGTGAGACCAGACAAACTGATAGAAGGGAAAACTGAGGTGTTTTTTTTTTTTTTAATGCAAGGGTATTACCTTTAGCTCAGGAAGTCTGGTTGGAAGTGTATTTTGGGAAAGTATCACTTTGTGCTGCTCCCACTGTAATTCTCTTTTCTAGGCATCTGATTTTTGTTATTTATATGCTATTGAAGTCTTACACCGTGGACTTCAACCTGACTTTCAAGTTTTGAGTCTCCCTTCTGACCATGTTCGGTATGTCTTTGTAACAAATATCCAGCCACTCGTTTACTGAGAAGCACTTCAGATGCCTCCTCCCTCACACCTTTGTGCCTCCTTCTGCACATTTACTTCTCTTCCACAATTTCCACATCATTCTTGCCTGCAGACCAAACATCCATATTCCCCCTGCCTCAGTTCTGCCCACCCCAGTGACTAAGAACCCATGTATGCATCTTCAGTCCCCTGCCCCCTGCCAGTTCTCACCTATCTCCCTGTGTCATGCTTCCAAATTCACCTTGGTTCTTTGCCATGCTTCTCTCTGTGTTCCCAAGGTGAGCACTGCAGAGAGTGCTGCAGAGGGAAGGAGTAACTGAACAATCATCTCTGCATGGGATGGAAAGAAAAGGCAGTGCTGCTGTAAGCTTTGGGGATTATTTTTTATGTTCATCTTCTTTATCTTTTAAAACTGAGTGTAGTGTTGATTGAGAAGGTACTTCTGCTCACTATCTGGAAAGGTCTCCTAGGAGGCTTTTGCTTGGGCCAAAGAAATAGCCAGAAAATCAGTGGAGAATTCTCTGGCAAAGTTAAATATTGTAAAGTTACAGTTGCTTGTCTTGTCACTAGATTGGCTTCAACTTTTGCCAAAATCCCAAGAGTTGTGAAGAAATTCACAAGACAGAATGGCTTGCACCCAGAGCTTAACCTTAAGTTATGCTAATGCATGCAACACAAAAACTAGACCTGTGATCCGCCACCATTTGATCTATAACCTGCTCTTTATATCTGGGCTTCCCAAAACAGTGATCTCTTCCGTCCTTTGCAACAGGCTGTGCAGACAGAGGTTCTGGTATACGGCATCCATTGCAGCAGTGTGGATGGTGGTAGCTGCCTGAAGCAATTCTGCTGCGTCCCTCAAAGAAGAGTCTGGAGCAAGCTCTGTTGGTTTTGAGTCACAGGATCCTTCTGGTCTCTTTGTTTGCTACTTGAAATTCTTTCAGACACCAAAACAGAACCTATCACAAGTCAGCATGTCTGAGCACAAGGGATCCTGTCTGTAAGCAGATTTGAAGGCAAAGGTTAACCTGAGCAGAAGCCTGACACCCAAAATAATGAGCAACAAGAGACAGGAACACATCTGAGCAGCAACCTCTTCATCAAATATTTGACCTCCCTCTAGCTGGACCATATTGTATATCAGCAAGTCAGAAGGATTACATCAAAAGCAAGAACAAAAGAAAAGAGACTCA
Source organism: Myiopsitta monachus (assembly GCA_017639245.1). Lineage (NCBI taxonomy): Eukaryota > Metazoa > Chordata > Aves > Psittaciformes > Psittacidae > Myiopsitta > Myiopsitta monachus. The sequence goes on from CM029920.1 coordinate 76,588,781, forward strand.
AGTTATAATAAAACTGCATAATTTAAAGAGTTCAGTCTGTTTAGCTTGCTAAAAATAATAGCATCAGGTGAGCTGATCAGTCTTCTCCAAGGAGAGAAGGGCTTTAGGACTAAAAAGCTCTTTAACGGAGAACAGGATACTCACTTCTGGAAAGTAAAAGGATAAATTCAAATAAGAAAAATATTCCAGCTTGTCAAGAATGTCAGATTAACTACAGTGACATAATATCAAGGAACAAGAGAAATTCTCTACCTTTTACTGTCTTCACAGTAGTACCAGAGGCATTTCCAAAGATAGGTTTTTATTAAAATGTTCCAAGCTGCATGAGATTATAGGGTATGTAGCACATCAGGCCAGATGCTTTATTGATTTGTCCTGGCCTTAATTTCCCTGGGAAGCCAGCATCTGCTTACCCTTTTTGCTTAACAGGAGCACAGACAAGACAAGCCATGCTTTCAAGGTGAAACAGGACACCAATGAGGGCCTGTAATAAGAAAGTGATCACTCTGTTTCAAATGAGCACTGAATAAAGGCAAGAGTCCTCTGGTATCTTCATCCTCAGTCCTGCTCCTCAAAGCCAGACTGTATGCTCTGCAGCCATGTCGTTTTCAAACAGAAGTCTGCAAGAAGGTGAACACACTCTCATGTTGGGGCTGCTGAACTGTTAGTTCATACTAATATCACAAAATCAGAAGCAAAGGGAAAGTATCTTATTTGATAAATCAAACAAAGAGCTGAGATGTGACAAATACTTCAGTTTCTTTCAGTTTTTATTATTTTTCCTCTGGAATGCAGCTGACAAATATTTTAAACAGCTGCTCATCAGAAAATGGTATATTGTAGCCTTAGCAGAAATGTATATTGTTCATGCATGCTTTCTGCTTTCTTGATAGCATTTCATCTCTGCCACTGCAGGAAAACCTTCTAGTTGGAGTTTAGACTTAACATTATTCCATTTCTTCTTCTTTTTCTGTGTATCTTACGCAAGGTCAGATCACACAAACTTTTCCCATCTGAAAAACTCAATGTAATTCAGCAGGACTACTCAGGTAGCCTTTGGAGAACTGAGCTCATATTCCTTTTTTTCATTTTACTGCAGTATTTACAAAAGACTGAACAACTGTTGGTTCAAACAAAAACCCTACTGACTCTGAAGAAACTGTCCCTGTGCAGCATTTGCTCTCCAAAATTAATCAATTAAGTGGTCAAAGCTTATTTTCTTTCATGAAAAAGACAGGAGATAATACAACATTTAGCAACATGAAAAAGGAAAGTGCATTCTAAAGAGGGCCTTGATTCCTTTTAATTTGCAGTAAATAATGCAAGGCTGCAATAGCACAGTTCAGACACAGTCACGATTTGAAAATGTGTCAAAACTACACATCAGCTAAGGCTACAATACCAAACTTGTTCCTTATTTCCTGATGAGCAGCTGATTTAAAACAGTTAGATGTCATCTTAGCTGTACTCAGCTAAGAGAGGAAAAAAACCCCAACCAAACATTGAAACTGCATCTCAGCTCTTTATGTTTGATTTATAGAACAAGGTATTTTCTTTTTGCTTTTGATTTTGTGATCAGTATGAATTAACAATTTAACAGCCCCAATACAAGAGAAAGCATTCACTTCGGTTTAGACAATACCACCTGGCTTTTAGATGCTAGACCGATGCAGAAGATGCCAGAGGACTCCTCTTGCCTTTACTCGATGCTCATCTGAAGCACCAGAGGTACTGCCGTTGACTCCAATGCTTTCTCATTACAGACACTCACTGGCACCCCATGAGATTGTGGGCAACACGCTTTGATTGGTCTTAGCCTCATTTTATCCATCTGTTTAACAGGTGTAAGTAGACAGTGACTGGGCTTAGACTCAAGATGGTGAAATCTCTCTCACTGGTCTGAATAGTTTTCGATGAGGCCTTAAGTGAAACAAGCCTGAGTGAAAGAAGCATTCAGGAGATGCAGATTTCCCCCCCCCCATCCATGAATTATGCATGAGTACATTGTCATTGTCTTGATTCTATCCTCTGTTTTGAAATTATTCATCTAATTCCTGCAATTATTTTTTTTTTTTGTCTGTAGGCTGTTTGCAAGCAGTTCTAAGAGTCTCTACTCAAGCAGCTGCTAACCTCCAGGTGGGTCTGAAAATGCTCTGGCTTCCCCAAGATCAGAATGGAAGGTGTCAACACAAGACCATGATACTTGCGTCTCTTCCTGCCCATCTTTAATTCTGTCTTCTTTACATGATTCATGTTAGCTTCCTTGTGTGTACTTCTTGAACTGAATGAGAACGGATCTGGTTGGAAACAAACACTGGCTGTGGGGATTTCACTCAAGATTCTGCCATAGTTTTGAGAGAGCCAGGAAAAAAGGGAGAAAACATTAGGTTAATTAAGGTGGGTTGGGCAACATTAAATCTGCCTTTCCTTGAATACTAAGGCCCTGACCTTGAACACATAATCTTTCTTGTATTCAGGTGCGCTTATAGACAATTCTCCTTCTCCTAAAAGAAAGACAATAGAAATACAGGTCTTACAGAAGTATAAAATACCTTACTGTAAATTCATAACCTTATGATAATAAGACCATAAAGCCATAGCTGGGAACCTAAGCTACATGCCCTGCATCTCCAAGTGGTAGCACTTTGGATACTGAATTACAAAGGCAAAGTTGTTACCTTGCAAGACCTGGGCGTGGAAGATGGAGGAAAATTGAATGAAATGCAAGAAATGGGGAGAAGACTGCCCAGGTTTGCTGCAAGTTTGCTTGCTCCCACCCAGGAGGACATAGAGTGTAACTGAGAGGAGGGAAATGCCTTGAACAGAATTTCAAATGGAAAAGCACAGGAAAGTCTCTACCTGTCAAAAGGCTGGAGTGATTTGTTTGCATCAGTTTCAGTGAGCTGTTGCAAATTAAAGTGGGATTAGGACCTCTCAGATGTTGCAAGAACACACTGCAGTGAAAATTTGTCTTCAGATGAAACAACTGAAGATGTTACTACCTTCTCTTTCATGTATGCTTCTTGGTATACCCTTATTTATGGATTCACTCTACTCTGGCTGAATTAAATAGCTAAATAAATATAAAATCAGATCATGTAGTATTAGGCCTTTCCATTAAATCCTGGGGCATGATTCATTTGCATTTTATTTTGTATTTATAATGCATGCTTATTTTAATTACTACTGCTGCACTTTATTTGTAATTGTCTGTGCAATGCCCAAGCACCTTGCTAAGTGGATAAGGGAAGCACTTTATTCCATAACAACATAATTAATCCATTATTATTCATTATTACTTTTTTTCTGGAATGGACCGAAAAGAATCAGGACTTTGAAAAATACAATACCAACAAATTATCTGTGGCAAAAATAATCTTCACCATTGTTTCCCTCTAGATATCATCTCTTCTGAAGAGAGAAGCAGCAGCAATTAGTGACCTGAAGATCAAGTTAAATGCTAAAGCTGCTCCCAATCAGGGGTCTGTCCCCTGCCCAGGCCTCCTGCATGGCCTTGGACAAGTCATTCAAACCCTCTATGTTCTTATTTCCCTTTTCAACAGCTACAATCCTACCATTCACTTTCTATGGAACAGTAACACTTACTACACCAAGTGCAGAGCTTTGCAAGTGATGTATGTCAGGTATTGTGGCGGCATAATCAAAGGCACACAGTGATGGCTGGGTAAAAGAGGAGGCATTTCATAGCTATGCAGGATTCTTGCTTACCAAGCGAAAGAATACATTCAGCTCCTTCTGATAACCTTGCAATTCCTCCTGAATGAATACCCCATATTCACTGAATTTTCTTATTACAGAGGATCATGCAACCCTTATCTCTTGAAGTTTTGTAAGAATATCCCTGCACGGTCTTTCATGCCTGGCACAAAAGCATTCTGCTGCATTTTCCTTCGGCACATGCCCTCTGTAGAAACCTGAGAGGTCAGGTATGGTTTTACCATTTCTGACCACCAGTCACTACATCCACAGAGAAAACAGGTTTCTTTCTGTTTCTCCTAACATGCTTGTTTTTAGCTTACCAATCCATGCCTGTAGGCATCTGTGTAATTTGTGACAAAGATTTATTAGTAGAAACTAGGCTAATGAGGCCAGACAAGTAAATTAAAGGTGCAGAAACAGTGAACAAATACATCGGGACCACTTTGCTCAGTAAAAGTCACATCTTCCAACAGGCATTCAAGCACCATGACAGGAAGCTTCCAAGCTGTTTTGCCCCATCTCCAGTCATCCAAGCCACGACGATTTTCTCTTTTTAGTTAGTAACAACCTGGCTGTATACCTGGATAGGCCAGTACAATGTCTATGACCCTTACGTCTTCATTGCTTTTATCAAGCTGAGCTTCAAAGGGACATGATGCCCACTGCAAAGACAGAACTCTGCACAGGGCTTGCCTTAAGAGTTACAACAGCCTCCTCTGCTCTGCCAGATAAACAGTCTTTTCCTGAAGTCTCTCCTAACAAGGACAAGGTAGCTCTGTGTGTGCGTGTGTGTACGTGCATATGTGAGCATACCGACAGCCATCCGTGGTTGCTTCCCAGCATGTGCTGATGCCAAAAGCACATTACTTCCATTGGTGTCCCTGGACTCTGTTCCTATGAGACAAGACTGAAGTGATGCTGTTCAGTAGTGTCTCTGAAAGGAGACACGACACCAGCACAATTTCCCAAACGATCGCTTTCACACTTCCCCAAATATAGCTCAGGTGTTTTCACCTCCCCTGTCTGTGTGTGCCTTTTGTCACACTCCCCTATAACCACCTCTCCCCTTGCAAAATACCACTTCCTGCTCAGTCATTCCCCTGTCACAAAATGTTACTGACACACTATGCAATGAGACAGAGGAAGGTCTCCACTAAAACTTTCCAATGAAATCAGAAGTGTGTGGGATATGAACGCTTTTAGTTGTTAGAGTTCACTCCAGGGTCTTTCCGTCCACCCCAGCACACAGGGGACAGAAGGCAATGTTTCACAATCCTCCAAAGCCATCCCTAAGAACTTGCAAGAGAACTGCGAATAGCAGTTCTTTTTTAAGAGGAGTCTGTGAAGAACTTCTAATCCTGGTGATCCTGTTTGCATCAGTTTACATTCCCAGGGCTATCTGTGAACAGAAGAGCCTGGAAATACACCTTTCAGCTCCTCTGAAATGGAGATTCTCCTTCACATTGCTGGGTTCCTCACTTTAGGAAATCCTTGCTACGGTGCACGTTCTGCTTATCTGACAAGGCAAACCAAAAGTAGTTCTACACTCAAAATCACCTACTTAAAACTTTTTTGTTTGCTTTTTGTTCTGTGGCCTTGCACCTTTTGTACACTCAGTCAAATCCACTGACATGCTTGCCTAAACCCAGGTCTGACTGCTTGTCACATATCCTGGATCTTCAGCACCCACAGTGATGGGAAAGGATACCTTTGTGGAAATCAGCAGAATTGCCTGTGGATCTACACAGGAGTTCCTGAAAGTAAGTTATTACCTTTAGCCAGGTTACTTATTGATGAATGTAATAGGAAGCACACAGATAGTTTCTCAGACCCAAGGCTGCAAGTTTGCAGGCTCTTAAGGCTATGGATGAAGAAGAGTAAGGGAAGATGTTAAGAAATGAAGCAAACCTGTACAGAGTCTAACAGCAAAGGTCCTGCCTGTCAGCTCTCAGGGATTATTACACCCCCAGCTTCACAACCCCCAGCAAGCCTCACACCAAGTCCTAGCTTTCTTCCCCAGAGCCTAAAGGACAACAGAGACTCAAAAGAACAACAAACTTCTAACATCCATTTGCCTTGGTAATTCCTCCTTCCCTTGGGTACAGACTGGCCTTTTGCATGCTAACAAGGGAAGTGACAGAAACGGGACCATTACCAACAGGGCAGCCAAACCCAGACACAATTATTCAAGTAACTTTGCGAAAAGAAAATAAAAAGTCACCAAGTCACCCTGGAAAAGAACCGCAAAACCTAGTTCAGGGAGGAGAGAAAGAAGAGAGAAGATAGGCTGCGAAGGGCCCGCAGACGGGCACTACCGGCCCGCTCCCTCCCGAGGGCCCCCCTCACACCACGGAGCGCGGCGGTAGCACCCAGACACGGCCAGAGCGGGGCCGGCCCCTCGCTGAGGGACGGAAAGGACGGGGCAGCGGGGCACCGCCACTCGGGTTTTACCTCAGAAACAAGGGCCCCAGCACCGGGACCGGCACCGGGACAGGGATTCGGACCCTCTCACTCCCTGCCCAGGCCCCTCCCGCGCCTGCGCGGCCCGGCGGGGAGCGGCGGAGCCTCTGCGGCGGATCCCGCCTCTCTCCACCTCCCACGGGCTCGGCCGTGCGTGGCGCGCGGGGGCAGCGGATCCGATCCGCTCCGAGCCGAGCCGAACCGCACCGCCTCCTCCCCTCGGCTCCTCGCCCGCGAGAACGCGCGCGCGCGAGAGCGTGGCCATTGGTGGCGCGGCCGCGCGCGCGCGAGAGCGTGGCCATTGGTGGCGCGGCCGCGCGCGCGTGGGGCTGCTCTCCTGGTGTCGGCGCCTCCCCGCATCCCGCGCCGCTGTCGGCGGAGCCCGGCGGCCGGGCAGCGGGGCCCGGTGCCGGCAGCCGGGGCATGGAGAGCCTGCTGGAGAACCCGGTGCGCGCCGTGCTCTACCTGAAGGAGCTCACCGCCATCGTGCAGAACCAGCAGAGCCTCATTCACACCCAGCGCCAGCGCATCGACGAGCTGGAGCGGCGGCTGGACGAGCTCAGCACCGAGAACCGCAACCTCCGCGGGCAGCAGCCGCACCACGTCGAGCCGCCGGCGGCCCCCGCCGAGCCGCCCCGGGGCTCCCCGGCAGAGCAGCCCCCGCCGAGCCAGCCCGACCCGCTCCAGCACCACCAACAGCTCCCGGCGCAGCAGCCGCCGCCGGCGGGCAGGCAGGCACCGGCGGGCCCCGGCGGCAGCGGGCGAGCTGCCGGGCACCAGCACCCCGCTGCCCAGCCCCACCAGCACCCCGCAGAGAAGGACGGCAGGGAGAAGGGCTGCTGCGCCGCTCTGCTCCAGCACAAGCCCCCCCCGGCCATCGGCAAAGGCGTCCTGAGCCGGAGACCGGAGTAAGTGAGGAGGGGGAAGGGGGCGGGCAGGGGTGACGGCGGGGAGCAGCGACGGAACGGGCCCCATCCGGGCCCGGGTCCAAGAGGGGACCGGGCTGAACCCCCCTGCAGCCCTGCGGAGCGAGAGCCGGTGTGTGGGTGGGTGGGGAATCCCGCCCTCCATCCCTCCTTCCATCCCTCCTTCCATGGGTTCTTGGGGAGGGAGAGCAGGCAGAGTGCAAAGAGGAGCCAGGATGCTGCTTCCCGGAGGCGTTCGCCTCGCAGTTCACCCCTTTCATTTCTATGTGCAAGTGTCCATGGTTCATTTCAACCTAGCCGTGGTGCTCACAGGCAGCATCGTGCCCTCATTGTCCGGCATAAATAAATAAGTCTTGGATCAAAGGCGACAGCAGCATTGTGACAGCTTCTGTTTGCCTTAACTCGCAGCTGTCAAAATACCCCATCATCCCTGGAACAAGCTGGGGTTTTCCTGCCCTCACCGATGCAAGGGGTGTAGGGTATGCATAATATTGCACACCGTGTATATGTGTTCGTAGAGATACAGATGCTGTACGTATGTTTGACATTTAGGATGCTTATCACACTTGTGTGTGGGTTGTCTGGGTTCTTTCTTCCTTTTATTTTCTTTGGTGAGTGGCACCTGACACCGATCCAGCTCTTCAAAAGGACAAAGTATTTTTATCCTGGTCTCTCCTTTTCAGTGAAGAAAGCATGACTACTAGTACTGAATGCTGATAATGGTCTGTGTGCATGCATGTATAGTAAACAGTGATGAGCGTTCCAGCACTATAGGTAGTGGAAGAGGCTACCGTTGAGGAGTAGCATTTTCTTGGATCATGTACCCAGTATATGCCACCAGCTCACCAGCTGGTAATTACAACTGCAGTCAGCATTGTGATAATCCCCTTTGTTTAGGCACTTTGAAAGCAGGGGAATGTTTTCTGGTTGAACGCCAGACTTTGTGAAGTTAGGAGGAGAAGGGGCTTAGTTTCTGATGTGGCTTCTTTTGTGCAAGAAAGCTAATATAAGTAGTAAAACTAGATCGGAATTCCTTTCCTGGAATGAACTCTGTTGTTTTGGTTATAGTAATGTCAAAACAAATTAAGCACGCAGCACCCGGTATAGCCCAACACATCTTCCCTGTCTCTTTTGACAATTTAAATAGAAGGGACCCTTCTCTCTCATGTTTGCCTTGAATCCACAAGCGTAGCTACAACATGGAGCTGGATTTTCAGCTGATGGAAGTACAGTTACACCACTTCATAGCAGCTAAGCTCTATCACATGATTCTATGAAAATAAGTGGAGAAATGACTATTGAAATAAATACTATTAAAGGAATATGTAATGTTAAGGCATTCTTGAATTCCCAAAGGCAGATCCATATTTCTAAAATACTGCACTGTATGACTCAGTTTCACAATCACAACTTGCAGGGAGGGGGCTACTCAAAGTATTAATACAGGTAGTAAGGATTTGCAGGATCTGGCCCTTCTTCATCATGCAATAGATGGAGTTTTAAAAATATATTGGGCCAGACTCTGAACTCATGGCAATTGCTGTACATCCAGAACACCATAGTTTAAGTCACTGAAGCCAAAACAGTAAGAAACCCACTTAAAAACACATAATCAACCTCTTGGTTTTTTCAGTAGTGAATCCCTGCAGTGAAGACTCTGTTAGAAATATCGCATCAGCAAGGGCTTTCCTTTCTTCTGAACAGAGTTTCTAACATACGTCATTACACAGACTGAAGGATCAATTTCTATGCATAAGTCTAAAAATCTCCTTCTTACCTGACCTTTTTGTTTTACAGTGGGGTTTGGCTGGGAAAGAACCCTGGATTTTTTTCTACATAGCAAAGTGCTGATTGCTGGTACATCGTGCAATAATCTTTATATATTAAGTACATAGATAGATGGATGAATGCAACCTTAATGTGGAAAGTCAGGGCTGCTGCTGGGGATAACAGAGCAATTCCTGCAGCGTTCTTCACTCAGGAAGATTAAAATAGACTGCTTCTGTTTCCTTCTATAGCTTAGGCAAACCAAAAGCTTTGTATAGGAAAGGAATTATGACGGATGCAAAACAGTCTACATTTCTCCCTCCTGCGGGTCATTTACCCAACCCCCATCCCCACTGATTGTATATACTGGGTTTCATCCTCTCTCATCTTTGACTGTTAGAAGGAAATCAAAACGACTGCAAAATCTAACTTAAAGGCAACTTGGATGGAGGGTGGGGAATATTTTACCACCTATTGACAGCATGCCCAATACCCCCTATGATCCAGCACACCAACCTGAGAGTTGTATTTTTGCTTTTGTGTGACAGCAGGGAACATACACTTGAAAACGTACACAGGCTAGATATCTGCACTCTCCTCCTTCCTCCCCACATCTGAACATGCTTTTCCCTCTATTATAAACCCTGAAATTCAGTGTTATTTAATTTTCTTTTCTTTTAGCTAAGAGCATAGGAACTGACTGTTCACTACAGAAAATGGCCACTCTAAACAGAACAGCAAGTATATTTTAGCATGTCAGGATGCAGTGGCTGAAAGCAAGGGTTAAAGAGGCACCCAGGCAGTGCCCTGCTGTCACTGCCCAGAAATGGAATTTCCTCTGCCTCTCACAAAACAGGAGGTTCTGGCAGCATGTTTAAGGGTTCTTGTGCTCACCCTTCTCACCTCAGACACAGCCCGTCGATTTTGCTCTTTTTGAGCCACAACTGAGGTTTTTCTGGAGCCCAGTTAAACCTCAAGCCTTGAATAGAAGTGAAATCCTGAATTTTTGGACATGTGTGACTGTTCATGTCAACCAGGGCAGTCTTCTGTAAGGGGCTTGGAAGGAAAACCAGCTGAAGCACTTCTTTACTTTTAAATAAAAGTTCAGTGTTATTTTTATTATTCGCTTTTTTTAGAAAGGTTTTCTTTTTGTAAAGCCCCTTTTTGTATATGTGTGTGTGTATATATATATATATATGAAAATAAGAAAGCCTTCATTTTAAAAGGGAACAAACCCAAGCCTGTCTCTAGAAAGGGAACAACTCCAGAGTTATGCAGAGGCCTCCTAATTGTTGCTGCGTGGTGTTATGTGAGGAAGGTAGCACTGAGCTTACCTATGAATAGAGAGGCAAGGAGGAAGATTTTTGCAGAGATTCTCAGCAAGAATTCAGCTGATTATTATTCCATGGCATCTGTCTCTTTTTACCTTAGGAGTCTATTGCATAAGCGCCTCATAGCTTTAAAAACAAAAAAATAAGGTCATTCATCATGGAATGTTTTGCTTCAAAAATACAGGTTACTGAATTAGCATAGCTTAGATCACCCTTACTAGGCAGACTCTTGTCTTAAGGGACCATCCCAAAGTGTCATCAAATCCTGTGTGTATAAATTTTCCTTCCCTTCTTTATCAGAATACTACCTTCTTTGCCAATCCCCAGTTCCCTTTGTTGAGTATCAGGGAAATGCCACAGGGTTTAGCAGATTAAGTCTAAATGGCTCAAATCCTACTGGTTTTTTATCAGTGAAATTCTCACTGTGAGCTCTGCCTAGGGAAGGACTTCAGATTTTGAGCATGTGGAAAACTCACTTCGATAAATACAATTAGAATAAGAGCTAATAATCCATTAGAGTTCCTTCCATCAAAAGATACGTGCCATTTACAAACATTCTGCATTGAGGTGGCATTAAAGTCTTCTTTTGACTGTCTGGCCAATGGTGAAAACAAGGCACTGAAACAGTATTTGTTTAGCACGACGTAAAGGAACTAAGTACTGCCTTTAAACTATTAGCCACTATTTGCTCTACACTTTCCTCATGCAAAACAAACTCTTAGAACTCTTGGAAGAACTTTTCTCAAATCACATTTTCCCAGAGGTCTTAAAGCTCATTTGGATTTGCATTGGGCTGAACACTATCTTCTTTTATTTTATCTTGGGTTGGTTTAAGGTAGTACTATTTATCTGAGTAAAGAGGCAAGTTTAAAAGACAGTGTTAAAGTCGCTTAGTTGCTGTTGTGGTCTCAGGCTGTTTGCTGTATTTTTGTTTCATTTCAAAAGCTCAATTACGTAACTTTAAAATGAAGATATTATGCAGAGGTGCTGTTTTCTATATTTTTTCTTTTTAACTATGCATTAATGTTCTATTCTATGGATTATCTCCAGGGTAAAAGCGTTAGACAAAATCCCACTGATTTCAATGGGTACTAACAATAACTATAAATATGATGGCTTTCTATTAACATATTTTGCTATATTTGCGCATTGCACCAGCACAAAAAAAAAACAACAAAAAACCAAATGAAGATCTGAACAGCTCTGAATGACTTGTGTACCCCAGATACCCATTCCTTTCACTTTAGGTGCACAAGTAATGCTACATTTGCCCTCTCTTATTGTTCTTTCAGATTTCACCCAGCCTATTTAAGGGTTTAACTCCCTTGAGCTTTCACACACCAGAAATAGTTGCATTGGTGCTGCCCTGGGTTCTACAAATCCCTGCTAGCAATATACTCTTTCAGCATCTCAAGTTATTTGGAGTCGAGTGCTGTAAGCTGGTTTCAAATGGCAGAGGTCTGCATTGGAGTAACCACACAGATGCTAAAGCCCTGCTCAAATGATTTTGAAGTAAAGGGCATAATGAGAGAAGAAAGTAGAGTGTCTGTGACTACATCCCATCTAAAGATATATCCATACCATTTCCATTCACATTGTAGGCAGTCTACAACATCCTTCATGGCATGAGCACACCTGCATCGTATCTACATCAGGACCTGTAAAGGCAGAGGAATATGGAATTAAGGATTCACAACAATATTTAAGAAATAACAGATGAAGAGAAAGATGCAAAAGGTCTCAGCTTAGGAAGGATTCAGGATGAAGCTCTAGGTGTAAAATTGCTGAGTAAAGACGGCATGAGAAATTCCACCCACAGAGATAGCACCTCAATATAGAATCACAGAATCATAGAATCAACCAGGTTGGAAAAGACCTTTAAGATCCTCAAGTCCAACCATTACCCCAGGACTGCCAAGACCACCACTAAACCATGTCACTGAGGGTGATGTTGTATAAAGTCCCAGCCAGAGGAACACAGTGTCAAGGCTCAGAACACTATTTTGGGAAATCTCACTGGTGGAATGGAAGCACCTGGAAGGAATAATAAGGAAGGAATCTGTGACAAATACTGCCTACTGGTGCTTTGGGCAGATACTACCTATGTATCTGTGTCCTGAGCCCAGTTAGAGCAGTATCTGTGAAAAAATACTCATGCCAATCTTTTAACAAGAGAAGCCAAAGCCTGAAAGCAACAGCAAAAAGGTGAATTTTTTAATGCTTAAATAAGGAGGGATGCAAATGCATTATTTTGTTTTTCTGACAAGAGGGTGATTTTTTTATGTCACTCAGGTATATATGTTCTGTTGCAGCCAGGCTGTTCTTCTCAGGAGGCAAGGGTGCCTTTCTTCCATATGCTTTGTACTGGCCCATTTGATGTCATTTCCCAGGCAGATCCAAGGTAAGGCTCTGTCAGAAGGCTTTAGGAGCAGTGGGCTCACATGGCAACACTGTTATCATTCAAACGAATTCACTCATGGCTCTTTGGAAGAGCTACATACGGAAAAATGTTCCAAATGAATAGGTACTAACAACACCCTTGAGAATTCCTGCCAGGGACTCAGTGCCAGGTGACTTGGGCTGGCTGTCCTGTTCATTGCAGCCTGTGCAGTGTGGAAGGACACCCGTTCTGAGACTGCAGCAAGCAGCTGATACTTCCATGTCCTTTGTAAAATGATGTGCCTGCAGGAATATACAGGTTACACAAGGTTCACACAGTTTATCTGTGCAGCAAGTGGCTACTTATATGAGGCATAGACTGTACACGTTCCCACCTACACCACACTTGAAGTTATTTGCACTTTTAGTCAGAGTAAGCCAGATAAATCTAGCCTTCTTGGGTTGCTCATCTAGCCCTTAGATGGTGCCAGACCAGAACCTGTCATCTGGAAGTCTGGTCTTCTATTAATTATGGCTTCTACCTACTCATTCAAAAAGAGTGTTCACGTGACAAAATGAAGTACGCTTCTGTGAGCAAAAATACCTCTAGACAAACAGATTTAGACATTTCCCAGTTTTATTTTTTCCTTCTGCATTGGAATCCAAGTAGAAACAGTAAAAAAAGAGCTACTGTCTCTCTGCCTTAATCTTTCTGTATATAGGGTTTATTCATCATCTGCCTTCATGTTATTTTCCCTATAAATCCCTTGCTAGGTTGCTTCTTTTCTCCTTTTTTTCCTAGATCAGCAGATGGAAAAGGATAAATAAACCTAAGTTTGTTTATTCTTTTCAGTCCTCACTTATGAAACCTTTTGTTGTTTCTCCCTGCAGAAAACATAGAAAACCAGAAATATTCCTCTGTTTAACAGATGGAAAATATTTCATTTGTTATAAAATTACCTGTAGCCTGTGATCATTACTTTGTCCACATTCCATGGAACCATGCAAGAGAAATAAGGAAAAAAAAAAAAGATGAGTAGTTTATGAAGACAGAGCCTGAAATGTGACCATTTTCCCTTTAAAATGAAAGAATTACATATACATTTTTCATTCAAAGAGGTGTATCTTGAAACATACTAGTAATATCCCTGCATTCATCTATTCTGGAGTTTATAATTTCATTTAGCTAAGCTCTTGGTGAGAAATGAGAGTCTTGATATTGTTTTTGTTCTGCCCAATGGCTCTGTTTAAGATCTCTTAGAGCAGTGGACAGTCTTAAGATCAACGTTTAATTCCTCCTCATTTCTTTTTTAACAGACTTGTGATGTCAGACAGTTCCTTTCATCTCTATGTGTTTTAAGATCTGTGGCAAAGCAGCTGGAGACCTATTGTTGCAGATAATTGTGGGCAGATAGATCAGGAACAATCCCTTTTATAATTTTCAGCACAGGAAGCGGCATAAAGCTCCTGTCATGACTTGCACTGAGCACTGCAAGGCAATATGTATATTTGCACATAGAAGACAGAATGTATTTGCATGAGCATTCGTCTACAGTAAGTGTCTAAGAGGAAAGTTGAAACAGCACCTAGTTTCTGTCCTTTTTACATACAGAAAAGCAAATTGTCTGCTGGAGAAAATCCGTGTATCTTTACTGACGTCAGGATAGCCATGACAGTTTACATCACCTGTACCAGATTTTGTGTATCTGTCCTCACACACAAATACGTGTACATCCACTACTGTAAATGAATGCTGACAACAGCAGTGGATAGCAACTCATTGCAGAAATAACTGTGAAGAGTGAGAAAACCATTAAGCAGCATTTTGATTCTTTGTGTAATAGGTTTGTAATGTTTTCATATGGTATTTTAGTGTAAACTGATAAAAGGAGTTTTGTTGCAGAAGGGTTATAAAGATGTATTAGCTCTGTTTGATGATTTTTTTTTTTCTCTACCTTGTGCATGCGCCCTCAGTCTGTTTCTCACACAGGTATTCTTTTTATTGCTTCTGCTAAGATTATGCTCATTGATCAGCTGTTATCTTCATGTGCTCTGAAGTTGCACTTTCTGAGGAGGATGGAGGTAGATCAATACTTCCCATGATTAGTCACATCTAAGAGTGAACATTTTGGTGGATCTCATGTGATTTTTAATGAGAAATTAAATATGGCGAACCTTATCCTTCCTACTTCTTCTAGCTGCAAACAAGGGGGTCTGTGAGCTGCATAGCTAATGAAGCTTGGCTTCCAGAAGGTTTGTGTCACAGTTACATTTTCTGATGCCTGACACAATGTGAGTTCTGATCTAAGCTTCTCCTGGTGTTTAGGCTCGTGTAACATCTCTGTCCAACATGGAGACTCCTGTGTGGAGTAATGGCTTCAGTTCACTGGGCAGCCTTTCACTCTCCCTCAGTGGAGAACCTACAAAGTTCTCTCTGTTGCCCCCTGCCAGCTATTTTCATGGAGCTTGATAGAGATTAGTAGCTCTGAGATTACCATTACTCTCTCAAACTTGGTTGAAACTCACAGTGGAATCTGCAGTTACAAATTAGGAGCCAACACGGACACACACACACAAAGAGAGGGACATGCATGCACACAAAGAAAAAGGAAAAGATTATTTGGTCACAGAAAACATGTTTTGCTCAGGAACCTTGGCAATAAAGACCAAGTCCCAGATAGTTTTTTTTAATTAGCTCACTAGCACATCCAAATGGCTGAACAGTCCAATCTGAATCTGTGATCCCTTCCTGGAGCTGGTGTTCCATGTGCAATGGCTTCTTAAAAGTATTGGAATATCAAAGTTAGAAAGAGCTGGGAAATTACGGAATTCAGGGGGCACGTAGGTGGTGGTTTACCATTAGCAAATGGAGTCTGTTTCTCCTTCTGGCTTTGCATATGAAGTTGGTGGATCACATTAATCTACCTGCCAACATTTGCATGGGCATGGGCTACTGCTGAGATGGTTACTACTCAAGAGGTTAACTTACATTTGCTGAAACACGCTAAGGCATCTATGTCATTCTCAAGAGTGGTAGAAAATTGACACTGAATTTGTTATCGATCTTAAGGAGGTTTGAGATTTCCTTCAGGTTTTGCTGTACTTTGCATGTTTGTTCAAATTCTGACCTTTCTATTAAAATTTAGGACCTTGCTGTCAATCTGTTTGTCTGTGCAATGCTGATTTCGAGGCAGTTCACAGTACCTTGCTCCAGTGGGAGAGCTGCTCTGACAGCACCTCCTTCAGCCTCAGCATCCAGCATCTTGGTGTTGCTGTGCCTGGGTGGGCACTTCCTCCATGGAACATCCTTGGATCTGCCTCCTAAAGCAGCGTTGCTTTGGCCCTGAGGTTCTTAAAGGCTTTATACATGATAGCATTTTCCATGGAGCCAAGCTCAGACCTCTTTCTTTGCTTTTGCCCCTCTGTGAGGAATACTGGTTTTGCCTCTGTTGAGCCATTCCAGGACAAGTTTCAGCTCTGCAATCAGTTCAGAATTCTCGCAAATGTCCTTGTCTTTCATTTGCTGTTTTTTAATTTGCAAATCCATTCCCAGTAGGACACTAGTAAATTGCCTGTGTCTGCCTAGGTACTCACTTGCCACTCTTCACCATAGTAACTGAGTATCTTTGGGTTTGTCCTGAGGGCCCGTGCTGATAGCCATGCATACTGGACCACTAACTTTTATCTGAACCAGTGAAGAACCTGAGGCATCTCATCCTTTTTCTCTGAGCGTTCCCTTGTTCTCACACCAAAGATTTCTCTTCAAACAGTTTTCTTCCATCATGTTTTGTGCCAATAGATCTATATCCAGTCAGATTCCTGATGTAGATAGACTGCACGGCTCTGATCAGTAATTTGCACTATTTTACCATCTAGGTGAGCCAAATAGTCAGATTCTGTTGCCACTTGACTGTAAATCTGAGTGCTGAACTCACTTACCTAAGTGGCTTCAAGCTTGAAGAGGTACAGCACTCATACATTAACTTCTAATGTTACAGATCTTCTTGAACTGACTTCTGTCCCACCACTGGGTATACTTAGTTTGAGTTAGCGATTAGCCTATTAGATTCTGTGCATACTTGACATGGCAATCATTTGGGATGGCACAGCCAACTGCTGTAATGTCTCCCCCAAGAACTGTTTATTACTCATTTGGGAAAATACTGATCTCCATGTTAGCTGCAGCAACATCCGCTGCTGGTCCCTTGTTTTTGTCAAGAAAGGAGTTAATTTCTCATCTTTGTCAAGCTGAATACATAAGTATTGACTTCACTAGACATGCTCTGACTTGAGCTGTTATACCACCTTTATCACCTCATTAACCATGACTCTTACACAGCCAAGCAGATAGGGGATACCAGGTTGTATCCTTGATGGATAAGAAGCAGTGGCAAAGAGTTTCAGTCTCAGACATTTAAAGGTATTTAGCCTCCCAAAAGTGAGAGAAAGAATCTACTCGTTTCTGAGGGAAGGATCAGCCTTCTGCCAAGCTCCATTTAGTTTCATCAAGTTATTTGACAGGTAGGCGGAAGAATGGATATACTGGTGACAGAGGAAGAGGGGAAGAAGAAGATGAGAGGCACCTGTATTGTACCTTTACTGTGTGCTAAGGGCAGCCTTCAGTCTGGTTGTAAGTCTGTATTAACCTACTCTTCAAATGCCAAGCCTGAAAGCATGGGTGGAGCGTTGCACCAGGACTACATCCCAGCGGTGTGCACATCTGTATGCTCACCAGAGCCTCTGCAGCAGTCGCAAGATAGGCTATACCAGACTTCTGCATTCTGCAGAGGTTGTCTGTGCGGGGAGATACAAGCTGGCGGAAGAGTGGACAGCATAGGGGAGGAGTTACAGGAGAAAGGGAAAAGAGCCCAGTGGAAACTCTGGAATACAGGAGGGCCACAAGCCATAGTCTACAGCAGAGGCTGAATGATGGGTTCATTTACATTTGCCACTGTAATGATGCTTCAGTGTAGCTGGGGGGAAGGAAGGCATGACAGGGGTTTACTTCTGTTCTCATGAAGCCTCTTCCTCTGCAGACACTGAACATTATCCTTAACAGATACTGACTGGTTGAAGCTACCTCCCCAGTAGGCAGCTCCTGGGCTTAAGGAAGAAGCCCACTGCAGTGTGCCCAGAGTGTATGTGACTAGTTCTTATCACTGTGGGATGGGAAATTTGTCAGATCATCTAAAACAATGCAGTTTAACTTGGTTGGGCAGTGTCTTGGAGATCTCCCAAGAAATACCCAGAGTGCTAGGAGAGGACAGTGGAATATGCCTGCAGATAGCATCATTTTCAGGATGTTTACCTGACATTAGCACCTATTTTCAGATCAGATGATGGGGACTTTGACCACCTGTGTCCCTTCACAGGATATACGCAGGCAGAGAGCAAAGGTGTTATCCCTGTTAACATGCTAGTGTAAATTTGTCATCTTGTTTCTCTTGCTGTTTTGCTTCATTGAAAACAGGTACCCTTCTCCATTATCTTCCTCTTGTGAAGTTGTTACCTTCAGCACAAATGATAAGCATAAGGAATCAGGGCCATTCTTCTGCTGCAGTTCTTTACAAGGCTTCATTGCAGGCTGCTTTGGCCAACTCACAAATCTAACACCAGAAACATCTGCACTTCAGAGAGGAACACATATATACAGTAATATTGCCTTTTCTGAAGTGCTTTGGAAAGTAATACCCTTACTCAAGGGAGAGTATTGCTAGTGTATGTCCTTACCAATATCTAAAAGTGCAGCAAATAGCTGTAACGTATGCTTTTCCTCTAGTACACCTCTAATCATGGCAAAATCTTGCTTCAGAATGAATGATGGCAATACCATGCAAAAGCTAATAATAATATTAATAATGACAACAATAACAATGATGCATTACTCTTCTGCATTACTTTTTACCAGTAGACCCTTCAGAGCTTGCAAAGGTAGTCAGTCCTCATTTCACAGAAGAGAATGAAAACATGGAAAATGTTTTGCATGAGTTCATCCAGCTATTCAAAGCTGAGAGTAAAAACTGTGTCCCTGGGCTCTGATCTGTCAAATAGGCTACAGTGCCTTGAAAGGAGACAAACAGGACCAGAAGTGTTAAATGTTATGGGGTCCCTTCTATAGCACAATAGCATTGATCTAAACCCTGAAATCTCATTCACTCCCTCGACACCTTGATATCAGGAAAAGGTTTGGCTAATTAAAGATCTGTAACTTGGCCAAAAATCTGTAACAGCAGTTCATGATTGGTGTCAGTTTTGTACACTAGAAAGAATGAGCAGTGGAGGCTGGAGATAAAATTGAATATTGAATTTTGCGAGGACTTGAGACACGTGGTTTCAGGTTGGCAAGGCTGTGAACGTGTATTGCATGCAAGTCCCACAAGGTTTACAAAAGCAGGTAGACCAGCAAGGAAATATGTTGGAGTAAAAAAGTGGAAGAGACCACACATACATTCTGGAGTGTACTTTGTTTCTTGCAGCAAGGAACCAGTTATGAGTTGCACAGAATGACGAGGGGTAGCAAGAGAAGGTAGGTTAAGAGTCTATAGTCTCCGCTGTTTCAGTCTGATTTGATGTGCGAAAGCTCAGCAAGCACATGGAAGACACCAAAAATATTTCTTTTGTGAGAGCAAAAGGAAAAGCCTCCCACAGAGGTAAGCACTGCGTGTGAGCTACGGAAGCGGAAAGTAATTATCACATCTGTGCATGTGAATAAGTTGACAGAGTACCTTCTCCAAAAGCCACTGCCTAGCAAGATGCAGTTTCTTCTTCCCACAGCTCTGCTTTCCCTTCCCCTGTTCTCCTATTTGATACAGAGCCATAATGGGGTCTGCTGCCTCCACTCCCTTCTCCCCTGACACAATCACAGCGGAACATGCAATTGCCAAGTCATGCAGAGGGTTTCAAAGTCTCCCTCTGTCAGATCTTTCCTGCCTCACCCAAGGAGAACTCTTGCATGACTGATAGGTGTGGCTTAGTGGATTCTGGGCTGAGGTTTTAATTTCCAGTAATAAGAAGAGCATTTGTGGTCCCCTATCCCTCCTGTTTGTGATACAAGGCTTGGTAGTAACCATGTTTCATTAGCTCATCCTGATTAGCTGTTACCTAGGGACATCACTTTGATAGGGATCCTTCATCCTGTCTGGTTTTTCATTCAATATTGGAGCAGGACCCAGTGTTTTACAAACCCAAAGGGTGCTCTTTGGCACTCTCTCGTGCATGTATGGGCAGGGGGGCGCAATCTGGTGATCCTTATACCACTTTTATATACATTTCCCACTGTCAATGGCTGCATTTAGTACAGACTTAGGCTGCATTTGGTAATGACAGAGATGGCAAGGGAGATCTGGAACAAGGGCAAGAATGCCTTCAGGATGTGAGTGTGCTTTAGATGTTTCTCAAATTCCTTCCTCTTACCAGCAAGGAGCCATTTATCCTGGTTACTTTTTCTTCTCAGTTTATACTGTAGGAGTATAATAATTTCCTCAATTTGAAGGGACTCAACACCTCAGAGGATCAGGACCTCTCTCTCCTTTATCTAGTAGCTCTATTTTTTATTTCTCCATTTTGTTTTTATTTGCTGCTGTTTTCAGTTCTCTGAGTTGAACGCTAACCAGAGGCACAATTAGTAACTGTTCCCATGTGATCAAGTATGGTGTTAGTTGGAGATGTGCTACAAAAAATCGCTAAAATGTAGATGATTTCATGACATTTCTCTATTACTACTCCTTTTATTAAAGTCACGAAAAAAAGTGAGGATGTGAGTGGCTCCTAATAGTACAGTGATGTTTGCAAACGTATCAGCAAGAATGAAACTGGCCTTCGGGAAAAGAGCTTGGAGCCCCTCTCCTAACTTCACTGGCTTCTTCCAGACAGCACCTCCTGTTTATCCTTACTTAGCTCACCCTTGTTCCTCTTTCTCACTTGCAGTTACACCCTTTCTTTCCCCCCAGACCTCCATTCTACAACTCTGCTGTGAGAGCAGTGTAGATAGCAGCTAACCCACAATAGCAGCATACAAATATAGCACTGCTGAGAAGGCTGTGACAGATGTTTCTGTTGCTGAGTTCCTCGATAGCTGTTGGGAGGATGAGGAGCATGGCATGTGCTGAACAGTGAATTAATGGGTAGGTTGAAATGGCACGTGAAGGGTACAATTATCTCCATGAGAATCTGTCTTCCTTTCTCTCTAGATATACATCTCTGTATGAAGAAGTAAAGTCTGAAGGAATGAGTGGTTCAAAAGTAAATAAACATAACTGCCCAGGTGAACACTCTAAGTGAGATGTGCTTTATTTCACATAAATCCAGTTTTTATAGATGGTAATTTATATGTGTTATATGGGTTTCAGGTACCCACTGAATTAACAAAGTCATTGATAAGGAAAGATGGAAGGGAAGATTTACCCGATGTTATTTAAAAGAACTTAATATAATCTGTGTTTTGTGCTTCAAAGAGTAAGTGACCACATTCTGAGCCTGGGACTAAGAAGGCTCCAGAGATAGCTTAGAAGCAGCACTGAGTAAGCAAAAAGGAAGTCATGCTACAAGGAGGAAAGGACTAAGCAGATGCTTCTAAGCAAGAGGAAGCCAATCTTGGGAAACTTCTGACGGTGCAAAAATCCAGAGGTGGGAGCACTCAGGAGGCAAACAAAATGCTGACTATCTGTTATGCATTCCCTGCTATACACTGAAACACCTAATACACTGAAACGACATATACTACTTAAAGTGAGTGTAGCCTTCCTTCATATCAATCATGAGACCACAATCCATGGAGGTAAGAGATGCATCAACCTTTCTTGCCGCTCTGTTTCTGAGCTGTTGTGGCAGACAGTGTGGCAGTGTAAGATCATTAGCAGCCGCAGCTTCGTTGTGACACTAACTTCAGAGATGTATTTATTGACACTAACGCCATGACAGAGCATGCTTCTATTTAAACTGAAACAGTACATTTTGTCTACTACCACTGCCCTCTGCTAAGTGGGGAAATCTCTGATGGCAAGCAGTCCATACTGTGGCTAGCATGCCAGTAGGCTACCATGGGTCCGCCTTAAGATAAACTTGAGTCACCTTAGTGATCTTTATCTGCCCCTCATGAGGGTATTTCCCCAGGTGGCAAACCCAAGTTTGCTCAGAAGAGCTGCTGTGCATGTCCAGAACTGTATTTGAGAGGTAGGACTTGCTGGGCAGAATTGAGATCAATGCAAGAGGACTGCATTTTGAAGAAGGCACATGTAGAACTGGAGAAGGTGGTGCTGCAGGACTCAGATGAAGACGGAGTGTTATGCAAAGGACTAGCAGATGCTGCATGTGGTGAGACAGGTGAAGAAACAAGACTGAAACAGCATGAATAGGTCTGGGCTCCAGGGTTTGAGTGTACTGGCAACTGCATTGATGCTCAGGACTAAACTAATAGAGGTGCTGCAGGTGAGGAGAAACTGCAGAGCTGCACAAAGGAAGCCTGCGTGCACTCTGCATGGCACCAAGCAGTTGCTATTAATCTTTCACTTCCCCAAACACTGATATTCATATAAATTATGAAGAAAGAAAAAAGTTCCTCAAATACATCAGGAGACACTTTTTAGCTTTGTATTTATGAACGTAGATAAAAGAGAACTTGATATGAATCTGGAAAAGTGCCGTCTCAATTTTACCCTGCCCATCATGATGTTGAGTGCAAGTGTGAATTGATTACTTCTTACTGACCCCTTCCTTTCCCTTGTCCTTTGTAAAGTTCTATTTCTCAGGGAACTCCTTTCCACTGAACGGTTCAGGCTGTTCTTTGTCCTTACAGCCTTGTGATTTCCACTTCACTAAGCCAGAAACTGCCTCTTTTGCTAATAGGTATTCTAGTTAATAATAGCAAATCCATCCACTGAGAATATTTCTGGCCTGCTTTGCAAGACAGGAATGCTGTTTTAATGGCACAGTGCTGGTGCACCAGTGGCAATGTTTGCACCCATTTGTGTAGCTGCATTTTGCGCACAGTTTATGCACCCCTGAGAATTTGTGATGCCCGTTGTAGCTCACCAAACCATAACGATGATGGTGGAGAGAGTATAACAATTCCATAGATAGCTAAAAATCTCCTGGGTAAAAAGACTGGCTGAATTTCCATGGCACAGGATTTCTGGGTATGCATTCACTGCCTGTTTGGGAATTTGACTATGAAGACTCCAAACCAATTTTGTCAATCAGGCTTTTGATGTTGTTTTAATTATTAATTACTTAAGAATAGGTTTTCAAAGAAAGCTAGATCAAGCCATCTCCCAATAGCATTCAAACTGGTCTCCAAAACAGTGAACTATAGATCTAAACAAGAAAATTACATATTTTTTCTGTTCCCAATGTCTTCTAGACAGTGTATAATTCCTGTTTTGTTTACCTTGGCACAAATGGAGATTAACCATCGAAGGCAATGAAACCAATCCAGTGGATGCCCACAACCAGGAAGAGACATAAGTGAGGAGAGAGCTGGGGCCCTAGGAGTTCTAATGGGCCCAGAGGCAACAGATGCAGATTTAATTAAACTTTAAGTAGCTGGATTGAACAGTTAATAGGGAAGGCTATTTCAGCCTTGGTAAAATAGAGGCTCTATTGCTAACAAAAAAACACGTCTTGATTAAGCAAACCAGAAGAAGGGTAGTGCTGTAGTCAACAGTGGCTGTTGTCCGTAAGAGAACAATTGGCTGCAGTAATGGACATGGCATGGGTCCCAATGCCACAGAAGCTGTTCTGTGAACTGCTGCATATCTCAAAGTTCATGCCCATCCTGGTTCTATCACAAGTGACACAAAGTTGCATCAGGAAACATTATATATATATATATATTTTAATTTACCTTTTTTGGCACCAATGGATTTTTATTTCCCAGACACTCAGAGTATGAAGTTTTCATTCTCTTGTTTCTTCCTTTTTGTCGAATTCAGTCAAGGATATTGGAGAATCACAAATAGGAATGTCGCATGAAGCCAACACTGACAGTGTTTCTTTTCTTCTACACTCCAGTATTTAAATACAAAAAACCTTAAAAGAAATCATTATTATTGTCAAAACGGGATAAAAGTCATCCTTCCTTTATCCCTCATCCCATACATCTTCCCTGACATGCACTGTCAAGACCAAAAGCCTCAGGTTCCTTTCTGTAGAGATCTGACAAAAGAAAAAGGATGTAAGGTTGAATAATAACTGTGAGAGGAAAGGAAGTATGAAATTAAAAATATAATGGCGTACAAATGTAGCCTTTTTAAATGCTAAAGAAGCAAAAAGCCAAACACTTTATTTTGCCTTGCTTTTCCCCAGAAAGCATGTACAGGGGTACATGAGTGCAGCAGTCAATCTGTTGTTAAATGTACATAGATTTTAGTACACTTAGTTGTCTTCATTTTGCCTCCTCTAACAGATTGAAGGTCGTGAGACAGACTGCAAGCCTTTGCAAGGAGAGATGATAAAGAGAACATTGATACAAGAACTTGTTGAGATAAATGAGTTCAAGGGGGTGATTTATATTAAGGATCTTGTAATCTCTCCAGCCCCAACACTGCCTGACAGCAGCTGCTTTTATGAAGGAAGTTAAACACAAGAGTGACTGCTGCATGGCCCTCTCTTTCAAAAGGCTGCATTAATTAAACAGAATGAAGCAAAACAACAAACAGCTGGAAGGAGAAGATGAGGTAGTAGCTAATGCTATCGACTGATAAGATCTGCTACATTTCAGAGGCACATGCCATCCAGGAGTCACAAAGCCTCAGCACATTTTGTGACATGGCATTTGGTCATTAAAAGTTTCTGCTCCTGGGCCAGATGGCCTTATTGCTGTTGCATGTTGAACAGTCTATTCTCAGATGCCAGCATTGTTGTTTTGTGGGGAGCTAAGGGTGATGTGGCAAGCTTCCCATTCTCAAATGAGCATGCTAGTATTGCTTGATCCCAGAGGTTTACCCCTGCCTCACAGCTTATTGTATTTCATATGGAGCCCATCAGTGCAAGATCCTGCAGATTCATCTTTGAGGACCAACCTTCAGACGCATTTGAATTTCAATTCTATAAGGTTGTGCCTCCTTCCGTTATTAAAAATTCCTCATTTTATCTTTCATTGGAGCGCTCTTTGGATTGAAGTAAAAACTCTAATTTAATTAGTCTCCAAGGCAGAAGTAAGATGCCCAAACCCCACGATAATACTCCACATCCACCTCTGGTATTTCCATCATGCTCTGTTCCTTTCCTTTTTGTATATTACTCCTTGCAGGTTTTTCTTCTTACGAATCTCCCATTGGTCAAAAACATCACCAGAAAGAGAGGAGAATGTTATTTTGTCTGTGGTCAAACAGCAAATGTAAGTGCCATCCCCTTGATCTTTTTGAGATGCTGAGGCTGCCACAGACTGAGCCATTACAAGCAGGAGAAAGGCTGATGAAGGGGAATGAAGTGCAGGCACCTCCTAATTTAGTCCTGTCACTTGGAGCTCTCAGTACCAGGTGTTACAGTCACAGATTCTAGTTCCTTGTAGACAAAAGCAGACATGCAGCAGGTATCTAGTAACAGGAATCCACAGCACTTTTATTCTTTGTGCACGGTAGGCAGCAAAACTCTTTCCAACAAACATACAGCCTCTAGCAAAAGAACAAAAGCAGAACTGGGCAATGTCACAGAAAGAGAGCAAAGGAAATCAAGAATATTACACAAGCCTTAATTACAGTAAAAGTAAGGTGTGGTGAGTCAAATTAAGTGACCCTAGAAAGCAAGCCATGCTGTCTGCTGTAGCGAAGGACGATAAGAAAATAATGGTAGGCTGAGTATTGGCAGGAAAGAATATGACAAATGCTTTGGGTTTAGAATCTCCCAGAAAAAGAGTGGCACAGACTTACACACACATAATCAAACTCCTCCCTCCCAACCGTAACACCTCAGCAGATCACAACTGAGGAACCTAAGTCTATTTCTAGGCACTCACGGAACTTTGTTCAGAGCACTTGAAAAGACCAACCTGTTGAGTTGGACCAAGATGGTCTGCATCTTTCATGTCTACACAGAGACTACAAAACTTTGCTTAATACATAAAGGAGAAAAAGTCCAGCTCTGTAGATTCAAAGCACCATCACTTCTCTGCTTGCTAGCACCTCATTAGCACCTCCTGGCCTCAGCTGTGTTTTAGCTTGCAAACGTTAAGGAGTCAGTCAGGCTACTGACATATTCTTAGAAATTTTAGAGTTCACCTCTGGGTTATGAAGAAAGGGGTGATAGGGAAACAATTGTCTTTCCCATTTTAAGGATTATGAAGGAAAATGTAAGGCAATCACACTGAACGGTTGAATAAAGAAAATTATGGAATATCCTGCCAACCTCTAACTAAACTTACACATTACAGCTAGCCACCATTAGCTTCCCAGTAGGATTTCCAGAACCCGTGTAATATGGAGCTGTACACATGGGAATGTTCAGCCTATCGCTTAGCCTCTTTGTTGTTTAGTTTTCCTAAGGAAAGCCTGGCACACACTTCCCTTCTGAGGATGGCCCTCAACAGTGCCCAGCCCCACAGGTCATCTACAGAGCATCCCTTTGACACAAACGTGCTACTCCTATTCCAAGTAGGCTCTCAAGTGCCCTTGGCCACGCTGATGAAGTCCACTTCTCCTGCTCTATGATCCCAATTCCATGGTCTGCTAGAGGCTTTGGTGTGCACTTCCCAGGGGCTCTTACACAGCAGTGTGATTAAATTTGCATTAGGATCCAACAGTTGCATGAACTTTATCAAAGGGGCTCTTGGCATTCATACCCTGTGCTGAAATGCTAGCTGAAGCAGTTAAGAAATTCTCTCCCTCCATATGTGGCCTTAAAGAGGCTTTTCAGAAGCATTAGTCCCCTTAGAAAAAGAGTTCGTGAATTAAGGAGTTCAGAGGATATGTAATTGGAAACAGTTCCATCAAATAATGGCTGTAGACTGGAATTCCCTTTTTGCCCTGAGGGAGTCTGTTTGCAAGCCAGAAGAATATTAATTTCCATTTACAGAACCCTTCTCCTTTCTGAGCTCTCAAACTGATCATTACCTGCTATGGAGACAGAGCTGCTTCTGGGACAGAAAGCAGCAGTGCCCTGTGATCAGAATTGCCATTTCTTCCACAAAAGCTGTTGTGCAGGTGTTAGGCTGACCAACTGAGACCAGGCCGTTAGCTGGTGTGTATGACCATAGCCCCAATGATTTCTGTTACCCAAATGGAATTTGACACAGAAGATCCCAAGTTTAGACATGCAAGCATGGAACAACAGCAACAAAAAAATCCCCTTAATCATACTAGGAGTTCAAGTGACTTCAGCGTTACATCATGCTAGGGACACTGAACCTTATAGCACTGTCTCATGGCACTGGTGCTAGGATGACTTCGAAGGAGAACTACCACTTACTCCAGCACCCCCTTCAGTGTTTACTGGAAGTCTTCAATCCAACTGCATGCCTAGACTGACACACTTAGCTTATAATAGCTGACATGAGTGCATCCTGAGGAAGCATAGCTATTATCCTCTGAGCATTGCTAAACAGACTTTCAGCTTGGTGAAGGAGGTCTAGCAACTGCAGAGAACACTTGTCACAGTTTGGAGTCACCCTGAATCTGACTTTGCTATGAATTTTGTTATCCTAAACACAAGGATCTCACTCCAGTTCTTTTAAAAGAAGAGAAACATACCCTTGCAGGTGACATGAATGCAACACAAGCAATGCCAAGCCTTATTTCTAAAGCATTTCTGACTGCCAGTATTGAACTAGATGAGCCTCAATTAGTGCCTGTTCTCAGTATTCTCACCTTTGTTCTTATATAAAGACTCCTCATGCTTCAGCTCCTGCTGGTGTGAGGAAACTAAGTTATCAAACCCAAGCTAAAGGGTAATCCAATCAATTGCAACAATTCAGTCAGAAGTGCAGAAAGACTAGTGCAAAGTGATACAGGATCACACAGAAACTTACAACAGACAGTCAAAAAGCAGTAGAATTACATACTCTTGTGGGAACACACAATCCAGCCTGTGCACTTGCTCTTGACAGCAGAATAAGTTTAAGGAAATCTGTCATCTTTCAAGGAATGTTGATTTCTGAGGACATGCTGCAGTCAAATGTAGGATCTTCAGTTTACCTGCAATCTATAGTCAAGCAGGACAGCTCTTCGTTCCTGTCAAAAATGGCTTAGTGATATGAGCATTTATTTTCAAAAGGAGTTCAGTTCAAAGGCAAAAAAACCAGGCTTCTCGGGAGCCCAGGGTGGAGAAGCTAATCTGAGATTTGAAATCTGAATGGCAGATTTTCCATCTGCTCTGAATGACTTAAAAAGGCTAAGTCTTTCAAAGTCATCAAGAGATTTCAGGTGCTTAGTTTCCATTAACACTCATGGAAAAGGAGCACTTAGATTCTCCTGGGCAGACTTGAATCCCTAAATTATTGTCCAGTATATTTTGCAAGAGAGTTTGTTTAGATATCCCTGGCTCAGAGCTCCTCCTTACACAGCTCTGCAGCATAGTGACTGCCAAACCCCACCGAAGAAATGGCTAGACATCAATGGCACTCTGTTTCCCTCTCGCCCCCTAACCTCCTTTTAAAACACTTAAGGGATTAATGGAAGTATTTTAAAAGTGTCTTATTGCTCTTATTCCAAACAGCTGTTCCACCTTAATTTTAGAAAAGGTATTAGCAGTGCCACTAAGGACAAGATGCCTTAACTGTCTTCTTTGCTCAGCTGTGCCCCTCAAGGCTGGGGGGACTCAAGACATTCAAATTTAGCATCAAGACATTATTTTTTATCTCTTTCACATCTTGTCCATCAATCAGGTTTCTGACATCTTCCGCACCCCAATACAAGTGCAGTCACATATGTATCCATGGCCCCCACTGCAGCAAGAGAAAGCGCGCGTCTGTCCCAGATCAATGAATAGCATTGCAATGTCTTTCTCACAGCTATGGCGTGAAAGCAGACATCATGACAGTAGATGGAGTGGGTGAGGGAGAAGAGGCGGGTGTGTTGTCACAGGTAGTTTTGAAATGTACCAGCACTGTTTTACAGGGAGGTGAACTTCTCAGGTTGAAGTTACCCTAAACCGAGATGGATCATGCTACGAAATGAGGGAGAAAACACTGCACTCAGTCCATGATGATGGATTTGTGCTGACAGAATAACAGCATCTAGTGGCTAATATCCAAGAGGATAGGTTTTCCATGTTAAGAAGTAACACAGGTCAGTTAGAATTCAGAAGCCCCTTCCACTGAGCAGAAGCATAAGGAGTTCTTGTAATCTCTCTCTAGCACCATCTGAGAATATTTATGAACACTAGAACTGGCTAAGAAGCCACCCCCACATTTTCAGTGTATGATAAGGTCTCATGAGAACCTTTATCTTTCAATAAAATGCAATGCTTAAGAATCAGCAAACTGTTCTTGTTCCTAGGTTTTCCATTGGAAGTCATTTAGAAAAGTTAACCAACATTTTAAAATCTCTAAGTGTTCCTTCTGGGCCAAAAAAGCACTTCTTGTCAGGAGAATGTCTGGACTTCTGCAATTTTTGACTAGTTGTTCTTTAATGAATTGTCATTCAGACACAAATTCGAATGCTTTGACTTCTTTTTCTTCAACCAGAAGTGATATGGGTCATGGCATCTTCAGAGCAAGCTGCCAGAAAATGGCTCAACAATTTTGCCTCTAATTGTACCCATTAACAGAGCAAGGAAACTTCCTACTCATTATTCCAAGAATAGCAACAATGCCTTTTGAAAGAGGATTAGCTGAAATTTCAAGTGTGCCAGTACTCCTCAACTCTGAAAGCTCTTCCATTGGTGCCAAGCAGCAAGATTAGTCTGCAGGAGGAGGGAGCCTGCACAGCACTGATGTGGTGTTCAGAATTGATGACATAAGTTGCAATGTGATGAAAATTCCTAGCTATTTTGTATGAGTAACCACAGTTATAGAAAGATGGCCTTTGTACTGGCAGGCTTGGCAGAAGAACTCACTCCTGTGGGATCTGCAAAGGCTAAAAAAACCTTCTTGAACCTAAAACCAAAGACAAGGCACAATGCTAAAACAACACGGAAGGTGGGGAAAGGCTGTTTTCCATTTTGTGTGCATCGTATGGCCCATTGCTTTCATGTTCTTTCCTCATACTGGAAATTCCACTTAAAGGACTATACAGTGGGATCAATTATAGAAGGGGATAAACCTCATTATGTGGGGGCTGTGGTTTTTTTTTTTGTCTATGTCATTTGATTAGGAGGTAACATCTCAGATGTTCATATCAAAGTTTGCAAGTTCCTGTTAGGCTCCCATTTTGCTGTTCTCCATTTTCCTTTTTCCTTTGCTTGCAGTAGCTATTAGTGACAATTGGTAAAAGAGATATATTGTGGCCCGTTAGAACATGTTGCAACTTTTCAGCTTGATTATCTTATTATATCAACCCAAATTAAGTATTTTGCCTATACTGCGCTTTCCACCTCCTGATGTACCTTCTGCCTGAATGGAAGCAGGCAAGGTATGAGGACTCAAGTAGATTGTTAATGTGTACCTTGGGGAAAATTAACATTTTTAATGATCCCATGAAATAGACCGAAGTCCTAGACATAGCCTTTATCTCTAGTTTTCTTTGTGCATATGTGCCATCTGCTTTTTGCAGCGTAGTAGGAGAGATGGAGAATGTTTGGTTTAAGTAAGCCTGGAGACTGGAGGAAATAGTCCCAATGACACCTACGCATTCTCACAGAGATCTTCTTTTAGCTCAAGCAGGAGAGGGTTCTTTCTCCATAGGAAGACATTAGGGGCTGCATTTCTCTACTTTCACTGTGCAATCAGATGCTTAGCCAGGTGCAGCTGTGCCCATTTGTACACTGCTGCAGGACTTTTATGAGCTTCAGTGGTGATTTCAGCAGAAAGGTGCTGCTTGTCTGGTGTGCCGACAAGTAAGTGGAGGTTCTCGCTGTGTTATTGAGGGTATATGTTCTTTTCTGGAGAGACAGAGATTGGTTAAAATACTTGTAAAGCTAATCTATTAGTGACAACTGAGCAGTACAGGTCAGCTTCATTCCTGTTCCTGTGGTTTATTAGTGATGTAAACCATTTAATTCCAGTTCATTTTGTGTTGCCTTTGCTACTTGTAATGAATGAATTGGTTTGCTCAGACTGGAAGGGCCAGGTTTGTACTGCTCAGGTTCAAGGCCTTTTTCTGGTTATATGAGCTCATTTGTTGTTCCACTGACAGTTTACATAGCATCTGCGTCCTGTCAGAGCAAGGCCAATACTCAATCGAGATAGGCACAGGATAGTGCTTCTGAGACAGACATACTGTTCCGGGGCCACAGTTCAGGCTACGTGGAAGAGCACTAGGATTCAGATGCCATTCTTTTCAAGGAGAGGTGCCCATTTCTGCTCCTTGGGGTTGTTATCCAATAAAGGAACTTACACTGGCCTTTAGGAGAGCACCTGGCCAGGCAAGCCAGAAGTCACTTGCACTCTAGAAAGTTTCTCCCTCATTTAAAGAGGCTTTTTGCTCTGCAGATTATCACAAATCAGGGCAGGGGAAAGCAGTATGGGAGGGCTAGATTTGACATCTGCAAGTTTTAGTAGTCAAGCGAGGGTATTTCTGTCTCTTCACCTCGGCTCTTTGAATTCTTTGTGCTGTTCTCTTCCTCTCATGTGAAATTAGTTCTTTTGGCTCCTGTTCAATATGATGTTAAGTACCTACTTAATCCTTTGCAGTAGTGTAAGCTGCTGAATAGAGCAGAAGCTTGGGCTATTGCTTAGAAACCAGGACTGAGGTGTTAGAAAGGCAGGAGCTTCATGCTACAGAGAAGCTTGCTGTGTGACAGTGGGCATATTGTATTGACTCACTTTTCTTGAGCATCCCCCTGTGCGACTACGTGAGTGTTACTCATTTCCCTTGCAGGGGGTAGCACGAGGTGCCTGCCAGTGGGATTTGTTAAGAGCTTTGAGAGTGCTGCCTTTGAAAGATGAACAGTTTTGCTGCAGTGAGCGCTGAATGACTGGACATGTTTGACAGCACTTTGTGGAGCAAAGGAATGAGTAGGACTGTGCATTGTTGTCACAAAGGGGAGACAGTTTCTGGGACAGTTTTTGAAGTTGAATTCTAGATATCATTTTAACGCAAAAATGTATTTTAATTCAGACATAACACAAGGACCCTCAACTTCAAAAACCAGAGTAGAGGCTCACTGAGGCAGCATACTGGAACATTCCTAGCGCTTCCCTAGAGCCACCACTGAGCTTTGAATCTTGACAGCCTCTGACAAAGAGAGTCACATACTAATGCTAAACAACTCCGTTTTGTCTTCGAGTCAGGTTAGGTGGAGCAGTTTGAGGTACAAACACTGTTGGGCGAGAGCTCTCAGGGTGGCCGTTCTAAATGGCTCACCCACATCCTGTTTTTCCAGTGCCCCAAAGCAAGCATAGTGGCTGAGACGTATGGGGGACAGCACAACTTCCTATCCCCAAAGGTGGAACATGGACCTTGAAAAGAGAGAAGAGTTGCCTGGAAAAGCTGAAGGAAAAGAAAAACAGTGAGAGTGTTCTGCTAGTATCTGACACAGATTAATATATTTTTGGTATTTAAATATGTTTTAATGATTAAGCCTGTATATGGGTATGGCATTCCGCATGCAATGGCACAATTTGCCACTCAGAATAATAAGAAGTAAATTTGGAGGATTCAGCTTAGCATTTTTCAGCTGAGTTTTTTGGATTCAGAGTGCTCTTGGGAAGAGAGAGAGGCATAAAGTCCCTGCAGATTCAGAGCAAAGGTTTTCCTCTCCAGTCACCCTGAATTAGGTAGAAGAGGAACACAGTTCACTCAGTCTTCTACATGCCATATCAACAACTGGAAGAAGGATGTTATACAGGTCATACAGGACAACCACAGGTTTCCTTTTGGCCTCTGGCACACTCATAACAGGACAACATAAGACGGGATATGCGGTAACTAAACATGAGAACATTCCTGCTGCTCTTTCCCCTTCAAACGGAATTTAGCCCTGGTGAGAAGTTCCAAATTGACATTGCAAAGGTCTGAAATTTCCTGTTTGCCTCAGAAAACAAGCACAGCACAGGCCATGGTAGCTCAGGGTTCCATGGGGTGCCTCAAAAAATCATCGTCAAAGGGATGCGCTACAGGAGCACGGGGGTAGTATCCTTGCAGCCACCACCACTAAGCCTTTTCAAAGTGTCTTCAGCCCAAGGATCAGAGATCTTTCCAGACATTCCTAAATGATGTGCCTAGCTCCTGCAGGAGGTTCACTGGGCTCAGTGAGGAGATGGGGCAGCTAAGGACTACTGCTTTTTTTTCCCTGAAAGTGAGGCAGGCATGCACCGCCTTCTACTGCAATCTGTGCTTTCTCTCAGCACCGGATTAGTGGGACACAGTCCCACACTGGCATGCAGGCTCTGTACAGATAAGTGGGACCGTTCACACCTCTCTTGCTGTTGCTTCATTTTTTTTGTGGCTCATGCTGGATCATACGTTGTGGATTGTATGCGAGCCACAGAATTTTCAGAACTGCAGGCCTGCACACATGATCTCTCTCTAAACCCGTGTTCAAGAAGTATTCAGCGTGGAACCATTAGGGGCTGTTAACATCAGGCTGTGGAATCTGCTACCCACAGAAAAATATTCTCATGTGAAAGCGTTACACATGTGAAAAGATTGAGGATAGAGAAGACAACGTAGGTATTGCTAGGGGAGGCTGCTCTGTGAGAAGCCGTACTGCTTATTGATTCGCCTGTTTCAAGTAGCAATAAATGACATTTCTCTTGCAACAGATGCAAGAATAAGATCTCTTCAAAAGCAGGAAGAGCCTTCATTTGAAGGCAGATAGTTAGCATTTGAGTCAGGACAACCCTTAAGACCTGAACTGGCTATGATTCACTGCATGGGACTTGAAATCAGATTATACACAAACTCAGTGGAAATACTGTTTTAGTGGCAGTTGGAGGAGATCCCAGTTGAATAACAATCAGATTCCATTACAACCCTTACTCTTGGCCAGCTGCTTCTTTTGTATGTGCTGGGAAAGATTAAAAAGTTTGGAAACAGTATTCATGTGGTGCCTTATCACAGTTCCGGGGCATTTTCTCTCTCTCTCACTGTACCCAAAGTGCTAACAGTTTAATAAGACCAGGGTTTGGGGTTTAAGAGAGTGATGTTAAAGGATTGCATATAGCCAGCCAGGATACATTCTGTTTCAAACAAACCCATTCTGCTTGGAGAAAACTTAAAGGACAAAGCATGATTAGATGTATAATTGATGCCTACACAAGCAAGTAGGTGGTCAAAGATATTTCAAGCTTTATTTACCCTTTTTCTGGCTAGCATATTGATAGCAGTTGTTATGTTTCCTCTGAAAAGAGTAAGAATTGCATAGTGGTCTCCAAATTCCTTCTTTGTGTTCTGAGAGACCTCGGACTTTCTGCAGAGGTCTCCCTGTACATCACTGGAAACCTGCAGGTCTTCTGAAATCCTTCCAGTCTTTTTAGTTATAGGGAATCTGCTAGTACATTTGTAGTTTTCCTTATGTTCTATTTATATAAACATCTAATGTAGTCAACCTTTGTTAGAATCTCGGGTCCTGTCTCAGAGCTGTTAAGTATATTGTACAGAAACATTACCATGGCACCTACAAAGTTCTCCAACAGAGCTGGACAAACTGATTGTATAACAAAGTTCACTGGATTTATTATTCATTTTCACTTTATTCACACAGCTACAGAGTGAAGAAAAATGAATTCTAAAATGACTCAATGTCATTTGCCTAGCTACTATATAAGAACAGAATCCTGCTTGTCCTGATATCAAGGGCTGACATTCCCATTGAACTTGTTGATTAGATAGCAGCTACAAGTCTCCAAACCAGTTCCATCTGTGCAGAGGCTACGTAAATGCCATTGATGCTAATGCATTTACAGTACGGTTGTATTTTTCCTTAAGTGTCCTTTTAGATGATTCTTCTCCACAAAATCCAGTCTCCCACTGTTTCTTAAATTTCATGGAAACACAAATTCAGCCTGGATTTGACTATTGTTTGTTTGGGTTTTTTTAAATACCCTTATTATCTGGAAAGCACATAACCCAACTAGGCATTTTCAGCCATGTAAGCAGTGAAAGATGACTACTCCAGACAACAGGTTAACAGTGGTACCTAAAACATGCAGCTGAATCGTAGCATACAGTTACACCCTGTGGCTGAAGCAGCCATGTATTTTTTCTCTGTTGATGCCTTTTATGCAATTCAGTATTGTTTTGCAAAGAGGCTTGGGCTCTCCTATGACAGTAATCACTATGAAATCTCAATAAATGCTAGAAAAACATAGTCCATTCCAAGTGCAGCCTAACCATGAGACTCCAATCTGTAATGCAACCTGTTTTTCAAGATGGGAATTTCTGTCTCCATCCAACTAAGAGTCTGTCACTGTTTGGAAGTGAATGTGGGAATAGAATCCAGGCCTGAAAAGAAAGAGTCTCTTCCACTTCAGTTATTTAAAGAGCATTACTTTGGCAAGAAAATAAAAATTATTGCTATTCTAAGACCTTGCAGGTTCCAAATTAACATCTCCTCTGGAACACACAACATACTATTTCAGTGAGGCTTGTCTGTGCTGGGTCAAAACTCTGACACTATGATCTTCATTCTCTCAGTATTGTATAGTGCAGATCACAAGAATAAAATTGTTAAGGCAGTGGTTGTTCCTAGAGATACAGGAATTACAGTGCCTAGTAACCGAGGACATAGAAACAGGGTCTGATATGTCTTATGCATTCCATTTATTCTGTTAACTTACTTTGGAAAAAGGAGATGGTGGTCTTCAACATGCCTAAAGGGGTGGAAGTATTCAGTTGTTCTGCACAAAGGTGCAACACCAAAGCAAATACCCTCAAATTCACAGTGGCATCAATTACCCTGTGCTTGGGAGTTTGGAAGATACATTTTAACTTGTGGAGTAAAGGAGAAACAGAATAAATAAAACACAGCCAAGTATGACATTGCCCTTTATAGAGAGTCATGGAGTGAAGTAGCAAAGCAGTTGATACCACAGTTAACCAGAGAATCATTTTGCAAGGGGAAGGGAAAAGGCTTTAGAATCTGCCCTTCCTTAAGAAGACAAACCTAAATCTTTTTATGTACTTGCTCCCCCAGCCTCCAAGCTCTGCCGTGCCTCCTCAAAGGAGGGAGCCTGGCACCAGCAGAGGGAATTCCACAGCAGCTGAGTTGAAAAATGCTATTAATGAGAGCAACTTCTGACTTGCAAGAATTGACTTAACATTTTTTTTTAGTATTCAGCTTTATGCAAAATGCCTGTATCTCAGGACTACAATGTACTGCTTCTTACTACCACAGACAGACACACACCAGTACTTTCAGTGACATCTTTTTGGTCATTTTGTAAATATCACATAATGCATCCTTTCCTGCAAAATCAAAGTTCCTCCTGATAGAAACTGCCTATCAGGGTGCGCTACCACATAATCTGTAGTGACCACTTTTCTTTTCCTCCTGCCAAATTCTCTCTTGTTTATGACATTTCACATCCCAGCAAGGACCAGTGCAACTGCTGCCACACAGACCAGAGAAATTAATCTGTTAGCATCAAGCTTAACTTGAAAATATGGTGGGTAGAAGGAGAAATAAACACATCAATGAAGTATGAGTGTATATGGTTTGAATAAACACTGTCTAGAGTGGTGGTGAAAGCAATTAACATTCATTGAGAAACAACTGTTAGGAGAGGTACAGTGAGAAGGGGAATAAATACAATGATAATCAAGTGTAGACTGAGTTATGAGATCTGTTGTTTGATGGAGAGGTCAGCTGAGAAACATGGAGCTATCAATACAGCTGTTTTCATCTAGTCCAGATATAATGTTGGCCTTGTATTGAAGTAACCATGACCAGGGAGGAGGCAGGGATAAGGAAAGTCCTGAGGAGGTGCCTTTCTAATTAAAATACAAGGCAAACGCATAAAAGATAGATTCACCTCTAGTGTTATTTATTTGTTGGTTTTGTAAGCAAGGCAGAAGAACTTTTATCTCAAAAATAAAGAGGACACCCTGTTCTCTCCCATTTAGGTGTTTTTGTCAGTTCACTGCGAGGATGGACATTATTCAGTATTGCTTACCTTCCACTATGAATCGCTTCTGATTTTCTTGGGTTTTAATCAGGTGACTGCTGACTCTGTAGCAAGAGTTTCACTTTACAGATGGTCCCAGGTCCCAGGTCCAAAATGACCTTGGAGGCCTCAGCCGGTAGAGTCTAAATAGTGGTCTGCAGCTGCAACTCAAATTCTGCCTTTCTCAAGGTCACACAGGCAGGAGCCCAGGATGGGATTCCTGCTTCTTCATACGTTTTTCTGCTGTGTGAGCATGCTGATCTCTGCTAACTGTGTAGGGAATCAGGTACAAATCCTTTGGAAGAGGTAGTGGCTGTGGGAAGACATGAATTCTAGGAATGCAGAATCAAGACACAAGGTAGGAAGAATCTTATCTCCCTGTAGGGTAGGACTGGGGTGGAGCAGCATGTAAACCACATGGAAGTAGAAAACCCTGAGATAAGAGTACCCCTCCTAGCACAGGAGGGAGGGTATTTAGTCTCCATGCACATTGGGTGAGGTCTGCTTCATCACCATGAAAGAAATCCACTGACTAATGTATCTCTGTCACAACTTGTTTATTCCAGAGTCACCCTGAGAACAACTATTATGTGTAGCTACTCCCTGGATGCAGCGGTCTGTGCTCCAGCTACAAGCAAGGCTGAACCTGCTAGCCTAGGAGTGTGATATTTGCTGTTGCCTATTCATACTTGTGCTTAGAGAACAGAAAGGAAGATGACTGTTCTTTCTAATCCAGAGATGTGCCTTGTGTGCTTCTCACTGTTTGTCACTTGTTTGATTAAAATCTTGTTTTTTATTAGGTTGTTTTCCCACTGCACTATATTTTATACAGAACAGCAGCTGCCTAAGTGGAGTTTCCCCCACCACACAGCTCCCAGGGCTAAACTAGAGTCTAGGCAGAAATCTGTTCATCACAAGAATTGAGATTTCAACAGCTTCTAGTGCTAAAGTAACCACAGATGCACACACTGCCACTGCTGTCACCTCTTCCCAAGATGGGAAGTATTGTCACATCCCAGCATCTAGGGTCTGGAACTATCACTGATGTAGCTTCACAGCTGAAGTGTGAAAGCACAGCTAGCACTTCCCACTTATGCTTAGCACATAGTGTCAGGTCCTACAGCCCTTTTGGCACCAGGGTACTGAAGCAAACTTGTTATATCTCAGTTGTTAGAGGATTGTCCAATTGTAAGTACCACAGGGTTCAGAAGGTCTGCATCAGCCATCTTGTCTCAGGAGCAGAAACATCATCAGTCACTCCGCTCTTCACTCTGATGCCTAGTAATTGTTTTTGCAACTTCCCTAAAATACCTCTGCATAAATCAGGTTCTGTAGTACAGGAAAATCTCTTGCTTTTGTATTTCCAGAACCACACCTTTTATTTATATTTATATATATATGTATGCATGTGTAAAAAAATATGTATTTTATACATGCATATAAAATATTTATTTATTTATTTTTCCCAAAATAAATGAAGGGAAACAAAGAACCCCAGCACATAGTGGGAAACTCAAAGCTTTGTTAAGTAGAGAACAGTAAGGGATTTGTAAGTCAGATGCTTCAGCACGTTAAGACTCCCCACAAGGCACAAGCTGCAGTGAGGCAGCAAAGAGAGGTCCAGTAGTACAGACAGACATAAGCAGCTCATTTAATTCAAGATGACCTGTGCATTTGGTGGTAGATGCAAGCTATATAGGTTCCTATAGTCATCACCAACTGAAGCACTGCTCTTTTGGCCAGGCATATGAGTGTAAGATGACATTTGTATCTCAGTTCTGAGATAGGGCATGGATGAACAATGAGTGTATGCAAGGCGTCAGGTTAAGAAGTGATGTCTTCTTCATTTCTGTGGCGATTTTTTTCCCACTGCTGCCACACCAGACAGGGAATATAAAATAATCCAGCTCCTGGCGCTAAGACTAATTTTAACTGTCATCATCTTGTTAAATTGACTTGACAGCACATTTCATGTCCTACCAGTTTTAAATCTCAGGAATTATTGAGCAGTTAAGATGGAGAAAGGAAACAACTTCTGTAGCTTTTCCAAATCTTACGACGCCTTGTTAATTCCACCTGCTCTTCTGCTGCCTTAGCAAGGTCAGGAGCTTATGAAGCCTCAAGAAACTGTGAAATCTCCTCTTAACCCCAAACCAAGTATCTGTGATGGTCAAGTGGTGAGCATAAAAGTTGCATCCTCTTCCCACTTGCACTAGTGCCAAGTGAGACTTGTCTTCTAGGGCAATTACATATGTAAATTCAGCTGCTCTTGGTGTCAACCAGCTGCTGTGTCCACAAGCAGTCTTGAACACTGCCTGCTCCACATGTGCCAGGGCCGTTGTGGAAGCACATGTGGGTGTGTGGAAGGGAAATGGGGAAATTAAATTTCCCCTGAAACAATGGTGACTATTCCTATCTGTTATGTGAGGCATTCGAGTCAGCTCTGCAAATGGCCCAGTCCTCTTTCTCTGCTCCTCCCCTTCCCACAGCAGGAACAGCTCAGCTCTGAAGCATCCGAGAACAGGAAAATTTAGTCTTGTGCAGCCACTAGGCAGCCTATATTCTATTCTGCATTCCTAATTCTCTTTGCTCCCCTTCCCAGTTAGGACTTCCACTTCCAATTGTAGGTGCCATTGATGCAACAGCTCAAGATACCTGAAAGTCTGGTAGTAACTGGGTTTTCATAGCCAGGGCCCTAAACCAAGGGCCTGAAGCGGACTTCTGCAAGCCAAGCCAAGCCAAACAAAGCCATGATTTTTCTTACTGCATTCAGCTGCACTCCTTCTGTTATCCTGTTTTGTATCAAGCCTCAACAGAGTAGATTCTGAGCAGCTCAGTACTGGGCAGCAGGACTATACCCCACAGAACAATCTTGATAATCTTTGGTGAGTACGCGCAGAATAAAACCACTACTGAGATTTAGTACACCAGCCCAATGTGGTAGTAACAAGCTTTTAAGTTTGTCTTTAATGGCTGGTGAAATTCACTGTCATGTTGCTTTGGTATCCAGCCTTGAATACAGAGCTGTCCTCAAGGGCACAGAGGTGCAGTGATACAAGCAGCAAATCTGGCCATGCATTTCCATGCAGGAGCAGGTCTACAGAAGGCAGTGCTGCTAAGGTGCATGAAGAGCTCAGTGGTGAGTGTTTTCTGTGCATGCAGCTAATTTGCATGTTTATGGGATTCTGAATTATTGAAGAGCACTCCTTCATATAGCTGTGTGTCAGTCTCCAGTGTTGAGGAACAGTTTGATTTTAGCCTCTGGAAAATTCCAGGGCTTTCTTGCTGTACTGAGGGGTTAAACACGAGCCACATGAGTGAGAATCCAGTAAGAAATCTAAGCCTGATTAAAACCAGATCTAATACTCAGTCATAACAAAAGTCCTTTTCCTGAGTCCAATTCTGGCACTTATTCAAAAAGTAAAAATAATTTATTCTTACTGAGGAAGAGACCTAAATTCCGTTTATATCTCACAGTCCCAGTAATTATGTAGTTGAGGTTGCCAATTCCACTAACACAAGCCTTAGCTTTTTTATAGTGTTCATACATATTGCCCAAAATAGGAGAGAAGAAAAAAGGTGTTTGTTCTGGTAGCAGAGCATTCAGGCAGAGTGCTAGCTCTGGATCCCTTTAGGAGGACCACATACTCATTGGCATTAGGATG
This sequence comes from Myiopsitta monachus, assembly GCA_017639245.1. Taxonomy (NCBI): domain Eukaryota; kingdom Metazoa; phylum Chordata; class Aves; order Psittaciformes; family Psittacidae; genus Myiopsitta; species Myiopsitta monachus. The sequence goes on from CM029920.1 coordinate 76,629,165, forward strand.
GCAAACTATAATTATTATATGAAGAACTAGAGGGGATTTGGAGAATGCTTCTGAGTGTAATTAAAGTGAACTTTTGCCAGCTATTTTCATTTTATGTAGTTACGTTATTTGAGCAAAGAAAAAGGGCTTTTGTACAGAACAAAACAGAAGAGGTATGAAAAGATGTTTCAAAGCTACAGGAGGTCACACTCAGTATGCATTTGCAGACATGTAATTATTCCATTACATATAGAACCTTTAAAGGAAAGTGTGATTATTTGAGATAGTCTGAAATGAGGGATACTGTCTTGGAAAAGGTCATATATTGTCTTGGAAAAGTAGTTTTATATTAATACACCATCTTTCCATTAAGAAATTAATAGATCCAACTCCTGTTTATGGTAATTATTTAATTTAAATGATTTCAGGAACTTACACAAACTCCCCCTCACACATGCTTCACATTTATATAGCAGCTTCCTATTTGTGATAGCTGAAGTATAGTTTTGGCTACAACTTATTAAACCTCTGTTCACTTGCAGTGAGTGTTGTGTGTGTCAGTAGAGGATCCCTTCCACATGATCAGCTGTGCACATACACTTACAATATCAGATTGCTCTTTCGTACAGTATCTGTTTTTCCTAAGTACCATTGCTCACCCTGTTAACAAGTCAGAGCAAATGATGTTGTGACTTGTCTATCACAATAAGTCATCAGCTGTTTCCACCATTGACAGAGGATCTAAATAAGACTGATGGTGCACAATGGGCTATTGCAAACTCCAACGTGCAGTATTTCCTCCTATCATGGCCACTTTGCCTTCTTCCTCTTAGTGCTTACAAAGCACCAATCCAGTTAGCAGACAGCCATGCTCTATGTGGCTGATGTTCCTCTGGAAGAGAGGAATCCAATTTAAATGGAGTGAATGGACTCCCCATTGACATGCGATTCAAAGGCATTTCAAGAAAGGAAGCCCCCAACCTCTCTAGCAGCTGATGACAAACTCTCTTCCACCCAGGAAGTTTCTCCTGGGAATTACTTAGCAAGTAAAATCATTTGCCTCATCCTGTTCCTATTGTGCCTTAGGAAAGAAATTAATAGCAATAGGAGAAGCTTTGGAGTGAATTCCTTCTGCTGGGCAAATATGAGAGTATGAGAAACATCCCCCATAAACCCAAAGAGTATTTCCTCAACTAGTAATTCTATGAGAGATACCAACATAGCTACGTCGGAGATACAAGTATTCCTCTACAGAGAGCTTTCATCAGTGCTTGCTTCTTTCAGGCCATCCATGTGTCCCAAATCTGAATCTTTTGTTCCTTCCAAGCTGAGTTCTATTCCCAAATCTCTTCAAGCTGCTGCCTTATATTAAGGCACTGCATGTGTATGCAATACTTTTTTTTATGTTTACTGCTTTAAGGATCAGATTTTCTTTGTGCAGTAGATACTTGATCTTTTGTTTCCTCCTATGGACAATTTCTGTCACTTAGACTGACTCTGGTTATAATAAAGTTAGTCCACAGATAACTGAGAATGAGTGTATCATCCTTAGTTCACCTTAAGTAAGTTACTTCATCCCACTGCAGCTGAAGCACCAAGAGCCACAAACCTGCACAAAGGGCGATACACCTCCTAGCATAAGAAGTGCTGGAAGACAGTCAAAAAGCTGGCCCCAGCCTTTGCTTCTTGCTGTCACAGGGAGATTATATGGCAGGCTGGACCCAAAAGCCAGAATGGAGTTTCCCCCTCTAGGTGATTTCTGGAGCATATTCCGTTCCTTTTTCTGTTCTTGCCCATTTCTAGCACATAGAGGAAATCTGGCTGTTAGTCCAACTGCTCCTTGCAGGTGTAACAAATGCATTAGATTTCCTTCAAGTGTTTCTGGGTAACAAAATGGACTTCTCAGCAGCAATTTTCACTGAATATAGTAAATACACGGGTGACATCTTTCTGGTCTTTCTCACTCTTGCGAATGATGTCTGGAACCTAGATCCTCGGGTAGGGAAATTTCTGTCTAGTAGCCTGTTAACAACAAAATAAAAGAGCATATCTAGGTCTATGGCAGAGGAGCAGACCCCACTGACCCAGAACATGAGGTCACTGCTCATTTTCACTATCCCCCAGACACATTGCTGACTCTGTCCATAAGTCTGTGGATGCCAGCTCACATTATCCCTTCACACTAAGACCCACTTTAGTACACATCCACACACATTTGTACACAGTTGATGTTCTTTGCACTGAAGTTGGTGCAGAACACCCCAAATCCTTTTCAAAATCCATGCACTCATCTACCAGTCATGACCACATTTTTCCCTAAGAAAAGGGGACATCTTCAAGCGAAGAGTGAGGATATACAGGAGAAATGCTTGCCACAAATGCAGACTAAAGTAAGCTGGGAAGCCAACTGTTCAGGAAGATATGGCATTATTATCTCCATCCCTACAAGCAGATGGTGATAAATGAATGGCATATTTGACATATCTGTTATAGTCACCCAACTAGTTGACCAAAAAAAGATCAGATCACAGCAGCATTGGCTCAGATCTTCTTCCTCCAACACAGGAAATTCCATTTCCCCAGCACGGTGCCTTGTGCTTATCCTTCCAATCTGTGCTGTTCTGAAGAGCCCACAATAGCTCAAAGACACACATTTGCGTCAGCATGTCACATTGAATTTTCACTTTCCAAACAGTAGTGTATGCATATGGTATTTTATACTACTGAGGTGCATTTGTTTTAAGATATAGGGTCTCTAAAGCCAACATATCTGGTGAGAAACTTGAAATGCTCTGTCAGTGGGAATCCTGTCTTCATCCCATCCCCTAGTACTAGAAAAAAAGATTATAGTAAAGATTATAGTAATGCTGTACAAAAGATGTACATCTTAAAATGAATTTGTACCAAGAAATAACATGCTGGTTATGCAGGTGCTAAGTACGTTTCAGAGGATGAACTCTGATCTTTTGATCATCACATTTGTAGAGAAACATCATGGAAGAAGATCGTCTCTCCAATGCTCATGAGTTGTTCAAGGCAGGCCAAGTGTCAGACTACAATACATACTTGAGTTTTCATTTTTGGCAGGACATGTAGGCAACAGACCAGAGAGTCAATGACAAGTATTTGGAATGGATACAAAGTGGTTCTGTATAGACTACAGTGGCGTAGTCACTGCCATTTGAGAGGATGTGTCTGATGAAGGAGTTGAGGCAGTGATAACTTTGAGAGCAAAGTAAATCTGTAGCCATGAAACTGACAGATGTGGAGTATAGGAAGAGGCAGAGGCAAAGAAGTTAGGGAAGGGAAATAAAACCAAAGTAGCCTAAAGGTGTTGATAAGAGCTTGCAGGGTCAACACACACAAATTTCAGATCATCTTCCAATCGTCTTTTGCTCAATTTTTTTCCTCCAACTTTCATCCTCAGCAATTTACCCTGCAAATCTGACTCCAGACTGCTTCAGTCTTATTCTCCTCTTTGGGGATTAATACTGGGACATTTTTTGACTGAATACAGAAGTCTTTGACTATTTAGAAAAGATTACCAAATCAGTCCATTCCTAAGATGCATCCCAGGGACACGCAGGTAGGGATTGTTATAGCTGCTGGGAATGTAAAATAAAGTGACATTTTCAGTTCTGTTGCACTCCTACGCTTCAGTATCTTGACTACTAAGCCTCTTGTCCTCTAACACAGGATTTCTCAGACAGTCAGATTTGTGAATCTGGTTTGTGTAGCTTGTTTTCAGAGATAGCCAACATCAGATGTTCAAGAGGAAAGAACACAAAGGGTCACAGTAGATAGCCATGGGACACTCATAAAAGCTGCTCTATAATGCTGAAAAATTAGAGTCCTATAACATTAGCTTTGGGAAGGGTCTGCATTAAGTATTTTCGTAGGATAATATTTAAAGTGTCCGGTTACTCTCTGAATCTTGTCAAATTCTTGCCATCCACCGTATGCCATAACAATGAGGAGGCCATCAAGCTTACAAGGAGTTAAGGAGCTTAAATTCCAGAAATTGAATTTATGGATGGTTTCCCCACAACATAAACTCTGCGCATACTCAACTACTTCCAAAACACCAGTCTAATTACTTACAATCAAGAGGAGTAATGAAGACGGCTAGAAAGTTTTAGAGAGGGTATCTTGGAGTGAAGAACCAGGGGGAGTACTAAGCTAGTATTGGCTGTTGGAGAGCCTAGTGATCTTCATTGTTCTTGCAGTAGGGGCCATGCCAGATATCCTACATAACTGACCAGGGCAGCAGTCCCACTGGGATACAGGGGTGATGCAGCATATTGGAAAGCATGCTCTATGTGATCATAGTGAGAACAATTTTCATTCTGTCTTCTTTTGGCATTTCTTGTAGTCTAAAGTCATTCATGCAGAAAAACACAGAGCTGCTCTTTATCTCTGGGAACAGGCTACACTGGATATTTGTTTAATTAAAGCTGACTGATGGAGAGCAGGGAGCACCACTGTTTTCCATATTCTTTCTGGGTTGTGGGATCGCTTTGTAGGGAGCAGGAAAAGAAGAAAAAGGGGTAGACTTGTGTGGCATAATTCAGCTCTCAGCAGACAGGCATCTCTATTTCAAGACCACTGTCACCAGTGTTATACTAGTGGGCACTGATGAGCAACAGCACTGAATGAACATAGCACCCAAAGGGAAATACAACTTGTCCGAAGGAAAAATAGAGCATTAAGGCAATTCTGGGACAGTTTGTGTTCCTTGGCCCTGTGATGTGCAATCTGGGTAGCTACAGAGACTTTAAATTTTTGGACCTTAACTCTTGTACCCTCTACAACACCAGTTTATAAGAGGAAAGAGGCTTGGCTGTTTGGGATCCATAGCTGTAAAGACCAAAGGAGCATGAGTCAGGAGACCCCTTTGCAGCACAGTCCAACCTTCTAAGAAGCCGGAAAGGTAGAGCTACCTCCTGAGCTGACTAGACAGCTTGTGCTAGCCAGGAGGCTTGGCACAGGCTTCTCTGAAGTTCATCACAGAGCCAGAATTCCTGTGGCTGGACAGTTCATTCGCAGATACTCCCTCTGAGGCTGCAGGTGGCTGGCTGGAGGATGCCTCTTGTCAGGAGCAATGTTAAAGGCAACTGAATAACAGTCAGTTGTTTTCTCTCAGAGGAGAGGGGGCCAATGTTTCACCAGTGTTTCAGTGGGCAGCATGGGTTACTACTGGGCCAAGCATAGCTTTCTCTGTATTTGAGATAGGTCTGGACTGTCAAATCCTTGCCTCCGGAACATGCGTCTCAGCTAGATGGAGCAAGGCACTGACAGGCTCAGGCTGTTCCCAGTCCTCCTTTTGCATCCAAGCTCGTCCTTGCTTCTGCTGCTCCGCCGTACACACCTCTGGCAACACTCACATCAATAGGCCTTTCAGCATGCCTCCTCCTCTCTTTGGCACCATGCAACTCCTCTTCACTTGCCCTTTCTTCTTAGTGGCTTTTCACTTCCAAGCATTCATCATGGTGCAGCGCTAAACCTAATTTGTATGTTTTTAAAGCAATAAATTGGAAACACACAGTTCCACAGTATCCTGACAGACAGGAGAAATCAGCTGTCTTCACAATCACCTCCCTGATCTGCTCACAACAGTGTTTGTTTAGCTGCAGTGCTTGCAATGGCTTGCAAGTCTGAGGAAGGCAAGGCAGAGGACATAAAGGAAGAGACAGGCGAAAGAGAGAGCCCCAAACCTGCCATTTTCATTGGCAGACCACAGCCACCTACCTGGAGTATTGAAAAAGAAAAAACAGTTACAGATAAGCACCCCTGAGTAATGAGTCTGAATCAACTGTCAATGGATTCAAGGCATGTCACCTTCCTCCGTGTTTTTCAAAAGCAAAACAAGCCTTATGCTTTCTGGTGTCTAACTCCTCAGAGGCTGCACATTCAAGTTTTATGTAGCCTTTCTGACTTACAAAGTAAGATTTGTGTAAAAACAGAATAAAAAGAAAGCAAAGAAAGGAAAAAAATAAACCCACCATCAAAAGTCTTACACTGACTTCAGACAGATAATAAATATCTCAAGACTCTAAAGCTGCAAAGGTTGACAGCACCACAGGAGAATGAAATCGACGTAGTCATCAAAATCCTACCAGGCCCTTTTGTATCACAGCAACAAAAATAACACCTTACCTGAAGACTTCACAGAGTTAATAAGACACCTGCTTTCCCAGAGCACTTACTTTAGGCTTACAAGTGATAGTAAGACCCTAGGACACTTGCCTTTTGCACCCAGATGCAAGGTCCTTTGTCCAGGTATAAATACAGCCTCTTCCGGATGGGACCAGGACCACCTCTTCCATAGCAAGTTAAACCTCTCCCAGCCCCTGTCTGGGCTTTGCAGGCCATGCTGCAAAAGCATGGGTTTGCTAGAGATCAGATATATGCAGGACCAAGAGATGGAAAGAAAGAGGAAAATGAATAGGGATAGTCTCCAAGGTGGAACCCAGTCCTTGTTTTTGTATGCTTGGGTAGCATCAAAGAGAAAGAGAAGCAAGTTTTCAAAGAAGAATGTAAATAGACCCAGAGCTCCAACTGCCCTTGGGCATTTGGGGAGCTCAGATTTAATAGGAGTAATAAAATATCCTTCCCTGCCGCCAGTCAGGAGAAATGCTCTCTGCACAGTCTTGGAATACCCATTTATACCTCATGTACTTACTTCTATCAGGCAGTGTCGGCTCCTCACTACCTCCCTTGTTGCTTCTCTGTGGGAGTCACAGCCCATGGACTGGGACTCAAGGATCCCAAATGGCCGGGAGGCAGATCTCTGCTGTGGGCATGATCAGCATCTGGTAGTGGTAAATAACAACTATGCCAGATCTTGGGATCTCAGAGGTTCAACAGGACTTTGGCTTGTGCAGAAATGCCCAAGTTTAGTGTTAAATACAGATGAGAAATGACAAGAACCAGGGTCAAGAACTGACCGTGCAGGTGCAGCACTCAGACCATGCTTTTCTCTGAAGAGTATCTGTGAGATGTCTCATCTCTAAACACCCACAGGAGAGTGAGCCTAGAGTTCTGCAACTTCTCGCCACTCCTCCTTTCCCTGTTCCCCTGTCACTTTTTTCTGCGTTTCTGTTGTGATAATTAGCTAGCAAGGCATTCTATCTACATACAGGCTTCTATTTCTCAGGGTTTTTTTCTGTCCTTGTTCCTGCCTCTTTTTTTCTGTTTTCCCTCCTTCTTGTTCACTTTCTTCATGTGTAATTAGGAATTGGAGTGGTGCATCTGCTGTTCAAATAAAAGCAGAGAGCTGTTCATTTAGGGACTTGTAGTTGAGGTTAGAAATGGCTGAAATCTGGGGTGTACACTGTTTGGAAGATTCCATTTGGAAGTTGGTGAAGAGTCTGGAGAACAAGTTTTATGAGGGGTGGCTGAGGGAACTGGGATGGTTTAGCTGAGGGGAGACCTTATTGCTCTCTACAACTGCCTGAAAGGAGGTTGTGGCAAGATGGGTGTTGGTCCCTTTTCCCAAGTAACAAGTGATAGGGTGAGAGGGAACACCTTGAAGTCGTGCCAGGGGAGGTTTAGATTGGATATTAGGAAAAACTTCTTCCCTGAAAAGGTTGTCAAGCATCAGCACAGGCTCTGCAGGGAAGTGGTGGGATCACCATCCTTGGAGACATTTAAAAGACGTGTAGATGTGGCGCTTAGGGACATGGTTTAGTAGTGGACCTGGCAGTGCTGGGTTAATGGCTGGACTCAATCTTAAAGGTCTTTCCAATCTAAATGATACTATGACTCTATGATTTAAAAATACATTGTTGCTTTATCTGGAAATAGCCTCTTTATCCCCAGTGGTTCCTGTAGAGATGAAATTCAGTCGGAAATGCCAATCTAGAATATTCCTGAAACCAAGCATGCTGCTCAGAGAGTATGCCAACTGTAGCTGAATCAGCTGAGAGCCTTGTGCATTTCCACACTGCAGCTGGCGATGTCTGTGACTGCAGAGCCGACTGCCTTGGCACAAGTGCTCCACACCTCTTGGGCTAGCCAGCTTCCATCATTGCTGCCTTTGGACTTGGGCAGAACAAAAACCTGGGTGGACAAACTGGTGGCCCCTCTCCAAGGGCATGGCTGCACTAGAGATGTGAGATACGGAGGCAGCCTGCCAGGAAAACCTGGAAGAATCTCTGTCAAACCCAAGATGTTTTCACCAGGCAGTTTATATTTGATGAGTTGGTGGGTTTATGCAAAACTGAAATTTTATGCGAAAATTCCTGATGGATGGAAGCAGAGTGACATGATTTAGGAGTTGGAGTATTTGTGTGAGCCTGCTTAAACATAGACTCAAATGAGATCCCATCACTTGCTTTAGTAAAAAGACAACACAAGTGGTTTTACGGGCACACTGGTCAGATAAGTGCTTGCTACCTGAGAAGTTTAAATTAGAAACCACCTAGTGAGAACCAGCAATAACCAGTCTGGCAGGAGAGAAAGGATGTCAGCTGGGTAGTTACACAATGGAAGACCGGAGATGGATTTGGTATGTAGCACAAACTTGTCCTCTCTTTTCCAGCAGGTTGCATGTCAGGCAGGAACTGAGGGCATGGGCAGAGGTCAGTGAGGTATAGCTAATGCTTTTGTCTTCCCCTGCTGTGTTGCTCCTTCCAATCCTGTTGTTTCTAAGGAAAGAGTCATATTGAGAATGCATTGGAAGCTAAGGAAGCAGAAGAACTGAGCAGTTTGTTACATTAAGCTATCTGGGAGGCCAGAAGGAGGCGCCTGGGAATAGATTCATCATTGTCTGTAATTTAACTATCTTTGTGGACATGTCTGTCAGATTTTGACACAGACAAAAGTGGTAAACTTCACATTTCAGAGTGATATGATAGTGTGCAGGGCCTTTGAAAGAATCTGAGACCCCATGGCAAGCCAGGAGACTTGGTTTTACTGTTTATGTCTGGGTTAAGAAGATGCAAAACTGTTTTTAAAAGGAGATGACCCCATTTGAGCCCTTGGTCTCTGCATTAGCACCAAGAACAGAGCTCTAAGTGCTTCTTTCACTGATTTGGAGACAGGGTGATTTTATGTCATCCGAGGATTGAAGCTGCTTTATATCTCCTGCTTTTCTTCTCCTTTCATTTTCTTTTCATTTCCTAATACTTTCCCCCCTTGACACTGTGTCTCTTTTTAGTGACTCCTTTTTACCAATGAAGGTCAGTGTGTTCTGAATTTGTTGTTGATTTGTGCTGCCCCTCAAGGGCCTCCCTGGATCTCATTTTCAGAGGTTCTGAGCAGCTCTTACTGGGTTCCAGTGCTGTGGTAAGTGCCCGAGTACCCAACACTGTTGAAAACCAGGCTCCTTAAAAATGTTTCCAGGCAAGAGACCCAGAACAAGTCACTAAAGATTAGTGAGGAGTTTTGGAAGTTTATGATCACAGAATGGTTTCGGTTGGAAGGGACCTTAAAGATCATCCAGTTCCACCCCCCTGCCATGGCCACAGACACCTTCCACCAGACCAGTAGACTTCCTCCAAGCCTCTTCCAGCCTGGCCTTGAACGCTGCCAGGGATGGGGCAGCCCCGGCTTCTCTGGGCAACCTGTGCCAGTGCCTCACCAACCTCACAGTTAGGAATCTTTTCCTAACATCTAACGTAAATCTCCCTCTGTCAGTTTAAAGTCATTCCACCATGAAGGGGGCCTATAGGGATGCTGGGACTCTTCATGAGGGACTGTAGTGATAGGACAAGGGGTAACGGGTTCAAACTTAAACAGGGGAAGTTTAGACTGGATATAAGGAAGAAATTCTTTACTGTGAGGGTGGTGGGGCACTGGAATGGGTTGCCCAGGGAAGCTGTGAATGCTCCATCACTGGCGGTGTTCAAAACCAGGCTGGACATAGCCTTGGGTGGCATGGTTTAGTGTGCGGTGTCCCTGCCCATGGCAGGGGGGTTGGAACTAGATGATCTTAAGGTCCTTTCCAACCCTAACTATTCTATGATTCTATGTTCTGTCACTACCTGCCTTTGTAAAAAGTCCCTCTCCAGATTTCCTGTAGCCTCCTTTAGGCACTGGAAGACGCAATAATGTCTCCCTGAGCCTTTTCTTCTCCAGGCTGAACTAAGCCCGACCCTCAGCCTGTTTTCACAGGAGCGGTGCTCCAGCCCTTGGATCATCTTTGTGACCTCTTCCAGACTCACTCCAACAAGTTTACATCCCTCCTGTATTGGGGGCCCCAGAGCTGAACACAGTACCACAGATGGGGTCTCACGACAGCAGAGTAGAGGTGGAGAATCACCTCCCTTGACCTGCTGGTCATGCTCATTTTGATGCAGCCCAGCACACAGTTGGTTTCTGGGCTGCAAGCTCACATTGCTGGCTCATATTGATATTCTCATTACCCAACATCCCAAGGCCTTTTCCTCAGAGCTGCTCTACAGCCTCTGTCCAGCCTGTATTTGTGCTTGGGATTGCCCTGGCCCCTGTGCAGGACCCTGCACTTGGCCTTGTTGAACCTTGTTGAAGTTCGGTCTAGGATTTTTCCTTTGGATGAATTCTGCTGCCTTTCTTATGTAATAAACACATTTTAGCCTTTTGTTTTTCATTTTGCTCAGGTTTATTACTTTTTAGGTTTTGCTTTCTTTTCTCTTCCACTTGCCATTGTCTCAGCCCCCCCCACTTGTGCTTGTTCTGTCATCTTTCTTCTACTATTTCTGGTAATGCTCGGTGCTGATTTGCTGAGGCCATTTCTGTGCTCTAGAGAGGGTTCAGGAGAAATGTCTGCAGAGTTAATTTAGCCACTGTCAGCAAAAAATCTCAACTTTTTTTATATTACAACATATAGGAAACATATCTAAAGAAACACATCTGAGGAAACACATCTAAAGAGATTTTCTGTCCCAAAAGAAATAGAAGTTAGAGATAGGCAAAACTTTTTCATTAGATGTATGAGATCATGAGACAGATAGTGATAGAAGGAAGACTTTTATTTGGGCACATTTTGCCGTATTCTCTACAGCTTGACAGCAGCAGCAGCACAGGTAATGTAGAGGAATAGAATTGTCAGTCCCCTTCTCTTCTTGCACTGCCTCGGCGTGCAAAATGTTCATGTAGTAATCAGGTCTTTCAGCATCATGGGGAGTCTCTGTTCCCTTGGAACAGCCCTGGGAAAGGCGTTCCCCCTGGAGTTTTCTGCTGAGTGAGCCAAACACTGACCTGCTGTGGTTTGTTCTTTTCTTACAGGAATGAAACTGTTTTACACCAGTTCTGCTGCCCAGCAGCTGATGCAGAGCAGAAGCCTTCATCTCCAGACTCCTCACCAAGGTGGGAAATTGCTGTCAACACGACCTTTTCTTTTCCATCCCCTACTTCCTCATCTTCCATCACTAATCATCCTGCCCCAGACAACACTCATATATTATACAGGCCCATCCTCTTCCATCCACCCTCATGTTCCATGCCCCCAGCACTGCCATCCCTCTCTTTTCCCTCCTAGAGATTACTGTTCATACCATTGTGTAATTGCTCACAAACCACCTCTGGCCTCCACTCATGCACCTCCAAACTCATACTTTGAGACTCTCTTCAAGCATCCACTTCAGTCACCCCACATTCACGCTTGTATCTTCTCTTACATTTCTGCACCACTTCAACACCAGCATATACATGCGTCACTCTTCTCCTTCCAAGTAGTTATCCCACATAAGGTACCTGGACACACACCAGTATACACCCATAACCTTTAAGCTACATCAGAAGTCTCCAAACAAACTCAGGATTCTGCCTCACACCCTGAGGCAGGCTGGGGCATGCAGTTTTACATGTGTTAAAATGGTCTGAGCTTGCCAGTGAAGGACAGTTACAGACAGATACTGTTAACTATCACCAACTTGTTTTCAGTGAAGCCCCGCCAGCGGCTGTCATAGCTCTCCCTCATCAGTGAATGACATCAGTGCCAAGACCAAGGGGTCCAAGGAGCTTCAAAACTACTTGAGATGCACATACTGCATATAGCTTCCTTGCTTCACCTTGCACCTCTCTTCTTGTCATCTCCTTCTCCTCTCACTACTTCTTACACCTCCATCTCATGGACCTACTCATTCTCAGGCCTCATCACCCTTCTGTCACCAGCAAACAGGTTTCACTTCACAGATTTCCCTCGTCACGCTGCTTGACTTTTACATCTGACCTTTGGCATCTCTATGAGAAGCCTGAGTTAGTAGGGAGGGCTTTGGATGGAATTGGGCACTGAATTGCAGTAGGGAGGCTACAGCATTTTAGAAATGATGTTTATCTTGTTTGTTCTGCTCTCTGGAGCAGGCTGGTTTCTGTTTCCTTCCAAGGAAAGTGTGAGTGCTGGACAAGTGTGAAGAGAACATTGTATATATGTGTGTGCTGAAATACAGGGTTCAGCCACACTTGGAGACAAGGCAAAGAAGCAGGACCACTCCTGACCATTTGTGTATGAAGATGTATGAAGCCTTATGATGTCTGTGCTGAGGGCTTTCAAGAATTGCTAAAGTTTGCATGACAGCCTTGTGGGACATCTGCAGCTGCACCTTTGTGGCAGGTGTGGAGATGCTGGCAAGGAAGAGGAGGAGACAGCAGAGATTTCTGTGGTAGGGACAGCCACCTCTCCCTTGCATTTCTGGAGAGAGTGTTGGTTATGTGCTCTGTTCTGTCTGAACGCAGCCTCAATTTTGCCATAGTGTTCTATCATCATACCCTGATCCTTGACCCTGCCCCATTCTTGTCCAGCCTCCATCTTATGTCTGATCAGTTCCCTTAGTTTCTAGCATTTTCTTATCCTACAAAAACGATGCACCAACAGTGTTTTAAGCTCTAGGGTTCTTTTTGTCAGGCCTTTCTTTTTTCCCAGTGACTCCCATGCCTTGAACCTCACTTTTCCTGCCCTCCTTGTGCTGGGAACCACCAAATTTCTCAGCTGGGGTTTGGCAGGTAAATTAAAGAGAAAGCAAATTGTTTCAGTAATTTTAACAACTCTGGCAAGTCCCATGCAAAGGTGAGTCTGAGCCAGGAAACTCAGGAGTGGGGATGAATGATAATGACCCCTTTCATCTGGGGTTCCAGTTAAGAGGTTTCTCATACTGAGCTATGGCTGTCCATTTCATGTCTTTTGTAGCTTATACCACTCTGCAGGCCCCCTGCTTTACTTAATTTTTTTCCCAAGGCTTTCTCTTGCCCTCTACATTTCTAGTGCCCCAAGACCCCAGCAGCAGTCCTCAATTTCTCTTTGACACAATATTCTATGTAGAGTCATAGAATGGTTTGGGTTGGAAAGAACCTTAAAAATTATCCAGTTCCAATCCCCTGCCATGGGCAGGGACACCTTCCACTAGACCAGGTTGCTCCAAGCCCCATCCAACCTGGCCTTGAACTCTGCCAGGGATGGGACAGCCGCAGCTTCTCTGGGCAACCTGTGCCCGCGCCTCACCACCCTCACAGGGAAGAATCCCTTCCTATAGAGACAGAAGTGGTTGAAGCCACCGTGGCTGTTTGAAGGTGAGAAACAGGTACACAGAATTTTGGGGTTTTGAAACAGAGCAGCTTTTGTATGCAATCTCCCTATGAGACTGTCTCAGGTAAGAAGAGCATTCCTGCTCCCCACACTGTGCCAGAAGAAAGGGAGAGCACATGCAGGACTATTAAACTCACTGGTCAGCTTTATGCTGGCCAGAAAGCACATTCAAACCTGTGACAGGTTCTGCCATCAGCCATGGGCTTCTTTCATATCTGAAGTTGCATACACAATGCAGAGAGGAGGGTAAAAAAGTGGCAGAGAAGGAAGAATTGTGGAGCTGACATCCATAGCTGATAGCTATGCTGCTCTTGAATGGCTCAATACACTGCCGAAAGAAGCTCATGAGATCATTTACAGAGCCTGTCACCCTGCTCAAATCATGAACAGGCTCCCCTTTGACCCAAGGCAGAACAAAAGTCAATCAGGACTGAAATATGTGGGTCAGACAGCCTGAATAGGCAATCAGTTCCTGGGTGAGCCAGGCACATCCCTAAATAAGCTCATCAGGGCTCCCAGTGCGAAAGCCTGGGATGCAGGGGCTCCCTGTGCAGCTCTCCTGAGCCCCGCTGAATGGACAGCCAGTCACAAGTGATGCTGTGGTGAATTTGATAAACCATCTTGGGTTTATTCTTTCTTTTCTCCCTCCATGATCAGGCATTCCCCTAAATGAGATAAATCCTGTCAGAACTGATGCCACTAATAACCATCAGCAGTCTAGTTTTAATTAGAGTTTGCTTCATTAATGCCCCAACTCCTCTCTGCGCAGCAGATTAAATAATGGACTTTCAGCTCATTTACACAAACCCCCAAACTGCAAGGCTGAGCTGCAATCCTTTAATTAAACAGCCTGGCTGATCCCTACCACTGCCTCGGCTCATCAGTCTAAGCCGATTAAAGAGAATAGGGACTAATAAAGAGCATAAACAGGGAAGTGACTCTCGTCTCTTCAAGGGACTCAGAGACTCCAGTGGTGATCAGCTGCTCTACTAGGAACCTTGCCTCAGCCCACATCACTTCCTTCTGGGATGTGCAAGAATGGTCCTGCTTTCAGAAATCCTTTGGGAGACTGACGGAACTTGGGCAGCAGGAGGGTAACACAGTGGGGAAGGTGAGGATAAAGAGGGGCATCAAGGGAGAAAGAAGAGTGACTGACTGACTGACTGCAGGAGAGACCAGCAAAAGCAGCCACACAGCTCAAATGTGGGACAAAGAAGGAGAAGGAAGCACAAGGCATAACAGTAAGGGATTGGCTGTCAGGATCAATCTGGGACAGAAGTTTGTCTCTGCTTGTGGTTTGTGATGGTCATTGTTCTTGTGTGGTCTTCCTTAGTGTTTGTCCTGCAAGATTTCAGACGCTTTCTTTGCTGCCCATCAAGCTAAAAATGGCTTGGCTTCACCTGGGTGGGAATGGTTGGGAACATGTCAGTGTCTAACCGCTCAACAGAAGCCAATTCAATGAGGCAGTTACAATTATTCCCATTCATATGTTCTGCTTTGCTTCACTGACTGCCACAAGCAATTCTAGCCCCGCTCTGTCCTCCAGCATGTGAATTCCTTGTAGGGGGGTTATAGCTCCATGACTTTAACAATGTGAGTTTCACATCTGGCTGCTTAGCTGGGTTGCACCAGCAATCGGCAAGACTGGTGCTGTAGGCCATGAATATTAGGAGACGGATTTGATCTCAGAATCTGTCCCCATGAAGCTCAGAGAAGCACAGTATGAGGTGGTGGCAGTAGCAGGCATATTCCTTTTGCTGGACTCTTAGGGCTTCACCATTTCAAAGCATAGTGTAAATCCTGGACATGGACCACTGTTGTTTCCACTGGACCTGTACACCTCCAGCTTCATGACTGTAACCCATCTTGCAGGTTGGGCTTCCAGTGGGGATGCCAAAGATCAGGTTGAGGGGAATGAGGAGACTCCATGGATGGCAGTGGGAGCTATCCCTGCTCCTTTATTGAGGTTCTGATTAGAGTCTGATTTAGCCAAACCCTATAATTTCATAAAGCAACTGCTCTTTTTCTTTCTGGCTTCTGCCTGTTAACGGCAGGGTTTCATTCTAGGGATTTGAATAGCCTCGTAATTGCATTTCCCACTTCTCCCAGTCTCACACAGTGGAGACTGGCATCCCAGAACAATGACCTTAAATGTGTCCAGCAGCAGCCCAGCTCTGATGGGATTACATACCATTTTCCTTTGTGTGAGGTAATAGGACTGAGATGAGAAAGATTTGTTTCTATTAGAGTAATGAGAGGAAATGATGGAGTCACAATTGGAAGGAGCAGTATATTCATTCAGTTGCCTTTCATACGCTTTTTGGAGCCTGCCTCTGGCTTGCCTGCAGTTCTGAATAAGAAATCAGCAGAAAATCACCCCTGCTCCATGGATGGGAGAAGTTCTACATGAAACTTCAAGCACCCAGGGCAGGTCCACTCTGGCTGTGGACATAGCAATAGCGTCGGAGGGCTTAAAGATCATGTCACAGAGGAGACTGGATGGGGTCTGTGTACATTCGTGTGAAGGGCAGGATCAGATCCCAGCTGGCTGTTTAGGAAGGGAGGATGTTCCACCTGCATTTGTAGGAGAGAGAAGGTCCTTCCTATCTGGAAGAAGTGCAGATGAGACCTGACCAGCGGGTCGTATTTTAAGGCAAAGGAGACAAAGAGTTCTCCCAGGAAGAGAAGGTGTCAGGGATCTGAACAGAGTGTTCTGGAAGGGCTTGGAGGTGTACTGAGCAGAATAAAACATCTATGGAAAACTTGGGCAAGCTCATCTCTTCCCACTTTCCTTGCTTTCCAGTAGGGAGACTGCTGCTTAGATCAGGGTTGAAACACAATTAGTGCAACTGGCACATATTTACTTCATGATAACGGACCAATTAAAACTTTAACTCAGTATAGTTTAGACTTCAAACAGCTGTGTACTCATTTCTGAAGTGCCTGCTGGATTAGTCATCATCACAGACTGGTTACTGCCTGCCATCACAGTACCAGTTAGTGGTAAGGAGACATGTAAGCCCTTGGCTGTATCTCCAAGCCAGCCTTCCTTGCAGCTCTGGTGAAATTCTCTCTTGCCCCACTCCTGACTTATCAAAGTACTCAAATGGAAGTATGTGTTCTTGCTGGAAGAGGTCCTTTGTGCTTGTTGCTCCAGTTTTGTATGTGGGAGGATGAAAATTGGAAGGACAGATTTTGAACAGTTCTTTGAAATCAGACCTTCAAAACTCTTTCTTCCCAGCTCTCTGAGTATGCTACACACCAAGCAGAACTTGGTAAAAACCGAAATCTGAATTAATTTACTTCTGGAGGTTTGCTGTCTCTGACTCTCATGTTTCTTTACCTGAGCTCTTTGTTTCCATTGAGCATACACTTGTTCTTTCTCCTATGAGGTCATGCTGAAAGGCATTGACGCAAAAGAGCCATATTATCTACTGCAGAGTCACAGCATCATGTCCTTCTTTGGCTCCACACTGCTGTGGCCCAGGAGCATCTCTACTCCCAGTATAGCTCTCACTTTGCCCTTGGATCACTCTAGGTCCTCTAACAGTTAGATCCTTCTGAGAAATCCACAAGACTTTGTTTGAATTGTGAATGCAATGCCCCTTAAGGCTGAGGCCCATGGAGGTGATGAGAACTGAACTGCTCTCCAATTCAATTCTCCTTTTAGATACCACTGAAACATCTTGATAAATAGGTGGGGAATGATGGCTTTTCACTAGTATCCATCATGCTTCAAGCATTACAAAAAACAACTGAGCTACCCAGCGTGTTTTCTGAACTTGTAAAAGATTGACCTTGCCTGACAGAAAAATGCAAATCCAGCTCATGAAATGGGAAACTGTCCTTTCTGGCTTAGGATTGCTGGCAGGATATTGGATATGTAACCTGGAGGTCAGTGTTTCCTTCCAGCTCAGAGGTACTCAGTGGCTCTGGCCCAGGTATGAAACATGGTAATGATTCTAGTCTGTATCAAATCAGGTCTACAACCTACCACACAAAACAGCATAACAACTCAGTCTAATTGGCCCCCAGCTGGCAATGCCAAGTGCAAGCTCCTACAATTAGTGGACCATGGAGGCTGAATTCTCTGATTCTTAATGGAGAAAACTCCAAGTCAGATTTACAGCATCTGGACATGCCAGTGCAAAGCAAGCCTCTACATCCATGGTCTGTGCCTTGTGTGCTCTGAAGACAAACAACTTCATATCCAGAGCTCTTCAGTCGAACTTCTTTCATTTGTGCTAAAATCTTCCACAACACTGTTTTTTAAAACACAGAGGAGAAGTTTGAGCAACGTTTCTGCTTTGTTAGCACATCCTGTTTGTGCTTCTTTTCTCATTTCTTTTCCTTATTGAGGTCACAGGCATGAAGAGAGGATTTTTTCGGCTTCTTAACAGCTCATCTACTTCTTATTCTTTCCTCCCTGTAGATTTAATAATCCTGTTCAAGATATGGAGGTTGTGGGGATGCTGCAAACAGGCAGAGATAGGTCAGCAAAGTTCATGTGAATATTCCCCGTGCTCACAGTTGTCAGAGTTTTGATTTTAGTCTGACACAGAGAGGTGGGTGAGAAGTGATGTCTAGACCCAGATTTGAAATCTTCCTAAACTTGGGAGTCTGTAGATCCCTTGCTTTTTATGGGTGTTTTGTACAATCAGAACTAGCAGCTTTTATTGTGTTGCAGGAAACTAGGTCCAGAACCACAAAGGTATTTAGAGCTTGTAGATTTAGGGGAAATACAGAAACACAATTATAAGCAAAAAATGTTTTAGAAAACATACTTAACAACATAGTTACCAACAACCTTGGGAATCTCTTGCAGGGAGGTATAGTTGGCAATTCTTCTGGTACTATGACCTGGGAGGAATGGCTCTTTCTGGAAGCATCCAAAGAAACACGAGGTGAGTTTCAGATGCAGCATCTCAGTCCTGTTAAGGAGATCCAATAGGACATTTTGACACTGTCTCCCACACAGGCATTTCTCTGCTCCTCTCCAACATCTGGTGCAGCCACTTTCAAACAAGTTTGGAGAATATGAGGGTGGGGGAAGTACAGTGAGGAATAGATGGGCTCTTCAATAGGAAAAAACAATCTGATGGAAACTGGAGTCTCCCTGCCACACCGGTTACTTAGTTTGCCTCTGTCAACACCTTTCTTCAGGAAGGAGGAAGATGGCAGGAGAGAGGCCAAAGAAATCCCATCTGAAGTATCCTCTTTTGAATGTAAAGATACTAATCAGACACTGATGAGAGCCTGAAGCTGTATCCAGCCATTGTCTGGCCGCATGTTCTTCCAGTCCTTCTTTCTCCCCTGTTGCTTATATGCATCCTGCCCTAGAGGAATTTGGGCTTGGATTCAGGTGCTTTTCTCCCACATGTGATAGCACTTGCCATTTCTTGGGCCACAGAAGTGGTAATGTCCTTAAAAAAGAATCAATCATAGCCAACCTTACAGTTGTGAGAGCCATTTACAGCAGTTATTAAGATGAGTTAGTTGCTTTAATACTAGACGATTCGCTCATGGCTTGGAGATGATCCTCATGTTCTCTCTCCCATAGAGCAAAGAATTCCCTGCCCATAACATGACAACTTCTTGGTACCAGCAGAATGCAACATAAACACCTGCTGTATCCCGTGTTGTTTGTGTGATAACACCACAGAGACACATGAGAAGAGGCTATGCCAGCTTTGGAAATAGTCCTGTATCTAGCACTGGCAAACGGGCACAGGCAGTTGATAAAGTGGTAACAGATGGACTGTGGTGGAGCTCACACCATTCATTCTAATCCTCTACTGAAACCATCATACCTGATTTGCATTGGTCAAGATGCAGCCACCGCCAAAATTGGGTCGTTCCAGATCTTGTGTACACTGAGGTGTATTCTCTTGAACTTGACATATGGTTTCTGTGTCCACACACTTGATGGCTTACAAAGCAGAAAACAGACAAGGCAAAGGGATGGAAAAAAGAGCCAATGAAAAATAAAGGGAGTCAAACTGACCCCAACAAAGGTAACGTGGCTACTGCAAGAAAAATGGGTTGCAAACGTGCTACACAGAGAAGGATGACAGGAGAGAAGGAGCAGGAAAAGTAGGAAAGCAAAAACCAGTCAATGAAAGAAGAGAGGGAGCAAGAACATATGAACATATGAAAAGGAGATAAAGGAGTCTGTCTTTGGGTTAGAATACTCCTGCTCGGGCCAGCATTCCTTAGCAGTGACAGCAATGAGGCTCTGGCCTTTTATTACACATTTTCTTCTAGTGTGATGTCAATCCAAAGGTCTTTTGGGTTTTTTTGTGCTCTGCAACACTAACTCGTTCCTATGAAGGTTCATTTTCTGACCACCCCATTGGGACAGGCTCTGGGCTGAAATACGATAAGCTCTCCTTTTGGAAAAGCATGTCTGTGCTCCAGAATTCCTTCTTCTCCATGTGGCCCTGGCAGGCTTTTGTACGCTCCAGGAAGAATGAAGGAGTCTGAGATGCTGAATAGGAGCACACTTGTACAGCTGCTCAGGCCACTCTGTGTGGGCTCTGTGAATAGCTCGATAGCTGAGGGAGAGGGTGCATAAGGCTGTGGGGATGGTCACTGGGCTGGGGAAAGGAGGAAGGAATGCTAACCATGCTGTTTCTGTCTTGGCCTTCTATCTTGGTTCATCCTAGATCTGAACACACTTGCAAAGTTAAAATCCAGGTCATGCCTGATTTCCTAAAGCTGGTGAATAGTGTTTGGACTGTCTGTATTGAGGATGGTGATTTGAGGCTGTGTTACTCTTCACGTTGAGGAGGACCAGGCTTTCTTCTTGCTTTGACACAAGCAGTGGCCTTCTACTGGGCTGCAGTGATCTCAAGAGACAAAATAGCCAAGATACTTGAGAATAGAAACAAAACTTACCTGGGTTATGCAAAGATATTCCTGTGAAGTGGCTCAATCACTGCCTTCAGAAATCAATTACCCCTGTCCCTTGGGAAGGAACCCAGGGTTGCAGTCCACCCTAGGGTCTGTCACAACAGGTAGAAAAAGAGCACCACAGAAGCCATTGCTTAAGTCTATCAGTGCCAAGAGTTGTGTCTCTCGCCCAGCTCACAGGCAGCTGGAATAGGAGAGCAAAGGGCTGAGGGGATATTGCAAGGTTTCCTTGCCTTATAGAAGCTTTGCTGTCTCCCAGCCCCAAATTCATCTCATTTTAGCAGTGAAATTCTGTCTTATCTTCTGCATGATTGCACCGGCAGGCTTTTGTCAGCGAATTTGGTGATGTTCAAACCTGCCTCAGGGGTGAGGAGCCAAGAGATCTGAGTCGAAGTGGCAGAAAGACTGCTGCTGAGAAGCCAAGTTTCTCTTTCCGGGGGTGCTGAGCGGGCAGTTACACTAATGCAGGATGCCATCTGTTTTTTCCTTCCATAAAAGGTCGTGTTTACCAAACATTGCAGAGGCAAAAGAGGTCTGGGGTTAAGGTAACAGTAATTAAACCCTGAGGAGCAGGGTCCCCCTATGCCTTCACTGTCCACTTGGTTCTTTTCACACCTCCGTGTTAAGCATAGGTGCTCTGTCGACACAGCCACGAGTAACTTCCCCTGCAGTGACAGGCTGTGGGACATCCTCTTAGTCTAACCTGCAGAGACAGCACAGCAACCAGCCTGGAGCTTCAAGCACTGAGGTGTGATGGGCAGCTGAGAAATGGGATGTACTTCCTAAACTGAGCTCTGTGCTCCTGCAGCAAGAGGCATGGCTGGGAAGGGAGGAGAAAAGAGAGTGGCCTGAGTGTCATTCTGAGGTGTCACACAGGCGCACATAGGAACTGTAAGAAAAGAACCTGTGTGATAGCCACACTACACAGCACAGCCAGCATTGCACCACAAACACCATTTCTCCTACCGTGGGAGCTGCCTTAGGCATTCCAAGTCACCCCCTGGGGAAATCTGTCTGTCTCCATGAAAAAACAGAGGTCCTGGTCCTCAGGAGGCTGAAGTTCGCCACAGAGAGCCTGGCCACATGCAGGCATGAGTAAAGTTAGCTCCTGTAGTGCTGTTCTGTAAGGCACAACAATACAACAATGTGAGAATTACACAGCACATAGGGATCATGTTTAAATACCAAATCTGAAATCAAAGGCCTGACTTTGGCATGTTGAACCCTGTAGGACATGAGACATTAGCTAGTGTTATTACATTTTCTGTCTGTTTAATATACATCTCACCAAAGCCACTTTCAGCAATGTTGAAAAGATATTGCCTGGTTCGGTCTGTGCTAAAGGATGTTAAATTTAATTCATTTCCAATATATTTACCGTGCTGTGCTGTCAAATCTGTTTTAAAGGTATGTGTGCCAGCCTTTTCATGAAACAAGTAATACATTCTGGGATAGGTAATAACCTTGGCTAATTATCAGTAATTCCTCTTGGGTAAAACTAGTGTGAGAAGATGGCTTGATGCCACTGCTTTGCAAGGTGTTACGTGAATGTAGACAAAATCAGACTCTTGTTCCTATATTTGTCTTTGCTGGGGAGACTGTCTGGGAAAGCTGCAGCTTGGCTGGCAGGGGTTGATTTGCCAAGATCAAGTTCCAAGTTCCCTGCCTCTCTGGCAGGATAGACTTCTGCCTTCCATCATTTTCAGCATGCTTCCAGAGAGCATTGCCTCCAAGTCTCCTTAAAACCTGAACTTTAAAGCAAATCAGAAGCAATTCTTTAGCACTCAGGCCCCCAGCGTGTCAGAAATCTCTGAACCTTGAAAAGATCCTGTAGCATATTATCAAGCCTGTCTCAGCCATTTTTTCCCTTGAATTCTGATCAACCCATTCACCATATGTTATGGGTGTCCTCAGGGGACATTGAAATGAAATAAGCTGAAAAGGCACTTTGGACCCTGCCAACTCAGCAATTGGTTGATTGATTGATTGATTTTCTGAGCAGGGGAAGGAGAGAGGACAGGGGAAATGCTGGGATGTCTTAAGACACAGGGAGCGCAGGTTCTTGCAGACCTGGGGTCTGAACTCTGTTATCTTGGCATTAGCGAGTGACCTCTTGTTCTAATTCTCCCTATGGCACTTTGTAAGAGTTTTTTATTCTGACATCCCTGAAGCTTTGAAGGCTTGTATGGCTCTCAGGCCGTGGTAATACTAATCACAGCACTTTAGAGCAGCGTATATACAATAACCAACTGACCCTCATAAGGAGCTCTGTGAAATGAGTTCATAAATTTTCGTGGTCCTTCACAACTAGTCCATGTAGTCTTTGCCTCAGTTACAGGTCACAGTCCTGCACAGGTCCTGACCTTGAATACCATGAAGAAAGTGTTTGGTAAGTTATACATGGGAAACGGCAATGTGGTCTTCTGGAGTGACACAGGGACACAAACAAGAGGTGAAATCAGCTGCTCTAGTACTTTTGTAAAACCTCACGCCCACAGCTTCCCCCTATACAATTAGCTAGATCTTTTTGCATAACCACTATACCTGCCAACAGGGCATCTGAGCATCCTTTTCTTCAGTGACTGGCTTCTTACACTGCGGTCCAAGTCCAGAAGAGCCACTGCTGTTTTCGTTATTCTGCTATTGCCCTTATTCATCTGCAGTAATTTTGATTCTGTAGAAAAGAAGGAACAAAGAGATTAGTTTTGGGTCTTGACTACATGGGAGTTGTGTAGCTCTGGGGTGATCAGTGAGAAAGCTCAGTTTTAATTTCTTACGGGACTAACATTACTGTTCTTGAGAAGAGTAGCTCTCCTGACCCTAGAGCCCCATTTAGTCACTCAGCTACCCTGTAAGCACCTTTCTGAGAGCTCTGAAAACTACTCATAAAACCATGAACTGATTCTGGTCTTTGACAGTGGTGCAATGGAATGCAATGTCTGGAGCATCCAACTTCTGTGTTCCTGCCTACTGGTCTAGCTTGAAATTGTCTTGAAATATCTGGGAGAAGGGGCTGCATGTTCTTTCTCAAGTCGGATCACCTGCTGCAAGCTCAGGAGCGATATATCCCTACTAGAAGGAAGTGCTGCAGAGGGCCAGGAGACCTCCATGGATGGATAAGGAGCTGTTGAGGAAAATTGGAAGGAAAAAAGAGGCTTATAAAAGGTGGAAGCAAGGACAGGTGGCCTGGGAAGAATACAGGGATGTTGTCCGGGAAGCTAGGGACCACGTTAGGAAAGATAAGGCTGACTTAGAATTAAACTTGGCTAGGGATGTGAAAGATAACAGGAAGGGATTCTGTAGGTACATTGCAAATAAAAGACAGGCTAGGGACAACGTGGGCCCTCTCCGGAAGCTATCAGGAGAACTGGCTACCCTGGATTTGGAGAAGAATGAGGTTCTTAACGACTTCTTTGCCTCAGGCTTCACCAGCAAATGCTCTGTCCACACCACCCAAGTCTTGGAAGGCAGACACAGGGACAGTGAGAATGAAGACCCTGGGATCACTGTAGGAGAGAATCTGGTTTGAGACCATCTTAGGAACCTGAACGTACACAAGTCCATGGGACCTGATGAAATCCATCCGCGGGTCCTGAAGGAGCTGGCAAATGAAGTTGCTAAGCCACTGTCCATCATATTTGAGAAATCATGGCAGTCAGGTGAAGTTCCCAATGACTGGAAAAAGGGAAATATAACCCCCATTTTCAAGAAGGGGAAAATGGATGATCCAGGGAACTACACACCAGTCAGCCTTACCTCTGTGCCTGGCAGAATCTTGGAGCAGATTCTCCTGGAAGGCATGCTGAGGCACATGAAAAACAACAAGGTGCATGGCTTCACTAAGGGGAAATCCTGCCTGACCAATCTGGTGGCCTTCTATGATGGGGCTCTGGAACTGATGGAGAGGGGCAGAGCAGTTGATGTCATCTACCTGGACTTGTGCAAAGCATTTGACATTGTCTCACATGACATCCTTGTCTCTGAGTTGGAGAGACATCAATTTGATAGGTGGACCACTCGGTGGATAAAGAACTGGCTGGATGGCCGCACACAAAGAGTTGTGCTCAATGGCTCAATATCCAGCTGGAGACCAGTAACCAGTGGTGTCCCTCAGGGATGGGTGTTGGGACCGGTCTTGTTCAACATCTTTGTCAGTGACATGGACAGTGGGATTGAGTGCGCCCTCAGCAAGTTTGCCAATGACACCAAGCTGTGTGGTTCGGTTGATACGCTGGAGGGGACGAATGCCATCCAGAGGGACCTTGACACACTTGTGAGGTGGGCTGATGCCAACCTGATGAAGTTTAACCATGGCAAGTGCAAGGTACTACACCTGAGTCAGAGCAATCCCAGGCACAGCTACAGGTTGGGCAGAGGAGAGATTCAGAGTAGCCTTGCAGAGGAGGACTTGGGGGTATTGGTTGATGAGAAAATGAACATGAGCAGGCTTCGGTGTGCGCTCGCAGCCCAGAAAGCCAACTGTATCCTGGGCTGCATCAAAAGGAGTGTGACCAGCAGGTCGAGGGAGGCGATCCTGCCCCTCTACTCTGCTCTCGTGAGACCTCACTTGGAGTATGGTGTGCAGTTCCGGTGTCCTTAACATCAAAAGGACATGGAACTGTTGGAACAAGTGCAGAGGAGGGCCACGAGGATGATCAGGGGACTGGAGCACCTCCTGTATGAAGATAGGCTGAGAAAGTTGGGGCTGTTCATCCTGGAGAAGAGAAGGCTGCGTGGAGACCTCATAACAGCCTTCCTGTATCTGAAGGGGGCCTATAGGGATGCTGGGGAGGGACTCTTCATGAAGGACTGTAGTGATAGGACAAGGGGTAACGGGTTCAAACTTAAACAGGGGAAGTTTAGATTGGATATGAGGAAGAAGTTCTTTCCTGTAAGGGTGGTAAGGCACTGGAATGGGTTGCCCAGGAAGTTGTGAATGCTCCATCGCTGGCGGTGTTCAAGGCCAGGTTGGGCAGAGCCTTGGGTGGCATGGTTTAGTGTGCGGTGTCCCTGCCCATGGCAGGGGGGTTGGAACTAGATGTTCTTAAGGTCCTTTCCAACCCTAACTACTCTATGATTCTATGATTCCAAGTCATCAGGTATTGGAAATGTCTGAGCCTGACAGTCAAGATCCAACACATAACCATGCTTCACCTCCGCAGCTGGCAGTTAGAAGCACAGATCCTTGCCAAGGTGGAAATGTTTCTTTCCAGCAGCAAGGAGATGGTGAGGTGTATGCAAGGAAATGCACCATCCTGATGCTATAGGAACTGAAGATCAGTCAGATCTGTCCCATGACGGAGTATGATACAACAGCTCATCATGGGGAGCTGATACTGCTAGGAATAGGCAGATGGGCTTCTCTGGTTGGTAATGAAGTATCACTGATTTGGGCTTCAGGTTTCCAAAATACCAGGAAGGGAGAAAAAAAGGAAGTCATAAAAAACCCTTTTTCTTCTATCATCTCTGTACATCCTTCCCTCAGTGTACTCCTTATAGAAATTCTGAAAAATCTGCAAAAATAAGCTAAATATCAGAAGTCTCACTTGCGTGTACTTATGGGTGCCCAGCTGAATTGTCTCAAAAGACAGTGAGAGCTTTTTCACCATCCTGCTTTCTTGAAACAAATGCTAGGATTCAGCCCAGAACCCTGATATCCCTGTTTTGAATTTCTAGACTAGCTACAGTTTTTCATATAAGCCCTCAGTCAGACTGCAGTCACCATCTTTGTTAACAAAACTGGTTTCTGTCTGCAGAAGGCATATACAAGTCAGCAGTGCAAAAGTAGCAGGAGGTACCTGAAATGTGAGAGATACTTTCTATAGCAAGTGAAATCTATCTGTAATAATAACTAAGCTTGTTACTATGGGTCATAAAAGTCATGTCGGAATGAATATCTAGGATGAACAGAACAGCTGAAATTGTAGTCTTTGTTTCTATCTGATAGTAAGTGATTCACATTAGCATTACAACTTTCAATCAACCAGAAGTCAAAGACATTACAAACCTTCCCTACCTGATTGCATGACTAGCAGAAAATTGCTTCATTTATCATGCAAGAGTAGCTGTAAAAACTATGAAGGGTGGTGGTATATGATACTTTAGGACAGCAAGTGAAGAACACTGATTACAGCTGAAACTGCAGGGGGGATGCTGGGATGCAGAACTAAATTAACCTAGTTGGAGTTTAGCCAGGACACTGGGATACGTACCTTAGACTCTGCATGGGACTTCTAATTATTACAAGTGGTCTGACAAATTTTCTCATCCAAGAAATAGAATGTGCAATAGTTCCATTCCCTTCCTTCATCCTACAGCCAGGGAGGTTGGCTCTCTGGCCAAGGGAAAGTAAGTGGATCGCCATAGTTACAGTAGCCCCTGAGGCATCACTTACTAACGAAAACTGTGCTCCACCAGTGCTAATCTGTGCCACTCATGACAGAGGTTAAAAATCAGGATCATTAAGGTTTTAGTCTCTATTTCACTGCCTCATCAGTTTTGATCTCTAGCAGCGTGTTTTGTCTGCCATATGGAAGCTTCAGCAGTCACTGCTACTCAACAACAGAGAATAGGCCTTCCCACAACGTTTCCTCAGAAACAGGTTCAAGATAGAGTAAACCTATGAGGAATATAGGGTGGTAAATGGAACCATGGAGCTGTAACGCCAGCATTCTGCTGCTAGCTACACTCTGTCTTTGCCCCTTTTTTCTATTGCTTATAAGTCACTAAAGTTTGCTAGCTGAAGATAGAATTTCCCAGGTTTGATGTCTTGCCCAAAGGTGAAGTAGGTTTGTCTTTCATTTTTTGAGATTTCTTTTTTCCTACTACGTAGAAGTGGTTCAGCCATTTACTTTTTCACAAAGGAACATGTAGAAACTATTCCCACTTCAGCAAGAGTATTTTCTATTGCTTTCTGAGCAGCACAACAGCCGAACAAGCAGGGGGTTAAAAAGTTTATATTTAGCATAAAAACATGTAGCTGAAAAATGCGTTTGAGTGCTTCAGTAGAATCTGATTTTGATTTGACTGAGTTTTGACCCTCAGAAAATTCCACACATAAGCTCAATACATTTGTTATTGGTGTCTTCATTGGTCTCACAGGAGGAAGGCAAGGTTATACTGTACATACATGTGGTTAGCGTATGTTCTTATCCTAGTACAGTGTCTTTAGGAGCTTCAGTACTCTCTGTGAGTGGGAGCACTGAGCTTGGTGGTGCTTCTCATGCATCTGTGACTGAATGTGCACTTGGTGCTTGCAGTCTTAGGACCATCCTGTGTCTTCAGGAATAACCTAATGCCTAATGAGGCTAAAGGGGGATTCTGAGCAATTTAGGTTGGTCCAACAGCCTCTGCCTCATTGGCCAGGGTAAGAATCTGGTCCAGTGAGGATACCTAGGGTCAGACAAAGCCTAGACATCAATGGGTAGGTCCTTGGTGATGGGGTAGGTCCAAAGTCAAGCTGTGGAGTCAGCGGCCAGATCAAGTTAGTCCATGGCCATGGAAAGGGGAAGCCTGTGGCAGAGCTGGAGACCAGTAAGCTTACAGTGTTGTTGAGGCACGGGCTGAGTGCTCTGGACTGTGCTGAAAAGGAGAAAATGTGGAGGGGATATCTGGGAAGCCCCAGGTGAGGCC
Organism: Myiopsitta monachus; assembly: GCA_017639245.1. Classification (NCBI taxonomy): domain Eukaryota; kingdom Metazoa; phylum Chordata; class Aves; order Psittaciformes; family Psittacidae; genus Myiopsitta; species Myiopsitta monachus. Next base: position 76,657,192 of record CM029920.1, read on the forward strand.
AGTCAGGCCATTAAGGTCTAGTAGTGCACTAAGGACCTTGACAAGGCTTTCCAGAGAGCCAGTTTCCAGGGAATCTTCATGTCCAGAGATACTCAAAGGTTGACTTGAGAGCAATCTTATCTGTTCGGAAATGGCCCTGCTTTGAGCAGAGAGTCGAAATAGAGACCTCTAGCCTTCCCTCCCAGCCTAGCTTGTTCTGTTATTCTACAAAGCCTGCTGGGTTTTCTTCTACATGAACAGTGCATCCAGGATATCCTGTCACTATGAATGTTACTCATTCTAACTTTAAATTGTGCGTGACAGAAAGCCAAATAGGTAGCATACACTAGGGGTGATGTACAGCCTTACAGAGTGATGAGCCTGAATGCTGCAAACTCTTACGCATACACTTCACATTCTACCATGAGCAGTCAGTGGAGGTCCTCAAAAAAATAGTTAAGCATACGTGCAAGTGTTTGTAGCATATCCGAATAACGGTATCATCATCATCACCGTCACATCAAGGAATATTTGCTGGCATTTAGAGCCCATCCATGCTCCAACGGAAGTCAACTCCCTAGCTCTCTAGCCTACTGTCTCAGACCCTGATCTGCCTTAAAGAAAGTCTGTGTGCACTGTGGCCTTGACTCAGCAGAGCAATTTGGGGTATGTGTCTCGCTGGATCAGAGCTTATGCATCTAGCTGAAATTGCTTTGCAGGGCACAGTCAGGTTCCCATGAAACACTTGTGAGGCTTTTGGCATTCACTTCAATGAAAACATGATGGAAACCTGTGTCACCTGGTCATCCCTTGGGCTGAGAATAAAAGGTAAAATGAGAATGGATAGATCAGAGGCTGCCAGTAAAAATGGTACAATGTGAGCTGTAGGGGAAAAGGCTTTTATTAATGTTTTCTGCAATGTGGATGGACATAGAACAGAAGGAGTTAAAAATGAGTACATTCTTTGCATGTACATCTTCAAAAAAAGAGTGTTCAATTTTATAGTATCAAGAATAGAACAAGGAAAGAATTCATGAGGTGTACAACTTAAAAGGACAGTTTTATGCCTCATTGTAATGGTGGTATTTCCTGATTGATGAGCAAGCAGATTTGTCATGTTAATATGCTTTGACAAACTTGGTTATATAGCATTTATGTTTGAGACTGGTTTCTTCTGTGAATTTACTTTTGAAGTCTTAACTGGTGACTACATGTGTGTGTATAAAAGAAGAAACCTTTTGCCTTTAAATACTTTGTCTTTCTCAGTTCTGAAGTTGTGGTACTGTCTTTGGCTCTGCAGACTTGGAGCCCTTCTAGAAACTGTGGGAATGTTTCTAAATTTGGTTGTTGCATCTGCTCAACAGAAGAGCTACCACTGGAGAGAATAAATTTCATTGTAAAGTACTAGTAAGTATGCAAAAGTGCTCTGAATCTTAGGAGCCAAAGTCTGTTTACAGTTAGAAGACTTGGGCTCTTAAGTGCTTATAGCACTTTTGAAAATGAGACTTAAATGCTCCTAAGTAATTTGGGTACTACAGAAAATCATATCTAATTTCCTTGATTTTGTGCTGACTTCAACACCAATCATAAAATGATTCGTTATCTAGATGATAGCAGAACTGATCACATGTGCAGCAAATCCAAGAGAAGGAAGTATGATTCAGAAGTGAATTAAATAATTGAATGGTGTTTAAATATGAGAGGCAGTACACATCCTTGGCTTCAGTGGTTCTGTAGTAATTATTTCCAAAGTAGATGTTGCTCTCAGCTAAACACTCCTCCCCTGGAAAACAGTGGAGCTCTATCCATGCAGACTGGCCTGCACACTCCTGGAATTCCTAAGTTATTCCTCTGTGGCCCCTGGAAGGAGACTAACGTAACAACAAACACACACTCCGATGCTTCAAACAGTTCCCCAGAATACCAAAATCTTGAAATTGGGTGATTTTGGAGAATATTTGGGAGGAGAGGTTAAGGACAGACTTTTTCAGCACTTCAATGGATCAGATGGATGCTAATCCCATGCTACCTGGAGCAGCATGTCATCTCTTAAGAGTTCGCTGTTGTCAGGCCCTGGTTTCACACAATTACTGCTGTGGCTGACAGGAGAAAAAGGGTTTTCCTTTCTGCACAAGATCTCAGTGGTATGGCAATCTGTGGGTCAGAAAGAAATTTCTTTCATGGAAGCTCTGCAGTCTGCTATGGCTGTATTGTAGACATGCTTTAAAGAGTCAGGATCTCAGGACTGGCTGGCTTTGTTAACCTCTATACTCTCAGCAATCCAAGAGTTCCTCTGGAAACTGCAACATTCAGCTGCCTCTGCCCAATTTCTCACATGCCCTTAGAAATTCCAGGGCAAAACTGGATCCTTGGGATCCAGGCTCCATGCCAGATGGAACTCTGGGATGCACAGGGAGATACTGAGCGATAGGCAGCAAGGGCACAGGGGTGCTAGCTGCTATAGAGAGCAGGAGAGGTGTCCATAGGCTGTGGCATCACCTCCAAGGGCAGCGCTGGGCAGCTCCAGGAGTCTCAGGACTGGCACATACAGTGTGTGCAGGACAGGAGCCTGCTGTCAGCGAGAGAGGGATCAGAGCTTTGGCTGCGTCAACCTAAAGTCCTAATCCATCACTGAGAGAGACCCCTCAGCGCAGGCTCCCCTGACATTTAGCATGCAGCTCAGTGACTGAGTATAGCAATCAGCAATAAGCATAATCATACATACAATATAATAAAACCAAATAAACCAAGCGAAACATTGCGTTTTGTTCACAGTGACGATCCCAGCGGTTCCACAAGCAAGAAAGCCGGGTGTGAAACGGAGGATCCGAAGGAGGCCGGCAGACAGAGTGGCCAGGAAGGCAGGTCCGACACCCAGACGCTAAAAGCCCAGCATGCGGAGCTCCAAGAAGAGCAGGCAGCGGGGTGTTCCCCTCTGGTGCAGAAGGCGAGCCTCCACCACACGGGCTCCCCAGTGAGAGTGCAGCGCAGCAAAGGGACGGCCTCGTGTTCCCATGCAGCTGCCTCCGATTATGAGCTCTCCCTTGACCTAAAGAATAAACAGGTACAGGGGCTTCCTCCTCAGGCTGTGGGAAAAGGGGACGGGATGGGCGGGATTTCATTCACACTGTGGTGGGACATCTTTCAGCCTTTCGTTCACCTGAGTGGGCCTGGCTGGCCCTTTAGTTCCATGGGGCTGATGGAGGAAGTAGCATCCCCATTCTGACTGCAACACCCTTTCACTCAGACCTTCTGGGCTGTGCTCCCCAGTGCCTGGGTGCTGTGGTCCAACACGGATCCAGATACTCCATTGTCGCTGTAGGCTTAGAGATGACTTGCAGGCAGTCAAGGGCTGCAGCATTCAGAGGTACTGTCTGGCTCACAAGCAAACAGTGCCTGTAGGGCTCCCAGAAACTGGTCCCAAAAGTCCTCCTTCATGGGAGAGGTCTCCAAGAGCTGTCTTTTCTTCTTGGATCGTGCTCAGCAGACCCCAGTGCACTTCTGATTTAGTCTCTTTAAAGCATGAGTTTACAGGGGTAGAGGGATTTACTTAGTGAGTGTCCTGCACAGTGTCTACCACAATTGTTTGGGTATTGCTACCATTATTGCTTCAATCCAGTGATGGATGCTGAAGAGACAGGCAAGTTTACCAGGCTGCAAGTGATTAAATTCTCGAAGTTGCAAGCCTTACTTCCTGTGCCTGAGGCTGCAGCCTAGCTCCAGATCACAAGTGTACCCATCTCTAACTGCATCTCCTGATGGGCTCTCAGCAGGGGACTGCAAGACCGGGGCTCCTCATTCAAAAACAGTGAGGTGGAATGTGCCCCCTACACCCACTGCTCTGCAGATTACAGCTCAGGAGAGCTGTTATGCAGAACAAACCCCAAAGAATGGTTTCTGACTTTTCCCTGGGATGGCAGCTCAACCAGAGGCTGTTTGGTATGCAGAACCTGTGGTATGTGAGATGAGGAGGACAAGCAAATGCTAGTGACAGTGTCCAGATTATGTTCAGTTGAAGAATTCAGTGGGAGCTGTGCTACTGCAGATAAAGGGTCTCAGCTAATGAGGTTCCCACAGAAGAAGTTGCTGCTTTAGGGACATCTCTCAGCCACTTCCCTCAAGGCATTGCTTCTGTCCCAAAACATATATGTCAGATCAATGGACCAATAAATCCCTGGGCAGAAAAGAGACCTTGGCTCTTTAGCTCCGTCTTTCTCAAAATGCTGCATACTCAATTCAGACAGAATTCTTGCTTCACACAAGGGAAAGAAACGAGAGAGACCAATTAACTGGCCTCACAAACTAATGTGACATGTCTTTAGGGTGGGTCAGACCTTGGCTGCTATATATGGGCTTAGCTTCCTCAATGTCCTAGAGCTGCTCTGATTTGTCCTGGGGAGTGTCTGTCCTGTGTTATTTTAGGTCATGTTGTCCTATCACTGTTCTTGCAGCAGAGGCCAAACCTGCCCTGGATGCATGTGAGACAGAGACATGTTAGCTGCTCATTCATTAAATTCTGGTGCTTTGCAATACTGACCTTGCAGGGATGTAGCCTATCTCATAAGTGAAACCATTTTTCTCAAAGCAAAGGGGGTTTACAGAGTGCATTCTCCTCCAGCCTGATGGGTGTCCTCAGGGCTTTGCCTCCAGCTCTGGAAGGAGAGATTTTCAGGGAGTGAAAAGTGCTAGGACCCTCAAGCACTGTCCCAGTAGTTTCCTAGTCATAGCACAGACCATAATACATTCATAGAATTTACAGTATGAAAAGCAGGTGGAAGGAGACATTTTTAGTCTCAAAGTGCAGTTGAAGTCACATTTACCTTTCAGGAGACGAATGAGTGCTGATGAGGAAGGAGAGTAGCCTACCGACTCTTCTGCAGGGCTTGGAGTTTCAGGTCATCACACTAGACGGTTGGTGAGTGGGGTCACGGCTCTCCTTGCTCTCTGTCCCATGAAACAAAGCATGCAGCAGTGTGCAAACCGGAAGTGCACTATGCTGGGAAGCTGGAAAGGAAAATCAAGTTCTAAAGTTCCCCTGTGTTGAGATTCTATTGTACTCTCGGGGATCACAGGAGAGAGGTGCACACTTTCATTCGTGTATACTCTTCTGCTGTGCTGAAGCATGGTAGATGTACCATGGATGGAGGAAAATGTCCCATTAACACGGCTTTCATAGCAATGTCTTTCCATTGTGAAAGATTGGTGGGTGGCAGAGGCATTAAGAGTGGGTGACAGAGAGCATATATGCTCTCGATTGTCTTTTTGTTATTTTTTACAATGCATGCATTGACTTGAGTGACTCAGATTCTGCCACTGAGCGCGATCCTGGTTTTGCTAACATGGTGGCATGCTGCCATCCTCAATGGCAACCTGGGTGGAAAACCAGTGCTAAATGAGAATAAGATCAGGCCCATTCTCTCCTGGCAGATCTATGAATTTATGCCTATAGGCAACAAAGCCATGGGGTGTGTACCTCAAACGTTTGGCCATATCCAGGCCTGGCACTTTGATTAGCTTTAGGCTGACCTTGTTAAAGCTCCCTTCATGTGCAATCCGTCATGGCAATGGATATTTCCCAGCCATTTCGAATTCAGCCACAAGGCCTGAATTGCTCAGACTGAGTGTTCACATTGAGACCCAGAAATGTATTAAGCTAATTATTCTTTGAAATCCCTCTGACCCCCTCCTGTTTTCCCCTTCCTTTGGCGCCAGCTGTCAGATCATTCCCCAGAGAAGAGTAGCTTTAAGTAGGCAATTACTTGTGATTCACAGGGTTTATTAGGAGTGAGAGAAGGCCAATCATGTCTGGCCTTTCTCCCCTCTCAAATGGGAAGAGAAGGTTCCTCCAGCAAGCCAGACATACATCTCCATTACCTGTGACTGCTGTGGTGCTAATGGATGCCCTTTCCTCCTCTCAAGAGAAAGAAAACAGGCTACAGCACTGTGAAATCTTTAATTCCTCTGGAGTGTCAGTTAGCTCAGCCTGATAGCAAATGTGAATGTCTCAGACATCAGTAAACAGTAAATGCCTGGGCTACATTAAGAAGAGAGAGACAGAGACCCACTCCTACCAAGGACGAGTGGGGAGGGAAGTTCTCTGTGGGGCTGCTCCTTCTGGCTTTGCCAATCTTCTCAAGCATCCTTTGTATCAGTCCCCAGTCCTTGTCATCACAGCCACAAGACACTGTAGGACTCTCCTTGCTTTGAATAAGGCTGGATGGCAGTGGACCACATGCAGAACACATCTTTGCACACCTGGTATGAGATGGAGAGCAGACTAGGTTGGGAGTCCTGTCACTTTACATCTTGTTCTGCTCCTTGATTCTTCAGCCCTTTGGGAGGACTGAGATAATGGGCTGCAAAAAACTGGTGATGTTTTATCAAGATGCTGACAACTTGCACCATTCCGTTAGACTTTTAGAAGGATCTCTCCTCTTGGTGATTATTGAAAGTCTGCTTTTTTCAGGAACTCTCCTTGCATGAGATAAACTGGCCTTTTACTCCAGATCAGCAATGCCACCTTTTCTTTACCTCTAATAAGATCAGTGCATATGAATCTCATGTTTTCAGAATGGCTGTCACCTCCTTGGAAACCTCAGATAATTGTAAGGCTGTTGCTTCTGCCTTATTTTGCATTTTACTATTATTCTGTCCCTCAAATGGCTGTATCTGTCCCTCCCCTTTGTTCCTCTTGCCCTCCCAACACAATTAGCTCTACATTTTCATTAACCAGACCATTATATTAAGCGCTCACGGTCAGTTGTCAGTAATAACTATCTGGGTTGGGTCTGTGTAGGTTATTGGTTTAATTTGCACTTATCTGCATATGAGCCTTCCTCCTGAAGGGGAGGGCCAAGGAATAGCTCAGTCTCTTTCAAGGGAGGCCAACTTGAAGAGATGTGGCAGGAATGCTGGTTTTGTGGTACTATTTAAGATGGTCATTTTGGAAAGAAGGACAAAGAACTCCAGCAAAGCCCTTCTGCATGCTACTCAGAATCTCTTTTTATCCCTGTATATCTCTTTGTTGCTGCATCAGAACCTTTCTGGGAGGGCAGCAGGGCAAGTATTAGGAAAATGTTTTTTAAATTAGGGGTAAGCAGATGTCATGGTTTAACCCCAGTTGGCAACTAAGTACCACACAGCTACTCACTCATTCCCTGCTTCCATTGGACGGATGGGGAGAATTGGGAAAAGGTAAAACCTATGGGCTCAGATAAGAACAGTTTAATAAAAGAAATAAGTAAATAATGATGATGGTGATAATGATGATGGCGATGCTGATGAACAAGAAGAAGAAAAGGAGAGGGAAAGAGAGGAATAAAAGCTAAGAAATCCAAGTGATGCACAATACGAATGCTCACCACCCACTGACCAATGCCTATCCTGTCCCCAAGCAGCGATCAGCAGCTAAGCATGAAGTTCCATGGAATAGAATATCCCTTTGGCTAGTTTGGATCAGCTGTCCTGCCTCTGCTTCCTCCTGGCTTCTTGTGCATCTCCTCACAGGGAGAACACAGGAAACTGGAAAGTTCTTCATTTAGAGTAAGCAACTTAGCAGCGACCACCAATGTGTTATCAGCATTGTTCTCAGACTGATGCCAAAACACAGCACTGCACCAGCTACTAGGAAGAAAATTAACTCTATCCCAGCTGAAGCCAGGACAGCCGTTCTCTGAGTCAGCTGTCTCTATAACTGCAGTGGCTGACCTCATTGCTAAGCAAATTGCTAGTGTTTCTCAGTGCTGGGCTTGATGCTTGCTTTGGACAGATGTGAACTCAAAGGCAAGGAAAACAGAAAGCAGAAGCTTTACATTTGAGCCCAGGCAAAGGGTCCATTCTTCATTTCCAGAGAGGAAATTATAGTATTATAGAATAGTTAGGGTCGGAAAGGACCTTAAGAACATCTAGTTCCAATCCCCTGCCATGGGCAGGGACACCGCACACTAAACCATGTCACCCAAGGCTCTGTCCAACCTGGCCTTGAACATCGCCAGCGATGGAGCATTCACAACTTCCCTGGGAAACCCATTCCAGTGCCTCACCACCCTCACAGTAAAGAATTTCTTCCTCATATCCAATCTAAACTTCCCCTGTTTAAGTTTGAACCCGTTACCCCTTGTCCTATCACTCCAGTCCCTCATGAAGAGTCCCTCCCCAGCACCTCCATAGCCCCCTTCAGATACAGAAAGGCTGCTATGAGGTCTCCACGCAGCCTTCTCTTCTCCAGGCTGAACAGCCCCAACTTTCTCAGCCTGTCTTCATACAGGAGGTGCTCCAGTCCCCTGATCATCCTCTTGGAACCTCCTCTGGACTTGTTCCAACAGTTCCATGTCCTTTTGATGTTGAGGACACCGGAACTGCACACCATACTCCAAGTGAGGTCTCAGGAGGGCAGAGTAGAGGGGCAGGATCACCTCCCTTGAACTGCTGGTCATGCTCCTTTTGATGCAGCCCAGGATACAGTTGGCTTTCTGAGCTGCCAGTGCACACTGAAGCCTGCTCATGTTCATTTTCTCATCAACCAATACCCCCAAGTCCTCCTCTGCAAGGCTACTCTGAATCTCTCCTCTGCCCAACCTGTAGCTGTGCCTGGGATTGCTCCGGCCCAGGTGTAGGACCTTGCACTTGCCATGGTTAAACTTCATCAGGTTGGCATCAGCCCACCTTACAAACATGTCAAGGTCCCTCTGGATGGCATTCCTCCCCTCCAGCGTATCAACCGAACCACGCAGTTTGGTGTCATTGGCAAACTTGCTGAGGGCGCACTCAATCCCACTGTCCATGTCACTGACACAGATGTTGAACAAGACCGGTCCCAACACCCATCCCTGAGGGACACCACTCGTTACTGGTCTCCAGCTGGACATTGAGCCATTGAGCACTACTCTTTGCGTGCGGCCATCCAGACAGTTCTTTATCCACCGAGTGGTCCACCTATCAAATTGATGTCTCTCCAACTTAGAGACAAGGATGTCATGTGAGACAGTGTCAAATGCTTTGCACAAGTCCAGGTAGATGACATCAACTGCTCTGCCCCTCTCCATCAGTTCCAGAGCCCCATCATAGAAGGCCACCAGATTGGTCAGGCAGGATTTCCCCTTAGTGAAGCCATTCTGGCTATCCCCAACCACCTTGTTGTTTTTCATGTGCCTCAGCGTGCCTTCCAGGAGAATCTGCTCCAAGATTTTGCCAGGCACAGACATGAGATTGACTGCTCTGTAAATTATGACAATCATTTACATTGGTCTGAAATTATGACAGGATGTGCCCCGAGGCCCACACCCTTCCTGAAATGGCAGTCTCCCATCCAGTGCAGCAGGATCTTCAGACCTGTTGCTGCCTGGGGTGATGGGGTCTCAGTGGGAAAGGTCTGCAATAGTTACTCCAGCAGCCAGGATACCAATGCAGGCACAGAACGCCTGGGGATATGTTGTTCTCTCTTCCTGTCATCTCCCAAAGTCATATTGTCCTCCCCAGAGGAGTTAGCACTGAAAGATGCCAGAGGTGATTTACACTTTTTACAGCTGGGATTTCAGGCCTTCTTGTACCTAGATCACTCACTGATGGTTTTATCTGCAACTTACATAGTATGACAAAAAAGGAAAACAAGAGGGAAGCAGATGACATGACTGCGAGCTGAGGCTTATGCCTCAGTCTTACTCTGACTACAGAATCAGTTTGCACTTAAACTCAGGTCTTCTGTGAGTTCAGTCCTTCATCCTGTGAGTACTGGGCCAGCAAGGCATGGTGAGGGGCAAGTGATGTTTGTCTGGGGATAAGGATGCAATCAGTAAGACTCACTCTTCGGATCTGCGAATGAGCTCATACTCACCACATGAAAGATGCATTGAATCCTCTGTTAATTCAGGGCTGATTTTACCAGCACTCCCAGTCTTGCATTTCCCCTTTTTCTGGATTTCCACATGTGCACACACACACACACACACACATAAACGCTACAGTCTGCATCTGTGCTCTGCCCTGGGAAGTGACAATGTAGAGGTTAGCTCATAGTTCAGTCAAAACCTCAGTGAAGGTAGTTCAAGATCATCCTTATGTTTTTTCAATCCCATCATCCACCATCATCTTCACACTGTCCTACTTGTCCTCCATCAGTCACTCACTGGAACCAAGTCATCTAACGTCATCCTGTAGGATGTTAGTGAAGCGCCAGCTGCAGAGGAAGAGTGAGGGGATTACCAGGAAGTATGAACACTAGACTGTGGAAGAGAAATTGCAGTTCATTTAGCTGTGTGTGTATGTTTTTACATCTATGTTTGTTGTTACCAACTTGGGAAGAAGTAAATCCTCCTTCTACCTGTTCTTAATATCTTGACTCAACCTTTAAAATCAGAATTTTTTACCTTTCGAAACTGAGAGTCTTTCTTTTCTTGAGCAGTTTCATTTCACAGCTGTCTGACACCTGAAAGACTCAGATATCAGAAAGGAAGACACTTTGGGATTCAGAGTGGACAAACACAGCTCTCATTGACTTCTATGGAAGCTGATGTTTCTCACTAGCTCCTATGATCAACCCATCATTTTCTGAATTTAAAAATTAACTTTTTATTCCTATTTCCATATGGTTTCTCCTTTCCATGAGAGTATTTCTTAAGGTGACTAAGGAGGGGAGGAGCATTAGTAACACTCTGAGATAAGGGATGACGCTTGACATCACCAGAGCACTGCAGAGCAGGAAGACACACTGCTGGAACACTGTATTTGCAGTGATGAGCTTGCCTTAATGACCATGAGAAGTGTGTCAGCAAGGGAAGGTCACCTCCAGGCTTCTGCAGTGCTAATTCAGTGTTAGAAGTTCCTCTGACAGTCATTACAGACTCATCAGTGTCGGAACCAGGGTAACAGAAAGCCATCAGAGGTCAATTAGCAAAAGAATAACATCTCCTATTTCTATGTCTTCCAGATCGAAATGTTAGAGCACAAGTACGGCGGTCACCTGGTGTCTCGCAGGGCAGCCTGCACCATCCAAACTGCTTTCCGGCAGTACCAGCTCAGCAAGAACTTCGAGAAGATCCGCAACTCGCTGCTAGAGAGCCGCATGCCACGCCGCATCTCCCTGAGGAAAGTCCGGGTCCAGAACTCGGAGAGCTTCTCCGCTGAGAAAGCCCTGGTGGAGGGGTACAACTTTGTGGGCATCCCATTGGTGAGGTCCCCATCTTTGCCAGCCACCATCAGTGGGGCGCTGACCGAGCTGGAGGACTCCTTCACAGAACAAGTTCAGTCCCTGGCCAAGTCTATTGATGATGCCCTCAGCACTTGGAGCCTAAAGACCATGTGTTCACTGCAAGATGGGGGCTCATACCAGATAAGGGAGACCTTCAGTGCTAGCTCCATGCAGCCAAACCAAGATTTAGAAGCTGAGCTGCAGGACAAAGAGAAGGAGGAAGGGCTCCTGCCAGACACTCTACCCAAGAGCAGCAGCACTCTCATGATGGCTTTTAGAGATGTCACAGTCCAGATTGACAACAAGAACATCTCTGTCTCGTCGTCTACCTCGGTGTCCATGGCAAACTGCCTCAGCAACAATGCCCAAGCTGGGCTTTCTCAAGCTATCAAGGCTGAAGAAAGCCCAGGAGAAGGGGAAGGGGAAGCCAGTGAACCACCAGCTGCCCAAGAGAGCTCACCTGAGTCCACAGCTCTCCAGAACAGCCACACTTTCACCGAGGTGAATGTCAATGCTAATGGTACAGGAGACAGCAGTGCTGAGCCTGGTCAGACGGCAGTACAGAAGCTCCAGTTTGATGCTAGCCATGAGACAGGGCAAAGCAAAGGCTCTGAATCTGAGAATGCAGACAACTCAGAGCAGCTGAGCAGCAGCAGCACCTCCACTTCAGCCAAGTCAGCCTCGGAGGTGTCCTCCAAGGAAGCACTACAGGCTATGATCCTCAGCCTCCCGAGGTACCACTGCGAGAACCCAGCTAGCTGCAAGTCCCCTACACTTTCCACTGACACCATGAGGAAGCGCCTCTACCGCATTGGGCTCAACCTCTTTAATATGTAAGTGACTATTTCTCTTTTGTGTTTCCCAGCCTATTTCACCCCTCACAGGAACATGTGATGGCAGCCTCTTGGTCTAGATACACTTAGGTCATCCAGCTTTTTCCTTAAGTTCATTAAGTAATGTCCTGATCTTCTGCCCAACAGAGGAACAAGCCCCATGAGTAGTGCTCATGCTCTCCTGACTTCTGAACCTTCAGTCCCAGTTGCTGTCCACTTGGCATCCACCAGCTGAGCTTGTGATCTAGGCTTCTGCCCCACTCCATTGCAAAGGAACCAGCATAGGTGGTACTGTAAACCCAGCCCTGGTTACTTAACATGGGGCATTTCCAAGTAAAGAGAGAGACAGAGGTAGAACTGAGCTTAGCTTGCCCAGTACGAGTGCTCTGGCTGTCATTTTCATTCTGGTATCTGGGTGGATTTTCACCTGACAGACCAGATTTAGTCATCTCAGTCTCACACATCTAAGACTGATATCCTAGGAAAAGCAAAAGCAGAGCAGTCCAGAGAAGAGTTTAACTGGAGGGGGTCACACAGAGTCTATTTTGGATTAGCAGAAAGCAGCTGAGCACCTCTAAGGAGCTTTAGATTTGCTCATTGCCTTTCAATGAGACTTTTCTCATCTAAGCAAGCCATAAGAAATACTGGGTTTTGCTTCATCATCTCACACTCATCTTATGCTGTCTTGGTTTCCGTTTGAGTCCTTTGATGAGGATGCTGGGGATGTAATGCACTCATACTAGAAGAATGTTTTGCCACACATTAGTGTGGGCCTTTTGGTGAGAGTGAGGACTAAAGGTTATGCTGTCCTAGGCGGAAGTTTTGTGCAGACAAGGGACAATGCGTAGGATTTATATACATGTAGAATGGAGGTTGTGGACTCCAGGAGGCAAGAACGTGGAGTCCGCAGCCTCCATATTACATATCTGTAGTATGAAGGTTTTTAGGACTGTGCTTAGAGCACACCCATAGCTGAAGTGATGTTAGAGCAGAGAGATCTGTGACCCTTACAGAACTGAGGACATTTTGCTAGCTCTGAGCTCAGGTTGTGAACAGGTGAGTCCATGTGTATATATCAAAGTCAGGCTTTGGACACACACAGATTTGCCTGGTGAATGCAAGCAGGCTGGAACTAGAGAAGGTAGCCACCAGATGCAGGTGGGGTTGATTATGGTAAGAGATAGTTCCAGGTCGACACATATGTTCTAGTGTTTGAGTCAGGATAGGTGGAGGGGGACATGGGGCTCACATCTCTGCTCCTGAGTGTTTCAGTATTCTCAGCCGTGCTTGGCAGGAGTCCCTCCAGCCAATGTGTTTTCCTTTGGTTCCTTCACAGTTGACATGGGCACTGAGGTGAAGGTAAAAAAGGAATGAGAATGCTTTTTCCTGGCCTTTCCTCCTCCCCCATTCTGCCTGGCACTCATTCATGTGACAGATTAGCAGCACCAGGTCTGCTCTGGGGAAGCAGCTCTGCCATCCTCCTTCATTCAGTGACCTGGGTTCACTGCAACTTGCAGGTCCCTGTGGGCTACAAGGCTTACTGTGGAGCTCTGAAACACAGTTTCCTAGCCAGGCCTCCCCTGCTCCCTTGAAACTAACTGCTGAAATAGTGTGTATTAACCAGTAAGGCTCAGTTGTCTTGACAAAACACTGAAGGACAGGGAGGAAGGGAGCTGACCTGTTAGCTCTGGGGGGTGAAGGTTGTTTTTTATTATTCTCTGAGTGGGATTTAAGGCTCCCCTTGTGACACTATAGTGCATCTCCAGCCAAGGGGCTGGGAAGGCCATTCAGCTTTCTGCAGTTATCTGGTTGTTGTTTCCCTATCAATTTCTAGCAAGGAGCCAGTTTCCTGTTGTAGGGCTTGTGATGTAGGCAGCAACCCCTAGGGCATGGAGCTGAGGCCATGCCTCTATGTGTGCGCATCCTTTTTGCTGACTGCTCCCCCCCGACCAAGAGCTGAAGCCTGCAGTTGCTATCACCATCTGCCATAGTCTATCCAGCCCTGTGTTGCCTGGAGTTGCTGCTTTCAGAAAGCAGCTTTCTGGCTCAGAGCAGCCCCCTGGGAATGCATGGATGCTGTGCTTCTGTGGCAGTTTCCCAGTCTCCATTCCACAGTGAGGGGGTGGAATCCCTGGAATGGAGAGTGCTTCATTATGCAGTGCTGCTGTAATAACTCAGTGTGTGTGGGCAGCTGGCTGCGTGGGCATAGGGAAAGCCAGAAGGACGTGAGGAATCCCGTAGCATTTGCTGGTGGTGCTTAACACCCCTGCAGCATTAAACCAAATAACAGGCACCAGGCTCAGGAGAGATGGAAGCAGAGTTTGCTGGGTAAAAGCTGCATGCTGCGGTACATGGGATACCTCTGCAGGTGTTCAGAGGCAGAGATGCTGCACTGCTTATCAAGATTTTATGGGGAATAAACTGAATCCCAAGAAAAACTGATGACAGGCTGCTGTTGGTGGAAGAATAGTGTATGCAAGTATGTTTGAGTTATAGCATAGGCAGTGCAAGAGGGCTGTCACAGCTGGACTGTTTCAGCCTACATCCTCTTGCACTGTTTGTGCCAGCTCTACAGAAATCTGCGCATCCATGCGCATCCAGTACGTGAACTGCATTTTTCTGGCCATATTCAGCTCCCAGCTCCTCTGGAGTAAATGCAAAGTCAGTCCAGGGGCTTTGGAGTCACACCAGTGTAGCTGAGGTCTTCCCCATACTGTGAACACCACCCTGTCTCTTACCAGATACCAGAGTGGGCAGGTGGAGGTACATTTTATGCATCTCCATTGCTTAGCTTGACTTCAGTCCTGACCGTATGACCTTTGCACTTAGGTAACTTTGCCTGTGCTCTTCAAAGGTGAACCAGATCTGTGTGATAATACAGAAGGTGCACTGTTGCTTTTCTCTGAGGAGGGCCTGGGTTTTTCAGTATCAGATCTTGCAACTCTCCTGTTCATAAATGTAATGGGTTGGCTTGTTCTCCCAGCCACTCTCTCCAGGGACTCTGTGCTCCCCAGGATATTTTCTTTGTGGAATTACAGAGTAAGCAGAACTATTTCAAGCCCATCTACTTTTTGTATAGCCATAAAGCCCCTGTAAGGAGCAGGCCATTCTAAATACTGATTCCTTTATAGCTAGACATATGTTGCTCACCCACATCCTCTACCACCTGACAGTGTCACAGTCTGTGCCTTTGCAAAACATGCATTCATGTGCTCTGGGATCTCATCCTTTCCTTTCCTAACCCCGGGAAACTGCCTGAGCAAGCTCACTCCTTGATCCTTGACATAGGTAGCTGAATTTGGGTTAATGAAGGAACTATGGCATCCTTTCACGAAGAAGCTACCCTCTCACCTCCCCCACTCGCCAGCTCATAGAAGCAAAGAAATATGGAAATCTTCCTGGGATTTCACTAATTCCCTTCAGCAAGAGTGCATCATGAAACCCTTCAGTGGAGCAGACTGAAATATAGGAAGAAAATCTGCTGCACAATACACACATACACACTCATTTCTGTCTGTACTGTGCGACACACAGCCACATAGGCTAAGCCACTGCCAGGATTCATTGAACCATGTGTGCTTATAGAAGACATGGGGAGGAAGCCAAAATATGCAGACACACAGGCTCTAATGAACGTGTATGGTGCAAAAGAAATCTGTATGTACAGGACATAGACACATACAAACATGTGTGCCTACTGAGACACACACTACCCCCCAAGAGCTGCAGCGAGGCCCACTCATCCCCAGTCTTGTTCTCAGAGAGGCAGCCACAGCCACAGAGGGAGAAACCCCCCATCTGTTCCCAGCTCCGATAAGACATCCTGCAGGTTCCTTCTCTCATCCATACGCACACACAGAGGGGATAAATCAATAGAGAAGGGAAGAACAACATAGCTAAGGGTGGGGGAAGTGGAGGAAGCCAAATCTGAGCACGGGGTTTCTGTTCAGGCAGCCAGCACCAGGCTCAGATGAAGAAGGCAGAAAGTGTCACAAACACTGAGCACTAAAAATATATGAAAAAGAGATTTTATTTTTTTTCATAGAAAAAGTGCCCACCTCTGGTTATCCTTCTTTGTGTCTTGAGCCTCATTTGCCTATAGACTGTGGCAGCAATGTCTCCTAAGCCACATTTTTCCCTTTGGCTTTGTCTGCCCTACCAAAGATGCAATCCCAGTTCCCCTAAAAGCACGAGGCTCTCACCCTGGTCCTTGGAGACAGCTCACTGTGGGTTGCATTTGGAGCAGCTGAATATGCTTGTATTTCCTGTGCTGTGTGGGACACACAGACTAATCATGTCCTTACAGGAACCCTAAGTAAACCAAGCTGGGGCAGGGAGGGTACAAGACTCTTTTACTCTGAAGAAGACTGATGGCAGAAGATGATGTTGGTATTGTGCAGCAGGTTCCTTTGTGGCAGTAGGATAACACTTGTGATTGCCAGGTGACAGCAGGTACTGCAACTGACACAGCATGCCATGGCATCCTTTCGTCCTCAGCAGCAAGTGGAAGGGGACTCCCTTAAGTCACTTCTTGCCCACACCAGTCCCTTACTACCACGCACATGAACTCATAGGAGCCCATACACATACTGAGGGGTGCATTGCTGCAAGCCATGAAGTGAGCCAGAGGCAATAATGCCTCAAAGAGATCATGCAAACTCACCATGTGTGTCTCTGTCCTTCTCTTTCAGAAACCCAGACAAAGGGATCCAGTTCCTGATCTCCCGAGGCTTCATCCCAGATACCCCCATTGGGGTGGCACACTTCCTGCTCCAGCGGAAGGGCCTCAGCCGCCAGATGATTGGGGAGTTCCTCGGCAACAGCAAGAAGCAGTTCAACAGGGATGTCCTAGAGTAAGTGTAGAAACCTCTTCCCCTCCTCCCTGCACTGTAAAGGAGTTTCGAGCCCACTCTGCTCCTGTCTGCACCAGCAAGACCCCATCCTCTATGTCCCCTCGATCACCACTCCCCAGGAACTTCACCATTCCCACTCTCTACCTGGCATCTCTCAATGGATTTCCCAGCAATGTGTTTCCTCCTTAATATCAGCAGCCCTTTCATTTCAGTCTCTCCTCAGGGGGCTTGTGACCATCTAGCAGGAGCTCAGCACTGTTGGGTGGTAGAAGCAGTGATGCTGGGAGGTTTTGTGGCTGGGAAACTCTGTGACTGGGGTCTTACCTGATCCAGATAAAGCACCTCTGATGTACTTCTGGGAAGTACTAAGAGGCAGAGGAAGAAAAACACCTGTTCCTTGCTGTGAGACCAGCAGCAGGTAGCGAATGGTGGCTCCACACCTGGTTCTCTCTCTGTCCAGTTTTGAGGTGGGTGGACTTTTCATTTTGTCCGCTTGCACTACAGGGATAATAAGAGGAGAGCTGATCCTGTTTGGAAATGCCACTCCTGTTGGAAATGAAAAGCCTGCAAATGTAAGCTTGCTACTAATGGTTTATCATTGCCACTGTGGTCACAGAGCACTGAGGAGCATCCCCACTCCAAAACTCCAGTTGGCTGAGCTATCTCTTTGCTGAATAAGATTTCAGGTTTCCTCCATGCTTCTGTTAGTGGCTGCCTTTGATGGATTCTTCCCTTCAGTTCTCTCACAGTGACTCTCCTGGTTACACAAACCATCCATCTCTCAGCCTATTCCTCTCTCGAGTCCTGCAATTTGGGCTTCAAAAACCAAAACACCAACCTATACTACTTCAGTGCCTGCCTGTTTCTCTGCCTTCCACATTGTAACCAGTGCTAATTTGTCAGACCCCAGCATCAAAGGAGCAGGGTCTGAAGTGCTGGGAAGAAAAACATCTTGCCTATTCTTCTGAGCAATGTCCAAGATGACAGGATTTCTGCAAAGATATGCCTGGGGAAGCAAGATGACCATTTGTTTCCTCCTTGGTCCTAGTGTACTTCAGATGAGGGAAAAGGAGAAGGCAGAGCTATCTGTGTGATAAAAAGGGGACATGAGGAACAGGGGACACTACCCAACCACCTTGAGAACTGTTGCAGTGAAAGCAGGCTGAGATTGCAGCTTTGCACCAGTGAGTGAATGTCAGGGCTGCCATGCAGGCTGATGTGACCTGGGTGGTTGGGAGGCAGCAAGCTCGTTCTGAGACCCTTTCAAGGAATGACCAGCTGGGTCTTGCTTTTATTAGGCAGAAGGACAGTTCTTATTGAGTGCTGTCTTTCCATTAGACAGGAAGTCCTTTGTGCTGGAACCTTTATTATATTCTCCCATCCTCCAAAATGTTGAATTTTGCAGTGGTTTCTCTTGAGCCAAGCCAAAAAGGTACCCTAAATCCAACACACACATCACTTCTACTCCAGGGAAGTACCAGAGGATGCCAGTTGAAGAGCCAAATCCAGGCTCAAATTTCAAAATTCCTGCTGCAATTGCTGCTTATTGCTGCAGGTACCTGACCTTTGGTCCAGCTCTTTTTTTTAATATACTGTATGGGCTGGGTATTGATTTGGCCAGCAGCAAGACACATGTTCTCTCCAGTTTCTTCATGCTGAGAGCTACAATTAAAAGTAATTGCCTCTTTTTCTCCAGCAGGCCGTGTGTGGGCTGCTTTCCCTGACAGATACTCTGCTGAAGTCCAAACCTAGCTTCTGCACAGACAGGGAAATAACACAAGACCAATAGGCTGGCATTTCCTTGTAGTCCTAAATTTGGCATCATCCCTGCAAATGACCATGTTCTTCTGCCCCACATGTGACTACAAACTCTGTGCCAGCAGCTCCTGAGAACAGCCTCTATTGCAAATCTTGATGTCTAACCCCCAGCCTCGATGCTCAGGAGCTGCTATGTTCTGGTTGCTCATCTTTGCATGTTGCAGGAGGTCCATTAAAGCAGGTGGCCCTACTCTGTCATGCTTATTACTCTCAGTTTTCACTGCACCTCTCAGTGTAGCACTCCAAACATTCTATGGAAGAGTGACGCCACCATTCTATTTACAGCTGTCGAAAGCAAGGCTCAAAGATGGGAACTGAGCTGTTGAGGCCGTGTGTACACTGTCATATATTGGACATGAACTTTGTATACATTGACATGTATCAAGCAACTGAGTCTGAATTCGGGGTTTAGACCTGTGTCTGATCTCTCCAGGCAACATCTGATGTTCTTGCACTAACAATCTATGCGGCCATCCCCTCTTCACAATAAATTGCTGATTCGTGTTCCTTCAAGGCAACAATAAAAGTAGACATATAATACACACAAAACGTTCTGAAACAGTAAGGGAAACCACACACATTCAGCTAGCTATGGCTGTACTGTTTGCATGTACTTTCACTCTCTTCCTGTATCAGTTCCGAGCTTGAGGATAGCAATGTTTGCTGGTTTTCATCAGCTGCTTGTAAGAGCTGGCTGGGCAGTGGCTGCACACCCAGCAGTGTGACATGCATGGAAACAACGCATTGCCAGGAGAAATCCTGGCCCAGGATTATCACCCTGGATATTTTTCCTGTCCCTGTTGCAGGAAGAAGAGGGTTGACAGAATAGTACCATATGTTGGCATTTCCAGCACGCTGTTGCACACTATAGTGCTAGTCATGACTTTTGAACCATTTATGTGGGAACAAGAGGCAGCTCAAAGACCTTTTGGCATTTTAGAACTAACAGCTAATCTGGTTCTCATTCCTCATCCAAGTCAAATCAAACTAGCTCAGAAACACTGGTACATGTTGAGAGAATGGACTCTACAAGGGCTGTCTTGCAGTCCCCACATCTACGCACACTTAGAAATCCAGTGGTATTCCCAGCAGGGCATGTGGCAGACAGGATAGCTCCTACAGTAGCTTCTGCACAATATTCCCAATGCCACAGTCATTTCTGTGGCCCAAGTGGGCAGACGAACAGGCCCTGCTAGTCCTGGCAAACTCAAATGCCCAAGCAGGGTGGCCATGAGCAGGCAGTAGTTGTTGGGCAAGCTCTGACTACATGCAGTGAGCAAGCCTTTATGTCTCTGCTCTTTCACATCCCAGACCTGATCCTGGAGTGTTCCTGGCCCATCCTCTCCCTCCCAAAAGTAATTTCAATTATTGATGCCACTTGCTGTGTTAGTTTAGCTTTCGCTCGATGTGAAAACTTGTGCTAGAATTGTGTATTGTAAGCATTGTCTCTGCTGCCGCCAGGTTGAATTAACCCAGCTGCATGAATAAATAATAGGACAGCTTTTAAAACACCTGCAAAAGTGTCAGTCTCCCTTGTGCATTTGGAGGCAGGGCAGAACTGCCCAGGTCACAGACTCCAGACTCAGCTGTAAGTCCAGCTATAAGACTGTGCCCTGCAGACTTCTCTTGGCTTCTGCAGGTACTGAAGCAGTAATGCTGACAAACAGGCAAACCACTGCCTCTTCCTGGAGTCAGGCAACAGAGTTCAGAAGTGTACAGCAGTATTTAATACTGTGGAGATACTCCCTCTTTACTGCTCACCTAAAATTCCAGAGGAAGTGCCATGCTGGTTGCAAAGCCTCTCGCGTATGGGCAGGGAGGTGGGTGAGGGTAAGTGTAGTATGGGGCTTGAAGACTTTGCTGTGCAATTTTGCCTTCCCACGCCGGCTTGCCCAGCATTTAGGTAATGCCCTGAAGTTATATTCTCCTGTCCACCTTCCTACTCTTTCAACCTTTAACTGGTTTTCTTGGAACCCAGAAAAGGTGTCTGGATAGCTCACAAGTAATTCACGAATCATAGAATCATACAGGTTGGAAAAGACCTTTAAGATCCTCAAGTCCAGCGTTACCGAAGGACTGCCAAGGCCACCACTAAACCATGTCACTGACGGCCTCATCTACATGGTTTTTGCACACTTCCAGGGACGGTGATTCCACCACTTCCCTGGGAAGCCTGTTTCAAAGCCTGAACACCCTTTTGGTGAAGAATTTTTTCCTAATATCTAGTCTATAATACACGCTAGCCAGTGGGAGAGATTGGGGGATTATAGTATCTGACTATAACTGGGACACATGCTTTGGTAACACTAAATGGCTCATGCCTGTCTGTTAAGGGAGATGCAGTATGTTGTTTTCTTTTTGCAGAAAAGGCTTCAGTCTTTAAAAGTAGGATTTATCTCACCTATTGTTAGCCACCACCAAGTTTAGTGCCTTCTCTCAATTTACGAATTCCATTAGTTAATGGAGAGACACAGGTCCCTCAGGAGTGTTGGTTTTCTCAATGTGCTGGTTTAGGCTTGTGTCATGGTTTAAGCCCCTCAATAACTCACACAGTCACTCTCTCACTCACTCCCCCCTCTTTCTTCCCCAGTCCTGGGGGAATGGGAAGGAGAATGAAAAGAATGCAACTTCCACAGGTTGAGATAAGAACAGTTTAGTAACTAAGGTATAACACAAACCACTGCTGCTAACACCAATAATAATACAAAAGAAATACAAAGAAAGAGAATACAACTGCTCACCACCCGATATCAACCCAGCCACGCAGTGCACTCCTACCCTTCCGGGTCTCTGTCCTCCGTTTTCCCATCCTGGGCATGACATGCTGTGGTATGGAATAACCTCTTTGGTCAGTTTGGGTCAGGTGTCCTGTCTCTGCTTCCTCCCGGCTCCCCCTCCTCCCTGGCAGAGCATGAGACTCGGAAAGTCCTTGGTCAGACCAAAACACTACCAAACAGTAACTGAAAACATTGGTGTTATCAGCGCTGCTCCCAGGCCCAAAATCAAAACCACAGCACTGCACCAGCTACCAAGAAGGAGAAAAATGACTGCTGCTGCTGAACCCATGACAGCTGGACATGCAGCTTTTAGGTGTTTTATGTTACAGGTGATAAATCCCATCTGTAACCAATCTGAGCATCCTGGAGTGACAACCGTTCTCTTTGATCCAGCATCCCACAGTAAGATCCATCCTCTTCTCCAGGGAATCTGCTTACATAGCCTGCCCTGAAGCCAGTTAGAAGGAGTCACTGGAGACCTACACCAGGGTTTCAATGTCTACCAGTCTAGAGAATACAGCTGTAGAGAGGTAGCCTGGTCCACAAAAGCATTGAGCTGGTACTGAGCAGTTTTATCAAATCTACTTAGCAAGTACTGCAGAAAAATCATCTAGATACCTGGAAAAAGGGGCCCAAGGCATTAACAGATTTTTAATGAAACACGTGATTGTTCTTGCATTCTTTCTTCATTCCTTTCTTTTGTATTACATGCTCAGATATATTGTTTATTTTCCTTTTTGTGCACTCTTCATTCTCTGCTTATTTGCTTTTGTTTTACTTCAGTCATACTTCCCTTTGCTTTAGTTCATTCTTCCCCTCCACCTGTTTCTGACTCAGGAAACTCTTCCATTTATAGTTCATTCATGAACAAGATAATATGAGTGATGCCATGAATGGAGTCAGCTGTGCTGCTGGGACTTTATGGTTTGTGTTCAGGTCGTGGGACTTGGAAGTGCAGAAGTGACTGTTCTGGTGTGTTCACTGCCAGAGGAGAAAGGGGCAGGGATTCAAGCAGAAGAGACATTGTGCTGAGTCGGGGGCTGGCTGGTGTTAGACTGTAAGTTGCTGTTAGACACACTCTCCCTGTGGGTGAGCAGCTCTCCTGTCTGTCAAGTGTGTATTGTCTTCTCTTTCTGTCATGGGAAGTCGGGGAGAGAAAAGCTGCTCTTAGGAGCATAAGTGCAGAGCTGGAAGCCCAGCAAAGCGGCTGTCTCTCAAAGAAGTGTTAGATTCCTCTTGGACTGGCAGAGTGAACTTGATGGGTTAGCCCAAACTAGCCTCCTTTCCTCTTCTCTCTGAGGACATTACAAAGGATCCATGGGGGGCTTGCATTACAAGAGGGTTTGAACGGTGCAGTGCTGCAGCTTGCACTATGGAGCAACAGATAATGATGTGATGAAAACAGGACAGAGGGAAGAACGTGTTAGGCAGTTCTGCCCTCCTGCTGAAAGCAGAGCTGTGGCGCAGATCAAACATGAACAAGAGCAGCTTTCTATTCTAGATTTGCAAAGACTGAACATGTAGCTTGAACCTCTCTAGGTGTGCATGGAAACAGTGGTTTCCCTTGTTCTTTGGGGGACAAGGATTCCCAGCACCCCTTGGAGGGGAAGAATAAGTCTGGGTATAACCCTCCCTTAAGTGGCCAGTGTTTCTGGAGTGGGACCAGCTCTCTGCCTTGCAAGGCAGCTCTGGTGCAAGGCATGGTACACTAGGCAATCTCTTGCTTAAGAAAGAGCGGATGCCCAAGTGAAGAGCAATGTGAACTGCCAACAACACTGGGAGGGCAAGGTGACATGACTTAGCCCAGAAGAAAACAGGCAATACATGTAGTGCAGAACCCCCAGATAGAGAAGACTGGTGTGGGCCATGGTCTCCATTGTGTACAGACTACCCTTACACAGGAAGGGCAGGATTGAGACACCCACCCATGCCCACTGGTGCAAGGAATCAGCAAGTCCTACTCTCTTTTCTTTCTGTGAGCCTCAGTTAACACGTGCGGGGCAGCCTCCTCCCAGGGAGCAATTCTTCTGCAGTCCACCCTAAGCATGGTTCATCTTCGCAATGCTCGCAGGATTAGGGAAGCTGAGAAGAGGGATGGTTTTTATTAGTGTCTTTGTGCCTTGTAGTTTTAAACTTTCCACCTGGCTGCCTCCCCCTGTGCTCCCTCCCTCAGCATGGGCTGCAGGTTCATTACAGACACTTTTAGTTGCAGCCCGGCTCCTGCTTCATTGTCACCTGAGTGGAAAAGTTGGAAAATAGGCCATTACGCTTCAGCAAGCAGATCCCACCGCACATGATACAGCTGCTTCCTGCCTTCACTGAACACTTTCAACACAAGGCTTTCACCATGCTTAGCCCTGTGCTAAATCCTCACAGGTATGATGCCACTATATCCACCCCACTTTGGGGGGGATCTATGCCCTGCACACTATGAGGCATCTTGGCCACCTCTGAGGTAATAGCTGAGAATAATGATGCAACTAGGACTCCACTTTGGTCCTGGCAGGTGGCATGCAATTCTTCGCAGCTGTGGGACGTCTGCCTGCCAAGTGCCTCAGAACAACCAAAGCTTCCCATGTATACAGGTGGCAAAAGAGCCCTCAGACTCCACCACCTTGTTTATGGGGCAGAATGTCAGCACTTTTCCAGCTCACTTTAGCTACATAATCCAAACATCTAAAGTCCTAGTCCTGTGGGTACTGGTCTAAATGCATCTCTGGATGCAGTGTGAGCTCAATTTGTGTGTCTTATTGCAAGTCTGTGGGGAGGAAGGAGTTGAAACAGGAGGAGACTTCATATGGTGATTACTCTGCCCCTGCTTTACTTTCCTTCAGGCATCCTGGTGGTCCTGGAACAGAGGTGTTCTGCTGTTTGTGCAGAAAAGAACTTGGCACCGGTTTTGGCACATGCACATAAGCTGCTGGGTTATTACTTGGATGCAGAGAGCCAGCCGCTCTCAGCTCAACCTTTGTCTTGTACATTGGCAAATCGAGTCCTGGAGAGCAACCCCCCCTTATGCACGTGCTTACATTGCCTTTTACATTGGAGCTCGGGAGGCTGACAGGATCTATGTACTTTTTGCAGTATGCTTGCCAAGATATCCTGTGTCAGCTTCCAGGTTCTCTAGCTTGGAAAGAAAAGACCTCCTTGCTCTGGTTTCAGGAGGTCGCACTGCATTTCCGGGGAGCTCTGGTATAGGCACCACAGTACATTCGGAATGCTAACGCAGGAGCCTGTACAGAAGTCTGAGGTCAGGCAAGGCAGCAAAACTTGTAGCTACCTAGAAGAGTAGCAGAAACACAGCAGCCCCATGGCACAAGGCTCTTTGGCTCTTCCAGTGGTGTTTGCTGTGCCAAATTTACTCACAAAAAAATATCCGGCAGCTGTGATCCACCATTCTTTCTGTCTAGCAGCAGAAAGCAGCAGCATACCTGGTAGTTCCTCTAGGAGCTGTTGACAGAGCACAGGCTTTGTGAAATGCGAGCAAATAAATCAATTGCAAGCCGATGCTGACTTTTCGAGTCAAACTTTCTTCCTAATCTGCCCTTCCTGCCTGGTCAGCTTTTCTCAGGAAGCAGGACAGGGGGCATCCTTCTTTGGATTCCATTCCTTCAGATGGAAGGGAATCCCAGGATTTCATCTTCAGATTTACAAAGCGAACCAGCATCTGTCAATCCATGGAAGAAACTCTCAAACAGAAGCTGTGCATAACTCTTGTAGCAATGCCTGTTTGAGTTTGAAAAGAGCTATAAGCAACTGCCTTGTCCTACTTGTCCTAATAAAGGCTTGATGCTTTCTCTATCAGGGGCATTGACTTTATTATTTGAGGTCTGTACACAAAGGGGAGGATATGTTAGAGCAGCCTGCACGGAGCAGGAAGGATTGATCAGTGAGGGAGGGAGTGAAATATACGCAATTTAATGCTGGTGGATTGGGGTTACTTAGGAGGACTTCAGCAGGTATCACTGGTGTGTGCCAGGACTCTGTTTTCACAGGTCTAGAAGCAGACAATAACAGCAAAATCACTGGGGTCAATGCTGAGAAACATCACACATTGGCAAGTATTAAAAAATAATAACAGAAGTCCAGCTGCAGAGGTGGTTGCAGCTGTGAACACAGTAATGACTAACCACAGAAGAACTTTTCTTGCTATCAAAGATAAATTCCAAGAAGCAGGAAGCCTTGATGTCAACCCAAGGGACATGTGAGTATAAGAGAGAGAAAATAAAAATAACAAAGGAAGGAGGTGGGGGGGAAGTTTTTGCTGTTGCTGGAAACCATTTGTCAGGGTTTCTGCAGTCCACCTCTTGGAGAGGAAGATTTGATGTAAGGTTTCCTGTCAGAGCAGCCCCATTGATTCTCCGCCCTTGCTCCTCAGCAGTTGTTCTGTCATTTTGATTATATGGAGTTTGTGGAGGGACAGAGTCCATGTTTCCTAGTTGAAGTTGTAATGACTCCAACCTTAGGAGATACTGAAGACTCTGTTCAGCCAGAGCTCTTGCTAAGTTATTCTGTGGGTGTCACTTCAGTTAAGCAATGATATTTGAACTCTTGATCAATGAGGGAATGGAGAGATGTCCC
The DNA here is from genome assembly GCA_017639245.1 of Myiopsitta monachus. Taxonomy (NCBI): domain Eukaryota; kingdom Metazoa; phylum Chordata; class Aves; order Psittaciformes; family Psittacidae; genus Myiopsitta; species Myiopsitta monachus. The sequence goes on from CM029920.1 coordinate 76,683,218, forward strand.
TGAGCTTTTGAACCCTGTCCCTCACACAGTTGAGACATCATGCATCAGATTTTCATTCTAGCAAGGCTGCACATGGCACATCCTAGCTCACAAAGTACTTCCCAACAGCCTGCAGCAAACTGCAGCACTCTAGGAAAGATCAACAGACATGTCCCTAGTTTATCACAGAAAGGAAGAAGGAGAAACTGATGACAGCACATCCCTTGATTAGCAGTGGGTTGCTTGGGAAAATTTCCAGATAATCCTAGGAAACGGAAAGATCCAGAATAGAACTAATCCCCTCCTCCTCTATTTTCCCTATACCACTCCTCATACAGTTTCAGACAGCCTGTATTAGGGAAGAATTCCTCCTAACCTCAAATTTGGGGTCAGTTTATCTTTTACAACATGAGAGAACAAACCAAACACAATACAAAGGACGATATAAAGGCGGGGGGAGGGTGGGTGGGAGGAATAGCATTAGCATCCAAGGTATAATGAAGCAGAAAATATGAAGTCCTTGAATTTTTAACACACCGGTAATGTCAAGGTGGTGCTGTACGATTGATGATTAGCAAATTAGTAACTTTGCATTTAAGGAAAGCTTCAAAAATTGGGGTTTTGGCACCTGTTAATTTCTTGGTCTGACAGAATGTCAGCTTTGAGAATTTCTTTATGGGAAAGAATAATGGCAGACAGGAAGGTAAATGGTACATACCAAAGCTAGTGGAGAGTAGATTAATTCAATATCTTTGTTAAGGCAATAATAACAGGTTTTCCAGACAAGGGACATGCAGAAGGTAATTTTAGACTTCACCAAAGCATTTGACGTGAGAAATTGTTAGTTGAGAGTGGAAGGGGTAGAAATTAGCAGAGGAATCATAAACAGGGGAGAGAATTGCCTGATGCAGACATTAGTGCCTACATACTCTGCTGCAATGGGAAGCTGGGCCTAAGGGAGGCTATGAGCAGAGTTTTGTGAGTCTAGGCTTTTGATTAATGATTGCAGTAATGACCTGGACACAAAAGTAGGAATATGCTAACAAAATGTGCTGAAGCCACATGGGGAAGGTGCTGTCATTACAAATAACCAAAATTTCAGGCAGTTACAATACGAACTAGACTATTTGACTAATATAGAGAGCAAGAACTGAAGTGGTAGGTTGTGGAGACTAATGGTAGGACTTCTATAAGCTGAGAATGTTCAGGTGAGAAGCAAGAGAGGTGGCATCCCTTCTTGGGGTATCTAAATTGGCTGTCAATTACCAGTGTGCAATGCATCACCATGAAAGGGAAGTTGATGGTACCAGATGTATGAGGTGAAGGATCTCTAGCAGATAACAGGGAAGCATGGCACTGAAGTATGTTGGAAATTAAAAAGGTTGTGTGGAATTGGTAGAAATGTGTAAATGAATAGGGGCTTATACAGAATTAATTGGTAGGGGACTCCTGGTGTTTGACTACATCGACAGAGTTTTACCCAGCCTTGATGTTACAAGCCAGCAGATGTTGCAATGTTATTTCTATACAACAGCTTCCATTTCCTATTTTCTCTGAGCTGGCTCTGGTCTTTAAAGACATAATGAATGTTGTTGCTGCAGTGGTTGAGTGGGAGTGAAGAGTGCTGTGAAAGTATGGGCTGCAGATGGGGATGTATAGTGGACAGAATGGAAGATGAGAACAAGTGCAGGAACAGCCCAGTGAGTAGAGATAAGAGAAAGATAGATAAGCAAGGAGTGACCAAGTGCATGTGCTGAGTGGAAGGGAGGAATGGACAATGTGAGAAGGATTACCAGATGATAGGAAAGGCAAAAGTAGATGATCTAAATCTAGGTTGATATTGGTATCGATATAGAATTCTAAATATCTGCATCTATACAGATAAGTATCAATACATACACATATACTTCATATATATCATTCCTGTGCATGGTATGATATGATATATGTATATATGATGGTGTACACACACACATACATATATATCTATATATATTTAGACACAAGAATTGCTTGCCTGCTGTGGAATGCAAGAATCACTTGTCTGAAATTACTACCCATTATACGTGTGACCTGGGCAGTGTAGTGATGGCTCAGGGCCTTTCCCATGGTATTTCCCTTGGGAACTGAGCCTTGGCACCTCAGTGAACAAACTTGCATAGCATCCTCTGTGGGAGGAGGTACTGATGAAGGCTGTGTCCCTCTCCCACAGCTGCGTGGTGGATGAGATGGACTTCTCAGGCATGGAGCTGGATGAAGCCCTGCGGAAATTCCAGGCCCATATCCGTGTGCAGGGGGAGGCACAGAAGGTGGAGCGGCTCATTGAGGCTTTCAGGTAAGAATCAACAGAATGAGCCCTGCAGCCCCACTGCTGCAACCAGGTGGAAGCAGAGAACACACCCTAGGCAGAAAGCATGCAGCAGCCATGGAATGAATGGCCAGGGACCTCCCTTCCAGAGAAGGTGATCACAGAGGAGCTTTTGTCCTTGTCAGATGTTCCATGACATAAAGGGCACAAAAGGCTGAAATAAAGCCAGTCCTGACATGTCTGCCAGCAAGGGACTCCCTGTTCATTGGCAACTCACAGGAAGAGCAGTACTGGGGGTTGCAGAGATGCTATGCTGCTGCCTTGGCACATACAAAGGAGTGCTTTGCCCTTAGCAATGCAGGCTGGAGTAGGCAGCTCCTATATTACCCTTACATAGTGATACCAGCCTGAATAGTCCTCTCTAGTCTCACTTGCCTTTTTGGCTCCTGAGAACAAGAAGGCTGAAGTTTCAGTGGCCTACTTCAGCTGTGGTGGATAAATTTGCTTGAGAGAGAAGTTTGTTCCTTCTCATTTGTGTGAGAGGTGGAGTGAAAGCAGCTTGATCCACTTGTGAGGAAGCTGTTGCCACCCTGGAGCAGAGGACTCCCATGTTCCATGTTAAGTGTGTGCATCCCTCCTTCTGCAGCCAGAGGTACTGCATGTGTAACCCGGATGTGGTCCAGCAATTTCACAACCCGGACACCATCTTCATCTTGGCCTTCGCAATCATCCTCCTCAATACAGACATGTACAGCCCCAACATCAAGCCTGATAGGAAGATGATGCTGGAGGACTTCATTCGCAATCTCAGAGGTGAGAGTCCTACTTTGGGTTTTTTGCTCTCTTGCTGCTCAAAACTCTGCCGTAGGTGAAGGCAGCAAAACTAAAGTGGAGCTGCCTTTCTCTAGGGCTTCTACTGCTCCCTGTGAGCCAGACATATAGGGCCCTTTGAGATGTCTTGGGGGATGCTGGGCAAGAGGAAAATGTAAGCTTTGTTTTCTGCAGAAAGCTGTCCAGTCTTATCAGAAACCAACCATTTTCCTTGAGAGATGGTTTCATCTTTTAATAGATCTCACTGCTTGGAAGCAGTCCATTGTATTACATTTTCCTATTGTTCAGATCCATCCTTCTTAGACCCTGCTGGATTGTGCTAAACAAGCCATTCCTCTCCTTGCAGCTTTGAATGCACAAACACATTTTCCTTCTATTCAGGCTAAATCTTCCCCTTCTTAATTGCTTGCAATTACTTATAGTAACTGTAGTCATGACAGAGCTCAAGCATACATTACCTCTTCGCAATTTCTGATACATCAGTTCCCCAAATCAATTTTGTTCTGGTTTTCAAGGTCAGTCCCTTCCATCCTGGTAATAGGTTTCTAAAAGCACTTTTTCAGATGTGGTCACAACATACTCATATATAGAGCCACTGCCTCCTGCTTATTTTCAGATCTGCTAATGCAGCTTAGTATTGTTTGGCCTTTTTTACATCACGTCTAGACAAACTGTTGTCTGATTCCCCAGCCATGTTCACTCCTAGGTCAGTCATCTTCCAAGTGTCTCTTCCTGCACATCTGCAGCTCCCTCAAAGTTTTCCCAGTATAAATCCCTGTCTAGATTTTGAATTTCTGTGGGTTCCTTTGACCTGGTTCTTTGTCCTGACTGCTGTTCAGAACGTGCTGTCTCAGCCTCCCCCACCTTCCCCAGTTTGTAATCCACTTCATATTAGTATAATGAGGCCCCTTTTCAAGTTATTTCCTGAAATACTGAATAGCGCTGATACCTGACATCATCCCCTCCCCTTTGCTATTACAGCTGATAGCATTAACTGAAAAGGGTTTTTTTATGTTAACTTACACTTAGAGTTGCTTGAAAATCTGCCAGTTCACATCACAATTAATTCAGCCAACGTCAGGATCACTCGCTTCCAGTGTGTAACACACCACAACTCACTAGAGAGGGTGAATGTTACCCCATTACAGACAAAGGGAGGCATATCATTCCAGACTCACCTAAAGGCCAGCACCCAGGTCAGTATTTTCACCAGCCTGTGTTTGGAAACAGACAGAATATTCAGGTTACATTTGCAAGGACGTGGATGAGGGAGCCAGGAGATAATAATGCCTCTCCATTCCTAAGCAGTTCCTCACCGGTATCACTCAGGGTAGTACGTCTCAAACGAGGGAGCTGGAGGGAAAGCTGAGAAAATAAATATAAAATGAGTGGAGGACTGGAGTTCAGAGGAAAACCTGGCAGTTCAATTTGTGGTGCTTGGCTCAGGGAAAGGTGAAAGAAAACTTTTCTGCCAGGCTCTGCAAGCATTAGGCAGCAAAATTTGGAGAATTATCTAAGGAGATATAAAAGAGGAAAGGACGAGGCCAAAAGAGAGATATCACAGACAGCGTAACAGAAAAGTATTACTCTTAGGAGACATCACAGAAGGACAGTGAAGGCCACCAAGCAAAGAGGAGAGCTGATGCTTGCATTGGCAGGAGGAGCAGCTGAATCCCATCATAGATCTCCTCCACATCTAGCACTTCTGATGATACAAAATCAATGCAGGGGTTGCTGCTAAGTGGCCCAAGATATATGAATGTGAAATTGTGGCTATAAAACCTTAGGGAATGCATGGAAAGGAGCCACCATGCAGAGCAGAGGAATAATGAAATCTTCTGCATTGGCCTTAGAGATGTCAGTCTCTTCTGCTGGTGTATTAGGTGTGTTAGAACAAGAAAGAAGACAGCCTAAAGTGAAGTATTCCTCTTTCCCTTCAGCCTTCACAGCACTCCGCAGTGCAAAGGCAGTAGCCAGTTCTTCCCTTCCCTTTTCTCCCTGCCTAGCCTCCCAACAATTTCTGTGTTTGGCAGGGGTGGACGATGGTGCCGACATCCCACGGGAGCTGGTGGTGGGGATCTATGAGAGGATCCAGCAGAAAGAGCTAAAATCCAATGAGGACCATGTGACTTATGTCACCAAAGTGGAGAAGTCCATAGTTGGAATGAAAACGGTGAGCCACCTACAACCTTGCTGGCACCCACTCACCCCTCTCACCCTGCCTCCCTCCCTGCCCTCTTTTCTGCCTTTTTCCTCTATGCCCCTGCTCCTCTTCTGTAATACTTTCCTTGCTTGTCTTGATGGATTCACTCCTTCTTCTCCAAACACTTTCGTCCTCTCTCTCTCATTCTTTCCTAATTTTGGGTGATCTTCTCAGCCACAGTTTACAGTATCTGGTGCAGTAATTGTTTGCCCAAAAATTACACTGCAGGTCCTGCCTGCCAATGCAGGTCCTGCCTGCCAATGCTCCAGTGACAGTTCTGCAGTGTTTCAAACTTTTAGACCTTGTGAGGGTGTAGAAAGAGGAAGGCAGAGTGATAGAAAACAATTTCACCCATCTGTCTCTAAAGAGTTCCCTAAGGATGCTGGAGGTAAGAGATCCCCAAATGCAGACAGCTTCTTTAACAGCAACTGAGGTGTAATGCAAAAACATACATACTGTTCAGCCAAAATGAGCAGAATAATTTCTCAAAGCCCATGAAACCTTCAGATGTCCAGTGGATTGAGAGGTTGAGCAGTCACCTACTGACTGGAAGCCACAAGTGTGGAAAGATACGATGTCTGAGCAAGAGGGATTACCTATAGCCTGTCTCACTCCTCAGATTTATCCAGATCACAAAGGCATAGCTCTCTGCTATTGCACCAGCAGGAAAAGTGATGGTGAGGAGTGGTGGTGAGAGTGGGCAGAACTGGCTTGTACTGCTGTCACTGGACAGGGTTGCACCAGCTGAAGGTGGGGGAGACCCACAGTGGTACCTCCCTCAGCCTCTGCATGCTCTTGTGGGTCTTCTGCAGGTTCTGTCTGTGCCCCATCGACGCCTGGTCTGCTGCAGCCGCTTATACGAAGTGACTGATGTGAACAAAGTGCAGAAGCAGGCAGCTCACCAGAGGGAAGTTTTTCTCTTCAATGACCTGCTGGTGGTGAGTGGCATTTAGGCACTGCGGTGATAAAACTCCCCCTCAGTTCTATAAAGAAACCTAAAAGCAGTCCACAACATCCATTTGTCCCCTGTCCTAGGGACAGACCATCTCCTGGACCGTCAATACTGTAAGACACAGCTCTGGATCCTTCACTGTTAAAAACCTGCTAAATCTAAAGCTCTTCTAACCCTTTAAAAAACAGTCACTTCCCACAGCCATCCCAGCGATGTCACTGCTCTCTCTCATGCCTTTGCCAGCAGGAAGATTCATTTCATTTCTTTGTCTGTTTGTACCATAGTAGACAGAGCCCTCCCATGCACTTTAAATCTTCCCTGCCAAGCACTTTAAAACCACTGCCTTCTAACACTGCAAAGGCTGTAGGAACTAGATATTACTTACTGCAGCACCAAATGTGTATAGTACTTTTAAACCTTGCAGCTGAGTTCAGACAGGTAAAAGGGAGGGCAGAGTTACACTGAGACTGGGAGGAGGCCAAACAAGATGGCACTTCTGCTGAATTTAATGGCAAAATGAAACTCTAGGTGTTGTAAATGTAAGGCTAACCCCAAGCCCTCTTGTAGGAGCAGAGGACAAGAGAACTTCCTGCACTTATTTCTCTGCATTCACTTGTACCCTTGTGAACCTGGGGAGAGGGTCTGCTCCTTGCTATCTGATAAATCAGATCCATAAGAACTAGTGCTGAGGGAATGAGGGCAGCAGAGCATTCACATACGCTCTTGTTCCCAGCGGTAAGGTATTTCTGACAGGCTTCCTTTCGCCTTTTGATCTGGCCCTTGGTGAAGAGAATTACCCTTGCAAAGTCAGAAATGTGGCATCAGAAAGCCAGCCCCTCTGGGAGACAGGGAGCTGCGTGGGCCCCAGGGCTATCTATGCATGCCAGATTTCAGAAGTGTTCTTACAAGTGCAGTATGCCAGGCAGCTTTCTGGGCAAGGAGCCTGTCACTCACCCAGCATTACTCCTATGCATAATTAACAGAGCTTGCAGAAAGCTTTCTTACTTTGAGCAGGCTGCATTGTTCTTGCCTCACTGTTCACCAGTACCTTGCCCAGTGATGCATCTCTCCGTCTAACAGATCCTCAAGCTTTGCCCCAAGAAGAAAAGCTCCTCAACGTACACATTTTGCAAGTCGGTCGGCCTCCTAGGGATGCAGTTCCATCTCTTTGAGAATGAATGTAAGTCCACTGCTTATGGGTTGCTTGGAGGGGTTTGGCAGGGAAAAGGAATAGAAGGGAGGGGGCTGTGTAACCCAGTGTGAGTTTGCATCAGAAGAGAGATTCTATCAGGGTTAAAAGTGGAGGGGAGAAAACTGAGGCTTGGTGCTGAAGGGATCACTGCGAAGGTACAGTGTGACGAGAAGAGCCTCCTTGTAACTCTCAGTAGGTCTGAGCTCCTGCAGAAGGGATGAACTAAAGCTTATTGAAGGACCTGTCTGTCATGGTGGCAGGGAGAGCACTAGTGGGAAGGAATGAAGGAATCAATCTCTAGATACATCTCAGTGAGTTCTTAGAAACCAACAGGTGCCTAAGGTGTAGGTTCTCCACCTACAGGTGGAGAACCTCGTTGACAAAACTGCTGCTTCCAGCTTTATCCTCTCTCCCTTCATGCCCAAAGTCACAACTCCCACCTCTACATTTGACATTGATAAAGGCTCAGGTGCTGCTGCCGCCTCCCCACACTGTGCCATGCTGTGCTGTGCTGAAAGCTTCCCAAGACAGAACCAGAGTCCTTGGAAAAGCACCCACCAAAGCATGGCGAGAGGCCAGCCCTAGTCAGCCTGACCTTGATGGACTGGGAATATAGCCATGATGTGTCATGATTGAAGCTAGTTGTGCGGTGGAGGAGTTCCAGAAACAGACAGGCTTCCTGCTGGTGCAGGCATAGGGGCTGGGGATTTTGTGAGGAGCTATAGAACATGCAGCAAGGAAGGAAGACTGTAGCAGCTCTGTGGCTATACCAAGTTTTTTACATCCTCCCTCTACCTTATTGGCAGCATGAATTGTTCTCTCAGCACTGTATCCTCTGCAGCATGCAGGGTCTCTCACATCCCTACATATACAAGAGTCATTTATAACTGAGCATCCCTGGGCACCACCACAGCAGGGGTCAGCTTTTGGGGGCATCATGGCTATCCTGGGAATGCCCAAGGATCTTCTGGCAAAGGCATCCTGTCATGTATCCCCTTCAGGAACAGAAAAGCAGATGTCCTAAAGAGCTTGTCACAGGTTAGAGAGACACAGGGTGGAAAAAGGGTCCTCAGACACAAACCGGGGGAGCTGAGGGCTGGCAGCAAATAGCAGGTTGGTCCTTTGGCTGGTGTGGTAAATATTGATAAAGGAAGAGCATGGGGAAGGTGGAGGAGGAAAGAAAGCAGGACAGGAGAAGAAAGAAATTAAATGTAGAGAAAGGTGAGAGGGAAGGAGAAAATGGGTTGAAACCACTGGCCATTGGTTGAAAGGCAGAGGAAGTCCAGTCTCAAGCGTAGCAAGTTCTCTACATGCTCTTGTTCTGCTGCTTCCATTGGCTGAATCTCCAGCCACCACCTCCCTGTACTCAACCTGATCTTTAAAACACAAGGCCTTTTTCTTTGATATTTCACTCTCTGGGCATATCCTTTCATTTACATTCCCATGTGTTTTGCCTGTTGGGGAGTGCTAAGCAGAGACCTACAAACCCACATCTTTCTCTTTACCATTCTCTCTGCATAGCACAGTGAGTTCCGCCTCCATGCTGTGCTAACATCCCTGCCATGTTCTCTGATGGTGGAAGCAGAGACTGGGGAGAAGTCGTGCCTCTGTGGATGTTAATGGATGTTCTGGCTATGACTCCAGGAGACAACTTCTGCTGCATCTCCCACAGGAGAAGAAGTGCTGTTGGCCTCCAATATATACTGTTTACTCCTCCACAGATTTAGAAGGGCTTTACAGTTCTACCTTTGTGCTCAGGTTCCTAGAGCCAGTGTTGCACAAGTGTAACTAAGAGCTGGTTTGGGCAGTTCTGTGGTGCTGGTGGCACTTGCCTTGTTGCTGCAGGTTGGCCAGTCTGTTCCCTTGGAAGGCTGCAATGCTGCAGGCTCTCAACCTGCAGTGGGACAAACTTTAGGTGTGCCATTCCCTGGGACTCATGCTGGAAACTCTGTCTTGCGGAGGTACCAAAGCAATCAAATACTCCAGCAAGAATGCCTAACACCTCTTTATTTTTCTGACACACCTTTTTTTACAGATTACCCCCATGGCATCACACTGGTGACTCCAGTTTCAGGCTCAGAGAAGAAACAGGTACTACACTTCTGTGCTCTGGGTGCTGAGGAAATGCAGAAGTTTGTGGAAGACCTCAAAGAGTCAATAGCAGAAGTGACAGAGCTGGAGCAGATACGAATTGAATGTAAGGGCCTCTGACACAATTCACACTCCAATGCCATCACACTGCATGAGTCTACAAGGGAGGAAGGGTAAAGGAAACACGTTCTTCAGGAACAGGGGCAAAGAGGATGTGTAGCACAAGTCTGCACAAGACTTCTGTTCATTGATACTGCTAAAAAGCAGTCAGGCTCTGTGACCACCCACCAGCAGGAGAAATGGAAGAACTTAACTACTTATGATGCTTATGAAACAGGGTGAATGATACAGTGGCTTGGACTAGTGAATCTTAGACTGTCAGACCCAGAAGGCTCTTCTCCATTCCATACTCCTTTGACTCTGCAAATATGGTTACTAGATAGCTGAAAAGAACGAGACAGGTCTGGTAGCCTTAGCAGAGTTGTCCTGCGGTACAGGATGTCTAGGGGACAAGCAGTCTGTACTTTGTCTCTCTGTGGTCTGTCCTACACAGATTAGATATTCATGTAGCCTTCACTGGCTTTTCCATGAATAAACTGGTGAGTTGAAGTAGCTCAGCATCGGTGGTCTCATCTGTGCAACCTACTCAGTATAAATGCAGGTCATACATAGAGGGTTGTGTGGAGATACGTAAGTTCCTCCACATGTCAAGTCCTCTCCAGTTTCTGGGTTTTTTTTTCTTGGCTGTTCCTCTCTCTTTCCCTTCTTGACACTCTCTTGTAATTTTCTTCCATTAATTCTCCTTACTGACTTCCCATATTGCTCCTTCAATATACTGGTGTCCTCTCCATTCTTCTCCTTGTAAGCTTTTATATATTTGTCTTGCAGGGGAGCTGGAGAAACAGCAAGGGGCAAAGACTCTCTCATTAAGGACCAATGGAGCCCAGATGGAACTGCAGTCTAAGCAAGGCTCACCAACAGGTAAGAGGACACCCAACTTTTCATGGTTAAGCAGTGATGCCTTTGCAGAGAGGCTTCACTGGTGGAGCATAGGTAACTGCTGAAGAACCTGGGCCACTTTTTCTTCCCTGAACTAACGCGACACAGTAGCTGCATTACTGACTTCCTCCAGCCTCTATACCAACACTTTGGACCAGCCTCTTTCTATCGCAGGCTTTGTGTCCATTCGTGCCCTGGCTTTTATGCCAACAAAAAGCAAGTTCAGACACGAGTGGCTACCAACTCACTGGAATGGCACTGAGATCAGGACCTAAGGACAGAATCGGGAAGGGGCCTCGTCTGCCCCCGCTAAGCAGCTATCAGGTTGCAAGAGGGTCTGGATTTGTTCATGCAGTCAAGAGCCTTGTTTGGCCATGCACCTCTCCTTTTAGCTTTGCAGTGCACAGTATGAGGGCCAATACAGACCTCATGAGTGAAATTTGTTTTCTTTCAAAGGCAAGAAGGATTTGGGAGAGAAGGTCTCGGACAGCACAGTGGAGGTAAGTAGAGTGCAGAGCAGCTGAGGTAAGTAATTTTCTCTCACTTCAGCTCTTCTCACATTCTCTGTTGTTTCTTTTCTCAGGTTTTAATCAATGCCTCCCCAGCCAGACTGACAATTTTACCAATTTCCAGAGATACAATTAAAAGTTACTGCTAGGACGGGTAATACAACTTTCAAATCCAAACTAAACTTCAAAGCATTTTCAATCCGTTTTTATAACTGTAACATCCCTCATGGACCAAGCTCCCAAACGCTGTAGACTAACCCACCCCACTGCTTTTGGGGAGACTGAGAACCCCACTAAAGACTTCCCTGACATGCTAACTCCATGCAGCATCACATGCAAATTCCCCGCAGCCCAGCTTTCCTGCACAATCTCTGCAGCTCTGTCTCTCCATCCCCCCTTGAAGGGGATTAAGCATGGCCTTTGTATACCAGAGACTTCCCCTAGAGCTTCACCTTCCTAGGTAGGGAGCTTGGCTGTCCTGTGTACTTCTACCTTTGCAGGGATGTCTAGCATCCAGTGGGTTGCCTGTTTCTTCACAGGCACCCATACTTCCATTGCCTGTGAGGAAACAGGAAAATGTGATCTTCACAACTGAAAATCTTGTCTATTGCTTCCTACTCTGCTCTGTCTGGAATATTACCGTTGTCCTGAATTTGCCCTTTTCCAGGGTAGTTCATTTCTCTCTTGTCATAGTATATTCACTTGAAGATTTCAGCTTCTCTGTGGGGAGTGGGTGCTGCTTCTTTTCCCTGAAGAGTATCCCATTTCCCTGCAGACACCCCCTTCCTGGGAAAGGTGCCTCTCCCAGCCAATTTCCTATTCCTGTTGGGAGGAGTGTTTCCTCATGGAGAATGGCTTCCATGTATCCTAATGTCAGTAGCACATCATGGCCCAGCAATCAGTTTTTCCTACAGGATGTTCCACTGCCTGAATAAATATCAGCACAATATTATGTCCTGCTGTACAGTGACTCTGAGCAACCTCCATGCTTTCTCCAGCACGGTGGGAAGCTTGCCCACTCCACAGCTTCTCCTTCCCAGTTGTTGGCATGGCTGCCCAATGTGCCTGACCACCAGAGCACCCCCGCTATCTCATCTGCCTGTCTGCTGTATCCCTGCCTACCTGGAAGTGCCATGCAAACCTGCAGGCATTTGTTTTCTACCAGGGTTTGTCACTTGGCTGACATTCTGTTTTGAGCCAGCAACTTTGCTCTGGTTTGGGGTTTCCATCAGCCCATATCCTTGCCAGGAAGAGCTATAACTTCATCCACCATTTGGGAAGCATCATTGTCCTGCTGTGCTTCCCTCTCTAGGGACCTCCAGTCTAGCCCAGCTCCTCTGTTTCAAACTGGGCTCAGTGAGCTCCCTTATGTGAATCCATTATCAATCTGTGAGGATCCTGATGACCTCCTGCTTCCCTTCCCCCTTTCAGCTGCCCAAGTAATACTCTGCCAGCAGAGGAGCATTTCCATTTCTTTGAGATTATCTAATCTGCTGCCATTTCATCATGAATTTCTTTTATCATCGTATGAGCTAGAAGGGCATTTTTTCCTTTCCTTTTTCCTTTTTTTTTTTGTTTGAAAATCATTTCCTTTCACTGACAAACCATCAAATGGATCGGAGGGAGCTGCTGTTTGCTAGAAAATGTCAGGTTTCTGCTTTTTCCTTTGTAAACAGATTAGCCAGTCATGTGGTGTACCTTCCGATTCAGAAAGGCAGGGAGCTGGGAAAGGCTTGAGTCTCTCTGTCTGCCCCTATCTCAGATTCAGCTACTGTCATTTTGCTGAAATGTACAGCCTTTATTATCTGAACCCTCACTGTCTGGTTCCCCTCTCCTTTTTGCTGGTGGGGACAAGGGCATGACCTCCAAGGTCTGTTCATTACCATGAGAATTCATGGAACTAGAGTTGATTTGCGTTCCCTGTTTGGATAATCAAAATTGCACTGGTTTTGAGATCCCCGGCCCTGATGCCTTTGACACAATGGAAAGGACAGGGGCGCTTAGGCCTAGATGGGGATGATGGGGCTACTGGGGAGTTCTGTGCAGCTGGGGGTTGTGTCTGTTCTGGTTTGGTTTTGGAGGGAGGGTTTAATGCACGTAAAGCCGACCGGTGGCGGGGGCTCAGGGCAGCCAGTAGCAGCAGATGGGAAAAGTCTTGTAACATTTAATGCTTCTTTGGCTGTTTCTAAACTAGGTGTCAATTCACAACAGGCTTCAAACGTACCAGCACAACTCCGCCCTGGGGCCCGAGAGTGGAATGCAGCCCAGCACGCATCTTAACATGCCACGGGAGCGGCTGGAGACAGCTCTGGTGCCCTCGCACCCCGCCTCGACGGGAACACTTGTACAGTGCCAGCAGATTGTCAAAGTCATTGTCCTGGACAAGCCGTGCCTCGCTCGGATGGAGCCGGCCCTCAACCAGACTCTGACACGCTACGTCACCTCTGATTCCTGCACCTCCACCCCCTGGCGTGGTGTGGGCAGTGGGCTCCCGGGGACCCCCATGAAGCTGGTCCATCAGCCTCCCCTCCCACCTCCACCACCTCCCTACAACCACCCTCACCAGTATTGCCCCCCAGGCTCCCTGCTTCAGAGGCGCAGGTACTCCAGTGGCTCGCGCAGCCTCGTGTAGCCGCACCACCAGCACCAGAACAGCACAGACTTCCCTGCTTCCCTTCCCTACACCCCCCCCGGGGACCCTTTCTGCCTACAGAGATCTAGTTTGTGATTTATTTTTTAGTAAAAGAAGAAGAAAAGAAGAAAAAAAAGTAAAAAGAACAGCCGACTGACCTAACTGTTGCCCTGCCTCCCCTCAAGGTGATGCTAATTGTGAGGAGCCATCTGTAGAAACTGCCAACCTACATGCTCACACATCCTCACACCCTCCCGTGCTCGTGCCGTTCCCTTGTAGCACTTTGCTGCTCTGCTCCTGAGAGCATTGATGACCTGCTGCTTTCTAGGCACTGTGTCTTCCATTTGCTACTCCTCAACCTCTTCCCCTGCCTTGCATTTAACCGGCCATAGGTTTGTACCCTCCCCAAAACTTTGCCAGCCTCGGAGAGAAACAGACTCACCTGTGACAAGGACCGGCCTTGGAGCACTCCTGGGGATGGAGTTCCCCCTGCCACCACCGCTGCCACCTGCTAAGCTGGAGCTGAGAACTTGTACCACTTGCTATGCTTTCTTCTCACTGCTCTTCAAATACTCAACCCTTGCAGCAGCCAGTTCCAAGCAAAGGAGTGCACGAGTGGAAGAAAGCTCGAGAGGAGGAGAGACTGTCCTGAGCTGCAGTGCAGCGTGAAGATGGCCTCACTCTGAACACCAAAACTCTTTCTGTTGTTATATTGGAGCATTGTATCAGAGACCTCTGCTGAGACCTAGCAGACCTCATCACATGTAAATACACTTGTATGGTAGCATATGTATGGCGCATGCTTACTAAAGGAAACACCAAGCAGTTCTGAGGGAGCAGAAGGGGTGAAGCCCAGGGATCTTTCCTGGAATGGTTGAGTACTTGTCCAAAGAGATGGCACCAAGAGGTGCCCTCCCACCTCACACACACACACACACAAAGCTTGTCTCTCTAGCATAAAACAGACCCACCTCTGCTTTCCTCCTTCTGGCTGGTTTTGTGTTTCCTGCCCACCTGCTTTTTTCTATTCTGAAAGCAAATCCAAGTGTTTTGTTCACTTTCTGGGGTAGATGTTCCCTCCCGTGTTAGAGGGAAGGGGCTTTTTGGAGGCCACCCATGTGAGATCCCATCTGTACCTCTTGCCTGACTGTACTCTTTCCCCCATCAGCCCTTCCTATAGGAAAGCTGCCTGGATACGAGACTCCAAGGCCTTTTCTCCTCTCTGCCTCCCTATCCTTCCCTATCCCAGCTTCAAAGTAAGGGGAGGGGTAGATCCTGAGATAGACATGACAGCTCTGGTTTATTGGGGACATTGATGTGAAGGAAGACGGCATTAAAAATGGGCTATGGATGTATTTTTAGGAAGCAATAGGGAGGGGAAGTTATTAATTATCTTAAAGGCTTTGGTCTTACTCACTCTATCTCCCTTTGAGGCTTAGGAAGATCAACTTCAGGATTTTAAAATAGGGCAGAACGCCTTTTAGGGCCTTTATTTTTATTTCATTTTAAGAGGGAAAGAAAGAAATGTTCTTCCTTCCTGTGCCAGGCTGAGATGTGAGCACTGAGTGCTGATGACAGCCATTGGGTGAGGAGGGGCAGGAGTTTTTGGCAGTGGTGGGGATGTGCAGAATATCAGGGAAAGGGGAACAGTGAAGACAGATGCAGGAAACTCTTTTTTACCTTGCAGGGTAAAATCCACAAAGCGATTTCCATAGGGATTGCACCAGTATGCTCACCTCTGGCACTATTGCCAGTGACAAAACCCACAGTGCGTCAGGGACTGTCTCCCCCCAGTGCCCTTTGGATGTCTGCTGGCCCTGCTGAAATGTTAGATGAAAGAGTTCATATATTTAACCTGGACATAAGCCCAGCTGGGGTTAGGGAAGTGGACAGGGGCTGGGGTGAAGGGTCCCATGTTCTTGGCCAGCTCTCCAGGGCAGGAGCCTGCTCTCTTCCAGGTCTGCTTATTTCTGAGCCTGACCCAGGTGTGCCAGCAGGTCTAAGTTGTTTTCTTAGCTGTGTGGAGCAGGGCAGTAGGCTCCTGCTTTCATAAGCAATAGCAAATGAACTGAAAAGGAACAGGCACAGCCTCAGGGAGCACTGCAGAAGCAGAAGACAGACAAAAATGCAAGAAAAGCCTGAACAAAAGTCCAGTTTCCTTCCAGACCAGAGAAGCTTTCTTCTATCCAGCCCCTCAGGGCAGTGAGGGTGCCCCGCATCCCACATCCGGGCCCAGAGGGAGGTCCTCACCCCCAGCCAGGGTTCAGCCCCTCACTCCAGCCAGATGTGAGGCACAGCTGGCGTGATCTGGCTCCCTCCAGGGTGACGCACCGTCTCATCATGCAGCCCAGATCTCATCCGACCTGCCCAGAGCTTCCTGGGAAGGCATACGTGTGCCATCTGCCGTTGTCCAGTCAGTGTAGTGTATAGCCGCCATTTTATGTTGCCCACTGCTGCAGTGGAAGGGGTGGTATCCAGGAGGAGATTTACAGTAAGGTAGTATTATGACACTTTCTGTCTATGGCTGGCACTGCCCTCCCTTCTCAGTGGTTACTTCGCCACCTGAGAGGAATGGCAGTACTTGTTCGTTTGGTTTTTGCCAAGAGTGCAGTGAGCCACTGAATGTCTGTGTGCGTGTGTTAAAATAAATAAATTAGATTTTACTTGACATTTAACACAAAGTGACAACAACAGAACCTGACGGTTCTTGATGGAATATTTTTTTAGATAAAATATTTATGACAATGCCTATGAAGTTCCTACAGGAGAGGTTTGCTGCTTTAATAATTGACTGGGAGAGCTGCAAGAATTTAAGGAAGAAATAAGGAAGCTTCCATGAGACTCCCTTCAGTGTGCTGGATGAAGGGTGGAAGCGATTTAAATGAAGTGCTGAGATGCACAGCAGTCTCTCAGGGCAAGTTGGCTCCATTTCCCTGACCTTGTAAAGGCTAATGCTGGCCTTGAGCTTTGGACAGAGAAGCAAATGTAGGTAATACTTGCTGTCTTCTAGCCTGCTGGCTACAACGTCTTCTGTTGGGTTCAGCTAGGGAGACACGAAACTACTCCGCTCCAGGTTGTTGTGCAACAGGTTGCTGTAAATTCTACTGTGTAGCTGAGCCCTTCGGACTTCACTTCTAAGTACAGATATTTTTTTTCCTTTGAAGGTTGGTCTTGAAGGATGACAAGCACTTTAAAGCATGTCTACACCTCATCTGATCTATTGTACTGTCTGCTCCCACAGCCCTCCCCCACGCAAGAGAGACACACAGACTGAACGTAGCTGAAGTATAGTGCATAGATACCCTTGCACACAGGCTGATCCTTGACAGGGTGCAGGGTGCAGGCTAGAAGGAGCGTGTCAGTGACAACCTAATGAAGGACAAAATACGTACCAGAGCTTGCCTGGAGGGACCAGTCCAAAGAAAAATCACCAGCCCTTGACAGCAGTGATTCTGCTCATGAACCTTACATAATCTTTCAGGTGGAGGCATCAGGCAGGAAGCTGCTGCAGAGATTAAATCAACGCTAATAACCAGTGTCTTTCTGTCAGATTCATATCCTTCTATATTAAAAGAACAGAGGAAGGGGGGAGAGAGAAAAGAGAAACCCAGTAGAAAGTATTCTGTATTCTGCAGTGAGTGTTGGGTAGTCAGTGGCCAAAGAAGAAGTTGGCTCTGCAGGAGGGTAGAAGAGAACAAGGTGAGGTCTACAAAGCTGTGTTATGCAGACCATCAGGCTCCGTCCTGAGACTGTCTTGCTCATGCTGGCGCAGGGCCAGTGAAATTAATCTGTTTACACCAATAGTAAGGGATATTGATAATAGTAAAGGGATATTGATAGAGAAACTATGGCAGGAGAATCAGGCTTAGTGCAAACAATTTGGGTTTAACACAGTTTTTGTCCACTGCTGTAGCACTTTTAATGCCATAGTCTGGGCCACCATGGTAGCAACACTTGGTGCTTTCTGCAAGACCTTCAAAGCATCTCACTGTTCACGTTTTCTCTCCTCCCTGTAGATGAAAGGTGTGGATATGGTCCACAACCAGAACTTCATCAATACTCAAACTTCTTCACAAAAGGGTACCAGCAGATCTGGAAGTGTTTGAGAGGCACTGAGCTGTAAGTTTGAGTTCTCTGTTAAGTGTTTCTTCGAAGGCTCAACCTGCGACAATCTGCACATGTTTGTGAGGTTTCCAAAACAAATCTGAGCCCTAGATCAAGGAAGCTGCTGCTTGGCAGAGTCTCTGCTTTGAAATGCAAGTTGCTGAGCAAGCTCCCCCATCTCCCACTCCACCAGCTGCCTCACTGTGCTAGTGTAGGCTCCAGGGACTGCTGGCAGTGTTTCGTGAGCTAGAGCTGTCCTCGTCCTGCTTTCTCTGCCGCAGCTATGCCTGGGACAGCAGCTTTGAAGTCACCCACTCTTCAGCACTAGTCACAACCCCGTCTGAATGTGTCTTTTCAAAAACTAACAGCCGAAGTGTTACCTGTGTGTAGGCTTTTGAAAGCACCTGTCTGTCTGTACCTGTTTCCTGCTGTAAATATCACCGAGAAAAGCTTCCTTTGGGAAAAGTGGTGTGGTCACACCTAGCAAAGATTCCAAATGGCTAACATTTTGTAACAAAATTAACAGAAATAGATCAGAGGTATTTTATCTGTTCAATTAATAGAATTTTAGAAATTATATTGAGATATGTCGCTTGTGCGCTAATGTCTTCTTTGCCTCAGCCCCCTGTCCGGTGTCCCTGGCCTCCAGTGGCGTGTATGGCAGACTTTCAGTGCTTAAAAGGGGCCTATGAGAAAGATGGGGAGAGACCTTATAGCAGGGCCTGCTGCAATAGGATGAGGGGTGCTGGTTTTAAACTAAAAGAGGGGAGATTCAGGCTGGATTTGAGGAGGAGATTCTTTACAATGAGGGTGGTAAAACACTGTCACAGGCTGCCCAGAGACGCGGTGGATGCACCATCCCTGGAGACATTCAAGGCCAGGCTGGATGTGGCTCTGGGCAACCTGATCTGGTTGAAGATGTCCCTGCTCATCGCAGGGGGTTGGACTGGATGACCTTTGAAGGTCCCTTCCAGCCCAAACCATTTTATGATTCTATGACATGACGCGCCAAGGGTGCACTCCCAAGGAGTAATAAGCATCAATGGCTCCCTGCTGGCCCCAGGGGCAGCCTGCTGCAGCTACTCCTGATATTTCATGGAACACAGCAGGAGCTAGTTCAGTGCTCAGGCTCTCTGAGGATCAGATCCAGAGGAAACCAGAAAGAAATAATCTTGTCCAAGATACAGCAGCTCAATGTAAAATTCACCCCTGCAGTGAGGCAGAGAGGAAAACAGTGAGGGGAGGAAGGCAAAGCGGTTCTGTGCTGCAGCTCCTTCCTTTCCATCTTGCTGGCACACTGTGGAGCCAGCTCCAGACCCTCTGTGTAGCTCTGCACTGCTGGGGAAAGCAACTCGCACACCCATGCAAAGCCTGTGCTGCTGTGGCAAGGAGAGCAGCTTCACAAGCCGCGTGTGCCAATGCATGTGCTGGGTCCCAGCTGGCCACAGAAAAACTCATGCACCCAGAGACATCAGCACATACTGCGTGTTAATGCACACACCACCTGCCAACATGCAGTTCTATATGGATGATAACGTGTAGCCCCTCTATATTCACACAGCTGAGTGTGCTGTACAAAAGTATTGGGCATATGCAGCCATGCACTGCGTGAGCAGGACAGCTGTGCTGGCTGCAGCTACCATCACAGCGCATCTCACAGGCTATGTAGGCTCAGGCTTGGTTAACATTTGGATGGGAGGCACGTAAGGAAAATGACATTTCCCATGCAAATCAGATACGCATGCATATTTACACAAAGCATAACCCCAAGGTTAATGAAACTGACCTTTGTGAAGGTCAGTTCACAGGGGTCAATTTACATCACAGGGATGAGAGAGATGATCAGAGATGAACACGTGCACACAAAGCGAGCTCTCCTCTGCAATGGATGGGGGAAGGCAACCTCCTTTGCAGCTGAGTCAAATAGGTGCTGGGTTCAGATTGCATCTTCTAAAAAAAACCCTGTCTATAGCTTGCAAATTCTTTGCTGGCTTCAAAGAATCCCTTAGATCCCCAGGCCCATGGTGAAACACTTGACAGGACAGAAATCCCTCTGAGATACAGACAGGCAATTTCCTGAGGATTCAGAGGTTCCCATTTATGTTTTTGTGTGCCACGGATTTATTATAAATGAGCCCAATCCCAAACAGTCATTTTCTAAGATGTTTTGAAACAGGATATTATTGGAGAAGTTTCTGCCTGATGTTTAGATCACACACCTGGCTGTAAAGATGAAAGCAATAAAACCAGATTGTCTATATGTGAAATACTCCTAACTTGCTCCTATGTACAGGTACTATTGTTAAGCAGAAGGCAATAAGTCCTTTTGGACGGATACTATGTAGACACATACAGGTAGCGCTGGTACAAAGATTACAATCCACAAAACATATCCTACAGCTGTCATATTGCATCTGTGCACTGTTACATGAATACAGTACACATAATGTGCAATAACATACACATAGTGCATTCAGACTTGATCAAAGTATGCCACTGTCTTCCACCGAGAATTTTGAGATGCAGTTTTTCTCTGCAGCTTTAAAGATGGACTTTAAATCAAGCACATCCCACAAGTGCTTTGCTGTCAGGGGGGTCCCCCTTCCACCTCACCTGGGGTACTCTGGAAAGATCATGCTGGTGCCTCCGGGGTGCCTGGAGCACAGCTCATCACAGCTCCACCAATCCCCACACATCCAGGTCTCCCATTGTCACCAGCTGCTGGGTGCCTCTCTGTAAGGTTGATGCCCAGATCCTGAGTCCAGCAACTTGGAGTCATGCACATACTCCTACCTGACCTAAGAAAGGTGGCTGAAAATCAGGTGCTGCAAGGATGAGGATGACAGGTGAGTAGGGCTGTGGGATTTAACCAGATTAGGAGCTCTGTCACACTTGGCTGGTATTGGAGCATCTTTCTGCAGCTAATGAGTGCAACCGA
Source organism: Myiopsitta monachus (assembly GCA_017639245.1). Lineage (NCBI taxonomy): Eukaryota > Metazoa > Chordata > Aves > Psittaciformes > Psittacidae > Myiopsitta > Myiopsitta monachus. The sequence goes on from CM029920.1 coordinate 76,703,956, forward strand.
GGTTAGAAACAGGCTAAGGAGCTGTTTTCTACTTAATCTGTACAATCCATGATCTGGGATTGTTCTGAAGCATGTAGGATCTTATTTTTTGCAATGCCCATGCTCCAGGCCTGGGGTCTGACACTGTGGTACAGTCATTAATGACTTCTTGAAAAGAAGAATCCTGTCTTCCTAAACTTTCCTCCTCATGAAGAGTAGGGTGTCCCAAGTGATATCAAGTCAATTTACAAAAAAAACAGGGAATGGGAGAGGGAAGGATCTTCCTCTGCATGAAAAAGTTGGGGCTGTTCAGCTGAGAGAAAAGAAGGCTGCATGGGAAACCTCATAACAGCCTTCCAGTATCTGAAAGGGGCCTATAAGGATGCTGGGGAGGGACTCTTCATTAGGGACTGTAGTGATAGGACAAGGGGTAACAGGTTAAAACTTAAATGAGAAGTTTAGATTGGATATAAGGAAGAACTTCTTTACTGTTCTATGGCTGTTAGGTCTAAGACTGTAGCAGCAAAACCACTTCAAGTGAAATATGTCCATCCTGATGCCTTCCATCTACACCTACCTATTCCCCCCTCCCCACCCCACCCCCATTTTGGAAAGTTGGACTTTTCAGTACATTTCAGCTCTTCATCTCAAGGTCCTTTCCAACTCAAACCATTCTGTGATTCTATGGTTCCATGTTCCCTGTAGGAAAACACAAATCCATATACTCTGAGTATTCATCTCTGCTGGCTCTGACCAGGCCCAGAACAGCTAAGCCTGGCACAGACAGGCATAGCGTGGGGGGCCGCCAGCCAGGCTCTGACAGCAGCTAGCTGGACACCAGCCCTCCTGGGATGCTATGAGCAGGACTTTTCCCTGCCAGGACAAGCAGCCCTGGCAGGAATAGGAGCAACCTAGGACAGCTGACGTTACAACCATTGCAACTGTACAAGTGAAAGGCAAGGAAAAAGAAAAGCTGCCAAAGCCCTCTCCAGATTCCATGGGGGGTGGAAGTGAAGGTAGAGGAAAACAAAACAGCAAATAGTGCTATAGCCCTGCTGGCTGGGGAGCCCAAATCCTCTCCCTGGGGCAGGCATCTCCAAACAGCTCTGTGCGAATGTTATCGAATTCCCAGGACACCCAGCTTTGAAAACTCTTTGGGAAAAACAAGTATGGAGAAAGCCTACTAAACTCAGGGAGAATAGTCACTGAAGGGAGCCTGGCCATACCAGGGCCTGGTGTCTGGTGCCGGTGCCTCCACTGAGGCATTGCCACCAAGTTTCTGGTGCCCAAAGCCTCCTTGTGTTTCCCTGATTTTCACTCTCATGTGAAGGAAAGCTTCCCCCTTACTCATGGAGCAGGTCCAGAAGAGTTTGGGTCCTACTACATCCCCTTCAGAGCCTGGGAGACAGCAACAGTGGGGAGAAATCCCAGCTTTATCCTTCTGAAACAAACTTCAGGTTTAGTCTCAGATTTCAGCCATGCGCCTTTCAAGCACAATGGCTCAGGCAAACCAGCAGCCACCAGTCAGCATCAGCAAATGTCACATGCAGCTCCATGGCACATCCAAGGCAGCCCCACTTACTGGCTGGGCAACCCCTGACACCATTAGCTTTCCCTGTTTTCCCAGGCACAGCCCCTGACCTACAGAAGAAATTACCTCCTTTGCACCCAGTTGGCCACAGCAAAGCTGATGGCAACATAAACCACAGCACAGGTTGGTCCCTGTGATCCGGGTTTCTGCTGGTGTGAGCAGGCAGCAGGCTGGTTTCAGCACCTACATTGGCTTTCTGTGCACTTTGGGTCTGCCCTGTAGGACCCAGCATTTAGCACAGCCCTTCTGATCTCCTTGTGGGGACGGGTCCCCTGTTGCACCTTTTTGTAGGGAAGGAGAGCATTGCTCAGTAAGGGCCACATGGACCTGGGCAGAATTATCCTCCCTTTCTAAAGGGAAAGAAAAACCCCATCCCCTGGGATCTGACCACGACTTTCATCTTCTGGCATCCCCAGTGGAAAGGACAACCCATCCAGCAGCTCAGAACATGTGGCCAGGAGAGAAATGTGCAAGGGAAAAGCAGGAGCCCTTATTAAATAGCTTGTCCAAAGATAAAACCCCAGCCATCTGTCGACTTGCCCTAGAAGGGGCGCTGCCGTAAGAATTAGCAGAGGGAAAAGTGGCAGAGGTGCCAGCGAAAAAAACCAGCAGTTTGCTAACATTTTGCACAGGTGTGCCATGAAAATAACAGGAAGGGGCAGGGGGAAAAAGCACAGAAAAGGAAGGATCACAGTGCCTCTCAGGGACAGACACTGCCAGTGGCGCAGGTCAGAAGCCTCCCTGCACACATACACCCGCTCCCAGCTGAATTGTCTCCCTATGGAGCCTGGAGGCTGGGCCTTGGCTGCTACTGCCCTGGCACTTTCAGTGGCTGGGGCTGTAACAGCTGCTGTCTCTTCTGTCACTCAGCTCCCCTAGGAGCATCACACTGAAGTTGCCCTCACAGAGCCGAAAAGCTGCTTTAAAAGACTTTTGGATTATAACTCCTAATCCCTTCATTTGCAGTACATGCAGACAGGGGACAGAGATGCTTGTGCTCTTCCTCTCCCTCCTGCAGGACCAAACGTGCCTTGAAGCATTTGTCTCATGAGCTGCTCAGGCAGCAACTGGAGGGGCCACTCAGACAAGATGCTGTGGATGTTGAGGGCAGGGAGAGGTGGAGGGGGATGTTGTCCTCCTCCATTCAAGAGTGCTCATCCCTCTCCATGTCTTCTCCTCCCCACTGAGGAGTTATTTCTAAAGGCACATCAGTCTGCTCTGCTGTGTGCCAAGGTTGTGGCTGAAAGGCGCTTGGGCTCCCTGGGGATGGGCAGAGAGCAGAGCATGGGACCAGAACTGCCTGCATGCTGGGACATGAGGCATGGGTACCCCTGTGTCCTGCCCCTTGTCCCCTAGCACCAGCCCGGGGACCGACATACCTCCAAGGCTGAGTATGAGGCTTTGAAGCTATTGAACAGATGGGAAACAGCACTCTTTAGGCTGACAGGAAGGGCTGAGTTTACACTGTAGAGCCTCATATCTGGACAAATACAGGGCAGGTTTTGTCTGGAGATGGGTCAACAGCATCAGCACAAAAGGTGCTTCATGAAGTCACGGCAGGGGTACTTGTGTTTCCCCAAACAGCATGATGCAATGCAAACCAGCCAGGAGCCTTCTCAAGCAACACAGCCTTCAAAGGAAGAAAAGCATCCAGCCAGGCAGCCATGCAATGCTCTGTCTGTGGCCCCCGGGCTTGTGGGAGGCGCAATGCCCAGGAGCGCTCCCTGGGCAGGTTACCTGCCCCTCTGGCTATAGGGCCCTGTGAGGCTGGTGTCCCTCTGGTGTCATTACACCAGCCACTGGGTTGGGATTCCTCATCTGGAAGAAGAAACACCTGGACCTCACAGTGCCCCTTGGGGAAAGTTCCTGTGGTGCATTAGTATGGCCAGGATGAGCCCCTCCATTGCCGCTCTGCCATCGGGGCAGAGCTGCTGGTTCCCCGGGGTGTGGTGGGTACACATGCCACCCCACAAGGGGACATGGCTGATCCCCGGTGCTCCAGTGAAGGCTGGTGTCATTTTCTTGGCAGTGCAGCAGCATGATGCCAGGCTGTCACTTGGCATCTCCGTCAGTGTCACGGCTGTCAGGTATTAGTGCAGGGAGCACTAACCTCTCCTGAGCATCTCCAGATACAGACATTTCCCGGTTGACAGCATCATGACGATGATAGACACGTGCTTGGCAGAAGCCCCACACAGCGCCTTGGCAGTGCTGCCTCAGCCAGCACTGTGGAATGGACACTGGGATGCCACCCTATCCCCTGCCACCCCCGGTGTCTGCCCCAGAGTCATCACCTGGAGCTCCCACATGGGCATGGCCCTGCAACAAAACCCCCTTTATCCAAGTGCTAACAGCTGCACATAGGTCGAAGACCCTTGGAGCGGTCCAGGGCAAGCACTAAAGCCAGGGGAAACACCACGTATCTCCCAGGCAGCCCTCCCAACACATGCCACTGGGGCAGAGGAGGGGACACACAAGGACCTTATGCTAGATAGGGCATCTGATACACCTCAGGGAGGGACACCAGCCCCAGGGGTTGCTTCTAATGGGGTGAACAAGCCCTGAGGGCCAGAATGGTAATGTACTGCCTCCACGCAGCTCTGGGCAGGTCTGGGGCCTGCCTGGACTTCTGACCACAAGCATCACTTTAACATAATATTAAAGATGCAGAACATGGAGGAATGTTGTTAAAATGCTTGGAGTGTACAGTGCTGTGGCTTTTACTTTCACAGCACCCTTGTTCCCCTCCATTGATGCTGTGGATATCTGTCCATAGAGGGGGGGAAAGCATCTGACACCCATGTTAGATGTCAGTGAAACAGCACTGAATTCCCACAGCAGGCAGAAGTGCTGTTAGCAGAGACAGTAGGAAGCCCCAGGGAAGGAAGGAGGCATGGACCCAGCACAGGAATGGCTGGATGAGCAGGAAGGGTCAGCACCCCAACCTCTGCAGAGCCTGCCCCTCCGCTCACTGCCAGACTGCCTGCCTCATCTGTCCAGTGGGTCAGGGTTGGCAAGTCACTGGTGTCGAGCAGGGCTGAGGAGGAGAGAAAAGCTGGCATGGACCGGCAAGCCTCTCCGCAAAGAGAGAAGGGGAGACAGGCAAGCAGGACGATGCAAAGCAGAGAAGGGAGGAAGAAGTGACAGGTAGCTGACGCAGGGATGTTGTGGTGGCCAAGACACTGGAAGGGACGATGGTAGCCAGTCCCCATGGGATTTCCCATCTTTCAACCCCCCCTTGACATCTCTTCTCTTGCCTTTCCAAGGGCTTTGAGGGGTGCAGTGATGAGAATGATTCTGACACTCATGTTTTAAAAGCTAACTGCCAGATGTCATCGGTAGGTTTCAGAGTTTCTAGGCTTTTTCTTCCTACCCCTGAGCTGCTCAGGTGGACTCTGACCAATAGCTGGAGTTGCACAGAGAGAGAATCAGACGTCGGGAGAGGAAAACCATGCTGTATGGGCACACTGCATGGCTTCCAGGTCCAGTGTTGGCATCCAGTGCTAAACACTGTGTTTCATGTGCTCAGCTCCTGAGGAAAGCAGGCAGTGTCCTTGGTCCTTGGTGAGGGCTGGTAGCCCTCAGTACAAGCAAAACCACAGTGGAAATGCCCCTTAGTGACACAGATGCCATCTCCATTTGACCATCACCACCAGATGGAACCAGGGTCCCCCAATAGAGAGAGAATCCCCCCAGGACAGGAGAGGGATAATGAAAAGTTGCTCATTCAGAATGACACCAGCTTTAAGGGCAACTCCTCAATGCACAGCACATCTGTGCCCAGTATATCGTTTAATAGAGTTGTGGAGAGACTACAAGCTAGCTGAAGCCTTACAGTGCCACATGGCATTGGTATTATGTGGTGGACATTGTGCATGTGTTTCACAACCAGCTGCCAGATGCTGGAGCACATCTGGAAGAATGGCAGCAGGAAGAGCTCCCCTCTCCTGGGGGAGAGGCTTGCACCTGCATCCCCTAGGGTGATGTGTTGCTTGAGCAGCAATGGAGCAATCCTGCTTTACCTATTGCACCCCTCAGCCCCTGATGGTGCAGTGGAGGGGGGGGGCAATGGCATTCATTTTAGTTTTTGCAGCCCTCAAGAAAAAGAGGATTTCAAAAGGGATTTGAGCACAGTTCCCTAAATAGCTCCTTAGAATTAAGAGTTTCCACAGGGGATTATTTAAGAGGCTGCCTGTGGCGGGAGGATGAGGCTGACGTGCTGGGGAGGCGAGGGGTCAAAGAACAGGCAGGAGCACTGTAGGTGAACACAGGGCAGTGGTGTCCCTTTCTGAATCACAGCAAGGGCAAGAGGGCAGCATCCCACCCCCTGGCCATGCATGTATCCATCCTCTCTGCTGGGTGAGCCAAAAGGAATGAGGAGCAGAGTGGCCATCAGCAGAAGGGACACATTGCGGGAACAGCATTTAAGATGGTTCTTTCACTGGCATAAGCATGGCACATGCCTTGAGGCCGGTATCCAAAGCCTGACATCAAAACATCAATGTGCAGATACGGCAGCTTTGCTGGACCTGCCCATAGTGGCATTTCTGAAGTGTGGAATGAGCTCGAGGAGCCATCCCCATTCCTGTCTTCTCACTTAGATAGGAAGCCTGCACGAGATGGAAGTGGGAAGGCTCTTCTAATACTAAGGATGGGATCCATTTGAAATGCTGGAGAAGTGGATCAATCAGACAGAGCTTAAATAAGGGCAAATTCCTCCCTGCAAGGTTATGAATGTTGGAATTTGCAGATCCAAACATTCATGGTGGAAATCTAGATACTACAAAAACAGGAAAGACCACAAAACCTTTCAGAACAGGCACAGCTCTGCAGAGATTGGTGGAATATGGATTGAAATGTACAAAGAGAGAGCATTGCTTGGCACAATGCTTTCTGGAGCAAAGAGGAAAAGAAGATAGCTGGAACACCATTATAATTTTGATGATGGGATGGAAATGATGGAAATTGGTTCTTAGGGACTGGATCCTGCAAAAAGATGAGCTCCTCCATGGGGTCCTGAGCTCCAGGCTTTCAGCAGGCAGAAGGATCAGGTGTGCACACAGTGAGAAGCCGAGCCATAGGCACAAAGGAAAAAGTAATAAGGCCCAAGGAGAGCACATGAGAGAAGCAGGGAAGTGAGGCTGATAATAATAAAGGTAGAAAACAGGAAATAATGGAAAGAAGAGAAAGGAGGGAGAACTGTAACGTGACAATGATGGAAACAAAGCAGGAAGAAGCACGCTGAGGTAGATCATTTCCACTGGACGAATGACAGAGGAACTAGTCAGGTAAGAGAATGAAAAGGAGCAGGGCAGGAGGGAGAGAGCAAAGGAGAAGGTCACAGGCAGAAACCTGAGCAAATGGTTGAATCTCATCATATATTGTTATTAAGAGCAGCCTGTGTGCAGGGTAGCCCGTTCTGCGACACCTGGAGAGATGTTCTGCACCTGCCACAGGCAAGCCACAAGTCAGAGAGATGCTGGGACTAAAACAGCAGAACAGAGAATTGGAGATTTAGGGATTACCTCTGCTACCAGGGAAGGGACTTTTCCTGCTGGACCCTTCCTTCTCCACTTCCCTGGAGGAACAATCTGGGTAGCACAGCCCTTTTGAACAGCTCTCCCTGCAACTGAGCCCTTCAGACCAGAGTTTCAGAAACGACCACTGACACAGATGTGCTCCACCTCACATCTGAGCTGCCCCAACGAAGTTGGAAAAATCAGGGTCTTCCATGGGTTTAAGGCCTTGCTCAAGAATTGACTCAAGAATCCTTTTCCCACCACCCACCTGCACAAGTCTCACTCTGCTTTAAGGGGAAGGAGGTTACCTGGCCTGAATGCAGAGGCAAAAGTAGGTTTCTAGTAAAGGTCATCACTACAGAGATCAGAGGTTAACGCTAATTTTCAACACAGATGCCCCTCTCAAAGGACATACACGTATATAAAGAGTGGTTTCCTTTGTCTCCTAGTTCATAAAAATAGGTGAAAGTGGGATAGAAAATTTCAGCTGTACTGGTGCTGGCAATTATGGGACAAGGAAAGATGACATGTCTGTGACTGGCTGAGATTAGTTGTGATGAACTATGACCACAGCTTCCAGTGTTTGGCTTTTGGCTTTACAAGATCAAGCTTGTAAATTCAGCGTTTCCTCATGTCTATGTAACAGCTGTGATTTTTTCTGATGCAAACACCCTAATGATTAGATGTGGGACAGGGCCTGGCATCCACAACCACTAAGAGTCAGCGTACAACTGCAAATTGGTTACACATCTAAAGCGGTGTTAATCGCGATGCGTTGACATACTGGCACAGGACCCAACCCCAACGGTCACTGATTTCAGCTTTAACCAGACAACTTTTTTCCCCTTTACATTACTGACCCTCAGGCTGGGACACTAGTGGAAGAGCAGGATGGCCACAGCAAGGACTGACAGCACACAGTCATCCTGCATCATTTTGCAGATCCTATGGGAGAGCAGGGCAATTGCACAGAGGCTCATACTCCCGTCAGCCAGCCCCTACAATGGGATCCAGGGGCACTTCAGCATGTCCCCTACAAGACCAGACCCTTTGGTAGGAAGCATGAGTGGGACATATGTTTTCTTGGGCAATCATTTATGCATGTTGATTCTGAGCTGAACCTGGGAGTGTGAGCAGACCCGGCAATGCCGCCAGGGTGCCAAGGGAGAGGAGAGGCTAATTTGTACTAAGTCACACCATGTGTGCTTAGGCATGACAGGAACTCATCAAATGTTCTGAGTACATGGGTATCTCTGCACGGGGTCATTGGGAGGCTGTCACAAATGGGAGCATCACTGTCATACCTGCACATGGCGCTATGATAAGTCACCTCCTTTCTCAAGGCCTTATAAACAAGAAATATGCTGCTGCTTGAAACACTTCCCAGCCTTCTCTGAGCTGTTATACACTCCTCCAGCACCATCTACAACAGCTCCTGGCCCCTGTGATGTTTGTCCTGGGAGCTGGGATGTGCCAGCATCAGCAGCTGTCTGTACAGACACTTCCCAAAGTCAGCCAGCACTGGTTCACAGGGGTGGATGCAAACATGGTGGTTACATCCTACCAGCTCCCCCAGGAGCTCCTACATTCCACCAGCTGGGACTTAGGTGTTGCCGCTTCCCAAAGAGGTATAAGCTAAACCACCCGTGGGCACTATGCTGCATCTTACTGCTTACCACCCTGGGACACAGTCAGGGAGGGTGTTTGGCAGGAACTGCCCTGTTCCAGTTGGAGGGGAAGATTTGCACTGTGATGGAAAGTCACCCCATCACACAGCACACCTCTTGCATCTGCACACAGATGACTGAAGCAGACAGTGGTCAGTGTAGGAGGCTCGGAGAGCTTCCAGCTAAAAGCCCTCCATGCACCCTTTTAACTGTACTTTAGGGTCGCAGAGTGGCTGCTGCACACAGCTGCAGGGGCAGGATACATCAGAAGGAAAAGGCTGCCTAAACTGCTGGGCTCTGGCTCACAGTAACAGCCCCAGTGGATGCAGTGGAAATGGCTGGAGACTGCGCAGAGGTGAAACACACCACCTGTGAGCAGCACACACTGTCCTGATGCTCTTCTCTGGTTTGGGGGTGAAGTTCTACAGCTACCAGCATGCTGGACTGCTCACTGGTATCCCTCGTTGGGCCACATCCCCTCCAGTTATGCACTGGCTAGTGCTGGTTTATGCTAGATCAACCACTAACCATCTGGGATTTGAACCCGGTGTCACCTGGCTCTCTGGGGTGACAGCACAGCTGCATGCTATGGGATGCTCTGTGGAGGTTCGTAAGGAAAGGCAAAAGAAAGGTTTACAAGTTGTCAGCAATCAGTCTAAGCTCTCCTTGTGAGGAGGAGGAAGACCAGGGCATCAGCCACTTCTCTGTGAGAGCCTGGACCAGGATGTTGCAGGAGGTGGTCACTGGTGGCAGCCCTGCAGGGCCTTGGTAAGCCGGGCAGAGAGGAAGAGGAGTGAGAGGGTTCCTCTGCCAGGTCCTCTCTTGGAGAAGTGAAAGCCACTGCAGAGCCAGGGATGGTGAGCTGTGCCGGAGGAGCTGGAGGGACAACGTGGCGTGAGCAGCTACAGGGCAGGGCGAGGAGGTCCGGGCTCTCCTAAACAGCAGCATCTGAGATTCGCCCATTTAAAGACGTCTTTGGCTGGAGGCCGTTGTTCTGAGCATGCACCTCTGGCCTGGGCTGTGTCATCTGCTGCAAGCGCTGCCCGGGAATGAAGGAGAGAGTGTGTTAGACAAGGGAACGGGAGCAGTGGTGGGACAGCCAGGGCATGGCAGCAGCTGAGCATCGGGATCCCTCACCCTAAGCCTCAGGGGTGGTCCTACTTACAGGGCAAGGGGACGGTGCATGTGGCAGGAGTTACTCCTCCAGCACCCTTCAGCAATCCGCTGGAAGCCTCTGCAAGTCACCTTTGCTTTGGAGCTGCACACAGCACAGCAGCTCCTCCATTTATCTGAATTACAGGCATTACTTGCAACACAGGCAAACTGTTACCAGGCAATACCAGCTGCAAGTAGGAGCCAGAGAAAGCTGCAATGTCACAGGCTTCAGAGCAGACCCACTTTCCCAGTTCCTGTAATTTTTCAGCTAGTGTTGATTATAAAGCAGAGCTAACTAGCCATAGCAGGCTAACAGGGTTACTTTGTGCCACTGATGCAGATCAGATCAGTTCTCCTGCACAAACCTCTGCACCAGCAGCAGTTCCTGTCACCCTGAGCTGATTGAATGAAAATCGCAGAGCCAAGTAAACTGAAGCAAGAACGCAGGAAAATATGGAGGGGCAAGTCATTACTGGGGGTGTGGACTGAGCATCAGGAGTGATGAAGAAGGATGAATCACTTTTGCCTGTCAGGGAGAGACTGATGCTGTAAACTGCAGAAGAGAAGGCAGAGGAGGATTGAGCCTGACCTGAATAGACATAACCAAGTCAGGAAGAAGTTCCTTCCAGCAAAGGGAAACAACCTTCTACTGTCCAATACCACTAACATGGCTGTTGCTGGGTGAAGTCCCTGAAATGTGCACTGAGCCTCTTCTGCCATTCGTGGTCTTCCCCTCCTCCACACGCACACATTCATGCTCAGCGGGATCAAAATGACTTGTAATCTTTCCTGTCTGTCAAAAACACTTTATTCAGCATTGGCATCTAATTTCCCTCTGGCTCGAGCTCTATTACAAACTAATCCAGGATCTGTGCATATATAACAGGCCAAAAATTCCCTCTGTCTCTCTGATACCAACACACACACACACACACACACACACACACACACAAGCACCTACTTTCTTACTGCTGCCAACTGCTGCTCACTCCTGGGTCTCTGAAGGAGGGGGAAGTGGTCTTGCTCTCCTGATGTGTGGGGTGCTGCTAGAGGGAGCGTGCGCACCAGTCACTCACACTGCTGACTATTACATGTGGTTTGTGTGAACCATATAACCACAGAATCATAGAATGGCTTGGGTTGGAAAGGACCTTAAGATCATCTCGTTCCACCCTCCCTGTCATGGGCAATTGACCTACTATTGGAATTGCTGCTGGTCTTCAACCCAAAATCACCAAAGTGACTTGACATAACACCTTGGCTTGAGTCTACAGGAACACCAGTGCAGATATCAACACCAATGGCAAGAACCTAAACTCAGCATCAGATGGGAGACACCAGCTCCTACATAAGAGCCCATCCAAATGGAGAGCTGGGAGGAAGGAAAGTTAAATCCACCTGCAACTTGACCTCAGAGGTAGGCAGCTTGAAGCTGACCTCAGCTCCACAATTCCAGCTAAAACATTTCTGACTTAAGCATCATTCAAAATACAGCATCCGTGAAGCAAACCCATGGGAATTACATGGCATCTGCTTGCTGTTGCAGCTGGGCTGGGAAAGACATAAATCAGCACCCCTGCAGTTACTTCTTATTCCTACAGCTTGCAGCAGACAGTACCAAGCCAGGGACTTTGTGCACAGTGCTCTCAAGACTGAATGTCAACACTGTAAATTAAATCTTACCAGTAATTGCTAGGTATGACATACAGAGACTCATGATTCACTGCTACATAAACCCCTGCTCAAATTGTCTAAGAAAATGTTTTAAACCAGATCAGAGTTGCGGCTATTGTGCGTCCTGCAGGAAAATCTTCCTTGCTTCTTAACCATCATTCACTGAGTGCCCCTAGCAAAGCACGTGGCAAACTACCACCGTGCATGTCTGTCCCTAGCAGGTCCTAGCCCTGAGATACTTCAAGCCTCATGTTCCAGGGATGTTGATATCTCCAAAGGGAAGTGCCAAGTAACCATGCTCACATAGCCAGGAATTGCCAGGAGCTAGGATTCCTCTGGGTTAAGAAACCTCAAGCATTTTCCCCACCCCTTTCAGGGCTCCAGTCCTCTGCATCATAGATATTCGGCAGAGGAGGGCTTTCTTTTTGTGATGGTGGCAACACAAAGCTCAATGAGGCACAATGGACCTAAGGATAGACTACCTGAAGGTCTACACACTTGGCCAGACATAGCTATTGACATGCTGTTCAGCAGTGCTCCCAGCTATTTAGACATCAGTTAGTGCTCAGTAGTGCTAGTAAGTCCCCTTTAGCCGGCCCATGTTGCTGGAGGCCATTCTATTCACTGTGGCTGACTTAAGTCCTGGAGGAGTGGGTGTGCAGAGCTCCTGCAGCATCAACCTGAAGCACTCTGACAGCTTTGTCAGAGCAGAGTCTGCTTGGTTCTCCTTAGGCTTAGTTCAGTGGGGGGACTAGTGTGTGCAAAGAATAGAAGAGGAGTGGTGAAGCTGCTCATACCTGCTGGAGGGTCCCTGTTGAGGTGAAGAAACAGTACAGCATGTATCCTGGAATCAGTATCATGGAGGACAGAGCCATAAGCCAGCCAATGCCTTGTCCCCACACGGGATAGACATATTTTCCCAGTGTCAGAGGGGTCATTTCCACCACACTGAAGAAGAACACGCCCTGGGAGAAGAGCACCAACATTGCAGGTGAAGGTGTGCAAACTTGGGGTCCATCCATCTATTCTTTTCTTCACTATCCTCTTAGCTCCCAACAGTCTTATAGCAACCCAACAGATACTTAAACTAGTCCAGATGGTCTCAGCCCACCAACTGGTAATTTCCTATAATTTCTTATTGTCCTGTGTAAAAAGCTGGAACTGGAATACCCCAGATTTCCTTCTTCACTAAACCACTTGGACAAGTCGTGCCCCCACACCAGCTCCTAAGTACATTAACAGGATCCTTACAGCTGGTCTCAGGAGCCTCCATCTTCCTATAATTGGCTTTCTCACACCATTCCCTGGACTACTTGTGTTGAAAACACAGGAGCCAGAAAAAGGCAGAATTGCTCTGCAGTCAGTTATACTGCATTTGCTGTTAACTTTTGCTCTGACAAGCCTATCAGTGGCTGAGGCTGGAGCTGGAGTAGCTGAGAAGCTGAGAAAATAGCCTTTTAAAACAGCAAAATATTTGCTTACCTTTTAGCATCTTAGAAAGAAAAATGAAGAAGTGGTGGCCTCATTTAGATTAAAGAAATCACCTAGAGCTTTTCTTATGGGTGATTTCCAGCAGACAGAGTGAAAGAGGCTCCTCTTATTGGAGATGGATATTACTTCACCCATTTCAAGTCTGCCTAGGACCAGCTTGCGCCACACCTTCCCTGGGTTGAGACCACAGTGTTTCCCCTACACTCCATCCAAACTAAGAGGCCCGTCTGGATCCACTCCTGCAGACGGGCTGTCCCAGGTCTTACCAGGCAGACAAGAGGAGTGAAGAAGGCCCAGCAGATCTTCCACCACATGCAAGGTTTGTAGCCAATCATTTCTTCAATGTTCCTGTAAAACCTATTCACACCTACAGGAAGAAATGAGTGTTGAAAAACCATTCTCACTAAGCACCATGATCATCACCTCTTCTCATAACACAGCGCAGGCCGGCCACAGCAAGAGGATGACAGTGCTGTGGTGTGAGAAGCATTATCTGGAGGGGATTGGGTACAGAGACATAAAAGCAAATTTGTGCTAGCAGCTTCCATGTTCCTGGTGTCCTCTTGAAGGACCAGAGGGCAGGATCCTAGGCATCTGCCAGTTTGTGCAGAGGTCTTTGTGGTGGTGAAGTGAGATGACAGCCTTCTGCTCCTGATTTGCTCGAGTTATCAACCTAAGCTATTTTCAGTTTCAAAGTTTTTATTGGCTTGGCTGTGGGAGGCTTCTGAAATAACTGACCATGTCCACGGAGAAAACAAAGGAATAATGTCTTTTGTGCTTACCATAACACCAAGAAATTGAGATGGTCTCAAAGAAGACAAGAAAGAGAAGACACATGCCACTGGCAGAGTAGTAATCAAACAGCTTGAAGACATAAATGCCTCCCTGAGAAAACAAAACCAGGGTCAACGAGTTTAGTTATAGATTATGGTCGACAATATCAGCTGGCGGCTTGGATTGCTACTATCAGATTCAGAATCTGCTGGCTTTAATGTTAATTTCCTTGGACAGTAGAGGTGGCATTGCAATGTATCCACTGGAGCCTGGTTTCCAGCAGCAAAACTGATGTGTCTGATGTGTTCTTGCAGATAAAGCTGGCTTTTTCAGGCATGGCCAAAGGTTAGGAGAAAAGCAGAGATTCACAAGGATGTCTTACTTTTCTCTGGCTTAGATGGAGTAACTTAATTTACTGTGCTCTGCTCTCCCAGGAGTTTTGATAAAGCCTGGCCTCATCATGAACTTACACTGCTTCACAGAGGGTCTCCAGACCACTCAGCGCTAACCTCCACATGTGAATTTTAGCTTCAGCCCCAGAGCCTCAACAGACTGGCCTTCTTCATGTTATCTTACCCCTTTACACCAAGAGGTCCTTCAGCTTGGGCTCTTCTGGCTTAAGCCATTATTGTAAATAGAAAAAAAACCCAAGCCAGACTGACATGATGGTGGTAAAAATTACAGAGCTGTCCTAAGATACTTGAGATGTATCAGTGATGAGTAAGCCCATTTCTACAGCATTAGGATGCCTCCTAGGATGCTGTCACTTCTCCCAAAGCTTTTGGTGTTGCTGTGCAATCCCAAAGTGACTAGAAATATGCCAAGAGTGGAAGTATGAGCATGGCTAGCTGTACCTGGGTGATGTTGGAGAATCCAATGAGATAAGAGATGAAACAGACTACTGCAATGAAGACCTTCTTCCTGGCTCTCAGGAGATGAGGGTACTCATCCATCAGGGCTGTAATGAATCCTTCCACAGTGCAGAACTATGGGAAAAGGTATACACCAAGGACATAAATATATAATTATCTTAGTTGGGCATCACCCTCACGTTTAAATGCAGCATTGAGAACTAGCATTGCTTTAAGAACTCCCTACAAACACTAGAAAAGGATGCAACTTCGCACAGTCGGTCTGAACCATTTTCTAAAAATGCCTCTCTCCCTCCACTGAATATAGAGGCAGCTAAAAGCACTGTGGTTAAATACCTGTAATTAGCTGAGATAAGTCTCTGCCTTTTTGCTCCCATGGAAAGCCTCTCCTTTCTTTCCCTGAACCCTCTAGGGCCTCCCTGCCACTGCCCTGCTCCCACATGCTGCCAGGCTCTCTGTCACAGTTGTGTGTCTGTCTGCTGCTGGGACACGTGCAGGACCTTGCTTGCTTTTCCTTTTTCATGTATACTCTTCTCAGTCTATTGCAACAGCGCTTGTGCTGTTCAATGATCTAAAATACTCATTAAGGAGCTGCATTACCCAAGGCCCAGTCTCACATGCATGTGCATAATAATAGTCCTTAATAATACACAGCCCTTCATATCGCTTTTCAAGCACACTACATTAAATGCATGTAACACATTAAAAGCCCATCCTTACAGCACATGGTCCTTCTAGAGCTAAATACACCTGCATGGCTTGTGCAGTGCTATACTAGGCGCAGTATATTAGCACTGTCTGCACCATAACACATAAAGACATCCCCATGAGCGTAACCTTCAAATCAGTTTTCCTACTTGTTCTGCCCTATGGCATGTATGTATGGGAAGTGCATCCTTCCCTCCTACTTCTTGATAAATTGTGAGATTCACTTTTATATCTCACTCCCAGAAAACACTGGCAACATACAGCTCTCAGAGAGCACTTCCTGCCTCTAGCAAAAACCTTGCGAAGTTTAGGAGGGCAGCAGGCTCCTGGCTTTTCTGGTCACCCTTAGTAAAGGTACAAGCCAGTGCAATGAAAATGAAAAGGGTGTCATTGCTCTTCAATGTCAGGGACATCCCTGTTCCTGGGACAGCACTCTGGAAAGCGCTGGCGGTTTAAATTCAGCTTGAAGTAGAGAGACTAGAAGAAAAAAACCTAGAGTGGAGGTGGAGGCAGAGGTACACAGACTGAAAAGAGGAGCAGAGGGCTGCAAAGATGTAAGGGAGGAAAGCAGGGAGTCTGAGCCATGCCTATAGCTGATCAGGGATGGTGGAGGAGCATGCTAGCTGCTGGTGCTGGCTTCCACGTGGGACAGGGAAAGGCAAAGGAAGATGTTTCTGCCCAAGGCTTTTTATCCCCAGAGAGTCAAAGCTCAACAGCTTCAACTCAAGTTTTCAGTGAGCTAAACCTTTTATGTCATGGACACAAGTGCTATTAAAGCATCTTTTGCCATTTGGGCATGGGTTAATCTCCCTTTAAACTCATTGACAGCAAGTTCCTCACCCCCATCCTACCTGGCTTGCTGTCTGGAAGACTCAGGACTGAGCTGCTACCACAGTACGCAGAACCAGAGTGACAAAAAAAGACACTGTTGAAAGCTATTCCTTCCACATGGATGCATGGCCAGGCACTTCTGGAGCCATGGGGCACCAGGCAAGACAGAGAGGGAAAAAGGTTCATAGTGGGGCCAGGGTCTGTCAGGGGCAGAGGGTGGATGTGAGTGGTGTCCACCGGAGAAGAAGAAAAGAAAAGAAAAAGATGCCTCAGATAATGGGAGGGATTAAAACTGACAGACCTTTGATGCAGAAGAGGGATCAAAGTCAGGGAAAGCACAGAAGGAAAGAGCGGGAAATGGGTGATGAGGAACAGGATTACAAAGTGAGTTGAAAACTCTTTTCCTCCTACCAAAATTAAGCTGCTATGTAATGGATGAGGTGGGGAACCAAATGGTGGTACACTGCTGCTTCTAGCCATAAAGCAGGCAATGGCCGTTGTACTATTTACTGAAAATTGTTTCATGCTAGCCTCAAGCTTCAGAGGTGATGCAGCCTGGAAGAGGCTCACATGTCCAGCCCTGGGGACTGTGGCTTAGGGACCTTGGGGTCCACGTTTCCCAACCTGCATAACCATCCTTAGATGCTCACACAAGATTAAGTAGGCGCGTTCATTCTACTTTCCAAAAAGTTTTGTTTTTCTCACCATCTCCAGCCCCATATTTAGCGTATGTGGTTAATATATTTAGCACATATTCTGCTCTTCCCCATGCTTCGTCCCATGATACCGTTTCTCTCCTAAATATTTTATTCCCATTCAGAGCCTCTTCTGCTCCTTTCCTCCTCTGTGGGATTAGTCATTACACAAGCTGCTGTGTCTGACAGTGTGGGCTTGGGAGTCAATATAAATGCCATCTTGGTCTGAAGGGAAGTCTCTCTCCCAGCCTCCTCCCGTATTGGGGGCCACTCATAGCACCCTGACTGGGACCCCTAGGGGGTTCCACCACAGCTAGCAAATGTGCAGCAGAGAGCCATGAGAGTGGGTCTTGTTGCTGGCAGCTGGAAATATTCATGAATAACCTGAGAGATGGCCTCACATGGGACAGACGCAGGCTTGCAGTCACAAGGCTTGCTAGATCCCCTGGGGACAAAACGCCTGACCTGGAAACTGGTAGGTTAAAAGAAAATATTAGCATGTTATGCAAGAGGGTCTAGATGCAAGAGAGCTAAAGCCCGGGTGGATCAGAGGCAGAATGAACATTAAGGCACATGAGCAGCAAGTGTGGGCGCGGGAGAGAGGCGCATGTCTATCAATATAGGTCATTCATCCCATTCAAGCAATTGCAGATGAGATGAGACAGAGGAAGTTGTGCTACATCTGCAGAAAGCTTGCTATCAAAACTAATGGGCATACATGAACCTACTCCCACCATAGTTAAGGGGTTGGGCCTTGTCCCTGCATTGCAAACGTAGATCTCAACCCTATCTTCCTTTGCTATTCTGTCTTCCAAGCATCTCTGCTGTAGAGAGAATGACAAGGGGCAGCCCTGCCCATCAGCCCTGGGGATACAGGGTGCAAGAAATGCCCTATGGCCCTGCCATGCCTCATGGGCTGGGCTGCTGACTCAAATGAAAAATGGCTGCTCCCCATCTGCAAGCGATATTTAATCAGCACATAGCAAAACCACCTCTTTTGTTTTTGAACTAGATGCCTCAAAACACGTGTACAACTGTAGCTGTTGTTGCAGCCTGTGCTATTTGTTTTATACACATAAGCTGCCATGCTGTTAATGGTGTGTTTTATTGAATCAGAGCTCCAGCATGCAGGCAGAAAGCTTCTTCACATGTATTTATCTGTGCTTTTCTAAAAGCTTGCTTTCCTTTTGATGCTTCGCTCCCTCCGTGTCCCTCCTCCTCCTCCAGGCAGTGATAGCCCCCACGGACAGCCCGCCCTCCGAGACTGGCTGTCAGAAGGGACCTAGAGAATTTCAAGTGGTATTTCAGAAGCAGATGCAGCAAACAAATTCCATACAGTGCTTAGAGGGCTTATTGTCATGTCTCAAACTATTTACCAGTGCTGAGTGAATAATCCATGGAGAGTACTATTTTTTTTCTTTAAATGTAGCTTCTTTTGGAACATTTACTTATATTTGAAATTATTTGCCAAATAATGTCTATGGTAATGCAGAGGTGAGCTTTATGATGCGTTTATAGGAGTGTGCCATAACTGAAGTCCAGATTTGGTTGATTAGATTTTCCTGGAAAACAAATGTGACATTTTGGGAATAGGTCTGAGTCTGATCAGGAAGTAGTCTTGGCTTTATGAACACTACCTGTAATCCAAGAGAGCATCCATTTTGTACCAGTGGTTTGCAATGAAAAGAAAGAGCATGCCAGCAGAGGGGAGGATGTGGCAGACCAAGCACAGGCTTTTGAAGGACCCTTTGGTTTTGATGCACTCAAAAGGGAGCCATGCTGCAATCCACTGCTTCACTGGGTAGCTACTTTTACGCTGAATAATCAGAAAAAAATTATCACTGCTTGTAAAAACACAGAGGCCGTGATTTATTTTGTTTTGTAGGGGTATGAGAGGGGCAGGAGACCTTTTGTTACATCCAGCTTCTTCGCCCTCAAATGCCTTGTAAGGCCTATCTGATGGCAAAGCAGTCTGGGTACCCAGCCTTTCCCAAAGCATGGCTCCTTCCTTCTGCCAGGACCTACCCCTGCTCACCTACAAACCCGGCCAGGGTGCTTCAGCTCTGCTCAGCAACACTTTTATTGTCAATAATGACAAAACATTGCATCAAACCACCATCCTGACACCTTGGGAGAGTCCTGATTCAAACGTCACATCGTTGCCCTTCTCAGTGCAACCTATCAATACTGTGCCAGGACACTGGGTCTGGTTGGAGGCTGGTACCTTGTGAAGAGATGCTTCTTCCAGCTCCTGGGAGTAAGAAGATGGAGACTTTCTACCCTAGTCTATGGAAGAAAGCCAAAGTAATGACATTTTCTTGCCTCATCCCCCATTAGGGGATGGAGGAAATTGCGTCCTACAAGAACAAAGCAGTTATCACTTGAGGTAAATCTTTTTCCTTTTTCCTTTTCTCCAAAATATTTTTGCAGGGATAGTTTCCAGTTGGCCCACTTAGAGCCTTTCAGCTCAGCTGCCAGAGTCACCCAGCTAGATGGGGACATGCTGTGCCCGTACAGTAGTGCTGGCACTTCCCTGGGGTCAAAAATTGATCTGAATGGAGATAAGCTTTCCAAAGATTCTCCCCTCCTGCTCAAAGCTGTTCATTACTCTTATTTTTAATTGGGAGCACAAAAAGGACTGGGGCTTTGGGTAACGGTCAGACACCACCACACTTGCAGTATATGTCTACATTACAGACTAGCACAGAGGTGACGACCACACAAGAGGATTTGTTTCATGCAGCTGCATCTCACCATGAAGAGTAAGAAAGGACCCTGCTCTGCACTGTCCCAAGATGCAGATGGGACACCACCATCGTATGTGAAGATATCTTTGCATGTTTCCCCACTTTGTCCCTGCGTAGTCTCACCTGACTATCCAGACCCAACATCATCAGCATGGAGAAGAAGAGGATCGACCAGAGAGGGGACAGGGGCAGCTGTGTGACAACCTGCGGGTAAGCGAGGAAAGCCAGTCCAGGGCCTGCAGTAATGAAAAGACGGATAAGCCCATGTTTATAAAGCATTTGATGGGAAGTCTGAGCTAAGGGATGCAGTTGAAGAGAGAGAGTATGATCAGTCAAGAATTGCAAGTATTTACTATAGGAGCTAGAAGCACCTGAGCCTTCACCCATGACACATCAACTCGGTGGGGTGCCCATGGGGAAGCACTGGAGAAATGCTTTGCCTTTTGTCTTCCTGCAAGCAAGAAAGTCATGAAGTTATTGCTACCAAATTGAGCTGGAGCACTATGCTACAAAATAAACTGATATTCAGAGCTGGTTATAACTTTCCTGATGCTTTTATTGTTTTTCATCACAAAACACAGTTTCTTGAGATAAAATCCTTCTCAGGTAAGGCAGCAATTTCAAAATATGTTTTTCTGCAAAAAGACAGTGTCCCATCTCGGGTAAGACATTATTCCGTGATTACAGTTTCAAATTTTGCATGGAAAAGGAACTCCAAATGTTGATCACATCTCCTGAAAACACAGGCAGTAGCTGTTCTCCATGGGGAGGTTTTAGAAAACAAATGGCCTAAATATTTCACTGCAGCAAAAGCAGATGAAACTTCAGCACTGAAAGGAGATCATTGAAAGCAGGGGATATCCCCTGCAGCCAGAGTGTGATGAGCATCAGCCACAACTACCTGAGACCTTTCTTGGAGGCAGGGAATGCAAAGAGGGTTGTACACTTGGGTCCCGGAGCTTAGAAGTATCCCATGCTTACTAACAAATTGCTCTCAGAGGTTGATGTTATATCTGAACCCGGGTTTTTGCTTACCGGAGGAGGCCAGTTCTGAGATTGACTTCTTCGTGATGTGTGACATGAAGCCAACAATAGAGAAAATAACAAACCCAGCAAACACACTTGTGGTGGAGTTTATACAGCAGACGATGATGGAGTCTCTGGAAGAGAGAAAGGATGGAAAGAAACCACCTGCAGGTCCCTATTAAGAAGCCAGGTGCAAAGTGTGGGCTAAACAAAAACCAAGCCTACCAAGAGCAGTTCCTGTGCCTTGCAGAGGTAGCATGGGTGACACATTACATGTCCTGCAGGCAGGGAAGCCCCACTGTGATGATCACAGTGTGCCCCTTAAGCTGCATGTTGCCAATGAGGGGATGTTGGAGATCAGGCACCCCAAAATCACTGTGCCCCCCTGCCTCACCCACGAGCACTCTCTGCCATGAAGGAGTCTGGCAAGAAACAACAGACCTGTAGACGTTGTTGTGGAAAGTGTTGTAGCTCCCCAGAGCGATCAAAGACCCCAACCCTAGGCCATAAGAGAAGAAGATCTGTGTGGCTGCATCCATCCAGACCTGTGGAGAAGGAGCCGAGAGAGGAGGGCAGCAGGAGTGACTCCATGCTGCAGGCACATGTCCTGCAGCACCTTGGCGTAGGGCTACCGAGGGAAATGCCACAGGAGACACCTTGAAACCTGTAGCTATGTTATGCCAACCAGGATTTTCTAACACAGAATCTCTTGTCCAAACAACTGCAGAGGACAGCTTGCAAAGCTGGGGCCAGTGCCCTAAGCTCTTAAAGCATAGAAGGCACAAAAAAAGGCGGCAGACTGTCCCTTTCTTAATGGCATAGTATTTAAAAAACTCTTCTGGTCTTGAGAGCCTCATTTCCAGGATTAGAGCCAATGGAACTGGCAGTAGAGTTACAGTGGGTGTCCTGGAAGAGAGATCACTGGAACCCTTTGGAAATGATGGGTGTCCAGTTGTGACTCACACGTGACTGGTGACTCTGGAGCTGCAAGAGTATTGCAGATGCAAAAGGCAGAGTCTGTGTGTCCTGAAAAACTTTGTCATTGCAAGCCATCATGCTCTTCCTGGGTCCCCTGTGTGCTTCTACTGCCCAAGGCAACCTTACTGGCCACCGCTCACCATTTAAGCACTTCCAAGAAAATTGCTGCTGTGTACTGTTGTGCTTGTGCTACTTCTGAGGCCCCCATGCCAATGCACAACATCATCCTTTCTCTGGGGCCACCAGATCAAGACCAAGTCCCCAGCCCTGGGACAGTCTGTGAAATGAGGCATTCCCAGCCCAGACGGGAGTTTCTTTTATTGGAGAAATAAAGGAAACTAACACCCTCCCATGGTTAACACTGCTTGAGTACAACAGAGCTGCTACACAGATTGCCATCCACAAAGGGCCTGCCCTCCAGCTTTGCTCGGTCTGTGAGGGTCGTGACTGCTTGAACAGGAAACTATTCCAGGGGGGTTTTAATGCTTAATATTGAAATGCCCAAGGAAGACTAATGCAGAGACCCCCAGGAGGTAAGAGGCTACAAACCTCAGAGTCAGAGAGCTTTCTGAAGTCAGGTGTGAGGTAGAAGAGGATCCCCTCCTTGGCTCCTGGCAGTGTGACTCCCCGGAAGAAGAGGATGAAAAGCATGAAGTAGGGGTAGGTGGCTGAGAAATACACCACCTGCGAGAGACACCACAGGAGAGAAGCCATCAGCTCACCACTGCCCAGGAGCTTTCCTGCCCATGGTGGCGCTGCATTCGGTGTGTCCCCTGCAGACAGGATGCCCACACACAGCCACTTTTGGCAGCGTGTTTTCTGTCTCCTGCTCCCATGCTAGTGATGTTTCTGGCTGTTTGAGGTTTCTCCCTGCCAATGACACACAAGGACACACTAATCACAAAAGTAGCAGGCTAAAGTCTGGTTGAATTGCCCAAAGACAAGGGAACTGCACAGGGATAAATTTAATCCACAGAAGTAATCCCTTTAAGTCATCACATCCTTATTGCAGAGTTAAAGCTGGTGTTTCCGTAGTCCGATGCATCAAGCAATGTGAGTCTTGACTCCACTGCTTGCTTTTCAGCACTGTTTCAGGGACTTGTAGGTACATGCCACCCCTCATCACAAGGCCTGTACCTGCAATTGCTGGGGCTTTGCTGCGGCTGTGTGGCTAAAGCCTATTTGAGAGCGACCAGGGAACTTAACAGCTTAGGTGACCTATGCCTGAAGTGCTTCTTTCTGATCTCTCCTCTAGATTATTCTTTTCATAATATTGTCCCGCTACATCACACTGTGCTCTGAATAATACATCTCAGCATCTCAGCATCACAGTTTCACTAAACTAAGCAATTACCTTTCTGCTGCGCTAGCCTGAAATGCTATACAATGAATAACAACATGCTTCTGATCTGAAGGTCTCCCATCAAAACCTAAAGGGCAACAGAAAAATTTTCAAAGGAGGTGATGAGTTTTATTTCCACCAGTAGCATTCTAAAAGACCACGATTTTCAAAAGGGGAAGCTGAGAAAAGGTCTTGGTCTCTCAAAGGGCTGTCCCAAGGTGGGAAATGCAAGTAACCTCTGAAAATCTCTTCCCAAGTCTCTTCCCAAAGAGGCTGAGGGCTCAGACCTGTGACTTTACAGGGAGAAGCTATTTTCTATGCTGAGAATGGAAATTACCATAAACAAGGTAGCAATTTTCACCACCATGAAAGGTAAATGTCAGGTATTTAATAGCATCTACTGCAATTCCGCCTCAAAACACCATAATCTTAGTTAGTTGTCATGGCTTAAACCACTATAATTCCACCAGTTCACTCACTCACTCCCCCTTCTTTCTTCCCCCCACCTCCCAGGAGTATGGGGAGGAGAATGAAAAGAATGCAACTCCCACAGGTTGAGATAAGAACAGTTTAGTAACTAAGGTATGACACAAATCACTGCTGCTACCACCAGTAATAATACAAAAGAAATACAAAGAAAGAGAATACAACTGCTCACCACCCAGCCTGACCCAGCAGTGCACCCCCACCCTTCTGAGTCTCTGCCCTCCGTTTTTGCATCTTGGACATGACATGCTGTGGTATGGAATAACCTCTTTGGTCAGTTTGGGTCAGGTGTCCTGTCTCTGCTTCCTCCTGGCTCCTTCCTCCCTGGCATAGCATGAGACTCAGAAAGTCCTTGGCCAGACCAAAACATTGCCAAGCAGTAACTGAAAACACTGGTGTTATCAGCGCTGTTCCCAGGCCTAAAATCAAAACCACAGTGCTGCACCAGCTACCAAGAAGGAGAAAAATGACTGCTACTGCTGAACCCAGGATGTTAGTAGGCACTTAAACAAATTTGAGCCCAGAGGACATTTCTATAGTGCAGCATTGAGAGGCAGCACTGAAACACCCGGTCCTCACACCGTACCTTTCCTGTCCACTCCACACCCTTCCAGATGGAGAAGTAGACCATCAGCCAGGCCAGGGCCAGTGTGCCAGCCAGGGGCCAGCGAATGGTGCCAGGCTCCCCCAAGCCTCCAGACATCTGGTGCATGTTCCTCCTAGGGATGGGAGAAGTTGGGTTAAGGGGAAGTCTGGCCCCAGGGGACAGAGATCCCAGAGGTGGCTGGAGGGTGAAGGGCCAGTTGCAGACAAGCACAGGAGACTGTAAAACCCTAAAGGAACATTGTGGTGGGGTAAAGGAAGTAGAAGAGAAGTGGAGAGGCTGTTATTCTCTTTATCCATCTGACCTGCGACCTCACAGTGCTCCCCATGCCCACCCTGGCCAATGGTCAGCTCTGATGCCCTCCTGCCAAGGCTGACCAAGGAAAGGTGCCAGGTGGCACAGTCACAGCCCCAGCAATCAGGTGAGATGGCCATGGTGGTGGGGAGAAACCTGGTGTAGGCAGGCTGAGGACATACTCCCAGAACTCGGTGACAGCGCTGGTGAGGTTGGTGGTGTCGCCCAGGGAGAAGTTGGAGAAGCAGCGATCGGTGTTCCAGGCATTCCCACAGCTCTGCCATGGCAGGTCCTGCATCGGCACAAGGAGAGCAGGGTTATCATTAATGTGACATCTCCAAGGGCAGCAGTAAGAAGCAAGATTTGGCTTCTTCCAGACTGAAACCCCATTTATTCTTGCAAAGAGGATGGGCAGCTCCTCTGAATGGGCAGGAGCCTTGTAGCCAAAATAATGATAAATTGTGACACGGATTTTCCAGGAAACAGTATCACAATGTGATTATGGGAATGTAATAGCTCTAATAAAATGGTAGCAATTCCCCGGATAGAAAGCCATTTCCAATTAACAGTTAGTAATTAATAGCTACTAATTAAAATAGCTACTGGGGGATATTGTGTTTATAGCCATTACAGCTTCAGACTAGTTTCACTCAACAAGTGGTTGGAATTTACTTCACAAAGAATAAACAGTGATTTATTTCTTATCTCTCATATCAAGCTTCAATGCTTAAAAAGCGATGTAGCATTGAGAATGGGAGCTAACAGTTTGTCTACATGAATAAACCACTGTAACATAAGCCCAGGAGTAAATTTAAAGCATAGTGGCTATTGCATGCAATCCCTGCCCTGATTATAAGCAGCACAAAGGGATTCCTGGGAGATGTTTACACAGTAGGTAGCAGTGTGACAACAGCACACTGCTACAGATTTAAAACAATCAGCTCTGGCACTGCAAGCGATGAAACCACAGCATCAGGGGCTGTGTGAGCATGCAGAGCAGCCCACCCATGCCATGTAGTTCCATGGCCAAGGCAGCCCAACAAGAGCAGCAATCTGATTTCCTGAGTGTAGTGCATGTAGATAACGGCTATTCGGGATGGTTTCCCTCTGCAGATAAGTCCTCATGCTCCAGCTTAACAAAGCTTTAAGAAGGTGTTTGAATCCATCCCTACTGATCCATGAACACAAACCCCTTTAGGAATACTATATGTGTTTTAAGGGCTTTGTGGCATCAGTGCCTTTAAGTGCTGCCTTCACCTGCCATCTAAATCAGTTCACTCTAGCAGACGATACCTCCTAATGTGAACACTGGCTTGGCAGAAGAAGGGCTATGGTAGATACAGGAAGGGACATCCCAACAGCCGCCCAGGTTGTCTGCACCCACCCAGCGATTTCATTTTGGGCTTGCTGCTTGCACTCAAGCAGATGCAATGACCCAAGCGTCACTGATAGCAGCCTTTCAGCCAAGCAGTTTGCACATCAGAGACTATTATAAGTCTGCGCAGGTGTCATAAGAAGGGGCAGGCAGGGGGAGGGTTTGTTGCTCCATTTCCTCTGAATTTCAGAGGACAGGAACTGTGGAAGGCAAGCTGGGCTCCTATTCAGGCTCAAAATACTCCCAGTCAAATTTAGAAGGGGCAGGGGATAGATGTCAGTGCAACTTTTTTATTTGTACCTTTTGGGAATCTGGAGTTATCTCTGGTAAAATAATAGGTCTTGAGCCACGCATCTGGAGCTGCCTGTGCAGATATGAGCACTGTCACCAGTCAGGTCTGTGACACTTGAATGTACCAGAGCCTCATCCTAAGTTACATCCTTCCCCGGTGTAACTTAGGATGGGTTCCTTTGGGGTAGACGTCTGTTCATTTAGGAAACTCCTGAGGGTGCACCTAACAATCCATGACCAACAATTCTGTTCTCAACCAAGGAGCCTACAGTGGGTATTGGTGGTAGAAGCACAGCTGGGAACACCAAAGAGAATATTTTACCAAAAGTCTTGATAGGCACTTGAAATCAAACAAAAATTGGAACTGGATGCACAGCATTCAGAACAGCATTTCAGGTTTACATCTGAATTAAATGAGAAAAGATCTCATTTGAACCATAGGGTTGATGTCTTTAAGGTTTCACATTGCTCAGAGTTAAGCTAAGGAAGCTCTTCTCAGCTGCTGGGCTGAAATAAATAATTCAGCCACCAAGAAGTTATTGTGGGGTATGATTCTAACCTTGTACAGTAGAAGACGCTGCTATAGACGAATCCACTCTAAACCTCAATGCCAAAGCCCATGCTAAGGGACAGTCACAAGCAGATGTCTAAATGCTTTCTGAATCATTTTCCTAGCAAAAAAAGAATTCTTGGGATTTCACTTATCAAGAGAAGTGTAAGTGAGGACTAATTGAGGTCACGACTGAGTCCTGGGTAATAAGAACATGTGACAAAACCAGTTGTGGAAATGTGCAGCTTTTAGGTTCAAACTGCTCTAGACATACAACAGAGACACAGGGTGAGTTTTAAAGACTGACATGAGTAGGAACAGTTCCCAGACAGGGGGTGAGACCATCCCCTTCAGAGGAATATCATCTCCAGAGGACAAACCTCAGTACCAATCAGTACAACAGCCTCCAGAGCTGACGAACCTCAGAGCTCTTCAGGAAGGGCACAGCAGGGTGCTGAGAAAGGCTCATTGCACAAACTACAAGCAGGTAGTGCATGTTTTGGGGCACAAACAACTCACTTCCCATAATGCAGGGACTAAGAACCCAAAACACACTCAATGCTGTGCTGCGGACATGTCTGTGACTTACCGCAGTGAAAGAGTTGAAGAGATAGTAGAGAGCCCAGGCAATGATGACGATGTAGTAGATGTTCAGCCAGAAGGAGAGAACCATAGCTGCCAGTCCCACTCCTGTGAATGAAGGCAGAGAGTAGCATCAAACAAGGTCTCTGGTACCCATTTGAGCTTATGGGCACTACAGCAAATGTTGTGGCAGCACCAGAAAAAGCAAATCAGCTCATCAACACAGCATGTGTTAGAGTTGCACTGTGAGCTGGTCAGCAAGAGAGACTCATTCCCTCAGTTTCTCATCCACCCATTTCCGCTGGGTGCTACCTTGCAGTATGCCACAGGTACTTTGGGGACAGAGCTCCATGAAAACTGGATCTGGTCACTTCCATGGCAGAACTGATTTTTCCCACATCCAAGGAATTTCTAAATCACCACTAGTTTCCAGAATGCAGTTACTCCATACATGGGAAGAGGTTCATGTTCCCTGTGTACAGCTTTCCCATGCAGTTAAAGTAAGCCTCCATAGGGAGGGTTGGATCAGGTCTTCTGCAACCAGCTCCCTTCCATTGCAATCCTGCTGCTCATGAAATGCCTTCTTAGCACACAAGATTGCTTGAACAGAGCAGAGTGATGTTAGTGATTGCAGACATCAAAGTGAAGAACAGAATAGCTTAGTGAAGACAGAGAGAAAAACCTCCCCTCGCCTGCACCCAATCCCAGTCCCCAGGGATTTGCTGATTTGCTTCCCAAAAGAGTTTTTGTCTGTAGTTATGTGCCATCACCTTCACAAACTTACAGTACAGTACCTTTAAACATGGGAGCTAACTTCCAGACTCCCAACCCACCGACAGAAGTGTACTGGCCCAAAGCAGTTTCTAGCAGGAAGAGAGGAATTCCAGCAAACACCAGTGTCAGGAAATAGGGGATGAGGAAGGCCCCTGAAAGAAGAAGCAATGTTAACAGGCAGGTACCACTTTTGCCATGAAGTATATACCTCCAGCTGCAGTTTCTTGCTCTGCAGCACCCAAGTGATGAGGAGCAGACTTGGGAGGTGACAGCTTACAACTGGAGTTGGTGTGTTCATGATGAACACACCCATGAGATCACCGCTGCCTTCTCCTGATCTGTTGCTATTACTATGGATATATATGTATCATATATATGCACATACTAGCATCACTGGTTATGTGATGCCAGACTCATTTTGTTGTTAGACACTTAGGCAATGCTAAGCCCATCTGACAACAAACCCAAACACTTGGACACTGACACTGATAACTTCTTCTTGTTGGTATCTTCTGTAAGCTCCCAGTTCTTTAGCTTGTTTTAAAAGGGCACAGGAATATCTGGCATTGGCCACTACTTTCTTTATTTACAGATATTTTAGTCTCTTAAGGAAATCATGGCTAACACTGTATTTGCTCTATACACCTCCCCACCCTTGTTCAAGGTTTTACCCTTTAAGTTCCTGGCAAAAATATTATTTTTCTCTATGGGTCCCATGGAAATCATCTCACCACTAGAAATTAGTTAGTGCAGCCATTTACTAGAGATATTACTTGCACTCTGTTATTAGAAGAGCAAATAGAATACGAGAGCCTTGCCATGTGATTTGAAGGCTGTACATGTTCAGATCATCCTGACTTCTAGGGCTTGGGGAAAAACTCATTTCCCAGCTTCCTCATGCTTGTGCTGGAGCATGCCATCATTCCTGAGGAGGACAAACTCTTGGCTGCGGAGAGAGAGGGGACGCTGTTCAGAAGCAGCTGGCCATGTTTGAGCCAGCACTGGTTTCTGCACTAGCCGGGAGGCTGAGCTGTCAGCCTGAGTTTTCTTCTCCAGATACTAGTGGTGAAGCAAGCATGAAGCCAGCAAGCAGAGCCACTCCGGAGCACTGCAGCCCAGCTTGCAGCTGGCAGAGCCAGGCTCCAGCAGCTGCTCTCCGTGGGCTGGGAAGCAGCGAGGCACAGCCAGGGACGCTGGCTCAGGGGACATCCAGCTGGGGATGCCTGCCTGCCAAGCAAGGAGCTGAGCCCAGCTGGGAGAGGCAGGTGCCAGCACCCGGCATGGGAATGCATGGGAGGCAGCATGTAAGAGGAGCTAGCTGGCAGCGGGTGGCAGGGGAAAACATGCTGCGGGCCAGCAGCTTGATGACCATGAGCCTGAATCACAAGCTGGCATGGAAGCACAGGCTCTCGGCTTCACCAGCAGCCTCACACAGAGGAGCAAACAGCTTTGCGTGTCACTGCCTGCTCAGCATCCTCCCCTTGCTAGCTGCCACAGTCTGCAAGGTCCAGCCTCCTAGGAGCCCTGCAGGTCTGCTCTGAGGATACTGATGCTGCCTTGCTACTGCTGTACCTCATTGTAGTTTGGAGATAAGGATTATCAACAGTCACAGTGCTTTGCTTGCTTCTGTGCAAGCAGCTAACGAAAATTGGCCACAGGCCTGATGATCTTGCATTTCTCATCTACAGCAAGCCAGGAAGGTTTGTAGGTGAAAGATTTTATTAGACTGTTGAGAAAAGGAAAAGACAAACTGTTGGATCCAGGTCATTTATCCCGCCTTGACAAAAATCCTCTGGACTAAGGGAATATCTAAAACTAGGCTGCAGCCTTGAACTGAAGGCTGTTGGCAATGACACTGCCACTCTGGAGGGTCAGGTCCCTGAGGAGGCACGGATAGCATCCCTGGGTGCCATAAAGCCAAAGGGGAAATCAGTTCTGAAATGTATACCTAAAGTTTGCATGCCTGTGCCTAAATCCTTGGCAAAGAGAGAAAGGGATGGTCTTTAATCTCCAGCCCCGGATGGGCTGTGGAAATATCTGGTTTAGTTCCTGGGCCTGCTACAAATGACTTCATGTGACAGTGGGAGAGCCCAAACTTGTCTCCAAAGCCCATGGGTTATGGTGCTGGTCCTGCCTGCTCAGGGCACCAGCTCTTCGAAGCAGCGAAAGGATCACACAGAGCCTGGCACTTGCTGTGCAGCCCCAAATCTGCCTGCAGTCTTCAGCTCCTGATGCAGAGTAATGCAACAAATAACAATTAATCCTCAAAACTGCAAACGCTGCCCACAAATCAAAAGTTGAGCATTACAAGCTGTTACATGCCGTTGCTTGGAGTCTCAACGTGTAAATGAGAAATGCATGATGCTTATTTAAAGAAATGTTCTTCTCTCAAGTTATTCAAGCTCAGGATCACACAGACAATTTTTAGTACCTTCTGAGCTGCATTTAGAGTCATTTTAGACCGGTAGAATCCTGTTGTCATCGGAAGGACTGCATGAGATTAAAAAACAGTGTAGAGCTGGAGTATTAGTCATAGCTAGGCACACCGAGTGGTGTGCAGGGCCAGAAGGGAGCCCAGGCATTACTTTGGGTAAAGCCTGCTCCCACAGCAGATGGACCTCATGCCGCTGGGCTGCTGTATATACCCTGGCGGAATATCCCCTAATTACGTGCCCGATTACAATGCCGAGCAAATCACCCGTGAGCCGATACAATGTGACAGTGGTAAGAGAGACGGCAATATTTCCATTCAGTTCAATTTGCCTGTGCGTAATGGAAGCAGCCCACACGACCGCACTCTGAGCAGCGCACATGCAGCACGCTAAAATTAGGCTCCCACCCACAGTCTGCTCTGCTCCGGAGGCAGAGCCAAGACGGTGCCCACCCGATTGCGAATCAGATGCCGTGCGACCCTTCCTCGCTGCTCCACATCTGTTCCCAGTGACGCTTTCGTGCGTCAGCTCTCCCGCCTGTCTCTGGCATCAGCAGCCTCCACTCGCTGCTCATTATTGCTGGCTATGGGAACAGTCATGCCTGTGAACAGCCAGACCGGGTAGGGGTGAGTGGAACGAGCTGTACAGGCTGACACAAACAGCACGAACCAGCAGACAGCGAAGGGGTTTTGAGAGGACCCAGGCACCTATTGCCACATTTCTTCTGCCCGGTGTTTTTGCTTGCAGCCAGCTGATCCCTCTGTATGCCTGCAGCTCACCCTGTGTGCCACTGCCAATGCTAGTAGTAGTGCTCCACACCTCCACAGCACCCTCCGTCCTAGGATCTCAGCTGACTTTATAAGTCGGACTGGTTTTAACCTCAAAACACCCCTCATCTAATTACAGATCTTGTCACCATCACCTCTGTGTGTGAGGAGGCAGTGCCACAGGCAGCATTGATGTGGTGCGTTTGAGATGGCACAGCAATCACAGGGCAGAGACAGGGCTAAAAAACAGTCCTTGGGACTTAGCCATGGGGCTAATGTTGTATGAGGAGGGCTAGCACAGTCAGGTGACAGAGCACGGCTAGATAAAAGTGGCAGAACTGCGCCATGGCTCTGGCAATGGCGGCACAGGCTCCCCTAGGTAGGCCTGGCTGATTCCCATAAACCTCACCCTGCTCAGCTGCACACTCGTGCCTCTGCATGAAACGATACTGAATTAGTCAAAATGGATAACTGTCCAGTCTCCTACTGGGACTCACTCCATGTGCTTCAAAGAAAGGGCCAAGTTCCCCCTAAATGCCATGGAGTTACCTGGACAGAGCACTGCAGGGACCGCACTCCTCTTTCCCAGCTTGGGAAGAGAAGGGCATCCTATACCACCTACAGCACAGATAGCAGAAGTGGGCTGGCGATATGAGAAGTCATGAGAGCCAAAGGCAAAGTGGGTTTTGAAAAGGGAATTCAAGGCAAAAGGAAAAGAAAAAAGATGTAGAGAAGCAGTGTGAGAAGAGACTCTCAAAGCGGAGCTGAAGCACAAGAATGTATTTTCGGACTTGATCCAAGACATGCAGAAAGCCTGTAGCTGGGGAGGGAGTTGGTCTCTCAGGTCTCTTGACTTCTTGCCTAGCACTGTTTCCCCATCTGCCTGCCTTTCTCTAGGCTTGCAATGGCTTGGCAAAGTCCCAGCTGAGAACTGATAAGAGAAGGATGAAGCGGCACAATAATGAAAAGAATGAGAAAGCTGGTGTTAGCTGTCCGCAGAGGAGGGCACTGCTACCAGCTGCATCACAGCTACTGCAAGTCCTTTACCAGTTGCTGCCTTCTCTCATGGCCTCTGTTTTCCAAACATTAGGATTAAGATGGAGACAATAATTGTGACCCTTCTCATGGCACTAGTAGTAAGTCAAAGCTTATTTCCTTCCGTAGATGATGACACTCATGCTCTGTGTACATGTACATATGTATGCATGCTTGTCTATATGTCTACATTGCCCTGCTGTGGTCCATGTAAAGCTTCTAATCAAAACTCCTCAGAGATGTGACCCGAACTCAGATGCAGAACTGTTACCCCTTAATAATACTCTAGACGGAGGAGAAACCCACTATGAACAGATATGAACCGATTTCCTTGGGAATGCCCCGGCATCCATCTGGGTGCCTGTGTGAATTTATGTTTATCCTTGTAAATAAATGAGGTCCCAGACACTCGTTACTGTAGCCCTGCAAAGTTGGACTGCAGAAGCTTCACGAAACACTAACTTCTTGCTATATTTTTTTGGGCTGTTTCTTCACAACCTGCACTTGCTAATAAAGCCCACAGACTATGGGAACAGTTCTGCTAACAGCTTAATAACTCACATTATGGGGGAGAGCTCTCATCCAGGTGACCAGCCACTTGCCCAGACCTACACCAAACAGAAGCCTGTTCAGAGGACAAGACTGCTCAGGGATGAGCACAGTGCTGTGTGTTTCTCTCACCTCCTCCATTCTTGCCACAGAGATATGGGAAGCGCCAGACGTTGCCCAGACCAATAGCATAGCCCACGCAGGACAGCAAGAAATCAAATCTTCCCTTCCAGGAACCTCTGTCTGGGATCTCCTTTTTCTTTGTGCTCACAGCCTCAGGGGTGATGGGCTCCGACTCCTCCAGGGCTGCCTGCTTCACCTCGGAGGGAGAGCTGAGCTCCACGGAGGTATTGTCCATCTTGCCCATCGCGACTCAGAAGTATGTCCACTCTTGTTCTGGGAACGGATGAGCAGGAAGGGCAGCCTCCACCCTGGCCAAGCACGGATGGAATGGGAAGCGCTGGGCAAAACTCCTGATGAAAAAGACGAAAAAAGAAGGTATCTTGTGTTAGTGTAGTGGGCTTAAGGGAAGACCTTGCTGGGTCTGAGGTGGACTCACTGGATAGACTGGTGCACATCAGTGCAGCTGCCCTTCTGAGGAGCCACGGTCATATAGGCTGCTAACAACGGGCTTAGACCCGGTTGTTACCAGCACATAGCAAACCCCTCAACTCTCATCTTACCTCCTCTTCCTCCCAACACTGCTCTTCAAGAAAAGCTCCAGGACCCATGTGCATGCAGGGAAGTCATAGTCTGTGGGTGACCCACCATAAAGCAGAGAAATATAGCTACCATGTTTGAGTGACAGTGGAGAAGGGTATCCCCCAGGTCTGGGGCCCAAATCTGAGTGCACCAGATTTGGTGTGTGGATGCCATGTGAAATTGTGCATGGCTGTGACAGCACAGTTTGCAACAGCAGACCCACTACGGACATGCCCCACATTGCAATCCTGTGCCCTAATCTCCTGTCATAGCAGTGACAAAGCTGTAATCACAGCTGTGCACCTGCAGTGCCTGGCAAGGAAATCACTAATCTGCTCAGCACCTCCTTGTACACCATATTGCATGTGATTGATACTCAAATTGTCAGGTGTATTCAGATGATGCTTGCTAGTGACTATAGGCAGCTTGTGAACCACTGGAATCTCACTAAGTCAGGGCTCCAAAGTCCTGAGAATTCATTTTATGAGTCTGACTAAACATTTAATTAATATTTCCATTTCTTTTAGGCCCTAAGAAGTATCTAACCAGCACGCCCAAACGATTCAGGAAGGAAAACAGGCTACATTATTACACCAGTGTCCGAAACAGTATTGTACTCATGTCTTGAAAACTAAATGCAGTTCTCCCTTCTTAATGCAGTCTTCCCTTACAGAAGCTACTTTAAAGTCAGAAAAAAAGCATGGAGGAGAGCCAAAAGGATGCTCAAAAAGTGGAACAACTTCCATATGAGGAAAGGCTAAATGAACTAGAACCCATTAGCCTGTGGAAGAGGTGACTGACAGGGGCCTATAAATGTATCAGTGTCTGAGAATATGAGTGTTCACCATTTCTGGCGCAAGAACGACAGGGGATTAGAACACAAGAGCAGGTGGTAGGTTCAAAAAGAGCAAAAGGTGGTAGTCCACAAAACATACAGCTATGGAGCGAGACTCCCCACTCCAGGACATGCTGTATGCCGAGAGTTTACATGACTTCAAAAAGGAAATTAAGAGGAAAAATAATGGAAGGGAAATCCACCAGGTGCTACCACTGCAGTTCAGAAAATCCCTGAGCTGTAAGTTGCTGGAGGCCGAGGGACTCTTCCAAGGAAGCATCACTCCCTACTTTTCCTCAGCGTCTGCCCTCAGCCAGTGCAGAAGACATTCTCAGTCCATTTTACCCAGAGCCGAATTCAAGCCTCCACTGGAGGCTGCAAAGGTGACCAGTCCTACAATATCCCACAGAAGTCTGTTGACAAAGACATTCCCATTCCTGGATGAACACATTACAAAAAAAAATAGAGAAAAAAATGAATGGGAGTACCGGGAAACAAAGCAGTGTTAGGAAGATAAGGCATTTTGAAAGATTTCTTCACAGAGAGGGTGTTCAGGCATTGGCACAGGCTGACCAGGGAACTGGTGGAATCACCATCTCTGGAGGTGTTCAGGACCTGTGTAAATGAGGCCCTCAGTGACATGGTTTAGTGGTGGACTTGGCAGTGATGGGATAGAAGTTGAACTTGTTGATATTAAAGGCCTTTTCCAACCTAGTTGATTCCATGATTCTAAGAGGTGGCATGCTTTAGCAGTTAAAGCTGGCCTCGCCTGAGCTGCTTATTCTTGTCAGTCTTGTAAGCAAACAGTACCCATTTGCACCATGAGGTGCTCGGGGGACTCAATTCACATTTCTGAAGTGTTCTCAACACAGACAGTCTCCCAAGCCCAGGCTCAATAGCCGTATTGGCTCCTTCTTACTGTAATGGACACCCCATGATTACAGCAGATGGATTTCCTTCTCCCACTGAATTTGTTGCTAAGGTTAGAAAAACTATGTCAACTGTGAAGGGAATGGCTGAACCAGAAAATAACTGCGATTCATTCTGGAATGTTGGTGGAGAAGCCGGAGAACTTGCTGTGGGATGAAGGGTATAACCAAATCCCTCTGAGCTGTGGAAGCACCCCTGAGCTTCACAACTCCTCTATCCCAAGGATGGCTGCAGGTAAACCCAGAAGTAAGTGGCAGCACAAAAAAGCCTTCTGAGGAGAAGGGACTGTTTCACATAGCCAGTGAAGCAGATGCCAGAAGAAAGCATTGCTGGACAGACAAAGCAAAAGCTTTGGTCAACGGATCCCCTTTCTGTCCTACACCTTCTGTATAGCAAACACCAGCTCCTGTCTCCTCAGTAAGGCAGGAAGAAAAAGAGATTATACAGAACATGTGGGAGGAAAGTAAAATAAAGGCAATTTATAAATCAAAACAGCAGAAATAGCACCAAACCCCCTTGGAGGAATTCAGAGCTGGGCTAAGTCAGGATGCTTAGCTATGCCTGGAGACATTACAAATAGGCTCAGCAGAAGCCATTTTTATTCACTTCTTTTTTTCTGGGACAAAAAACAGTAGGTAAGCTGCTATCCTTAAAAGGAGGCATATATCCTGCTCTCCCTTTGCTCTTTTCCCTGTTCCTGCTGCCACAGTTCTGGACCAATATGGCATTGAGGTGGCCACTGCCTTGCATTTCATATACTTGGGGGGAAGATGGTAGAGGAGCAGCAGAGCATACTGGCAGCTACTTCTTTCCTGAGAAGTGAGATTCTTCATCTCCAGCTCTGATAAAATAAACTAGATTTATAATGGTTTCTCCACAGTCAAAAAATAGAGAAACAGTCAACAGCACCTACTGAGGCTTCATCCCACTTACTGTCCTGTCTCCTGCAGTGATGGATGACTAGGGCAGAAGGGCTCACGCATGTCCCACAGCCTAGCTGTGCCGTGCCCTTCCCTGGACATGCAGTTCTGACCAGGAATAATACAGTCATCGATTGCTCCAGGCTGAGTGTTTGACTCCTATGTTTAGATATCAGTTCACATGCTGGACAAGTGGTCTACTGGGTCAAAATGCATCAGCCCCTCCACCTATCCACATGCATCTCCTCCAGCATAAGGCAGAGCACTGTGCTGACAGCCTAGAGAGAGCAAAGTCAGTTCAAGTAGCTCTCTGTCATGTCACATTATTCATTCCCAAAAGCACACAGCGCTTTGGGCACAGCAAAATGCCTGAAGGACTTGAAATGATAATCAATAAAAGCAGAACTACAAACTGGAGGTGGGCTCCGCTTCACAAGGACTTGAAAACAAGGTCAAAGAGTTTAAGCATGACACTATAGCAGATTTCTCATTCGACTTCTTCTAAAGACATCATATTCTGAAGCCGAGACTTTCAAAACAATCAGGAAAAGCGAGGGTCATAAATCCCTGGCAGTAAAATAGTGACCTGAGTTTCACTGAGTCGTGCAGAAGGCCTGGTCTTTTGCTGCTCGAGTCAATAAAAACAATTGCCTGGTCCCCAGTGAGTGCAGAGCCAGGCTGAAACATTCTGGAAAACAGCCCTTCCCCTCCCTTTTGTGAGGAATTTCACCTCAAATAAGAAAATAGCCCTGAAAAAGTATTGCCTCCACTTGGAATGCTACCTCCTGAAACTGCTAACAACAGTGACCTTTTGCTTTCCCCTGCTTCAGTGTGAAATATTAACAGTTTCCTCAAATCCGACATAAACCAAAAATTTCAAAGGCATAAAATTGCCTGAAATGAAATGGCAAAATTAGCTGTGGAAACGCATGTAAGAAATACTTTCACACCTCTCCACCTTTCATTTTTCAGGGCTGTAACAGCCACACAAATCACTTCTAACCCATGCAGGTAGAGCCACAATTAGTTTAATTACACAGCACAGGCTGTTGTTCAGTCAATTAGACTTTTCCTTCCATCCACACCATTTTAATGACAGCCAAGTAGCCCCAAGGCTCCTGCGTCTTGTTGAGAGCCATGACAGGCTTGATCAGGGCACAGCAGATGCTCAGCTGATTTTCTGCTTGCTGCAGCAGCAGCATATGCTTGAGCTTTCTGCATCCATGAAAACCGGAGGGTCTGGAAAAGAGCCCCCCCAGGAGCCTGAGGATGCTGGCCCCATGTGGAGCTTGCTCACCGCTGGAGCATCACTGTTGTGCCCAGCAGGGTCAGGCAGACAGGGCTTGTGTTTCACAGCCCTCTCCACGTGCTGCTCAAGGCATCCACTGCAGCCACCCAACCTTTCATCTCCCTTCCCTTGAAGACAGGCGATTGCTTGGTTACAGGAGAAATCAGCACTCACAGAGGATGTGAGAAGAAAATAAATCAGCTCTCCTGGGTGATAGAGCTGCCAGGTGGCATGCCTTTTCCACTCTCCTGCATGAGATTTGAGCTGCTGATGTCCAGGTCTGATCTGCAGCTATTGCCCAACCTCCCTTCTCCACCAACATGCCCAGGTGATCCATGTTGCTCCTGATAACGTGGCAGGTGAGGTTGGTAGCACGCCACAACCCTATCCAGATGAGGAGAGGGGGCACACGTGAGCAGTGTTTTGTAAAACATCGAACAAACAGGACATTCACATGAGGCCAGGATATGTCTTGCAGCCCTGAAAAAAACTGGTGAAGAACTGCTGAGCTGCAGCCTACCATGCGGTTGGTTTACCAAGCAGCACCTTGATCTTTGTGCTACTTATACAGGTAAAATCAGGCCAGCTACTGCAATGCCCTCCCTGACTCCAGATGGATGCCCACTTGGCTCCTTATCCCTCAGGGGAAGCAGGGTCAGATCCTCCTCACAGCCACAGACTGTGCTTCACCCACCACCGCTGCTCTCACCTCGGTGGCTGGGGCTGTCTCACATTGCCCTGTAAGGAGAGAGGCAAATGACGCAGCCTCAGACCCGGTTTTGCGCTCTCATGTAAAGCTCATCCTGAGAAGCTTCCCCAGGGAGCAGAGAGCTGGCAACACTCCTCCTCAGCTCTCATTGACTATCTAGACCCAGCCTGAGCAACTGCAGTGTGAGGATGAGGCTGGGCCATTTCCTGCTCCCTTCCTGTCAGCCTCCAAGCAGGCTGCAGGCAGCTCCCTGAGCCCCCAGCGGCTTTGAGATGGCAAAAGACAGACAAGTGCCTTAAAGGCATCCCTGTCTCCATCCTCCTCAGCAAAACTACTGCATTAAAAAGATTAAAGGCCTATTTCTGCCCATTTTAAATGTGCTGATTAAATTAAGAAGCATTTTCCTTACATAGTACAGTCTGGCACGCTAAGATGCCAGTTTCACAATGCCGGTAGTTTATACAGTTCTGTTGCATTATTCTTTTGCCCTGTCAGAAGCAACACAGGCATTTTCTTGCACAAAGACCCATCTATCTGTTCCTAATCCCAGTTACTTTTTGAGCTCACTGGTGAGTTTAACCCACACTGGAAAGGAGCCACAGCCCTCAAAGGTATCAAGCACTTCAAGTAGGGAATGGAGAGAGGCAGAGACTCAGGTTAGTGCTTTCCCCCAGGAAGGGCTGTGGGGTGACCCCAGCAGTGCCCCATGGTGGATCATGAGCCAGCCAGAGTGCATGGGAACAGGGAAGGAAGAAGTGCAGCCCAGAGACATGGGAGACAGGCAGGAGCACTGAGGATGGGATGGTATGGGGGACAAGAGGGGCAATAAACACTGCCATAAGGGACCCTGTCACTGAGAGTTGGAGGGACAAAGGACATCCTGAAGGGAAAATCACGCATCATTAGTTCTGCTAATCAAAAATAAAACCCCAAATCACTATTCCTCTTCTAGGACAGAAGCTGTTGTTTTTCATGTATTTCTCCACTTCTTTTGTACGCATAACCCAGGGATAGCATTCATTCGTCTCTGCTGCCTGCCTTGATTGCTAAGGGCAATCGCACTCCAGGAAGGCTAATGGAAAAATCCTTCCAGTGACTTCAGTACAAACATCACTGGGGCAAAGTATCCAAAAATGAACACAGAGGGCAATGTCAGCTGGAATTTCTCACGTGCGTTATACCTCCTGCTCCCTTTCATTACAGCCCTGCATGGTGTCTGGGCACAGTCTTTCCCCCAGAGAGGCTTGCAGTGACACGGCTCAGCCAAAGCAGCATGAGTTACTGCCTCTTCTGGCCACTGTCTTACCAAAACTGCACCTCTGAGCTAAGATTTTAGCTCAAACCCTGTGCTGCAGCAACACCCTGAGGTCTCGGCCATGGTTTCCAAAGGGTGAATTTCCCCAACGCATTGGGAGTCACAAATACTGAGCAAAAGGCATGGTTGGGCCGTGCACCAGAAGGGAAATAACAACTTCAGACACCTAGAGATGGATTTGATGCACCTCCAGAGATGCTGCAAGTAATGTCAGTGGTTATTTGTATTAATGGATTTAATATGTTGGGGTTTGGGTGGGTTTTGGTTTGGGTTTTTGGTTTGTTTTTTTTTCTAGTTTTTCCTTTTATTTTTTATGTAGTCATTGATCAATGAGCAAATTGGGCAAAACTGGTCTTGCAATGGAAAGTGATGACCTTCACCTGAGAAAGTCATCTTGGATCTTTGTTGCCACAATTTAATAATGAAAAAGCTAATACAGAAAAAAATACAAGGAAAGAGCAGAAACAAGCATGAGAATGATGCGGAGACTGCCCTGAAGTGTCCAGCATGGCAGGGGAGTGATCTCTCCTCACTTTGCAAGGCAGAGGAGCAAAGGACTGACCGTTGTGTGTCCCTTGTGGCCAGGAAGCTCACAGCTAGGGACATGTGTGCCATTCACAAGGCATAGATGAGTCATGCTGGCCAACATGTGCTGCTCTTGGACTAAGATCAGCAAGTCTCAAAAGTCTCTACTCCAGGATTCAGCTGAAAGCACAAAGGAAAGATAGATGGGAGAAGGAGGGGACCAAATGCAGACCTTCCCTGTGCTGCTTCTAGGCAGGGTCACAGCAGCTCCATCAAGTCACCAAGAGCTCATGCAAAACGCGGCTCCTGTGAAACTGCCTGGTGGCACTCTGGCACGCGTATTAAGCCTTGAGAAAGAGCAGAGCCTCACCACACGGAGCACATTGTTTTCTTGCTGCAGCACAGCCAAGCCAGAGAGGAAATGTGTATCCCACTTTCAGATGCCAAACTCTTTGTTCTCCTTCTCCATGAAACCAGAGAAATAATTCTGCCCCAGAGCCCTGAGGCTACTGCAAGACTCCATTTGTTCATATGCTTTCTTGGGGTGGAAAATAGAGCACGGCAGAGCCAGGTCCCTCCACAGGAATCGCACATAAACATTGTTAGCCAGCAGTGCCTTGGCTGAGGTTTTCCTCAAAATAGCCCCAAAAACATGCTCATTACCCAGGAAGGACACTATCCCCTGCTGCCTAGCATCATCCTGCAACTAGCTGGGCATTATCATCTCCACTACTTTAACACTCAGATCTTTCTTCTCTTTTCCCTACTTCTTGTGCTAAGTGTGATACAGCAGTGAAGCTCTTCCCCCAAGGCTTTTACTATCAGAAGATAAGGCAGATGAATGAAAAGCTGCTGTCCATGTTGCCTTGGCCTCACACAGCCAGTCCATACCAGGATGCAGCCCCTGACCCTCCAGGGCCAGGCACAGCTATTACTGCACAAGCATTTCTGCAGGGACCAGATGGGGCACTCACTTGCTCTGTCCCCAGTGAACAGGACCCAGTGCCATGGGGAGATCCACCCCAATATAAGGATATTAGTCCTTTGTTTCTTATAACCATTAAATTTCTCCAGAAGAAAACACATTTCCAGCTGCATGTCTTTGGTCTGATTTTTGTTCTCTGTGAGGACAGAGAAGGGATGGAGAGGGCTTCACGTGGGGAGTGAGGCACCTCCTTCAGGGTCAGAGTCTCTTGGAGGTAGATAGGAAGAGCACAGGCATAGCTCCCAAAACAACCCGGAAGCTGTAGAGGCAGGGAAGCTCAGCTCCACTGTCAAAGACTGCCAGAACTTGCAGGGTCTCTGTGAAGGGGTGCCAAGACCCTGAAGCCCTGTGTTTCAGACTGATCCTTGGGATGGCAGTGCACAAGTCTGGGAAGTGCTGTCCCAGCCCCCAGGGCCAGGCAGCTGTACCAGTCCCTCTACTATGCATATCATCTACTCCCTGAGCCCTACCCACTGGATACCCTCCCAGGAAAACTTGCTCAGATTTCATTCAAGGGCTGTTAGAGCATCTTCACTGAGCTACCATTTAAGCTCACTACATCTCCCCCCTGCCCATAAGCGTTGTGAGAAACTTTCCACTTTTCAGGCCCCCAGTAGCACTTTGGGGTGCTGCTCTGAGACTTCGGTCCTTCCCTTGTCCTGCCTGGCAGTGCCAGCTCCTGGGATGGGAGTGGGGAGCTGCACACCCAGCAGCCAGCAGGAGGCCATTGCTTCTGCCCTGCTTCGCTATAGCAGAAACACACTCCAGCACCCAGGCTTTTGCTTGGGGTGAGAGGGTTTTGAAGCAGAGGCTGGCTGCTGCAGTCACTTTTTAACACCAAGGGGAATCCAGGCAGCTCTGCATAGTAGTGACAGATGAGAAATATGCTGCCATCCCAGAAGCATGGTGAATTTCTTGACCAAGGGGACTTTGCAATGGCAATGGCAACTGGTAGAAGAAATTTAGGCATAGCAGTGGTGCAGCTGAGGGTAAAGCATGAATTATGCCTGCTCCTGCTTTAGGCAGCATGCCTGCTTCACACCACCCTGATTGAGCACTAAGCAGGCAGGTCTGCTTTCATTTACTGACTTCTAAAGCACCTTATAGGAGACAAAAACCATCCTTCATCCTGCCTCGTCCTCAGGATGCTGAGCCCCTCAGTCCAAGATCCAACCCAGTAGGGATGGAGGAGAGGTCAGCACCTACGGTGCCCCTTCCACAGTGACGCCCATGGAGGCAGGTAGCTCTTCCCCACCACCACTGCAATGCTCCCTTCTCTGACCCCAGTGCTCATGTCCCCAGGACCAGACCCTGCTGTCCCAGTGGAGGTACCTACCTCGCACTGCCAGCTGGTTGAGGGTCCTTGGGGTCCTCTGGCTCTGCGCTGAGCTGCTCACGGAGACACCAGCCCAGGGAGGCACATACTGATCTGCTCCTACACACAGAGGGGAACTATGAGCCCCTCCTGCTGCGGGTCCCTCTCCCCCTGCCTCACCCCACAGAGCTTCTCATTGCCCATATTGATGAG
Source organism: Myiopsitta monachus (assembly GCA_017639245.1). NCBI lineage: Eukaryota > Metazoa > Chordata > Aves > Psittaciformes > Psittacidae > Myiopsitta > Myiopsitta monachus. Next base: position 76,746,481 of record CM029920.1, read on the forward strand.
CCCTTAATGAGCTTTGAGCTCATGTCCAGTCAAATCAACACCCTGCATGTCGCGGGTGTGGGGCGGGGGGGTACCCAGAGCCACTGGAAAAATACCCTTCGCTGGGACAGAAGAGGCTCCAAGGGCATGGGCAGGAGAGAGGGCAAAGGACCTGGCACCCACAAATGGGAGAGACAGCAGGCAAGTGGGTTGTGCGGAGTTGGTTGCACCCATGCTGCTGAAGCAGCTCCTGCAGGGATGACTGCAACAGTACATAAGAGGCCATACTAAAGACACTGCACACCCCTCGACCTCTGTGTTTGCAGCTGGACAGTGGTCTCCATCTTCTTCACAAGCAGGGCTGGCTGCAGCCATTCAGAGGATGTAGAGGTCCAGCACACCATGCACAGTGAGGAGGTTGGGTCTCTGCCCATAAGCCTCTTTTGCTTTCACAGAGCCCTTGCACAAGGGCTTGCAACAGCGCAGCTCTGTGAATGGGAACAGGGCAGACAAGGCTCAGGAGGAACTAGTTCCAAAGGGTTCCATGGTCTTACTGGTCAGGTGCAGTCATGGCTGTGGGTCAGGCTTCTGGGGGAGAGGCAGGAGGCAGAGGAAGAAGGTACTGCTTGTTTGAAGGGTTGGGTACCAGTCACCAGCCAAGGAAAGGAGCCACATGCAAATAACCAGCTGCTTAGCATGTAAATGCTGTCATTGGCTCTAAAAGGAGTTGCATGAAGTCTTTATTTCCCTTTTCTTTTTCCTTCTGAGACCAAGACAATTTGCATCCACTGGGAGCACAGAGAAGTCTCTTTCAAAGGCAGTGTGTGGGAGTTACTGGCACTGCGAGCATCACCTCATTAGCAGCAGCACTTTCGGAGGTACAGGGGGAGGAGCCCACATGAATTAAAGTATAATTCCGCCCAGAGATCTCCAGCAAAAATGACACCTTCTCACTTACCAGCTTCCCTTTTGTTGCAAGCAGAGCTGGGCGTGCTTAAATTAGTGACTAAAGTACACTTAGTAGCCTTCAGTGCTGTGGAGACAACAGAGCTGGTGATCTGGATTCCTCCTGTACACCTCAGGGCCCACAGAAGTGTACCCAGCCATGAACCCACACCAGGTCCGCAGGGGCTCAGGTGGAATCATAGTGTGGTTCGGGCTGAAAGGGACCTCAAAGCTCATCCAGTTCCAGCTCTCTGCCATGGGCAGGGACATCTTCCACTAGACCAGGCTGCTCGAAGCCCCATAAGGCCTGTCCATCCTGGCCTTGAACACTGCCAGGGATGGGGCATTCACAACTCCTTGCAGTAACCTGTGCCGGTGCCTCACCACTCTCATTGCAAAGAATTTCTTCCTAATCTCCCCTCTTCCAGTTTAAAGCCATTCCCGCTTGTCCTGTCACTGCAAGCCTTTGTAGAAAATTCCTCTCCAACTGTATGCTGAGGGTTACCTCAGCAATCCCACACATTTCTTTCCTCAGTAGCAAAACTCAGCTTCTTTAAAGGTTCCTCATGGCCCCTTTAGAGCAGGCAATCACACCCATAACTGATCACAGCTAAACTTAATGCAGCCCATCTGCAAAAGCCTTTAACCCATACGGATGGGAGGGAAAACATGCTGCCTTACATCTTTGCTGAGGTTGCTGCTCATAGTCCCACCTACATCTCTGCTAATATTGTGCCAATGGGCTATGATTAAAGATCACATTTCAGGCTAAGTGGGTATTAGGGGAGCATGGAGGAGGCAGTAAGACCCCACCAGGTTTTTTCAGCCATTAGAGGAGACAGATGGTGCTACCAGGAGGGCTGGCGAGGCTGGAAACAGGAAAATGGAGAAAGAAAATGATTTTTGCTGGGTTTGAGAGCAAAACCAGGAGGGTTTGAGAGCCAAGTGGGAGGATTGCTCACAGGCTGGAGGCATCCTCCCAAAAAGGCATACTGTCTGAGCTGAAGCAAATGCTGAGAGAGCGAGCTGTGGGTCTGACAGAGCACCCTGATCCCTCTTCTCTACAGGAAGCCAGGGTTCCCCACACCACTCCGTGAGCTTGAGTACCTCTTATTCGGCAGCTAATAAAGTTAAAAGAGAGATAAACTGCATTTGTCTCAGACATCTTTCCTTTAGACTCTTGGCCGGGATAAAAAACCACCAGTGAAAATGTTGCTCTGTCCTTGCTCCCAAGAAAACCAATTCTGCATTCATGCAAGTGAGGACAGCCTGCACTGTCCAGACGTGCAAGGACAGGGAGCATGTAGCACTGAGCTACAGGGAAATCATTATCGTCCACCACGCCATGGAGCTCTGCTGGAGTTGCTGCCAGCTGAGTCCTGCAGGAGCAAGATCAAGTCTCTGTCCAGTCAGCCAAGGCTCACAGTGTCTCAGATAGCTTCTTCACAGCCCTTGGTGAAAGCAGGTCTGTTTCCTAAGGAATGGGTGCACATGGCCCTGGATGTGCTGGACCATGCAAGAGGCTCATGTCACCCTTGTCTGCCAGGCTTGCTTTGCAGCCGCCACAGGCCCCAGGCTGGGAGAAGGCTTTTTGAATGCAATGCCATGTTACTAGGTCAGATTTGCTTTGGCCAAACAAACCAACTTAAAGCAGGTACCTGCAGATGGTAGTTTCAGTAAGGAGCCAGCAGCAAAGCCCCTGGCCTCCTTTTGCCAAAAGGAATGAAACTTCAGCTACCGAGACACCATAACTCACCCTTTCCTGAGCAAGCCGGGACTGGCATAAGCATGTCCATCACTGCTCCCTCTTGGTCTTCAGTCTCTCCTCAAGCCCTGTTGCTGATGTAGCACCTCCTAAAATAAAAAACCAAAGAGACAGTAGCAGGTTTCTTGCAGGGCAGGTGCATATCTCAGCCCTGAAGGAACCAGCCTGTTATACTGTGCTTCCACAGCTCCCCACACAGTCCTGGGTGAGGAACACCAAGGAACCACAGCACTTTGGCTGGAAACATCAGTTGACATCATAGGCAAATAAAGATATGCATTCCTTTCATCAGAGATACAGCAAAGCATCTTCTTACCTTGTGTGCAATGTCTGGAGAGAAAACAGGCCAGAAAGAAGCCATTTCCACTGAGGGGATAAAAACGGAATTTGAAAGCAACAAGTGTTTTCTGTATAGCATTTGTTGTGCGAGTTAGAGAGAAGCAGACAGTCAGTATCAAAGACACTGGGGAGCAAGAATGTCTCTCAACATCAGTATGAGCAACCCTTTCTTTTCCCAGAAGGAAGGAAAGTGGGACCAAGAACAGAAGAGAGTACATGGATATTTCATAGTTGGCTAGAGCTAGACGCGGACTGGTAAGCCCAAATGATTTTGGGAACATGCCTTAGGAGAGAAGCAGAATTTGTTTGGAAGGGTAGGATTTGGAGCTGTTCTCTTGGTTGTTGTCAATAAACATTCATGAGAATAAATTGTGATTCACCAGCTCTTCCCCAGAAAATGGAAGCTTGGCAGATACTGAGACAGATACTCACTGGCTTGAGTATTTGTATTTGAAGCATCTGGGCTGCCACCTCCAAAGCTTTTGGTGGCTTGGGAAGTATCCAGCGAAAGAACCCAACCCCACCATATAATCTGGGTGAGTAAACACAAGTGCAAAGTGTTTTCTGAATAACAGCTATTGGACAGGCTGACAGCAGTAAAAGCAGCCAAATAATCAGGCTAGCCATCTCTTGGTTTAAAATTCATTTGCAAAAATCATTAGCACAATCATTGCAAAATAAGCAGAACTATAATCACTCAGGGATAATTTCCAAAGAGGAATAGGGCTGTACTCACTGAAAAGAGGTGCTACTAGCTGTGAGGCTGCCTGGCTCTAAGTCCACCAAGTCCACCATCTCCAAAGAAAAGCAAAGCTTGCCAGAGCAGCATGTCTGGCAGACATTACCTTTCTGAGCACAGTTTAAAGTCGTAGCCTTCTCCTCCACAGCCTGAGCAATCCTGCCAGCCTTAATGGGGGCCAACATGGCTTGCCTCCTTCCTCCCTGAGAAAGTTCAGAGCTCAAGTCTGATCCAACCTGTGCCACCCAAGCCATCCTCCCTCAAATAGTGGTCAGTAGGGTATAGGCAGGGAAAACATGGTAGATAAGGCAGGACAATTGCTGTGCTCAGTCCTCGCAGGTTCCACACACATACAGGGGTATGATATCATAGGTATCAGAGAAACATGGTGGGATGGCTCCTATGACTGGTGTGTTGGAATGGAAGGTTACAGGCTCTTTAGGAAAGACAGGCCCTGTAGGCGGGGAGGGGGAGTTGCTATTTATGTTAGGGATAGGCTGGAGAGTACGGAACTCTGTCTGGGAACAGGCGAGCAGACAATAGAGAGTTTGTGGGTCAGGATTAAAGGGAGAACAGCGCTGGGAGACTTTATTGTGGGGATCTGTTACAGACCGCCTGACCAAGAGGACTCAGTGGATGAAGCGCTCTAGTAGACAGACAGGAACAGCCTCACACTCGCAGGCCCTTGTTCTCATGGGGGACTTCAACCACCCTGATATCTGTTGGAGGGACAGGTACGGCACGGCACAAGCAATCCAGGAAGTTCCTCGAATGTGTGGAAGACAACTTCCTTCTGCAAGTAATAGAGGAGCCGACAAGGAGAGGTGCCATGCTTGACCTCGTCCTCACCAACAGGGAAGACTGGTTGGAAATGTGGCCCTCCAGGGTAGCCTTGATTGCAGCAATCATGAGATGGTCGAATTAGAGATCCTCAGGACAGTGAGAAGAGCGCGCAGCAAGCTCACTGCCCTGGACTTCAACAGAGCAGAACTTTGGCCTCTTCAGGAACATGCTCAGTAAGGTTCCATGGGATATAGCCCTAGAGGGCAGGGGGGCCCAAGACTGTTGGTTGATATTCAAGGATCATCTGCTGCAAGCTCAGGAGCGATATATCCCTACTAGAAGGAAGTGCATGCAGGAGGGCCAGGAGACCTCCATGGATGGATAAGGAGCTGCTGAGGAAAATTGGAAGGAAAAAAGAGGCTTATAAAAGGTGGAAGCAAGGACAGGTGGCCTGGGAAGAATACAGGGATGTTGTCCGGGAAGCTAGGGACCACATTAGGAAAGATAAGGCTGACTTAGAATTAAACTTGGCTAGGGATGTGAAACGTAACAGGAAGGGATTCTGTAGGTACCTTGCAAATAAAAGACAGGCTAGGGACAACATGGGCCCTCTCCGGAAGCTATCAGGAGAACTGGCTACCCTGGATTTGGAGAAGGCTGAGGTTCTTAATGACTTCTTTGCCTCAGTCTTCACCGGCAAATGCTCTGACCACACCACCCAAGTCTTGGAAGGCAGACACAGGGACAATCAGAATGAAGACCCTGGGATCACTGTAGGAGAGGATCTGGTTTGAGACCATCTTAGGAACCTGAACGTACACAAGTCCATGGGACCTGATGAAATCCATCCGCGGGTCCTGAAGGAGCTGGCAAATGAAGTTGCTAAGCCACTGTCCATCATATTTGAGAAATCATGGCAGTCAGGTGAAGTTCCCAACGACTGGAAAAAGGGAAATATAACCCCCATTTTCAAGAAGGGGAAAATGGATGATCCAGGGAACTACACACCAGTCAGCCTCACCTCTGTGCCTGGCAAAATCTTGGAGCGGATTCTCCTGGATGGCATGCTGAGGCACATGAGAAACAACAAGGTGGTTGGGGATAGCCAGCATGGCTTCACTAAGGGGAAATCCTGCCTGACCAACCTGGTGGCCTTCTATGATGGGGCTCTGGAACTGATGGAGAGGGGCAGAGCAGTTGATGTCATCTACCTGGACTTGTGCAAAGCGTTTGACACTGTCCCACATGACATCCTTGTCTCTAAGTTGGAGAGACATCAATTTGATAGGTGGACCACTCGGTGGATAAAGAACTGGCTGGATGGCCACATGCAAAGAGTAGTGCTCAATGGCTCAATGTCCAGCTGGAGACCAGTAACGAGTGGTGTCCCTCAGGGATGAGTGTTGGGACCGATCTTGTTCAACATCTGTGTCGGTGACATGGACAGTGGCATTGAGTGCGCCCTCAGCAAGTTTGCCAATGACACCAAACTGCGTGGTTCGGTTAATATGCTGGAGGGGAGGAATGCCATCCAGAGGGACTTTGACATGCTTGTGAGGTGGGCTGATGCCAACCTGATGAAGTTTAACCATGACAAGTGCAAGGTCCTATCACCTGGGTGGAGCAATCCCAGGCACAGCTACAGGTTGGACAGAGAAGAGATTCAGAGCAGCCCAAGGAGAAGGACTTGGGGGTGTTGGTCAATGAAAAAAATGAACATGAGCCGGCTTCAGTGTGCTCTTACAGTCCAGAAAGCCAACCGTATCCTGGGCTGCATCAAAAGGAGTGTGACCAGCAGGTCGAGGGAGGTGATCCTGCCCCTCTACTCTGCTCTCGTGAGACCTCACTTGGAGTATGGTGTGCAGTTCTGGTGTTCTCAGCATAAAAAGGACATGGAACTGTTGGAACCAGTCCAGAGGAGGGCCACGAAGATGATCAGGGGACTGGAGCACCTCCTGTATGAAGACAGGATGAGAGAGTTGGGGCTGTTCAAGCCTGGAGAAGAGAAGACTGCGTGGAGACCTCATAGCAGCCTTCAGTATCTGAAGGGGGCCTATAGGGATTCTGGGGAGGGACTCTTCATGAGGGACTGTAGTGATAGGACAAGGGGTAATGGTTCGAACTTGAACAGGGGAAGTTTAGATTGGATATGAGGAAGAAATTCTTTACTGTGAGGGTGGTGAGGCACTGGAATGGGTTGCCCAGGGAAGTTGTGAATGCCCCATCAAGGCCAAGGTTGGACAGAGCCTTGGGTGACATGGTTTAGTGTGAGGTGTCCCTGCCTATGGCAGGGGGGTTGGAACTAGATGTTCTTAAGGTCCTTTTCAACCCTAACTATTCTATGATTCTATGATTCTACACTATGCAAGCCTGCTGAAAACTCCCCCTGTAGGGGTCTAGGATTGCTTCAGCAGCAGCAGCTGCTCTGTTAATACCCAGTAACAATAATCTCCCAGCCTTGCTGGCCTGTTCTCCCCAGGAAAGCTGCCAGAACCTGGACTCTTCCCAATCCTGGGCACCTTGTGCAATTGCTCCCAGTGAAGATGGGATGAGCCAGGCATACGTCACATTTATAGCTCTCCACAGGCTGCCAGCCACGCTCCCAGGGCACACTGCTTCCTTGAAATATCCTTCCCCCAGAAACCTGTCCAGTACTTTCTGCAGCTAGCAATTTATTTACAGTTGCCTTCACCACTGGTCTTAAATCTACATTTATGCCACTTGCCCCTGCTGCTGCTAGGAGAACGTGGGAGCAATTTCATCTGGAGATCACTTGTTTCAAAGACTGGGCATTTTTAAATCGCTTCCACTGCCAGCAGCGCAAACAAAGCAGAACATGGTGGAGGAACAAAAAGTGTAAAAGAATTATAGTGAGAACAAAACTAAAAATAAGTAAGAGAAAAAGAATTTCTACCCTGGAGGAGATTAAAGGTGACCTGCAAAAGAAAACTAGATTGGGTTAGGTAAGTTTGGTTTGCCTATTCATTTTCCCCACCCAGAATACTCTGGAGACAGGGAGAACTAGTGAGATAACGTCATTGGAGATACTGGCAGTCAGACTTCATCAGTGGTGAAACCACCAAGTTCTGTCAAGCTCAGTGTTTTCCTGTTGTTTGCCCTGTGTGCTTCACCTTAGCTCATGTTATTGAGAAGCACCTGGGTGAAAAGCTTCCTCTGCTAAAGGTTTATCAGCGCTGAGCTTTCAGTCAACAAGCGAGACCAGAAGGACCAAGAGTTCTCCAGCTCAAAATGAAAGATCAATCTGACAGGTTCTGAGATGTGTTGTGGAAGGAGCAGGGATATCAAGTAAAAGAGAAAGAGAAGGCCACTAAAATCAAATCCATGCATTCAAGAAGGTCACAATAGCATTTTCCCTTTCTTTCAGTAAAGGGCCTTCACCTCCAGTTTGTTTGGGTAGAGTACTTCTAGATACGTGACATTTTTTCCATTTGATTGAAATAAATAGGGCTGTATACATGGGGTTTTCTGAGGGGAGAGAAGCACACTGCTTCACATGGGGTAGCGTGCCTGTGGCTTTTGTTGACAGCTAATACACAATGAAAGCTCTGGCCTCTGCACCATCACAACTCCTTCCCTGGCCACAGCAAAGCTGGTGGTGCTGCTTGATGATGGCCCATACCCATGTGTAGACAACCCCTTCATCTGATCATGCTGATAGCTACAGCACCTCACTGCGACAGATTCAGTTTCCTGCTCGTCAAAGCAATACCTGTGTTGTCCTTCCAAAGCATGAGGTTTAATTACAGGAGGTGACAGAAATCTCTCAAACTTATTGCTGGTTAGTCTTTAAGCTCTGTCAAGGGTAGGGCACCTGCCTGTGGGCTTCTGGCTTTCTCTGGAGATGATCCGAAGGCTGGAGTCCCCAGAGTTCAAGCATGCCTGGGGTCCAGGTGACACAGGGACACTGGTGTTCCAGGGGGGTCCAGAGCCCATATACCACTGTTGTCCATGGTGGGATTTGGGAACAGATTCTAAGCCTAAGCATGGCAGTCTCCGCTTGCCCTATCTTCTTGCCTATCTCCCCTGCCACAGGGGTATCTAAATGAAACTGGGGGTCCAATGTCCCTGGGCGCACCTCCAGGCCAGCACACCAACAAGGGGCATGAGGCCCTGGGAATGAGAAGCTACCACAGACACCAGCCATGGGATTTCGGCAGGGAGAAGGGCTTCTGGGAAGACCTTGTGTAACAGCAGGGTTATGATACCTACCCACTGCAGGGAGCTCTCCTAGGTCTTGTCTACATGGAAGCAACCAGTTATTGCCCACCTAAATCAAATCCAGTTAGTTTAAATTAAAGCATAGCATCCCACTTCGCAAGCATGATTATTCCACTTTAAAGACCACTTGAGTGATAGGTGGACATACTCATATTGAAAACAGTGTGCCTGTGTCTGCAGGCTGTTTTGATAAATGTATTTGAAAAACCTGAGCATCTTTCTGTCAGTGAAACTGCTCTCACAAGGGACTGTGATGATTCAGCTCTATTGCTTCTAATCCATTCAAAGCAGTATGAAAAGTAATACTTAGCTCAAGTCTGATCCTGATGGACTTAATATGAATTAATATTAGTGTGAATGGAACATAAATAGAAGTGTCTTCACATACTTTGGAAGATTTAACTGAAATCACATACTGTATTAAACCAACCTAACTTTAAAGTAAATGTGCCCTTAGGTCTAGTTACCTCATTCGTACAGCTCTGCCAGGAGAGCGTATGATTTTTTTTCCCCTCTTTATTAAGAGGCTTATGCTGATAAAAGCTCTGAGGTATATGCTTTAAATCAGCATAAGTACAGTTATACTGATAGAGCTTATGCCACTTCCCAGTACAACTATATGACAATACTCTTCTACAGGGAAAAAGTAGCCTTAATAGAGCTGCTGTGTTTGACCTCAAAAGAGCAGCTGTGCAGGAAAATGCGACAGGTGTGGAGGAAAAAGAGGACAGATTTGGGTATGAGATAAAAGCCAGGGCAAGTTAACAACAGAGGCAGTGTAACCACCACCCACCACAGATGCTCCATCATAGCTACATGAGTGCTGGGGACAAGAGCAAAGCCCCAGCTCCTCTGTGAAGTTCCATGTGTGTACAATCTCATTTAGCAGCACAGAGGAAGGAACGGTGCCTGCACCATGAGGGAAAATGTCTCCATCCTGCAGCTTTGCTGCTGCTCGCCCACGTGATGCGCACAATCAAAACAAGCCTTGTTTGCAGCAATCATGTTTCACCCTCCGGGGGATTTGCTTCTATCGATAGAATTGGACTGTGGGAAATTGCTTTGCCGTCGTTCGATGTGCTGTACATCAGCCTGTCCAAGGGATTTGAGCCACAAAACCCAGAAGGTGCTGCTAACTTCTGTTCGGTAAAACACCCTTCCCTTCCTTCCTGAGAGGAAAGAAATGCCATGAAGTTTTGCCAAGACTACAGATTATCTCTACCTATAGTCAAGGTCTGGAGGCTCACAAACTCCAAATGCTGGCAGCAATGTATTTACTCACCAGCCTCCATCACGACATGGACACCAACGGTGTGATTAAGACACAAAAAATACCAAAGCATAATCCTCCCCCAGATACCCTGACACACATGTGGAGATGTGCATCATCAGTATCTCTAACTTTCTGAAAGGGATCAGCCTCCTTTCACCTTTCTCCTCTTCACACAAAGCTTTGCAGGAACCCAAGGACCAAATGGCAAAGGTTTTGCTGCTGCCTCCTTCCTTGATCACAGACTGCGACACGTACCTGGGGAGACCACCCTTGCCAGCACACCCCTGCCCTAACAAAGCCCAACTCCAACCGCCTGGAAACCAGAGAAGCAGGGAAGTGGAACTGAGCTTGACCACCTCCAGATGCAAGGGAAATGCCACCCCTGTCTTGAACTGCAAAAGACGCTGCCATGGGGGTCATATTGAAGATTTCATGATGTAAAATTTTAGGCACCAAATAACTTAAAAAAAAAAAAAAAAAAAAAAAAGGAAAAGGAAATTAATTCCTAGAATTTCCCCAACTTGTCACTGTAAAATCAATAAACTCAATATGTTCTTCAAGTGTTCAAATATCCTCCACCCACAGGCTCTGAAAAAGCCTGCCTATGTCTGACCACGCAGCTTACCCACGTAGAGACACATGCTCCCACACTTGGGCTCCTGGACAAGGAGGCTTATGGGACAGGACAGCTGGAGCTCTAGTTTTAACTAGCTGGTAGCTTATGCTTTAGCTAAGCAGCAGGCATAAAGCTGCGCCCTACAACAGCAGCCTGGAATGGGAAAGCTGGTGACAGGATAGGCACCCCTGAGACACGAGTGCATGGGACACAGGACTCCACTGCTGTCTCCCTGTTACATGGCTGATGTATGCATCACACTGGTCCCAGTGGGAGCCACAGTCTCTGGGGCTGTATGGGGAATTCATACCTCATCCAAAAGCATGACAGGGAAAACTAACACTGCCTGGATGTGTTTTCCCCCAAGTTATGAGATTAAGCCCCAGCACTGGGCCAGTTCCCGTTGCCAAGCTGCCTCCCACCCTCCTGAAGAGGCTGACCCAGGGTTTCTGATTTACACCCCTGTGCCTTGCCATTGGTGGGATTTCTTCAGCACCTCCTGGGCCTGCCTGTGTGTTGTTTGCAGCATCCCAGCATAAAGCCCTCTGCTCCTGGAGAGCCTGGTCAATAAACACCGGGTTGTTGACCAGATGGAGACACAGCTCACAGGCATCCCCACCTCAAAGCTAAATGCATGGTGAGGAAGGTTCATGTTGAAGGACACAGCGATGGCCCTTCTCCAGGATATAGGCAAGTAACAGACTGCTTTTTTTGTTTGAGGGTGGTTTTATTCCTCCAAGAGGAAAAAGCTCGCTTCATCTCTTGTTGAAATATGAAGTTGAAAAGGGCTCCAGACTGCCGGTAACCGCTTGTCCTTCAGAGACTCCAATCTACACCATGGCACAGCAAAAGCCTCACTCAATAAAGCATATTTTGGAAAAGTCTAGTGGCAACTGGCAAATAACACGAGCACACCTCCAGTCCAGAGCTGCCGTCCTAGACAGCTAGCAGGGTAAAACTCCCTGTCCTGGATGTAACCCAGGCTGGGCAGGAAACTGTTTCACAGCCTGTTCGAAAAAGGAGACAAAAATCAAGAGACAGTTTCGCAGCATGGCCTTGGCATGTCACCAAGAGCAAGACAGGACAGAGTTGCCCACAACTAGCTTTGCACAGCCATTGAAAGCATTTCTCCCTGGGAATCCCTTTTCTTTCCACATAGCTCTCCAAGCACAGGCTTGACAAACCAGAACAGACAGCTCCAAAAATACATGTCCTCCTTTGCAGTCGTGGGTCAGGGATTCAGAACAGAGCCAGGATCATGCTCCAAGAGCAGCTGAGGAGGATGGGCTTATTCTCGGTTTAAAAACAAAACAAAGCAAAACAAGCTCTCCACCTCCTCCTCCACCATCACTGTTAGACACATTTCTTCTCTTCCCTTCTCTTCGCCAGCAAGAGATTCAGGAATAAAGTCTGATTCTAAAGCCCCAGCCCTTCCTTGCAGCCCTGGAGAGTGAACTGAATAGCAGCATATACACATCTCCTCAGCCTCCCAGGTCTTAAATTTTAATCCTTACTTTTTGAAAGCTTAAATTATTTTATTTTTTCCTTTCATGAGCATTAATCTCCTTCTACCCTGTTCAAACCCAACTTAGCACAAACCCAACTTAGCTCAAACCAAGAGGATACGCTGCTGCAATTCTTTTCACCCCAAAAAACTGTGTTGAGGGCTGGAGTCATGCAAATTGAAGATATCCTGATGATGAGAAGAAATACGCATTACGTCAAGCTGGACAAAGGTAGAAAAGCAAGAATTGTCTCCCTGTCTGGCCAAGTGCAGGGAACAGCAGTCCAGCCAGACAAGGAATCACTTTCATTCGGACGAGGATCTAAGAGAAGAGTTTCAAGAACAACACATTTATATTTGGGAAGAAGAAAGTTGCCAGAAGGGCACTGTTGAAGAAAGAAGGGAGGGAAGACTGAACAGGAAAAATGGGAAGGAAAGGAAAGAAACAGAGAATGAAAAAAGGAGAAGGAAAATACAAGACATTTGGGCCTAATTCGGTTTTGAACAGATTATTTTACTGTCTTTCCTTTCTGGAGAGAGGGGTGGAAATGGCCTTTTTAATGAAAAAAACCCACAAACAAACCTGAAATCTCAGAAGTGGTAATTAGGTACTTGACAGATGTCTGTTCATTCACACATATCCAGTGTTTTAACTCCAACCAGGAGGAGCGGCACAGTATGGCCACCTCATAACTTCCCTTGGACTACAACTGCATCATGTCTTGGCATGTTATCAACAATTACAGGGGAAAATAATATCTCCCTCTTCTCCATACCATCCCTTCAGCAGCGCATTTACATCCTGGTGGTGTGCAGGAGGGGAGCTCTTTCCCATCAGACTTGGAGGTCTCCAGAAGTGCCAACTTCAAGGGGCTGATGGAGACCTGTCAGATCTATTGTATGTATGCAGCAATGCCTGAGGTGTTTATATAAGTTTAGTAAACCATTACTTGGTCTCTAACTATGCCTGCATGATGCAGGGCCTTATAGCAAAAGAGTTATTGATGGCATTTTCCCCTGTTCCCCCAGCTGGGTGTACCTGGGTCACTGAGCTTTCCCTTGAACTTCTTGAGACTCTATCAATCCCATCCAAACCATCTGGATTAATTTCCTGATCCTGGGAATTTTGCAGTTGCTGTCAATGGGGACAGTAATACCTCCTCTGACTTTACTAAAATATGCAGCTTCCTGGCAGAGGTGGGACACTACTCTCAGGTAACACAAAAGCAACAGAGGAATCAGTTCATGAAGTATTTATTTTCAATAACATAACCCCATGTTTGTGCTCAAAACTGAAAAAGTGATTTATTTCTGTCTAGGATTTTTGCAGTGTTATCTGACTACCTCGGAAAAAGGAGTGAACACATCTCCACGACTTCTCTGGCAGCATGGGCTACCTTACATCTTAGAGGCATGGCAGCAGGAGCAAAGGGGTTAAATGTCCTATTGGTGGCAGCCACTGGCTTTTGCTCCGACTGTATGTAGAGACCCACTGCAGAGGAAAATAACACCAATATACTTACTGCGAGGCCTGACTGAAGCCTCTGGATGTCAAGCTCTTCCCACGACTATTGCTGCAGCATGACATTCAGCTCTTTGAAAAAACAAACATAGAATAAATGGTATCTTATGTGGTGCTGCAGTCCGTTCCAGGGAGCAGGAATGAGGTTTGCCGGCTACCTCTTCCTTTTGCAGTAAATCATCTCCAATTAAATGACAATGTCCCAGAGAGATGTAAATGTTGATATTTGACTTTCAGTGTTCATTTCACCAACAGTTTTTTAGTTTTTAAATGAAAGGAAATTAAATGTGGAAATGATTGCTCTATGCTAATTCTCCAGTTAAACTCACAGGAAACTGCAAAAGATAAGGTTCCCATAGCAATCAGAATAGGTACCACGCTGCACAGTTGAGGCCTGATTTTCCCGCTTACTTTCAGTGCTGGTGGTTTATCTCCACACAGCACAGGGAAAAGCAATTACTTAGAATGAGGAACGAGGGAAAGGGGACTGTGGCATCTCCAGTTCTTTTTAATGGTCATTCTCCCACATGGGTTTGATGCACCTCTATTGCAACACAGCCGCGTACCTCGACCACGGCAAAGCACCTGGGGGGATCCCGCCATCAGCTTTTCCTGTGGTTTTAACTGTGAAATTCAGATAGGCCTTCAAGCAGGTTTTGGCAAGGAGTTTTGCAGCCCCAGCCTCCACAGGACAGAGCAGTCTGGCACTGCACCAAATGCCACATCCGAGTGCATCCCTCCCAGCCATTGCCTCACATTCATGACTACCCTGGCAATGACAGACCTTTAGTTCGACAAATCTGCTTCCAATGAGCTCATCTTACCTATTAATTATTGCTTTATCTTGCTGGAGCTTATGATTATTGCACCTGATTATGTCTTCCTTATCCTCTGAGCAGCCATCTGCAGTAAAGCCAAGGGAGCTCAATCCTTCCACCCTTGCCCCAAAGCTACTCTGCAGCACAGAATCAGGCCTCCTTCATCAATTCCTCTACAAAATGCCCCTGTAGTGCAGTTAAATTTGTGGGCGTGCAGTCCCCGGGGTCTCATTTGTCCCTGCTGTGATGCAGCTCATTTTTTTTACCAGGTGCTCTGGGACTTTTCCTGCACTCCAGAAATTTTCTGAAAGCACTGTCAGATACTCAGCTGTTTCACTCTCTGATGTGCTTTCACTGGGCCGTGTAGTTTTGACCAAGAGCAAGTCCCCTAGGTAGTTATTCCTCACCCCCTTTCCAGCCTGAGACTGCCTTGAGATCCATCATCAATAACTATGATTGCATCAAGCACCCTGTCACTTCTCTTCTCTTTCAATGACAACTGAAGCCAATGACAACTACTAACACTGCAGCTTCCTTTTATCATTGCTTATGATATGTTCCTGGCTCCTTCTCCCTTGTATGTAGGTGACCTAGCAATGCACTTTCCTTTGTCATCGTCCAGCTTCTTATGTACTTCTGAACAAACTTACTTATTCCTGGCACTAACACCCCATCGTTTTGTGCCTTTGCATCCCTAACTTTACTCCTGCACACCTTTTTATCTTCTCTCTCTCACCACTGTGGTTTCCTTTCCTCCTCCCAACACAACTGCCTATTATTTTTAACTTCTCTTTCTTTGTTAACACGTTGTTTTTCTCTTCCCCACCAGTGCCAGTACTGGAGGACACTTCCAACAAAAGCGTGTTGCTCTCTCCTCATCTGCTGACAGGAAGAGTTGTTCAGAGGGTGTCAAAACAAACGCTGTCCCTGGTGGGTGCAACCAGCTGGCTGGAAGCTGTTTGGAAGGGTGTACCAGATGCTTCTGTCTCAGACGTGAAGGAGAGAAGGGAAGAGCCCCGGAGAGAAAAGAAACCACCTCGGGAATGAGAGAGCGAATCAGTTCAAAGTATGGAGGAGACATCCCCAGCGCCTTAGAAGTTGGTTTCGCTCTCTGTGGTGCTGAGCACCTTCTGGACTGGAGGGGACCATCCCTGGCGCCTCATTTCAGACAGCCCCGCTGCGTGCTTCTTTGGCTGCAGCAGGTCCTCCGCTGGGGAAATCAGCTGAGTTAACCTCTGTGGAGAGGAAGCCTCTGTTAATTAAGCTGATAAACAAACTGACACCCAATAGTGATCCACAACCATTGCTGCGGGCAAAGGCACCTATAGAGCTAATGCTCCCAGCTCCTCTCACTGAACAGCTGCCCAAGGAAGAGGAAGGAGAGTAGGCTTGCTTTAACTGCTCTCTGTGACAACTGTTCCACCTACGGGCTCAAACCCCGGCTGTGAACTGACTGTGCAACGTATGTGACTCCTCACAGACGTATTTCTGCAAGGAAAGATGTTAGAGATTAGCCCCAGAGACCACAGAAAAAGCTCTATAGCCCTTTTTCGCCTTGTGCCAAGTAGCAGTGCTTCTCACTGACTTCGGTGGGAGCTGCTGAGCCTTCCAAATGGTCTGACCATCAGCAAGGGCTGGGCATGCCCTGCTATGGTCCAAAACAGGATGGCAGGTGATACCCTACCTTGGCGGCATGTCACTGGTAAAGCAGTCCTTCCACAGACTGGTTCCAGCCCCCAAGCCACCCCAGCTCCCCTCTTCCAGCTGGACACACTGCGATGGTGCAAGCAGAGACTGTGGGGCAGCTGCCTGCCCTTAGCTCCTCCTGTCTTCTGCAACGCAGGGGTGCTGCAGGAGGAGTTAATCCTTAAAAGGGCACAGAACCTGGGGCTCTCGGCAGAATTTGCTGGTCCACAGAGAGAGCTGCTGTGAATTTCTGGTCTTTCTCATACCATTTCCAAACCCCTTCCTGAGTGCTTCATCTCCTTCCAAAGCCAAATAATGCATAATATCCTGCAGTCACTTGCCCAGCAACATGGGTCAGCATGTAATTTCCTTGCTGAAAGCTGACTTACTTACACAGTTAGTAACATTTTCCCACCAAAAGCTGTTCAGGCCAATGCACATTCCTCCCTTGCAGAGCGCATTGCAAGCAGAGCAGGCAATGCATCCATGAAGTGCTGGATTAACTTCCGTGCTTCCATTCCTTGTAAAGTGTCAGAATCCCATATCTCACTCATTTACTCAAAACTATTTGCCCCATGATTTCTGAATTTGGGCTCTGCCTGCAGCTGCTCTGCGAGCAGCTCATTGCAAGTTTTCAGTCTTTGGAGCTTAAGCTGTCTTAATCAGACACATTAGGAAACAAGTTTTGTGTTTCTTGGTTAGTCAAGTGTAATGAGAAATCAGTCTGTTGCAGTGACTGATCATAATTACTAATTACTAACTTGCTTTCAGTGAATGGTTTGCACTATTCAGTTGAAAGACACTGTTCCGGGGAGCATCTGTGTCAGGAAATTAATTCATTGCATTTCTGGGGTGTGACTGGAAAAAGGGAACAGGTATATTTTGACAAAACTTGTTTTCAAAGCAGGTGCAACTGTTCCAGAAGGTATCATGTGGTTGGCTTTGACTTTCCCCTCAATCAACCCAGGTTTAGCAGCCGATTCCTTTCTAAACCACATCCTTGGAAGTTTCCTCGTACGAAGATAACTGAGAAGTCCCTGGAAATTACAACTAATATCATTTAACCAGGGCAAATGGAAAAACACTCCATCTGAAATTGGTCAAATCAGTTCCTTGGATGTGCTGTAAAATAAGCATTAACACTACTCACAGCAGCATTTCAGTCCAAGGGCTCAAAGCATTTTGCAACAGGTGAGAAATATTGCTTGTGTAGCAGGCTGGACATTTGGGCAATTACTTCAGTGACAGCTCCAGGTCCTCATTTAGACATATGAAACCTCTGAGCTCTGGAGAGTCAGATGTGACATCGTTCACCCACTCAAACTCTTCAAACCAGCCATGGGAAAGGACAGATGCATTACCACTAAATGGCCCAGAGCACAGCAGGGGACTGTAAGAGACAGGACTCATGGTCTGAACTTGAAGCAAACCATAACACAGCATCTTGGCACAAGATTCACCTGCCATTCCTCATATTGGGAGCTCTACAGCTGCTAGCTCCCTCACAACTGTGTAGACTCTTCATGGCCACCAAAGGCAACAAGGAGGCCCAAGGGCCAAAGGCTGCTAAGCAGAAACCTTTTCATAGCATCATACTCCACCTTCTTGCCTGCATGGCTTATGCCCCTCTCACTGTTTCACTGAAGACTTTCAATGCTACCATTTCCATCTTGGCACTACACTGTATCTTGTCCTGAGCCTGAGGTGGGCATTAGCTAGCTCTGCCACAGCTCCTGTTACTCCCCATTAAGTCACACCTCCCAGCCTGTAAATAAGAGCCTCTCTGGGCATAGATTCACCTTCCCTGTGCAATGGAGCCAATGAGGACATCCTGCAAACAGCCCATCCCTAGCTGTGTTGGTAGCATGGGGTCCTCCTTACCACCACCCCGCAGTGTGACTGCCACCAGAGCCACAAGGATGCTCCGATCCCATGTTTACTTGCTCCACCCTGCAACCAGCCATAGATGAGCCTGCAACCAGTGAGGATGGGGAAGGACCAGAAGAGAAATTGTGCAGGAATTTATATGCACTATACATCACCCAGGCATGGGTCAGGTGCAGTGTCTTGA
Organism: Myiopsitta monachus; assembly: GCA_017639245.1. Lineage (NCBI taxonomy): Eukaryota > Metazoa > Chordata > Aves > Psittaciformes > Psittacidae > Myiopsitta > Myiopsitta monachus. Next base: position 76,764,760 of record CM029920.1, read on the forward strand.
TGATGGGAGATGACACCACCTTCCTAGACACAGTTCTACCTAGGCGAGGGAGAAGGAAAACGTGTCTACAGTGAAAATGGGCAAGCTTGGGCATGGCACAGGGTAGACCTTTGCAGCTCTGTTAGCAAGTCCTCCTGTTTAATAACCTTGGGTACTTTCTTCAGAGAAAATAACATGGTCCTGACCCAGGACTAAAAGGGGAGCAGGATCAAGGGACAAAAAGTAAAGGCAAAACTGATCATGGTTTTGCACCTGATTTGCAAGGGTGGCACCACTGAGTAACAAGAAAGCAGACAGAGGTGGCGGTCTGCCATCTTTACTTACTTGACCAATGGGACCACCTGAACCATAAACCAAACCGATCACCCTGTGACCTCTGTAGCCCACACTGAAGGAGTCCTCTGCCATCCACTGTAGCCAGAGTTGAAGGCACTGTGCATGTGTCTATATATTGCACTGAGCATGGTGTTGCAATGTCTCATGGAAGACTGAACATTGGATGATCACCATGGGAGCTGTTCTGAGATTCTTCAGGCCCTCCAGATTGCCAACAAGAGCTACAGGGCATTCTGGGGAAGGGCCACCCTCACCCTCCCTTGCCTTCTCAGAGGAGAATGTGGCACATGTCTCTTCCCTGGGGCCTTTCGCATGAGCCAACTGGGGAAAGCATCAGCAACCCTCCCAGTGACTACAATCCCCGTACCTGCTTCAGGGATCCTTTGGTTTTCAGGAGGATGAAGGTGGCGTAGAGAGGAATGCAGACCATGGAGGACAGTGCCATCAGCCAGCCCACCACGTAGCCCCAGGCCGGGTATACGTAGGAATTGTTGTATTTCAAGGGTGTGTACTTGATCAGGGAAAACAGGAAGACGGCCTGAGGAACAGAAAACAGACACAGCCTGAGCAAAGGGAGCAGCCAAGACAGGCAGCCTAGCCACCCTGCAAGCACTACCTGGGTGGCAGTGAGTGTTTTCTCTCGCATGAACTAGCATGGCACTTGCTAGCTGCAGCACGGCAGAGCTTGGTGCATGCTGACTGCACAAGGTGTTATCTCAGATCCATGGCCAGGCTTCCCGCCAGTGTAAAGCCTTCAGACTTCTGAAGATTTCAACCTAAGCAAAGCTGGCAGTAGCTTTGAGGGTCCAGCAACACTGAAACACCAATTTATTCATATCAAAGTCAGGAACTGTAGTTCTCACTGGCAGAAGCCCTCCAGAAGTACCATGCAGGCACAGATTTACACCTCTTGGGGCTCTCTAACACTAGGGCACTCAGATGATTTGGGCTGCTTTGAAAATTTCCCTGATTTTCAACTCCTGCTGCAGCCTGAGGACAAAGGGCTAGAAGCCTTTTGTAAGCTGTAGCTGTAGATTCCATCTGGGTTCCCACTGAGGTTAAAGAAATCCCAACTCTCAGCATCAGATGCAGGAGCAAAATGTGGCTTAGGAATCACGTAAAAGTCAGTGGAGCAAGACTGGACATAAACTCCGAACAGGCAAGAAGTTGCCTGAGTTGGGATGCATTTTCTTTAAACACAGTTGTCACAGAAGCTTCAGGAGATATTTCATAATGTAGAAAGCAAGTGGCTGCGGAAAACTATTTCTGAACCACAGGAGGTCCCAGGAATGCAGGCTGAAGCAAGTATTTCAGAACAGGGTAATTCTCACCGGTCGTCTTTTCAAAAGCAATTTGACCAAACCTCTCCAGACTTTGCAGACACATTTCCCTTTGTTTTCACAGTAAACAAGTAGCTTTTCAAGCCCAATTAATTTTCCAGGCAAAAGATAAGGCTTTACAAAGGGAAATAAACACCAACCTCAGCTATGGACAAGCTTCTGGTGCTCCATAACAGCTTGAAAAAATTACAGCAGCACCTTGAAGACAAATCAACCTTTCCTACTGAGAGCCCTGGGACACAGAATAACATGCCATGTTGTTGTAATTGCACTTACCAAGCACATACCCGGGGTGAACACCAGCCAGCATATCTTGATCAAGGGCCACGGCCGGAAACCAATCATGTCCTCAATGTTGTCATAGAAGCGGTTGGCACCTTGCCCACCAGCCAGCACACAGACAAAGTCAGAGGTCAGATCATTGTTGTTTCCTTCAACCAATATCAGACCCCAACTTTTGTTATCCTCAGTGTTTACTCCTGGCAAAACCACAGCTATCTCAATAATATAGCAGCAAGTAATGGTCCTTCCTGGCTTTGAAAAGGCCCATCTGTAGTTAAATACATATGGAGGTTTTTAACTTCAGCCATATCTTATCAGAAGGCCTGACATAGAAGAAATGCCTTGTCCCACAGACAGCAGCAGCTGTGAGAGGATGCAGTCCATGTGCCACTAAGAGTCGGTAAGAACCAGTACAAGGCAAGGAGGGGTGCCTGGTTTATAGATAAGCAAGGGAAATCCCTTGCAGGTTGAGCACATGGGATTGCTGTGAGTCCAGAGAGCCAAAAGAAACAAAGAGAGTGAGGGACACCAAATAAAGCCATTATTTTGTAACGAGATCAGCACACCAGGGAAGTCATGTCAAGAATTGACACTGAGCTGGGCATTTCCCCTGTCAAGAGTCTGCTTTCCACAGAATATTTTTGTCATAGACCTAGAAGACCTGACAATCTCTTCTGGAAACCAAACCTTCCATCTGCAAGTGCTGCTGTCCTTTCCAATGGGAGCTGTCCTGTGGGTGTCTCATCTGCTCCTTCTCCTCTCATTAGTTTCACTTACTAGATTATGTTGTTCACAGAATGTAGGATCCACCTGAATCCCATGGTGTAACAGAGAGGGATATACCTCTGAAGAGCATCTTAAAGTCCTGCCACTGGCCAGAACCTTTAAACATTGACTCCTTTAAACCTAAAGCTCAAAGAAAGAATATATGCAATGGTATATTGAGGAGACAACATAATGCAGATGGACTTCAAGAGACCTTGTAGTAAGCTTTAGGATGTCTTCATCCTAATCATAGCAATCCTAATCAAGCACCTAATCATAGCCAGAAAAAGGTGCAAAATAAAGAAGAATCAAAAGGTCATTGACAAGATGCCCTAACATTATCTTCATTGGAGCTAACCAGAGGTACTATATCAGACCACCTCAGTTAAAACAGGGCAACAATATTGAACAAAAAAAAAATGGAGCTGGCCTGCCCAGAAAAAGGATTACCAGTTAAGCACCTTGGGATGAAATAATACTGTGCTTAGCTGATAAAGAAGGGCTTTGCCTTTAGGGGTGTTTATTCAGCTATGAACTCATGGTGATGCCACGGTTCCCACATGCAAATGTGATGAGACCTTGCTCCTTTGCATCTTAACACCAGAAAGCTGGGCTGAGAGAAATATGTGCTTAGAGGGCTGGCCACACTGGTGGGTGTTTGGGGTTTGGTGAGTTGTATTTTGGTTTGTGTTCTTTATGCTTTAGAATTAAATTCCCATGATTCCTTTAAATACATGAATGCTACGAAAGCACATTAAGTGTGCTTTTCTTTTTTGTAATTCTTTGCGTTATTTTCTATATCCCATGACTAATGTTTGCAGGAAAGCTCTTTTAAATCCAGCTTTCTGCAGTATTTAGGCTGGGGTGGGGGGAAAGCGGAGCAGGCAGCCAGGTTCTTTGAACACTTCATGGTTCTCATCTTGAGCTGGCAAGTTAACAAGTAGCCTCAAGCAAAGACAGCAAAGACAACAAGCTGTGGCATATCAAGGGACATGCAGCTTTGTGTGGGAGCCCAGCCTACACCAGAGAACAGAACCCTAAAGCTTCCAAGCTGTAAATATCATGAGGCTTCAGATAGCATTTCTGAAAATATACTGGGGATGAAAGGAAGATGATATAAAAAAATTACTTTGCCAAAAAGCCAGAATCTTCCACAGGGTGAAAAAAAACCCGAGAGATACGTAAATGATGTGACTAGCGGTTTAGAATATGAGCATAGCACAATCTCTTGCACCATAGAGTGTTTCCACAGAAACACACTTTGATGTCAAACATATGACTGATAAATTAAGTCATAATGCAACTTTATGAAAGCCAAAATATTACTGCAAATTTGGATCTAGGACCTAGTAGAAGAGACATAGCAATTAAAGAAACACAAAGATGGCAAACAAAAAGGACATAACAGTCATCCATTCTCCACCAAGAAAGCAACCCAAAACTTATGTTGTTAGCTATGGTGTGTCTCCACCTATCCTTACCCTTATTTTCTCTTTTACAACTATCAGGTCCTGCATTTCCATGGCTACTGTGGCAGTAATGAATGTGACAGCGATGCGATGAAACACAATGGGGACTGACATGACTGTCCTTGGAGAGTATATGAACAGGAGGTTTTACACGTTCTACATTTCACAGGCAGATGAAAAAGTAATCAAGCTTTAGAAGTCATCAGTTCAATCACTCATCATTGGAGTTTGAGCAAATTAAGAGCTGGAGGATGTGTGCAGTCCCCCTCTCTTCCCAGTATATTAAAAGAATTAGATAAAGCTCCTGCAGAGAAAACCATAAAGATTTCCCCAAAGAGATTTTTGTTGCAGTGAACAAAGATGTTTGCTCTTATCCCCAGCATCCCAAGACAAGGAAGAATGGCATGCAGACACAGGGTAGTTATCCATGCATGCTGGTACCAACTCTCTTGTGCTAACCAATCCCATATGCGTTCAAAGCTGTTGCATGCTTTTCTGACAACTCATTTAATTTTGCTACATACATTCATGTGAATAAATTTCACATGAAATCAACTAGATATTTGCATACATCCTTATGCCTTGTCCTGATGGAGCCCTTCTTATTTTACATAGCTTGTAACAACTGCAAGTGACACCCAAAAGGAAAGGGACAAAGATTTGATTTTATTTTTACAGTATTCAGAAACAGGGAGTTTCACAGATCTCCTACTTCGGAATCTAGGGAAATAAACCCTCCCTTTTAAATCTTTTCTCCCAAGCTGTATTGTTTTGCATTCATCTAGATCAAATTTCATCCACAGGATTTCAATAGGTAACAACCCCGGCTCTTTGCCACAGTGCTAAGCTTATATATGCTCCCTCTCTGTCTCAAACCTGCAGCATCAACACCTGCCCCAAACCTGTGCAAAATGCCAGCAGCAGAGGCACTGTGGCACTGCAACAGTGCACCCTTTGGGTACCAGGTATGGTCCATAAATCAGCATATATTGCCTGTAGCTGGTACATCTCAGAGGATAAAGCACACACAGCAAGAGCAAGCCCAATGGGCAGGATCCAGGCAGGAGGAGGCTGCTGCTTCTTGCAGCCACACTGCATGTGAGCAAGAGAAGCAGAGAAAGGTTTATACTAGCACAATACGGACTTACCTTAGGGGCACCCACAGGTACCCACTGGCATCAGTTTGCTTTAGCTTTGTAAACAGCCCTAATGGTTTCAGCCCCTGCTCTCCTGCAGCAAGGGAGGCACTTGCTTTCTCCTGGAACAGTTAATCCTAACATGCACGCTGACGGCCTGAAAAATGTCCTCCCTGCAGCACATTTTGGTGGTATCATGTTGTGAATCCGAGTGCTCAAAACCCATCCCTGCTTCTCTGAGGGCTGCCTATCCCAAAGTGGAAGCAAGAGAGGAAAAGGAGAGGGGGAAATCCCAAATCCCTCTGGCACTCCCCTCTAGGGAACACGATCATCAGGTCCAATGCTGCACAATCCTTTCACAGGCAGAGCAATATGAGAGGAAACCCTCAGATCTTTGCAAGAGCAGCTGCCTGGCAGCAGTGGGAAGCTGCCAAGTGGTGGGTGGTTGGCGTATGTGCTGGGAGAGGGGAAACTCAGAACAGATATTTGTGTTAGCAAAAATGCTGTAATTCTTCACAGCGTAAGCAAGAGACTCAGCCCTGCCAACAATCATGCTGGGGAAAAAAACATCAGTTGGCACCAGGCACTGTGTTTTTCATTAAAATGCCTCACCTTGGCCCTCTGAGTACATTTAGGACCAGAATCAGCCCAAAGGATGCAAAGAACAACATCAAGAGGGTAAAAAAGCAAAAGGGAGAAAATGAACCCATGATGGTGAGAGAAAGAGCCATTTCTCAGTGCCCAGCTGCTCTGTCGCCCTTATAGGCTGCTAGGGCAGCATCACCTCTCCTGCTGCTCATTGTCTGCCATTGCTCCTCTCCATGTGTTGTTGGAAAAGGCATGTGGCCTGTGGCCTGTGTGACCATAAAAATAGCAGGAGAAGGTTATATAATAAAGCATAATCATAGAATGACAGAACGGTTTGTGTTGGAAAGGACCTTAAGATCATCTAGTTCCAATCCCCTGCCATGGACAGGAACAACTCACACTAAACCATGCCACCCAAGGCTCTGTCCAACCTGGCTTTGAACACTGCCAGGGATGCAGTTTAATGTAACTCAGCATGGTGATGATGAAGCCTTCTCACAGATGGATGGGAATCTCTATCCCCCTGCAAATTCCAGAGTGACTGGGTAGAAGGCAGCTCATTAAAATCTGCCCATATTGAAAGCTCTCGGGTGAGCTTCCCTTGCAGGACATCTCTCTAGAATAAATCTCTCTTACAGATCTGCTTTTCTTGCATTCCCCAGAGGTCAAGCAGCTGGGCCTGCTACCATTTCAGTAAGAGAGGAGTCCATCCAGACTACCAATTGGCTCCTGCTGTAGGTAAAGCATTTGGAGAAACTGGTAACCCCTTCATCAGCAACTGCACTACAGCCAATGCAATATCTATAGAACTGTAAGCACCAAAGAGAGCACAAAGTGGCTGACTGTTCACTATCTCTTCTAAAACAGGACAAAGGTGGCACCAGATGAAATTAGCAGTGACAGATTCAAAACAAGGCAAAGAGAGTGAATCCTCACACAACACCTGACCATGGAGCTCCCCGATGCAGTGTTTTGTGGATGATAAAATCTCACCTGAGTCAATTGGGAAAAATGACAGAAAGGAAATAAACAGATTTTACCTCTGGCTTTGGGAATCCCTGTGCAGCAAGCAGAGTATTGCATCTGGCTCTGGGACCCCCAGACATGGACCTGCTAGAGTGGGTCCAGAGAAGGGCCATGAAAATGATCAGGGGTCTGCAGCACCTCTCGTGAAGAAAGGCTGAGAAAGAAGGGCTTATTCACCCCAGAGAAGAGAAGGTTCTAGTGAGACAGGATCAGGCCTTTCAACATATAAAGGGGGATTGTAAGAAAGACAGAGTGAGACTTTTTACCAGGGCTAGTAGTGACAGAACAAGGCACAACAGTTTTAAACTGAAAGAGGGTAGATTTCGATTGGATAGAAGGAAGAATTTCTTCACTATGAGGGTGGTGAGGTGCTGGCACAGGTTGCCCAGAGCAGTTGTGGATGCTCCGTCCCTGGCAGTGTTCAAGGCCAGGTTGGACAGGGCTTGGAGCAATCTGGTCTAGTGAAAGATCCCATTCTCCCATGGCAGGAGGGTGGACTAAATGACCTTAAAAAGTCCCTTACAACCCAAACCATTCTGTGGTTCTAATGAGTTGATAGAAGCTGGAAGAATATTCACAGAAAGTATCATTGTTAACTTTTCTGCTATTTTACTCCTTACTGAGTGTCCACTGCTGGCCATCGAAAGAGGCACAACCCGATGCTCATGCCTACAGTTTTTACCTTGGGTTAGGATACCCATGCTGCTCGGTGTAGCTAGGAGCCAGCAGATGCATGACTGTGGGATGCTGAGGATCTGGTCTAAGGTGCCATTTACTACAGCCCTGTATGATCCTTACAGGCAGTGAGCGCCCTTAGCTCCATGAAACAAACGAGAGAGAGCAGCTGCTCTGCATCACACAGAACTAGACCCTTTCCCTGAAAATCAGCATCCTTGATGCGAGCTTCAGGGAGGTGAACTGCAGCCTGTGCACTCAGGAAGAGATCTCCTGTAGGATAGTAAAGGTTGGACTTGATCCTAAAGGTCTTTTCAACCTACTTGATTCTATGATTCTATATCACAGGATACTCTTCTTACTGCACAGGCTAGCAAGTAGTGGGTTTCCTTCTGATGGTTCATGGAGCTCAGATTAATCCTGCTCCTGAGTACTTTAGTTACAGACTTCACTGACAGCCAAATCAGTCCCTCCTGTTCCTTTTCAGAGTGCCATCACAGCCCATGCAAACAGGAAGCGTGTATCATTGCAGAAGTAATACACAGCAAGTCTGCATCCCAGCAATTAGTGTTAAATCAACTGACAGGATTAAACCAAAGGCACAACATAAGCAAGCAGTAACAGAGGCCAAAGAACAGCAGTCACTTCTCTATAGCTCATTTTCTAATTTAAAGGGCAGATGGGCATAGCAGCAATGTAGTTCAACAAGAGGAACCTTCAGAGAGGGAAAACCCATTCCTACTGCAAATGTGGAGCAGTTAAGAAATATTGCAAGTAAACACAGAGGAAATCAGACAAGCAAGAGGGCAATTACAGCATTTCTTTGCCCTTTAAGGATTTTTTCTATCCATTCCTACTTCTCAACCCCCCATCCTTGCCTTGAGAAAGAGCAACACAGGCTTTTGGCCTCCACTCACCATAAACCCATCCTACACAGATGACCTCAAAAATGGCCAGGAAGAGCAGGCACGTGCCACTGGCAGCATAGTAGTCAAAAAGCTGGAAGATGTACATCCCACCCTGTTGAAGAGGTAGAGGAGAGATAGTCATGGCAAAACTATTCCATGTCAGGGAAGAATGACCGCGGCAAGCAGAATAACAGCAGAAACACTGCACCTAGAGCAAATGCGAGAAAAGGAGCTTTCTCTTGGATCTGCCCCTGCCTCTGTCCCAAAAAGACAGTCAGGCCTGGTGGCAGGAGAGCATTTCATGCATGGTTTATGATACTGCTGGCCAGGCTGGTTTCTATGTCCACAGGAGCAGAAACCAGTTCGTTCGCTTGTTTTAAACCAGTTAGCAAGTTTTGAGCATCATTTCAGAATACCATGTAGCAGTGCAGAACTTGGCACCCAATAGGGTCAAGACATTCAGATACCGCATTCTAGCTGCATCCATCTTCACATATTGCTCATGGTTCAAGCCCTGCAATGGTAGAGGCATGTGGCTTCCCTGCTGCCTCTGCCTTCAAGCTGAGCTCTCATAGTTGCCATCGGCTACATCTACAGGTCAGTGGATGACTCCTCTCTCATATCCTCTTGTGTTTTCTCAAAAGAAAGAGCCCCTCCAATACAAGTCAAGCAGATGCTTTCAAGTAGTGTTGAAAGGCTCTAAACACTGCCAGAGTAGCAGTGCAGTTACCCCTTCATCTCCCACATATAAGGTAGCATCCTGCAATGATGGGAGTAGATGCCTCCTGCAAGGGGGCATGTAATAGCCATGGGAACCCTTAAGTCAGTTTCTCTCAAAGTTCTGTTGATAGCAGTGGGAGCTGCTTTCAGCAAACCCTGAGCCAGGCTCCTGTTGGAGGATCATTCAGACACTAATGTCTAAGAGGTTTAGCAGGAATTAGCTGTCACTACACAGCACACGGAGGCAACCCAGAGGCAACTCACCCTTGCCCAAGGGGTGCACGCACAGCGCAGCACACCACTGTGCAGGAAGAGGTGCTTGGCTATCAGCTGCAAAGCAGGGCAAACACTGTGCACATAGTACCACATCAACACAGCTCTGCTCCTCCTGGTCCCAAGGATCTCAGGCTTCCCACTGGCTCAGGCAGGTTTACAGTGCAGCCATTATCCCCAGCCTCCCCTCCTGCTGCTCTGCTTCTGGTGGAAAGCAGCCAGCAAATGATCGCTGCCCTTAGAAGAGCTTCTGCTTGTGCTGCTCAGCTTGTTCTATCCACCAGGCCTGGTATTTGCAAAAAGCTGTATGTCAGGCACCCTCCCTGGGCTGCAGGACCATCTCCCTGGAAGGCTTGGTTATACAGCGAGTACACTAGCATCACACAGGGTAACAGCAGCACCAGCTGTGAGAGACACCAGCTAATGCATTAGAAATGAGACAATTAACAACATCAAAGACGACCTTGCTGTCTCTACCCACTCCTCCAGCACAGTTTAGCAGGCTTCCTGGTGTGCACCTGGATACCCCAGCTACTCCTGTCTTACCTCAGTGACCAGCAATAAGCCCAGCAGGTAGCATATGACTGCAATGGCCAGGATCAGCAGCTCCCGACGCCCCTTCTTCCGAAACACTCCCGGGAACATGTCAATGAGAGCTGTTACCATGCTTTCCACACAGACGAACTGCAGAAGACAGGGCAGAAAAATCAGTGTCTCTCCTTCCCCAAGCACACACTCCTTCTCACTGTTCTTTTTCTGTTCATCCACCCAAATCCTCATTTCCGTTTGTTTTCTCTTTTTGCTTCTTTTGCTGCCACCAAGGGCCAGCTGCAGCTGCTAGGAACCCAAATACAGCTCAATATACCACTGAGCTCTCCTCTGGAGCTGGAGACCAAAGGGGTAATAAATACAGCCTTATGGGGGCAATGAACTGTGAGCTGTACAAGGAATTGCCTCAGACCAAACACAGCATGCTGTTGCACAGCAGGAATGACCAAGTGATGGGGAGGCAAGGGAAGGACTGTGCCCCCCAAGCTGAGTAAGGAAGCACCTGAGATGGCACAAGGAACCCTTGTGACAGAGGGGAGCATCCCTTACCACCGTGAAGCTAAAGTGAGCCAGGTGACTTTGGGGCACAGCTCAGCCCTAACATCAAACACACACTTTGCACAGCAGGACTCGCTGCATGTTAGGGGGGAGAGGCTTCTGCTGTACCTGGCTATCCAGTCCCAGGAAGACCAGCATGAGGAAGAAGAGGCAGGACCAGAGCTGAGACACAGGCATCATTGTTACTGCCGTTGGATATGCTATGAAAGCCAGGCCAGGACCTGCCAACAGACCACAGGATGACCATGCGTGCACCCCACACCATCACCTGCCACCACCACACTGCAGTACAGAGTGGGTCACATACTGCTTCAAAGCTCATATCATCACAGCTCCTTGCCCACACAGGGCTGAAAGCTGTGTTGGAGAGTGCTGGTCCTGCAGACCTTGCTGCAGACACCCATAGTGATGGAGGATGTGGATAACATCCTGGGCTTTGTTTCTGAAAGTCCCCTCCCCTTCAGGCTCTCTGTTTTGCCTTGGCTCTGAAGTCTCATGGAAAAACCTACCTGATTCAGCCACTTCTGCAATGGGTACACCCTGCTCTCGAGCCATGAAGCCCAGCACAGAGAATATGGCAAAGCCAGCAACCAAGCTGGTGGTACTGTTCAGGAAGCAGAGCATGATGCAGTCCCTGCAGGGGTGAGACCGGAGAGAAATCAATGTTTCCTGCTGCAGAATGGGTCCACCTGGGATCATGTCTGTTCAGCTTCCCTGATCAAACAGCAAGGACCAAGGAACAGCAATGCTGTTCTTGAACTCCATCAGAAGTACAAAGCTCAGAACAGATCCAAAAATCAGCTTACCTACCTTGTACCCCACTGTTCAAGAGTTATAGGACTATACATGGCACAAGGAGTAGCTTGTGAAAGGGACGCCACGATATACATAGGGTCACGGCAACAAAAAGGGTGACAGGAGTCAAGAGAATAAGAAAAAACACAGAGAAAGTGAGGAAAATAGCAAATTAGGAAAGGGGGGAGCCTGCAAAAATAAACATAAGAAAGAGGGGCACGTGGGCCTGCCAGAGCTAAGCTGCCAGTCCAAGGCACCTAAGGCATTAGAAGAAGGTGTCAGTGCACCATTCCATTGGTGGCAGATACATTTCAGGATAGCCAGGGAAAAGTATTAATTGCCTGACCAACAGCTGTGGCAACACCTATTGGAGAACAGAATAGGAGAGATGATTGATGTCTCTCAAGTACCATTACATTTTCCCATCCATGCTGGAGCAATACATGAAGGAATAACAAGTTTCCTGCTCCTTGGGGCTCTGCGGAAGGTGTCAGAAATGGTCATGATGGCTTCACTGAGCTCCAGCTCATGCCATGGATAACAGATCTGTAATTCAAGGGCCAGGAGGAGGCCAGACAGACACGATTAATCTCCTTGATAGGATAGAAATACCACTGGCAGTATATTACCCTGATGGTAGTAAAGCACTGGAGACAGGGGGCTCAGCCATCATCTTTGCACCATCTCCCCTGCCTAGCAAGTGACAGCAGAGCTGGCCATGCCACCCCTGAGCACTCCCCCTGTCAAAATAGCCTGTGGTGTCTCCACAGTGGCTGGAGACACTATCCATTTTCAAACCTCCCCCTCCTCCAATCTCTCCCATTTCCAGGCTGACTCATAAGGGAAAGCACTACTAAAGCCATTTTCTGGAGCCTCCAGGTTTCCTCAGCCACTCTCCATCCTATGCTTCAGCCTCTGCGGCTTGTTAGTCAAAGTAGCATGACCTAAAGTCTCCCCTGTGGATGGATCCTGCCTCAGGTGCAGCTCTGTGCCATTTATCTCAGCACATTTCTAGAAAGATATGAGGCGTCCAGGCTCCTCTTACCTGTAACAGTTGTTGGTGTATTTGTTGTAGCTGCCCAGAGCTGTCAGGCACCCCTGGCAGATGGCATAAGAGAAGAGGATCTGAGTGCCTGCATCCATCCAGACCTGGAACAGAGAAGGTCAGTGGTCTCCAGACCTGGCAACAAAATAGACAAATGGCTGTGCCCTGTCTAGCAACATCCATCCGTGCAGGACAAACGCCTTGAGACAGAAAGGGGCTCAGTGGATGCAGAAACTGGGATACCTCTCTGGGAAAACGGGACTGAAAATCATCTAGGAAAAAACCCTTAAGGGGACAGTATTTTCACATCTCACTGAAGGTAACACCACTTCTCCATCCTGTTCCTTTGCATTCTGCATGGAGACAGCAGCCCTGGCAGCACAGCTCTGACTGAAGTTGGCACGGTAGGTGTCTGTGGTCCCTACATGGCTCAGGGTTCACACTGGTGAATCATCCCAAACGAAGGCCAGTGAGTCCTTTGTGTGATCAATGTATTCCCTTCCCTGCTCCCCAGACTAGTTCCCCACATCTCTGAGGTTACAGTGCAGGATGAAGGGCAGAAAATCTCCAGGCTGAGAGATTTCAGGCCAGTGGGGTGTCACGCACCCAGGTTCCCCCTTGCTCTGTCGTGTCATGGGAAAAGCTGAGTGGGCTTTTTCACCACTGCTTCAGCCCTCTCTTCCATGGAGGAGTCCTTTTACTCCATGTGTTGTGGGCCAAACCCATACCCAGTCAGGGACAGTCCTGAGCTGTGAGTTAGCTGGCAGACAGGAAAAGGGCATATCTTCCGTCTTCTGTTTGCCTGTGTGCTCCTCTCACTCTCTTTTTCCTCTAAGCAGCCCAAGCTGCAAGCATTCAGACAGCTGCAATTTTGCAGCCTTCAAAAAATCACAGCCCAGGCATTGCTGCTCAAATTCACACGGGTCTCTCACAGATAGGCACGTACACGGGAGCCCTCCAGGCATGGGCATACATCCTGCTTTACACCAAAGCACCACATTCTGCCTAAACTCAGTCTTGGGAGCTCTCACTCCTGCTATGCTGGGTTGCAGCAGCCTGGAAAGACCATGTCAGCTTTAGTTAGGCTGTGAAAGATAGGGAGGTTTTCAGTGAATAAGCTTTGACCGTGAACAAAACACACTCAACCCCGGTCACCCCCCTGTTATTTATTTTGATATTAAAATGCCAGTTTTGTGCAGCTGGCTCTTCGCATTGAGCACACCACAAACTGTATTGACAACACATAATTGCATCTGAAAGCCATTTGGGGAAAGACTGTGTTTGGCAGCTGGTTTGGGAGCAGTTGGGGCTTTGGCCATCTGGGAAGATGCGGGAGGTAAGCTAAGACTGCGGGCTAAGCATATCGCTTCGCTGCCTCCATGAAAGGATTTAGAGGAGGAATAATTAGCAGCAGTGTCATTTAAACGCTCTTCTGGGGAGGGCCTGCATTAACACCACCCTGGGATGACAGAGGCAGCCCTGCACAGCATTGCTGAGCCCACATTGGGAAGGGAAGCAACCTGCTGTCACAAAAACGTGCTGTAGCAGACCACGCTGGGGGGGTCTACCAAGGGGGGTCCTGCTGCCTGCCCTGAGCAGCCCCCAAGGGTGCTGCCCACCTCCTACAGCTTGGGCTACCTTGCAGAGCCTGGGTTTGTCTGCACCCTCTGCCCTAATCTGGACCGATCCTCCCTGGGTACGCAGCATCTTCCCTGCCAGGGGGTTTTCCTTGGCCTCAAATGAAACCCTTTAGCCAGCCCCTAACCCAGGCAAGGGGGACCAGCCCCTGGGATGTGTGAAGGGCACCTGCCGCTCAGCTGGGGCACAGCCTGTGTTACCCATGTGCATTTGGTCTCTGCAAGTACAGCAGCCCTGCACTCCCTGAGGGGGGGCTGTTAGAGCCAAACAAAATGCTAACCAGGCCAAAAAACACTTAAAAAGCAGTAGAGTGTTTCCCCCACCCTTCCTTCAATTATGTGCATTTAAGACCCAGCAAAACCATCTGTTACACAGTGAATATTTCATATACTGTTCTGGTTTTGCTGAAATTATCTAATATGCCCATATGCTGCAGACACACAAGCAAAAAGGTTGCACTGTGCAGGGTGACTAGACCCCTCTCAGCTCTTTTAAGGACGTCTCAAGAGTTTGCCAGTCTCTTTCCAGAGAAGATAGCTAGATCCTCTCAGCTAGCAGTGGATCCAGGGGCCGAGGTGCTGGAAACCTTCCTGTGGCCAGCACGTGCCTGACCAGCACCCACCTGAGGGTCTGCCAGCCTGGAGATGTCTGGCTTCAGATAAAAGATGATCCCCTCGGCAGCACCCGGCAGTGTGACTCCTCGCACCAGCAGGATGATGAGCATCACGTAAGGGAAAGTGGCAGTGAAGTAAACAACCTGTGGGTGCAGGGAAACAGGAGAGAGGGTCAGCAGGAAGGGGGTGAAGGCATCATCTCATCCAGTCTGCAGGCCCCCACCTGGCAAACATCCCTGGATGCTGCTGTTGGCTATAGCTGCTACTGCTAGTGTAAAGGAGGGGTGGGAAAGAAATTAATCAAGGTTACATGTCACCAGTGATTTAGTTAATCTACATTTTGGTCCTCACCCAGGACTCTGTCACTGGTTGCTCTGCTTTATTTTCTCTTTCCAGTCAGTGTAATTTCCCTGCTCTCCACCTGTTCTCTTCATCTTTCTAGAGCTGCAGAAGAAATTCAAATCTCTTCCTGTCACTGAGTTTTAATGAGGAGTTATTAAAATGGTCCTATTCCCAGCAAGAGTTTTCCAAATTAAACAGGGACTTTTGTGGCCTGATTTGAGACACCTCTGATGGGTCTCATTTCCGGGGGTGCTCACACAGCTCCTTCATCCCTTCCATGCCTCTGAGCTCCCACATAAATGGGGGCACCTCAAAGCCTTGGAAGAAAATATAGACCGCTACGTTTGCAAAACCTTTTCACTTCTTGTGTGTGACGTAAATAAACATTACAGTAGAATTAATCATCTCTAACCCCTTGCCTAATGTGACAGTTTGGGGTTTTTTCTATTTGCAAAATACCCATGAGCAAGTCGCAACTTCCTAACATCTATTCATTATTAAAATTCATCAAAGTAATACAAAGGCTTGTTTACTCTATGGATTCAAGGTGAGAGGCCTAAAATGATGTGTTTTCTGTTTAGTGATAATCAGTCGAATAGGTCACAGTACGTGGTATTTTTGCTGTTCCCCAATTGAATGAGAATGTGAGCGCTTCTGGCACAAGTAAAAATTGTGCCAAAACCCAACACATTTCTACCTTTAGAAATCACTTCTGGGGAACATTTATACACATTAGGTGAATGCACGAGGAAAGGAAACAGGGAAAGAGCACAAGGGTGGGCAAAATGAATTAAAGAAAAAGGCTTTTAAACAAAATGGAGTGTTCATGGTGTCATTTGAAATTATGTTCCTGAGGTGTCTATTGTTTCTGCAAGTTTGGACTCCTCAAATCACAGAAGCATAAACACAGGGGTCTGGCAGAGGTATCAGGTTAGAGCAGCCTCTCAGTCAAACACAGTATCTTGTTTACTCTGCAGCTCCTGAACAAAATTATGCACCTACTCAGAATGCCTGGAACATCCCTACCGCTTATCCTATTACATAGTCAGTGAGGAAAAGAAGGAAGGAGCTGACTGTGCTCCTGTAGAAGTCAAAATTACTACCTGCAGAGGAGACAACTGGCCTGTCTGACCTGTGGTATGATAGCTCAGGATAGAAAAAGCCACTCTATTGCTGCACCATGTCCACGGCATCTAGCTGGTATAAAGTAAGCCCTGTATCCAAACAACTGGTGATGGAAAAACCTCTGGTCCCAGGCAAGCTCTGCACAAGAAGAAAGCTAAAGAATTTCAATGAGGCTGGTTGGGCTGATTGGGTTTGGCAAAATCAGACCAGAAAGTGAGAGGAAACAGTGAGTGCATGTAGTAGCTGGAATGGTTTTCCTGGGAACATGGAAGATTTTTCTTTCTTCTGATGCTCCTGGTTTAAATACCCCTTTAGTGCCATCTTTACAAGAGGTAATCATTCTGATCTTGGGAGATTGGGTCTGGGAGGCTTGGGTTTGATTTGGTTTGATCTGCATGGAAGAGTAATTAAATCATTCCAGGTTCCCCTCAGCTCTCAGCCCTTTTCACTGAGTCTCTCCTTTCGTGCCGGGAGAATCAGAGATTTAAGATTTAAAATGTGGAGCACCCCCTCTCCCCATAGATGTGGAGTCTGGCTCTTCTTCCTTGAGAAATGGTAGACAGCAAGAGCCAGAGTCATCAGCAAAGACTGGGAGAAACCTAGTGAGCAGAGCAAGCTATTGTCTTGCTCTGTTAAAATGGGTGCCCAGTGAAGTTTTAAGGTGAGAGACAGGATTTGATGCTGGAACATGGATGTCCAGTACTACAGGGGACATCAGGCAGTAGCAAGGATAGTGCTTTGAAATTCTCTGTTGCAGAAATTGGTTCTCCGCCCTTTGCTACTGAGACATCCTCTGGATGCCCTCAAGACCCAACCGTCATTAACAATTCATCCATCTCATTGCAGCTCCAGGAATCAAGGAGGTCTTGAACAAGCCAAGGCCTTAGCGGCATCCCTAACACCCACCCCAAGGCATCATACACTCATTCACCCAGAAGGATAACCAGTCCACCAGAGCCATGGGATTAACATCGGGAGGGAGCATTGGCTCCAGCCTTTCCTGCAAAACGCAGGAAGTGATCGACTGAGCCAAAAACTGCAGAGCCAGAGAGAGTACAAAGGAGAGAACAGTCCTCTCCCACTCTAAGTACTGTGCAGGATAAAGGAGCAGGAGAGATTCATTGTCTATTCACTGAGCTGGTCACAGGCAGCAGCTTGTCTATTTTCTTGAGTGTTTAATTATTGCCAGGAATAGGCAGCTCACCACTGCAGAGGATCTTGTTAAAAACACCAGCAAGCCACACCAGGGCAACACACTGGTGAGTGGGTGACTTCCAAGGGCACCCGGGTAGTATCCATCAGCCATTGTGTGTATCTGCAAGGGAAGAAGTGGCCCAAGATCTTTCTCTGTCTTCCTCTCCATGTTTGACCTACTCTTCTGTTCTTCCTTGCATGGGTCCAACACAATCGGTGCAAATCAGCATGGCCCTACCAGGTTTTAGGTTTGACTTTGGTGTTGTATGCCTCCTGCCTCTACTTCATGAGAAGGGAAAGAGATTGTGAAAGAAACGTAAGATGGGTGTAAGGAGGTTTATGGACCAGGACAACAGTCTCCATTCCTACTTTGCCTGTGGACTTGACCCCTTTCCAGATGCAGAAGTAGCAGATGATCCACGCCAGCAGGAGACACAGAGCCAGCTCCCAGCGCAGACTGCCCAGTTTGTGAATACCATCCGTGAGCCCCAGGACTCGCTTCCTGCCGGTGTCCAGGGACAGGGAGAGAAGCATTAACACCCCAGACCCCACTCATCCATACACAACTTTCCCGTATTACCCCATCCAAAGACCTAACAGACTATCCACAACACATCTGCCCAGAACTCCCCTCTCTGTTGCTCTTTCTGATGCTCTTCCACCATGTCCTGTAGCTGATCCAAACCCTCCCACTCTCCAAGCCCATGAAACTGTGCCCATTAAACCCATGCAACACAAAATCACTACCTGCTCCCCAATCATTTCAGAGGGGTCACAGCTTTCAGTAAATAGTATGTCCTAAGAATAGGGCAGGAGAGGTGGTCCAGCATTGTGCAGGCTCTTTCTGCACCCATGGGCTCGTATTATCTTGTATGTGCCCTGTGGTGGCTGCAAGGGACAAAGCACAGTCAGCCTGCTCAAAAGCACTTTAGGAGCCATAAATGGGGAAAAAAAAGTACTGCTGAAGCTGAGCCCCTGACACCCTTCTTCTTTATGAGACCTTCCTCAGCTGAGCGTAGAGAGGTAGTGTGGCCACAACAGCTATCTCAACCTGTGCAGGCTGCATTGATGACCCTCTCTGGGACACTGTCTGGCCTGCTGCAGGGCCCTCCCTCAGAGGTGTTTTATTGCCTCCAGCCCCATGACCAAACCTCCCCAAGTCCCTCTCTGGCATCTCATGCATGCACCTCAGATCTCTGCTCTCCAGGGATGAGCCTGAGCAGCCTGATGGACCACTTCCCTTAGGCACCAGGCAAGAAGGGAATGGAAAAGCCACCAAGAAGAAGGGGAAAAGCAGTTTTGTCCCTTTTTGTTTCACCGTACAGAACTGTTCAGTCCGCCCCTGCCTCTCCTGCTTGCCTGCCAACAGTAGCCTGCAACACCCATCACAAGTACCCCCTGCTTACAGCGAGTCCTCATCTTTTCTTGCTGTCTCTTTCTGTGGCCACAATCACCCAGACACTTCAGTGCCGGAAAGAGAACATGTCTGTGCATGTGTGCACACAAGCACCCTTAGGCAGGTACAGTATGAGCAGCCTTTGGGCTGTATCTAGTCCTCATGCCCCTGGGTTCTGTGGCAAACTCCTTGGCAGCTCAGTGCATTGTGCTCCCCACATTTGGGTCTGACATGTGTCAACTTGCTTGGTTCTACAGAGAGGCACAGCCCTCCACACAGTCATACAGCTGCTGCTTTTGGATGAGAGAGGAGCCTGAAAAAAATGAAAAAATGATCACGTACTCCCAAAATTCAATCATTGGAGAGGTGGCATTCGCAGGCAAGGTCCCATTGTCCAGGCTGGAGCGGTTCAGAATGTCCACACAGAGGTCTACCAAAAAAACAGGAAGCTGATGAGCCAGAAGAAATCTCCAAGGCCCCTCCATGAGGGATGCTCCTTCCCCTCTGTACCCTAATGCTCTCTCTGGCAACACACAGATCCTTCTCCGCATGCTATAGAGCATCTCATTAAACTCTTGCATCTCATTAAGCATCTCATTAAATACTGGCTCTCCCTAGCTACGAATCCCAATCCAGCAGTAGCCAGAGGGCTTTGGGAAGGGAAGAGGGGAAGGAGAGAGCAATTCCCTGCCAAATGTAAACCAGATGGCTGCAAAATATAGATTATTGAGACTTAGCCACTAGTCAGGATAGAAAACCACATTCTCCTCCCAGACCACTCACTATTCCCTGTCCACACATGCATACATATGCTTACATGCAGATGCCTTCATGTTCCACTCTTCCACTCCCAGCCTCATCACATAGCACAAAATTACTAAATATAGGGGAGAGGCCACGCATCCAAGAAATGCACCTCATCTTGCATTTGGCAAGCAAAAGACAATCCACTGGGAAACCAGGAAAGCCCAGCTGTGGCTGGGAATCTTCTGTCTGTTAAGAGAACATCTGTGGCTTTCAACTCTTTAAAAGGCTGATTACTTCTGCTGGGGTGAAGGCCAAAGGAAGCTGTGAGTGAATGGCCCATGAGGGTGGGGAAATCGAATACATCACAGAAATTAACTGTCTGACCCAAGAGAAAAAGGGAGGGAACTGAGCTGCCACCAAAGCTCTTCCCAGTGCATCTACTCCATTCCTCCCACGCACAGCCCAGGTGCCTTGAGCAAAACCAAAACTAGGTCTTTTCTGCTGGGCACAGTTCAGTGAATTGTGGGCATGAGCAGATGAGACCCCTGGCCAACATAATGTTATAGAGGCTTGTAGGGACATGGTTAGACCAGAAAAGCAGTGCCTTTACAGCTTTGTGTTACTGGTTCCTGCACTGGGAGATCTGCACTGGCAACATCCTCCAGTGCAGGCTTGGTTGGATTTAGCCAGAAGCTGAGTGCGCAAAGGGAACTGTTCTGAATAAAAAATATTTTCTACAAAATCCAAGTAATTTCTGGGAATTGAGATGGATCTAAAAGATGACCAAGGGAAGATGTACCTGAGTTCCAGGGGTTATTACAGGTGGCCCATGGTAGCACCGCAGTGAAGGAGCTGAAGAGGTAGAAGAGTGCCCAAGACAGGATGACAATGTAGTAGACATTCAGATAGCACTCTATGACTTGTGAGGCATATCCAATTCCTGTGAAGGAAAGCAAAAGAGATGAGGATGGGACTGCCAACCAACTCTCAACATATAAGGCTTAACCCCAAAGATATAGACCACTGCCGTGGTAAGAAGGGTGCAGCACCAACCATATGGCTCACTGGAGAACAAGGGAAGACCTACCTCAAGGAAACAGAGAGGATTTTGTGACTTTGCATGCAGGTAGGAAACACTGTTGGTATCACTAGACAGGTCTATGGCAGAACAGAAAGGAAAACTTTCACTGATGGGAAAACTTTATTCTCACCGCTACCATGTCCCTGCATTACACTGCCTCTCCTGCAGGAAAGCCAGATCTAGCTTTCAAACAAAAGAAATGTAGATGAGTTCCTTCTGGGAAGACTCAGGCAAAAAATGTTCTCACAGCTGATATACATAACGTATTGAGGCAAAAGTACAGACTTAGAAGCTGAGCTATGGTCTTTCGTCCTGCTTCTGCCCATTGCTGTCTGCAAAATGCGGGTGTAATAAGCTCTCCTCTGGACAGGAGGATTGTGGATGTGAGATTCATTAGCGCATTAATGCCATTAAAGAGTCTTTCCCTGGGCCTTAGGACTCCTGGTTCTCATACCTGTGCCTTAACCACAACCCCAGCCCAACTCTGGGCTATCAGACCACTGTGGGAAGTTTGCAATTTCCACCCTAGTTTGCAGGACACCAGCCTGCAAATTCTGCCACAGGAGCCCTGGGCACAGCAATGGGCAGAGAAAGCATCACAAGCCAGCCAGCCCCAGCCTTCCTCATTCTCTTTTCTGTTCAGTATTTCTCCTTGACTACATTCAGGTCTTTGTCACTTCCATCCTCCTCCTCCTGCTGCTTTCTGGCCATCCTGCTCCTCCTCTCACCCAATCTCTGAGCATCTCAAAGCAGAGACTGTGGCTCGGCTGGACCAGCACAGCCACCAGCCAGCATCCCACACCATCAGTTGTGCATGGGGGGATTAGGGCACTGCCCCTGCACATGCAGCAGTCAGCAGGAGGGATAACAGGACATGGGAAGAGAAGGGAGGGAGAATAAAGGAGAAAGAAAAAAAAATAATAATAACATTTTCAAAAAAGTTTCTGCATCGCAAATTGTTGGAAAGTGCTGCCAGGAATTCCAGGAATTCAACTTACCTTTAAAGATGGGACAGATCTTCCCCCACGCAGTGACCCCTCCCTGGCTGGTGTACTGCCCCAGCGCCGTCTCCAGGAAGAACAGAGGGATCCCGCAGGTGAAGAGGAAGATGAAGTAGGGGATAAGGAAGGCTCCTGCAGAGAGCGGTAAGATGCTGCCTAAGAAATCTCTTTAAAAGCTCATCTCCACCACCCTTTGCCAGGTCACAGCTGGAATCAGCTAGATAAACAGCAAAAATTCTCTGAATTCACTGCACAACCTCTGCTAAAAACCCCAAGGTCTCCAACACCATCGTTACTTGGAAAAAATACCAAGCATGGTCTGTCTTGTGCTGCTGCAGTACTTCTGCATTCGGTCTTGGCCAAAACATAGAGGTTAGGAGTAGTCAGGGAAGGGTATAAGAAAAGACAGTCCCTGCTTCACTCCTCTTTCAGCAGGAGTCAGGTGAAGCAAAAGGAGCCCTTCTTTCACATAACCACATTTGCTTTGCCTTTTCTGGGAGTCACAGCAAACTCCCGCTTGCCCAGAGGACACAAATCTGGAGGCTGGTGACATTTCTTGGTGAGTAATACATTTGCCAGCATATAAATTTGCTTGAAACACATTTCACATCAAATCTGAAAAGCAGTTTGCACCAAAACAATGGAAATAGGGAAAAAGCAACAGAGAATCCCTCCAGCATTTTCAAAATGAAAAAGTTTAATTTCTCTCTTCAAATTCAATTTTTTTATTAAAATATAGAGAAATGTCTAAAAAGAAATCAGTCTGAAATCGCCCTCAGACAATCCCTCATGAAATGGAAGAGGAAGGGGAGAGAGAGTGGTTTTTTCCAGAAACAATGACCAACAAAAACAAAGCATCAGAAAATCAACCAAAAGGGGAAAAAAAAACCAAACGGGTTTAATGCCCTGTTCAGTTGTCTGAAACTTTTATTCCTTCTTTTTGGTTCTACTAAACTCAAATACCCAATGTTTTTGCTATTCTGCTTAAAAACTGCTCCTGAGATCACAGTTTCTCTGCTGACCTTCATTCTATCACCTCACAGTCTTTCTCCTCATCACTAGTGCAGGTTTTCACACTTTTGCCCCCCTCCAAACAGGCCAAGGCCATTGCCTTTCGCACTGGAACAACTGTTAAGGTCTTGCCACCCCATACAGTAAACTTCTGGTCATGAGTACCTCCCACCACCAGTGCCTGGAGAGCATCTCAGCTGTTTGAACCAAGATGAGGGCCCCCTTTCTCAGCAGAGGTAGGCACTGTCCCCCAAGCCCTCTCCTCCCCTGCGAGCACAGGCCTCTGCACTGAAATTCCTTTCCATCACAATTAGCAACTAGGAACACTTCCCCTTGTTTTTAAGCCAGCAATGTTACAATAACAAGGAACATCCAACTTTCCTTGTGGAAACACAGCTGTGCTGTATCTGCAGGGGACCTGGGGCCAGAGGATGGGATGCTGGTTCGCAGCACCAGTCCAGGTTTGCAGAGCAAGGAACGGGAACTGCACATGCTGAGCTAGAGGCAACTGCTGCTTTTGGTGCTGTAAGACATCTATCTGTATGCCAAATCTGCAAGTGAGTTTTGTTATCCTGCACACAGATGAGCCTTTCAGCAGGTCCCAGACCCTCTCCTCTGATACCATTTGTCCCAGAGTTGATCCAGTTTGGTCTCTGAGTAATGAGGGTTTTCTTACACCTCTATTGCCTTGTGTCTCTTAACATTCCCATAGCAGTTACCAGCAGCCACTCCAGTTGTGACCTCCTCCCCCGTTTGCTACTCCACTGGAGGAGACTCAGTCCTGAGAAGAGCCCCCAGAAACAGACCCCCTTTGCTTATGAGTCAATAACATGGTCAGAATGCTGAGCAACTTGATTAAATTTTACCATGGACAAGTTTACATTTGGTTGCTTTACGGCAAGTTAGCACAGTTATAATATCTGTCTTTACAGCTTTATAACCATCTCAGTACATCAAAAGGTGGAGAAAGGTGACAGGACAGCAATATCCTGTTTGCGGGGGGGGGGGGGGGGGGAGAAGGGAGAGCAACAATGATTCAATCTAGCGTAAGGCATCCCTGCCCATGGCAATAGGGTTGGATCTAGATGATCTTAAGGTCTTTTCCAACCCAAACCATTCTGTGATTCTATGATTTAAAGTTGGGAAAATCCCTTTTTTGCATTCTCAAGGACTTTTCCAATGGTGAGAATATATTTGAGTGTCATGGGAAACACAGTGCCTTGTCCTGTACTAATTGGCTTGCCACTTGATTCCCTAGAGCCCTAGAGAGAGGAATGACCTTCCACAGTAGTAGCATATTTTCTGCAAAGGCAGTGTCTGAGCTGTGAGTGAAGGACTCTCCCATCCTAATCTTTCCCAAGCATAGACGTGTTGGCCTCTGAATCTCAGTCTTAGATATTCCAGAGTAGTATAATTGAAAAAAATAATATAAATTTATTCAATAGATATCTAAAATGAACAAAAGTAGCCTTTTCGCTTACACTAATTAGCATACAAATTGCAAGGACTACTGAACCGGTTACCATAGGCATACACTATGCAAAGATACCATCTGAGCTCAGAAAGAAATTTTCCATGCAAAACCCATGACTTCTCTCTCAAAGTGTTACTGCATATGCCCCATATGTGGTTACTAACCTGTGCCAGTCTGACTTGCTTTTGGTGCCTCCAGTGCCTACCATCAAAACGTCAGAGAAGGAAACTGGAGGATGTGCTAAAAAACATCCCAGGTTCAAGAAAAACTCAATTCCATTTTATTTAACCATCCTTTTATCCAACCCCTATTTGGTTCAGAGGAGATATTGTACTGAGCCCTGCTTGATTTGGATAAACTCCAGCAGCAACACAGGGGACAGGAATTTGGTAGACCTGGAATGAACTCATCCATTGGTGAAAGCTCATAGAAGCTTGGGAAAGAAAGGCTTCTGTCGCATGGTCTGCAGAGAAAGGAAGTTTAAAGCAGGGGGAACATGCAAGTCTCAAAGCATTATTTCAAGGTGTCTCTAGAGAACGAGAGCAAAAGAGAAGCTATTGCTGTATTTGGTATGTAATTTATTATTCCTCCTTTTCTTTTATAAAGTTAGATTTTGATTCACCAAGAAAAGTTAGTGACAGTCAACTATTACCTTCCTTTTCCCCAGTTTAATTTTATTGTCATGAAATATTTAATTTTTAACTATGTAATGACCTTATTGCAGTGCAGGAAAAGGAAAATGACACAAGAAGCAAAAGGGAAGGGGAACAAATTTCCTGGGGACAGGTTTCACTAGCAGTGGATTGACCAGTGGGAGAACTGGTTCTTGAAAAGAGGTAGCAATGTCCCTCTAATAGGCATCAGGCCTTGGCAAGGATACCAGCACCATCAAAGCCTTTGTCCTCTCTAACAAGGACCTGAGAGAGGTGGGAGTGACAGAGAGAGTAGGAAAAAAAGGACTTTTACAGAAGAAGGTTGTTGATGGCTTTCTGACCACTCATAGCATTTGATGGTTTCAGACGATCACTTGTTTCTCAAGATGCCCAAGAGCCTTAAAGAGTTACTAACGCTCAGTTTTGCCCTCATACCTGTGAGACGTGCTCGGAGAAACAGTGCCCACTGGGGAGCTGGATTCACCACTCAGTTTTTATTCCTCCTGGCTTTGGAAGGAGCTAACTTACTAGAGGAGAGAATGAGGGCATGTGGGAGTACATGAGGCATAGGAGAAATGGATCCAGGCACGCATGTACCTCTTGTCATGCCTACAGACCTAGGAGAATTCATGCATGCTGTGAACTCACCACCGCCGTTCTTGTAGGAGAGGTACGGGAACCTCCACACGTTACCCAGACCAATGATCTCGCCGGCCACGGACAGCACAAACTCCATTTTGCTGCTCCATTGGCCTCTCTCCTCCATTTCCTCCTGTTTTATCTCTTCGGAAGCTGCAAGGACCCCATTGGGTTCTCCTTCCTTAGCCACAGCTCTTGTCATGTCTCTGTGGAATAGAGGAAGAAGAGAGCATGGGATGTAGGGAGCTGCTGTGGGACACGCGGGAAGAGGAGGGACGGGACCAGTCATCACAACCGATTTGTTCCCAGTATCATTATGAGTTTCCCTCATCCTCTGGAAAATGGCTTCTTTAGTGTCAGCACAAAGCATTTTCCCCAAGTTATGTCTGTGGGACAGAAAGTCTGTGCCTGAAGGGACAACGGAAATGTCACTGGTCAGGTGAGACGGATCCACCTGTCCCACCCTTTGCTGGACTCACCCTGAATTCACCCTTTTCTCCCACTGTCCTCTTCCTCATCCTTCCCTGACCACCAGCCTTAGTGCACCTACATCTGCCCCTCTGCACCCTGACTAAATGCATCTCCATCATTGTCGGAAACTCAGCCAGGACTTTGAAAACAACAGTTCGGAGGAAGAGAACAGGAGCTGGAGCTGAAGTGGGGTTTGCAGGCAGAAGGAGTCCCCCTTCCCTGTGTGCTTTATACAGCAACTGTCTACTGGAATGGTTTCAGAGGGCAGGATAGAAATATTACCTATTAATAGTCTGAACAAGAATGGACGACCTACTGTCTTACTTCCAAGCATTGCAAGAAGCACTGCTTTTGACCACCTGAGTGCCATGTTACACTATATATAGCCTGCCACATTGGCAAACGCACACACATGCTTATTTGACCGGGGCTCCCTTCAGTCACAAACAAGCAGAGCATGCCTTTGCCCAAACCTGCAAAGAACACAGAGGAAGGAAACAAAGCCCATGAGATGAGCAAAAAATGACCTTATACTTGTGAGGTGTTTCAGATCTGAGCAATGATGAGATTAGACAAGCCATTGCAGTGAAAATGTTAGTAGGAAAAAGCCCAGCCGGGGAAACACAGAGCAAAATCACTGGTAGAGAAGACACAGTGAATGTGACGGAGCCTCTAGGGTGGTATAAGAAAGACATTCTCCAGTCTGTACTAAATCCTGAAATACATTTAGCATCAACTTAATTAAGCAAAGTTAGTGGCTGTTTGTTACAAGATACAATTTTCTACCATACACAAAGTCCTTTATTTGGCTAGTTAATTTAAATCCAGCTAAAATTCACACAAACCAGACTGAATCTTATTTTCAACAATGTTTTCATATTGTTTATGGGCACTTAATTATGAGAAGAAAGTTTTCTGAGGTAGGGATGCACATGTGAGTCCAGACAGAAAGCATAGACCTAAGACGAGCAGGGGAGTTGATGAACTAAGCCAGGGAAGTCCTAACTCTAGCTACATCTCACTGGTTGCATTACCGAGCAGGAGCTGGTTTTTGAAGGGGTGACTGGCATTAGCAAGGGACACACATTCTCAGGTTGGCATTAGAAAACTACGCTGGAAACAAGCCTCTCCAAAGCAGTAGCATCTCTGCTTCCATTCTCACCATCTGGGAGTGCTAAGAAATCAGGGCTTTGTTCCTTCACATTAACTTACAGATTAGGTTTGATGGTGGTTTGATAGTTTTTTTAACTAGCTCATCTATCATTCCTTCTGTGCCTCCTAGGGAACCATCCTTATCTCCAGGGAGCAGCAGGGACAGCAATCTGCATCACCCACACTACTGAACTCTCTCACTGGCCCTGGATCTGCTCTGGAACACTTCAGCTTGCTCTCTCCCAGGCAAAGTCCAAGCACAGCTCTGGAAGTTGCTCAGGCCTGGGTCCTCTCGCAGTAAGAAATCAGTGGTGAGCAAGATCTCATCACCCTTGATATCCTCTACCTGATAGGACTACCAAACCCATCCACCAACCTTCTGCATCAAGATGGCTCACCAGGACCATGATGGCAAACTTCCCTCCCTCCTTGTGCCTCTCCAGTCATCTCTCCCTGGGTCAGCAGCAGGGTATGAGACATCTCATGGGGAATAGGGAGTCTGACCTAACTGGGAATAAGAGCAAGTGTAGTCTTAACATCAAACTGGCCCAGCAGCCTGGAAACATCATGGCACTTGTTCAGGTGTAGTTTTCGGTGCGGTAAGGGGAAAGCAGGAGAAAGAACTGGTTTAGCTATGCTTGCACTTAATCCATGCAAAACACCATCATTATTACCGTGTCTCATTTAGTTCTGTAAGTTGATCAGTGCAAATGAAACGATCTTCTGAATGCTAACCCTCTGGATATATTAGGCCCTGGAGCAAAGAAAGATGCATGCATACAAAAAGACAACTTCTACTGAATGTTCAGTAGCAGTTTTTTGGCACAAGGCATGTCTCCTTCCTCTGATATTCAAGTAAAGAAAGGAAACCAGATCTCACAGCCTGATACACCAATTGCTCTCTAAATGCCCAGAGCAACAACAGACTTTGTTCCCCCAATCTGCCTCCATTCTGAAGGGCCCATCCTATTCACTTTGAAATCAGCAGATTTCCGCGTACTCTGAATGCAGAGAGCTGAATCCCATGAGACCATAAACACTGCCTTTAGTAAGGGGGACAGCAAGGAGAACAGGGAGAGCATAAACCACAGAGGAGGACAATCGGGTCAGTGAAGACCATCCTCCAGGACCATAAGCAGCCTCTTCAAAAAACGTTGCAGAGAGAGTCTGGTCCCTATTAAATTTCAGAGGGGTTTTTTTAGAGTTAATTCCAATAAGGGCTTATATGTGGAAAATAAATCTGGAGAAGGAATTTTTACAAGGGCATGTAGGGACAGAACAAGGGGGAATGGCTTTAAACTGACAGAGGGGAGATTCAGATTAGACATTAGGAGGACGTTCTTCACTATGAGGGTGACGTAAGGCACTGGAACAGGTTGCCCAGAGAACTTGTGGCTTACCCATCCCTGGAAGAGTTCAAGGAGCTAGATGATCTTTAAGGTCTCTTCCAACCAGAACCGTTCTATGATTCTATGATGTATGTGCAGTACTGCAGTGAGCACAACCAGTTTCGGTGTCAAATGCAGACGTGTCAGGACACTTATGGAAGCAACCTCCTTTTTTTTCCCCAGCCCTCGCCCTTTATGGTCCATATGCTGGAAAGCACCTATTTACTCGTATGGATTGCACTGCACCAAGCCCACCAAGTACTACAACATGTACGTCTACAGTTGGATGTGAAGCTCATGCAAACCTCTAACATTGCATTTAAAGAAGGTGTGCAAACCAGAACTCAAGGTATACATCCTAAATGCTGGCTGATGCACAGCTAGCAGCTCTGCAGCTCACCAACAGCTTGGAGGTCCTCCCAGTCCCAACACTGATCCCTTCGCTTAGCTTGCCTGCTGGGTTGGATCAGGAGGTTGAAATACAAGGTCCTCCCCATCAGTCTTTTCTCATTTCAGAAGCCCAGGCAAGGCCCCTTTCCCCACTGCCTGCAGCAAGGCTTGCCAGCTAGCTAATCAGCTCATTCAGATGCTGCAGCACAGCCTCCTCATCTTTGAGAGGAGCAGAGCTCCACGCACTGTCAAATGTGAGAGAAAAAAATAACACATATTTAATGAAACATGTTTGATCTGTCACAGTCCTTGGAATGTTCCAATTCGCTGCAGCCCAAGGCACATTATCAAGTAGAACGATGCTTAAGTCTGGGCTTATTGAGGATGTCATGTGAAGCTGACAGGAGAGGACTCAGCTAATTCTTTGCTTTTACTCTTTCAGTATAAGGTGGGTCCAAGAGCCAGCCTATGTCCACTAATATTTGTGGTTTACCTGTTTATATGTTAGACCTGTTTGACGCATTGAGATGAGGGAATACCACAATCTCACTTCCCCTCACCTAACCTCAGGAAGGGAATGCACCGAATGCCAGCCTCTACCTCAGGACACCCAGACCAGGCCTTTGACACCTCTCCTTTGAATAGGTTGAAGCAGAGGACAGAAGCTGGGACACTGCAATGGGGAACAGGGCTGGGACCATGTGGGGAGACACAGCACTTGTAGCTTCATTTTCCTGTTTTAAAAAGGAAAATGCAGGGATATAATCAGGCATATAATCAGGAAAGCACCCTGATTAATAGAAGCAAACCTTTGCAATCTAGGAAGAGGTGGTAGATTAAACTGGTCCCCCAAGGTTTTGGCCCTTCGTGCCACAAGCTTCAGCTTCTCCCTTCCCAGACGAAGCAACACACTTCATTACACATCCCCACTACTTCCCTTTCTGCTTTGCCTGCTGTTTCTATGAGAAAGCCTATTCACACACCTCCTGGCTCTTTTCCTGGACCTCTAATCCTACTGTGCCCCTGCCCTATAGGTTCTCAGGCCAGATGGGGACTCAAATAACTTCTTGTTTCCAGCTAGGAACAATTTGGCCCTCCCACAGCTGCCGCAGCTTCCCACTGTGTAACATCCTCCCCGACAGGCAGATATTTTCTTCTCCGTTTGGATGTCCCTCTTCTTAGCACACATCTTCAGAGAAAAGGCTTTGCCCCTCGCTGCCTCTCTGCATGTTTTCTGCTCTTCCTTCACCAAATTTTGGAGAAAAATCCTCTGACTCCTTTGTCCCCAGCCTCTCTTTTCCCTTTGCCATACAGATTTTCCAACTGTTAAGATGCCACCTCAACTCCCTCTGACCTCTCCAGCCTCCTCGAGAAGTGGCGTGCTGTATTTTCAACCTTAAGCACTTTGAGGGGTTGCCTTTTTCCAGGCCTGGAGCACCCTTTGCAGACCTGCACCCTGTTGTCTTCCTACAGAGAGAAGGGGGCTTCCTCTGTGACTGGTGCCAAAAGGCAGCTCTGTATGAAATAGTACTGGGCTTGGTGCGTAGAGGTAGCCACATTTTTTCCTACTAGAGTTATTGGTGAGAAAATAAGAATACACCCGGATTGTCCTAGGCACTGGAAAAAGAGCAGGCAGCCTTAAACAGAGACCACACCAACAAATTCCCTTCTTCAGCATTAGTGAGGTAGCCCAGTCTCCCCACGGTTACAAATTCTGGGCTGCGTTTCTCCCACACCTACCTCCACGGGATTCTTCAAGTATGGCAAAAAAGGCAAGAAAAGCCAAGGGTAACTCCAAATCCCCATGTACACTCACCAGTTGGGTCTGATACAGTGAATGCACAATGCAGAGATGCAGAAGAACAGCATTTATTGGCTCCATTCGGGAACAAGCTGTGACTAAAGAGGGGGAGGAAGGAATCAGCAGAAGAGGAGAATGGAAGTGTCCCTTGAAAGCAAAACATGGTGGTATCCTCAGCCTCTTCAAGGGTAAAAAGGGCTTATTCAGGGCTGCTCAAGTGATAAAAGGAACAAGAGAATGAGAAAGGTGAGAGAGAACCTCTTGGGAGTTTGGCACCAGAGGAATAAGCCATTAGAGATCCTCCTAAAGCTTTCCTTCCTGCAAACTTATTGCCTGTTCCCAACTGCTGTCACACAGAAGCACCTACTGCTGGGAAGTTAACATCCTCCGTTTGACCTCTTCTGCTGTTTCATCTTAAGGCAAAGGAGAGGAGGACAACCTCAAGACAGAACAGTGAAGAGAAGTGAACAGTGAATAGAGATGGGATTTAAAAGTAGCCAATAGCACTTATTAGAGGGAGCATGGTTTTAAAGCACCTTGGGACCCTCAGGTGCTGCCTAAGCTGCAGAAGGCAGAATTGCAGGTGACGATGCAGACATCTGCACTGCATATGTATTTCTCGGTCTCATTTTGAAACAAGCAGCAACTAAGCATGTAAACTGCAACTTAAGGTGGAATCAGAAAGGAAGCAGGCTGGGCTGTGCTACAAAAGGAGGAGCAGAAGGACACAGAACATTCTCTGGTTGCACAACATGAGCCAGCACTTACTCGGCAGCTGAAACCCTGCATTGCATTCCAATGGCAGGGGTGGCTGTAGGAGCAGAGACAGAAAATCAGGGCTCAGCAACGAACAACAGTGCCAAGGTACAGGTTAAGGAACAAACGCTGTTAGATCGGTGTGTGTGGGCTGCTACTGGAATAGGTTGTATCTGCAGGATGGACAGGAAAACAGGAGCAGTAGAAGCAAGTGCTTTCCAGCCGATTTAAGAGCAGCTATGTAAGCAGGGATAGCTGCTTCAACCATGGCCGCTTCCAAACCTGCTGCTGCTGGAGTGCTGCTCACTCCAGCTGCAAAAAGGAGAAAGGCAAGGGAGTATGTAGCATGGGAAAACTGATCAACTCGAGGACAGCAGTCAGAAGTAAAGCGCCTTTCACTTCAAGCTGCTGAAAGCTAGTTGGCTTCTTTACTCCTTCTAATTAATTTCCAGGTTGTGTGGGCTGCAGGGCATTCTCAAGGCATCTGTTCAGCAAGGTGCATGGGGCACAGGAGGCTGTTACAAGGATCAGATCCTGCTTACATTTTCTCCAACGTGAAGTAAGAGCAACACTTCTGCAGTCACTGAATTTGCTTACTGACACCAGTAAGAGTGAGATAAGGAGCCACTGTGAGTTTACTAATGACATATACATCTTTGATATATGCTGCAAGGATTGTAGAGCATCATCTTTCAGATTACATCCGCTAATGGCTCCTTTCCCTGTCCTGTGCTGTCAGGACAGAAGAGCCTCCAAGTATCTAACAGTGCCTGGACTCTTCTGAGGATCAGTGGCAAATCCCTCACTAAAAGCAGTGCAGGCTGTTGTTCTCAAGGCCAGTTCAGCCTCTTTCGGTGTCAGTGGCTCACCATCCCTGCTCTGGGTTACAGAGACATAGAGGCGGTTTCTTACTCCAGCCTAGAAAAAAAGACTAACTGACGAAGTCCATAAGTGGGTGTAAATAGGTCAGAAGGCAGCCTTTGTGTCAAACCGTGTATATTCTCAAGACCACCACTCAGCCTGGCTGTATCCACTGCGCACAGCACGAAACCGCGATGGGATCCACTTCTTTCCTTCAGAGCACCCAGCGCCAGGTCTCCCATGGGCACAGAGCCGGGCTGGCCCCACGCAGCCCCAGGAGCCACCCACCCTGCGGCCAGAGGCGCGCAAGCTGCGTCAGAGGTGTTTGCGCACAGCCGAGGTGCGCGCAAGCAGAGCTCCGGGGCGGGTGAACGGCACCGGGGTGAAAGCTGCGCTGCGGCCGCCCCGCTTTGCGAACAGGCGCCGCAGGGGCACGGCGGGGCAGCGACCTACAGGGACAGGGCAGAGTCCACACGAGGGGGCACCGGTGGCTATAGGGCTGCCGCCTCAACGGGGCGGAAAATTCCCAGAACTAGGCACGCCACCCACAGCCCTGGCCAGGGCAGGGCAGGGGAGGGAGGCTGATAACCCCCAGCGCTGCGGCTCGGCCGCCGGCTGCTGGCACAGGCTCAGCCTGAGGGTGGAGGATAAGGGGAGGATGGGCAGCAAAGCAGCTCCCCTCTGCAGGCCTGCACTTGGTTCCTAACCTCTGCAGCGCCTAAAATCTGAACCTTGCAGTCGCTTCCCTGGGGCTGCTGCTTTGGAGCAGGATCGCAGAGGTAGCAAATGTCTCCAGAAGTCTGGTTTGGAGGCGGGGAGAGCAGCTCAGGGGATTTGGCATCACACTGCTCCAGGCGTTCCTAGCTAAGCTCCCGCAGGCAGGCACACCTGCCTAAGGGCACAGAAGAACAGCCTGGGGGCGTCTGCTACCAGTAGTGAGAAACTGGGGGCATGGGGGAAGAGTACTCAAGCACAACTTGCCCAAAAGGCAGATGAGGTTATGGCATGACACATTACCCTATGCCTCCCAGCATGGAACATGAAGGGAGCCAACAGTTTCTCTAGCAGATCCCAGGTGTGTGTGCACAGCCATCAGTCAGAGCAATAGAGCAGTGCCACACAGGCTCACTGACATGGTCGTGCATGCCCTGAACTCCCTATTCAGGGAGTCCAGCACCCCAAATCCTGCTCATGTGCGGGCTGGGGATCTGTCTGTTCGACCATGGGCAGACTCAGCCATCTCCAGCTGGTGCATGGAACATCAGATGGAATCAGGACAGGCGGAGGCATGTGTGTACTATGACTCCAGCAGTGCTGTAACCCCTTCCTTGTAGTACGTGCTGTAACACTGCATTGCAATGCAGTGGGACTGCATCGCACCTGCACCCTCCAAGAGGTGGGTGATCTCCAGCTCAGAGTACCAAAACTTTCCTGTAGCCCTGGCCAGGAGCACGGGCAGGTAGAGATATGGTGCAGGACTCATTAGCCTGCCCTCTTCAAGGACCACATCTGCACCCAGGAATCAGCAGAGTTGGGTTGTTGCAGAGCTGCAGAGGTCAGGTCCAAGGTTCAGGCTCTCATATCAGCAGATGTCAAAAGAGGAAAAACTGGGGCAATGGCATTTCCAATGGCACTAGATGAAAGCCCTGATTAGTAGTGATTACTTCAAAAGCACTGTTGATTTAAGGAAACGCAGATCAAGTGTTATGAAACCCCCATGTGTTCTGCCTGGGTTTGTTCACAAATATGCCCACAGATCCCCAGTGTTTAGCACATGCACAAAATGTGCTGTCTCACTGCCTCCTTCCTACACAGGAACAAATTTGGTGAAGCCTCTAAGGCAAGAAGAACAAGGAGCACACTCCTAAGCACATATTTTAGAGCTGCAGCCCCCAATGTCAAGCTCCCTGGGCCAGGGCCAGCACCTCTGCAGAACAGCACAGGAGAGAGTCACTGCCTCATGCTTGCAGTAGCTGAGATGCCTATAGTCTACCTCACCCCTACCACCTTCCCTCCCATACCTATTGTCACCTAGCCGTCACTGACCTTCATCCCCATCCCTGCCTGGCCCACTTTCATGTATCTTCTCCATCTTTCTGCTGTCCATGTCCTTTTCTCTCTCTGCTGCTGCAGCCTTCAGTACCAACTACCTATCTTTCAGACATCCCCTTGCTCTGCAGCTTCCTGGCAGCCTTTAGCAGTATCATTGCCCATTCTCTCTTTTACGAACCATTGACAGAAAAACCTCTCTGCTGGCTTGATCCAACTGTTTATTTGCTCTCCATCCTCCAGCTCTCTCCTCCTTTACTTAATGTTGGGAAGCTTTTTCCCTTGCAGATTTACAGGCCTACTCCCCAGAGCACAGCAGGCAGTTGGTGCGTAGCAGTTGGCAGCAGGAGGGTCAGAGACACCGGCACTCCTAGCATGACACACACATCCAGCATGACACACACTTCCAACCAGATTTACTCTGTGACCAAACACCCAACTCACCTGAACCCAGTGCAGGTCTACCCCAGGCAAGCCTGTCCCGTCCCACTGGACTCCAGGCAGGGTTTCCGCTGAGTGTCAAGGAGAGACAGCAAGAGTTAAGACAAAGACTCCCCTCTCTCCTCCTCCTGTCCCTCCCCTCCACCAAACTATCACTCAGCTCATGTGTAGGTGGTGCAGGTGGTGGCACGATTGGAAGGGAGGTGCACCGGAGCAGCAGAACTTTCTGCCCATCTCCCTTACATCATAGTGCTCTCCAGACCTTGAACTGTGGCCCTGACAGTAAAGCAAGAAAAGAAAGCAGCCATGGTCAGGCAGGGGGAAGGCCCAAAGTTTGCAAACATCAACCCCAGCAGTCAGTGGAGTGGCTCCAGGTCCTCCCAAACTCATCAGGAGGGAGCTATCCCCTTGCAGACTCCACAGCATGGCCCAAGCTGGCTAGCCCAAGCTGCCAAGCTTCACCAGCATGTTAGTGGGATAGTGGCATCCCTTAAATCATCATGCAAATGTGCAGAATAGATCATCTCCATCTCCAAGAGCCACTACACTAAACCTTCTTCAGAAGCCAAGCTCAAGGCTCACCAACACCATCAACAAGGTGGAACAAAAGCAGAGAGCAGGTGGAGGTGGGATGTTTGTCCCAGGCACAGGCAGACCCCTCCATGCCTGTGCCATGCACTGTGAATGCAAACACAGCTCCTAAGGACTGAGCTCTGGCAGCAGGGAGAGATACTGCCAGAGTCTTTGTTTTATGATGCCTGTATGCTCACTAGAAGTGAGCAATCCCCTGTGCCTTTGTCCTAGCAGCTTTCTTTGCATGCATCTCAGCTCAATGCACTTTTCCAGGGCTTCTATGACCAATACCAACAGTAGACGTTCCCATATTGCCTTTTCTCTCAAGACAGTTCAGCTCAGATTATATCTTTAAAAATGTTATATTAATGCCATTACAGTTTCGGCTTTTGCTTTGCTTGTTGATGTGCCTCCAAATTCCTACTGAACTTTTCTTATACCCATGTGGTCAAACCACAGCAGCACATGGGATGGAAGCTAGGACACATCAGCACATGTTCCAATCTGCTTGCTTGTGTCAGAGCTCACCAGATGAGCATCCCCAGAACCATCAGTGGGCAACATGGGAGCTGACTTCCCACATGGGGAAAGTGGTAGATTTGCATGCCTGTGTGCTTTATAGAGGTCATTTTTAATGTTGGCCGTCCATGGAATCCTCCATGGATGCCAGAAGCCAGTGAAGCAGACCACATTAGAACACACCGAATTGCCCTGGGGACAAGCGATGCTGGAGATGTGTGTGACAGAAGTCACCCTTGTGCCTGATGGAATCATCAGAATAAACCATTGATGCCAGTGCTGGAAAAATGACTCCTTCTACTCTGGGGGAGCTATTTACTACCTCAGCTGACACTGGGGGCAGCCAGTCTGAGCTCACATTGCTGGGCAGTGCCAAGAGGGTGCAGAGCAGCTCAGGATGGACATCCCCAGGGACAGGGAGTTCTGAGCCAGCCCAGCTCTGCCCTAGAGGCCCGACTCAGGCAATGAGGCCAAGGGGGTAGAGGATTAATCCAGGGTTAAACTTTCCAAACATGCCATTTTCCAAAGCCCTAGCTTTCACCTACCTCCTGGGCTGGTTGAGTGGATTGGTCCCATACCCAAAGAAATACAGCCTGATTCTTCCCTTGCGTGGGCTGGGATCAACATCAAAGTAGGCAGACTCCATCTTCTGCCTTTTGGGAGTCATCACTGAAGACCTGAAAGACTGCAAGGTGAACATCTTCCGCCGGCTACACAGCACAGGCCCTGCACTGCCTCTGTCCCTGCTAATGAAGGACAGTGCTGCTGCCCATCATGCCAGAGAGGACTAGTGTGACCTGGCGCAGCTGAGGAAAAGGTGCAATAGAGGTTATCCAGATATAAAAGGAGGATTGAGATAAGCCTAGGTAAGCAGAGCTGACCTAAAAACTTGATTTATCCACACTAAAGTGTTTCGCAGAATATCACAGTTTTTTACAGAACTGTAGATGGGAAATGACCTGTGACATTAAGGTAAAAGAAGAAGAAGGTCAACCTAAATGAAAACTTCATCCAGCAATGTGCAAAAATCATTCTCCAGCAGGAAAAAAAGGATGCTATTTTCGCTTTTCAGCCCAGGAGGTACCAGAAGTTACACTCAGGCTTCAGAGAGCCCCACCAGGCAATAGTTCAGGGGTTTAAAATCCTGCTGCAGGTGTGGGGCACCTTTATCCCACTGCAGCTGCCTCCACATGAGGGATTGCGCTGGTGTGATGGCTTAGAGTGAAACCCAGAAGTCACCTTCTGATCAGCTCAGCTGTGGGGATGGACTGTGTTCAGCCTCATCTGGGGGGAAGGCAAAGGAGGGGGTGACACATCCCTGGCCACTGACTGCCACCTTCAGTGGCAGAGACAGCCCCTGAGCTGGCACCCTGGGCTGCACAGCCATGTAGGTAGGACAGGGCTGCTGAAGGACATGGCAGTCCCACTGTAGGTCTCCCCACAGCACAGCATCCTCCTTTACCATTTTCCCAGGCAGAGGCAGGTTCCCACAGGGGCTAACAGAGGGACTATGGGGCAGGATGCAGAGTCGCAAGCAAGCCCAAGGAGAGGAGCTACAGCCACAGCCAGCACAGGGGATGTGCTCTGGAAACTTGCCTCCCTTTTTACCTTCCGTTTTCTTTTCTTGGAGTGCTTGCTGGGTTTTCCCATTATTTGGGTCTCCCAACTGTCCTCACTTGTCCAGATTAATCCAACCCTTTGACACTTTTGCTAACAGGACTAAAGAAATGCTGGTTCTCCCATGGGCACAGCACCATGGCTTCTTTGGTTGGGAACTTGCCTTGCTGATTGAATGCTATGCTTGCAGAGGAGTTTTCCCTAGGCATTCATATAATTCATATTTTACTGTTTATGGCTAATTTCTGCTTAAGTAAGCCTGTGACTTCCTATGGCAGTTGCACCATAACTGATAACCAGTGAGCATCACTAAGGTAACAAGCACTAGTGAAGCCCCAAAGAACCACGATGGGCTCTGGCAACTGCAGCACCGATCCTGGAGAGGAGGAGTCTATCAGGACCCTCCACCTTTGGAAGTACAGACATCCACTGTCTGTACAGTGAGACATCCACTATTCCACAGCATCCCGGGTGGAGGAGAGGATGAGGCAATGGCAAATGACTTAGGACCCCACTGGGCAATAAAAGTGGTCAGGAGGGAGGATTAGCAATGCTGGGGAAACATCTGTGGTCTAACAGCCTCTCCGAGTCTAAAAGCAATGCTCGCTGTTGATCAGACACCAAGGAGGACCACAGAAAAGAGGCAATACATGGGTACACACCTGTTTACTCCTTCTTTGCCTCCCTGCTTCTCCAGGGCAGCTGAGCCCATTGCCATGGGACATTTGCTGTAATAGCAAATCCCACCAATGCAGAAGGCGTGAGGATGCAAAGGACAAGTTCAGACAGCAGGGCTAGAGAAGTGCAATGTTGCTGCTCTAAGTGATGCAACTAGAGACAGGTCAGATGGAGAAGGGGGTAACCAAGTCACTGGTAACTTCTAAGGAGTAACAACTTCCTGAATCCATCTTAGTGCACGCCCAAACATGCTTCCCTTATCTGCACCATGCAGATCCCCATCCTGCAGGCTGCTGACCACATGAGCAGATGAGTGCTTAGCCAAACATCCTGCTCTGAGGGATATACTCATTTTCGCTGGCCTGTAGGACACACTTCCACCTTTCTTGTCACTGAAATGTGCAACATGACCTACACTGCATGATTCTTCAATAACCACAGGAAACTATCTTGTATACCATCAATGGCAAAAGGAGAAGGACCTCTCAAGGCTTGTGGTTGATTGTGCTGGGAGCCCCAGGGTTTGGGGTGTTCCCCATGGGAGCAGATGCATCCTGCTTGACAGGTCCACAGGTTTCTCCCCTGCCCTATGTGGACATTTCTATCCATGGAGGACAATGGCAGGGTCAACAGTACCTATGCTCAGTCAGGAGGCTGAGACTCTTCCCCAGGCACCACTGATGTAAGCACTGCAATATGGGAAAAGCAGAGCCTGGTTTTCATGGACACATGAACAGAAAGCTCAATCATCCTTTCAAGCACTAACAACCTAGGACTTCTTTGTTTTATGTCAACTTCTCAGTTTGAAATAAACCAAAACAAACCCAACCTGTGGAAAAACTTGGATCTTTGATCTCATCCCTATTTTCATGAAAATAATGAGTTGAATCCTCAAGTTAAGCTGCAGATTATAGATTTTGAAGCTGGGAAATCTCTAGCAACTGCACATCTCCTGTCTACAAGACATCAGATCTGCAAGAGTCTTGCACAAACTGCAAGAGGAGGAGTACCGGGCTGATCTTTAACGCAGTGAAAATC
Source organism: Myiopsitta monachus (assembly GCA_017639245.1). NCBI lineage: Eukaryota > Metazoa > Chordata > Aves > Psittaciformes > Psittacidae > Myiopsitta > Myiopsitta monachus. Next base: position 76,803,874 of record CM029920.1, read on the forward strand.
TCTTCAACATATTCCATATCATGACCAATTACCTATTCCCTAATCAACATACTCTTTTTTTCACCAAAATTCCCTCTAATTATGGAGTCTTAAAAAGTGCTTTGAGAAATAGCACATCTGTAAATTCCAAATATATTAATTGCAGATTTAGTCTATCAGCCTTCTCAAGGAGCAATGCAGAACATACTTAATTCGTATTTCAAGCCAGGTGGCACAGGTCCCAGTACTTTATCTTCCAGTACTTAAAGTCCTACCCAGTATCTTAAAGTCCTATCAGAAATAAGACTTTTATTTAAGTATGCCCAGCAAAACCTTTAGTTTTCTTGCTTATCTGACCTGCCTAGCTCATCCACAGCTTTTCAGCAATTAGGCCACGTAGGAACACAGGCCTGGGAGGTTTCCTGACTCATACCTTACCAGATTGATAAACCACGCGCCCAGTTCACTGGACCCAGACTATTTTGAAACGAAACAAGACACAAGCCTTTCAGCAGACTCTCACTTTGCCTAGGTGCAGCTGAGCAGACTTTCTACATCAGCCATATTTGGGAGATAGCTGTGGACAATTAGTATTTTCTGTTAGGGTTATAATATCCTCCCAGTGGGCCATACCTCTCATAAACATTACTAGAAAATTAAAGCATAATTCTGTTTAAGATTAGAATTACATGAATAAAAATATCTGTTGCTGGAGCTCCTAATATGATTCACACAAAAATCCAACAGAAAACACCCTTTCTGTATTGAACTCCATTCACTTAATTTTTACCAGCCGGTATCATATGCAAGCGGCAGGAAAGCTGCATAGCTCCATCCTCAATCATACTGTGGGTCTCTTCCAAAAGGGGCTTTCACTGTGTTTCTAAGCTCTTTCCTACCCTCACCTCACATGTTAGGACCATGAAACACTGTGGCAGCTAGGGAATCTGGAGCTCTGAGACTCCGAGGCTGCCAAGGAAAACCATGACAGCCTATTTAGCCCTGACCTCCCACTCCGAGCCCTACTCCTTCAGCATCTCTGATGCTCTCTGGAGGCAGGGTGGGAAGAATGCAGGACCCAGAGCTGAGATTTTGATAGGGAAGGTGCAGGGCTGACCATAGGGGTTTACCCATGGTTGTGCACACACCCTAGAAACCAACCTGCCCCAGTGGGAAAAGCTCTGAAAAGGGAAAACAGACTGGAAATAAGAAGAGCCGGTGAAGCCCCAGAGGACCACAGATCAGTGGGATATCCCTCCTGGATGTTAAACCTGCGCCATCACAAATCCTCCCAGCAGCAAACCCCTCAGTACCTGGTGCTCATCAGAGTTCCACAGTCTCCATAAATGAAAGTTCATGCCCCTTTCCACCATCAACCCGTTTTCTATCATAAGCCACCAGACTCCAACATAAAACTGGGGAAAACTAAGCCCAAGAACTTCCCATTGCCTAGAGGCCTCAACCAGTGGATGCCACAGCCAGGGTCACAAATCCCTGTTAGATACAGCTGTCTGCAGAGAGAGGAAAGCCTCAACGGGACACGGAGAGAAGGGGAAATAGGAATGGCCGGGTCATTGTTAGCCAGGGGAAGATTTCACCCCGGCCCAAGGCTGGTGAATGGGCAAACCCCTGCAGCGCGAGCAGAGCCCCTGCTCAGAGCCCCTTCCGAAGGGGCGACCGGGCCCGGCCGCGGCGGTGGGTGAGGTCCTGGGGCCACCTTGTGGCTAACGGCGCGGACTGCTTTAATTCGCCTCTTCCCCGCCGGCACCAGGAGCTGCGGCACTGTGCCCACCGGTGTCTGTGCGCGCTTCGGGAAGCCGAGAGCCTCCCGGCCACTCGCTCTGCCCCCCGGCTTTCCTCAGGGTTTCCTGGGAGCCATCCAGCTTCCCGGGGTTACGTGTCCTCTGGCTGCCCTCCTCGGATGTTGGAGCTACAGTACTTAAAACACAAGCTCCTTGATTTTTGTACTGTCTTTTACCCACACCGCCTGGAAGCAAGGGGCCCCGTGCATGGAGATAACGCGCAGATCCCGCTTCAACAGCGCAGCCCTTCTTCCACAGGCAGGAAACCCAAAACGACAGGCTCTAGAGCACCTGGAAGGCAGGCAGCACAAAAAAAGACTTGGACCTGCAGAGAGGAGGGAGAGTTTCCCATGAGCCTCCACTTGCATGAAGAAAACACAAACCCACACGGGAGTAGCCCAGTGACGCATCACCCAGATGACTGTTTCGGCTGGCAATGGCTCCAGCAGAAGGTGGCATTGCACTCACCACTTCACCCAGGTACCCAGGCCTAACATATACAGGGGCCTCCAAACTAATGTTCACTGTTTTCCTTCCTACCCTAACCAAGCTTCCTCTCCTCTGGCCACCCTCCTGTACTGATGTGCCAGTGCAACAGAGCCAGACCTGAATGCCCAGCACAGCCCCATTAACACACATCCTTCCTAATATGCCTTGAGCAAAGGATGTTGGTGAGATAAAACTGAGACAGAGCAGATCTAGAGGGAAAAACAAGGATTTAATGGAATGAATGGAGAAGCTCACGAAGTCCACACCAGAGCCACACCTCTGAGACTCTCTGACACTCTCCACTCCAGGATCAGTTCTTCCTTTCTGCCCACCAGAAGGCTGGGAATGCTCAGGAACACCAGTGCTTGATCTGCTCTTTCAGAGCCTTCTCTAGGGAGAGGATTAAGGTGCATTGCGAACTCCACACAGACCATCTCCATGGGAGCCTCTTCCTCAGCCCTTTGAATCTTCCAGTGAAGGGATCTCAGCCCAGAAATTCCTCTCCCCTTGGCAAGTGAAGAATCCTTGCATTATCCAGCAGGTGGTAAAGGCTGTACAGAAACCATCCTGGGGGAAGAGAGGGAGAGCCACACTGGTCCTAGCAATGAGATTCGAGCTCTGTCAACATCATGAGGTCAGCTCTGGTGGAGGGAAGGGGCTGTCCCACACCTGGGCTGGAAGACAAATCCTCAAGTGGGCAGGTGAGTTGGCGGAGCCTCTGGAAGGCAAAGACAGGCATTGAACACAGCTGCAAAAAGGTCCTGAGCCCTCCCTTCCAGCCATGGGTATCATTTAGACAGCCAGGTAAGGCCACAGGGCTGGTCCCTAAATGCCAAGGATGCCCCAAATAAGGACGGTCAGCACTACAGAAACCTGGGGGGATAAACTCATCTTCCAACCACTCACTTGTCCCAAGACAAGCGCTGAGCATGAGAGATACCCGAGACACATTAGGAAACTGTTCTGCATTTACTTCAGGCCGGGGCTAGAAAGCGGTCCAAAGAAAGGTTGGTTCCCAAATAGTTCCCAGTCATCCCCTCCATCAGCACAGACTACAAAGGGAAACCCTGTGCATGTAGGTTTGACTTCAGCTAGGACAGCAATTGCATAAGAAGCTACATGCTACACCATGCAGCATGGCCCTTGCCATGCTCCTGCAGCTGTGCCCCTCCTCCCTCTCTGTGCTGGACACAGAGGTGAGGGGCCCATTGCTATCACAACCCATTCCTGAGCACTTGGAGGAGGCAGACAGCAGGTGGGATCCTTGGGGTTCATGACTGTGTGAAACCTCCCCATGAAACTGTGAGCCATGGCGGGGATGTGGTGCCGGCCTGGAGCTACATCTGGTTTGCCAGCTCCCTGGCCTCCCAGTGCACATCCAGGGCAGCCAGCAATGGGTCACAGCAGCTCTGGGAGCTGGGCAGCCCCAGGACACCGAGGCTGCAATGGAAACTCCAAACTCCTGGTGATCCATCCCCTATGGCCTTAGCACAGACAGGGGAACTCAGCTGCCCACAGTGCTCATGGGATCTGGAACTTCCCCAGAGCAAGTCGTCAAGCCTCAGTCAAGGGCAGCCACGAGGCTGACTCAAGGCACTGGAGATCATCTTTACCCTCTCCCTCTAATGAACATTTTCTTAATGGTGCTTGCAAAGAGACAGAAGCAATAAGCAAAGGGTGCCAAGAGGCAACAGCCAGCTTGGAGCAGCTGTTCAGCTAGGCAGAACTTAAAAAAACAAGTATGTTATAGCATTGCACTCATTAAATTGGTTTATTCTAGACTCCCTGCTAATTAACCTGCCACATACAGATTATCCCCCTGCAAGTCTGGACTTCAACACAGAAGCAAAGCCCATGCCCTGATCCCAGAGCAGCAGCCTCACCTCTCTGAGGGAGCCTTTGATGGTGGAGAGCTTGTAGACTATGCAGAGAGGGATGCACACCATGGAGGAGAGGGCCAACAGCCAGCCCACGGTATCTCCCCACCATGGGTACACGTACTTCTTGTTGTAGGTCAGTGGGGTGTATTTGATCAGAGAAAACACGAAAGTTGCCTGGAGAGATAGAAGAGACCAAGAGATAAAGAGCAAGAAAATCAACACCATGATCCAAGAGAGATCTTGGTGAGTCCAGTGCCTGCACAGAGCCCCATGGTGACAAAGAGCTCCTCAGGACAGCAATAGAGGAGACACCAGTCAAGCAAGCTTTGCTGAGACAGCCCTCCCCATGTGCAGCACTGGGCATGGCATAAGGAGCTCAGCCCACCAGACACCTCTATCACTGCTGAGCTGGGCCCCTCTCCCCAGTGTTCAGCCCCACGCCTGGCCACCAAAGTCACAAGCACACAGAACAACAGGTTCCCATAGTACAGGTCACATAACCCTGTGTACATATTCACATTCCTCCGTATATATTATGGGTATCTACATCTCAGAGGCACTCAGCTCTGCCCATCTTCTTCCCACAGCTTCTCTTCCTGTGGGACCTCACCATGCAGACTGTCGGGGTGATGAAAAGCCAGCAGTATTTGATGATGGGCCACGGCCGGTAGCCGATCATATCTTCAATGTTATCATAGAAACGCTCAGCACCTGAGGGAGACAGGAAAGAGGCCTTGCTGCTACCAAGGGGAGGACGTGTCTGGTGTCCTGCTTCACCACTGTTTGGGTGCTCCCCAGAAGATGAGGCAGTACCTCATAGCCAACAGTCCCTGCTAGGGAGCTCGCCAGCAGTGTGACCAGCTTCAGTCTTCATTCTGGAGGAATATCATCTTGCCCCAGAACAGCCCAGTAGGTCAGCAGGGCCAAGCTCTTAGTGATATGGTTTAGTGTTGGACTTCGCTGTCATGGGGTAAAGATTGTTCTTGATGATCTTAGAGGTATTTTCCAGCCTAGTTGATTCTATGATTCTATGATCTCCCAGTCTGGGACCTGAATCCAGGGTTTACCCATCCCTTTTGAATGTCAAGGCTGAGAGAGAGCTCTTAAAAATATTTGAATAGCTCAGACTCCTCTATACACAGGCTAGGAAGATTCCCCAGCCAGCTCCGAGTCCTCAAGAAAGGAGGGCCTTAAAAGCAGGGACATGTAGGAACATAGTGGGGATATCTGCCAAGTAGATCCCCCAGGGCATTGCTGTGAGGAAGCCCCCACCAGCTGAGTCCAGGGACATCAAAACAAGGGTTTAGAGGTCCGCCTTGCACTGTGAAGCGATTGCCAAGATGAGCTACAGACCAGCATTGTGAGGATGGACCAAGCAGAGCCTGAGAGATGAGAGCTGGGGACACCCCCTAGTTGATACTCACCATAGACCCAGGCGATGCAGAGAGTCTCGAAGATGGCCACAAAGAGCAGGCACATGCCACTGGCAGCATAGTAATCAAACAGCTGGAAGACATACATCCCACCCTGGGAAGGGCCAAGTGGGCAGCCAGGTGAGGGAAGGAGACAGGGGAGAGGAATCAGGCACAGGCAAAAGAGCTCCAGCAAGAGCAGGAAACAAACTCAACATCTTCCCCAGAGCTGGAGGCACCTTCCTCTCTCTGGGGTGGGCTTTTAGCCAACAGCAAAGACCATGTCTCTTGTGCTTCAGGACTGATGGAGACATGCAGCTGCACTGCTCTCAGGAGTCTCTGCAGCCCTTCATTCCAGGGCAGGTTTGGCTTTTGTGAAGATAAATCTATAACCAAAACATGGGCTGCACAGAGCTCCAGTTATCAGTCTTAGCAGGAGAAGTGTCAGGACTGTGACTGGCATAAGGGGTGATGGCTGGAAGGGAAAATGTGAACGCCACAGGGAAGGAAGGGCAGCCTCCTCCAGATACTATGCAAGCAAGCTCTTGGCCCCAGCATGACCCCACCACCCACTGAGTGCTGCCACTCTACTGGGGGGCACCCAGACCCAGCAAGCACCACACAGTGGGTCTGAGCCCAAAATACCTCTGTGAGCATCACCAACCCGACCAGATAGGAGAGGACGGAGACCATCAGGATGAGGGTCTCGCGGCGGTTCTTCTTGCGGAAGATGGTGGGGTACATGTCCACGAGAGCTGTGACGAGGCTCTCCACACAGACAAACTGCAAAGAGTGAGGATCCAACCTCCATCAGCCCATCCTGACAGGCTCCCCAGCCCCACTGACCTTCCTCAGCCAAGTTCAAGCCTGTTCTGAAGAGACAGTGGCTTTTGGCAGAGAACAGCCCTCCACCTGCACATTTACCTGGCTGTCCAGTCCCAGGAAAACAACCATCAGGAAGAAGCAGCATGCCCAGAGTGGAGAGAAGGGCAGCATGACCACAGCTCGAGGGTAGGCAATGAATGCCAGGCCAGGCCCTGCAGAGAGAAGGGCTTTAGAGTGGGCAATGGCAGTGGTATGGCATGGTTGGCGCAGACCTCCCTGAAGCCACCACCCAGCCAAGGCACAGCTTGCCACCATGCAGCTTTTTGCTCCAGTTATACCAGCACTGTGCATGAAGCCCGGGCTCCTCGGGGGATGGAGGAGCCCAATGGGAAGAGAGGGACAAGGGGCACATCAAGCTCTGGCTGAGCCGCTGCGGCAAGGGCTGGGAGCCAAGGAAAGCCTCTGAGCACAGCACAAGCCTGGGCACATGCCATGCAGGCACCTCACAACCCCACCAAGAGACAGAAGCTGCCTGACCCTAACCCAGCTTATATTAACCTCAAGCCACCGCCGTTGCATCTTAATATTTCATGAGTGTGCATTCACTTCTCCCTGATTTTTGGAGGCAGAGAGCAGAGCTGCCTGCCAGAATGGGAACCCTGCAGGCATGCCCCTGTCACTGGGGTGTCAAGTGGCAGCACCCCACAGCCCCAACAAAGCATGGTCCCCACTCACCGGACTCAGCCACCTCAGAGATGGGCACACCTTGCTCCCCTGCCATGAAGCCCAGGATGGAGAAGATGGCAAAGCCGGCCACAAAGCTGGTGCCACTGTTGAGGAAGCAGAGGGCCACAGAGTCCCTGGGAGGAGGGGGCACAGCATCAGACAGGTGAAGGTACAGGTATGACCCACACCCCATGGCAGCACCCAGCCACTGTGCCCACAGCAGGACCTCTCTCCCAGCACCGCCACAGCTCAGCTCAGCACAAAGAGCTGCCCCAGGGTGGGCAACACAGCAGGAACCCCAAGGAAAGCCTTCTCCAAGGACAGCACGAAGGTGCATTCCTCACCTAAACTTCTGGGTTATGAGATAATCTTGCTACACATCTACATGCCTGATATATTTTTTTCTTCTCTCCTGTAGCAGACTACCAGAGATGATGTTTGTCTGAGAAGGGGACATGCTTTTTCCTTAATAGATTTCTCAGACTAGTTACAATCTTCTTGGTTCTCAACGCTCCTATACATTTCCTGGTCCTTGCATTATGAGAAAAAGATTAACAGAGACATCCAATGTATTTTCTTTGATCCATTCCCTTTTGTCTTTGTTTTCATCTCACTCTCATCCATCTACTCTTTAAACTAAACAACTCTTATCTATCCAATTCCTTTTCACGCTCCAGTCTCCCTAGTCCTCTTGTGACTGCAACCCTGGGGACAACAATAACATTTGCAGCATCTTTCTGAGATATTTTGAACCAAACTCAACACACCCCTCCAGGCATTTCATGGCCTGCTCTGACTTTATTAAATGCTACACTGGAAATCCAGTGTGATTTTCCATGCCACTTTTTAGGCACTGAGAATTTCTGGGGCTTCGTGCTCCTCCCTGCATGTTAACCAGGCCTATTCATGGTCTGCAACCATTTCTAGAGAAACAGTGCAGTTCACACAGAGCCCCTATGCCATACAGATTCAGATTATTCCTTCCTAAGTACAGCTCTTTGCATCGTCCAGGGCTGCTGCACAGCACCTAACATCACTGCTCTACCTTTGCACTTGGTTTCTAAGGTAGGAGAGACTGAAAGAGGACTGCAGGGCATGTCCCCATGCATCTCCTGGCTGGTAAAGAAAGTCATGCTCTACCAAGCTCAGCTAACCCAAGGGGAAGCCTGTGTCCAAACCTCATTTCTCAGGTTGCTATAAACTGTCTGCTCTCCACTCAAATTATATCCTCAGCCATTTTATGCAAATTCCCATTTATTTCAGATAGTTCTTCCTTCTTCCAAGTGTTTCTCCCTCTTTTCCCTGGATGTATGCATGACAGGTCAAACCCTCCTTGGAAAGGCATAGAATCATAGAATAGTTAGGGTTGGAAAGGACCTTAAGAACATCTAGTTCCAACCCCCCTGCCATAGGCAGGGACACCTCACATAAACCATGCCACCCAAGGCTCTGTCCAACCTGGCTTTGAACACTGCCAGAAATGGAGCATTCACCACTTCCTTGGGCAACCCATTCCAGTGCATCACCACCCTCACAGTAAAGTACTTCTTCCTCATATCTAATCTAAACTTCCCCTGTTTAAGTTTGAACCCATTACCCCTTGTCTTATCACTACAGTCCCTCATGAAGAGTCTCTTCCCAGCATCCCTATAGGCCCCCTTCAGATACTGGAAAGCTGCTATGAGGTCTCCATGCAGCCTTCTCTTCTCCAGGCTGAACAGCCCCAACTTTCTCAGCCTATCTTCAAACAGGAGGTGCTCCAGTCCCCTGATCATCTTCGTGGCCCTCCTCTGGACTGGTTCCAACAGTTCCATGTCCTTTTTATGTTGAGGACACCGGAACTGCACACAGTACTCCAAGTGAGGTCTCAGGAGGGCAGAGTAGAGGGGCAGGATCACCTCCATCGACCTGTGCTGGAAGGTACTCTCCAGTCACTTTGGCAGGTGGAGAGGGGTGTTGTGGTGAAGGGTAACATGCAGGGAATGGCCAGAGCAAAGAGGTCTATCCGGATTTTCACCTGAAAGTAAGCCAGGGAGCTCCTACTGTCCCAGAGAGAGAGAAATGGTCTGTGCTATTTGGTGCCATCATGGACTGCTGCCATACAAACAGCAGCCCCTCCTGCACACATCCTTTTCTCTTCCTGGTCAGCAAAGGCTACACCTGGCCTGGGTGAGTGGGGCACCATACTGGCGTCCCTTTGCCCTGTTGAAACCTGGTCATGTCTTTCTATGTAAACCAAGGCTGCAGAACCTTGGTTTTGCACTCTAATGAGTACCAACTCATTACAACTGGGCCCATGCCTGGGAAGAAGCTGGTCAGACGTTTGACACCAAAACTAATAATAAATTCCCTAGCAAAGCCAAATAGCATAAAGGGCCTGCGTGTGATCAGATATCTCTCCCCCTTCTATAGCATCTCCCAGCTGCAGTTATAGAACCTCTTTACAGTCTTGTTGCTAAGCAGCCCATCATCATCTCTGTGCTACACATGCAGACTGGATATGCAAAAGTCTAGTGCTCTAGAACATGCAACAGACCGTTGCTGCATGGAGGCAGATCCATTATTTCTTCTTTTCCTACAGTTTTTTTTTCCCTAAAATTGTATGTGGGAGAAGGGACATGAAAAGGAAGAAGAGTCCCAGCCCAACCACTGTCGAAGAAGCTTCCTACAACAGGAGTGAACTTCTAAGGAGAAGAGAAAGACACCAAGCGAAGACCATGTAGCCAGTGGTCTGCCTGGACCTTCCACGGCAACAACCACAGTTTCGAATTTAGAAGTTAGGAGGAGAACCCAGTGTCAGGAACAACACAGTCAGTAGAGAAAGGGTGGGAAGGGAGGTTGGTAGTTTTACCCAGAGATGACCTCTTCCACTCACACTAGCCTTCTACCCCAGGGGATGTAGCTCCACACGCTGGATACATCTACAGCAAAATGAGTTTATTTTCACCTGACCACTTCAGCTTGACAGCCTGATTCTACTTGGCAACCCAGCCCATCTCTGATCAAGGGCAGTCCAGCACAGGGAGAGTAACACAAGAAGCAGAACTCCTATCTTGAGACTCATATGTAGGCCATAGATAGCACATGGGAACCCAGAGCACTGACAGCTGTGCAAGACATTAGGTTGAAATGAACCCAGGAAGGATAAATCACAAGGTGAAAGGACTCTAGAACCATTAGGTCTCACAGGTGTGCTTCCCCTATACTCATGTACTGTAATAGCGGAGGTTGTGGTGTGGGCTGGGGTCACAAAGCTAGCGAAGAGAATATGACTTTGATGGGTCTCAGCTGGTGTGGATGTTTTCTTATGCCTTGAGCAGAAACAGAAAACACAGCACTTCAGAAGGCCAGTAGCCTCCAGCAGTTCACCAGCCTGTGCACACTGATGTTCAGGGAGGGGAAGGCTCTAGGCAGCAGAGCCGTGCTCCAGTTACCTGTAGCAGTTGTTGTGGTATTTGTTATAGCTGCCCAGAGCTGTCAGGCATCCCAGACAAATTGCATACGAAAAGAAGATTTGAGTGCCTGCATCCATCCAGACCTGCAAGGGAGATGCAAACACAGGTGAGAAGACAAGGCCAGCACAGAGCACAGACACTGCATGGATGCAAAGAGGCAGAGCTGTCACAACCAGTAGAAAGGCCAGTGATGGGGAGGTCAGCAAAACCCAGCATTTAGACAAGCCTTTCCCAGGGGCAGGTTATACAGTGCCGGGAATGACATTGGCTCAGAGAGGCACCAAGTTGGTACTAGTAGTGCCAAAGGGAAGGGATGCACTGGGACCCTTGCAAATCCAGATCTCTTCATCATCATCTCTTTCTCCCTTGGACAGATCTGCAGAACACTGTGCCTCGTGGCAGCAAAAGACCGGATGAATACTTATCATGAGAGCTGAAGGAGCTGTCTGCTAGCAGAGGAGAGGAACTTGATTTGGGCAAGCCCGGTCTTCCACTGGGTGCCATTGGTACATACAGCTTCTGGTAGTGGCCCTTCTCTCCAAGACCTAATTTAAAGGCCCCAAAACTTTAAAGAAAATTAACTGGGGAGGAGAAGAGGAGTCCTAGAAATAAGCAGAGCTGTTTGCAAAAGACAGCTCCTGAAAACATTGCTGTAAGTCCCGTGAGGCACCTTTGAACTCTGCTTCACTCTCACTGTCAATAATACATCCCCGTGCTCCAAGGCTGACATTTGTCAATGCCAAATTTGATCTGAAAGCCCAGCTGTGTGCAGTCACCAATGCAACCACTGGCACTGCCCTCTGCAGAGAACAGCAAAAGCAGGAACTAACAGTGAGGAATGAAGCAATGACAATGATTATTAATTAAACCCTCTGTTTTCTGAGATTTTTATTCCTAAGGGGTTTATAAAATAGAGATAAGATGATGACTCAACCAGTGCTGAAAGGTAGCCACATTCTAGAGACAGAAGAGAAGCTAGTCAGGAAAGAAAAGCAGAAGAGAATTTCTTTAATGACGACTTTCATGAGGGAAGTCTCCATTTGGATATACCCTCCTTCCTCCTAGCAGCGGTGCTGGTGAGCCCTTGGACAGACACCAACCTTACCCCAGGATGCCCTCTGAGAAGAACAGAAGCCAATGGAAAGCACCACAGTGAGTCTGATGACTCCAAATCACAACTGAACCAGTCAGCCAGGACCTCATGTCCTGAGGAAATGGGCAGCTGGACAACGTCTGCACAAGCACCCCTGTTGCTCAGGCCACCCTCACCGATGCATGGTTCTGCTCTTCCTCTTCCGTACTGACCAAAGAGCAATTCCTAGGCTGATGCGCCTTACAAAGGGATGTTACGATCCCCTCAGCTGTGATTTTCTGCAGGAAATTCTGGTTTTGGCTCAAATGACAGCCACACAGAATGAATCCTCACCCTGACCTAAGAGCACAGTCTGCAGGGACAGAAAGCAAAGTGCTCATAGGGCTACATTGGGTGAAACTGCTCTCCCTGACTGCCCTGCAAGCAAACTCAGCTAATGTTCAGCCCCACCACCTTCTCTTCAGCCCATGGAAATTCTGCTCACAATTTCACAGGGAGTCAGATCAAATCTCTGATTTGTAGAATGGGAAGGGATAGATGATGAGGTGGGGCTGGGACAGCTAATTTGAGGCATTAGGACATTGAAAAAGTCATTAACCTCAGCGTACTTTATTCTCTCTGCAGCAGCTGCATGGGGAGGTGGGTTTATAGAGCAGGGTACTTGTTCATTTCTGCATTTCAAAAAGGTTAGGAAAAAAAATAATCAAAGCCCTTTTTATAGCTGATTCCTAAAGCATCGCTGTGCTTGGGGGCAGTAAGGGCATAGCCTTCATTTTTCAGCTGTTTTTTAGGAACAACAAGGCGCTGGGCCTGCTGACCCCTTTGCATCAATAATTTAAAGCATCTTTGCACAGACTGGGGTGAAATGTTTTCCTAGGTTTGCTTTTCATTTTTCTGTTCATTGCTAGAGCTTTGGTTTTCATCAAATTTGACCTCAAATCACACCTTCTCATGCATTCTGGAGCCCTTAAAGTTCAACTAGTGAAGATAAGACTTTTGCCATCAGAATGTGATGTTTGGCATAACATTGGACCCAGTGGACGATTTTCAACCAGATTTAACAGTTGGTAGAAACCTCAAGGAAACCAACTACCTATGAATTTGACAAGATTCAGGAAACGGGAAAAAGGCAGGAACTCAGCAACCCCACTGGGCATAAAGCTATGGGGAGAAAGACTCAACCAGTGCTAAATATCAGATAAATCACACAACCAAGAGCCCTGAGAAACATCCCAGGGGCAGAAAAAGAATGGATGCTTTTCCAGCCGTGGTAGAAGCCAAATGTCAAGACACCAAGGCTCAATAGCTCTTGTATCTTATGAAGTGGCTCATTTCTAAAACCCAGTGATACCCTCAGCTGTGTAGCAGAGACCAGCGTGGGGTCTGTGGGCTCCTGGTTTCACTGCCTGCCCTGCCCAACACAACACCCATGGGGTGCACACTGGGCTGTGCAGGAAATCATCCCCAAAGGGCCCGCTTTTCAGGGATTACAGGAACCACTTTCGCGGATGCTCCCTTTGAAGCAAGGCAGTCTGTGACTGCAACTGTAAATAAAGCTAACCTTGGCTTGCAGAGCTTATGATCCTGTTTAGTCAGCATAACTGTAAGCATCAGTTATGCTGCATGCAATTTATTTCCCATTTTAAAAGGTTACTGCGGCTCTTGGGCAAAAGACCAAGCCACCTTTGCATCCTTGCCACCACCCTGGCAGTTCCCAAACTGCTTAGGGGTCAATGGACTGCAACAACTGATGCTGAGAGTGCTCCTGGCCCACCAATGACACAGCCCAGCAGTGGCAGCACATCCCAGGACTGCTGGACCACTGGGGTTGGAAGGAGCCTCAGCCTGTCTGTGGTCCAGCCTCCTCCTTGAGCCTCTCATAAGAAGCACTGCCCATTGGCCCCATGGGCTCACAGGTGCTACACAGACCACTCTGGAAAGCAGCAACCAAAACCTTTCCCTCCCGCCCGCTGCCTGTGCTCATTTCTCTCTGTGCAGTGACTCAGGGAGATGTGTTTTCAGCCTTTCCAAGACTCCCCCTTTCCCTCCTGTGCTGCTGATCAACAGCCTCTCGCTATTTTAATATTCCCACTCTGACTAAAGAGGCTCTCTGGGGTCAGGCAGAGCTCTCATTTCCCTGCAGACAAAAGTGTGCTGCTGTTCTTTAGCCACCGCTCCCAAAGAGACTGGTAAAGCTTAACCTAGCTCAGATTTTGCTGGCACATTGGCAGCAGGGGTATTTTGATTTGATTGCTGTCTGCAGTTCTCTAAGCCATCCAGTATATTTAATTCATAATTCAATTTCCTTGAACATGTTGTTTACACCAGTTTGTAATAACCGCCTACTCTCTGCTTTTAGTCAAAGCTTTCACACCTGAGCTGCAGTTATCCAAGATGGTTATGGCTTATAAGAGGACATATTCCTGCGCCCCTTAATTTTCTCAGCAATATTCGCTTTATTACATGTACTGGAATTTAATAGCCCCCTGTACTGAAACTGATCCTTCTTTAGGAAGATCCCAGAGCACTTTCAAGTAACAATAAAGGCCATATTTGAGCAAAACGTTATCGAACCCCAGTGTATGCCATACATTAAACACGGGTGCCATGCTGAGAAGCTCTAAACTGTCCCCATCAGCAAGCAAAGATGATACAGCAGAGACTGGGTACATGCTGAGTGGAGATCCACAGCTGGTGTAAAGCAAAGCAGAGAGCCAAAACCACCCAAGTATCGAGATGCAGTTCAACCAGCATTTCTTTTGCTCCCAGCATCATGTCTCACAAGTCAGACTGCAGCGCTGGCACATCCCACCAGCCACCCACTGCACCACTCAAACACATGGCTTCAGCCCAGCCTGAAAAGGGAGATCTTGATTGCCAAGGTTTCAACTCAAGACACTCACAACACCCAGGGCATCCCTTCCAAATTATTGCCTTTTTTCCTTCATTCAGGACTGGCCCATGGGCCCCAGCCCAAAGACCAAGTCCACATCCCACAGCAGGGCAAGCTGCTGCAAAGAGCCCACCACCGTGCTGCACAACCCAGGCCCATGCTTTCTCTTGTCCTTATTTGCCTCCTGAGAGAAGAGGCAGAGAATGAATCATTGCCAGAAGCAGTTCTCAGTCCTTCTGCCCACTTGTCCTGGGTTCAGCAGCAGCAGTCATTTTTCTCCTCCTTAGTAGCTGGTGCAGCACTGTGTTTTCAACTTTCAGCCAGGGAACAGCACTGATAACACCGATGTTTTTAGTTGCTGCTCAGTAATGTTTACTCTGACCAAGGACTTTCTGAGTCTCATGCTCTGCCAGGGAGGAGGGGAAGCCAGGAGGAAGCAGAGACAGGACACCGGACCCAAACTGACCAAAGAGGTATTTCACACCACAGCACGTCATACCCACTATATAAAATGGGGGCAGTTACCCAGAAGAGTTAGATCACTGCTGGGGTCAGGCTGGGTATCAGTTGGCAGGTGGTGAGCGGTTGTATTCTCTTCCCTTGTTATTTCCCTTATCATCATTATTATCATTGGTGGTAGCAGCAGTGGTTTGTGTTATACATTAGTTACTGGACTGTTCTTATCTCAACCCGTGGGAGTCACATTCTTCCAATTCTCCTCCCCATCCCTCCAGGAGTGGGGGGGAGGAAGGGGGAGAGTGAGAGAGCAGCTGCATGGTTCTGAGTTACGGCTGGGCTTAAACCACGACACCACCCTACAACTGGCCAAGCATCACATTTCCACCCCAAGCCCCAGCTGCTCAGAAAATACATCCATGGGCTCCTTGGGAGTGGGGGCTTTGTTCCCTGGTTAATCTCCTTGTGCCCATATTCCAGGCCTCACAATGCCCTGCCAGAGAGCACCGACCTCATGTAACCTTCACATGCTGGGGCATCTGCTGACCCATAGGGATGTTTTACATGTCCTACTGCTGGAATTTCTTTAAAGATGCAAGAAAAGAAGCAGGTTTCTGGTTCATCCTGAAAAGCACAGCTGCATGCCCCAGGATGTGAGGAGGTACAAGAGGAGGGATGCTCCTTGCTGCCTGGGGAGCCAGGTTTTATGGTCCTCCGTACCCTGCTGCTTGCAGGCAGACAGAACGATGGCTCTATGCCTCCCTGCTATGTCTGCACTGAGATCAGACCCAGCAGGGCTGGTGAGACGAGTGGGAGGAGAAGGAAGCACCACAAGGTAAACACAGCTGTGGTTCACCCCACATGGATGCATTGCTCCAGCATGGTGGAGGAAAGGATGCTAGCCCCGAGTCCCTACAGCACGCTGTAGGAGCTGCAAGCTCTCCCTCCCTGCTGCCCCATACTTGCCCTCTTCCCCCCAGGCCAGGCAGGCAGTGGTGCTTGGGCTCACAGACCCTCTCTAGGACTTGGTGTGAGGGGCCAGCATAGCATGCCAGCACATGCATCCACATATAGGCACAGCGGGTTGCACTCCGGCACAAAAACAAACACACTCGCCTTCAGAAAGGGGAAGCAGGGGGGTGGCAACAGCACAGAGTGCACAGGGTCAAGTTAAAGGCTTGCTGGGAAAATAATAAATAAGGGGAACAAATAATATTTAGCGGGCCCACGGCTGCCCTCCCTTCTTGCTGGGAAGCAGCAGCTCTTGCTGGCTGTGGAACAGCAGCAGGAGGGGTTTGAACTTGGAGAGGATGCGAGGCTCTGATCCGTTCCCCAGAGCGGCTATGGGGCCCATAGTTAACTGGGTCACAGCCCTGCAAGACACATCTACTTCCCATCCTCCCCAGGGTGGCCCAAAGGGCTTGTCCTCAGTGCAGCCTCAGCAGAAAGAGCTGCTCCAGTGAAAACCATGAGCAGTATCCCATCACCTCCCTCCCCGCTCACAGGCACAGCAGACAGCCCCCACAAAGAGCTAGGGGCACCTTCAACTCTTGCTTCCCCTTCTTGCCACATCCATCAGGAAGCAGGAGACTGTGGGGACTCTGCAGGGGCAAACACTGCTCCAAGAAGTAAGCACCAGGGAAATGGGTAAAAGAAAATGAGAAGGTTATGTGAAAAGCAGTGCAGATGAGAGATGGAGAGACAGCAGAAGCAGAGGTTGGGTGAAGGTAAATGCTCTGAATTTAGCTGCACACAACCAGTCAGTGTGTCCTGGCACGGTCTGGGCAGAGTTGGGTTCTCAGGGGCTGCTGAATTTAACTCCTCCATTCTCACTCATTAAATCTAATGAAACATAGCTAAAATCACTTTAGGCTTGATACCAGAGTGAAAGAAGGCCATCACATTTCTTCTCTTTAAAGCAAACTGAAAGACACAGACTGGCACTTTCTTCATTAAGCCCATCCATCCTCTCTTTAAATATGTCTATTACAATGGTCATAGTATGAAAGCATCAAGTGACAGAGAACATGCCAGTGTCTGAAGAAAGTTCTAATTACAAGTTGCCCACACTTTAACCTGATTTCTAGTGTGAATTCCTTTTGTTTCAGCTTCCCACCAGTGGGTCAACACTGTTCATCCCTCTCCTTAATCACATCCATAAATCTCCAGGGTTATCTACTGAAATAAACAATTGATAAAATTGCCACAAAGACAACTGCAAAGGGTGGAGTGATCAAAGCTGGAAATGGTGAACAACCCCAGGATTTCTTAAGGTCCTTTCCAACCCTAACTATTCTATGATTCTGTGGTCCCCTTTTGGTTAAAACACCCCAGTCTATGAAATAAATATCAACTTTCTGGAGCACAGAAAACACAGTCAAGGAGGGAGGTGAAAATTCGGGCCTAGCAATGGCTGGCATGCTAACATGGTAATATTAAATGTTATACAAATAAAAAATATACTATGGGATTGCTTTTTGGGATTTTTTTTAGGTTGGGGATGTACGGTTCAAAATAGACAATCACTTTAGTGGCTTTGCTGTTGTCTGCTTGTATTAGAGCAGAACTGGACTTCATCACTTCGAAACTTGGACGATTTCTCTGTATAGTCTAATCTACCTACCACATGAATTTTATTTACCATTTTAATGGTAAGCATTTCATAGATTTATAAGATGAAGGTACAGGAAGATTTAGGGCATTGTGGACTTCATGGCCAGAAGAGACCATGATAGCCATCAATCAGTTATCCTGAGCTCTCATAGGCAGGATTTCCCAGTTCTGTCCAAGGTTATTTGGCAGGTGAAAAGCAATGATTTCCACACACCAGTCTGATATTCTGACACTTAATCACATCTCAGCTGCTGCTGCTCCCCTGGTAGAACCTGCTAAATAATTCATCCCTTCTTTCACCTAGTTTTTTATATACTTTAACAGAGATTTGATTTTGTCCCCTTGCCTATTGTTTGCCCTTCCGTTAAACCTCCCCTTGAGATGCCTCATTATAAGGCTCACTCTAAGCACGGTATCTTTAACTTTTTTGTTTCAATGCCCAGGATCCCTTCCCACTTTTCCAGGCAGTGCAGGACTGTGGATAAACAATTACAGCTCATCATCCTCTGAGCACAATTCAATTACAATTGACTTGGCCCCGACAGGCTGACAGGACTCACGCTGTCCCTTGCACAGGGAGAAGGGGGTACAGCACACATGTGGGGCTTGGGATACTAACCCTTCCCTCTCTGATGGGAAAACGCAAGAGAAATCTCAAGCCCTGCTCCCTGGTTCAGCAGCATGGTTAAACCATGCTGCAGGAAGGCAACTACTGCGACAGATCCCTGCTTTTCTCCCAGAGAAGTAAAACATTCATCAGGGAATGATGGAGTTGGGGAAGGAGTAGTAAGTTTTCCTCTCCCGGTCGAGAATAAGCCACCCTCTCACACTGAAGGGTTACTTTGCCTTTCCACCAGGGCATTAGTATTTTCCAGGCTGGAAGGAAGCTGTGCTTCTTAAGCTCAGGCTGTAATTGGGAAAGTTTGCCAGGATGGGCCTAATGAGGACACAGCTAGTACCAGCAAAACCACGCCATGCCTGAAGTGGTTTAATTCAGTCCCCTGGGTGACACAGCCACAGTAACAACAGGACTTTTCATAAGTGAATGAGCACCATTTGAAAACATTATTTCATTTCAGAAGTCCCTTGCACCTCATCAGCACAAATGGAGCCACAAACGCTGCAAGCACAGACCTGTCCTCACCAGCCTTCCAAGCTCTGCTGCGCCTTCACACGAGATAGCATTCTGTCCTACCCACCTCCTGTCCAGAGGCAAACCAAGGGAGCAAGAGAGGAGCAGCCACTGTAAAATGAAGCTTTTCATCCCACATTCAGGCTCAGCCTTGGCCAGAGAGTGACTTCCCGAAAGCTGAGCAGGAACTCCAAGTCCTTCCATGATAAAAACCAGACCTCCTGAAGCTGGAAACTGGACACTTGTGTTTAGCTCCCCAGATCGGAAGCCATAAGTCAAACTGACTTGACAGAGCCACATAGGCACAGGCGGGATCCAGGAATGCACTGCAGCCCCTGACATGCTGCTAGCCTCACCCACAGGAAGCAGGGATCCTCGCTCCTCCATCTGGGGGGAGGGGGGGGCAGTATCAGTTGGAACCATTCCTCCCACAATATTCTCCCATTGTCCACAATAAGGACAGCTCTTGTGTCCCCATTCACAAAATTAGTATCTGGGGCAGCACTGGGGCTAGACCAGAAAGTGTTAATGGGGTTGCAAAGGGTTTTGCTGGCCTATTTTCCAGGCAGGCACCCTTTAATCTCCTTTGGAAACACCTTCACACAAAGGCTGGTACAGCAGCTCAGCTGGAGCCAGGATTTAATGTGGAAGAACTTGTCCCTAAGAGATTAAAAGCAGCAGTCAGGGGCTGATCCTCCTCTCAGACAGGCAGGAATTTCTCAACAGGCTCCAGGGGGCAAGGAGGGTGGATGGGTCCCAGAGACTGCTGCTGCAGCATGCAACGGCTCCCACCGTCCATGCACCCAGCATGCTTCCAGGGAAGCCGGAGCAAGCATGCCAGAAGGAGGGCTCTTCCCTGCAAGCTGCAGGCATGGTGCAGTGGGTACCCATGCACCCTCTGCCTCTGCAGCAGGACAGTATCCCCATGAAAGGAGGGGAACAGCAGGCACTGCTCATAATGAAGGGTTAAACAACTCATCTCAACTCAGGCTAGAAAATACAGTAACAGAATGGGTGAAGTCTGAGGACAAGAGAGCACGGTGACTGTTAGAGTACACACCAACATCACAGCCCCTGCCTTATGCCCACAGAGAAGAAAAAGAGGAAACAGAAAGAAGAAATCGGAAGAAAGAGAGTGAGAAAAGTAAAAGGAGGGAAGAGATGACAGCCACAAGCATCCATGCAAGCACAACTCAGCCATTCGGTCCCCCTTCCACCTTACCTGGGGGTCCCGAAGGCGACTGATGTCTGGATAAATGTAAAAGAGGATTCCCTGGGATGCCCCAGGCAGGGAGACTCCCCTGATCAGCAGAACAATCAGCATGAGGTACGGAAACGTGGCCGTGAAATACACCACCTGCAAGGAGGATAGAAGGACAAACATCAGTGAGCAGCACAGGCCAGAGCACACAGCACCGGCCGGCAGCACAGCACTAACCCCTGGGCTGGGATGATGGGCAGGGGATGGGGCAGGCTGCCTCACTGAGCACATTGCTGTTGCTTGTGGGAGAAGAAATGTATTTTAATGCACCCAGGAAGCACCTAGCCCCATAAGCAATGCAAACTTACTCTGATAGAGTTGAAATAGTCCATCTAGCAAGGAAGCTACATCTTTTGGGGGAATGCTGCAGGCCTGTATCAGCTAATCCTTCCAGGGTCTCAACTCCTGGTAAATATAGAACTCAATTTGGGAATTACCAGGGTACTTTGAGGACTGTTGAGGCTAATTGTTGAAGGGTGCCACAACAATAACACATCTGTGTTTCCCACACAAACTGATGTCCAGGGCTCATGCAACCTCCCCAGCAATTCAAGTAATGTCATTAATACTTTTGCATTGCTCCCTCACCTTCAAGGCTTAATGACCACCTTAAAAAAAAGCTGTTCAGTCTCTTGTATCATGCTAGGCCAAAAAAAGAAATGTTGCTCCTTCAGGTTTTTCCTGTGTGAACGTGCTGAGTGAGTATTTGCATCAGCACGCTTCACCTGAACGCTACCCTACAGCTCTTTTCTTAGCTTGGCAGGTATGCTCCAGAGAGCTAAAGCTCATATCTGGAGGAACTGCAGAATGTAATGATGTGAAATGATCTATTTCTCACGCTTGCCCATCCATCCAGAATAAATTGTTTCAAAATCCACCTAAAGTCCAGCATCCCTAGGGGGTTGCAGGCTCTGCCACAGCTAGAGCAGTTTCGGCAATAGAGGAGGTCCTACTAGGAACAAGCGTATGATTCCCCTGGACAGTACGACCAGTTTCACTCTGCCCCTGGGTAATCCTTATAATCCGAATGGTGGTTCATAAAGAGATTTTCTTCTGGATCTACTCCAATGTACTCCATCTGAATAAGCATCCAAAGCACCTGACGCCACAATGAGAGTATTCTCCAAAGTCAAGACACACACTCTTCAGTGATTCAGTTTTGGACTGGGAGAGAAGGATTTGAGAGATATCCCATCCTTGAAAAAACACACTAGTAGATTATCATCTCTGTCTGCAGCTCCAGGTTTTCTATGCATTTAATATGCCCTGCTCTATATATCATGGCATCCTTAGGTAATGCCACAGAGGTTGGTGAAAAAAGCTCCTTGCTTCAGCTCATGATTGCCGGAGATGTCTGTGTGAGCAGATCCATCCCCATCCCTCTGAATGCTGAAGGAATGCAGGGACAGCATTCATTTTATTCTCAAATTTTCAAGGAGTCTTTGATTTAGAGCTCTACAGTGACAGTTAATCAAATCTGCAGGTCCTGCGAGCTTAACAATCATCCCTGTATTTATCACACAACCAAATTCTTCTTTCAGAAAATGACAGGATTCAAGTCCAATCTTTCTTAGATCATAAAGGCAAGACTAAAAACAAAACTCATAAAAACAACCCATTGCCTTTGAACCCTAGTGCACGGTCTTCCAGGATGACACGTTGCACATTCATGGCTGGATCTCTAAGTAATACCAGTTTTAGGAGCTCAGAATGCAAACTGGTGGTTGTCTGGCATGGTTTGGATTCACATTTTGATAACATCCTATGTGCTTTACAGCCTGCACAAACTAACATGTAAGGCTTTTCACTCAGCAATCACATCTGCACTGAGACCAAAGGCCTGAATTTGGAGAACGTTTTGCTGGATTGAGTGCCAAACTTCTATCTAACAACAGGAACATCTGGATCCAATGAGATATTACTCAGTGGTTGGCTCAGACCCAATCTTTTTATTTCTCGGGCATTGTTAGCACTAGCTACATCACTAGGAACCTTGCCGGGATCAGTGTGATTGTTCTGTCACATGCTGGTCAACAACATCCAGGGTTTTATTTGAATCTGATCCACATGCCTCAGCAAAGTGGTTCCATCTGTGACAACCTCCTGCATCTGCAAGTGCTCCTCAGGGTCAGGCAGCCCTCACATCAGAGGATGCGAACCACTGCTGCAATTGGGGCTGTTCAGTCTGGAGAAGAGAAGGCTGCGTGGAGACCTCATAGCAGCCTTCCAGTATCTGAAGGGGGCCTACAGGGATGCTGGAGAGGGACTCTTCATGAAGGACTGTAGCAATAGGACAAGGGACAATGGGTTTAAACTTAAACAGGGGAAGTTCAAGTCAGATATAAGGAAGAAGTTCTTTACTGTGAGGATGGTGAGGCACTGGAATGGGTTGCCCAAGGAAGTGGTGAATGTTCCGTTTCTGGCAGTGTTCAAGTCCAGGTTGGACAGAGCTTTAGGCAACACGGTCTAGTGTGAGGTGACCCTGCTCATGGCAAGGGGGGTGGAACTAGATGATCTTAAGGACCTTTCCAACCCAAACCATTTTATGATTTTTATGATGAACATTCTTATTGTGATTCTATGATTTCAGTTCATGATGTTTGCTCCTCCACAGGCTAATCCCCAGGACTAAGGTATATCTCTTCCCCAGTGGGATTGTATTCCCACAGCCATTCTTAAACTTAAGAAGGGTCAATAAACCCATGAACACTGTTGCTTTACTGAAAGAAGCTTTCTTTTTTCAAGAAGAAAAGATCTCACCACCCCTAGTCCTTTTTGCTAAAAAGCACTTGCATCTAACCTAGAACTTGTACCTAAAACAGAATGATTTTGTTCTCAGCACTTCCCACACTATGTTTGCTGTATCTTAGTATCACATTTGCTGTTATTAGACTGCCTCTGCTTTCTTTTACCAGGCCACCACAGCAAGCAGTTGCTCTTTTCTTCTAATTTTATACCATGGAAACCAGAAAATATCATCTCTGCAAGCTGCTTGATTTTCCTGTCGCGTTTCAGAATCTCAGACCATTCTGGAAGCAGGAGAAACTGCTAACATTTATGCCATTGACTTGATGGAAATGGATGCAGCTAGAATTTACACCCCATCACACATGATGTCCTGTCCATAGCATGCAAAGACATCATTTAGATAAAATACTAAACCTTTCCAGTTCCATCTGTTCTTGCTGGCTCCAGACTAAGCTGGCTGGGAATGGGTGAGAAGGTGGTAGCAGAAACTAAGTGATGGGGTGAGTGCAGATGACAGTAGCACACTCTGCAATAGAGGGAGCATGGAATGGGGCCGGGCAATCACACCAAGCCTTCCCAAAAGCATTCAAAGAAATACCTCTATGGTGACCAGTGTGGAGAAAGAAAAAAGGAGACCATTATTGCTACGAGCAACTGTAGGGAGAGCTGGGACAAATGAAAATAAAAAAAGAAGATCCCCAGGATGAAGGGGCAGAGAGGGCTTTGAAGCCATCAGTTACCTTCATTACTCGCTAATGAATTTGAAGATTTCCCAGCCACAGTTGCCAACAGAGGCAAAAACATGCTGCTTGCTCACAGTGTGGTGGAAGGGAAAGGAACGTGCAACCATCCTGTAAATAGAAAGACTGCAGGATCTCCTGGGCCAGGCACAGAGAGAGGCCAGGTGGGGATATACGTCTTGGAAGTTAATGCTCCAAGATGCCTGGGCACTCGCATCCTTTCCTGCTCAAAACACAGAGCCTGGCTCACACTCCTGCGGCAAATTGAGCCTCTCAGACTCCTGCCAGCTTATTCAGAGGGGGGTTCCCAGGAGATGCCCAGGAACTATCTGAATATACAAAAGGTAAGCAGATCAAGTATTCCAGCTGTGATCAAGGGAAGAGGCTGGATATGAACCTAGGACTCACCTTTCCTGCGGACTTGACCCCTTTCCAGATGCAGAAGTAGCAGATGATCCAAGCCAGCAGGAGACAGAGAGCCAGATCCCAGCGCAGGCTGCCCAGGTGCTGGATGCCATCAGAAATCTTTAGCACTCTCCTCCTGCATTGGGGAGAAGCAAAGGAACATCCAAGTGTTACTGATGTCGGCCACTAATGTTCCCAACCACGCTGGTTCTCAGCCACACCTCCACAGCACCGGATGACTGTGGGGAGAAGAGCTGACTTCTTAACAAGACTCAGGTCTGAGCTGCAAACCTCAGAAGAGTCAACGATTGTTCCCCTGTAGTGGGCACTGATGAGGTCACACCTCAAATCCTGTGTTCAGCTCTGGGCCCCTCACTACAAGAGAGATACTGAAATGCTGGAGTGGGTGCAGAGAAGGACAGCGAAGCTGGTGAAGGATCTGGAGCACAGTGTGATGGGGAATGGCTGAGGGAACTGAGGGTGTTTAGTCTGGAGAAGGCTCAGGGGGGACTTTATCACTCTGTACAGCTACCAGAAAGGAGGTTGTAGTGAGGTCTCTTCTCCCAAGTAACAAGTGACAGGACAAGAAGGCAACGGTCTCAAGCTGCCCAGGGGCGATTTAGATTGGATATAAGGAGAAATTTCTTCTCCAAGACGGTGCTCAGGCATTGGCACAGGATGCCCAAGGAAGTGGTGGAATCACTGTCCCTGGAGGTGTTCAAAAACCATGTAGATGAGGCCCTCAGTGACATGGGTTAATGGTGGCCTTGGCAGTCCTGGGGTAATGATGATGATCTTAAAGGTCTTTTCCAACCTAGTTGATTCTACGAGTCTATGATTCTGATTCTCCTGTCCTTCTCCCACGCTTCATCTGTCTTGCCCTCTAGCAAAAGAGCTGTCTCTGCAAGAACATGCAGCACTTGGACACGTAAGCTCTGCCCACAACTTTTCCATGCACATTACAAAGTTCACGTACATTTCTGACATGTTTCAAACTTCAAAGCGAATGACACATTGCACTTTCCATGTAGAGCCCATCAGGACCACCCAAAAAGCAATGCTACACAACCCCTTCTCTATAGTGTGTTTCTGTCTTTAGGACCAGCTATATGTTTCACCTCAGGACCCAGAGCAGCACAGCATCCCATACCATGACTAAGACCCAACCAAGGCCACAATAATCCCCATAGCCCAGTCAGAAGAGACCACCTTGGGCATCCTGTTTCAGCCAGTGTGGAGATAAGGTCCTGGGTTATATCGACTTTTGTTCAGCTAAGGTCTTATGATCTCATCCTGGTCCTAGAACAGCTTTCCATGTGATGAGTATATAAAATCTTCCTCATCGCTTACAGAAGTAAGGACTCACCCTCCTCCATCTCCTACACTGCACAGATGGATCTGTGCATGGAAACACCATGATGCAGCCCCAAAGCCCCAAGCCTGATTCAGACAGAAAGGGACATGCACTGGGACAAGTGGGACCTTGGAGCCCAGCAGCAATGGCTGCCCTGCTGCAAAACACAGCAGTTAACCCAGGATAAAGGTAGTGCTCCTGAAGAACCACAGTGTAAGACATTGCCTCCTTTCCTGCCTCACAGCCTTGCAGTGGATTGAGGAAATGAGTGAGGGGTCAGAAAAATGAGGCTGCTCCCCCAGATATGTTTTGTACTGGTGTTCTTTGCCTGCTTCTGAGGACATGAACTCTGTAACCAGTGGGGAATGGGTGCCTGTGGACCGTAACTAACTGGGCACTGTACTTCAGCCAGAAGAGGCCTCAGAAGCATGCCATCAGCCCACTGGCAGGTCAGTGCATCTCAAGGAACAGTGATCTCCCACCTCCTTGCCCAGGGAGGGCAAGAACGGATGCTGCATCAGCATCAATGGACAGTGGAAATTTCCAGTCCTGTATGTTTATTCTCCAGTGACACAGGGATGGGAACAGCAGTGATGAGAATATCAACTTCTCCAGCAGCCAGAGTCAAGAAAAGCAGGCTAAGGTGGGCCACCACCTGACCACCTGTGAGCAGCAGGCAGAGGGAGAGTGCAGGCTCAGGGAGAGCACATGAAATACAGAAAATTAACAAAATATAAGGTTTAGAAGCAGCATCCCTGTGCTGAGCTGGGGATGCCCTGGAGGTGCTGTGTGCTTCGTGCACTGACAGCACCCAGCAGCCCTGCTGAGGGCAGCAAGGGCAGAGCATTCCATCCATCTAAAAGCAGAAGGGAAATCCATGGTCCAGTGGAGGGGTTACTTGCACAGTCTATTAGGCAGGGCTCAGTGCTTAACTGGGCCTGTTCTCCCAGGAGATGCTGAGGATCATGAGGGATGCCAAGCAAACAGGCCTATGCCTTCATGCCAGAAATAAAGCTACTCTGTGCCTCAGGGCAACTAATGCAAGGGGAGAAAATAATGAGAATGAGGGAGCAAATTTCAGCGTGAAGCTGGTCCCTAGCACTTCACTTCCATTGTGCAGAGCTTCTCTCCTGAGGATAGCTGCATATTAGTCACTCTGAAGTGAAAACGTCACCTCTTCTATTTTTAAGATGAAGACTAGCCCACATACAAAAGCCACCACCCACCATGCCAGAGCCTCATGGGAACATGCCGGGATTGACACGGTACCATGCATTCAAAGGAAATGCGTCACCTACTGCATCACCAGCACGGACTCCTGCAATGTATCTCAGGGCTTTAAGGTCTCCTTTTCAACAGCTGAACATACCACAGGTTGCAAAACATGCAGATAAACCCATTGCAAAGCTGCTGCTTTGTGGATCACCCACATCTCACCCCATTCTCACCTATAGTCTTGGCACCCATGTCCTGAGCAGGGTTACACTGGATGCAGCCCTCAGGCATATGAAGGACTGCATGGGGCAGGCTGCTCTGGACAAAACAAGAGCAATGGATAATCCAGCAGATATATAAACTGTCATCAAAACCATAGGGTAATGGCCACCATACCCAGAGGGAGTGCCACTAATTTCATTGAGGTGTTCACCTGGGCAACGTCTGAACAAAGCTTCAGGATGGGAAACATGCAGCCAATTCACCTACATTTGAGGAGGAAACAACTGTATAAGGGAGTTCAGACCTGGTAATAAAGAAAAAGGGAAGGAGGCATAAGGGATAGAAAGGCAATAAATGAAATATCAAGGGCCAGAGGAGATGGAGCATCAGTCAGGTAAGGCCTCACACAGTCAGCTAGCCATCACTGAGGTCAGCGAGACTGAGAAGCCCAAAAGGTCCAGAGGGACAGGAATACAGCATCAGAGAAGGTATGGCTCTGTCAGATGTCAGATGGCTCTGAGACATGCCAGCACAGCTGTAGATGAACACCATGAGCCCAGTGATGTTACCCTTGACTGACAGTGCTGCCCCTGAGAGCCTTCACTCTGACCTGCCCAGCTTCCTCTTGTGTCCTCTTCTGACAAGGACAGGTTAATAGGACACGCTGCTGCAGGGTTTGGTCCTTGCCCAGGGAACATATGTCACAGAGGAAAGTGGGGTACAGGACTTTCCTTCACTTACTCCCAGAACTCGATGACAGGGGAGGTGGTATTTTCACTGGTCACATTGAGTGTCGAGTTTCCCTTCTGGAGCTCCATGCAGTTCCCTTCAGAAGAGGTGCAACAAAGAGAGAGAGCATAAGTAGCAGTGCCTGCAGTACCAAATGAACTGAAAAAACCTCCCTTTCCATCCCCAGCATCAACACTCTTTGACACTGAGTCAGACAAATTCTGTATGTTCCCAAAGATGCACAAAAGGAGTGCCGGGATAAGAAACCTCCAGTGGAAAGCTGGGAGGGGGCTCTACACTCACCTGTGTTCCACTCGTGATCACAGCTGCCCCAGGGGAGGTCGATGGTGAACGAACTGAAGAGATAAAACAAGGCCCAGGCCAGGACAATGATGTAGTAGAAGTTCAGCAGCATCAGGATGACCTGGGAGGCGTAGCCAATTCCTGCAGAAAGCAAGCCCCAAAAGCAGGTGACCCACATGCCTTTGGGTGGGAACAGGACTCTCCTTGGGAGGTGCCCACACAACGCTTTCATCTGTTGCCCTGTACTGACTGCACTGGTGGATGGGTGCCAATGGGGTGACCAAATCTACCATCCTTTCCCCAAAGCCCACCATGCGGCCTCAGGGGCCCCAAGGAGCCCCTCTTCCTCCTGCCCCATCAGAGACTTCTGTGGTCAAAGGGTGGCAACAGGAGGGAATCTGGGCAGGGGATGGGCAGGTTATGCTTGAAAGCCACCCAAAGGGACAGAAACATATGATGGTGCTCCATCTGCTGAATAACACCTCTTCTACCAAAACTCACTTTCTATTTCTATTTCCTCACCCCTTTTCACTTTTGCTTGAGAAACTTCTATATTGACACCACACACCTTCTCTGAGAGGTACTGGAGGAGCATCCAAAAGCTTTGGTACATGGGGAGGAGGCAACTGAGACTTTCAGAGAAATCACGGTAAAGCGGCTTGAGGCTGGATGACTGTGCTGAAACAGTGTTAGAAGCAGATCTGAGTGCTAGCAATTCATTAAGGCAGCTGGCACCTTCCAGCACTAAGGTTTTAAGCCATCTGCAAACTCTGGAAAATGACACAGCATTGACTTAAAAAAGAGTATTATACTGTAAGTTCCTCCCATGCTGGGTTCCCCAGGGTGGGCAGCGGATGCATGGAGGTACGTGGGGAGAGGCGCCACTGCTCGTTCCTCTGGGCTCCTGTGGTCCCCCCACCGAGCTCACCCCACTCACCTTCAAAGAGGGGGCAGATCCTGCGCCATGCTGTCACCCCTCCCTGGCTGGTGTACTGGCCCAGCGCCGTCTCCAGGAAGAACAGAGGGATCCCGCAGGTGAAGAGGAAGATGAGGTAGGGGATGAAGAAGGCACCTGGCAGATTCAAGGAGCGGATAGGAAAAAGTAAGTGCTGTGGGGTGACTGGGGTCAGGCCATCAACAACCTGGCACTGGGCAGGTTGCTCCCAGGGGGGACAGCATGGAAGGGATGGGGGCTGCAGGGCAAGAAAGACTGGATGCCAGGAAAAAGGGATTTTCCTCACATTTCATCTCCTGGAGTGATGTGACTGCATGAGAAGCTCATCATTTGGAAAAGATAGAAAAGGAAAGTGTCTAGGCCTGATATTTGTGCAGAAAAGAGTGAAACAAGTTCTCAATAGCTGTATAGAAATAGAGAACACCCTACTGTAAAACCATAGTAACTTTAAATCGAGTTGGCGATTCCTTTCACATTGATTATTCTGAGTAAGTTGATTAGCCTACGGCTGACAACATCAAGGAACTGAGGAGCACATAAAGACTGACACCTTCACCGAGGCTGTGGATTTGCTCAATCATTTGCTCACTGAAAAGCAAGTAATATATATAACTCAAGCCAGCAGCCAGGCCTGCCTTCCTGTGCAAGCCCTATCACGAAACCAGGTGGAGAGACAGAAAATTCATCAGGCTTTTGATTACCCCAGAATAATGTTAAATGCAGTAAAATGGCTTTTTACCCTGCAGAGCACAGGAGAAGCCCTGCAAGATGGTCCATGCTCCCTGCTGCACTCATGCACTGCTGAAGCTGCTCAAGGCCCTTCTGCAAAGACAGTGACACAGAGCAGGATGGGGAGCTGACGTGGAAGGGCTATCCCCAAGCAGGTAGCAGCAGTTTGCTCAGAGGGGCATGCAGGGTCAGAGGTGGCAACCCAGCCAGCCACTAACCATGTTTTCCCTGCACAGGCCTGTTCTGTGCCTGGGGGATGCTAATGTGCTCTGGGGGTATGTCGGTGGGGGTGTATGAGAAATAACAATCCTGATGCACAAGTGAATTGAAAACCAAGAGATTTCATTAAAAAGCCAAGTTAGCACACAGGGGCAGGGGCAGGGGCAGGGACAGGGAAGGGGAGCTTTAGAGACGAGCCAGAAGTCATAGAATCATAGATTAGTTAGGGTTGGAAAGGACCTTAAGAACATCTAGTTCCAATCCCCTTGCCATGGGCAGGGACACCTCCCACTAAACCATGACAACCAAGGCTCTGTCCAACCCGGCCCTGAACACTGCCAGGGATGGAGCATTCACAACTTCCCTGGACAACCCATTCCAGTGCATCACCATCCTCACAGTAAAGAATTTCTTCCTCATGTCTAACCCGAACTTCCTCTGTTTAAGTTTAAACCCATCACCCCTTGTCCTATTGCTACAGTCCCTGATGAAGAGTCCCTCCCCAGCATCCCTATAGGCCCCCTTCAGATACTGGAAGGCTGCTATGAGGTCTCCACGCAGCCTTCTCTTCTCCAGGCTGAACAGCCCCAACTTTCTCAGCCTATCTTCATGTGGGAGGTGCTCCAGTCCCCTGATCATCCTCGTGGCCCTCCTCTGGACTTGTTCCAACAGTTCCATGTCCTTTTGATGTTGAGGACACCGGAACTGCACACAATACTCCCAGTGAGGTCTCAGGAGGGCAGAGTAGAGGGGCAGGATCACCTCCCTTGACCTGCTGGTCACGCTCCTTTGGATGCAGCCCAGGATACTGTTGGCTTTCTGGGCTGCGAGCGCACACTGAAGCCGGCTCATGTTAATTTTCTCATCGACCAACACCCCCAAGTCCTTCTCCTTGGGCTGCTCTGAATCTCTTCCCTGCCCACCCTGTAGCTGTGCCTGGGATTGCTGACCCAAGGATAGGACCTTGCACTTGGCATGGTTAAGCTTCATCAGGTTGGCATCAGCCCACCTCACAAGTGTGTCAAGGTCCCTCTGGATGGCATTCTTTCCCTCCAGCGTAGCAACTGAACCACGCAGTTTGATGTCATCGGCAAACTTGCTGAGGGTGCACTCAATCCCACTGTCCATGTCACTGACAAAGATGTTGAACAAGATTGGTCCCAATACCGATCCCTGAGGGACACCACTCGTTACTGGTCTCCAGCTGGACATTGAGCCACTGAGCACTACTCTTTGCGTGCAGGCCATCCAGCCAGTTCTTTATCCACCGAGTGGTCCACCTATCAAATTGATGTCTCTCCAACTTAGAGACAAGGATGTCGTGGGACAGTGTCAAATGCTTTGCACAAGTCCAGGTAGATGACATCAACTGCTCTGCCCTTGTCCCTCAGTTCCGTAGCCCCATCATAGAAGGCCACCAGATTGGTCAGGCAGGATTTCCCCTTAGTGAAGCCATGCTGGCTATCACCAACCACCTTGTTGTTTTTCATATGCCTCAGCATGCCTTCCAGGAGAACCTGCTCCAAGATTTTGCCAGGCACAGAGGTGAGGCTGACTGGTCTGTATTTCCCTGGCTCATCCATTTTACCCTTCTTGAAGATGGGGGTTATATTTCCCTTTTTCCAGTCGTTGGGAACTTCACCTGACTGCCATGATTTTTCAAATATGATGCACAGTGGCTTAGCAACTTCATTTGCCAGCTCCTTCAGGACCCGTGGAGGGATTTCATTGGGTCTCACCTCATGTTCATCACAGCCAGGTACAGAGCCACATCCCTGCCCTTCTTGCAAAAAAATGCAACCAGCAAAAGACCAGGAGAGCATCTTGGCTGCAATCTGTGGGCAAACAGCAGCTGAAAGGATGCTGAAGACAGCCCTGAGGGAGTAACGAGCGTCTACCCATATACTCTCCCTTTACCAGTAAATAGAAACTGGCGGAGCAAAGAGCAGGGCAAGAGCTTCTATCAACACCATCCCAAGCACAAATACAGGGTGGGCAGAGGCTGGATTGAGGGCAGCCCTGAGAAGGACTTGGGCATGCTGGCTGACAAGAAGCTCAACATGACCCAGCAGTGCGCTTGCAGCCCAGAAACCGTGTGCTGGGCTGCGTCAAAAGGAGCGTGACCAACAGGTCAAGGGAGGTGATCCTGCCCTTCTACTCTGCACTCATGAGACCTCACTTGGAGTACTGTGTGCAGTTCTGGTGTCCTTAACAGAACAGGGATGTGGACCTGCTCAAGCCAGTCCAGAGGAGGGACATGAAGGTGCTCTGAGGGCTGGAGCACCTTTCCTAGAGACAGGAGAAGGTAAGACTGAGAGAGTTGGGCTTGTCCAGTCTGGAGAACAGAAGGCTCTAGGGAGACCTTAGAGCATATTCCAGTGCCTAAAGGAGACTACAAGAAATCTGGAGAGGGACTTTTCAGAATGGGCATGTAGGGACAGGACAAGGGGGAATGGCTTTAAACTGAAGGAGGGCAGATTTACATTAGATGTTAGGAAAAGATTCCTCACTATGAGGGTAGTGAGACACTGGCACAGGTTGCCTCATCCCTGGCAGTGTTCAAGGCCAGGCTGGATGGGGCTTGGAGCAGCCTGGTCTAGTGGAAGGTGTCCCTGCCCATGGCAGGGGGTTGTAACTGAATGATCTTTAAGGCCCCTTCCAAAGCAAACCATTTATCTATGATTTTATGAGCTGCCAGCTAGCATGCAATCATGTTACCATAAAGTGGAGCCTATTTCCAAGAGAGATTATTCTCATATCCACGTCTGTGTTTAACTGAACTGCAGCCAGGGGATCCCAGGGAGGGACCGGGCAGCGGTGGGCCTTAGGGTCTGTCTGGGTTGGGGAGCACTGGGGAGGGGCTGCTGGTAGCAGCAGCCACACCACCAGACAGGCTTCCCTGGTATTTCCCAATCAGAGGGGCCCAGGGAGGGCTTGACCCCGACGCGGGAGGCGAAAGCAGGAGCAAGCAAAGCAAAATGAACGTTTTTTAACTCTTTTTTTCTTTTTTCTCCCCTACAGAGGGCCTTAGTATGGGACACCGGGTGCTAAATGAGTCAGGAATTACTCTCTGTTACACAGAAACATCCTTAAAGAACGGAAAAGTGACTCTGTCCCTCTTTGCATAACTCAGATTTTGCAGATACCTTTTTGGGGAAGAGCCTGATATTTAAGCAGGCAGAACAAGAGCTGAGAGAGGCTGTCACTGCTGCCTACACACGCAGTTCAGCACGGGGAGAAAGCTCTGCCCCGCTGGATGATTCTGTTTCAACCGGTCCGTAATGCTGGTACAAGTGCTGAAGGTTGTAGGCTGGCCATGGCTGACCCAGAGCTGGAAATTAAATAAAGGTCCCTCACCGTTACTGAAGCACCAGAGAAGAAAGTGTCTGAATCAGTATCCCTAAAGGAGTACAGGACAAAATGTCTGGCAGCCCTTAAAACTGCTCTCGAGCCATTACAAGGGATTTAATACAGCACCAAGCTGGAGTAGGCTGGGCTCCACAAAGCAGCAGGGAGCCACAAGTCCAGCACAGCCTCATCGAACTGCCATGCCCCAGGCAAATGCTTTCCCTCTGCACAGGAGTCCCGTGCCCCATCCTTGCTCCAACCTCATGGGAAGGGGAACAGAGATTAAATATCTGCCGGAGACTTCAAGCTCCTCATAGTCTCTGCAGCTTCACAGGGCTTTGCTGCAGGTTCATTTCTGGGTCCTGCTCCCTCTGATGGGGTGGTGCCCAGGAAGAGGGCAGCAGTGGGAGCAGACACGGCTCAGCAAGCAGCCAAGAAATGCTCCCCATGGAAAAGAAAACATGGAAAATCCTCCATTTTCAACGGGGAAAGAAAATGCCCAACCACCTGGTGAAAAGAAACAAGCACTAAGCAAAACACAGTGTGAAATCAGCTAAACAGCAGTTAATCCTCTTTTATGCAGTTTAGTGAGGCCCATGAGACTACCCCAAGCTCAAGCCAGGGGATTTCAGCCCTGGGTCCCCAGTGCTCACTCCCCATCAGCTCCCAGCCAAGCACCATTTTTCATCTCCCCAGCCCTTCCAGAGGGCCCAATTAGCAATTAATCACCAGAGAGGGGAGCAGCTCCCCCTCTCCATGTGCCACTGAGCCCAGCTCCAATGAAGCTTCAAGCTTTCAGGCTTTTAGACAGTTTTCTCCCTTAAAAGGCTATAAACACCTGCAAAAGCCAACAGCAAGCAAAAGTGAGCTCAGCTCCACTGCGAAGCCACAGGGCAGCCTCGTGGGGATATCAGTCACAGGTCACTGCTGAGCAGCACCAATGTGCTGGCACCTTAGAGGATAACAGCAATGCTTCACCCCCTTTCTCTGCATAAAGAACGTCCATCCACACACCTCACAGCCCTGCCATGTGGCAGGGTCCCCTCTCTCTTAAGCTTCCATCTCTGGTGGACTCCAGGGGGACAGGAAGGGTATGGTGCTTCTGCAAGGCAAGAAAAACCCCTTCACTCTGCCCTGCTCCTGGCTCCAGCACCCAGGGGGCATCCCTCCATGGTCACAGACCAGACCAGGACTTGTAGCTGAGAGCCCCTCGGAGACCCCCTGGTCCTCCAGGAAATGCTGCATCTCCTCACAGCGCCATCAGTGCCCTGTGGCCTCCCACTTCACTCCCTGCTATGCCACTGGGAATCTTATTTGTACAAGGTGGCCGGCACTCCTCAAGGAGAAGTGCCTAGGGTGAGACACACCGCTCAGAGTCCTGCCCCTGCTCTTCCTGCCTCTCCCTGCACCCCCCTCACCAGCAGGACCACACACTGCTGGAAAACACAGCTACCACCATCAACAACCTCGGAACATCACTGCTTGGTTACCCACATCCCACCAGTTCAAAACAACCCCTGCTTGTGGCCCAGATGGCAGGCACCAGGTTGGCATCCTCCCTTCAGACTCATGACTTGGGTGCTGCTGAGAAGCTTGTGCTAGTGGTGGGCAGGGCCAGAGGGATGGAGGTTGCCAGGTGCCCCTGGGGCTGCGCTTACCTCCACCATTCTTGTAGCAGAGGTAGGGGAAGCGCCAGACGTTTCCCAGGCCGATGATCTCCCCAGCCACAGACAGGACATACTCCAGCTTGTTGTTCCACTGCTCTCGCTCCAGGGTCTGGTCATCTTCCTCCTCCTCCTCCTCCTCCTTTTCCATGTCGGGGCGTGCAGGCACCATTTCACCATTGCTGACAATGCCAGGGACTCTGTAATCCATCCCACCTTGAGAAGGAGTTTCCTTAATTACATTTAGCAGAAGCCATGCAATGAGGCAGAAATTTGGGCTATGGGAGGCAGAGATTTGGGCTATGGGAGGCAGAGATTTGGGCTATGGGAGGCAGAGATTTGGGCTATGGGAGGCAGAGATTTGGGCTATGGGAGGCAGAGATTTGGGCTATGGGAGGCAGAGATTTGGGCTATGGGAGGCAGAGATTTGGGCTATGGGAGGCAAGAGGGAGGAGAGGACACATGTGCACACACACGCACGCTGGATCACTCCTCTCTGTGCAAGGAAGATCCAGTGGCTCAGCCAGGCTGAAGCTCCCACCACGGCAGGTACAGGGAGCAGACTTTGAGGCTGTAGCGGAAGCAAATAGTTGACCATATATTTTATAAGGGTTTCTCTTCTCCCCTATCGCTGCTTAGTGTGGTCTGGTTTTAAAGACCATGGAATGAAAACCACAAAACACGCAGAAGTCTTAGACTTGGGAAGAGGACGAACTGAAATAAGAGAGAAACTGATTTGGCAGTGGCAACAGTTGCTGGCAATCTACTAGGCTGCAAAGAAACATGAGTTTTCAGAATGGTGCTGTCCTTCTAACAGCAGGAAAAGCAAGCGTGCAGATGTTACAGCCACCTGAAATGTCTCGTTTCCCAGGGTCTGCCCTTCCAAACATCTGCCCATTGCCTGCAGAGGCTCCCCCCAGCACCACTCTCAGCGAGTTTTGGCAACGCAAGAGCTTCTCTAGTCTCTAAAGAGATTCTCTGCTAAGAGAAGGTCAGCACAGAGCAGGTGAGCCCCTGTCCCATTGTCCCACCTCCCCCCATAATCCTCCAAGAGGCCACCTCTCCTCCCAGGAAAGCCAGGGCACAGCACAAGTGACTGCTGGTGCACAGCTGGTGCCCCAGAACGCAGCAGAGGTAGGTACGGCAGTAAGGGTGGCACCAGCTCAGCTGGAGCCGTTTAGGAGTCTTGGGGGTGGCTTAAGCACGTTCCTCATGGGTAGGATTCCACCCTGGCTGCAGGGCAAAGGGTGAGGACTGTGATTCCCAGCAACACCCACTGCCAAAGCCAGGATCACTGAGGACCTCATGCCA
Source organism: Myiopsitta monachus (assembly GCA_017639245.1). Lineage (NCBI taxonomy): Eukaryota > Metazoa > Chordata > Aves > Psittaciformes > Psittacidae > Myiopsitta > Myiopsitta monachus. Next base: position 76,839,832 of record CM029920.1, read on the forward strand.
AGGAGGGCACCTTCCTCTGCACGGCGCCAGCCCATAAGCCTGCTCATGCCTTGCAGGGGCTGCTCCCCAGCCCCAGCCCAATGCTGCCATTCATTCCCACCTGCAACTCCCTTGTCAGAAGGGCAGGAAAAGACTCTGGCAGCAAATGACACTGTTCCCACATCCGGGGAGAGGGAAAAAGGGCAAAGCAGCGCTTTCCACCTCTTTCGCTTCCCCAACATATTCCCCTATAAAACACTTGGGACGTGAAGAAGAAACACTGGCAGGCATTTGACAGCAGCCACAAGGAAGGGCTGAGAGGACCCCTGCACGGTAGAGAATGATTAAACAGGCAGAAAGCACACCATGACCTCTCATCCAGGCAGACTCAGGGGACACGGGGGGCGCGGAGCAAGAAGGCAATGGGAGCAGAGGTGTTACCTTGCAGACGCCGCTGTCGGAGCGCAGCCGACGGGAGACGCAAAGGCAGGACTGAAAGGTGCTGGCTATTTAAATGGGGAAAGGAAAAATTAGGCGGTGGTGTAATCCTAGACTTCGCCCAACCCACATTCCTTCCCCCACCCCCCAGGGCAGGACAAAAACCTACACATGACTGATTTCATGGCCAGTGCAAAGGGGCTCGTTCCCCCCGCCTGCCAGAAGGGCTCAACGCTGCCCCTGCCCATGCTCTTCCCTACTGGGCCAGGAGCGCTTAGCTCCTGCTTTCCGTCTTCACCCTGCCCAACACTGCCCCTGGAAGCATGGGAGGAAGGGGAGACCACAACACAGCAGGTGCCTCTGCAGCCGAAGCCCCGAGACCTACTGGGAAGAGGTAAGAGATGAAATATGAATTCATACTGAATTCCCATCATGGGGTCTCTCCTTGGGCACAGGGCAAGATGCTGCCTTGCAGACCGAACCTGAGTTCCCAGGGGAGCAGCTGGGCTGTGCCATGGCCACAAGCAGTGGTTGGCAGCAGAGCTCTGGGCTGGAAATAAACCCTGCTAAACTCTCTACTGCTTCTTACTAAGGGTGCAAAACAGCCTAGCCTCATTCAGAAAGTTGGCAGGTTGCAAGCTCTCTTCCCTCACACAAAGGGATCTTTGCCACTGATCTTTCCCAGGAGCAGCCCTGCCCCACTGTCCCAGAACAGCACATCAGAAGCTGCAGTGGGAGTGCAGGCAAAATGACACAGCAGGGAGAAAAACAGCCCCAGTTGTGCATAGCCATCACTGGGCTACAAAATTAGCTGTTGCTACTCAGATAGGGGGTCTTGGCATTACTGCAGGTAGTTCTGTGCTTTGAGGCCAGGAAAAAGGCAAACAGAACGGGATGGTGGTGGTGATGGTAGATGTGTTACAGCTGGTCCAAGGACTTAAGTGAGAGCAGGTTTTAAAATATTTTTATTACATCTGTGGATAAATATCTGGGGAAAAACAAAACAAAATGAAAAAATCATGCTGTCGGATTCAGCGTCCTTACATAAGGTCTGAAAAGCAGCAGCAAAACCTGAGCTGTGTACACAGGGTTTGAGAAGGTATTAGGAAAACAACAGGAATGAAGCAGCAAATGCTGCAGCATCACCATGTTAATCTGTGGCGTACAGCACACACAGCACCAGACTCCCTACAGGAGAAAAAGGGAAAGGGAAGAGGGATGGGCAGAGGTAACGAGTGGACTCAACCAAGGAGTGATCAAATACATGACTCCTTGTCTCAGGAAGAGATGCCTAGGGTGACAACAGATGTAGGAAATAAGGAAGAGACAGAGAAGATGAATGTATCGTTCTCCACATCTCACAGTGCAGCAGCTAAAGGCATCCAATGAAATATTCAGATTTAAACCAAAAGGAAATGTGTTTTCCTCCTGCTGTGCATACTTAACTAAACATGGTACCTGTGGCCATTGCCACAGCATATCAGTTTGGAAAAGAACTATGCACATTCACCAAGGGCTGCTCTACAGAAGCAGCAGTTAAATAGGATGCCCAAATAGAACAATCAGCTCCAGTCCACAAATCAATGGTTGTTGGAAACCAGGGAAGATGTTCCAAAGGAGGAATTACATGAGATGGTGAGAAGCAGAGAATATCCCCGGTGCAGAAACTATCTCAGAGTGAATAGTGTAGCTGTTAATTAGCAAGGATATAGGGATTAAAAAACAAGAGCATAGTCAAATAATACCTTGCCTCATGCAACAGATTGGTGTAAGGAGAGAGGAGACTGCATAAGGAAATATTTCTACAGATTCTCAAGACTACTGTGTACAGTAGCATTGCTGCCTGAATATCCCTGGATAACCAGCAATCACTGCAGCACACCAATGGCAATATTCTTATCCACAAGATGACAAGCAAACTGGCAGGAACTAATAGACTATGATAGGAAGCAGTGTAATCAATAACAAACTATTTGACTTCCGCCCAGTGAGATAAGACTGTGCTGAACACAATAAGTTGAAAATGAAAACAAATATTCAGTGTAAACATCAGGCAGCAAGGGGAAATATTAAACATACAAGTGTAAAAGCAAACTGGAAAACCCTGAGCGAAGCATATTTAAAGTAAGACATCACTTTGCACATCTTCTGGGGTGAAACATGAAGTCCATATGGTTTGGGAGATGTTACTTGAGAGATTTAAAAAGAATAACAAAATCAATCTTTTTGCTGGAGATAGGAAAAGAACCAACAAATATCACACAAAATCAGTTAAGACTACAGAAAAAGATGTTTCCGATACACATTCTGAAATTGCAGAAGGCAAAGAAACTGGGAGGGACTTAAATCAGCCCATCAGAGGCAAGGAAAATCTCAAGGGGAAAAATGCAAAGGATGAAATCCTGATGTCTGAGGTTTTGAGTCTGTAGCCATATCGAAGCCAACTGAGACAATGGGGACAGTCAAAACCAAAGCCTTAGGAAAGAGATTCACAAGAAAAAAATAGGAGAGATTAAAGAATGTGAATCATTAAAAAATAAAGGGAACAAGCCTAGATAACAAGTGTGCTGTAGTAATAGGGGAACTATTTCACCCCAAGATCTACCGAGATAATGCCATTTAAGAATATCCAAATACACATACCTGTGTTTTATTTATATGAATAGGGAGGACACGAGGGAAGAGCTTTTCCCGCAGCACGTGCCACCGAGTCGTGCAAGCTGAACCTCCCTGGGCAGCTGCAGACCATCTTCCTCCTAGTGCTGCGAGTGCTGGCAAGTGGTAGTGCTGATGCTGGCGCCCGTCCCGTGTGCATCGCTCTCACGCCACCCCCTGGGATGGCACAAGGGGGTTATTTTGTGGGTGGCTTCCCTTGCCGGAGGTACAAAAAGGGAGGCTGCCTCTTCAGTAACCACCCCCCAGAGCACAGGGTTGAAGATAGCCCCAGCCATTGCAGCTACACTCCTCCCAGCCCCATCCCAGGCAGCTGGGCTGTGAAACACCATTTGCTGGGACAGCCTGTGCAAAGCAATGCCTCCCCAAGCAGGTCTTGGAGTAGCTTCCAGGGCCAGGCGGGCTGCCAGGCTGCCTTTGCTGGCACAAAGCAGCACAGCGCTGATGCACGGCTGGCTTAGACACTGCTCCCCAACAGCCACTTTGGGAAGAGCACTGGACCAGGGCAGTCTCTGTCAGTGTACCTCACACCTCAGCAACGACAAGGGCTGGAAAATCCCGATCCTAAAGGCTATTGATTCCTCTCTTGACATTTTTGTTGCGTTTTGCTCATCTTCCTCTTTACCTTACAATATTTGCCCAGGTTTCTGTCCTCAGCTTGGTCCCAGTCTTCTACCAGCAGCAGAGGCTGTGCTCCCAGTGAAGCACTCGTAGCCTGCACAAAGCAAGCCTGGAATGAGCTTCCTCTTGAGATAACAAGGTACTTTGACATTGCTGGGGTCAGATGTGCACAATAACTATCCCCATCCCACACAACCTGTACACAGGAGTGCTGGTCCTGCATGCTCCAGGAGGAAACATAGGACCTACTCCCAGGTCTGATCTTACTTTACACCTGCATCCAGCTGAGCAGGGAGCAAGTATTAATTAGATTTCCCTTCTCCAAAGTACCCAGCCACCTTAAGAGTTGGTTCAAACCTTAAAGGAGGAGGGATTCAAAGGCACTGTCTCAGAGGAATGATGAGGGGAAGAGAGGAGAAGGAAATAGTTACTGGGAGACATGCAAAGTCTCTTACTGCTCTGCAAATAACAGCAACTAGTAAATGAACTTATGTTCCTAACCTAAAAATGTGCTTTTAGGAGGCTAGCCCAAGCACAGTTGCTGCTGTTTTGGCATTCCCCATATAAAGAAGCCATCAGCCATGTCCCCCCTTTGCTGCCCACTTCCACCTCCCTCTCTGCTCCTCTGTCACATGTGACAAACTGCCTCCATGTGTTTTGGGCTGCCTAATCTTGCAAGCCACCTCCCAGCTTCCAGGAACGCAATTTGCCATTATATTATCTGGGAACCAAAGGCCAGAGCAAACACAATACATTTTCTCTATCTGATAAGCACTCTGCTACTGGCCTTTTCAGCCTGAAAATGTTATTTGGCTTAAGTAGCCATGGCTGTAGCAAGCAAAATTGTCACGAGTATGCACAGAAAAGGGTTAAATAGAGGCTGACACTGGCTGGCACATTACAGGAACCTGAAGCCTGGTCAGCAAAGAACCCAAAGTAAGCACAAAGGACTGACTCCTGCTTGAGCACTAAGCTCCCTCCCAGAAAGACACATTCATTTTAAAACCATAGTGGCAGATGCCAAAAGCCCGTGCAAGAGCCTGCCGTTCCCACAGTGGTGGAAGATCTTACTGCAGCCACTTGGACAGCCTCATTCAGACACATTCTCCCTAGCCAGTATCTGCTCCCACATAATGATCTGAAAGACCAGAACACAGCGGCAAAAACACTCTGCCCCTACTGAACACCTGCAGAGTTGCAGAAGCCTCATTTTTGAGTCCAGGCTGTTCATGGTGCAAGGTATGCCTGTCTACAGACACCATGCTCTGCATACAGAAGATAAATGGGTGACACTCCTGTGCTAGGTAGAGTCCAGGGACTGGCTTGAATGCAGGACAGCATGCTCGCACTGCTGGAGAGCCCTCTCCTGCAGACACCAGTGCTGTACCCTCTGCACGCGGAAGCTAAACGCGATGCTTGCACTGCAGTCAGTGCATAGGCTGACAGCATGCTGTGAGTCCCTCTCTATGCACTTTGGATGAAAGGTGGTAGAGCATAGGTAGGGATAAGTTGAGACCAAAAGGACTGTGCCCCCAGACCTGCTTTAGCTGTAACATGAATTCCTAGCCACATAACAGAGGGACAGCAACACAGCTGCCAATTCCCATCACCACTGTCTCTGCTACATCCAGGATGAAAACAGCAGTGCTGCTAAGGTGTGCACTTGCCTGTCTGGAACGGCAAATCCAAGAACATGCAAGCATTTGTACTGCATGCACAAGCACAGCAGGAGTGCCCAGGCAGTGCTTTGCATCTTACTTCTGCTTTGACTCCTGCTTATAGCTTGCCACTGTTAAACACTCTGGCCCTTTTGCCCATGTGAGCAAAGAACAGGGTTCTTTTTCTGCTCAGAATTCAAAACTATCTCCATTTCATTTATGGGCAAAAATGAAAGCACTGCAAGGTTATGCACTTATAAGCACACATCTGTAGATACCTGTGTATGTGTATAATATAAACAATAGCTGAGTAGAAAGCAAAGATTCTAAACCCTGGAGACTTCAGTCTTTTTAGCATCTCCTTTTACTTTCCTCCCAGCCCCATCAGGTACCTCCAGTTCCGTCAGGGCTCTTCCCTAGTCCCACTTTGCCAGCAACTGGGCAGCCAGAACAAGCCCTTGCAGAGTAACTGCGGGAACAGAGCCTGAGCACATTTTAGGGAGACAGCAGGAATCACTGCTCTTCTGAAGGCTAGCCATCGACCTCCTGCTGTGAAAATTGATAGTTTGCATCCAGAAAATAAAACTCACCAGTTGTTCTTGCAAGGAGATAATTAGAGGGCATTTTCTTATCAAGAACCATATGCCAAAGGAAATCAGGACTTCAGGGTAGTAATAACAGCAGTATTGCTTAAGCAGTGAAGTGAGAAGTATAAGATCAGCAGACTGATTAGGTATGGGGTAGACTGGAGAGCAGAGAAGGAGCTGTATATTGGGACCATGAGGATGATGGTCATTCCTTATGATCTGCACATCCCACTCCTCTGAGATGCAGATATAAATCTGAAACATTGACAAGGCTGGGATTTACATGCCCTGCACTCTGCGTGCCTGTAAGGGGGATGTTCTCGCAGGAAAAAGGAACACCTTTACTCAGAGATGAGAAAGGTTTGTACTGGTTAACTGATTCTTCCACCGAATAAATCAATCTGGTTTTAAACCAGCAAGGTTTGGGCAGTGTTCTCAAAGTATCCTTTCATACTCATTTACATACTCTAAAAGAAGTAAAAGGATACTTTTTCATTCAGGAGACTGACTGGGCTGGTAACTACTCAGAATATAAAGTTTCCATTCTGGGCGAAAATCCAATAGTCAGATAGTTGCTGGTGGACAGACTGCGAGCAGGTTTTTCACAAGTTCCCCAGAAGTCAGTTTTCTAAGCAAGATGTGACAAAGTGAGAACTTCGGCATTTCAAAAAACACCAGTAAGAAATGAAAACATGGGTTCGGCTTTACCACTTTCCAAAAATCAGGAACACCGCAGGTTTTAGAAAGCCCCTGCAGGGCCAGGAGGCAACACCTCTTCAAAACACCCAAGGCAGCCCTCATCCCAGCATAAGGAGCAGGGCTGCTGCGCTTGGAGAAGCAGCTCCTGGGAGCTGCAGAGCTCACCCCTGAAATGCTGCCTGGTCACAAGTAGCCCTAACAAAGCTGTGCAGACCACACCAGCTCCCAGTGATGCTCAGCAGGAGCAGTTTGTGTCTCCTGTTTTGCTTCAGCGCTGGCAGCCTGAGGCAGGGCAGGAGGAACAAAGTGACCTGTGCTGCTCATCCCCTCTAACATTCCCCTTGGCTGCCATCCTGAGGTCCCTGCAAGGTAGACGCTAAGAGTGCAGAGGTAGCTCTGCAGACACAGGAGCTCACATACAGGAAACATGCTCCCTAGCACTCATATACTGAACCAGCTCAGTGCTTTGTGGGGCTCTGAGAAACAATATGAGCAAGAGCCTTTAGCTTTTAGACGTCATCCCAGAAAGATGGGATTCTGCCCGAAGCAATTTTCATACCTACAAGTCATTCTTGTTCTGTTGGTCAGTTGCAAAATATCACGACACTGACTCTCTTTCCTTTAGACTTAGACATTTTTTTTCCTCAAAAATTTAGGTGAAGAGTCATTTGTGAGTTTTGATAACTTAAGGCAATCTTATTTTTCTGGTGGATCAGCCAGGGCTGACAGGACAGCAGCAAGATGCTGACCTGCATAAAGGATGCTCCAGCTTGGAGGTGGAGAATGGAAGTTCCATGCTTCCCCACAGTAGAGTAAGGAAATGCTGAGCTGCAAGGTAGGAAAAAGCTCCAGAGAGGTAGCTTGCAGTCTCACAGTTTCTTTGGAAGTAGAAAGGCAGCCCTAGAAGGGTGAGAGGTGAGACCTCCCCTGCCAGGAAGGGAAGTTTGGGAGAGCAAGAAGAGACTGCAAAGGGCATCTGTCCTGATCTCATTTGGCCTCATTTCCCTGGGAGCTGGGATTTCCCAAGGTGTGGTGGGAAGGCCCCAGAAGTAAGAAAGGAAAAAAAGCACATGAAACAACTGTATTTCTTTGAGATCACTGCAGCAAGTGAGAAACAGACTTGGAACGCCTGTTTCTTAGGACAAAGCAAGTTTCTTTTTGCATAAATCCCAGGCGTTGCTTGTGCAGCCGCACTCTGTAAATGGGAGTTAAACAAAAAAGTGCGGGCCTCCTGCTCCAAATAGGAATCTGACCCGTCAGCTTCCTAAACTGCCTTACTCAGCAAGAAAGAAACCCCCCAATTTTTAAGTTGTGATTCGCCTGTCTGCTTCTGTGTGCTTTCCACCATTATCTGTTATTTGCTCAGTTTTGTGCATTCTCCAGTTTGCCGGCATCCCTAAATCCTAGGGCGTGGCCATTCCAAGTATATATATTCCTACCAGAAGCCAGGGGAAATCTGTGTTCCAGCCTTCAATTCCCTGTGCACACATGCAGATTCAGGAACAGAGCAGGATCCTTTCAGAGCACTGTATTACATCTTTACTATCTAATCCACAACCTGTCATCCATTCCCTTCTAACAAAAGCAACTTGACAAAATACTGGATATGAAAGGGCACTAAAGCATTCTAAACACATGGAAAACACTCTCCTAAAGCTCTTGATTCTTCTGAAAACCACTTATGATCCAATTTCTTCTGCACCTACTTTCCCTGCAGACACAAGTGATAGCCCTAGGATTAGGGCATCAGAGCAAGACTACATTAGCTTCTTCCCTCCTCTGCAATCCACATGCTCTCCAGACATATGTTCATTAGCAGAGAAGTCTGTCCACTCCACAGGGCAAATAATTATCTGACAAGATACTCCATGGGCCTTCTCACGTACAACAGCAATCACGTTAGTAACGCCTGGACTGACAATCTTGGTTGCAAACTACAGAGAAAGCCATGGTGTAAGCCAATGCCCAGAGAGCAAACAACCCACCCAGCTGCCTTCAAACCTTACCAGTATAGATACAAACCTGGATCACGGTTTATAGCTGCACCAGCAGATCGCCAGCTTGTAGCAAGAGGTGAAGAGAAGTACCACACACTCACCTGGGGGTTCATCAGCATTAGGCAGGGTTGCTTCTAGATGATTGCACTTCTTCAGCAGGTACTCTCAGACACCAGCATGCACCAGCTGTCTCTCCCAAGAATGTTTCTGGACAAAGCTCAAGCACCTATCTCCTACCTATCTTCTGCATTAAGAGACTATCAGGAAAGCTGACAGAGATTATGGGATGCTCTGATAATGTCTAGATGTTGATCTTTACAGTATTTAGCTCTAATAATGCCATTGCAGAGACACACACAAGACCTGGCTAACTAAATTCCCTGCTGTGAAAAGGGAGAAGTGAAACCATTAGCTGATAAACAGAATGTGCTATTCACCTCCCATCACACTAAAATCTGAGCTACTTCTCAAATATGTATTTTGGGTTTGTGTAGGCTCCACTGTTATCACAGAACAGCAGAAGGAAACATCTTATTTCTCCAGGGAGCACACATTGTGCCCATTGCCTGGCAGGTGGCTGGAGTTGCTGCAGGACTGAGCATGGCCTGAATTAACCTGGAAGCAGAGGCAACAGTTTGATCTGCTGGCACATCACACATCTACTAAAAGCAGATGCCAGGCTGGTTAGTGACATCAACTGCCTCAGGACCAGCATGGCCAGAGATGGCTGCTCTCCTCGGAAATACCCACCACAGCTCCCTCTGGCACTTGGTGTTAAACAGCTTTTTCTTTTGGGGGGTAGAGGAGGGGAAGGGGGTGATATACAGACTGCCAAAAATTGGTCTCTGAAAAGCCTCCAACTGAGACACAATACCCCATCTAGGATTAAGACTATTCACTGCAACAGGGCTTTTGTTTCAAAGGCATTCAGAGCATGTCTCCAGACAAATATTTCTGGTTTTCAATAAATCCTTGCTACTTTCATTGCCTTTACCTTACAACTTAACATTCACTTGTACTGAGCCATCCCATCACATAAGGGCAATGCTCTCAAAGTCTTGCTGTGCAGTTTCCAGCTGTCCTACACATTTATCACCCTCCCAAAGCCAGCATGGCTAGAATTTTGATTAGGGCTGGATTTATTGCCTCTCCCCGCTGCCTGGGTCTCCAAGCAGAGTTCCTGTTTGGTTCAGGCAGGCTGACCAAACACATTCTTAGTGACTGCAGCTGGAAAGGATTTGAAGGAGTTCCCCGCTTTTTCTTTCCATCTCAAGCTTCAAATCTTGCTTTTAGCAGACCACAGTTCTGAACTTCCTACATGGGCATTAACAGTGATTTCAGGAATGATTCTGAGAAATTTTTTCCACCTTTACAAAATCATTTCCAAAATACCGCTACTGTACAGTGGTACTTTCAGTCAGTCATTATTTTTAAAGGTATGCAACATGTACCTAGAATGACAGCAAAGCATGTCACGAGGCAGTTGGTAAGTATCTGAATACTTTACTCTGCTACAAATCTGTGTTGTGCTTACTCTGGTAACCGTTACTAGAACACCACAAAATAAAGGCGACAGCTATCCGATATCTGAAGGGGGCCTACAAAGATGCCGGAGAGGGGTTTTTCATCAAGAAGTGTAGTGATAAGGCAAGGGGTAATGGGTTTAAACAGAAGTTCAGGTTATATATAAGGAAGATCTTTACTGTGAGGGTGGTGAGACGCTAGAATAGGTTGGCCAAAGAAGTGGTAAATGCTCTATCTCTGGCTGTGTTCAAGGCCCACCGCTGCCATGGCAGAGGGGTTTGAAGTAGATCATCTTAACGTCCTTTCCAGCCCAATCCATCCTATGATTCTATGATTGGACAGCTGTCCAGTAAACAGCCTGCTGTTAAATGAATGACATGGTATACTGTTCTATTTCTCCTAGAAAACTAGATGCCCCTGATTCATGCTTATTCATGTTATGCCTCTCTTCCAGCGTGAAGAACCATGTAAAAAAGGACCATACACCAGTAACACTGACTTCAACCAGACCAGCTTGGACCTGTATCTAGGTGTACGGGACTGACATAACTGCTCTCTAGCCCACATGGAGCTTAGGTATAAGCAGCACCTGAAGAAGCCCAGTTCTGCCATTTAGTTTTCCACGCATCTCACAAATGGCAATTCAAATAGGCTGTTTTTCCCTCTGAATCTCATATGTCATGGTGACAAAGGAAGCCCAGGAAAATATTCATTCGGAAGATCATTTTCTTGATGGCTTGTGATGAACCTTTCAGCATATCACGCCCATTCAATGAAGAGGAGGAAATGAGGATGCAGGAACTACAGGGCAGCTGCCTTCACCCTGGTCCCTGGAAGATTATGGACAAATCCTTCTCAAAGCCACATCCAGGCCCATGAGGGACATAGTGACTTGTAATAGTCACCACTATCATCTTCGCTCAATCTGGTTGCCTTCTGTGTTTATCCCTATGGACGAGGGAAAAGTGGATGTTCACCCTGACTTGCAGCAAAAAACACATTTATGGAGTGGATGGATAACCTACAATGGAGATGAAAAATAGGGTGGACTGTTGACCTCAGGCTTTAGTAATCATCAACTTGAAATCTAGGTGGCGGCCAGCTGCAAGTGGAGTACCTCAAGGGCTGGTACTGGAGACTACTGCTTCCTATCTTACCCACCGGGGTGGTGGGATAGAGCACAATCAAGTTTGCAGATGACACCAAACTGAATGTTGGTGGAAGACAGGAGTGGGGCAACCCAAAACATGGAAGGAGAGGGCTCCGAATCAATTTTATCTTGATAGGCTGGACTGATTGCTGATGGAAAGTTTAAGTTCATCAGTCCTGCACCTGAGGAATAGGAACCTGGGGCTAACAGTGAACACAACGAATATGAGTCAGCAGTGTGCCCCTTGCAGTTCATGAAGGCCAATCCTACACCAGACTGCACAGTAGAAGCATTGCCAGCAGGTTAAAGGAAGTAATTTTTTCCTTGTATTCATCACCTGTAAGCTGCATCTAGATAACATACCCAGTTTTGGGCTCATGAGTACAAAACCAGACACTGACAAACCTGCAACAAGTCCAGCTGAGAACCACCAAGATTAGAAGGCTGCAGCTCATGACATGGCTCAAGGGAGCCTGAGCTGGGTTTGTTCATCTTGGAAATTAAGGCTGCAGGATCTGCAGTCTTTAACTACTTAATGGATGGCTACAGAAAGTATGATGCCAGCCTCTCCTCAAGAGGCAACAGGTAAGCTATAGCAAGTGCATCTCCGATTACATGTTAGACAAAGTTTGCATTGAAGGTGCTACAAAACCAGAACAGGCAGCCAGAGAGGTTGTTTGCCCATCCCTGGAAATACTCAAAACTTAACTGGACACAGCCTAGAAAAACTGATGTATTTTCAAAGTCAGCCCTGCTCTGGTCAGGAGGCTGACCCAGATGACTTCCTAAAGACCCCCAACCTAAATTACTCTATGATTCTAAAAAACCTGAAAAGATCAATGCAAGCTTCGCAGTGTGGCTAACACAGCACACAGACATGTTTGTTATCTTATGCTGTGTGAGTATATTCCAATCCCTTATGATAATTTCCATAATATCATCAATTTTGCCTTAAGTCCTCATGATCAAATAGTCCAGGCTGCAACAAGCAGTCAACTAGAGATGATCTGCCAAAAGCACAAATACTACAATTAATGGTACTCAAGTTCAGGAATGACATTTCCCTCTATGAAAATAAAGCTGCCCAATTCCCCACCCTGGTTCTTTAAAAAAAGCTTGAAATGACGTGGTTTGGGTAAGATACAGAACTCGAGTTCTGGCCATTTATAGTACATCACAACAGCTCAGGTTATTTCTTTGACCTTTTGTGTCACGCACATGAAGAGAAATAACATGAACAGCAGCTTAGTATCCTTTGCAGAAGGTAACATTATGACACATACCTTTCTGGATACACAAACTAATATTTTGTGTATACTGAGATTTTTGTCTCCAAAGCATGAAACAGTCTTCCTACAGCTGCAGCAGACCTGTAAGAAAATTATTTCCTTACCGTAAACTTTGGCTTGTTTCTTTACATATGTTTTAATAAAAACTGGAAACCCCTAAGTTCTGCAGACAATACCACAGCTGTAGCTTTAGGCTTTTCAACCACTAACTACATATCTACAGGTTTTTCCAAAAGTTAACATTTATTCGTAAGTTCATACTATCAGCAATCCTTTGATAGGAATTATGTTCTTAAAAAATAAGCTTAAACAATAAGATGTAAAGCTAATAATGGTCTTCGGTTTATGAACACCTTACCCGAAAACAGATGAGACATCCATAGCTAGAAAAAGCGTGGCAACCTCCTTTTGACAGTGTAACAAAGAGCCCCTCCATGTGATAATATGAAAAACAGCTACTATGTGGCTATTTGCACATTTCTTTGTTGTTTACTTTTTTCTATGCTTGTTACAAGCAGAATGACCATTGCATCATATAGCTGTTTGTTTCTGTCTTCTTGTAACTAGTGCTACTGTTAACACTCTCCACACCTACTCAAAAAACAGGAACATTCAATGCAGGTTTACTAAAAGATGTCTTTTCCAGTTGATGGTAATCACATATAACAATGACTTTATCGCGACACATAATGTAGGAATGGTTAAGAGAGTATGCTCAGCGGCTAACAGGATATGCTAACCATATTTTTCCCTGTCATGTCATGGAGTCTAGGAGTCAGGAAAGAATACAGAACACTGGGATTCTTCAAGAAATCTTGTACTAGTCTACTTCTGGAACAATAAAACATCTGTGACAGATAGTCTACCCACTCCATATAGGGAAACATTTATGTAGTACCATCAGTTAAAGCTTGAAGGAAAGTAACATCTGTTTAAACCAGTTTACCAAAACTAAGCATACATTTAGAAGGGAAAAAAAAAAAGTAACTGGAGGCAAAAAGAGGGTATGTCTAGCTATAGCATAGACTCCTTCATAAATAAGTAAACAAATAATACTCTTATGTTTGCTAGGGTGCCTGTTCAGCCACGTACTTAACCACAGCTTGCTTCTGCTTTTAACACCATATAGTCTTTAAGGAGCAGAAATTAGAAGTCTGTGCCTAATCTGCACTCAAATCTCCCAAGACCCTCTATCTTCTGCCCTCCACCTCAGTTCTTTTTCACATCTGCCTCTTCTCAGGTGGCAGGCACAAATAAAAGAAACTGATCAAGTTCATCTACCTGAGCTGACTTTTTCCTTTTTTTTTGGATGGATAATTCTGCCAGATAAATAAACTCCCAAATATCAGAGAACAAGAGAAGGAACACAGAACAGTCAAGACAGAACACTCTTGGTTTTGTCAATATTTCTTTAAATCCCAGTCCAGCTCCTAGTAAGACTGGACACTAATTACAACACTCCTAGAACTGCAAAAGAATGGAAACACAATAGGGAGCGAGTGGAGAGGGGGACAAGACAGCCCAGTGGCTGGCTTCAGACAGTCACATACACAAAGCCAGCACCCACTGGAGTCATTAAGGCCCAGATGCCCCACTAATAGGAACAAACCCAAACACAAAGGTAGCACATGAAATGTATTTACCTATTTAAACACAGGCAGCTGGTCAGGCTAGAATGGGGAAGGTAACTGCTAATTCCTTGTACTACAAGGAAGGAATGGAGTAAAAAAACCCAAGCCCACGGGCAGGTTTTTGCTTTGTGAACCTCTGTCTGTGCTGCTGGTTAACAGTGGTAAGTATAAAAAAATCAAAGAAAAATAATCTATTTATAGAACAAGTCAGTAGTCTGAGACATTTAGAAAAAAGTAAAAACAAGTCCTTCTTTAAAAATGGATTTACTAAAACAACTGTCACACGGGATGACCCCAAGCCCTCTGGTCCTCTGGCAAAGCCAGGGGCAACTTCAAACAAGAATGGTTGCTGATTGTACACTGGTACACATCCAGCAAAGCCAGCAGGGAGGGGGATTTGCGCTGGGAACAGTATCTGCAGACTGCTTGCTGGTATAGCTTGAGGCCATGCCCGGAGCCTGGTGATACTGGAAATAGTTGCGAGTGTAACTTTTCACAGAAGCACATATCAGTGTAACCTCTGAGGTAAGTGGGCTGTCTTCTTTCCTTCCCATCCCTGGGTACAGATCACAGAAGCTGGTGCCCTGGGTGCTGTACCTCCTTGCCAGCTCCATCCTGCTTGAGAGAACTTTAACGTGCAGGAGTGCAGAACTCTAAGCCAAGCCTAGAACAGGAGAGGGCACCCCTATGGATAGGGAAGCACTCTGCTTTTTCCAAGCTCTGGTCTAGCTAGACATTATCCATATTTTCTGGCCCTCCTCAGGACACGAAGATCAGCTGTTCCCCACTAAGGAAAACGTTTTGCCTAGTGGAGTAGAGTTGGGTTTCTTTTTTGGTAAATAGAACCTTTGCTGATTTCTGAAATCATAAGCTCCTCTGCCCTTTAGCTACAAAAGAGAAATTAAAAGAAATTCATCCACTTGCTCCCATCCTTATAATGTAGTGTTCGCTGCCTGGATATGGAGGCAACATAATGCTCCCAAGACATTGCTCTACTCACTGGGTTGGCATGGAGAGGCAAAAGAGTTTCCCCTTCCAGAGTTTCCCCCTTAGGGTAACCTGATACACCTAAAAGCTCCAGCCTACGCCCACCAATTCCAGGTCAGCTCCACTGCCAACATGTACTTCTAAGACCCTGAAGTGTCTAATCTAACAGCCTCGGGTTTGCTCAGTCTCTAAGAGCAACAGTCACACTCAAAGATGGAAATACTCAAGTCAAAAAACACTGGCTGGAGCTCCTAATCAGGTGGTGTCTGCATAGATGAGTCAGTACCACTGTGCCTTGATGCCCCCACTGTATGAAGGGAGCCAGATGTAAGGAAGGGACCAACTCTGCTGCAGGTCTGTACATCCTTGGAAGTGAAGCTCAGTGGCTACATTAGTTTCAAACCCTCTCCTTCTGTAGGGTTTCAGTGGTCCATTTCCCAACAAGTTCCAGGCATCGAGTAGTTGCTAACTTGTCTCCTTAAGATCTTCCATTGGTAGTTTGTAGCTCAGTAAGAAAGGAGGTGGTGCATGAGCAGGGCTACTTGGTCCCTGCATTGGCTTCTTTGCACAGTTTATACAGATGTAATCCTCATTCTCAGCCATTTCTGGAGACACACCAACACAAACTTGATGAAACCACTCATCACAGCCACCATCACACTGCACCCAGTCCACCTGCAAGAGATCAGATCAGAAAAAACATAGCACATTACAAGGAGAGACAGGCACAGTGTTTGTGAAGAAAATACCTTCTATTAAACCTACCTGATATACCTAGAATACAAAAGCTTTCAGGCACAAATTAATGCTCTTAACATCTCATTTTAACCAGCTGTGTTAGCTTAACAACAACAAAAAAATATAACACTCTTCCAACAAACCTTGCCCATCTTACATCCTTGGACCACAGCAATAGATACACAAACTACTTCTACTGAGCAGGATGATGCCCGGAAGAATAGTAGTGGCAACCCAGCTAACACAAAGAAAGACTCAGCTCAAGATTTTACTTTAGTTTGTAGGAAAACTACTGCTGAACAACCTACTCCTGGACACTAACAACCGCAACTTCAGTCATTAGATTCCTTAAGCTGCCATTTTTTACTTGTATGGCATTCACCTGCTGAATGTAAAAAACATGTTCAACCTTACAACGTTCCATTAAAAACTTTGTTTATACAACCAGGAATGTTCCATAAATGAAACTAAGTTAGTTTGATTAATTTAGTACGACCTTCTTTATAATATGAACTTAAAGGCACTCTCCTCCCTCTTACAATCTCAATTTCTGTAAACATGTACTAATACAAGCCACTTCTCATCTGTGAAGTAAAGCAAACAGTGGTACAAAGACTGTAATCATCTTTTAAGACACTGAGTGCAATCTCTAAACTTGGTCTAAGTTTAAGCCTTCAGAACTAGTCCTTTAAGTGGTGTTGAAATGAACATGTTTCAATTTTGCAAAACAAGTTCTTGGTATTTATAGTTGCTCCTACTCTCTCTTGAGCAAGCCAGTGCAGTGTAGGGTATGAGAGAGAGGCAGATCAAGTTTCTTTTATAACAATCCAATCAGGTCTAAACTCACTGACTGTTTATCTCCAACAAGAAAAGTGAAGCACCACAGTCTGTAGGTCCCTCAGTCTGCAGTTCAAAGATTGTATGCAAGAAATACAGAAATGTTAATTTAGGAACACTGCATATACCATTAGTGCGCAGAAACACACTGAAATTGGGAATACTTCTATCTGAGCCAAAGAATTAATCGTTTGAATCGTCCAACGCATGTTGCTCACAGCCATCAAAAAATTATACAGCCGGAAGAGGATACATGGAATTGCCTATGACAGAACTAAGGGAAACTCACTTTGTCCTTGCAGGGCCTCTGGCAGTTCTGTGCAGCACATACAGCATTCTCATCATCTGACTCTTCTGCTCCTGACCAGTCGTACTTAGAAGGAATATCTAGAACCTTCTTCTCTCTTTTTTTTTCTGTGCTCTCCTTTGCTAGTTCCATCTTTGGGACAACTGCCTTCTCTCGCTTCTTCTTTCGCTCCTCCTCTTTAGCTAGTTTCTTTGCCAGCTTGTTCAGCTCCTTTGTTTTATCTATGGTGAGTTTTAGTTTCTTCTTCTTGGGTTTTTCCAGTTTTTTCAGCTCTTTGGATTTTTGCTTCATTTCTCCAAAGAACTGCTCTGCTCTCTCCAGCTTTCGTTTCCGCTTCCTTTCAGAAGAGTCTCTCCCTCTCACTTTCAGTGGTTTCTCATCCATGCTGTCATCCTTCACAGAAAGAGTGGAAAGAGTTTGCCTTTATTTCAAATGCAAATTGCCATATACTGCAAACCTATGGCTGAGAGATGTACTTACCTCCACCATTATCCCAACATGGTACAAAGAAACCTGTCCAACAATACACTTATTCTATACAGAAATGGGCTCAACTTTATTTTCACCATTATTACCAAAAAACCAAATGTCCTAAATGGTATCAATTGTGTTGAAATACAATAAATTAAAAATGTCCACTGGAAAAAGTAAATCATCAGCAAGGGTAAAGAGGCAGAATAAGCAATAATTACAACTCCCTTCTCGCATTGCTTTTTAATTAAACTTGAGAAGACTCATCATTTGTTAGATGGTTCTGCTTATTTTTCATCTGAAGCCAGTCTTGCCTGTAATTATTTTTGAGAGAAAGCAATTGCTATTCTGGAGATTAAGAAAAAGCAATTGGTGAATTCTTAAATGCATCATCAACTCAAGCAAGGGAAAAAAGGAACATCCATTATTTGACGAGCTTCCAAACTGGCACATATTGTAAATATCCCAGCATCATTAACAACTCTTAAAAAGCAGATTCAGATCAGAAGTGACGCCTAAAATCAGCAAACTGTCACTGCAGGGAGCACCCACAGTGACAAGTCCTACTTACAGCTGAAAGACTCACATGGATAGCTCCTTTATATAAACAGGACCGACTCAATTTCAGTTAATTCAGCTATATACTTCAACTTCAGTAGCTACTTACAGATCAAGGGCATACTATAATGCAGTAAAGAGACCCTGCTTATTGTACATTACTTAACACAGCTACTCCACCCCAAAACAAAGCTTCTGAAGATTACTATACAAAGTGTTCTTATTTTGCATGGAAATAGACACAGGAAGGTATTCAATTCAAAATGAGTAGCTCTGGTCAAACAAATATTCCTAAGGGATAACCTGAAAATGTCATAACACATACCCTCTTACCTCCCTCCCCTGAAAAGAAAGCTATACTTGACTATCAATACAACAGTCTGGCATACTATTTATGAATTGCTATTTCCTGACATTGAAACTGCTCTTCAATCAATTCCATGCCAAACCCATTACATGAAAAGAACATTAAGCTTGTGAAGTACGTGGGTCAACACATGGTAAAACAGTACTTCTTTGGAAGCAGGGTCTGCTTTATACTACTGTTCTAACTGATAGCAATTTGACAACACTTTGACTTATCCATTATATATATATGCCACTCAGAAAATGAGACAACCAATCAGTATGCTCATCTAACCTCACTGTTCACAGCAGACAGCCCTCCATCTTATATTACTGTAGAAGCAGTCAAGAAAGAACTATCTTCAATATTATCTGTCAGTTCAGTAACCCAAAAAGCAATCACATACTCCATAACTACACAAGATCAAACGGACCCCTAACCTCAGCTGACAGATGGTAAAGATGGGTTCCAGTACAGCTCTTCAACACAAGAGCTTACCTCCTCTTCCACCACATATCCTTTACCCACTGCGCAAATGAGGCTGGTGATTTTGACTAGACCTCAGTAGATAAACCTGCCTCATTCACTGCCAGCAAAGTGATCAGTGCATCTTCACAGTATATCAAAAACACTTCTATGTCTGTGTTATTTTAAGGATAGGAAACTTGTTCTCTTCATTCCCAAACCACATTTTATTAAAGTGTTCTTTCCCCATTAACAAAGTTCAGCAACATACAAGTATCAAGTTATACAATTAAAACGTAGGCTTTCCATCTTCCTAAGTATTTCTTGTAATTCTTTTGCAGAGCAGTTCCAAGCATAATCAAGAATTCCTTCCCTAACCCTATATTCTCTAAAATAATGGAGCTGCCTAAAAAAAGTGTCAAACCCATGCTAAATTGTCAAAGACAACGCTACGGCTTTAGTGATCAAGAACTGAATTTTTTGGTCTCCTAGTTATTTTCTGGAATCCAGTACTCCCTGGTTGAAATCCAAACATGTTCAGTAACTGAGCATTCAGCTACCCAACGATTATATTTAAAACAAAACACATGGTGTTTTTTTCCCAAAACCAAAATATTACTCCAAGTTCCATACCTCCATAACATGAAGGAACCTCTCCTCAGAAGGTGGATGAGTAGCCTGTAAAATCCGCCAGATGTGCTGAGTCTCATCCAGTGACACCTCCAGCAGATCTCCAACCATCATTAGATCTTCCAGCTGAGCTTTCGCTCCAGGTGACAGCTCCAACACAGGTGGCTCCAAACTGCGAGGTACCAGTGGACTCTTTCGAGGCTGCTTCCTTGGAGTGCTAGAACCTTTCAGATAGGAGAAAAGTCATCAAGTCAGGTAAGGATAAAAGGAAGAGATCAAAACTGCAAAAAAACCCATACTTTTTACAATAATCTAAGGAGGGAGACAATCCCAAGCAAAAAAAATTGATGCAGGTTTACATATAGAATCATAGAATGTTTAGGGTTGGAAAGGACCTTAACAGTCATCTAGTTCCAACCCCCCTGACATGGGCAGGGACACCTCACACTAAACCATGACAACCAAGGCTCTGTCCAACCCGGCCCTGAACACTGCCAGGGATGGAGCATTCACAGCTTCCCTGGGCAACCCATTCCAGTGCCTCACCAGCCTCATAGTAAAGAACTTCCTCCTTATATCCAATCTAAACTTCCCCTGTTGAAGTCTGAACCCATTACCCCTTGTCCTATCACTACAGTCTCTAATGAAGAGTCCATGCCCAGAATCCCTATAGCCCCCCTTCAGATATTGGAAGGCTGCTATGAGGTCTCCACACAGCCTTCTCTTCTCCAGGCTGAACAGCCCCAACTTTCTCAGCCTATCTTCATATGGGAGGCGCTCCAGTCCCCTGATCATCCTCAAGCCCAACTCTGGACTTGTTCCAACAGTTCCATGTCCTTTTTATGTTGAGAACACCAGAATTCACACAGTACTCCAAGTGAGGTCTCACGAGAGCAGAGTAGAGGGGCAGGATCACGTCCTTTGACCTGCTGGTCATGCTCCTTTTGATGCAGCCTAGTACACAGTTGGCTTTCTGAACACACAGAAGTATGTTCTTTTCTTTAGGCAAGTCATCTTTCCTATTTAAACTTCCCTACTTATGTCAGATGATTGGCACTGGATTCAAGACACCTGTGTTTGGCCTGAGCGGCAGCCTGAATGTCTCAAGGGTCTTTTCAGGAAACTAACTGAAATGTAACTTCACTTACCTTCCCATAGACAACATATCTTCTACAGCTCCTCACTGACCACCCATCTCAGCTCCCTGTTCCATTTTAACTCAATGCATACAAAATCAAATACCTTGAGAGCAGCTTTTAGAAGCAGATGAATATGCGTGTTCAGCACAGAACGAGGGAGCAGTCCACATGTGTGTCACCACTTCCTCTGATTTAATGGGGATTTCCTCATCACAAAACAAATTAGGCTCCAAGCTGCTAGAAGATTTTACACTGGCATTGTCCTGAAAAAGAAGCACAGAAAACATGCAACATCTGGATCCAGAAAACAGCTGCTTCAATACAAATTCTAATAGGACTGACAAGTCTACTGTTTCTAAATACTACTTTGAAGAACCCCACCAGACTCCAAGACCACGTGAAAAAGGCACAAGTTACATCCCTCTACTTAATTAGTGAATGAACACAGGAACTACGGAGATAGGTCAGTAGATTTAGTTTGTGTTTGGGATTTCCATGGCATTCTTGAACCAGTTTAAGATAGGACAGAACACTGAAAGCTAAGAGGGCTGTAATACTTGAGACTGCTGTATTTCAATGAACAGAATAATGACAGCACTGGCTTATGTTCAGCTAAATACATTGTGAAAGATGCTCAAAGGATTGTGTAGGACTGATGCTTCACTTACATCACAATCTGAAATGGGATGCATGCCTTCAGGTGCAGCTGGATCTATTAAGAGAAGATTCCTTATCTCTTAGTAGTGGGAGAAGCTTTGCTTGACTTCCCATTAGGCAAAGAATTAGGTTAATCTCCTCAACCAGCTGTCCATTTCCACAGCACTTTCCAAAACTTAGCTACCCCGTCATATTCATGATGAACCTGGCCAACAGGTTAAATATACTTAGCATGCTGTGTATGACTGAAATCTTTCAGGAAACAATAAAATCCAAGAGGCTGGCTTAAACGAAGAGAAAGGCTGTAGAGCAGTATTGACAATATTTACCTAAATATTTGCTCTGTGGGTCCCAAAATGGCCAACTCGGGAACAACTGTACCACTCAGACACTGCCATTTCATGACATAAAAAGGGAATTTAAGAATGGTAATCTCTCTCTGGCTTTCAGCTATATGCTTAAAAGGAACTGAAGTGCAAACTAATGATTTCAGTGCAGAACTACAAGTGGGAAATTCAGATTTAAACTGCCCAGATGAAAAGGTAGAAGAAGTGTATTCAGAAAGGGGATGCTATTTCTCCCTATGTAGGAGGAGTTATATCTCATATAATATCTTGTCCTGGATATTATATTACACTACATTAAAGAACGTTCAGGGCCAATAGGGAAAGTTAACAAAAAGATATCACCATTTGGTGGCCTATAGGCAACACAGGTGCAAAGGAACAAGAACAAATACATGAACCAAAAATTAAAGCAATTAAAGGTGAAGAAAATTTTCAGTAAATCTGACTAGTGAATCAGTCTGCTTGGAACAAAATAAACCAAGTCTAACTACTGCACTCAGAAGTATTTGCTGGCAAGGATCACATTATAATTAGAGGCAGCACAATCTAGTCAAACAGGCCTTTTCACATATGTTTTTGTAACCACTTGCACTTGAGATGTCAGAGACCATAGTCTTGATGTCACACTATATGCCATGGATTCTCAGGCATCCAAGGATTACTTCTACTGGGTCCACAAGAAGTAATAAGAGCTAATTCATACATGATGCAATGTGATCTATATATTTTTTTTTTTTTATATATGCATCACTCCACTGGAAAACATTTATAGATCATAAAATAGGAAAAAAAAAAAACCAACAAAACCACAAACAAACAAAAAACCACCCCCCCCCCCAAAAAAAACCAACCCTGCAAGCCAACAGTGTAAAAATAATTGAAACTCTGAGCAACTTTGCTTTTCCTAGTTTAGATGGGAAGAATCTGATTGCCTGAAAGAGAGTCTTCTATTCCAATCATGTTAATTGACTTAGCAAAAGGCATTTCTGGTCTCCATCACCTTTCCTATTGACAGATTTCTATTTTTAGGTTTTCTACTTACATATAGTGATGGACATCCAAACCAAAAGGGTTAAGTAACAGGTTTTGAAATCATAACAACAATCATTAAACAAACAAAATTATACCCCTGCAAAACCCTCAGATCCTGACAACCATGTGCCATCTTTATTGACATATGCTTTATCACAGCCTCAGAAAATGCCACATCTTTCAGAAATGCCTTATTATGATTCCTCATGCAAAGAAGTTTGGAAATTAATTTTTACACATAAAAATAAATTCAAAGCTGTAGTGTTCAACTGCAATGTATTCTGGTTGCCATTTCACATGGGGCTGTAAGACAAATGTGTGTATTGCATAAAGCTGCTTAGAATCAAAATACTAAATAGAAGACTGAGGCAAATCATATCTGGAAAATCTGCTGTCCCTTTATGAACCATAAAAATCTGCCTTAGGAGAAATTACATGACCACACTGTGTTTCACATTTGCAACTTTTAAGGTAGATATGACACTATTGCCAAAAAGAAAACACTGCACAAGAATGCACAGTGGTATTGCTCTTGTCTCTGCATATACGTAAAAGACATTTCAGAAGCTCTGAAGTGAAATACATCACATTGAAAACATGCGGCTATCTCTACAAGTGCCTTTTCTCATGACAGTTCTTCTCTACTTGAAGTACTTTAAAAATTTAACTGCAGTTACAGTTTCTAACTGAATCCAGACACTGAGTTCACAACATGACCGAAGCACTTTGTCCTCAGTATTTCCACACATCCAGAATTGAAGATAGCTACCTCCTTTATATGAGGATTGAATGGAGAGGTATGAAAATGCGAAAGAAGCTCTGGCATTAGCCAACTTCTTATAGGGCATGTACTATTCAAAGACTAATTTTTTGCTGTAGTGAAAACTGTTGAAGAGTTCTCCATATAGACACTTACACACATTATCTCTGAATGAAGCATAAAGACTGTGTTCATCCTCTATGGTATTATAAATATAAATTCCTTGAGAAATGCATCTTTTTTTCTTAGCGCTAAAAAAATACCTTCTGAAACTCTATCAGGACATTTGAATATTTTAAATGAAAACATTACAGAACTCTCCAATAGTCCAGATCTGATACATTAAGATAAAATCAAGAACTACCTCTTCTGCAGTGTAAGACAGGGCAGAATGCACAGTGATAGTTTCAGATACAAAATGCATTCTGAAATAAAATGAATGAATGAAAAACAGGCTTTTGGAATTCATTCCATACACACAAGCCACATTGAATTACTTACCTTTATGTCATAGCCATACGTCTCCCTGATGTCTTCATCAGAGTCTGTCTCTTCATCATCATAATCCAAAGTCTGACGTGGAGATGAGGACACACTCCCTACCACTCTGTTAAAAGCTGATTGCTGGAAACTAGTCAAGTGTCCCTAAAAAGTAAAATGGAATATGGGAATGAAGCAACACAATTTCCAGAAAAATCTCCAAAAATTCTAAGCAGTTACTCACAAAGAAACCACTGTTTCTTTTGGCCTGAGGGTAACTGCCTTGACATAGTCACAGAAAAGCCTAGTTACAGCAAGGTGTAAGGATAGGGAAATACTCAGGGAAAAGTTCTATTTTATTTCCATGTTTTTGAATAATAGTGACTAGAAAGACCTAGATACTGCTGTTCAGTGCTACCAAATTATAGCCTGTGTACCTCTTCACCATAGCATAATCTGACCTTAATCTCAAGATAAAGAGGTCAGCTGTAGAAGTACCAGTGTTTGCCTTTGGTCCTCACTGATATTCACTAGCAAGACATCAAATGCCCTAAAATGACAATCCATGAGAAATTATAAATGTTGAGACCTCTGATTCTGTCAAGAGGGAAATAGAATTCAGACAAAAATAAGGCTTTACACACCTTCAGGCCCTCAGCCAGCTGTTTTATCTGAACCCATGTTTCTTACAAGCACCTTCAGCAGTTGCTACTGACAATGAATACAAAGCAACAGACCTGTTCCTGGAGCAGCAAGCAACTGATGGAAGCCAGCCATGGCCTGAGACAGAGGAGCACTGAACTGAGTAATTTTGTTGTCTCTTTCTCAACTTTTAATTGCCCTTCCATCTATCCCAAGCTTCTCCAAGAAATGCAAGGCATTTTGACACACTGAAGAAGGACAAGTACAGTAAAGAACAAAATAACCTCATCCCTACCTGCAGGTCTGGGTTAGCTGCTGCTTTTTGTAGCTCTGCACTGATTATCTTCTCTGTTTTCTCCCGTGCTGCCTGCTCCACCATTCGCTGGCTGAGCACAGAAAGCTTAGCCAAAGCAGAGGACAACTCGTCAGTGGCCAAAGCCTGCCGTGCTCGATCCTGCCAACTCATGGCACGTTCTGTCAAGCACTGCAATGCTTCCCCTTCTGGCAGCCGTACAGGCAGCTTCTGCAGGGACACCAGCAAAGACAGTATTGTCTCAAGCCGTGGCCTTCGAGAACGCATGCAGAGTGGACACAGAAACTTCACTTCTTTGGCCTGCCAACTAGAGCCCTTCTTCTGAGAACTTGTTTTGGGAAGGGGCACGCAGCCACTGTGAAACCAGTCTTTGCACAGCTCACACTGTAGCATGAATCCACTAGCTGTTTTGCGGCAGATGCAGAACTTGACTTCTTCGATTCGATCTACCATAGTCATCTTGGCCAGGTTAGCTGCCCTGAGAGCATGCATGGCTTCAATCTCCTTTTGCTCCCGCTCCTTGAATATAGCCACCTAACCAGCAAAGATAAAAACAGTTCATGACCCTCACAGGTAAGAAAGATTACATTTTATTAGCAACATGAGGGAAAAAAACTCAACAAAAAATATTAAGAGTTCTTCCTGGTTAAACTAGCCCAAAATCTGGGAATTGTGTGATCTAATGAAAACATTAGCTGAAATACCTCCTCCTCAATTACTCATTACTCCTCTGAGTTCTTCTGCTCACACAATGAAGGTGAGAATTGTTTCAGTTTTGAGTCAGCACCAGGAGCATCTGAGTGACCACATACTTCCTGAAGCAATTTGAATTTCCTCAACCTTTCCCTTCAAGTAACACCTTTGTATGCTTTGTCATAGTTATGGTTTAAGACCAGCCAGTAACTCAGCACCATGCAGCCACCATTCGCTCACCAGAACCTGAGCCCAGGCCCCAAAGCCATTAAATACTAAAACTGCAAATACTGGCTGCAAGTAAGGTGTGACATACAGAAACCGTGAGACCAAGCACAACAACTCTATTAATCCAAAACAATGAGTGTTTATAACAAATTTGTTTTGACACACTCTGATCAGCTCTGTTATCTTAACCCTTCTGACCCCACGGCTGGGCTTAAACCACAACAAGTAAGTTAAAATAGACTATGTGTAAGTCACATTAATGAGCCTGTCTATATTTTCTTTGTTCCTGGAGAAAGGACAGCAAATTCTTCTGATAAGCTGCATCAACATCTTCCCGACAAGGAGGTATCAAATATAACATTCCCCTCCAGCCTAGTTTCTATGACCAATCACTTACAAGCTGCCCTTGAAACTGACATAATAAAATGTGTTTTGGTACTGTTTAAGGTAAAGCAGCGCCTCATTCCACATTATTTTAATGGAGTTTCAATAAGTGTCAATCTTAGAAGAGCAGCCACAGTTATTGACCCAAGCATTTAAGCCTTACACATAACCAAATACAAATTAAATACCAGCACTTATACTCTGAACTGTGCTTCCCGCTATTTTTACTGCAATTAAAGAATATAGTTCAACTTGTGTCAAACATCATGAGATACTTCTTTCAGTGAAATTCATTTATCAGTTCTTCCATATGACATCTACATGGATCAGAGACAAGTTAACCCCACATATCAGAAGACACTATCTTTCATTGTTCCTTACCACAGCTGCAGTGTCCCTGGCCTCCTCCAGCCCATCTTCCAGTTCGCTTAGGGATTCCAAGTCAAGATCTTTCTCCTTTTCCTTCTCCAACTCCTTTGCCCTCTTCCGCCTGTTTTTACTGCTTCCATAAACACCAATATCAGTCCGAGGGCTCAGAACCTGTAAGCAAGAAGAAAACTTACACTGTCAGAGCCAAGGATGCCAAGAACAAAAAGTTCTCATCTATAATGTTACGATGTTCAAGGCCAGGTTGGACAGAGCCTTGGGTGGCATGTTTTAGTGAGAGGTGTTCCTGCCCATGGCAGGGGAGTTGGAACTAGATGATCTTAAGGTCCTTTCCAACCCTAACTACTCTATGATTCTATGATGCCAGGGACATGTGAGAACATCTGATAAAGAAATTACAACAGTATCAGAGGACAAAAAATACTCAGCAATCTAACACCTTTGATATCTGTCAATGCTAGGAAGAAGATGTAAGTATTTAATACGTATGGACAGTGATGTGGCAGGTCAACTTGAAAGCACTGAAATTACAAAATCTGTTCAGATCAAGCTACCATATAGATAACTGAAATACTGCATGGAATTAGATATCAGTAGATTAACATTCACTTTAAGCACCTTCCTCAATTGCAAGTCTTAAAGATCTGCCATGATTTCATATATACAAATTTGGTGGCCAAAACAAAATTTAAGATTATGCTATACTCCTTTTAATATCAAAATATGAAAGGCTGCAAAGCACTTCTATGGGTAAGAATTACATTTTAAAGTCACCTTGATTAGCTGGAAATCATACTTAGATATAAAGTCCAGCAAACTGAATTCAGCAGAGGAAAGTGCAAATTGATACAAGTGAGACAACAGTCAAATGGAAACCAGAACATATTAAGTAAGTAGTTAGGCAAAAAAATAAATACTAAGATAGAAATTTGGACCTGGAGTTCTAGAGTTCATAAACTGAACAGAAATCAGTGTGATGTCACAGCAAGGGCAGATCCCATTGGAAAACATTAAACAGCAGTATCCCCTTGGAGACAAGATGTAATTATTGCACTTCACATGGCACTAGGGAAACCGTAGCGAGAGGATTCTGCCTGGTTTTGGACACCACACTAAAAGTGAAGACAAACTACAAAGAATAGCAACAAGATAAAAGAGTATGAAAAATACAGCCTGCAAGAAAGCACTGAAAGAACTGGAAAACTTCAACTGTTTTCTGTCAAAAAGGGAAGCCTGTCAAGTAGATACAATAAATATTCAAACACATGAATGATTTTTATTAGAACAAAGACAGTGAATACATTCACTGAAGTTAAATAAACAGTGGCTGGCTTAATTTTTCTTATAGTTGAACAGCTTATATCTAATCTATTTTCTTAGAATTTAAGCAGTTAAACAAGTTTAAACATTCATCAATTAAAGACAGCTTCTATGTCCATTTCAGGCTTACATTTCTACAATTCCACAAGAAGATAAATTCTTTTTGTTACCTCCCAAAAAAGGAGAGTTTTAATCTGTTTCTTCAAAAGTAACAGCTGAGGTTGTCTACACAGAAAACAAAACTAGCCAAACACAGACTTCTTGACTTTTCCATTCTTTTCACCTGAGAACAGCTGAAGTTTCTTACTGCACTTAGTGTCAACAGGAGCTGTAACCTACTTTAATTGAACAAGCTGTTCCCTCCAGACTACAGAGGGCCCTCAAGACCAGTCTCTAAAGGCTGACACATAAGCATCTGTTGCTCACCTGTAACAGACTGTAGCTTGAGTTCTTCTTCAGGAAGGTCCTTCCTGTGCGCTCTCTCCAGGCACGTGCTGCAGCTACCTGTGACTCCAGCTGTGGCAGGGCATCAAGACGCACTGGTATTGGGCGGCCTTTGGCAGACAAGCTCTCCAGTTGCTCCAGGTAGGCATAGTTGCTCCCATTCTGGGGTAAAAGAAATTTTTCTAAGCCAGTGATTCCACCATTATATCAGTGGCCAGCTTAATTTCAAGCCATACGCTATTCTGTAACTGAGTAAAATAAAGTTCTGTAGGAAAGTAAAGGGAAGGAGGGCAACATTTCAATCTTACTGATCTTTAAAAAAAAAACCTCTCTCAGAGGTTTTATTTTTAGTCATTCTGACATGGCTAGCCGGCTTAGGGAGTATGACAACATTCCATTTCTATTGTCTTAAATGCTGTCTGCTTAACAGCAAGCTACTATATCCAAGAGTTCTACAGAGGCTGATGTGACATCAATTGGGATTCTCACTTCAGTTCCCAACAAATAACTGATGTAAAAATAGCAGCTGCAGTCCACACATCAATGTCTAGAAATATCACAGAAGCCATGTCCTTTCTGGATCAAGCTCTGTCGGTAGACCAGTAGAAGAGGAGGCTACTTAACAATAGCGTAACTTCATCTATTCCAGATTGAAAATTTTGACCATCAGTGCCATTAAATCTTACACACCATTTTGGGGAGAATAAACAAACAAACTTCCACAGCCACCTATAAAACGTAACACCTGTGAGCATAACATTTGCTGCTGCAGCTAAGTGTTTACAGTGACAGCGTGCAGAAGAGTTTCAATACCAAAGACCATTTGGAAGTTACATCTGTATCATAATGAATTTGCTAGCTTTTACGTTCCCCATGAAATGCATAAAAGGAAGAAAAATAGAAATTGGACAAACAGTGGGGAAACAGCAGCACAAAAAGAAATTCAAGCACATGAGCTATGGTAAGCACATATTAACGACTATAGCAAGGATTCCCTTCAGGTCACCTTTGTGGGTAGAGGTGCTAGAATAAAGAATATGTCTAAATAAAAGGATGCAAGCAGAAGATTCCAGACCCTGCTGTAACTCCTACCTGAATGGCCTCCACTTTGGCTGTCCAGTCTCTAGCCCGCTGCAGGGCTTCTTTCAGTGCCAGCACATTAGGCAGGTAAGCAGGGATGTTCCTTGCTTCATTCACGATGCCCTCCAGAGCCATCATACTTTGGCGTGGCCTAGAGTGAGAAAAACTCAATTCCAGCCTTCTCTCAAAATGACAAATAACTACAGCCATAAATGTGACAGGCTGGTGATGCAACTTCATCACTACACTGTAGTGTAAGACACCATGGCTCTACTCTTGGAGGGTGCTATTGGCTACCAAAGAATAGGAAAGGTGAGAAAAGCTGATGGACTCAAACTGTAACATTGAGGAAGCTGTATTGTGTAGCATACTCAGTGCTTTCTGTCAAGGGGGATGAATAGCAAAGACAGCAGCAACAATCACAGCCCCCTGCAGCATGACAGGCGACCAATCCTTCTGCAACTCATCAACAACCTCAAATCCAACTCCAAGCAATCAAACCGCTAGGAGGTAAAAAGCCCAGACACTACAACTTCAAAGCCCTGAGTTTTCACCACACTCCTCAAAAGAATCTGAGAATCCCAGAAGTGTGTGACCTATAAGAAGAAAATTTGTAAAGGAACACTCACCTGGCCTGCAGGCAGACCTTGGCCTTCTCCTCCCACCTCTCTGACACTGTAAGTAGCTCCTGCAGCTCAGCCATGGCTTTCTCTACAGCATGGTGTGGTGCCAAGCCCACACCCGAGTCAATCAGCTTCTTCATCACATCTAGGGTGACCCTCTGGGGGTCCAAGAGGGTGGATCTCACCTCATCCAGCCACCGTGCCTGCTGCAGTTCTTGCTTCAGCCTTGGCAGTTCAGGAAGTTCTACATAAAGGCCAGAGCCCATGTCAATCAACTCCTGCAGCTTGGAAGAGTCTGGGATCTCATCCATCATAGCTTCTTGAGCACGCTCATGAAACTCTTCCACATCATCAAGCAGATTCTGAAGTAACATACAGTACAAATCAATTAGGAAAAAAATGCCCACAGAATCAAAGGGGAAAGTTGACTGAGGGATCAGTCAGCTGTGAATTCATATGTGATCACCACATAATCAGTCAGAGCTTCTATACGCAATGCCAGCCCATTGTCACAAGCCATCAAGTCTGACATATTAAGTAACAGACCATCCAAACTCATTCAGTAGCCTAATGTTTCATTCACTGGGCATATTAATTGCATCAAAGTCTGTACCTAAGATAGTACAACTGCAACCGACTGCAGCTCCCAACAAAACAGAACATAAAGCACTGCGAGGTCAACATAAATTTTAAAACAGTGGGGGAAAACAGATATTCCTTTCAACCTGGTGTCAGAGGCATTACAGTAATGATGGTAATGCAGAAAGAACAAAACATGCTGAGGAGAAAGAACAAGCCAGAGTTGCATAAGGACATGAATATCAGAAGATCATTAGAATAATGACGGTCAAATTTGAAATTACTTCTTCCTAAAGCAGGCCCAACAGTTTAACGCATTACAGTTTACTGTACAGAGGAAAGAAATGGGAATGCAAAATCCTCTAATGAAAGGAGAGTGTTTCACAGAAATCCAGCTGCACTGCTGCAGTTGTTCTTATCCTCATGTTTTGGCACTGCAATGAAAAAAAATCAAAGATGGCAAACAGACAAAAAAGAATCTGCAGGAGATTCATTCAAGGACATTCAACCATTTTACTCATTTGATTCACCCCTGAGTCCTACAAAAAGACAGGTATTTCTGATAGCAAGTCAACGGCACAGTGAGGAGCAAAAACTGCATTTCCTAACCCTTAGCTTACTGCCTTTTTTGTCTGATGCTGCTTTCCACAACTGCCTGGAAACCAGAAGGCATTTACAAAAAAAGAACAAGATCCACATTATAAAGATCTTGATTTAGGGAACATATGCTGAATGCTTCATAGTGACAACAGTGAATTATTACAGTTTAATAATTATAATGCCTTTTGTGTTAGAAAATACTCATGATCCAACATGACAATTATTTTACAATTCATTATGATGGATAATTGCATTCAAATGCCATGTGGAAAGTTAGCAAGTGCTTAGCATAAATGATCATTATCTAAATTCATTCAGGAACTAAGAGTCTATGGTTTGTAACCAGTAAAATGGTAATATTAATTTTATTGGCTACTGATTACGTTGAAGCTTCAAGAACACACACATGCACAGAGTAGTTGACACAGATCCAGTTTCTTAAGGCTGATGGAAGGGGGAAGAAAGACTTGTTGGGAGAAACCATTTAGACAAAAATACAAATAAAACTATTAAGAGTTTATTGTATGCCCACAGCTCTGTCATCTGCAAGTTACGTCTTAATTAGAAGCAGGTTTTAAATACATTAGAAACAAAAAACCTCCTTTGAGAACAATCTTATAGGTGTATTAATAATTTATGATAAAATTTCATGAATAATTATTAGTAAATATTCCTGGTTTGTATGTGGAAAGAAGTGTATTAAACCATCCTACCATATGAGGATGATAATATATTTTCCACTATATTAGCTGCTGGGAAACATAATAAAGAACATCTCTGAAGGACAAAGATCAGTGTCAACAGGCCCCAAAAAAATATGCATCCTGGAGTCCTATACTTTTCTGAAGATACTTGTTTTCAGCAACAGCATATCAATATAAAGAAAGTCCCAAATAAAGTTTATCCATGATAGCGACACTGAACTACCATGGAAAAGCTAATACAGAATTCATGAATGAAGAAGGATGTAACTAACGCTAATAAATATGGAAAAGATGTCTTCCCAAACAAGACTTACTTTTAAACTATGTTTGTTCATGTAATGGGTAGCTGCACATATGTTAATATTTAGAATTTTAGGCTCTCAATCTAGCACTATTAAACATTTTTCTTAAATCTGTATCAACAGAACATGTGCATTAATAAATGGTTAATGCATACATCTCAA
Organism: Myiopsitta monachus; assembly: GCA_017639245.1. Lineage (NCBI taxonomy): Eukaryota > Metazoa > Chordata > Aves > Psittaciformes > Psittacidae > Myiopsitta > Myiopsitta monachus. The sequence goes on from CM029920.1 coordinate 76,872,293, forward strand.
GAGCCATTTCTCAAGGCGAAAAATCTTTAAGGATATTTCTTGAAGGAGTTTTCTAGAAGTTGGTAAGCAGGTGAAACACCATTTAACATTTCATCACCAGTAACACAAACAAATTAAGACTGCTGCTAAAAACACTTGCTATGATACAGACTGCCAGAGTGACAAATGATAATAGCAGTCAGAGGAATCAGTTTGATCTGGATAACTTTATTAGTCTAGGTCTAGATTCATTCAAAGACAGGTGCAAAGATATACAGGAAGGATAAGAAATGCAGGCTGTGCATACAGATTAAGAGGGCTGTAACTTGGAAATTAAGGCTAAGAAGTATTTACAGAACAATTGCCAACATGGCATTGCTTTCCCTCTCCCCTAAAGAAACACACCAATATAATTTTCAGAAAAAAACCCAAACATATACTGAAAATTCCACCACTACAGATAGCATCAATGATGCTGGAATAACAGTAACTGGTTCAGAGAGATAAAACTGGGCCACCTGTACAGCCCCAGGCAGGGAGGATGGATCTTTTATCTTGCTTTAGCTACAGCAAGACCACCACATCTGACAAATGCCCACTGCAACAGGCACCTTGAAAAGCATATGCATAGTCATATAGTAGTTTATTTGCCTAAAGCTGACCACCATGAGCAATATCCCACGCTGTCCTATACTGCTACACAAGAGCTAAGGTATTCTTCCAGAATGGCAACGGATGCCAGATGGAATACCTTACAGAGAATCTCACAGACATCTATGCTTAGGTTACCAAATTGTGTCCTACACATTAAGCTACTATGGCTACACTAGCATAAATGTCCAAATGTCATTGCTGCCCACTTAAAGATATGCTTGCAAATGAGCACAAAATATATATTACCACTCCATTATGGATATGATAATGGGCAACATGTCATCAGTAAAACTTCAATGACAACAGCAACATTACCCAGTAAAGCAGGAAAACACTGAGCTAGATTTATCCAGTGTCTTTTACTTCCTGTCTTGAGGCTACAGACATTATTGCAAAGCAGCTATTTGCTTTATATTAGAAGCTGGAAATAAAACACCCCATTCAACCCATCTCTGCCAGTGCAGGACTGATCCTTGAAGAAGGCTTTCATCCTTTACACCAGGTGATATTATGTTTCAAACAAACAAAACAAAAAAACCCATACCACAAAACCAGAAACAAATAGAAAGCATGACATTACCTGAGAAGCAGATGCAAACTTACCTTTACTTGTCGGGCCTGGCTAATAACACAGGGCAAGCTAAACAACTGCTGCACGAATGCTTTAAGCTCCTCCATGGTTAGCTTGGTCCTTGTCCTTCCACTATCTTGGCTCTGTCGGCTGTATGAAAAAACGTAATTAAACAACATTAGGTGAAGGAAAGATGATGATCCCTGAATTTACTCCCAGTGACAGAAAGCTATCAGATTCCTGAGATGCTAAAGAAAAAAATAAGCTTGTATCACTTCAGAACTCAAAAAGCCCCAAACTCCACAAGAAACCCAAAATCTTGAAAACTAATTTTAATATATGACTCTACACATCTTCAAGAGAATCTACCCTGCTCTTCCAAGGCAGGATTGTCTAGATGACTTTCAAATGGAGCTTGTTCCAAATAGGCAAGAGAACACAGTCCCAAAAAGCCTTCTTTAGGTAGCTCAAGAAGTTGACTGCCATGGCAGGCACTGACAGGAAGTCTGAGGTATGTAACAGCAGAAAGCTCTGAAAAGAAGTCTTATTTTCTAGATTTTACTCTCTTGTAGCCAGCAAACTGCTGAAACTGGCCTTGCAACAGAAGACCGCTATTAAGTGGGACATGTTCTGCAAAGACACATCCATTAAATATCAAGAGGCAAGTATAACAAGTCCACTGAATGCAGTAAGACTTAAAAGCGACATGCAACACAAACTAAACACTTGGCAGGCATAACGACTTCACAAACAGGCCAGATTTTAAACACTGAAGAGTTGCTGCCTGCTAATGAACCTACATTTTATTACTATAGAAACATAAAGAAAAAAAAAAAAAAAGATCTTCCAACCTATGGACTTAAACATAACTGTAAAAGTAACATTTTAGATTAATAATCAAACATAATTACATTCTGTCAAAAACTTGGGGAGGGGAAGAATACTGGGGACTTTGACTTGCTATAACAGTGAGAAAGAGTGGTGGCTGCACGGGACCTGCAGGAGGCCACCCTCTCTGAAACGTGGCAGGGTCATTCTGCCTAGTCCAAGCATACACTGCCACCAGAGAGGATGGTACAGCACACTGCAGGAGATGCTGCACAAAGAGATACAAGTATTCCTGCCTATGGAAACTCACAACTTCCAACAGCAGGGAGAGAGACAGAGGACTGGAATATTGAACACATCCACAGCTACACATTACCTATTTTTCAAGTTTATATATAATCAGATGCATAAGGGATAGATTTTCTTTTGCTACATTTGACCATGAGTTTATTGCTGCTTTAGTCTCTGCCAAATTGTTCTGTTTGAACACTCATTTTTAATTTGCCTTTTGAACAGCTTTATCCTTTGTGTAAATGTGATCCTTCTCTATGTATTAAACATGAACATAAACATAAAAGAAGCAGCTGAACATGACCTCTATATTTAAATTCCCTAACACTGTTCATCAAAGTGGCTTCAAAAATCTCTCAAACCTCAATTTTGTAACATACTGCTGCTATTTAGCATACAACAGCCCTCAGATACACATCCGAGTCCTTTTCTTTTTCCCCATGGAATTCTTTCAGCTTTAGATCAGACACACCACTGAAAGCTGTCAAATCTTTCTACCCTTTGTGTTTCTTGGGACAGTGCAGGAAATTCAGCAAATAATTAACTGAAGGCAAGTCCTTTGAGAGAAGGCTGACACACTTCAACAGCAGCAGGAGGAGGAAGCAGTAACAGTCCAGGAACACCTGGGAGCTACCAAAATAATTAAACTTCACTAAGAACAGGGCAATGCAACCCCTGCAGCATTGCTTTCCTCACCCAGACCAGAGTTCTAAGTGATCTCTGTGGTAGTGGGACCCGACAAGCAATAAAAGCCAAACAGGAGAGCCTTCCTTGCCCTTCATATACAGCAAAAATGCTTCTCTATTTCATAACAGCTTTCCAATTTCATCAGGTGTTATACTTCCATCTGTGATGTAACCAACATTTCAGTGTTCATATTCAAGGAATTGTAAGATATGTCCTGTGCAGTAAAGGTGTGTATTATAATTAACAAAGTATTTACTTTTTACTCCCTTCCTGGAAAAGTCTTAAGTAATACACAAGAGCTACACATGCAAAAAACCCCAACCTAACTGCAAAGCTGAATCTTACAGTCAGAAGAAATGCAAGAAGTAAGTTTACCACGCAACTGCTGGCACAAAAGTTACAATCACCTGATCAAATGAATCTACGGGCCTTTTAATCCCTGCATGGAATTCATACGAGAGAAGGAAGAACACACTACTGAAGGCTCATGAGAGCAGAGCAAGGGGACACATCCAGCAGGTTGCTGAGGTGGGGACAGTGACACTGAGGCAGTCACAGGCAAGGCTGGAAACAGAACTGAGTCTAAACTGCCACAAGTCACTGAGGCAAGCCACTACTTCTCAGCCACACATCACTGCTTCCCATGGTCCTTCCCAAGAAGAAGACTGGCTCAAACTATGGACTGTTTCTGCTCTCTGCACTGTTCTGCTCCCCAAGATCCTTTTGTTTCAGTCAATGCTGGCAAGATACATTTCCTTTGCATCTTCCAGTAAATCCACCATCATTACAACACATACTGCAACTTCAGAATGGCTGGTAAAATTGCAAGTATCCTTTCAGAAATGATGTACCAGAAGATAAAACCATGCTGGCCCCAACCACCATAATCGGTACTTCATTCTTTTCAAACATTTTACTTTGTAGTCCAGTGTTTTAATGGATTTGCTTTCCATTCCTTTAAGCTATGTTCTTAGCCCCGCTACCTAAACCGCAAAACACTCACAAGTAGTGATAGAGCAATGGGGAATGGCTTTAAAGTGACAGAGGGTAGATTTAGATTAAGTATTAGGATGAAGTTCTTTACTGTGAGGCGCTGGCACAGGTTGCCCAGAGAAACTGTGGCTGCCCCATCCCTGGCAGTGTTCAAGGCCAGGCTGGATGGGCCTTGGAGCAACCTGGTCTAGTGCGAGGTGTCCCTGTCATGGCAGGGGGTCTGGAACTAAATTATCTTTCAGGTCCTTGCCAACCCTAAACATTCTATGATTCAATGTCAAGACCCACTGTCATCATGTTTTTCCCTCTAGTTGTCTTTCCCTACAGCTCTCCCACAGATCCAGAGAAATACCTGATGAGTGATCAGACACAAAGCTACACCAAAAGACTTCACATTTCAGTACATGAGTCAGCTGAAAACAGTAGGTTCTAACACATTTCAAACAAGTCCAATTTTTGGCCCTTTGTGTCACTGTATCTGTCTCCCCTACCTCTGAATAAGTCACAGCACTAAGGACAGGAAACGCTGAAAGAAGTTAGAAGGCAGTGAGATCTCAGGATTCTTACACTTCCAGGGCCAAACAAGTAGCAAAAAAGAGAGATAGGAACTGTTGAAAAAATGCCTGTCCTACCTGTGTTTTTGCTTTTTGCTCAGAAGCAGCTGTGCTACTGAAGCACAGGTCTCTGCTTCTTTCACAGCATCTCTGAGCCTGCGGAAAAGATCATTCTCTGGATATTTCCTGTCTTCAGCATCCTCCAACATTACTCTCAGCTCAATCACATCTGTAATAACAGCATATAATTTGTACGTAAAAACAAAAAATACTTCAGACTGCTTCATATGCCTTCAATCAAGGTTGCAAAGGCTAGTTCAATCTTAAATGCAGGATGATGAGTTGCACTACACTCAGATTAGCTCATTTCTTTTTTCCCACTAAACAATACACAGTGTTTCATTAAATGAGAATGCAAAACAAATGTAGGAGTTTCAGGACATCCTACTACGAATTACAGAAGTCTGACCTTTCTTGTGGTTGAGATTGGCAGACAGAGCCTCTGTAACTCTACTGACCCATGTGTCATAAGACTGTGCTCTAACTTTCACTCCATAGAGTAGAGAAGGAAGGTCTTCTAGTGGGTACCGGTACCTGGAGATACAGAAAGAAAATACAAAAAGAGTATTAATGGCCCACTACAAAAAAAAAAAAAAAAAAGCAGAGGAAAAAAAAAATATCCTGTGTACCTTAGACACTTCTGCTGCATGGGACATGGACATAAATCAGACGGATGGTATAAGCACACCAGACGCTCAGGATTACAGGAACATGTAAGAGCTGACAAGAAGCACGTGGTTCTGCAAGCTGTGCACTGACGCTCATCATCTGGAACCAGCTCAAACACCTCTTCTTCAGACATCAATACTCCCTTAAAAAAAAATACAAAAAAAATAGGACACTTGCTAAAATTCTCTAATCAAGGCCAGGGGGGTGGGAGGGAGAAGCAAAAGTTCTTTTGCAAGCAGAGTAAGAGTTGTCCTTTATTACTCACCATCTGTACAACAGACTCTCTTAATCGTGTCTCTTCCTCTATCATCAGAGTCATCTCCTTGCAAACCATGGCAGCCAGCCCAACATCCAAGCACTCTGGATCTGCAGCCATCTTGAAGATCAGTTCTTCATGGGAGAAAACACAGTGACGTCCCAGTCTTCGGTAATGACTCACACACTGACGTCCAATGGGAAGCTACAGAAAAAAATTACGTCTGTCATTCTGGGAAAAGAAGCTAAGAGATGATCTCTCGGCTTCCATTTTCCTTCCTTTGACAAATCCTGGGAAAGACTGAGACTCAGAGAGTTTATCTTATGGGACAGACCCAATTATAACCACCTTAAATCATGTCACAGATGAGGACAAAGAGGATATCTGTACTGTGGGTGCATCTGACAACCTAGTGTACCCAACTTTCAGACACAAGTTTAGGAGTCGTCCTAAGCAATTTTTACTTTCAGTAGAAAGAAACTGTCATCAAAAAGAAGTCATCTGTTCTATGTTAAGGTGAATGCACTGTGCTCCAGATTATTACTGTGCTTGGACACAGACATTTAATGTAAGATGACTAGAGTTAACCAAAATTGGTATCACTGATTTTGTGTCTTTTAAAGCAAAAGAACACTGACACACTGTCAATCTTGCAGACAATTTTTCTGACAAATGAATATAATTCTGATTAAAGATTAAAATTCTTACATGAAGGTAACAAAAAAGAAGGTAGAGATGCATAAACTACAGATGAGATTATAATTTCCAACTGTAAACCCTGGAGAGTGATAGAACACACTTTTGACCACTTACTGAAGAATCCACACAAGCCATGCTGTGGTTTAAACATGGATATTAGAATAAGCACATGATTAGAAGGTGCAATGAGCTGACACAAAGAAGCAAAAAATATGCCTACGCCAACATTCAAATGACAACAGCTGTTCACGACAGTACATTAATCTGTATGAAATTCAGAAAGAGGCTATCACAAATACTAGCTGAAGGTACTGCAAATGTCACTTTTTCATTAGACCAATACTTAAAAAGGAAGACCATATATAAAACTTTCAGTTTGAAATTGCTTAAAATTATGTGCTCATCAAATTATTTTGTGTAACAGAAACTCACATCAGTTGTTAACTGTTATACCAGGAACTATAAATATAAAACATACTATGTGACTTAAAAGACTACTCTTCAGGTAATTAATTCTTCCTTGCTAAGGTCACCTAGCATGACATGGCAAACACATACAAACAGAACAGACCCAGTCAGCAGTGCAGAAGTTCACAGCTTCAGCAAAGTTATATCCCTGGTTAAATCCAGAGTGATAGGCACGAGGAAAGGTCACGACAAACTCGCCAGCGCACTGATTGGTCCTGTATACCTAATGCAAGTGAGAATAAAGGGGGAAAAAAAAAACCAGGAAAAAAAGTATGAAACTTGCAACAGAGTAAATGACACATAATTACAAGATATTTTAACTATCACTTCTATAGAAATCACATACAGTGTAACTACCCCAGCAGTGGTGAGGATTGGTTCCATCTTCTTAAAGTGAATCCTTAATAGACTTACTCAAGGAAGCTGAATATATACGCCAACAGTTAAAAATTCTCTTTATGAATCCCAAAAAGGATGTCTCTCTATCATCATTTTACCCATTGTACCACAAAGCGCAAAAGTTTCTGGAAACAGTGGAAAAGCTTCTGGAAACAGTTTATGGTTTGTTTTCTTGGGGTATTTGCCAGGGAAGAAATTTATATTAAGACAAAAGGAAATGACAGTGACTGCTGCTTAAAGTCTGCAGTCAATTATGTTTGGTCAAAAAAGCATTTTGTAATGCTGAGATTTCTTCTGAACATAAGACAAGTATTTTAACATCAAAAGATGAAAAGCGCTTTACAGACAAACCTGCTGCTATGGCAGGCTGGGGCTTTTTAATTAAAAAATAAATGTAACACAATTTACACTTGTTCTATATGATATTTTATATAAAAAGCTTGACAGCCACTTCTGATTTAAGGTAACTTAAATTTTATGGTAAGTCTAGGGAAGATGCTAGCAAACAGTTTTTAAAAACCACCACGGAACTAATGAACTGAACATGTTAATGTCCACCATAAAAATTCTTCAATTATGCTAAACCACTGCTACACTAACCTGGAATGGGATGAAAAACAGAGCACACAGAAGTATTTATGTAAAAAATGCTCATGTGCTACTCACTGGTACACCATGTTCCATCAGCACATTGGGGTTCATAATAGTGACCAGCTGATGCAGGAGGTCAGGCTGGGATTCAAATAGCTCAGGAGCCAATTCCTTCATTACATCTTCTAGCTGCTCTGCTGCATGAGAGGGCACGCCATACCACGTCTTTGGTTCCCCCCTATTGAAACACAACAAATAAATAACAAACATATTACTTAAAAAGTAATGCTGCCACTCAAATGCAGAATAGAGCTCAAACATGGCCACACTGCCCACACAAGCCAAATATTTTACATAGAGACACAAAGATATCTTTAATCAACAACAGCCTTCTTCAGGATGTATTACCCTTATCTGAAAAATCAATCAAACTGCAACACAGTTCTCAACATACTTGGCACCAGATTTGCCAGTACAAGCCGTATGTGGAAGATAGTTGTCATTTACCATGTTCTAATTGGATAAAATAGGCAATCATTTTCCTTTAGGAAGAAGTAAGCAAGTTTAATTTACAGCTAATGCTTAAGAGAAAAAGAGATCATGATACTCCTCCACTCCCTCAATTAGGCCTCGAGTAGTCATATTACTGAAACCACAGAATAGTGGAATAATACACCAGCTAAGCAAGAGCGGAAAAAAATAAAACATCAGAGCACAATAAAATATAAGCAATCCTTCTAATATACATAACCAGTTACTGAAAACCAGGGGTTCACTGGACTCTTAGGATAAAAAAATCCTAATAACATGAATTAGTTACATATGAGGGAAGAAAAAGACTGAACAAGATCTAAACTAAACAGAAAATTCTTGACAAAGTACTATTTCAGTCCTTCATTATGCTTTATTTTGGTTAAGAAAGGACTGGATCTTGTATCTATAGTGCTGAGGTTCTGTTTGTTTTTTTTTTTTTTATTTTATTAAGTGTAAGCAGTAGTTTGCTCAAACATCTGAAATCATTTACACAGCGCTATTTAACCGTCTGAATGACCTTGTCACCAACCATCCCAAGAGTTAGACAAGGCAGCAATTTGTGCGGTTCCTACAAGCTTCAGTGACACCTGCTGGTAGGACACAGTTAATAGTAAGTTTCTACTCGTCTGGGCTGCTGGAATTCACCAGCTGACACCAGCCCCTCATACTGATTTAGTTAATAGCATGCTGAGGACAATAACTGAGCGTGAAAAAAAACTAATTCCCCCCTGTGAGACCGTAGACTAGATTTTAATAGCAAACATGCTTCTCCAGAAGTGTGCAATCACAGCCTAAAGGCCATCAACTCATCCTTACAAGATGTACCACAGACTTTCTATTCTAAAGGCGTGCTACAGACAGCTTCCCCCTTCTTCTGCCCCTGATCCATCCACAGTGACTGAGACCCATTACTGGGAAGACTGCAATGGAAGTAAGTTAATCTGTCACAATTCTTCTTTTCAAGCACCAAAGCTGAATACTTCTAGGACTGTTCTAAAAGACTCTAATATTTCTCTTCTCTTGAATAGTATTTCTGTATATGCATAGATCTGCTGCTGAACTGTCAGCTCTGATGCCTATGTAAGCCACCATTAGGCAGCAGCCTCCATTTCCAACATAAGGGTACACCAACTTAAATCATGAAACAGTGAACTGTAACTCAGTTCAAAACCAAAAGCTTCCTCAGAAAAGATGTGAGCCTGTAAAGCAGTGACATTGGGTTTTTGGCAACACAGAATATTTAATCAGTTGATGAAAAACACTGAAGTGGTTAGAATAGTATCTGTATTCACATTTAATTAGCGTCGGCTGAGAATATGGACTGCTCATCCCATTTGGAGTCTTGGTTAAAAATGTCATCAGCATGCACAGGCACTTTCAAGTAGAACTATAAATTTACTAAGGGCAAACACGGCAGCATAAGGTAAATACACAAAAGAGAGTCCATACCAATGAAGGTAGTTGATGGAATAGCTCCAATGATCTTCAATATGCCAGCAAAATGAGGAGAAGCACATCCCTACATACAGCCAAGGTACCTTCATGCCAGAGATATCTGCATTGATGTGAGCAAGGACTGACTGTTCTAGAATTGGCATGTTATTCAAGTTCCAACCAGAGAGCGCATAATCCTGCCAAAAAAAAGGAGAAAATACTAAACAAATCAGAAGTACAAAAGGACATCAATTCACAAAAGGAAAGTACAAAGGAAAAGATCAGCTTATGCATTTCAACAGTAGAGAGTGGGTAATATTCTGCAGCAATGAAGCATCAAAACTAAGAAATAATTCCTGAGATACCTTAATAAGCACTTTATCAAGACCAAGATTTCAGGCTAGTCCTAGAATTTCAACGTATACATTCTCTGGATCAAGGCTTATACACTTAGGCTGTGCGTCCCCTCCCTCAAGTTTACAAGTTTCACGCTTTTTTGGTGGAACAAAATACCAGCACTACCAGGAGAACGCCAAAAGACTGAAATCCCTCAATAAAATAGAATAACTTCAGACTGCAAACAGCACGGTGAATCTTATGTTATTATTTCAGCTTTTTTAAGACCTGCTTTACTGCACTGCAGTTTATCTTGATGATCTTTATATAGCACTTCAGAAAGTTTCTCAAGAGGAGAGATGCCTACACACTCATTTCTGGGAAGACAGCATCACTAGTCAAGCAATCCCATCTTCACCTTCAAATACACACAATTTGTACAAAAAATGAGAATTCAGACTGCCTTAAAAGCTCACTACTCTATTTTAACATTAGTCTACCTTCTGAAAGCACACTGGTCACACTCAGCTCCACCACACCTCCCTGCTGTTTCCTCTGCTCTGACACGATAAAGACAATGCAGCAAGTCAGATTACTTAAGTGATCTGGCTAGAAAATATATTTTTATCCAAATAGATCAGTAAGCAGTTCTGACTCATTGAGCAGCTACCACAATCACTGCATAGCCAACAAACGTTCAGGTAGAAAGACAACAGTGAGCAGGATTAACTCTTCCAGTGATCAGCATAAACTTGGTTTTGGGCCATGTAATCATGAACCACACCTTCACTCTCACATTTTGCCTGAATTTAAACATATAAGCAGCCAGAAAATTGATATGCTAAAGTAAGATCTGAGGGAAAGATCAATAATATACTTACCAGATGTTCTTTATAAAATTTTCTATAATAGAATGCTGTATTTACATCTTTTCATTCTTACAGTATGCACGGTCAGAGAAACAAGCTAAATCCAGTATTTCTGGTTTACCTATTATGAACCTCCTAAGGAGGTTAGAATCATGTATCTGTAGCTAAGACTGTAACAAAAAGGTTTGGAACAAGAAAAAAAAAATCTTATCACTTCCCTCATATTCAGACATACTGTAACAACTTGCACATTTTGCCTGCTGAGACTAAGTTATACGAACCAGGTGTGACTTAAATCATGAAAAGCAGCTTAGCTATCAGCAACCAGATCTGGAAAAGAACTTAAGATATCAGATTAATGCCGTCCTCAACTGGAATGTTAAGTGCATGCAAAAGCCTTAAGCAGCTTCTTCGTGAGAAAAAAAAAATCCACACTGATTTCTGACCTAAATTCTTACTGTGAAATCTTATGCAAGAGCAAAGAATGGGGTCAGTTTACATATCCTGCTCCTCACCTCCTCCTCTGGCATCAGCTTTCGTCGGCCATCCTTCACCGGGAAGCCACTTCCAAAGTCCTTGGATGAGATATCAGCCCCATACTCCACAATGACATCTTCTTCTATGCTGCTCACCAATCGCCAGAATTCCTTTTCTACAAGCTCGGTGGGAACCATCTAAAAGCAGAAGAGATGTTAGGGCATGCATAGATAAGACCCAACATAAAAGCTGTCAGTCATGCAATAAACCTCCCATGAACCCCACAGCCACTCCCTCTCTACCCTCCACCTCTTCAAAGTCATAGGGTTTGGTCTGTATTCCTTAGTAGTGGCTGCAATGTAACAGCAATAGGATGCCACACATAAGAGACGGCATAAACAGAAAGATCAAAAGATGGGTTTACCAGAAGTACAGCTAAAAAGGGGAGAAGAAGAGCCAGCAGCAGCCAAGCAGCAAATTAAATGAAGAGCATGCAAATTCCAAACTATTTCAGAAGTTAATGACCAGAACTTCTAACAGTAAGGAAATCCAGAAAAAGAATTGTGTTCAAGAGTATAGTCTTCATATAGCTTGTTACAATTCTCTTATATGCATTTATAAAGTGTATTTGTAAAATAAGCTTTGTTCCTCATTTTGCTCTGCATCCCAAAGCTGTATAATGAACTGCAACCCTTAAAAAAGTAGGAGCTTTAGGAAGTATGTCCATAAATTACCAAAGAACCCTGAGAGGAGGAGCTTGGTGCTGCATGCAGTCTACAGTACAGTGGATTCATGGAAGTATGCCAAAGCAGAAACACTAGTTTTAAAAATGCAGGACAAAACCCAAACCATTATTATCAGGCAGACTCAGCCTATTGACTTGCCTACAAGAAAACACTGTAACAGGGAGGAAAACAATGACTTTTCCTCTGAACAAACTAAACCAAGACAAAAGCCATAGAAGGGCAGAAGAAGGACCCCTTTGCCAAACAAGACCAAGATAATGGGTTCAATGAATCAAAAAGGGCAAGAACACAGCATGGCCAATAAGGTTTACCCTAACAAGCAATAACGTATCTATCCATCACAAGAAAAGGGTGAAATGAAGTTGAAATGAGACCAGATGCCAGAAAGCTAAATGATTTGTTTATATGTTTGAATCTTATGGTGCCTCTTCAAACAAAGCAAAAATGCAGGATCAGCTGAACACTCTTTTTCCCCTATAAGGAATCACAGCAAAAAGTTGAAACTCACATGGACTGGCATGTTGAAATAATCAGACTTGAAGTTATCAGCCATTTCACCAAAGCTCTGGAGAGTGTATTCCCTGACAGCTTGTTCAAATCCAAAGGCTTCACGAGGTTTGTTGCATTCCTGGGAGACAGAACATGAAAATATTGTTCCCTGCAGCAGATTATGATACAGCTACATTTTTTAGCAAAAAAAAGCCAGTGTCCATCCGAGTCCTTACCAAACACAACAAGCTATCAGTTTTGAGTGCTTTTCTCAGCAAGGGAAGTCCTACCACAACGGAAACAGAACAGGATTAACGATAGAGAAGCTAATCTAACATGGTAAGCCCCAATGTTACACACTTCTGCTTTCCTGTCCAAAACTCAGTTTCGTCATCTATTAGGCTGCCAGCCACAGAGTAAGACGGAGCACAAGATGCTTAGCCATAAACCATTTCTTAGACACAATGGATTCAAGCATCTGCAGAATAACTGTACAGGAAGAAACCCTGAATGTGCTTCAGTCTTATCAAGTCAGCAAATCGTTAACGGATTTGGTGCTGTGAAAGTACATAGAAGAGGAAGAAGGAAATTAAAACAATGCAACCCAGCTAACAGCAGACATGGTCCATCTGACAGAAAACCTCCAAGTCTTCCACTGTTCTAATCCCATTATCCCAAAAGCACAAAAAAATATTAGTTCACATTCCAGCTAATCTCCCCACCCAATTTCTACAGTGTCCTTTTCAGCCTCTTTGTATCTGACACAATGTTTATATACAAAATATATTTGAACACAAACATGAAACAGAACTATCTGATAGCCAGCTGTTCAGTCATAAACAAACTGAAAGGACTGGAAAGGAATTCAGGAGATCAGTAGTTTCTCTTTCTTCAAGACAAAATATTTCTAGACTATGCGCAACGTTTATCAAAGCAGTTCTTAGATGGTGGCTACAACAGGGAATCTGCACCTGTAAGCACTGTCTAACAACGCTGAATACACACACCTTACCCTATTCTCGCTAGCTTCTGTTCCAGCACCCAGCCGTTAACATCACATTAAGCATCTGTGCACAATTAACATTTAAAGTAAAAACTGACACAAAAAGTACTACTGAAATTCAAACACCCTTCTGCCACTGTTTACTCTTCATTACATAATTTAGCTATGTTGTTTCCCTTCTTCCACGTACTTTCAATGCATTTCCAGAGTTTTTCAAGTACTTTCTGTATCAATTTCTAGTAATAACTTATTTGACACTAACTTTCCTGATTTTATTCCTATGTGCACATTTTTTCTTGGGAACAATGCAACCCTGGTTTTATTAGCATTAGTTGTAGTGAAATTTCTTGCAAGTTTCCACATCCTTAAACCACTGCAGTCACTATATTTACTACTATATTCTCTAAATTAACTCCACATTGGATTGCTGTAGCTTGCTAATACTCTTTCATTGCGCACTCTTAAAGGAACAATAAAAAAGCAGCTTAATCCGCTCTCTGAGCAGCAGCCAAGAGGGTTAGTTGCATCTTTTCCCTTGCCTGTAACTATGGATTTCTACCTATCTCACAATAGCATTTGCCTGAGTTCGTGTGACACCCGAGCCTCTCTCCTGGGGAAGCATTAGAAAGCAGCAAGCTGATGCACCTCACTATGGGGCTGCACAGCTATTCATACACCACCATAAAGAAAACAGCAGAAACCCACAGCTGGGAAGAGTATGGAGGACGTGGGAGAAAATGGACATATACACGTGCGTGCAACTGCTCCTTTTCTAAAAACACCATCTAAAAAGTTTAGTCACAAAATCACAGCTTTAGAAACAGTAGCCTTTTTTCCTTTGAATCCTACATCTACCCATTTCCTGAGCTTGCAAAATTAAGACAATCAAATTATTGTCCCTCAGAGATCGGTGTTGGGACTCAGGTCTTGTTCAGCATCTTTGTGGGTGACATGGACAGTGGGATTGAGTGCGCCCTCAGCAAGTTTGCCGATGACACCAAGCTGTGTGGTTCGGTTGATAGGTTGGAGGGAAGGAATGCCATCCAGAGGGAACCTGACACGCTTGTGAGGTGGGCTGATGCCAACCTGATGAAGTTTAACCATGACAAGTGCAAGGTCCTACACCTGGGTCAGAGCAATCCCAGGCACAGCTACAGGTTGGGCAGGGAAGAGATTCAGAGCAGCCCAAGGAGAAGGACTTGGAGGTGCTGGTCGACTGAAAAATGAACATGAGCCAGCTTCAGTGTGCTCTCACAGCCCACAAAGCCAACAGTATCCTGGGCTGCATCAAAAGCAGCATGACCAGCAGGTCAAAGGACATGATCTTGCCCCTCTACTCTGCTCTTGTGAGACCTCACTTGGAGTACTGTGTGCAGTTCTGGTGTTCTCAACATCAAAAGGACATGGAACTGTTGGAACAAGTGCAGAGGAGGGCCACGAGGATGATCAGGGGACTGGAGCACCTCCTGTATGAAGATAGGCTGAGAAAGTTGGGGCTGTTCAGCCTGGAGAAGAGAAGGCTGTGTGGAGACCTCATAGCAGCCTTCCAGTAGCTGAAGGGGGCCTATAGGGATGCTGGGGAGGGACTCTTCATGAGGGACTGTAGTGATAAGACAAGGGGTAATGGGTTTAAACTTAAACAGGGGCAGTTTGGATTGGATATGAGGAAGAAATTCTTTACTGTAAGGGTGATGAGGCATTGGAATGGGATGCCCAGGGAAGCTGTGAATGCTCCATCACTGGCAGTGTTCAACACCGGTTTGGACAGAGCCTTGGATGGCATGGTTTAGTGTGAGATGTCCCTGCCCATGTCAGGGGGGTTGGAACTTGATGATCTTAAGGTCTTTTCCAATCCTAACTATTCTATGATGCTATGATTCTACGTTTGATGCCTTCAAGCTTTTGATCGGTCATTTCTTGAAAGTCAGTAGCTCCTCTCTTTTTAAAGAATTAAATTCAACTAGTTCTCACTTTTGGAGCATCAGTTCTCTTTTTGTCTAAACCAAAATTAAAAGAGCTATAATTTTTAAATTAGTTCCTTAACTTTCTACTACCAGCTATTCTAAACATCACCATAATGACTTACCAATAATCAAATCTCCGTTATGATAAATTGCACACTTTCATAGTTTTCAAAATGTCTCCCTGCTATGCTGAAATACCTACCATCACCCTACTTCTCATCCTGACTTCCCACTACCGGCTTATCAAATCGAATTTCACCTCTTAGCATATGAAGGCCAAAGTTTTAGCTGTCACATAGCCATATAATAAACAAAGGTTATGTTCAAGCTCAAGAAGAAAAATTTCTCTCTCCTTATGGCTGACCAACCAAGAACATCTGGAGATACACAGCTCATCTTGACAATATGCCAAACAAAACTATGGCTTCTACCCAGATGGAATGGCACTGAGCTGAACTGCTCTTCAGATCTTTCCAGGAACACAAGTATACACACAAAGCTTGAATAGTTCTTGAACTGTACCTCAGCAACACACTTTGGACACCTCCAGTCACCCTTGGGTACATCAGGTAGAGGAGGAATCAAGCAAAAAGTGTGATAGCTGTCATCACATCCATCACACAGTAGCAGTTTGTCCTCGTTATTTCCTCTGCCACAGAATAAGCAAACATACAGATCAACCTGTGGAGAAAAAAGAAAAAACAGAAGAAAAAAAAAATGTTACAAAAGCTTTCCTCATCGAGAACCTGCCTTCCTTACACTAAGGAACAAAAGATGCAGTCCTAAAGTTCGATACATGAACATCAACGCAGTCTCCTCGGTTTTTTGAGAATCATTGAAAATGAACAATTATGCTTCAATTTCACATGGGGACAGGGGGACCTTGGGTGCTGCAAAATAACTATCCAGTTCAATTGAGTAATTGTTTTCTATAATAGTCAGAAGTAGCATGTCATAGAATCATAGAATAGTTACGACTGGAAAGGACCTTAAGATCATCAAGTTCCAACCCCCCTGACATAGGCAGGGACACCTCACACTAAACCATGACAACCAAGGCTCTGTCCAACCTGGCCTTGAACACTGCCAGCGATGGAGCATTCACAACTTCCCTGGGCAACCCATTCCAGTGCATCACCACCCTCACAGTAAAGAATTTCTTCCTCATATCCAGTCTAAACTTCCCCTGTTGAAGTCTGAACCCATTACCCCTTGTCCTATCAACTACAGTCCCTCATGAAGAGTCCCTCCCCAGCATCCCTATAGGCCCCCTTCAGATACTGGAAGGCTGCTATGAGGTCTCCACACAGCCTTCTCTTCTCCAGGCTGAACAGCCCCAACTTTCTCAGCCTATCTTCATACAGGAGGTGCTCCAGTCCCCTGATCATCCTCATGGCCTTCCTCTGGACTTGTTCCAACAGTTCCATGTCCTTTTGATGTTGGGAACACCAGAACTGCACACAGTACTCCAAGTGAGGTCTCACAAGAGCAGAGGGGCAAGATCATGTCCTTTGACCTGCTGGTCATGCTGCTTTTGATGCAGCCCAGGAGATAATCTCTCAATAACACTGACTGGGAAATAGTCTCAAGGACCAAAGAGAAAACCCTACCAACACGTTTCAGATTTTATTTGATATTGCTTCCTGCGTTGTTCAAAAGACTTTTAATTAAACATAGTACTGAAAATCTGTAACAGTCTAAATGAATAAACCTTGTATTACTGTATCCCAGCTAAAAAAATTATCTTCTGTATAAATTCTTACTAACAACATGAACTTCACTAATAACACTTGATCCAAATTCTGTTACTATTCCATCAGGGAATAGTGGGCAACTCGGGCTATGCTTATTTCCCTCATGTAGCTCAAAATAACACCAGAGGCAATGGAGCTGCTTTGGGGTCTGGTTTTTTTTTTTTTTTCCATCAAGATGTCATAAGCCCATGTTTTTAATCTGATTAGGTTAACAGAGTAGTGTTAAATACTTGATGTCAAATGCCATGCTAGTTACACAGCCTACTTAAGAATGCAACTTCCTAGCTATGCAATAATATACTTCTGAAGAACATTGCTCAAGTTTTTTAAGATATTATTTTAAGAAAGAATGCAGTTTTATTGAGACATATCACTTTTCCCTTTAAAAAACTAAAAATCACACACTCTTCTTCATGGCATATCATGTCTAAACCACCAACCTAATTGCTTTTGTTGCAAGTATATAGAAGAGGAGTATCTTAACATGATAGGACAAGGGGTAATGGGTTCAAACTTAAACAGGGGAAGTTTAGATTGGATATGAGGAAGAAATTCTTTACTGTAAGGGTGGTGAAGCACTGGAATGGGTTGCCCAGGGAAGTTGTGAATGCTCCATCGCTGGTGATGTTCAATGCCGGGCTGGACAGAGCCTTGGGTGGCATGGTTTAGTGTGCGGTGTCCCTGCCCATGGCAGGGGGGTTGGAACTAGATGATCTTAAGGTCCTTTCCAACCCTAACTATTCTATGATTCTATGATCTTAAGGCCCCTTCCAACCCTAACTATTCCACAATTCTATATATTTCCACATTCTCTCCCCAAAATTAAAAATGCGTTAAAAACGGCAATTGTAAGAGGAGCCTATTCTATGATACTCATTAGTTACCTACCACTGATAATACCTTTTTCTCCCCAAATTCGTATTAACATATGCAATTTTTACATTAGACTAAGTGATGACTTGTCAATTACAATGACTGCATTGAAATACATTCACAAAAAGCAGATTGGTGATCACACAATAACCACAAATAAGCCTCCCAATCATGTTACAAAACATAGCAATTCTATGATGATATATAACTACATTTATCAAGCGGGGAGGGGATAAACAGAAAAAGGTGTATTTTATTTTACAGTCAGCATTTCACAAAAAAATAAATGAATGAGAGAGAAGTATAAACAAAACTGCACCACAGTGTTTTTTAAAAATTATGTAAGGTTAACATAGCACATGTGCACTTCAAAGACTGCTTTCCTTGAAGATCTCTCATTCAAGTACAAAAAAACATGTGGTACCAAACAGTACTAAGTCACAGAATTTCATAAGATTACAGCTACAACAATACAGTTCCAAATCAGCAGTTCTGTTGCCACAGGATTTTCCTTTTCTCTTATAAATAGCAGTAACTGAAAACAATGAACAAATACAGTTTTCTACAAAGAAACAGAGAGAAGACAAAATACTTTAAAACATATTTAACAAAATGGTCACAACACTTACACAGTCTAGGAACACCATATACTAGGGAGTAGTAGCACAATTAAAATTCCTGTCACACACTCTAACTCAGCTGCAACGGCACAATGATCTGTTTGTTTAAACATACAACTTCTCCCTTATTTCCCCCCCCCCAGAAGTATTTCCACATATGAAAATATGATTTCTAGAGACTTCTGATTGCCTTGGCCTTCTATTCTATGATTGAAATTTAAAATAAACTCTTCTAAGTGTTCTCAGGCTAAAAAAAAAGAAAAAAAAAAGAGCTGAGTTATTAGCGAAGAGTCTTATTTTCAAGACATTAAAAGCACGCATCTTCATTCATGGTTGCAAACACATGACTTTAAAAATAGAAAGTCATATGTTACAAAATACATTAAGGACAACCATACACTACTTTTCCATGGTCAGCCATCAGAGACATTTAATTTTTCCCCTTAGGGGTTTCTTTTGCATGGATGACTAGTTTAAAAACAAAACAGAAAAGACATGAAAGCTGGAATTGCTGAAATCCAAATACCTGAAGTACTGGAGCACCTCAAAATATCTTTTAAGGAAGACAAGCAGTATTGTAATTGTTCTACAAAGGGGAGCTCATAGAAAGTAAGCTACTGAAGGCATGCAAGAAGTGTGTGGCAAAGCAAGCCCTCAAACCCATGATCAACAAGCACCTTCGTGTTGCAACATCCTTCCTGTCCAAAAGATGAAAACAGAAACCCAGAGCATAGATTATACTATTGGTTCTTCCCATAACAGTATGCTCTGCTCTGTCAATGGATTCATCTACCTGGGGGGGGTGTGGGGGTGTGATTAGGAGTGAAAAAAATATTAGTAAATCAATTAATTTCTCTTCAGAAATCACAAAGGAATCAAACTCACAAAGTTGACAGAAAGTGTTCCTTTGCGTTGCCTCATCTGCATTCCAAATGCTTCTGATCTGGTTCCTTTGCGCCTCCGTGTCACCTCATCTTAAAGCAAAATAAATTTTATTAGTATCACATCAAGATACACTTAACTTGCAAAAACAACACATGCACCCAGCCTGGGACCCTGCCTTTTGTTTCAGGAACTACCTCACAGTCCAAAGAAAGCAATACTGTCTTGTTGTACCTTGTCAATCTAAAATCAACAAGGATTAGGAAAACACATTTTGCTTATCCTCACAGATCATCCCAAATGCCTCACGAAACAAAATGAATTACACTCAATTTGTGCACTTCGTTGGCAGGATCAGCTTCAGTACTGTTAAATCCTGTTTTCCCTTCCAGTCATTCAGTTCATGCAACAGCTGCTTAATTGTTATTGTTACTACACAATACATAAAGAGCTGAAACTATGCCAAGTTACAGGAAGCATCCTGTAAATCTCTCATGAATGAAACCCTTCAATACTTAAGATTTCTTTTTCTAGTTATAATGATTTGCTTACTTCTTAACATTGCCTCTAGAGACTTTCAGAAAGGTTTAATAGCCTTATGACTTTACAAAGGGATGAGCCCAAGACTTAATTACCCTCTTTATCCTTTGCTCCCAATGCCAGTCCCATCATCTTAGGTCCAGCTCCAAAGATCTGAAGCTTTTTTAGTTCAGTATTTCTACTCATTTCTCCTGTCTCCGCCTAAAAGTAAAAACAAGACCACATCAGCACAAATCATCAATATCTCTCCCCTCTGAGTCTCCATATTTCCTCTATATTCCACTCTCCCACAACATCTGCTCATCAAAAGACAGGAAACACAGGCATGAAGACATGATTTTCTCTTCAAGCAAGCTGAACAGAAGATTTGTTCAAGTAAATAAACAAATGCAAATGGAATAAAAGACAGCATTTTTATCTCAGCATTTCAAATTATTTTCCATTTGTATTAAACTACAGAAAGTCACCTATGTAGCAAACAGAGAACTAGGTTTGATATTCAGCAGAAAATAAATAAGAATGCCACAGCAGTATTTTCTGAAATCACCATGACTCAAGTCAAGTGCTTGGATATTTAACACTTGGATATTAACACATACACTGTTTCAACAAGATTTTTTTAACTGCTTGTGTGAACACATGACACTAATGAGTTCCAACCTACTTCCTTTTCCTTAAGCTAGGATACTCGTGGGTTTATTTATGATGAAGTGTTATAAGTACAACTCTGAGATTGCAGCTACTCATGCTGCTCTTGAAACCTCAAAACCAGATGTGAAAAGACCCATTATGAGACAACTCCATGGCCCTGCCAGTATTGTCTCAAGTGTTCTGTTCATCTGAACTTCTTCCTGTTTCCCATTGCTGACTTACCTTGATTTTGCACATCACTGCCACCAACCTAACAACAAAAAGAACCCACATATTCTGTTTTTATCTGCAATGCAATCACCTTGGCATTTTTATTTATGCTGCCTCCTCATACTCTGAAAACCCTTTCTAACCTGGTATAGAAGCACAGAATTGTTAGGGTTGGAAGGGATCTCTGGAGATCATCTAGTCCAGCCCCCAAAGGCTACTAAACTGTCATCATTCACAATCTTAAAAGATCTTAGGAAACCTATCCGCTTTGAAAGCTAGTACCTAATTCTAAGGAGGTTACTCTTCAAGTAACTTCCCAACGATGCTTTATTTGTTATTTTCCACCAAGATATGGCCTGAGATATCATGCATGAAACAAGCTCCCTTGGGGTGACATGCTTTCAGTGTTTTTAATTAATAAACAAAAAAACTCTTCAAAAAAAGTGTTTAAAATAACATCAAATGCTAAAAGAAATAAGATGCTTCCCATTTATTGAGCCTAAATCAGCTGGTTTTCTTGCTTCTTGAACACATTGAAAGAGACATCATTTCCTAGACATTATTACTCTAAGGAATTTTCAGCAATATTTAGAGCTCTTGTTCCCACTGAAGTGTGTATGCAGTATGCTAAGTGGCATCTTTCCAAACTCATTATTTCCTGTATTCCAATTTTGAACATTTATGAATTCTATGTTGCCATTAAGTCATTTTCACTTCAGCTATATGTTACCAACTTCATAAGCCCACTCTGAAACGGCACGCTAAGTGGCAAATTTTTCTCACAAATTCCTCCCTTTTTGACTAATAAGCCATAAGGAAAAAATGACATTTTTGCTGTACAAGAAAGCCTACCACCTGGAGACTTCATAGTCCCTTAGTTCCCATTTGAAATTCATTAACAGCTTATCCATTCTCTCAACTAATAGAACCTGACAGAATCAACCCATATTACATTTCTCAGCACAGTAAAATTTTCCATCATTTCAACAACATTTATTAACAATCTCCACAATTTCTCTCTTGCTATTGTGACCTAAGACAATTTTCTCAATGATACCTGAAAAATAATTTTATTATCAAATTTACTAAGAGTAAATTATGTATATATTACTCATATGTATATATGTTTAAAACCACGCAATAATCCCTCTTTAGTTTTGCAGCTTTGATTAAAAATGCAGTAGCTAAATACATTTTCTTAACTGCACTGCCCAGATTTACTTGAATTTCACTTAAGTGGATGCAATCCTTTCATGCTTAGGTAGAAAAAGCTACAGTTTTCAAAGAGAACAGGTTGCACATTAAAATGGAAATGTTTTTTCTTAAATCACACTCCTATGAACCTCGTGAATTGGTAATTTAGGGTGTAGATACCAAAAGCATTCAGAAGCCTTAATAAGTAGTCTTTCCATAGTGCCCTGTAAGACTGTACAAAACTACCAAACTCAAAACTGTGATCATGCAGAAGCGGAAATCTTGCACCCTTTGCCATTTTCTCATTGCTAACAACATAAATCTTCATCACACTTTTGTATTCTATTTTTCCATATGTGCAAAGTGAAGTTTAATAAACTGTGATTCTATTCTTGGCTCCTCTTTGTCCTGAAGTATGCAGAGTTATTTTGGTTTCTTTTACCTTCCCAACAGAAAGTAAAACCCAAAGGCTTTTCTATATGGGTGAATCCTAATAACATGATCCAGTTATACTGCATTCACATACTTTTTCTATTGTCCCACCTTCATCAACTTTGAAACACTTGCATCCCCACCTCTCCACCCCCAACGTGCAAGACCTGAATACTTACAACCAAGAAAACAAAATATTTATGTGTTTGGGACATTTGTCAGCATGTCCCAGAGCTCCTCTGTTTCATATAACTACTTCCATGGAAGTAAATCTTTCGTATTTAAAAAAAAAAAATGAACTCTATTTCATTAATTCTGTTATTCTGCAATCAAATTTGTAATCAAAACCAGAAAGCAGATATGCTACTCAGAATTGAGTTTTAGTTTTCAGAAAATTCTTTGGATGTTAACATCCTTTGAAAAGACAGCATTTCATTGTCTTCTTGCTCTGGTACTGCATTTCTCTACCAGAAATGATCATGATGTAACCTTGCTAGACAAATCCCTTGCCAGTTAAAGTATACCCTAACAGGTCATCTATGAAGGTATATATTTTTTTAAGATGCATTCACTCAAATTTAACCTTTCTTTAAGGATATTCTGTTTTCCTAATCTGAATTCATCCTACTTTTTGTTGTCCTTTTCTTTACCAGGCTTTAGTAATTCAGTTGCCCTTCTCAATTTTTTACTTGTGCTAGCTTTCTTCAGAGAAAAGGGAAAGAGAATAAAGCATTGTTTATTTTTGAGTAGAATCTCTCATCAACAAATTATCCTCTTCCTATTCAGACAATACAACTGACATATGATGATCCAAAGATTCCTAAGCCAAATTTCAAAGGAGAATTCTTATTCCCTATTTGCCTTCATTTTCCACTTTCTCTAGAAATCAAAAAATCTGCTTTTCAAAAGTCTGTCAGTCCCTTCTACTGCTAAGGATCTTTGTCTATTTCAGATTACTATCTTCACGCGTTCTCCTTCATCACCCATTGCTAGGTAAGAGTGCTTTAGGAAAAGTACTTCTGGTACTTGGGAAAAAAAATAAATCTGAGAAGCAGAGGGCAGTGCAGTTATCCATGCTCACTACTACCCTGGCACTAGACTACTCAGCACACCACATACAAACCTTCCAGATATTTCAGCTAGAGCAGAACGACATTTATTTAGCAGGTATTTACATTACTGTTCTCTGCAAACTAGCTAGACAATCTCTGGTACAATTCCAGGTATGCACTTCAAACAATAAATAGCCTTGTCTACAGTAAGGAGGTGCACTGACATCTGGAACAATTTCTCAGCGCTCCCCAGATATTTACACTTCTACCATTTGAGGCTACTGCAGACAAATCTGTTTCTAAGGACAGTGCCAGAGTTGACTTAAGAGAGTTATACATAGCTCCCAACATAGCCAAAATATACTTTCCCTGGCTAGGCAAGTAGGCTGAGTTTTTTCTGTATTAAAGAACTCATTGCAGCCACTTTAATAAGTGTAATGCTTAAATGATAGCATAGCTACAGACCTAATAAAAGGCATTTACATATACACATATATTTCTACTTTTTCCAGATGACCCAAGTAAAATCCCCTCATTTCTGAAATGCAGCCCCTTTAAATGAAAAGAAGTAGCTATATTATGCCAGGATCACCACAGAATCATTTTTCCAACAAGAAGAACTAAGAAGTATGAGCATTCTACTGAAATCAGCAGGATAAAAGATCCCACAGAATCCTAATGACATAGTGACACTTTTATACCACTGATAAGAAAAAGGTCACACTGGCATTTCCACACAAGATTCATTCAAATCCAAAACATAATTCCACATAACAAATGACTGCTGCAGTTTCTGCAGTGTTCTCAGGTTCTCTGGATAGCTCACTAACAATGTATTATTCAGGAGACCTTCAAAGATCACAGCCTGCGACTGCCTGTGCGATGCACTGTTATATGGGTACAACAAATACAAATTCAGCTTCAGTAAGATGAGACTAAAAACATAATTTCATCTAAATCATCACATCATAGAAAAAGATGAATGTCTATAAGCCATACTCAAATACCTCAGTGACAAGATTTATGCATTTGAAACAAACAAACACATAAACAGCAGCTTAAGAGCATTCAGAAAAACTTCGTGGTGCTGTCCTGGGTTCAGCTGTAAGAGTCATTTTTCTCCTTCCTATTAGTAGTGCTGTGCTCTGGCTTTAGTCTGAGGACAATGCTGATAACACATCAATGTTTCAGCTGCTGCTAAGTAGCGCTTACCCTGATCAAGGACTTTTCAGTCTCATGCTCTGCCAATGAGGAGGGGCACAAGAAGCTGCAAGGAAGCAGAGACAGGACACCCAACTCAAACTAGCCAAAGGGATATTCCATACCACAGCACATCACGCCCAGTATATAAACTGGGGGAAGTCACCTGGAAGGCCCAGGTCATTGCTTGGGCCAGGCTGGGCATCAGTCGGCGGGCAGTGAGCAATTGCACTGTGCATCACTTGTGTTTATTGGTTTTTTAATTTTCCCCTTTTAGCTTTAGTTTTTTCTCTCCCCTTGTTATTTCCCTTATTAACAGTAGCATTTGTATTATATTTAGTTACTGGACTGATCTTATCTCAACCCATGGGGTTTACACTCTTTGATTCTCCTCCTCATCCCTCTTACAGTGGGTACGGGAGCGAGCAAACAGCTGCATGGTGCTGAATTACCAGCTACGTCTAAACCACAACAGGTGCCTAAAGTAAGTCTAGAGTGGCATGAGGCAAGTAGTAGATTTACTGCACATAAATCCAGCTTTGGTCCATGTTCTCCTGCTGGGCCAAGCAGGGAGCCACCAGACCTCATGTAAAGAGCCTTCAGATGCTGCCTGCAATAAATATCTTTGTCAGAAGGTGAAGGCCTGCTTTAAATACTGCAATAGAAGCAATGGAGCCATCAGAACAAGCCTCCAAGATTATCTCTGATGACATAGATAATAGTGGTGGTGATTCAGTTTGAATTGAGATTTACTGGGGGATACTCCCAGGATTTTCTATCACCTAGTAGACTACCAGAAGTCCCTGTAACATCACTAATCCAGAAGAGAAGAAATTGCTTTTCAGGAGAAAAACTGTGGAAATCTGATACAGTTCCAGGCATCACTGATCATCTCCCAACACATTTGTTCCATTTCTTCAGATAAAGTCTGTGCAGCTTGAGATAATCAGTCCCAAACGTAATTTCCACAGTTAAATTATCTATATACATATATCCATTCACGTAACCAAAGGGCATATTTGAAAAAGTTGAAAAAACTTCTCAAACCTTGCACAAACAGAAGCTTCAACATTACTTCACAAAGGCTTTTTTAACTGTTTATAGTTTCCACAGATATATTCACTACCAAAGTACCTAGCCCAATTGTCAATAAACAGAAAGCAGCTTTTAAGAGTTTTCAGATAAACAATACATCTACCATAAGCAAACCAGGGCTCAGAAAGGCTTTCTTCTCTGCATTCTATTTAAATGAAGACTGCTTCCTGGTGGTGCTTGTGAGCAGACTCCCACAGCCAAACAAAGGCTGTTGTACAGCCAGTGCTGCTGCACTGGTGGAAGGAATTAGCATTCCCTGTAGCAGGGGTACCTGGGATTTGACACGCCTGGTTCTCTTCAGCACAACATTCATTCTTGAAGCCTGCTTTGGGGAAGCCTGGGCATCTGAGCCGAGGTCCTCAGCCTCCACTTTTTCCTTAAGATCCAAGTTTGGCTTCTGGATGCCCTAGAGGATCAGAGCAGAAGACACTGGGTTGATTGATCAGGCAGTGCTAATCCCTCCATGGACTGTGAATCATTCTGCTTCCTAAGAAACACGAAGGCAGAAATCACACAGCATTACACATGCCATTTGGACAACAGACCAATTAAACCACACAGCTTCAAATAAAGACACTGTATCTCAACTGCCAGCTTACAGAAAGACATCTTTCCAGTTAATTGTATCTTTTGCCTTGTTCTTCTTCCCAATAGGGTTCTATGAAGAAATGGCTGCCAGAAAATGACTACACAATGTCATGTTACGACTTGTACGACTATTTGTCACAGGTAAATATGAGGGTGGTTCTGTGTTTGCTTACAGAGCTACAGCTTCTAAAAGCATAGACCCTATCCTAGTTTCTTATGCAATAGCAAGTAACATTCTGTGTGCGGTTTGGGTCCCCGCTTCATACTGTGACAGAGAAGCATCTCACCATAAGGCTGACCCCAGACTGGAAGAGCTCATATGGGTATAAGATCCTTTCATAATGAGACTTAAGTAACGACCCTGTGCCTTTTCCCGGCAGGTAGCCAAGCCGACTTGCCACCTTAGACCATTTCTTCTCTTTAGTGACTACTTCAAAGCCTCCTTTGCTGGCAACAATCTGAAACGCATAAATAAAAAAGTTAAGAGGTTTGAGCTGCTCACCACCTTGCATAAACCAAGAATCAATTAAAACGAATGTCACTTTTTAATAGAACCTATTAAAAAAATTCTGAATTTAGGGCTTTTTTTCCCCTGAAGGGCGTGTACTTTCATAACTAAGCACTCATTAATTAATACATTTACCATGACAATTTTCCTAGTAAATGTAAATTGTCTACTGCCCCCGACAGCAAGAGTCCAACAGTTAAGATTTATGATGTGCTGGGAAGAATACAAACCCCACCATCAAAAAAAAAAAACTGGAAAGGTAACTCTCACCAGACTTACACTCTGATGCAAAACACAAGTCTGGCCAGAAGGGAAGCCCATTATAACAGACCCCAGATAGAAGGGAGTGTTGGAACTCACAATTTCAGAGCTATGGAAACTCTCACAAAACCCTCAGTGGAAGAGAGACTACAGTAAAAAGAAGAGAAACTGAATTTACCTTCCCATTAACTCAGTCCAGTTTTTCCACCTGACTTCAACTGGTTTGAGCCTAGTAATTCACATACAGCACTATCAATGCTAACATGTAACTAACATAAAGTGAAAAATGACAGACCATTTGCAAGCATATGCCTTCCCACTGGCCACATTTTCCACTGCTTCCATTCCCTTTATAGTTTCACTGTCAAGTAGCTTAAAACCCAAACAGACCATATTTATATTATCATAAGACTAGTAGCTTTTCAACAACAGTGTAGTTTTGCATTTCATTTCTTTACACAGGAAGACCAAATTTCATGCTTAATATTTCACAGACTGCTGGAAACCTCAATCCAAAACCATAGTGTTACTTTGAGACTGAAGTAAATTCAAATGTACAATTTGAACGTACAATTGTGGCAGTGATAAATCAGTTATTTCTTGTTCCTCCTACAATCAGAAACAGCTACACTTTGATAAAACAGGAATATTGTTTATAATTATTTTTCCTCATATCTACAGCAATGTACTAGGAAAAAAACCCCCACACTTTAAATTGAATTATAAATCTAAATTTCAACTTCTCTTCAAAATGTCCATAAAAAAATTTTTTTAAAAAATTATCTATACATGAGAAATGGCTACAGAAGCCACTAAGTAACGAAATAAGCTTAGACCAGCATTATCCACAGTCAATTAAAATGTTCCAGCTCATAACAGTGACCCAGATACTTCCCAGTACCACTACCACTATCATATTCTGCATTCCCCAGCAATCCACCCAAGACAAGAAGGACATTTTATCAACCATTCCAGACTGTCCAAAAGACTGACTTCTTTCTTCAAAGATAAAATCTATTCAATTCAGATATTTACATTTTTACTTACCTTGAAGAATGCAAACTGACATCAACCTAGAAGCACTATACTACATACTTGAATAGTATTAATTTCTAGCCATCCTTAAGCCTATCCTGTTTTGGAAATTAAAATAGTTATTCCAGAAGCTGATATAAGAAATTCTCAAAAATGCATGTTGGCATCATGTGGAAAACCTCTGCTGGGAGATAGGAAGGAGCAATTATAACAATTTGTTACAGAATTGCTAGGTCAGGAGCTCAACTGCACGCAAGTATATTGCTGCCTTCCCAAAACCCACCTTAAACTCCTGCAGCTCTACCATATGTATAAAAGGAGAACTGAAAAGCACGTGGCCAATGGACATCAGATGCATTCAACCTGTATACGAGGTAATGAACACATGCTGTACAGAATCCAAACAAAGGCAACTGATTTAACTTTTTCACACATCTGCATATAATATAATTTAGTATTTTTCCTTCACTGTATTTTTTTCCCCACTCTCCCATCTCATCTCCATATTGATGAGATTAATGCTGTAAAACAAGTCCTCCTGGTTGCTTGGCTTCTTGAGCTTGAATGAAAAAAGAGGTCCCTGTCCAAGGCCTACAATTGCTTACTCACCTTGCTCAGACCATAGAGATCCAGTATTTTTCTTTCCACCACAGGGATTTTTAAATTGGATCCTTGAAGTTCCCAAAACTTTGCTAACTGATCCAAGAAGTCCAGCTTCACTCTTGTCATTGCCTGCAATCAATAAAGGAAGACAAATGCATACGTTCCAAAACAAGCATGACAATGCCTTACAGTCCTGAGGAAAAAAAAAACACAAGTTTTTATAGTATTTACATTCTGAGAGTGCAACTTGGAAAGTGAAGTATTTTTTAGTCATGTAAAAAAAAAAAGCTAGAAGTACAGACAAAAACAAAGACCTTTACAAATACAGAATTATCTATGCTTTTCCCTCTGCATTTCAGATCTTACAAACCAAACTCCTACCTAACAGTCTGTTTTGAAACCAAAATGCATACTTCTGAAAAATCATCATTCCCAAGAGAAACACAAAAGCAATTATTAAAATATGCATGGGAGGGAAGGGGAGTGTTAGAAACAGTTTTTCTATATGCCTTAACCATGCAGAAGGGCCTCCTCCCTCAAGTATTTTTGGAGTACTCAAATCACTTTCCATAAGGAGACCCATTTACAAGCCAAATGATACATGATGTTTTGTTATATGAACAGAGCAAGGCTTTGAAAAATGTTGTAGAGAAAAGGAAAAACCAGGACAGAATGGAACTCATTCTGCTTTCAAGAAAGCTTACGTACATTTTTAAATCGTAAAATTAAGCAGCTGTAATAAGCCTATTAAAAAAATAAGTTAATTTTAAGGCTTAAAAGGCATTTTTAAGCCAGTACAAGGTAACTAGAGGCTTCAGAAGAGCAGTAAATATTTTAAGAAAAAAAAAAAATTCACTGCTTGTGGAGCTCAGAAGGCTAGACACTGGCTGTTCTTACTACACAACATGGTAGCTGGCATTCATTTTAGACATTTCCAGTTGAATGAAAAACTCTTGTGGTTATTTTGAGTAATAAAATAAAAAACAGGCTTTTCTCAAAGCCGTGGAGTTATTTTATATGAACTCTGCCACTGCCAAGTATAAACACTGATGTGGTCTATGGCTTTTTAATGACTCCCCCCATCCAGAAACCCGCCAAGATGCAAATCTCAAGCAACAAGATCTACTGCTTTCAGTGCAAACACAAAATTATATCAACAGTGGAAAAGCTCACCTCCAGTTCATTCAGGCGCTGAATTCGTGGAGTGAAACGAAAACTTTGTACTTCACATGCAAATGGAGGCTGCCAGTCCTAAACAAGAGACAGAAAGACATTTTATTGCTTCCAGAAACTTCTCCAAAAATGCACAAAACAGAAGATCCAAACAATGTCAGAGCAAACAAGCTCCCAAAGGAAAATTAGTTTCTCTGTACAACTGGTAATATAATTTTCAATTTTATGACATTCTTGTGCTTTTAAAATAATGTTTTTCCCACAGTATTTTAGGTCAAACAAAGAGATCCTCAGAATTAAAAATAGAAAAGGAAAGAAAGTTGAAAGCATTTCAGTATGCATAACCTCATACTGAGTTTAAATACGAGAGATCTCTGTAGCTTGTTGGTAATTTACTTACTTTTCAAAGAGTTCCATATATCTTGCACATTGCAAAATTCTGTCAACAGCAACAAACACTAAATAAAGCATGTTATTACACATCTAACTTCTTTCAAGTTTGTCTATAGTCATTTCAATAAAGATAAGGCCAGCAGGAGTCCAATTCTTCAACAGAAATGCAGCCTTAAATAATGACTTTCTCAACACAGTCAACAGTCTGTTCAACCACAAGTGCCTCCCAGCCCCTTCCATCAAAACTGCATTACAAAATCAAAACAAGTACAACTCAGGTTTTTTGAAAGTCGTAGTAGACTGTCTGCCTGGCAGTATATTCAACAGGGTAAGGACACCCATTCCACGTGGACAAGCCCCACTAAGTGTTCATTATTTGCACTGCTGCAGCATATAAGGACCTCAAGCACATTCGTAAAATATTTACAGATTCTAATAATGGAAAAGGATAATAAATCAGTCAGGTTAGTAGAAAGCATCTGATTTAGTCCTTATTGTAGGTTGCAAATCAACTTGACGCACACATCCTGCAAAACCCTGCAATGCAAACAGCTAAGCAACCATGGGAAAAGGGAAACACAAATGCATTCAAAAGCCAGGAAAGTTCTAGTTATTCTCAATGAGCAGGATCTGGATCAGTTCCTTGTGGCCTCTCAACCTAAGCCATTCTGCTTATTTTAGAAAGCGCAGCCCCTTGGAGGTCAAGTTTTCACCATGTCATTAAACAGATTCTGGCAACCTAGGCAGGTCAGAAGGACCATGAAATCTAATCAGTAACCCCCATATCCAAGTTGCTCTCAGTTACATGCTTTCTTTTCAGTTTTTTTTTCCTCTCTCAGTATTTTTAACTCTCATTTAACAGCTATATTTAAAGTTCATTTGTACTTTAATTATTAAGTAATCTAACCACCTTTTGCCAAGTTGCCTGATGTTCTGGTCTAAACGGTTTACCAGGTCACAGGGCAAGGCATTATAAAATAATGATCAAGCCATCAGAGAGATTAAGAGTCTACCTTCTGAACTGCTATACATAATTCCCCAGCACACACAAATTGGCTGCACTTCTATTAACAGTTTAAAGATTACGTTTACAAACAATGATCCATTAAAAGGAAACAGACCTTCTCTTCTCTCTCTGCCCTCTCGGAGCAAACGCCTGATTTCACCTACAATGCCTTAGCAGTTTTCACAAGCAGCTTGCTGTTTTGTTGGGGTTTTTGAAAGCAAAAAGAGAGTGAACAGCACCACCATGCCCTGCCAACTTCTCACCTGCTCCAAAGCAACGACTACAAAACCCATTCCTGAGATCAAGGACCACACAAGCTCCCCGGGGTCCCCGGCACGGACACCAACGTCTACGGAAAGCGGCACGCAAAGCCCCAAGCGAGCACCGAGGAGCGGGGGAAGAGGCTTCCTGGGCCCTCACCACTCCGACACTGAGACACGGGGCCCGCTCGGCCCTCCCGGCGCAGCCCCTCGCGGCCACCCCGGGCCCTGCCCCCTCCCCAGGCGGGCGGTACCTTGGGGGGCCGTATCTTGCAGATGCCGGTTTTCTCGGCCAGGCCGCGGATGCGCCCGATGAAGCCGAGCGGGTCGCTGAACTCCTCCCAGCTGGGCTCAAACACAGGGCACTCGGGCGGGGGTACAAACTCGGCCGCATAGCGCGACCCGCCGCCCCCCGACATGGCCGAAGGGGGAGGGCGGGGAGCGCACCGAGGGCCGCGGCGGGGCAGGGCGAAGAGGAACGGCCGGGGGGGCCCTCAGGGGCGGCCGGCGGGGCTGAGACCGGGGCAGAGGCGCATCGTCCGGTGGCGGCCGCCAGGCAGGACGGCAGCAGGGAGGGGTAAAGGGGTGGTGGAGGCAGTCGGTGCCGAGTGTTGTGGTACCGTCCCCAAGGCTGCCTCCCCCCTCGCCGAGCCCCTCTCAGTAGCTTTCCAGCTCGCCGGAAATTACGCGTCTCGCTTTGAGCCCTCCCCGGAAGTACGATGATATGTTGCCTTCCGATCCAAAAAGTAGTCCCTCCGCCGCGCTGCTAGCGAGGCGGCTCCCAGCCCCGAGGAGCAGGCCGCCTCCCAGCCCCGCCGCTCCCGGAGGCACTCCTGCCGCAGCCCCGAGAGACACACAGGCTGGCCCACCGTCCCTCAGAGCACCCAACGGCGCGGGGGGGGGGGAAGGAGGGCGGTGCCACCTCCCCTTCCGCCGCGGAGGAATGTGCGACGAAACGCGAGACATTCACTTCCAGTGCTGAAGGGCCAGTTCACCCATTGTCTGAGCCGGACGTCAGGAGGAGGGCCGGGAGCCACGCCCCCGAGCCGAGGGGCGGCCTGCTTTTACCTCAGGGCTTGGCGAGCGCCGTGGTGTTGTTCCCCGGCAGCTCTTGCTTTATTTTAACCTTATTTTAAGAAAATAGTGTTATATTTAACTGTAGCAGAAAATGAGGCCTCAGCGCAATGGTGGGGCCTCAGGGCTAGCACCGGAGGCCTCTGCTTTGTACCTGCGGGGAAGGCCCGCGGTTGTGCCCCTGCGAGACAGCTGTTGGTGCTGCTCTTTGAATTTAATCTCACTTTAGCGGTGCTGACGCCGCTCAGCAGGCGCTTCTGTTGGCAGCTCCGCTGTCTCTGGCCCAGTGTGTCGCTCTTATTGCGTCTCCATTAAGGTCTCGCAAGTCCTGTCAGTAACTGGTAACAAGTTTGTGGTAAGTTCCTCATAACCAAGCCCCCAGCCTCTGCATTGTGTATACTCTGCTGATGTCCCCATATGGGATGATTTATTTTCAAAGGAGGCGTTGGAACTAGATGATCTTTAAGGACCCTTCCAACCCTAATCGTTCTGTGATTCAAGTACTCACAAGTCGGGACTTGTTCACTACCTTCTTCACCGCTCCATTACAACATAGTCTTCCAAAGAAAATTGTGTAGTGTTTTTTATTTAAAACCAGAACCCTGCCTTCAGTATTCGCCATACCCCGTACTTCATTCTTAACTCTTTATTCCAGCCTTGGTCCTGGTGTAATATTTCAGTCTCAAGAAAAACTTAATTTCCTCCTCCTGTTACCATGAGGCTTGCAAGATCTGCTCCAGGCAGACTGACACGTTTATCTGCACTGCTTCCCTGCCAGATGGAAGAAGTGCCGCCCACATTTAACATGGAAAACAAAGGGCTCCAGCGCAAACGGCTGATTGCCACAAAAGGTTTAGGTGAGAGCAAACTGGTCTTTCAAAGCGTGGAGTGACTTTACCACGGGTTATTGTGCTGTTACAATGTACTCTAACATTTTGCAAGGGGTTCTTGGTGTGGGTGCTTGATACTTTTATGACTGTAAAAGCATGTGGAGCGCAGGTTTCCTTACCTATACCTAGACATTATATTTCTGTGTGCTTCTGCCGTTTTTCTCTGTTTTTCCTTTTATTTGGTTGTGTGTCTCTCCTGACGACAGGCCAAGACCTGCGTGTGTTCAGCCTGTAGAAGAGAAGGTTCAGGGGAGACCTTAGAGCAGCCTTCAATACGTAAAGGGGGACTACAGGAAAGCAGGGAGAGGGGATTTTTACAAGGGCATGTTGTAATAGGATAAGGGGGAATGGCTGTAAGCTGACAGAAGGGAGATTCAGGTTAGATACAAGGAAGAAGTTCTTTACTGCAGGGGTGGTGAGGCACTGACACAGGTTGCCCAGAGAAGCTGTGGCTGCCCCATCCTTGGTAGCGTTCAAGGATAGGTTGGACAGGGCTTTGAGCAACCTGGTCTAGTAGGTGTTCCTGCCCATGGCAGGGGGTTGGAATTGGATGATCTTTAAGGTCCCTTCCAACCCAAACCATTCTTTGCTTCTATGAGCTGCACCAGATTCTTTTGAGGAAATGCATGTGTTCATGTATGTAACGGGTATGCATTTCTGTATGTGTGTTCTATTCCCAACAGCAGAATCACCAACATAGCCACTTTCCAAGATAAGCAGTGATTTAGCCAGGAAAACTAGAAGGGGGGGAAAATCCAAACTCCAGGCTAGAAAGCACCTAATCCAAGCAAAAGCTTTGTTTTGAGAATGAGTCTTTTGCCAGTTTCCTCCTAGACTGTTCTGTGTTGCTCCATTTTTCTGTTGCTGGGTTTGGGTTAGTGGAGGTCCTGGAAGGCGCTGCTGGGACGCGTGCATGTTTTCCTTACAAAACAAGAAAGCTAAAGATCCCAAATGACTTTCATTTTACCAGTTCTGTGAGTCAGCCTTTTAGAAACAGAATTTTACATTTCTTTCTGCCTCCTCTTCCTGTCTGGGGGTAGTTGGCCTCAGAAACACTGGCGCATGTGGGGATTTGCATACCCCACATTAGCCTTTATTCCTTGTGGCCATCTGGGAGTATTTATCACTTCCTTGAGGGGAGTCCTCAGCTTCTCATGCAACACACCCAAGTGCTTTGAGAGCAGATAGGCCAACCAGTGATAACACTATCCGCTCACCTGGACTTTGCCTGGAAAATTGGCTATCCTCCTATTTTCTTTGTTTCTAGAGAAAATTGATTTGAATAAGAACCACATAGTTTTGTAAGTAGGCCTAGATTTCATTTTGACATATATCTAAAATACAGAAAGGACAAAAAAAAAAGTTAAGAAAAAAAGCCAGCTTATTAGCGTGCAGGTTGTTCCCCAGCATACCTAGTAATTAGGAAATCCTTAATTGCATGTAAGACTGCTAAGCCCTGGCTGGGCATGGGAACATACAGGGGGAAGATGAAGAAACTAAAAAGCATTTACATGTTCTAAAAAACATTTACATGGCCCCAAAGCCACATGTGGATATTAAGCCAGGATTGGACCCAGCTGCTCCCTGTGACTGCTCAGCAACCCCTGTCTTCATTTGGTTCATTTTCACAGAAAAATGGATATTTGAGTGTTGTTTTTTAATTTCCGTCGCTGATTGATGAAAAGAGTTCCCACTGCAGGGGGCATTTATTCTGCCCAGAGTCCCAACCGCTGCCGTCACCAGCCGGGGGTTACTCAGCGAGGGCCCCGCATTTCTAACCCAATTACTCCCCACCAAGGTAGAGCCAGCGCTCCGCTCCGGGTGCCTCGCACGCGCGGAGCGCCGCCCACTCAGGGACTACAACTCCCAGAGGTGCCTGCGAGGAGCCTCTGTCGACCGTGTCGCGAGCGTTGATTGGTTGAGGTTGTCGACTCTGCATGGAAGGTTGTCTGCGATTGGAGGAGGAGGTGGCGGGCGGCATGTTGTCTCGCTGTTTAAGTTGCGGAGGGGCAACTGCGGCGGTTGTTCTGCCGTTGGAGGTCTTTCACGGTGGCCTTGGGGCTTTAGTTCCCCTGCTCCCCATGTGTGCCGGCTCTGCCGCAGGGATATGAGCGCAATGGACCACGCCGCGGGGACCTCCCCTCGCTCCGGAAGGTAGTGTGGGGCTGCCCGACGGGCACACCGCCCCCAAACTTCTCTGCGGGCGCTGGCCTCGCGGCTCTTCCCATTCTGTCCGGTAACCCCGCTTAACGTAAAGCACCGTCAGCCGCTCTTGTACCTGTTCTGCTTCCTTATTCTTATGCACTTCCACTTCTGTCGCTTTCCAGTTTTATTGCTCTCTACAACTACCTGGAAGGAGGTTATAGTAAGGTGGGGGTCGGTCGCTTCTCTGAAGAAGCGATAGGATAAGAGGAAATGGCCTCAGGATGCACCGGGGACGTTTAGATTTTTTTTTTTTTGGAGTAGTTTATTCACGGAAAGTGTTGTCAAGCATTGGCACAGGCTGCACAGGACAATGGTGGAATCGCTGTACATGGAAGTGTTCAAAAACTGTAAACAACTTGGCAGTCCTGGGGTAACAGTTGGACTTGATCTTAGAGGCTTTTCCCAACCCAGTTGATTATGTGGTTTTACTGGTTTTTAGTTCAGTAATAAAGTATGTACTTAGTGACATTGTTACCTGATTTATTCTATTGCTGTTATTTACTTTTCAAAGTTGGTTGTTTAAAGCACTTCCGGGCAGAGCCGGTGAGGAAATTCCTGCAGGGAATAATTGTGTTATTGCATATTGAATACTTTCCTACAGTGCCAGAAGTTAATGAGCTTTGCACATTTTTATGGATGTAGCATGCTGGGTGTTCTGATCAATGCAGCTTTGGTGAGCTGGGACATAAAGGTCACTGATATACAGTGTCACCTACCAGATCACGTTATGATCAAAGCTGTGGCACTGGCTCCAGAATCAGGTTCTTGACTGTGTTTTCGTTAAGCAGATATTTAGGAAAGAGGCTTCTTCACTTTAGTTCTGTGCGCTTATGATGTCATTGAAAAAAAAGGCAGGGTGGTTTTTTAGATAAACATAAATAGTGAACAGTTTCCAAAAGAATTTTGAACTCTACAGCTCTGTTCACAAATTTGGTGCTTGTTTGAGAAGATTAAATGTTTGCATGTAGTAAACATTGCTTAAAAGAAAAATCCAACATGTAATTGCATATGTATATTCTTGATTTAGTTTACGTAACATTTGACATCTAGTACCTCAACTTAAGATTCAAGAACTTGGAAGCTTCTATTTCACTATCAAGGGTGGACAAGCTGTGTGGGTAAGAACATCAAGTACACCATAAAGGAAAGCATGTAGATTCCTAGACCTACACCTTATATTATGGTGGCTGGTGCATCAGCTAGCCTGAATTATTGTCTTTATTCAGCAGTCTTTCTTTAGAAAGTGTTTTTCTCTCTAGGTGTCAGATATGATTCTGTCATGGGTTATGTCTTTGTGTTTCTCTTACAGTGGTGGCTGTTTCTGATTGCACAGCAATGGACTTTTGGTCCCCTTTGTTTTCTGCTTTTCCTTCCTCCTTTTCAGCTTCACTCTCTCAAGTAATCCATAAGACTTTTCTTTTATAACATTTTAATTTCACCCTCTTCCATCAGCTGGCGCCATCTCCACAATACAGTAAGCCTGCAAGCTGCTCTATATCAAGGCTTTTGGTTCTCCTAAATGCTGTGATCTTCTGTTAATACATGGAGCACGGGCAAGCTAATCAGTTTTTGAAATGGAACCTGAGTTGAAATTGAAAATCTGGTTTTAACTACTTTAGGAAGGGTTTTTTTGTCATATTATTGTCTGAAGCTTACATGTCATTAGAAACTGTTTCTATCCAGACTGGCAACCCCTTGTGTCTCATCCAGGCATGCTAGTTCTCAATCTCCAAATCAGGAAGACTTTACTCCTCTCCCTTCAGTCAATGAGCGTTTGGCCTTTCTCTGTCCCTCCCGGGAGCTGCTGGAATACTACCTCAAGACAATCGCTGACTTTGATAGGGAGCATGAGGATTTGATTAAAAGGCTGGAGAGATACAAAGAAACGTATGATGAGCAGGTGAGGAAAAGGGGTTTTGGGCAATGGTGGGCTATGTGTCCTTAAGCAAACTTAATATTTTTCTTCAGTTGGAAATTTAGCACAGTTGGTCTTAAGATTTACCAGTATTGTGGTAGAACTGAGCTAAGAGGAAATAAGTATATTTCAGGTTTGATTGTGAAATCTAGCTGCTTGTAGTCCATCAAAGCAAACAGAAACAAGCCCATAGGATATTCCTCTGTTCTTAAGTTGCTATGTTCATAGTGGGTTGTTTGTTTCTTTGGTGCTTTGTTATTTTTTGTTTTGGTTTGGGTTTTGGGGTCTTTTTATTAAAGCTTGAATTCAGGTATTCAATTCCCATGTTGTCAAACTTTTCCCTTGTTCCTCATGGTGAAGAATGAGTGCTCTTTTGTCCAAATTTAATGGACCTTGAGATATTAATATAATTTGTTTCCCACACTAGAATTCATGAGCTTGGCCACAGGCTGCTGAGCAGTATGCTTCACAGCAAATAAATGCAGATTTAAAAGAAACCCCAAAACCTGCAAGTGTCTGCTGTAAGAGGAAGAAGTCCTTACAAAATATCCGTAAGGTATTCAGTGCTCTGTTGTGCCTTACAGCATCCATCTGTCTAGGACTCTGGCTAGGAGTCGTCTTTGTAGTAGCAAATGGCCCTTTGGAAATAGAGTGATCACTTCTGCGGTGCCTCCTCAAGTACTGGCCATGCTTGAAGCAGCCTGAAAGCCCTCAGGAAATACACGGCATACAAGTTACTTTCATCAACATCTGGGAAAAAGTGGCAGGTTCTATACTAGTGCCTTCTCTTTTAGGGGATGGTTTTCTGAAAGGTTTCCATAAGAGTTAGAAAATAATTAAGGAAACCTAGTGAGTAGCCAGATTTTTCACTACTAAGCCCTACAGATATTTTAGTGCTTATTCTTCAGTAATTTCTTTTAAGAGTAAGTGCTGTTAAAGAGGCTTTATTAGTTTTTTGTTGATGTCAGACTCCCCATACCTGTGCCTCTGTGGCTACCAGTGCAAAAATTCAACGACTAGGGGCTGGAGACTCTAGCTTAGCCCTTTTTTGACTATTTTGCAATGACAGTGATTCTCAGGTCTCTGAACTCCCTGTTGAAGCATTTGAAAACGTTTTTTCCAATACTGTCTTCATCTGGTCAAATTTTGTCAGAGAATAAAATAATTCAGTTGAACTGGCAGTTGTACCATACCAGTTACAGGCTCAGAGCACAAGCAGTTTAAGTTTGTAAGTGTTACCCAATGCTCTGTATCATTTCAAGTACCTCATTCTCTCTACTCAGCACAAATTGCAGTGGGAAGTACGTCAGAGAGAAGAGGAGATTGCAGAGTTGCAAAAGGCTTTGAGTGATATGCAAGTCTACCTCTTCCAGGAAAAGGAACATGTCCTTCGGCTTTACTCGGAGAATGACCGGCTGAAAATCAGGTGTGTTGTCTCAGGTGGTGAGCTGGGTCACTGTCAGTAGCAATTGCATGCATGATGGTTTAGTTCTTATCCAGATCTGAAGGAGTGTTCAGAGAAGCAATTATGCCACATTTCCCCAGGTGGGATCCTATGAAATTTTACCAGTCTTGGAAGTGGAATGTGGTCTGTTGGGCTGCTAAATATGTTTCCACTTATTAGTCCTCTTATTCCAGTAGCAGAAGGAAGAGCAGAAGTTGAAGATAGATTCAGATTTGAATTGTGAGTTGCTGGTTTGAATATGGAGGTTCTGATTTAAGCAGGCAGTGGTGGGTTGACCTTGGCTGGATGCCAGGTGCCCACCAAAGCTATTCTATCACTCCCTTTCTCAGCTGGACAGGGGTAAGAAAATACAATTAAAGGCTTGTGAGTTAAGGGCAGGGAGATCACTTGTTGATTACTGTCATGGGCAAAACAGACTCGGCTTGGGAAAATTAATTTATTACCCATCAAATCAGGGTAGGGTATAGAGAAACAAAACCAAGTCTTAAAAGGCCTTCCTGCTACCCTTCCCTTCTTTCTGGCTCTCTGGACCTCCATGGGCT
The DNA here is from genome assembly GCA_017639245.1 of Myiopsitta monachus. NCBI lineage: Eukaryota > Metazoa > Chordata > Aves > Psittaciformes > Psittacidae > Myiopsitta > Myiopsitta monachus. Next base: position 76,912,265 of record CM029920.1, read on the forward strand.
GCAGGGGGACAGTCTGCATCACCATGGTCTTCACCACAGGCTGCAGGGGAATCTCCACTCCAGCACCTGGAACACTTCTGCCCCTCCTTCACTGACCTTGATGTCTGCAGGGCTGTTGCCCTCACATATTCTCACTTCTTTCTTTAGCTGAGGTTGCGGTTTCCTTCCCTCTGCCTACCATTCCTAAATGTGTTATCCCAGATGCGCTACCACTGTTGCTGATAGGCTCAGTCTTGGCCAGCAGTGGGTCTGTTTTGGAGCTGGCTGGCATTGGCTCTATCAGACATAGGGGAAGCTTTTATCAGTTTCTCACAGAAACCAGCCCTGTATCCCCACCTGCTACTGAAACCTTGCTATGCAAACCCAACACATAGACCTTGCGGCTGCCTGGCAAAATGTTCTTTCTTGGCCCTAAATCCGCTTAAGCTCAAATAGAAAATACAGACCAAAGCAAATAGTTTCCCCTCACTCTATGAGGTCATGTTGACAGCTACTCCTTTTTAATGCCATTTAGTTGGTGAACTGGAAAATGATCTGCTGTACCGGACTAGCTGCCAGTGGCAGAGGGGTTCCCAACCTTCTTCAGAACGTTTGTGGGTGATAATACCAAGGTTTCTGTTAAAGTTTTAAGAACTTAAGTCAAAATACGTGTTGGAGCGCTCTGGCACTTTGCAAGGGTTTGACAAAAAGTCTGATACTGCCCTTAATGTAGTTTGCTTTAAAAACAATGGACACTTACAATCTGTTGAATTAAGTAACTGAGAGGATTTTAGATAGTTCATAACTCTGGAATGCAAATTCTTTCCCACCATATGTTGTTGCTGTCTTAGCCTATGTAGAATTCTCCTATTTGAAAGAAGGAATGCTTCCCAATGCCAGTGGAATTGCTGGTTTTCTTATTGCATCAGCAACATCAGTAATGTCTTTGGAAGTTGGTTTTGTGGGGTTTTGGGTGTTTTGTTTTGTTTTTTTTAAACGTTGTTCTCAAGCTGCAACAGTTTGGAAGACTTGTAAGCGTTAACAAGTAAACTGATGAGCAGTGTGTCACAATGTCTTGATGTACTTAAAAATAACAATGTGCTGACCACTTTCTTTGAATTCCAGGGAACTGGAGGATAGAAAAAAAATTCAATATCTCTTGGCTTTAGTGGGAACAGACAAAGGAGAAGTTACGTATTTTCACAGAGAGCCTCCACATAAGGCAAGTTCAATTTTTCTGTAGAACTCTGCTTTTGATTGTAACATGAAGATGTATACCCCAGAGACTGACCACAGACCAGATCTGTTCTGCAAGTCGAAAGCTGATAAATGAGCTCAAAGCAGGGAGGGATCTGTAGTTCTGTAACAACATCGAGTTTTATTAGAGCTACTGACAAATAGTTATACTGGTTTATTGTAGCTACTGACAGGGACAAGCACACGGGAAGTAGGTCCTCTTAGCATCAGTCCCTTTCTACCTTCAAAACATACTTCCAGATCAGCCTCCTAAATGTCAAATAGGAGTCTGAAGCCATCTGACGAATGGTTGTTGAAAAGTTGGAAAGAACATCACAAAGAGAAAAAGAAAAAGTACAGGAAAGTGACCAAGTGTGGTGTTTGAAGATCAGCTGTCTCAGAGGGCCTGTCTCTTAGGGCCTCAGTAATGAATAACAGTGTTGAGGTTGCTGCAGCAGTTTCCTGCCAGAAGACTGCAGAAAAGCCATCCCCTCTAGGCAAGGTTGTATCATCTGTTTCAAAAATAGTCAAATTGATTAAATGGCAGTGCAGGGAAACCTACTAAATCATGAATGATTTGGACATACAGAGACTATGATGGAATGTAGGATTCATCTGGGAATATTTTGTGCAGAAAAAGACTGAAATATATTGCATTGATTATAGTTGCTCTGCACCCCTCAAGCAGCTCAAAAATTTTGCAGAAGCATAAAAATTCCCTGATACATGGTAGCTCTAAAATTAGGCCTGTTATATAGCATTGACCTAAAGATAAGCATTGGTGTTAGACCCCGCTCCTTCATGTTGTCCTGGTTTTAAGTAGCTTTTAGTTCAATAGTTCAGTTGTTTCAATAGCTTTATTGGTTAGCTTTTATCCCAAGCTTGTTCTTTGGTTGCTTGAGTGAATGTGGTGATAAATCAAGCTTATGTTTCTCTGTCTTGCTATGGCAAAGAGGAGTATGAAGGCAGAAATAACAATCTTGATCTTCATCTCCTCTTTCTTCAAAATGCTTCTTTTCCTGCTGAGGGTGCTGATTTTCATCCTAATGAAGCCAGCAAAGGCAGGGTTACTTTCCAGTTGTTGGGGGGGGAAGAAAAAGGCAGAAATGGCAAAACTCGGGCCATGATAAAGGAAATCTTCATCGTGGACATTACACTTGTTGAATGTCTTACTTGTCTTGTGGAAGGAGTAAGATAATGGTGTTTTCTGGATATCTCATTTTAGTCTAAGATTTGTTCTTGACTGTTGAAACTTTGGAGAAGTCAGATGTTCAACACATATCTAATCTTATTTCTGTAGGTTACTGTTCTGCAGAAACCAGCTAAATCCAGAGTGTCACATGAACAAAATGACACCTCTAGAACAGGTACCACACCAAGCAGATTAACAGCAGCCCAGCTGTTGATACTTGTTTCTCTGTGTGTTTGTGTCCAGTATACCAAAATAATTCCTTACTGTGAATACTTTGGTATAGCTCCATTAAGTTCCCTGAGTGTATCCGTGTTGACATATGTATGTGTGCACTACTCTTGGCTTCCCTTCAAAATCTTTTAAAATAACCTGACCTGGTCCTCATGTCTGTGATCTGCTTGGCTAAGGAATAGGCTGGTATGCCTGTGGAGTGCTTGTTCTGGAACTGTGCAGGTACCAATTGGATAGGTACCCTTAGCCTCAGACATTCCAAGGTGTGAATTCTGCCTGCCTTTAGTGCAGATAGTGGTGTGGGTCCATATGCCTACTTCACTGATTTTCTGAAGAGCTGCCTCTTCCAAATTAACTGAAACAAGCTAAGAAGCTCAAAACTCATTCAAGGCTTGATGCTTGTGCAGCTCTCTGATTGCCTATTCATCATTTGTTTAAGAAATTTTAAGTTTGCTTTCTGGATATGCCAAGAAAATTAGTAAATTTGTATTTTTACTGTAATTGCAAAATTATTGTAATTGTAAAATTTTGCCAAGTAAATTGCCTAAATACTGTGGTGTGATAGTTTAGGGTAAAGGTATGTGATCCTTGTAAGTTCTGAAACATTTCTTCCATCTAGCGCTCCTGGAAGTCCTTGTGAGTCTTTTCCTGCTCTTGTAGGCCTGCCAGAACATACGATATTTCATGCTTGGAAAGTTACTGCAGCTAGATTGCAAAACCTCTTTCTATTTCTGTTAAATTTTTGCAATAGGCACCAAGGGGAGCACTTCAATACCAGCAGCAAAAGGCAAGAAACCAGAAAGCCCTGAGAGGTATCAGAGAGATAATCAAACACTTCTACTTCAGGTAAAAACATTTGCTAACCAATGGACATAATTCCTGGCTGTCCAGGAAACTGATAGACAAATTATGCTGTCTGCTTGGATAGGATGCAGACATACCCATTTTATCAGGCTGCACACCTCACTATTGATTCCCACTTTCCGTGAGTTTACCTAGCTGTTTCTTTGTGATGAATGTAGGCTTAGATTTGAGAACTTGGGTTTGATTCTGGAAGCTTCGCGTAAGCAGATGTTCCAGTAATGTCAACTGGAATGTTTTGCCATTAAATACATCATGTATAATTGATATCTCCCGTGACTTGATTGTGGCTATGAATTTACATTACACAACAGATGATCTGCAGGGTTGGGTAGTTTGTGGAAGTTTGACATAAGCCATGTGTCTGAGACAGAATTAGGCAGCCCCGATAAGATGCACTAGTGCAATGAAATGTTCTCTTTGCTAGACTTCAGTGATAGATAATGTGTAGATAGTGTGACAGAATGGAAGACAAATATACGGAATCATGAACTGGGTAAGACACCAGAAGCTGCCTGTAAAGCATGAGGAAGAATGACTACAAAAGCAAATTAAAGAGCAAACTTGTACAGCAGATAGATACCTTTTGAAATGATCATTATTTTTTGTTCAAGGGCAGTGGTGACTGACCCAGTGGCCAGTTAGCCATCTAACAGCATTTATTTTGGAGCAAAAGCATCATACAAAATTTTTATAAAAATAAGTGATCTAAATACACTCCAGGTTTTTTCAGGTAGTTTCTTACACATAGGCCAGATGCATGTTTTTCAATTACTTGTTCCCATTTGTCTCCCTGCCTCTGTGCCCTGGATCACAATTCTTGGCGTTCCTCTCCTTTGCTCATTGCCTTATTTACATCTTGTAATTTCTTCTGGTAAAGTGGTTGCTTTTGTTCAGATGTGGACTGCTGCCTTCCTAGAACTTGGGTATTTTCATATCACTGCTTAACTAGAAGATGGTAGCATAAGGACAGAAGTGTCTCTGCATATTCCACAGGATTTGTCACGTCTGTGTGCAGTTTAAATCTTTCCAATATTTTTGATTTGTTGTTGCTGTTTATAATATGCATGTCTAGCCTATAGTGTGATTATTTTTTTTTTCCTTAAGTGTTATAGTTGTTTGAACTGCTTAGCATCAAAACAAAAATACAATTGTGAGAAATTAACCTTCTCAAAGGCATTACTTGGTAGAATCTTTGATCTGACCCTTCCAAGATTTGAGAGACTTGCAGGGACAGGAGCAGTGCTGCTGTGAGGTCTTATTTAGTAATGTCTTTGCTTATTCAGGTGGAGGCCCTGCAAGCTCAGGTAGAAGAACAGACACGATTATACAAAGAACAGGCTGAGGCGCTGTTAGAGGACAGGCGGATTCACATGGAGGAAGCTCAGGTCCAGCATCAGAGGGACCAGGACAAGATCAAAACTATAACAGATAAGTGAGTGTGAGAGAATGACCATGATATAGTTATGAGATGAGAACAATATTTGGGCTTTCAGTATGTTGCTTCCTGCAGCAGGCAGAAAAGCAAATTATGCGGCCATCTGTTTGGTAGTGCGTGTATGGAAGAAGGTGAATGGAGTAATATACATACTAAAAATCCTATTACGTTGGAAGATTATCACTTCTTTCATTAGAGCTAAACTCATTAGGAAAGCACCTTTTTCTTCCATGCTTCTTCCAATTTGCAATGATGACTTGGGAAATTAAGGTAGGAACTAAGTTAATTAATTCCACTGGGATCTCTTTTTACAGACTCCATAAAACTCAAAATCTCTTATACGAGAGTACTCGTGACTTTCTCCAGCTCAAATTTGATGCCCGAGCCAATGAGAAAGCATGGATGGCAGAGAAGGACAGTCTGTTGAGGAAACTCGACAAAAAAATGGGTATCAGCAAGGATCCGGGAAGAGAGAAGCAGAAAGATACCAAGAAGACACTTCAAGCAGATGATGGAGCTTCAAAACTCCACAGCCGAGAGCTAAAAGTAGTTTGTTTTGTAGTCTAGATACAGGTTCTTTAACAGTTTGGGGTTTTGTTTTTTTTTTTTTTTTTACTAGAAAATTGCAAGCATCTGGGTTTTTCCAAGAAAGGCACTCGCGGCTGTGTCAAAGCTATACTGGCTTCAATGAGTTACATCGTCATTGGCAGTGAAGTAAAAAAATCCTTTCCTGCCTCAAAATCAGCACTGCTTGCAAATTTTGGATCAGATATATAGTTAGGATTTATGATAGCACTTCACTGCCTGTTTCTTTTATGCCCAGAACAAATCCCTACTTCTCCAAGCCTCATGACACGTGGGCTGACAGTTCTTAACCTGCTTGTGGCGCAAGCAGTTTAAATGCTCTCAGCTCACAGACTTAGAATGCAGTGTCTGTATCGTTCTTGCTGCTGTTGGGGGAGACTAAGTCCTTTCAATTGATGTCCTCCAGCCCTTCCAGAGTAGTCAGGACTTCTCTTCCACTTCTAGTATACATCCAGTGAGAAGTTGGGAGGCCTACCACTGATTGTAGATGCTTCTGAAATGCAGTACTGCGCAAGCAGCTGTGGAAAGAATTACAGCATTGGTTAAATACTAGTTTTAAGGGGGAAAGTAGAGTATTCTTTAACTGATGATGCGTGGTCATGCCCAACTGATAACCTATTGAAAGGAGTTTGGTAATGGAAGTGGTGTTAGAAGATTGCCCTTACCTAGTTATTTCATCAGGTGTAGCTCCAGTTGTTAATTTTTGCCTGTCATGTTGTCACTCTATCACACTTGCTTTCCCAGAGCTGGGGAAATTCTGTTAGCACTGGCTTTTGAGTTCATTCTTTCTGTTCCTCCTATGTCCTAGTCACTGCAAGAACAGCTACTGCAGGAGCAGCGCCTATCAAACATGTATAGAGAGCAGTGCATCACCCTGGAAGATGAGCTAGCAAGGATTCGTGAAGAGGGAGAAGTTGGCAGAGAACTCTTTAAGGTAACTAGTCTGTAATCATCCGTTAGCTATGTAATGATCTTACAGCCTTTATTCTGTATACCCTATTGAGCTTTCATTTCCATAGGAACATTCAGAAAAGATGGTTAAGCGCCTGAAGCTGATGACTCAGCGCTATGAGGCCTTGGAAAAACGTCGTAATATGGAAGCAGAAGGCTTCATGAATGACATTAAACAGCTGCGGCAGAAGCTGAAAGATGTAGAGAAGCAGCTTTTTAAGGTAATAGCTAAGCATATACCATAAGCATTAGTTGTGTATTTTTGTTGCAAGTCTGAAGTTCTTATCTGACAGCTGTAGTTCACTTGGCTGTCTCAAAATTAAAAGACAGTAAAGTAGTTTCAGAAGTATATAGAATCATAGAATAGTTAGGGTTGGAAAGGACCTTAAGATCATCTAGTTCCAACGCCCCTGACATGGACAGGGACACCTCACACTAAACCATGGCAACCAAGGCTCTGTCCAACCTGGCCTTGAACACCGCCAGCAATGGAGCATTCACAGTTTCCCTGGGCAACCCATTCCAGTGCCTCACCACCCTTACAGTAAAGAATTTCTTCCTCATATCCAATCTAAACTTCCCCTGTTTAAGTTTGAACCCGTTACCCCTTGTCTTATCACTACAGTCCCTAATGAAGAGTCCCTCCCCAGCATCCCTATAGGCCCCCTTCAGATACAGGAAGGCTGCTATGAGGTCTCCATGCAGCCTTCTCTTCTCCAGGCTGAACAGCCCCAACTTTCTCAGCCTGTCTCCATACAGGAGGTGCTCCAGTCCCCTGATCATCCTCGTGGCCCTCCTCTGGACTTGTTCCAACAGTTCCATGTCCTTTTGATGTTGAGGACACCAGAACTGCACACAGTACTCCAAGTGAGGTCTCACAAGAGCAGAGTAGAGGGACAGGATCACCTCCCTCGACCTGCTGGTCATGCTCCTTTTGATGCAGCTGAGGATATGGTTGGCTTTGTGGGCTGTGAGCACACTGAAGCCGGCTCATGTTAAATTTCTCATCAACACCCCCAAGTCCTTCTCCTTGAGCTGCTCTGAATCTCTTCCCTGCACACCCTGTAGCTGTGCCTGGGATTGCTCCAACCCAGGTGTAGGACCTTGCACTTGCCATTGTTAAACTTCATCAGGTTGGCATCAGCCCACCTCACAAGCGTGTCAGGTTCCCTCTGCATGGCATTCTTTCCCTCCAGCATATCAGCCAAACCACACAGCTCGGTGTCATCGGCAAACTTGCTGAGAGCGCACTCAATCCCACTGTCCATGTCACCCACAAAGATGTTGAACAAGACCTGAGTCCCAACACCGATCCCTGAGGGACACCACTCATTACTGGTCTCCTGCTGGACATTGAGCTGTTGACCACAGCTCTGTGTGTGGCCATCCAGCCAGTTCTTTATCCACCGAGTGGTCCATCTATCAAATTGAGGTCTCTCTAATTTAGAGACAAGGATGTCATGTGGGACAGTGTCAAATGCTTTGCACAAGTCCAGGTAGATGATGTCAGCTGCTCTGCCCCTCTCCATCAGTTCCAGAGCCCCATCATAGAAGGCCACCAGATTGGTCAGGCAGGATTTCCCCTTAGTGAAGCCATGCACCTTGGTGTTTTTCATGTGCCTCAGCATGCCTTCCAGGAGAACCTGCTCCAAGATTTTGCCAGGCACAGAGGTGAGGCTGACTAGTCTGTATTTCCCCGGCTTATCCACCTTCCCCTTCTTGAAAATGGGGGTTATATTTCCCTTTTCCAGTCGTTGGGAACTTCACCTGACTGCCATGGTTTTTCGAATATGATGGACAGTGGCTTAGCAACTTCATTTGCCAGCTCCTTCAGGACCCGTGGATAGATTTCATCAGGTTCCATGGACTTGTGCACATTCAGGTTCTTAAGATGGTCTCAGACCAGATCCTCTCCTACAGTGGGCCCAGGGTCTTCATTCTCACAGTCCCTGCATCTGCTTTCCAAGACTTGGGTGGTGTGATCAGAGTATTTGCCAGTGAAGACCGAGGCAAAGAAGTCATTAAGAAACTCAGCCTTCTCCAAATCCAGGGTAGCCAGTCCTCCTGATAGCTTCCGGAGGGGGCCCATGTTATCCCCAGTCTCTTTTGTTCACAGTGTATCTACAGAATCCCTTCCTGTTATCTTTCACATCCCTAGCCAAGTTTAATTCTAAGTGGGCCTTAGCTTTCCTAACGTGGTCCCTAGCTTCCCGGACAACATCCCTGTATTCTTCCCAGGCCACCTGTCCTTGCTTCCACCTTTTATAAGCCTCTTTTTTCCCTTGAAGTTTCCTCAGCAGCTCCTTATCCATCCATCGAGGTCTCCTGGCCCTCCTGCAGCACTTCCTTCTAGCAGGGATGTATTGCTCCTGAGCTTGCAGCAGGTGATCCTTGAATATCAGCCAACAGTCTTGGGCCTCCGGCTCTCTAGGGCTATATCCCATGGAACCTTACTAAGTAGGTTCCTGAAGAGGCCAAAGTCTGCTCTCTTGAAGTCCAGGGAGTGAGCTTGCTGCATGCTCTTCTCACTGTCCTGAGAATCTCAAACTTGACCATCTCAGGATTGCTACATCCAAGGCTGCCCTGGAGGGCCACATTTCCAACCAGTCTTCCCTTCCCTGTTGGTGAGGACGAGGTCAAGCATGGCACCTCTCCTTGTCGGCTCCTCTATCACTTGCAGAAGGAAGTTGTCTTCCACACAATCAAGTAACCTCCTGGATTTCTTTAGGAACCTCCTGGATTGCTTAATGTCCTGCAAAGAGAATAGATTGGTTTTCTTTCTGGGGGCCATAGTATTTGGGTTTGTTCCAGTACCAGCTAGATCATTGACCAAAGCATTGTGGACAGTCTGTTCCTTTGAGATCTCATTTGTAGCTCTGCAAAAATCACTGTGGAAACAACGACTGCAAGTTGAAGCTATGTACTCTGTAGTAGCTTCTAATGTGTAGATGAACATAAAAGCAGCTTAGAAGGTAAGCCACAGCACTGATGTTGCTTGAAGTTTATGATGAGATATTTATTTAAGACATGCTTGAGAGGATGATCTAGGCATAGCTGACTCAGGAGTCTGGCAGTGCCATAGATTCACTTGTTTTCTGTACTTGTTTTCTGTGCACAGTTCGGTTTACTTAGATTAATGCATTTGTCTTCTCTAAAGGCTTCCATTTCTTTCTTAATTGTTTTTATTGAGCTGTGGGCTTTTAAACTTTATTCTGTATGGATTAAAAATCATATGTGAATGGGGAAACATTGCTTATGATAACTTTACTACAGATCTGTATGTTTTGTGGATGTGCTCCTAATCATATTCATTTCTTTACACTTTTAACCACAAGAGGGCAGAGGAACAAAATATTTGCTGGATGTCTGGAGTAATCTTTAAATCCTTCTCATCTCTTGAGGTCAAAATGACTGCAGATGACTAAATTACCTGGCTTGCATATTAAACTCTTTGACCAAGAACTGTATGATGACAATGAGACACCCTAAAGGGTCAAGGGGAAAGAGGGCTTTGAAAGCAGCTTCCAAGGCTGTGCTGTTCTGCATTGAAAGTGACTGGGCTTGCATACTGTCCAGTTCCAGGGTGACAGGAAGTGGCAGCCCTGGCTAGCTTGCCATCAGGAATTCTGATTTTCTAGCAGCTTTTCTTCAACTCTGTATGGGCCATATGGCATCGTATTGAGACTAGGTGTTGTACTGAAACTGCTCCTGAATAATACACAGAAGGCAGCAGGTTGGCCACAGCAATTAAACCACCTCTAGTAGTCTAGGAGTTAGTGGGTTATGGGTAAACTTCTGACGAGATTTCTTCCTTATCAGTAATATAACAACATTATGTATGAAAGCTTTGCTCTTTATTTTTGGTTCTGGAGCACCTTTCTGTTGGTGATATGCATTAGCTTAGTGATAGTAGCTTAAGCACCCTCTCAGCTAGCTGCAGAGGGTCTCCTTTAGAGTTTTTTCCCCCCTATCATCATCATAATGCTCTTAAATTGTATTCTCTGCAGCTTTTGTTTTCTTAATCTGTTTTTCTTTTCCTTTTTAGGTGACTCTAAATATGAGACCAGACCAGGACCTTGCAATTCTACACGAGGTCTGCCAAGGAAACAGACTAACTCGTGAAATTCAAGGAGAACTGAAAAACTTAAAAGCAAAAATCTTCGTCTTGGAGAATAAATTACGGGTCTGCTGAAGCAGAGGTATAGCTGGCATCCTTGTTTTAGGAATGGGACACTGATAGGCTAGATTAGTCACATGTGAGAATAGCTCCTACCTGTCTGTTTCCTGGCATCCAGTGACAGAAGGCTTGAGGATATCTGCAGTTATTGTCACAGCATTGCATGTAAGCCATTCTGAATGTGCCAGATTGTATTTCAGCTGAGAGATGGCACCTGATAAGACTAACATAGAAAGTGCTTGATGACTGATATATATCAGGAATATGACTTCATCTTACCTTTGTATCTGGTAGTGGTCAGTGTATGCTGGCCTTCAACTTTCTTTGGGTCATATTATAAACCATGTATATGGTTATAATAAAATAATCATGGAAAGATCTAGTTTAGGATCTGAATGGCTTTACTGACCTTGTTCATGTGAGAAGCAGCTTTTAAAATGGTTTAAATGATTAATGGTTTGGTTCTTAGGCACTTCAGAATGTAACTGGAAATTTTCTTTCAAACAGACCACTTATCGAAAGTATATATTAAAGTTACATCTGACTTTCCTCTCGAGAGTATAACTATTTTAAAATGGCTTCCCTATTGCTTGATTCTAAGCTGATTGGAACAAACCTGACTGATTTTTATATGGTAGGAAAAGGTAACCTGCTACAGAACTCACCTGCAAGAACCAGCAACATCTACACTTACTTTGAATGTTGGGGGTGAGGGAAATACTAAAGTGTCATCTTCTCATCCCCTTTCTCCCAGTTTATTTTAACACACAGAGGAGGCCCATAATAAAAGACATACAGTATCTCACTTAACCCCATGGTATTATCTTTTTAGCTTTAAGTGATATCATGGTTACATGCCAACAAATAGTGGTCAACTTTTGCCACAGCAGCTGTTGCTGTTGGACTGTAACTGAAATTGGGATGGGAGAGCAGGTGCTAGTTGCTACATGATAATTGTAACTAGCTGTATCGTAATTGTCTTCATACCAGACATCAGGACATCGAAATGCTAGAAAACAGATGAAATCATGAAAAGGGTTACAACGTGACTTCAGCCTAGTTTATAATTGTGCGTATTGATGGCTTTTACTGAGAGCAGATCTGTGCTGGAAGAGGGATTTCAGTGCCTCTTTCTACTGTCAAATGTGATAGAAGCAGAATAATATCTGAAGTATACACCTGTAAGCTACCAGCACTTCCTTTCCTGTAGAGAAGAAATTAGTGTGTGACAGCAGACAGTTTCTTTTGGATGTGGTAGTGGCCACAGAGATCTTCCTTAAGTATCTGGGAGAGGCACATGTGCAAAAGATGTTCTTGTGCTGTCAGGATCTGGAAAAAGAACTGGTTATATAGCACCAGCTAAAGCATTGCAGGAAGGGAAATTTCCTTAAGAAGTCGTGGCCCACTTTAACTGTGTATTGCTTTTATGATGAATTTGCTGTCCTGTATGGGTCCTGTGCTGTGAAATGTATTTTTGTATGTGTTCTTGAGGTCAAATTCATCACAGACTGCTGTGGCTGACAGTCTGTACCTAGATGCTCAGATACTACTACAGCTCACGAGAGGCTGTTTTAAAGTGTGTTGTGCTGATTGGTTTAGCTGAAAATGCGGAATTGTTCAGAAACTGATTCATGAACAGCTTGGGTGCCAATGCTGTGTGGACAGTTGAGGAAGCTTATTATATAATGCTACCCATCACTTAGTCTCACTATTTGTTGACTAGTAGTTTCTCAGATAAGTCTAGCTAATTGAAGTGAGTTTGTGTGTGAAATAACTTGCTATTGGTTTGTAGATAAGATATCGAAGTTATCACAGGTCCTGGAAGGCTACTTCTGAAAATTGCTACGTAATGAAGTATGAGCCACTTACTCAGCAGGATCAGCTGGTGGGAAGCTGGCAAAAAGGTCTCTTGATCCTGTAGAAATAAATGGGTTTGTGTTTATTTTCAGCCTTTCCTAGCTAAAGAACTGCCTATGAAATTACATCTTTCTCATTTGAAAGCCATGAAGCATGTCTAGATAAAGGCTGTAGGCTGACATTCAAGTTTGTAAGATTGGGAGGAAGTATTGGGGGAAGAAGGATGTCAGTGTTTAATTTCCTGTGTCCTTACCCAGTATTCCTTATTAATTGGAAGACTGAACAGAATAAAACAATAATGTTTCTAATATCTGTTGGTTTGGCAAAATGAAAATGCAGCTTGAACTTCATCCTTAATTTGTCACTTCTATTTGAGGAGGGTGGTGGTAGGGGGAATTACAGTAGTATTGATCTGCAAATCCATTTCATTTGGGAGCTGGACTGCTTGTCTAAGGGCAGGAAGAGCAAAGTATTGTACATGCTTTTTCAGTGTGACATCAGGTGATCACGTGAAATATTGCTTTATTTTGCCAAAATAAATGTGGACCTTCAAGCCAAGAGCTGCTTTAAAAAGCCGAGTGCTTTCTACTACTGACAACTACTCCTTAAGATGTCAGTAAAGAATTACTGGCATTTCCGAAAGGGTTTAATGGGACAGGTTCCAAGACCTACAAGATAATTTTCTTCCACATTTTTTGGGTAGAAAGCGAAAAATGGGATATTGTCCAAAGACCGATCAGCTTTTTTTTTGTCAATTTAAGTTAGTAATGTGTGACTTGCATCATTTCAGTACAACTAAATGTCAGGTTATGCATTTTGAAAGATCTACAAAATGGCTGATTCTAGGAATATGGAGACTCTCCTACAGGGGATTAGTTAGAGCTGGACAAATGTTTAGTGTGATCCAAGATACTTAAATGTTTACTGCATACAGTGAGCAGCAGAGGAAAACTTTATTGTTGTTGCCTTATTTAGGTAAGGAAGGAGTGCATATATTTCAGAAAGGATGTTGAAATACTGGGTAAGGCACAGAACTACTGAAGATTCAGCAGAAGAGAAGCAGTTGTGCAAGAGCTTGTATTTTATTAAGAAGACTGATTAATATACATGTATGTTGAAGATGAAAAGTTACCAAAGGTTTCTCCCAGCAGAGGAAGGCTGAGCAAGAACCAGTAGCCTGAACCTGAAGTTAATAAAAATAGGAGCTTGCATTTTTAACAGTAAGATTGTGCTTTTTCCCTCATTATAAGAAACTATTTGTGGAGGTAACTAATTCTCCTTCTCTGTCTGCAAATCAAAAAATGATTGTATTTCTGGAGAAGGTAGCTTGTTTTAATAAGTTACGGGATTTGACACATTAGAACTTAATGAACTATAATGATGTGAACTAACAGAAAATCATTTAGTAGTTCCTTCTGGCTTTAAACCTTTGATTTATTTATATGCAATATTGGTATGAGTTTTTCAGCACTCCTGCAATTGCCTTAATTACAGGAATGAATGCTTCATCAGCTCATCTACACAGCAAGGGTACACAAGGTAAAAAGAAAATAAAAAAACCTTAAATCTCTCATGATCTTCCTATACCACACCTTGCAGTAATTCCTAAATTAATTGACACTGTGTGCTTTGAAAACCAGATTAGCAGTAGCCACAGTTCTGACAGCTGTTGGAGTAAAGCTAAATAATAGTATAGTATGTACTTCTATGCCATGGCTGTACTTAAATTGCTTATGTGAATAATAGTATTGATGCATAAACACAGATGTTTTACCAGTATGGATGGACTCTGGGCAGCTTGATATTCTGGAATTGGAATGGCTCTGGGTGTATGCCAGGAAGTAATTCTTTGATATTTCTATTTTTTTTTCATGATATTTTGCTTTTATATTTCTGAGCTATTTTGAATTGTAAAAAATATCTATCCCCTTTAATCCCAAAACAGTTACTTCTTAAATTTGCAAGTCTAGCTGTAGACATATGTAAGCACACTTTCAAGTGCTTGGACTGGGATTATGTACCAAAATATACTTGGATACAGCATAGAAGGCATGAGAGGTGAAAGCTGTGGTGATTCCTTTTGGCTGCTGTTATTCATAGGGTCTAGGCACAAAGTTTGTTCTGATTCTTACATTGCATCAGAAGTGCAGGACTTTGAAACCAGGCTGTCAGAGGTAACTGGAGTTTAACCCAACAGCAGGAAATACTGCTTCTACTACTGAAGTATTTGAGAAGAGTGGGATGGACTCTTGGTGTTTCCCATGTAGCACCAAATGAATGGTTTAGAGAAAGGGCAGCTTTGGATGTGAGTTGGAGTGGTTTCTCTTCACATAAGCTCTAAAAATACAGCTTTATAAACAGCTCAACAGGGCTGACTATTCATACTAACTACATTTCTTGTTTTGAGAACTGTGATGTTGTTGCATTGTGGACAGATGATGTGTGTAAATATGGATTATTTGCTTCTATTCTGAAAACCCAGAGAGGGTTCCAGCACAGAAGTGTGTCAATGTTAAAGCAAGACAATGATTACCTACGCAGGCATGAAGGGGTTCATTGTTGGAATATGTTTGATTTGAATTAAAAAACCTCTTGATTTACCCTGGTGAAGAATGTCTGGGATGTGCTGGGTTCTCCTGTATTGATTCAGAGACCAAATGGCCTTTATGTCACACTAAACATTTATCTCGGGATAGTGTCGCTTCTAAACCGTCCAGTAAAACAGAGTTTTCCTCTTTGGGACTAGCTCGGGCAGATTGAATTCTGCTCACTGTCATCACAGGGAGTGCTGCACCGTGTTCTGTAGTGGCCCTGATAAAATGATTGTGGCACATCTTTGGAACTTCTTGAAACATAAGGATGATGAGCACAGGCACTTAAAAAAAAACAAGTGAACAAGTGCTGGTACTTTTAATGATGGGGGAAGGAGGAAATTTAGGCAAAACTTCAGTCAGATTTGAAAACATGTATTTCCAAAATGATCAAATATGTAGATATTTCATTATGGTCAATGTTTAAACCCTGAAACGTATTTTGAAAGTTCTCAGCTCCAAGTATATAAAAAGTCTTTTTGGAAGTGGTCTTGGTAGTGAGAATTTGGCAATTCAGGCCAATTTGTGGGGCAGGACCTGCAAAAAGAAGATGCTCTTAGAGGTGCTGGATGGTGTTCGTGTAAACACGTGTCCTCTTTACAGCTGGAAAGAAAAGACAGCCATTTCACTGTCATTTTCTATGGACAGCTAGGGTTTAATACCTATGGAGTCAAGCAGTGAAAGTAGGGAATCGTGAATGAGGCTTCCCACCAGGCAGGTACATTGTGGCATGAGCATGATGTTGTCATCTAAGGCCATAATGAATGGAGTGTGCTCACAATGCTTTGTGAGCAGAAAACACCAGAGGAAACCTCAAACCCCCAATCAGGCCAGTTCACACGATGTTGGTGGAGTAACGGTATTAGTAGAAACCACATTGCTGATGAGTGTAACTGTTAGCAAAACACGCGATGTCAGTACAGCCTAACTGGGCAAGAAGGTCCTTCTGCTCAGAGCCTGTTAACTGTGGATCTGTACTGATTCCTTTACTGCAATGTTACCACGGGGTAAACCACAGGGTTTTTTTTCTGGGAGAGCTCCCCCAGTAATCACTTTTAGAACCCTGTCCATCCCTGAGGAGCCAGAAGGGGAAATAATAAGGAGCTGTGTCTTCAGAGACTGGTTCTTCCTCTTAGAAACACTTCTGTCTTTGAGCTGTTTGGATGATGAATGTTCAGTTGAAGTCATTGTTTGTGCTTCAGTGCATAGCTGAGGTCAGGGAGAAGGGAATGGAGCTGCCGGGGTGGTGGAAGCTGGGGACAGTTGGGTGCCTTTGGTGTGGAGCTGGTAATTAGTGTTAAAACGAAAATTACACAAGAAGAAAGAAGGGAAGGAGCAAGTGGCAGATAATTGAACCTTTGGGGAGCCTACAGAGAAAGGATGTTGGCACAGAGCTGAAAGTAATTTACAAAACAGAGAAACAATTGTTAGATAACTAGAAGCAAAAGTGTAACAAGAAGAATCGGGGATGAACAGAGGCATAGCTAGAGAGAGGACCTGGGAGGAACAGGAGACACTCATCCTTAAGTGCTGTGCTTGTATCAAAGGCTGCTTTTATCATGAGGAAAAATAACCAGAACAGAAAATAAGCAAGAGCCCAAACAAAGCACAGGTTGCTCCAGTTGGCTCATGGGGCAAATTGTCACTTTCTTTGAAGCAGGTATTTGGGGTAGGCCAGGAGGTGTGTGCCCTGAAGGGAGCAGCTCTCTGCCCGGTGCTCCAGGATGGTCCATCAGGGCCATCAGCACTGCCAGCTCCCTGGCTGGGTCAGTGGAACGTGACACAGGCCCTGCTCCTCCACTGCCTGTTTCCGGCTCCCTTCCTGCCTTCCTCCCTGAGGGGGCTGACTCCAGCATATGGGATTATTATTGCAAGCTGTAGTTTCCAGCTCTGCCTTATTGCACCCAGAGAGATGAGAGATGCAGAGGTCTGGGTGTGCACTCGTGTGGTGTGAGGCACTTGAGAAACTGGGAATACAAGAATTGGGGTAAAAGCATTTTATCTTTGAGGTTTTTAAACCGTTGCTGTAAGTGATAATCTTACTTCTGGGCATTAATGCTTTCTGCAATGAGTGAGTGGTCTAAAATAACTTATTTTACAGTGTAGGGCTATTCAGATTCCTCCTTTCACTATTTATTACACATCCAGATCAATTTTGTTCCCTAATATTGTTCTACTGTAACTATATCATGAGAGAGACATTGACACACTTTCTCAAGCTTTTTCTCCAGAGACAACAGCTTTTTTGTATTTTCATCATAGCATAGTTCTATCAGGAAAAATATGTTGTTCCTTTACAAGACTACATTACTACCTGTTAGCCTACAATTTCACTTTCCCCTTCCCTCTATTTTAGTGCCATGTTCACAAAGAAAAAATGTGCTTACTTATTTTAATATTTTAATGTGCAACAGTTTCCACAAAATGCAGTTGTCATTTTGCAAACTTAAGGTTGTCCATTTAAGAAATGCAGACGACTTCCCACTAAGAATGCATCATTTCAATTCTTATTCTTAAAATGGCAAATAAAGCTTCACTTAGATCTGTATTTATTACACATTTTGCTAGCATTTTAACCCCCCTTTTTCTTTTAACAAATGTGAAAATTTTGGTTTATTTCTCTCATGCTGGAAAAAACCCAAACCAACACTCCACTGGCCTTTTAGCCAGTTTTTTAGCCATACGGATGCCAGTGTCAGCTGGGTATCGTCATTCTTTTCTGTTTGCACTGGAGGAAGTAGCCCCATGATTCAAGCATGGGTTGGTGCCACCCAGAGCCCCAAGAAGGAGGAAGGCAAGTGTAGCATCCTGGGAAGCTGCAGAAAGGACTTTATCCCTGCTGAGCCCAAGGGCAGAGCTGCTCTCCAGCCTCCTCTGCTGTGGGATTTGTTTCCATCTTGGGAAACATCATGTCTTTACACCTCCACAGTGAGGTTGTAACACTCTCCAGATGCGCTTTCACAAAGTAAGAGAAGTCTTTCCAACAGAAAGTTGTAGGGATATGGATCTGAAACCTTTGTGAGATGTTCAGAAAAAGGAAACCTATTGTCTGTCTGTCCATCCTAATGTGTGACAGGTAATCCCAAGGATTCTAGGGCACTGCAAACACAGTGTTTGGCATTTTATGCCAGGGACTACAGATGCTGCTTCTGCCCGTGGCCAGGTACCACTTAGGATGCCAGCACCTTGCCAGTGCTAGCCTGTCCTTGCTGGGACTTGTGCCACTCCACTGTGGCCTTCCATGCCATTCACAAGGCCTCTGGCGCCTTTCCTAAGGCCCTTTGCTATGAAGGGAAATGCTTGGTGCCAGTGACCCAACACCTCACTGTGCATGTTTCAGAAGAGGTTGTTCTGGACCAGCTCCCCAGGTGGATGCAATCCTGTATCCTAGACAGCACCATCCAGTTTTGTTACACGCAGGAGGAATCCAGTCTGCATCCTCTGAGAGAGCTTGACGATGTAAACCAAAGCACCAACATGGAGGGCACAGCTGGGAGAGTCACTTTGAAAGTGTGATTGAGATGTGGAATGATACTGTAAGCACACTCAAGGAACATCCTTGTCTTCATGGGGTCCTCTGACATTGTCTCTCTGCTGGGTCTGAACACTGTAGCATCACATCGACCCAGCTGTGTCTGAAAGCACATTTGGAGGCTTTGTGAGACCTTTTCCTCCTGACCGAGCAGAGCACTTTGAAGCAAATACACTTGTTGCACCAGGTGGAAACACTTAGATTCGGCTGTGTGTCATCGTGTGAGTTTGAATCGCTCCTCTCTCATCTTCCTTCCCTTTGTACACAGGAGTTACCATCACCCGTCCTCTCACCCGAGGGATCCACCAACGCTCCCAGCGCTACGAAAACCGGCTTCGAAAAGGACTCGGAGCTAGGGGAGCGCTCCTGCCTCCTCCGCCACAGAAGCCGCTTTCCTGTCGCCTACGGCAGAAGCGGGGACCTCTGACAGCGCGGGCCCCACGGGGTAGCCAGGGACGGCTCCCGCTTCAGCTTCAGCTCCCGCTCCGGTCGCAGCGCCCGCCAGCCCCAAGAGCGGCCGGGGTGGGGATCGGCGCCGGGGCAGCCCCGGAGCCTGGGCTCGGCCCCTGCGGGGCGGAGGCAGGTGCGGGGGGCGGTGGCAGAGCTCGGCCGGGAGCTGCCCCCGCGGGGGAGCGGCGCCGCCCCGCACCTGGGCCCGCCCCCCGGGGGAAGGGGTCCGCGGCAGCGTCTTGCGGTGCCCGTGCGGCGGTGGGAGCATGCCCCGGAGCGGCGGGGGCCGGGCGCCCTGAGCGGCGCCATGCGGGGCCGGCTGCTGGCGCGGCTGCGGCGGCGGCGCCGGGTGCTGCTGGCCCTGGCCGCGCTGGCTCTGGGGCTCTGGGCCGTTTACCTGGAGTTGGTCGCGGCGGGCGGCGGCGGAGGGGCTCTCCCGGACCGCAGTGAGTTACCCCGCTGGGCACCGGGGGAGGCGGGGAAGGGAAGGGAAGGCAGGGCAGGGGCCGTCCCGTCGCGTTCTGTCCTTCGCAGCCCGGCGCGGTCTCTGGCTCTCCCCGGAGCTCCGTCCGCTCGGGAGCCCGGAGCGGTGCCCTGGTCCCAGGCCGGCCGGAGGGGAGGCGGGGAGAGCTGCCGGCTGCAGCGGCGGGCGGCCGAGCGGTGCTGGCCGGCGGGGAGCCGCTTCCTGGGGAGCCGTCTGGGACGAGGGTGGGTTTTGTCCCTCGGGGAGGGGATGGGTGTTAGGGGGTTTCACTTCTGTGCCTTCGGCCGGTCGGGTCTCATCCTCCGCTCTGTCCAGAGACCTGTCAAAACGTGACCTTGCTGAAACTGTTGTGCCCGGAGTCACGGCTTTGAGTGCCTCTTGTCGTTGGTGCTCTAGTGCGAAAGGCAGCAGAGATGCTTTGAATATAGCTCTGATGAGAGAAGAAGTGTATGCAAACGAGGAGGGAATACATACCCTGGAGATGTGCACCACTCGCCTAGTAACGAGTTGATCCCGTGCAGACTTTAAGGAGCACAGCAGGGATGGTGCTAAGTGCACCATCAGTTAGCTGCTTTTTTTCCCCCAAAGTAGAGGAAATCAGTTATTTCTATCCATGTCATGTGGGGGTTTATGCTTCTTTTCTATTTTTCATTTACAGGAAAGTTTTGAATGGCCCAAAATTTTGTAGAAGCTTATGATGTTGTTGCTGCTGCTGTTTTTAAATATCAGTGCTTGGTGCCAATCTAATTTTACAATAGTGTGTCAAATACAACCATTTAACTGTTAATGCTTTTCTGTATCTTGGTCCCTTCATTGCACATTATAAACCCCCTGATTCTTAGTGCCATGAGTCCAGCTTGGTTTCAGTCTTAAAGCTTTAGACCCTGTTTGTGCAAGTTGCTTCATGAACGTTTACTCCCACAAAGTCCATTACAATACTTCAGCTTGTCCATTTGTTCTGTATTATATGTGCTGTTAAGGCTAAAACCACGTTTATTTTTCTAGCAGCGTAAGAGGTCTGATTTCTTTGGCTAGGATAAATCCTCTAGTTATAATCCACTTTTTATGCCTGGTGGAATTAGCTGGGACATGAGAAGATGGGTTGCATCATGACTCTACTTGGCATTACACCTTTCATGCAAGCTTCTTGGTGAACGCCGCTTTGCCAGTACCACCTGGGGATACTTAGAGAAGGCTGTAGAGGTACATAGTGGACTTGTGTGGTGCAGCAAAGGAAGAAACCAAACCACATGGAGGTATTTTAAATAGTGATTATAAGGAGTTGAGGGGCTGAGTCAGGTGTCTGCAGCCATCCAGCTGACCTTTCACTGCCAGCAATGTGAAGGGAGAGGGAGGAGATGAGAGAAAAATAGGCAGAGAGCACGAGGACAGAAGAGATGTGTGGGAGCAACTAACTTTTCTCATGAATTGGGTTCTTCCTCTTTGCTTTTAGATGTTTTTATGTCTCTGTTGTAAAAGTCATCCTGCTTTAAGACTGAAACTGGAAACAGTGACATGACTACAGTCACTACCAACTAAAACAGAACAAGAGGAAAATAATTACATTATATTGAATTTCAATTATGTAAGAGTCCAGATTCCCCCAAATCTACCAGCGATGTTGCTGCTCATTGCATGCAGAAGAAAGACATTTAAACGCTGCTGGAGAGGGTGGGAGGGTGAAACCCTCTGGCAGGCAGCTCTGCAGCACCATGGAGGGTGAGCACTGTGCCCAGAGAGCTGAGGCTGTGAGGGCACTCAGCGTCATGTTTTCCGGTCCTTGTGGCCAGGAGCCTGCTCACAAGAGGCAGGTTAATCTTTGACCCTCTCCACCCTTCTTCTGGCCCAAGTACCTCTAAAAGCCTGGTTCGTTTTAAGAGAAATCAGAAGTTGGAGTGAAAGACAAATAGTGTTTGTTTTCTTTTGGCTGTTAACACTAAGTCATGTTTTTGTCTCTGGAGACTGGGGCAGCTGCGTTTCTGACTCCATGTGATGACTCTTTCCAGAGATCTCAAGGAGATGGTGCAGGAGGGAGTGACTCTCTGAGCAATTAATACTTTTCCCCTCTCATTTCTGCACTGTTTTCTGTCACGTGTCCCAGGTGGGAGCCCTACTGTGAGTCACACCTGGAACCAACTACAAGTTACCACCTTGACTTACCTGATGCAACAGCCTCAACAGTTCCTCACCATAAAATACAACACATATTTATTGGGTAGTTTTTCTGGGCAAAAGGCGAAGAGGCTCCATCCATTGGACTCAGAAGCTGAATAGCTGCTGGACTTAGAAGACCTACTGGAGATCATGATTTCCATGTCTTATGTTTGTGACACAGTTTCTTCTTGCCTCCCTAAAAGCGCATTGTAGAACAGCCTGTGTATGGAAGGCCAAGTATGTTTTCTTTCTCCAGAGAGGCAAGCCCTCCTCTTGCAAGGCTTTAGGGAGTCACAGAAAATACTCACTTTCCTCTCAGCCACACAATGGGATTAAGCACAAGCACTGTGATGCCCCCATGCTACCCCTGCTCCTCGACCAGTGCTTTGGAGCAAGACTTGAGGCATAATGGATGCTCCCCAGGTTTCTGCTCCTCTTCCCTCACCAGATCAGTGTATGGTGGAGGAAACAAATGTCAGGTGGCCAGGGTATGTGTTTTTGAGTAAGTGATGCTTAAAACTTGGGGCTTTGACTATGCTCCCTTGATGTACGTGCAGCTCTGCTATGCAACAAAATTAAGCATATAAATAAGTTTGAATGAAAAAGAATAAAGGGCCTAGGAGAATATGCTGTAACTGTTGGTACCCATTGTTTTCCCTAACCTGTACACTGGGAAAGACTATGGCTGTGAGGCTCATTTTGCTGTAACATTGAAGTCAAAGGTTGAGGGAGCAGCCTGAGGTGCAGAATTCATGCTAGATATACCACATGTGTTGGGATTCGCATGTGTCTAAGTGATCTGGGCCTTTTTCTAGCCATTGGGGAGGGTTGGGATGGGCTGGACCAGGGCCAGATGATAGTATGGGCTCTCACAAGTGACAACTTTCCTTTGAAGGCGATGCTGAAGTAAGCAGTTGGTCTGGTAAAAAAAATAATAAATTACATTTTTTCTTGTGATGTGACTGCATCAAAGTATTCCTATGTACTCTTCCCAGGGAGCCTTGCTTGCAGGACTGCGTCTCTTATCGGTGTTCTGTACCAGTCCTTGTGGGGCTTGCCTTTTTCTTTTTAATTAAGCATATTTGTCTGACTTGCTGCCCAATAGGCATTTATAGGGATCTTTGACGTGTTTACAGCTGAGTGAAGAGAAACAAGCAGGCTGATGTGAACTGAAGATGGGCACAACTCTCCTCACATGAAATGTGGCCTGTTATCATCCAAAACAAGCTGTAACAGGCAGGACACTGCCTCTGTGCCAAGACACCCAAGGAGTTGGAGACAGTCTGTTTACTCCTGCCGCTGACAGGCACTAACCTCTGTGCAGTGGGGTCTCCAGTAGAAATGTTTTTCTCATCTTTAGTAGCTGCTACACAGCACACTTTGCTCCTGCAAGTGAATGCCGGAGATGGGAACCTTTCCCATTTCAAGGGTGAATGAGGTGTGGGAGAGGGAGATAATGCCAGTAGAGCACAGAACAGCCAGGTCTAGTGAGCAGGTCCTGCACCCTGCCTTTACTTCTGTAGAAGCCGTTGGCTTGGCAGCACGGATGGAAAAGGCAATGGCAGGGACAGGTCTTCAAGGAAGATCCCCACCCCAAGGCACTGTATGTTCCCAGAGCTGCTGCAATGCTCTGCTTGGATGGAAAGGCTGGTGGGTCAGGGAACCTCCTCCTGTTACCTCTGCTTTTCTATGCCCAGCAGTGCCTCATCTTGCCCACCCATGCGGAGAGGTGTGGCTGAGGGAGCAAGGCTGGCATCAGCTAGCTGTGCTTGCAGGCAAGGAGGATGTACAGCCATCCCCCTTTGCTTTAAAGCCTTGTGTCAACACAGTAAAAGCAAACCCCAGTCCCTGAAGAAACTTGGAGGTGAGGTCATTCCCAGCCGTTGCTGTGCAGACTCTGCCTTTTTTGCTGTAAAGACCATGGTATCTTGGGAGGCTGAATCACTTGCACCAGTTTCCTTTATTGCAGGTGTGAGCACCACACTCAGCCAGGCACAAGCCGGGTATGCAGGGTTAGATTAGATTGCTGGAGGCGCAGCTTGTAGGAGCAAGAGATCAGGGGCCCTTCTTCAACCTGCCTCCCCCCCACTGCTTCAACCTACCCCTGTTCTTCCACTTTTTATTGTTGTGTGTAGATAACACTGGGTGTCTTGGGTTGTGGCAAGTGGTTCTGTCTCATTTCTGGTGTCTCAGCCTCCTGCTTTTCTAACTCAGTAGGGAGTGCAGTCTCACTCTCTGAAGTGAGAAACAGGAGGTGTTCGGAAGAAACCAGGGATCATAGATGTGCGAATAAGAAAGTCCTTGTGGCAAGGCTTCCACCTCCCCAGCATGTACGTCTTTAGTGTCCTTTTCCTTCCTCAGAACTTTGGTTGCTTACCCCAACCCCACCATGGTGAGCTGTCTGATCTTCAGGCATCCAGGCTACTACAAAGCAGCATGAGTTGCTTTAAAACTAACCCAAGTGTTGGTGTGAATGGGCAGGTGCCTGTGTTTGTGTGAGAAAAACAGCTGGCAGAAAGCTGAAGCTGCTCGTTTAGTTTAATGCATCAGCTTCCTTCTCTAACCCCCTAGCCCAGGCACCTTCAGAAGCAGTTATGCATCGGGGTGAGCACACCTACATAATGCAGGTTCATTCACATGCACACAGGCTGACTTTGGCAATCACTCACACACAAGGTGACTTGCCTCTACATGCAGAGTATCGCTCCTTTGCATAGCTAATTGCACCAAAGGTTACTCGGTGCCCATAGGGAGAGATTGGACCATGTGTCTCTCTCCAATGGTGGCTGAAGTATCTATTTCTTCTCTGTGGAAACTGTTAACCCAGAAGGAAAGTTAAACTAGGTGTCACCCGCAAAGCACCTCTTCCTGACTGAAGAAAAGCGTGGGCAGCAGGGTAACATCTATACCATGCAGCGTGTGTCTGATATTGCTGTGCTTGTAGAGACGGTAGTGAGACCTTCATCCACAGCTCCCTGTGCCAAGCAGCTCTGTTCCCCACAGCACATGGTGGGCTGCTACAGATGTGGGGAGAAGGATGGGCACTTCAGTGCAGCAGTTTTCACTTCCAGGTGGTCAGTTCCGTCTCCCTGGAGGATGATAAGTGCTCTCACATCTTGCTTTGCACTGGTGCATGTGAGGTCGGCATCCCCAGGCCCATGTTCACAGCACAGACTGCGATCACAGACTCAGTGGGGAAGCCTCTGAGAGCAATTTGGATCATACTGTAGCTTGGTGGTGAGGTTCATTGACACAGTAGCCAGGGAATGCCTGGACCTCATGCTAGCTATGCCATTCCTGTCCTAGGTGAGTGTATGCTTTCACTACTGCTGGGGAAAGTGCTGCAGCTAACCTGTGAACCTGGCTTTTTTCACCTCTTGGCTTGAAGTGAGGTAGGGATTTGGCACTAAGTAACCTTTTTTGTGGAGCAGCACTGAGTGAGGAGTTGCAAGTGTTCGTTTTCCTGGAACTTGGCCCATACATTTTCTGGCTTCAGAAGATCCCCAAATCATTTGCAATGATTACACATTATTATTATAAATAAACTCTTGCAACACGCATTTGTGTACACGTTACCCGTGACAGATTTGTGTAGTGCTGTGCCAACACAGGATGTATTCCCGCACCACACCTTCCTGTCTTGAGTCAGACTGGATTAGGATCACTCAAATCTCATGGAGCAGTGCCCTCCTGTGCATCTCCTCCCTGCTGTGGGGTTGGCAGAGGAACACTATTGTCTTCTGGAGGTGTGTTTCTGCATATGGTGTAGTAACGTGAAGGCTCTGCCTTCTCTTGCCTGCAAGTTCAGGCAGATGTTAAGGAAGAGCAGTGCTGGGAGAGAAAATGGACATTGTCTTTCATCTGGCATCTTGGAATTACTGACATCTGCAATATGGTAGAAGGCAGGATGTTTTCCTGGGGAGAGAGGTTGCTTTGTAGGTCATGGCTGTGATGATGGGTTTCTTTCACCAGTTCTTACAATGGCAGTACCAAGAACTGATGGGGTTATATATTTTGTTATACTTTGAGTATCCCTTTCCTATATGTTCTAGCTATGCTTTGATGTTCCCTTTTCCAATCACTTCCCAGTTCAGTTGCTTTTTTCAGGTTTGTAGTAACAGCTGAGAAGGGCTTTCCAGAGAAGGAAATAAGCTGTCTTTTTTAGATGTGGTGTGAGATTTAAGAAACATCCCTGTAAAGCCTTGGGTGGAAACAGATGTGAACCTGGTACTTAGGCACTTACGCTTTTCGTGATGTTAGAAAATCATAGTCTGTGAGTGTAATCAGCCAAACCAAAATACACTAGTATCTTGACCAGAGCTCCTCTGTACTTATGTTTTCCTGAGACTAGCCCTTGCCAAAGCACAAAAGCTTTAATATTCCTCATCTTGAGAGAGTCCTCTACACTTTGAGATGCTAAGATGGTCTGGGGCAACGTTGCTGTTAAGTAAATCAACTTTCCTCTCCAAAAGCATCTCAGAACAATAATTTGTGTTGGCATAATAAAGAATTTTGCTCACCTACACATAATAATGATATTCAACCAGTTCTGGGATGTTGGATCATTTCAGGCAATCCAAAGATTGTTGGATTGTCTTGAGCATCAGTGAAAAAGGTCACCAATTTGGATTTTATAATCTCCTAAGGCTCAGTTATTCCAGCATTTTGTGAATATTTCTAATTTGAGGGTTTTTGAGGAAAAATAGGTCAATGTGGCTTCTTATCCCCCTTATTTCTAGAAGCTGGAAAAGCTATCACCTATTATTTCACATTGTAGGTCTACCTGATACCCTTAGTGCTAAAGTATTCTATGTTATGCTATTCCTGCTTTTCTGTGTCACTGTTTTCTGTCAGAGATGCAAATGGTCTCAGGCCTTTACATCATCCATGGGGGTCTTCTTCCTTCCTTGTTTCCATTTTGGTGACCTTGATATTGATTTCAGACAGTCTAAATATTCTTGGAGGTGGTTTTCCAGTTGAGCTAAATATGAGCAATTGACAGCCAGTGCTACCCAGTAATGTAAAAGCACTAAATGCAGACCAAAGACTTGACTATGGGGCCTTCTATAACAGGCATGTTTTATCTTTTATCTTTCCCACCAGCCCTCTGCATTGTCTTAGGAACTAGTGGGCTTATAGGCAAGCCTGTATTTCACTGAAGTTGTGTACATTCATGCACACTAAACAGTAGTTTATTGTCAGATATTGTTATATTCCATTAACCAGTAAAAGCATTTGATCTGCATCATCACCTGCTAGGCTGCAGAACTGCCTAGTAGAGCTCTATTGAAGTGTGGATAATTTACATTAATGATACGTGTATTTTTTCCTGCCATTATAAATAAATCTGTTTCTGCCTTGCTTCAAGAGGCCACTTATTTCCATGTCATTAGCGTGGGCTGTTTGACTTGGCCCATATATTTGGTGTTGGCAACACTGACAGCTTCCTCAGTGCTGCCGTTCATTTGAGCCTGGTTATGAAATCTCCAGCCCTTCTCGTAAATACTTCACTTCCTAAATTAGCCTTATTTATATTTTGTAATGTTATTTTCTGTAGATTTGCAGTAGTCATGTCTGGGTGCTGTTAACCTCATCTAAGCTGCAGAACCAAGTCCACAAAGGGCTGAGAATATCCTGTCCAGACTACCCTGTACTAACTAATAGCCTCAATTACCTGCTGTGGCAGCTCACTCAGCATCAGCTGCCACAGTCCATATTTTGTTGTAAGCA
Source organism: Myiopsitta monachus (assembly GCA_017639245.1). Classification (NCBI taxonomy): domain Eukaryota; kingdom Metazoa; phylum Chordata; class Aves; order Psittaciformes; family Psittacidae; genus Myiopsitta; species Myiopsitta monachus. Next base: position 76,939,713 of record CM029920.1, read on the forward strand.
GGCCAGCTGGGAGGATTTTATTTGTTTTCAGTCAAAAATGCAAAAGAAACCAAGAATCTGCCAAACCCAAGTTTCCTGTCCAACCTGATTGAACTGTAATTTCCAGAGGCGTACCTTGAAAATAAATGGCCTGCCTAACATAAGGAGTAAATATAATAAGTCTCATTATGTGATTGCTATGTCTTGAAAACATAAATACATGTCTATTTCAGAGGGAATTTTGTGAACAGCAATCATGACACAATCTGTACTCTCCTACCCATGAGAGAGAGTGGTTGCATCTACTTAGAAATTCAAAGTAACACCCAAGCCAAGGTGTTAAGAAAGAACACGTTATTAAAGTCTTTCCCAGGTCCTATGTTGTCTCTTTATTACTGGAGGGAGAGGAGAGGAAAGCAGTGAGAAAGTTTGTCCTTAAAACTAGAAGATAGAGCAAAGGTGAACCTTGGGGTGGAAAGAAACCCTGCCATCTCCAGGCCCCACAGATCTCCCTTGCTGGCTTCCAACATACTCTTCGTGTTGTGCCAGCCCAGCAGCCCCAGGGACGCCAAGCTCTACCCAACCGCCTCTATCAGGGCTCTGTGCAGAAGAGATGGAACCTCTGCACCTTACCATGTGGGAAAGAAAGGCCCATGCAACACTTGACAATCAACAATGACACTGAGGAATGCTTGTATGTCTTATGCAGACTGTCTGTGCCCCCTTTTCCTGTTGGTGGCATATCCGGATGCTTCATCCCCTCACAGCCAGTGTTGAATGTGGGAGAATGAGTTTCTTGCAGGGAGTTGGGTTGGGGGGAATTATCACTGAGGAGCCCTGAACCTTCTGGAGCCCTGTGGTCATCATCTTATGCAGGCAACCGCAGGCATGGGATGAGAGAGGGTTGGAGCCTAGGGCACATACGTGGAGGTGTAGGCCAGTCCCCACAAGGACAGACTGAGGGAGCTGCCTCTGGTCATGCGGGTGGTCAGACACTGACACAGGTTGCCCAAAGAAGCTGTGGCTGCCCCATCCCGGGCAGTGCTCCAGGCCAGGTTGGACAGGGCTTGGAGCAACCCAGTCTAGTGGAAGGTGTCCCTGCCCATGGCAGGGGGTTGGACTAGGTGATTTTTAAAGGTCCTGTTCCCACCCAAACCATTCTATGAGTCTGTGGGACAGGGAATGGTATAACATGCTGCTGTGCACAATCACAGTCTCTCCCTTAGGCTTATATTCAGTTTGTAAAGCAGGCTTGTACAGCGAAACCAGCTGATGTGTCGGCTGTGGATCACTGAATTACTGTTTATTCTCAAAACACTAAGCCTGCATCATTTCTCTCTGTTTCTCTGCTGAAACTCAAGCCCTGTGCTTGTAGGATGCTTTAGATCTGAAGGACATTTTTTTGAGCATTTATAATTTCTCTGATATAATTCACTACTCCAAGAATTGTTGTGTCTCTCTCTGCTGATTTTGAGACCCATGTCCTGAAAGCAGCCTCATCATTACTGCTTCCAGCTGCTTCATCTCTCAGCTTTTGATTTTCTTTTTGTTACACAGGTTATGTAGACCCTCTCTCAGCTTCAACCCAGTGGGTCCAGCTTTTCCCAGGCCTTGAGTGATGATCCTTTAGGACTGTCCCCCTGCCTGAAGTAAACACCTGCATGGATTTAAGTTCATATTGGTCCTAGAAAGAGCTTCAGTGCCAAACACAGCCCAAATGGTGGTCTGTGTAGAAAGGTTTTGTCAAGTTGATGCTTGGTTTGTATCTACCACCAGATGCAAGCACTTCAAGCACCAGAAGTGGTTTGGTATCAACCACTGTTCTCCTAACCCTTCACAGGCAGGGTCAAGACCCTCTTTATAAAGGTGTTGAATTCTTCAGGGCCTAAGCAATCATGTTTGTGTGAAGAGGAGCATGGCAGGGGCTGTTTCATCACCTCTTTGTGCCCAGGGGCCTTGGCTGCTCCAGCTCTGCCACCAATTCCTGGGGCTGTTTCTGATCCAGCTCTTCTGCAGCCACTTCCTGAGGGCAGGAAATGCATTGTAAGGTGTGTGAGTTGAAGGACAGTTGTACTGTTCCAGGCTGTGCTATGTTGGGAGCTTATTTATCCTTGGATAGATGTATTCTAATTCCGTCTCTGGTGTTTTGGTGTCCTGTCTCTTCAGGGAATTGGACATGTTTTGTGAAATGAGGGCTTGACAAACTAACCTTAGTAACCTGCGTTTTCCTTTTGCCTGTGGTTACTGGCTGTAGCTGATCATGTGTACTTACTTGTCTGTATTGCTCACTAGTAGTGGGGTTAAGACACACAGCATTCAGCCTGAATTAATTTACTTTTCCTGCCTGTGCCTTTTCATCCATTGGCAGCCTCTCTGTTGCCACCCACCTGCACATTGTCTGTTGCTAGTAAATGCCTCTGCCTCTCATGTTCTTTTCCCCTCTCTCTCTCTGAACACTCATCTTCCTCTCTGCTGTTATTTTGAAGAAGACCTGAGGGATGGAGTGCTATCCAGAGGGACTTAGACAAGCTTGAGAAGTAGGTCCATGCAAACCTCATGAAGTTCAACAAGGCCAAGTGCAAGGTCCTGTACCTGGGTCATGGCAAACCCTCTTATCAACACAGGCTGTGGGATGAAGAGACTCAGAGTGCCCATGAGGAGAAGGACTTGGGAGTACTGGTGGATGAAAGATTGGACATGAGCCAGCAATGTGTGCTTGCAGCCCGAAAGGCCAATCATATGCTGGGCTGCATACAAAGAAGTGAGGCCAGCAGGACAAGGGAGGTGATCCTGCCCCTCTACTCTGCTCTGGTGAGACCCCACCTGCAGTACTGTGTTCAGCTCTGGAGTCCTCAATACAGGAAAGTCGTGGACCTGGTGGAGAGGGTCCAGAGGAGAGCACAAAGATGCTAAGGGGGCTGTAGCATCTCTTCTGTGAGGAAAAGCTGAGAGAGTTGGGGTTGTTCAGCTGGAGAAGAGAAGGCTCTGGAGAGACCTTATTCTGGCCTTTCAGTTCTTAAAAGGGGCCTGTAAGAAAGATTGGGAGAGACTTTTTAGCAGAGGCTGTTGCTACAGGACAAGGGGTGTTGTTTTCAAACTGTAAGAGCAGAGATTCAGACTGGAGGTGAGGAAACAATTCTTTACAATGAGGGTGGTAAAACACTGGCAGAGGTTGCCCAGAGAGGTGGTGGATGCCCCATCCCTGGAGACATTCAAGGCCAGGCTGGATGTGGTTCTGAGCAACCTGATCTAGTTGAAGACGTCCCTGCTTATTGCAGTGGGATTGAACTAGATGACCTCTGAGGGTCCCTTCCAGACCAAACTGTTCTATGATTCTATGCTAACACTGCCTCATAGTCATGAGCCACACTTGTGATTCCTCTGAACATGCTGCTGTTCTTCGCATGTCTTACAAGACATTTCCAGATGCAGCTCACTGACTCGCAGCACTTGCTGCAGTGGGGAAGAGGATCTTTTGTGGGTGCTGGCGGGACAAGGGAGGATACACTCCCTCTCTGAACTCCCATTGTCCCCTGCCTCAGTCTGGCTAGTATTATTTCAGTTTGTCTGTACTGTCTAATCACTGTCTGCATTCCATCAGCTCCAGCCATGAGGCCGATTTCCTTTGCTTTGCAAATTGTAATTGCTTTGCCAATTAACTCTGGGTCTTCCAGTACCCTCTTTCTTGAGTGCTTTGTCCAAAAACCTGTGCTTCCCAAATGGCATGATAAGTTGGGTTTTCCCTAAACTTAATCCTTTTTCTTGTAACTCTGTGTTTGAATTTGATATCTGACATAGGCACATCAAGGAGGGAAAGAAATACCTCAATACAAGTTTTGCAGCTTATGCAGAAGTAGAGGAAAAAAGACAAATGAAAGACAAGGCAAGACAAGCAGGAGGGAGGAGTCAGCATTGGGAATATGGATGATAGGGATTATTTAACAAAAGTATGAAGTGGCCAATAATAGGGCATAGTGAGATGAGTGTTGGAGTGATCAGAAAATTACAATGGCCGCTAGAAAGTTAAGGGGGCATTAACTTTCCTTTAGTTAAGGAAAAGACTTAGGGGGAAGAACTGAAGGCTAAATTAGAAGCAAATACTTGGGATTTCAGTGGAGCAGAGAGGATGGAATTGATAGTCTTGGATGCAGAGATCAAAAAGAGATGTAGAAAGGACTCAGAGGGTACAGAGTAAACCACTGACTCCAAGTTTTGAAAGGCATGGAGGAAATGTAGGGATAATAACTATGGAAGCTGGTGGGGACCATAAGCAGCTCCACTGAGATGGTTAGGAATATATTTGGTATCACAAGGGCATTTGGTGCCTCAAAAATTAGTACCACGGTGCCTTTCTACTGTAGTCAGTGTCTGCCAAGACATCTGGTTTCCCTGTGTAGAGCATTGCGCTCTGTACTGCAGCTGCTCTGCTTGATTTGCAGAGTGTGGTTACCTGTTTTATCCTGGGTGTCTGGCAAATGCTCAGCACTTGGCCAGTTGTTACTGTAGAAAAAGGATTTGCTAATATGTTCAGGGTTTTTCACATGTCCCTCTACTTACAAAGGTCATTTTCTCTGGGTACAGTGGAAAATCAGTGAGAAGATGTTTAGTGTGTAGTCTTGTGGTCCATGGTTGGGTAGCATTTAATCCGGAAACTCTGGATATGCTGAGGTTCAGGCTACCTCTGCTCCCCTCATAATCCTCAGGGCTCCATTTCTGTCTTTCCGTGCCCTTTTGGCGTTTTTCTCTTGGGTGTTGTTTGCAGAGGGACAGTCCAAGTTTGCATCCAGGCACAGGGGAAAATTCACCCCACTCGACTCCCATCTCAAGCACCAGCTCCCACAGCAGAGCCTGTGATGTTACAGATGCCTCTGCAGTGAGGGCATCCCTCCCCTGGGTAACTATTTTGGAGGAGACAGTGTGGTGGAGAAGGGACCATTGGGGGAAGGAGCCAAACCAGGATCTCTTGAGAGCAGTGTTAGTGAAGTGGTGCTTGCTTGGTGTGATGTGCTAGGGTCTGAGGTGCACCAGCCCCAGATCTGTCCAAAAGTATGTAAAACATGTGGGGCCTTATAGTGAGAGTTTGCAGCCTGAATTATCCCTCTGGGCAGAGAGCAAGTCCTGTGAGCACTGCCTGAGGGGTCTGGGATCACATCCCCTGGGGAGCTGCTGTTTGTCCTTGCTCTGTCTCCAGGGGAGGGATTTGCTTCAGTGTGGTTCCCCCCCTGCCTGCCACGGGTTTATATTTAGCTGGCAGTGTGTGGCTGCATGGGCCATTTGAAGGCAGTGTCTTCCAGCCCTCACATCAGTGCTGCCCGTAGCTTTCCATAGTGGTTGAGCTGCTGCTGCTGCCTGGGTGGAGAGCAGGAGGCTAAAATTAGCAGGGAGCAATTCTCTTGCCAAAGGTTGTGTCTGACCCAAGCGAGTCTGGCGAGGGGAGAGGAAAACAGTCTTAAATCTCTCCATGCAGAGTGCCTAACGTGCTTGCTGGCTTCTCTGAGGTCTCTCTGCAATGGGCAGGGATGCCCTGCCAGGGGGAAGCTTACGCAGTGGGGAGAGTATGGCATTGCCAGGATGGTCCTGGCACATGGTAGGAAATCCTGATTCTCCTGGTTCTCGGAGCTCTGTTTCATTCTCGGTCTCCCTTTGAATATCATATAAACAGTCAGGGAGGCCAATTCTTGCTCCTGGATGTCTTCAGGGCTGCAGGCACCTCCCCACTTAGGGAGAGGTTTTCTGGGCAGATGTGGGGTTTGGCTTCCGTAAGAAAACCAGTGTGTATTCATCGCTCCCACCCCACCAGGACCAGCTGCTGAGGATCTTGCCGCCCCCAGGAGCTGCCCACCCTAAATGAGCACTTGTGCACTCTATTATAGGGCGGTCTCCCAGCAGGGCGGACTCCAGGAGTGGCTCTGGCCTGGTGGTTACAGCACAAATTTGGGTGAACTGGGATGCGCACCATCGCTGTCTCTGCTGGTGAGCAGACAAGGCTTCAGAACAAGCTGCTTCAGCAGCCTGCGCCTCAGTTAGCCTCTATGGTAATGATGTTGATAATTGTTATTTATCCTTTTGAGATACTTAATGCCCATGAATGGAAAAGCAGTAATTGGTCTCCAAATGACTTCAGTGCAAGGGGAAAGCTTGTTGTTTCATTAGTGACTCTTCCACTGGACCCAGCCTACCCTGCCAGTACGGTCCTGCTGGCTGCCCCAGGCATGCCATTACTTTGGCTTTTGAGATCCAGGGTTGCTAGTATGTAATGCAGCATTTGGAGCTTGTCTGGGCCCTGAGAATACGGTTTTCACCTCTGACCTTTCCCATTCATTGCACTTGCCTGAATTGCACCACCCGGGGCAAGAAATAGGTGGAGGGTTGAAGCTGAGCTGGGGGCCTGATCCCTAAACCCTATTCCTTTTATGCACGGACTTTGGAAAGACCTGTCTGCTGTATGTGCAAGGGAAGCACAATGGCAAACTGACGGCTGCAGGGACAACTGCTGGGGTTTTGCGTGTTATCGGACCTGACAGCTCAGGAGGAGGCAGTCTGAGGGATACCATGGCTGTGGTGGAGCAAAATAAGCATCCCCTTGAGCCTAATAAAGGTCAGAATAAACATAAACAAGGTCTGAATTGAGATTTCTGTTTTTTTTCAGCAAGGGTTGGTGGGCACTGTGCATAGGGAAGGCTGGGCCAACTGAAGAAAGAAGGAAAAACCCCAGTAAGACAGGATCATAGTCTGCCTGACAACTGTTTCTGCTGAAAAGGAGATGAAATTCCCTTTTTCCTGCAAACAGCAGAGAAACAAGAGCAGCTGGGATGGCTGCACTAGCTGTGTCTTGTGCATTTGACCAGCTAACTTGGAACCGGGGGCTCAAGCCAGTTGTGTCACCACAAGTCTGAGATGGTGGACTTCTCTTTTCCCTAAATGCTGTCCTGTGATGGAAATATCACTTTTTCCTGCACTTGCTGATAACAGTGAGAGGGACCTCCTTGCTCTTAATAATCATCATTTACTAAGGAGGGGGAAAAAATTGTTCTTCCCTGTTCTCTTACCCTCGCTAAACTCTGCTTTGGCATTGACTCCTGACAAAACCACTAATTTCTAAGCAGTCAGCCACTTGAAATTGCCTGCCTTTTTTGTCTGAGGCTACCCAGGAAGAGCCTGCCTTCCAGCTGCAGCACTGGGCTCCTCTGTCCACACCAGGCAGGCTGTCAGCCCAAGGTGCTGCAGAGCTGCTGGGAAAATGCTATGTGACAGTAAGTACTGTGTAGCATGGAGGCTCCCTTACTGCCCTAGAGAAGGCATTGGGAAAGGGCTAGTGCTCCTCTGAAGCTGGGACAGCATGCATTGCTAAAGGAAGGAGGGCTGGAGTATGGCTTGGGAGGGAGCCCCCATGTTCCTGTGCTGAATTCACTTCTGCAACCAGTCTGTTTAAAATCCACTATCCCAATATTCTGCTGCCTTCCTCCTGGAGACCTGGGCATTTGCAGGGTCTGCTGAGATCCATGGCAGCATGGTTGAACTAGATGATCTTAAGGTCCTTTCCAACCCCAACTGTTCTATGATTCTGTGATTCTGTGATAGGTTCTAGAAGTCAAGCTGCTAAAATCCACAGAGGTGCCTTTCTTGGGCTCCGCAGGTCTGGATACTGCTTATAATTCTTATTTTCAGACCCTAAAGCTGGAGTGGTTCGAGTAGGGTGACCTGGCTCTATTTCCCTGGGTGGTTCATTAACTGGCTGAGCAGGACCCCCATATCCCCTGGTGTTCCATCTGGATGTATTTCTCTATTTCTGAGTGTAAAAGCAATTTAAGGCTTTGGTTACTGGAGAGTTTTTGTCAACCATTGCTTGGCTGACGCAGAGGCCCCTGTGGGGAGGACAGCTCAGGTGAATGATGCTGGGCTGGTCTTTGACCTGGGCAGTGCTCGGGGGGTCTCCCAGGGCAGACACGTTCAAGTAAAATGAAAGAAAGTAAAAGAGAATGAAAGACAATGTGGTGATTGGGGGAGGAAAGATTTTGAACCACCTCTTGTGCTGGTGGCAAATGCTCACGTCAGCCCTTACCCAGCCCTGTCCACCTCGGCAGTTCCAGTGGAGCTGCTCTGCTCCAAGGAGAAGGCAGAGGCTTGCAGTACCAGTGCTTTTTCTCATAAACACAGTAGATATATTTGTACAGTTGCAGGCCTATAGGCTATGATTCTTCTTTCAAGCTTTTGGATTATACCAGCTATGGATTTATGGGTGCTTGGGATTTGTGATCTGACTTACACGGCTTAAATGAAACTGTAAACATCCCCATGTATGTTTCTTTGCATTAGTTTGTAAATAATCCCTATTTAAAAAAATACATGTGATAGTATTGTCTGGATCTGTAGCTTTGTAAAGAAATGGCTGTAGCTTTACTCTCTGCAGGTATGTGTACCTCAGGTTCTAAAGGCACTTTGCCCAGAGTCCAGCAACTAGACCAAGAAACTAAAGGTCTAGCATTATTTTGCATTGTGTGCTAAGATAGTTTCATGACAGCGACTTTTAAATGTCCTGTGCTCGGAAGGCACCTGTGCTCCTCATGTCTGCTGGGCACATCTAACCAAACCTGTTTGCTTTGAGTTAAGAAGGATTATTTCCCGGAAGAAGAATTGCACCACCAGCAGTTCACATTGCGTTGTTTCAGATGGACAGGGAATTCGATGCTGAGCTCTACTGCACGGCAGACAGCTAGTGCTAAGGCAATTTTACATGCCCTTCACTGACCCGAGGTGGCCTCCATGGAGCGGATCTGTAATGAACATCTCTTCCTTCCTCCCTCCAAGCCTGGAGGAGGCCACGGTGTGGAGGTGAGGTCAGGAATTTAGCAGCTGAGCAGTGTGCTGCTGCTCTTAAGCAACCTGCTGGCAGTGCCTGGTGCATTTATAGACCAGAGGAATGTCTTCCACCCCAGCTTTACTACTCTGCATAAAAGCCTTGCGGGCTGCAGTGGTTCTCTTTGAATAGGGCCAGGGTGTGAGACACTTCATTATACTCTACCCTGATGTTCTAACATTAGGGTTAATGTTAAGATGCAGCTGTGAGATCACAGACTTGGATGCTGTGTTAAAATACCAAGTGATGCAGGCTGCGTTCTGCACTTGCCAGTACAGAACCACTTACCAGTGGAGTAAGTGGTTTCAGACACTGTTAAATGAGCTTTCTCTCCAATGTCAGTCCCTTGTTGACACAGGGTCTCTCTTCTTGTCTTCCTTGTTGGTGATAGCCAATGATCCTCTCTGTGTAAGATACTGCAATGAAAGCAGGACAGGCAAGAGACTTTAGTAAATAGTATTTGCTTAATAGGTGCTGCTGTCTCTCATGTAGAAGTGTGCTAAGGGATCATTGTACATATGGAGGCACATCACAGATGTGTGCTGCAACTTCTGTACCTGCCCCCTGCCCAGGGGGAGTCAGCAGCTCCTGGATAACCCTGGAGTGTTCCATCAACGTCTGCCCTATGTGCTCACTCCTATATGCTGCTGCACCAGTTTTCCTCACCTCCCAGCTTCCCCACCCCCACCGGCATGGAGGCAAAGCCCTGCATCACTCTGCCTCTTCCTGCAAAACATCTCTTCCCATCCCTTCATCTTTGAGGCTGTCCACCTGCCTCATCTCACAGCTTCACACTCCTCTCTGTTCTCTGGGCGTGTAGGTGTGCTCCCCATGTATTCATTCCCCTTCATACATACATACCTGTCCACCCCAGCATGTGAGTACCTGCATGCTGCTGATTTCACCTACTTAGTGCTCTTTCATAGTCTTTCCCTGCCTGTTTTCATGACCTTGAAAGCCTTGCTCTTTTCTTCCAAGCTCCTGAGGCTGCACAGCTTACTATGTATTACAGTGTTTTTCCCTTCTGGAGTCCTTTAAGGTGGAGAGCAGTGTTCACAAATGTGGTAGGTCAGATCCTAGAATAAATAAGAGATGACATGGCTATGGCGTTGAAAGTTTCCTTTCTAGGGTTGCAACCATGCATTTCAATTTCAGATTCTGACGCTGTGCTGCACTGGCTCCTTGGTCTGTGCGCTGTGGAGGGGACTCACAGCCTCCCCCAGCACTGCTCTGCCACTGCATCTGAACGCGCACCAGCCATACCTTCTGTTATTGTGCTCCTCCTCCTCTGGACAGGCTGCTCTCTCTAGTCCTGCCCTTTCCCACCGTGTGTGTGGCTACCAATGCATGTGCTTATTCACACCACAGTGTGCGTTTTGGCTGCTCAGCTGGGGCAGTGGAGCTGGAAGAGGGTGGGAGGCCCTGTACTGGTAAGGACAGTGCAGCAGAACGCAGGCAATGTACTGGCAATATACAGTCATTTGCCATTTTCTCTGTGGCCCCCTCAGCTACTCAGTGCAGCTTACTCAGGGCTTTCACGTGGCTTTTCCTCTCCTTGGCTTGCAGCATTCCTTGCTTACCCCACCTTGGGTCTTTCTGCACCACAGATGCATCTCTGCAGACCAGGAGGCACAGGTATATTTAAGCTTGTAGTTAATCAGGGAGTGTTCTTCTTTAGCATCCTGTTCCTCAATTGTTTTACAAAAGCTTTCTTAATCTCATTTTGCTTAACCAAAGCCACAAGATCTTCCTGTTTCTCTTCACAGTTTCTTTAGTTTTCAAATGCTGGCATGTATGCAAATACCTGAAGGTGTTGAGCACCTTCATAAAGAAAACACAAAGAAACTATTATATCTCAGCAGGAAGAGATTAGAGCAAAGTGTCCTCACTTGTAGCTCACTAAGATGAAAAACCCCCTTTCTTTTTGTTGCTGAAAAAAGGTAAACCTTTAAAATTGTAAGAAATCTTTCTTACTTTTTGAGAGTCTTGTTTGTGCTCCCATTAACCAAGGTAACAGATATTATTAATATATACTATATATATTTACATATAATATATAATTTCTCTAATGACTTCTCCTCTACAGAAGTGCAAGTGAATGACAGACCTTGTTCCCACAAGACCACTGTTATCTGCACATATCCAGTCCTCAGTTTGGTTCTGCCACTGTTCCCACCCAACCTGGCTTGGACAAAGCTGCCTCCTGGGCCAGCAGCACATGGATTGAGCTACTCCTGTTGCAGACAACAATCATGTGGAGAGTGCCACAATTTAGGACACTTCCTCCTGGCCATATATGCATGGTCATTTTCATCCATGTACTTAATCCAAGGACAGATGCTGGCTCTATCATGTCATTTGGGCTTCTTGACTTTGGGGTGATGCCTAAAAACTTCCTCACACAGCTACTGGTGACAATAAGCGGTGGTAACTCTGAGGTATCACACTTGAGGGGTGGGACAATGCCAACCTCATGAAGTTCAACAAGGCCAAGTGCAGGGTCCTGCACCGGGGCCGGGGCGATCCCAAGCACAAATACCAGCTGGGCAGAAGCTGGATTGAGAGCAGCCCTGAGGAGAAGGACCTGGGGGTGTTGGGTGATGAGAAGCTCAACATGACCCAGTAGTGTGTGCTTGCAGCCCAGAAACCAACCGTGTGCTGGGCTGCACCAAGAGAATTGTGACCAGCAGGTCGAGGGAGGTGATTCTCTCCCTCTATTCCACTCTTGTGGCAGCCCACCTGCAGTACTATGTTCAGCTCTGGAGCCCCCAGCACTGGAGGGACATGGACCTGCTTGAGTGAGCCCAGAGGAGGGCCAGGAAGATGCTCAGAGGGCTGGAGCGCCTCTCCTTTGAAGGCTGGCTGAGAGAGCTGGGGTTAGGGTTAGAGTTTTCCTCTGAAATAAGTGGCAAAAATCCTACTGACCTCAAGCAAAGCAAGATGCTCTACTTGCTCTACTTGTAGATTGCAGAGCAAGATGCAGCTTACTGCAGCTGATTTTTCAGTGCCTTGTGTGAAAGTGAGGTGTCTAGTAAAACAAAATAGAGCTCTTTCCTTGCTCTGGGTATGCTTGGCTGCCACTAGCACAGACAATCAAACCTGCAAAAATCACACCTGTCCACCATGCAGGCCTAGTAGAGCATTTCAGTGCTGATTACTCTGAATGAGACCTGTATTCACATGCTTCAGTTTGACGCTGTTGGAGTTGCAGCATTGTTTGTTGTTGGTTTGGGGAAAAGGGCTGTAGGTGATACAGGTCTTGAACAAGTGAAATGGCTGGAAGTGCTGATAGTCCCAGAGGAGAAGGCTGCCTGTCTCCTGGAAGGGTTACAAAGGGAGCAAGACACAGGGAGGCCAGGGATCAAGGGGAAATAGCCAGAGCATGAGATAGGGCTAGGGATACAGATAGGCATCCAAGGAAACAACCGCAGAGCAGTCGGGATTAGTGGGTAATGGAAAAGACTAGGACTGGGACAGCTGGGTGGGAATAGTCAGATCCAGCAGGTCAACACCATCCCCAAGATGGATGAACTAACCCCTGGCACCCCTTTTGGGATGGGAGCTGGTGAGGAACTGTCTGCATTATGTTTGTACAAGTGTATTTCCTATATGAGTGGCCAAATGTCATCAGTTGCTTCCAAGAACCTTTTGTAGTTTCCAGACCTTCTGCAGGACCATACTTTAGCCAGACTATTTGTGGTACACAAGGACATGGTAACAGTCAAGCAGCCCACGCTGTCTGGACATCTGTATGAAGACAGCACTGAACTGGCGGGAAGACGTCCACATAGCAGCAGCATTTGACAATGTGTGCTGCAAGGACAAGAAGGGGCAGGGATCATGGGTCCTGTAAGGCTGTGGGCCAAGCTCAGCTCCCATTTGAACAGGTGAACCTCCACTGAGGTCCTCATGTGCGTGCTAGCACTGAACTGAACCCCTTGGAGTAACACCGCTTTGCTGCACCCACCTTCAGCTATTCCACAGCAGGACACCTTTTACCATCCTGTCCTTCGCGCTGTTGTCAAGCCTGGCTGAAGTGCCTGGGTTTCTCCAAGGGTCAGTTTTAGGCAAGCCAGTCTCATCTCCTAGAGTTCCTATGGGAGGGGAGTGTAGGATGCCACGGCAGTGTCCTGACTGCAAGAAGTGCTCTGCTTGACATGGGTGAACTTGCTAGTTTTGGGGCACCTGGGTTTGAAAGCTGGGCTCTGGAAGTCTGGTTGTGTCTGGAGCTGCTCTCATGGCCATTTACTGATCAAGCATCATGGAAGCATAAAAGAAGTTCAGAACATCACTGCAGGGGACAAACACTGTTCTCAAAACTGTGCTCTCCAGGAGATTTACCATGGCATTTCTGAGAAAAAAACTGAGCCATAAGGAGATCATTAAAGTCAGGTTCATATAAGATTTGATATGGTCAAACTAGTACATCCTTCATGTGCATAACTGGATCCCTCTGAGTCACGGAGTTGTCTGGAAAAGCCCCAGTAAAACCAGACGCCATTTACCTGAAACTGAAAAGTCCAAGCAAACCTCTTTCAGAAGTCGTCGTGCAGGGGGCTGCAAGGGAGGGTGAGTGACCCTGGAGTCAGTTGCTCACTAGGCTGCATGGTAAAAATTGGCTAAGCAACAAAGCCGTCTGCCTTGCTTGCTGCAGCTAATCAAAATGTACATAGAGTGAGGACCAAGGGCTGGATCTCAGCCCACAGAAGCCAGTGGAAGAGCTCCCACTGGGTTGAAGCCACTGTGGACCAGAGCAGCTTTGTTTTAAATATGGAAGAGAACGTAAACAGGCATGACCGAGCTGTGACATTCCCTTGACCCCAGATACATCTCCGTCTGGAGCAGAGCAGCTAGCATGCTTCAGTACTCAGGGATACCTAGAGGTCTGAGAAGGACCAAGGGGAAGGAATGTGGCTGAGGCAGAGGAGATTTACTTGTGTAAGATATCTCTATCTACTTTGTTGGGTTGTTTTTTCCCTCCCACAAAGACAAAAGGGTTAAACCTGATCCTACAGCAGAATTCAAAGTGGCTCTAGAAATTAAGTCAGTCTCTCGGTTTCCTTCAGCTCCATAGCATAAGAGTTGCGCCATTAAATTAAAAAGCATTATTTGGAAGACAAGCCTATTGTGTATGTGCTGGGTAATTTCATCAGAGTTAATTCAGTGCTGCAAGAGCCAATGATGTAAGGTGGCGTGGCTGGATTTTTTCAGTCTTTTCAGGGGTTGGATAATTTTATGACTAATAGCAACACTTGCAACTACGCATGGTAAGAGGAGAGTAATCACAGTTTGTGCTGGAGGCCATAAGCTGCCTGTTTGCATAGATCATGAGGACATTTTTTCCTCCGTTGTAAAGTAATACAGCTGAAGGTACTTTTGAAGGTTGTTTTCTTCTGCCTTTTAAACATTAGATGCTGGCTGCTGGTCAAAGGTGGATTATCTGATGGGATGAACAGATGATCTGATCTGCTAATTACTGAATTCCTACGTAAGGCTTTTACTTCCTGCACAGGGAGGTACTGTGTATACGTTGCGCCTTTTCAGAGGGACCTTTTTTGTAAGGCAGAATTAAAGCACCATCTCTGGTCCCTAATTGAAACCAGCAGTGTTCAGTGAGTTTAGACCACATCTGCGTGCCGAGTAGCCCTAGGCGGGCCTCTGTGGTTTCTGTTCCACGCACGGGAACTGTATTTCTGGCAGAAGCTCTTAGAGTTGAGTGAAGAAACTGCAATAAATAATCTACCATATTTATTTCACTTTGTGTGTTTGCTTGTGGAACTTCCAGGAGCAGATCAAAACCTCCTCACAAGTATTTGATGTTGTTTAGCAACACTTAATCACATGGGCTTTCCTTTTTTCTCCTCCTGATTTGACTAAGGCTAGCTCTTTGAAGAATCCTGTTGTGAATGCTCACAAGAGGTGAAATTGGCCATCTCTGAGTGAACAAAACCACAGGTTGAAACGCCTTGGGGTTGATTCTTCCAGGGTGGGTCAATGGCTCAGAAAGCTGGGAGAAACTACTTTAATCACCAGGATGATGAGTGGGGAAAACGATCTTTCAATGTTGCTGGCTGTGGCCACTTGGTTTTGCTCTGCTCCTGTAGCTGTGCAGCTCCACACAAATCGTATACAGCTGTGCACACAAATGAGCAGCTGGGCAGTTCTGACCATTGGGTAAGGTCCCTGGTAGGTTGTGTTTGGGTCTTTTTCTTTTTATAGAGCAAAATATGACCTAGCTTGGGTTTGAGCTTGTGGCTTGCAGCACCATTGGTTAGAAACATCCTTTTGAGTTAAAAACTGAGCAAACTGGAGCAAGCTACTGAAAGAGAGAAAGTACTGAATAGTGAGATGCTGTCCTATATCACCTCTTTACTGTAGTTGCATTTTTGTGTCTCATGGGTCCTGATTAAAGCCTGCATATCGGGTTGCTGAGCAAGAGTGCTCCACAATGGCTCCTGCCCTGCTTGTGGTGTTGAAGCAGTTGGGATTTCACTAGGGGCTTAGTCTTCCATCTTGGGTTCGCAAGTACCAGGGTCTCCCCAAACCCTGATGCCACCAGCCCATTTGAGTTCAGTGCTATGTCTTGTCAGACTGGGGAGAGGAAAGAACTCCCTTTGCTGTAAGAAATGTGGCCCTACACTGTAAGAGCAGCATGGATCTAAGAGTTCCCCTTGTCCTTGTAGCATGTCAGGAGTTAGCAGGACCGTTTGGTGTCTATCACACCCAGCCCTTGTTGGGGCTCTGGCAGCGTGCTGGAATGGGTTAATTGGTGCTTTTCTCATGCCTGAGATTGGGAAGTCCTGGGTGGGACAATAGATTATAAATTTTTTCTCATATGACAATTACTCTTTTCCCTATCTCATCATTACTTGTTTTCTTAGCTTTACTCTAGGGTGAGGGATGAGTCATGAAATCTAATGGGTTTTCATGAAAAGAGCCTTGGGCACTGAGGAGGGGAGGACCAGGGAGTGGTGGCTGATTTCTCAGGGCCTGTGACAAAGACTTGTCTTCAGCATAAAATGTGGCGATGCCTCAAGCTCTGATGGTATGGGAGGCTGCTGCGGAAGCCCCCTTGGTACAGGTGCTGGATGGGAGCCCTTCAAGGTTGTTCTTCAAGGTGGACCCATCAGGTCTTCCCCACCCAAGGTGGCAGCAGGAGGCTGGGGCTGCTAAGGAGTGCGACGTCAACCCTTTCAGATGGTGACCTGGCCTCGAGTCAGCCCCGGGGCTTGCTAGTCCAGCAGCACAGCCTGGACCAAGCGGGTGGTTGCTCATCGCCTCAGTAGCAGGCAGATTGCTTACAGCCAGAGAAGAGGAGATGAAAAGGAGAGGAGGGACTGAGCTATCATTTATTAGTGTTATCGGGTTGCGTTTCTTTCCAGTGCTGTAAGACTGGAAGGACTTGCAGGCAGTTGATGAAAGAGGAGATATAACACACCAGGAAACACAAGAGAACTTGGAGGAGGAGTCTCAGGAGGGTCACTGGGAGATGGCAAGGTCTGGATGCTCTCCCAAAACTGTCAGAGGCTGAAAGAGTCTGAGGGGGCAAGGGAATGAGAGGGGGAAAGAAATTAATAGACAGCGTGGGGAGGCCAACTGGGAAGGAATGGAAGAAACTGAGCAGTCATCTTGTTATTGCAGAGTTGGTAGAAAAAGATGGGGTTTCTTTCTCTTCTGTGCTGCTTCCTGTTCGCTAGTAATTTTAAGCTAGTGTTATGCCTGGGGTGTCTTTCCTGTCATTTGAGCTGTAGTTGAGTGAGAGAGCTTACCTATGCAGAGACCCTGCCATATTGCTATCACAAGTGAACTGTGGTTTTATGAAGAAGACCCATAGGAGTTTCTAGGGTTAGCCATGGGGCTCAAATTTAGAAGCATCCCAAAAATGTCTGTAGAGTTTGCTGCAAAATTATGCATGCTCTATATGGTTTTTGTAACTTTCTGCAAGTCTGTAGCAGGGATGAAGTTGCTAATTAAAGTTTTCTTTCATTAGAGATTGCCCAAAATAGAGATGTTCATAAAGAGCATCCCTCCGCAAGGGTAGCTTGCAGCATCTGAATGCTTTAGAGACCAGATTTCAGCAAGGGTCTGGGACATGCTGTGTGTCTCATCTGTTTTTGTGACAATCATGCTTTTGATCATATGCAAAGATGCATAAAAATGTTACCCTGATATTTTCCAATTATGCAAAGTTAGAAGCATTTGAAGTTAAACCCAGTGAGGCTTACTTTGCCTGCTTCAGAGCTGGAGAGACCTCTAGATGAGACTTTTTTTCTTCTTTCACTGGAAAGATTTTTGTTCTCATTTCTAATGAGGATCAGAGTGCCCAGGGGCCTGATTTTTTCTGATAGAGCCAGCAGCATTCCTGTGGCAAGTCCATGCAAGCCTGAGTGCTCAGACCCTGTGAATCTGACTCTACGTCCTTGCCATTTTTGGTGTTTCAGAAAGTGAGATAATCAAGCCCCCAGTACTCCTGGGAAGCAAACAGATTTGTGTTATTCTCACCATTAAAAGTGACTGAAAACCAGTTAAGGAGAGCACACCAGCATGCAGGACATACCCAGATTTCACCGACTGTGAATGCAGTTGCATTCATGGGCTAACGCATCCCTTTTGACAGTCGTACAGTAATGGCTTGTCCTCATTTTGTATTTACTCTTCTTCTCTTCATGATGTTTCTCCTGTTACTTCACTAGTACTACAGTTAGGATTACTGAATTTTCCAACATCAGTGCAGCTGCTTTTCAGACAGGGTGAAAGCCCCATCTTCACAGAGGTGAGATGTAAACCCAGTGCTGAACAAACATTCAATATTTCAGTCAGTATTGCAAAAGAAGCATGACAAAATTCAGTCAAGCAGTCCAGATCCGGGTAAAAGTTAAGTGTGTGGTTGTGTGAGTGTTGCTTTTGGTGCCAGCTGAAAGAGCAAAGGTGTAAGAGAGACTCGTTGGGCCATTTTGAAATGGTGCTGTCTCCATTTCATGCACTACTCCAGGTTTTCCTCCTTGCTTAACTGTCACCAAGACCCAGGGCAGAGCAGCAAAGAAACACACATGGCAGAGGTGAGCATTTTTGTTGTTTGCCAGTTTTCCTGTTCGCATATTGCATCACAGGAGGACTTTTTTTGATGGATAAGCTCCCAGACAATAGGCTGCTGACAATCCCATTGCATCATTTTGGCATCAGTACTCAAAGCACAGGAGCATGTCTAACAGTGGCAGCTATGTATATTATAAAATATAATAGATAAAGCCCTTACGTCCTGCTGCAAACAGGATGTGCGTTCTGCTCCAAGTATTCTAAATCCTGTGAAATGCTGAGGTGGTAGCCTGGATATTATTCTGTAGTTGCTTTATTTGGATGAAAAAATCAGTATCTCATTAATATAGTAGGGACATGAATCACAAACTTAGCTTACAATACCTCTCATTATTCCTTCCAGTATTCAATCTCTTTTGTCCTTCCATTTTCATTTTTCAGAAGATTTTTGATCACAGACTTGAAACTTGCTGTGGAGAAGGTGGATTTGTAGTGGGGAGGTGGAAAGCACAGGAAGACAGAGGAAGGCTCACAGTGATTTTGCAAACTCTGAAGTAGTTACTTGTATTGCCATTTTAGGTTGGGATCTAAAAAGGCACATGTGTGGCTTGGCTCAAATCCCAGCACTTTCCCTTGGGACTTCTGATTCCAAGATACTTACAGGCAGATTTTTCAAAACCAGTGAAGTTGTAAACTTCTGGGGGTCTGCGTTGTCAATGTGTTTAGGTGACTGGCTGGTTTAAAACTACTTTCACAAATGCTTTTTGCCTTGTGTGATGAACAGATTGGAGTTAACTTGGAACAACGCAAATAACAGTTCTGTACTTCAGAAGAGAAGACTTTGCCATGTTCAGGGACTTGCTTCAAATAATCCCGTAGGAGACAGTCACAGGGAGCAGAAGAATAACCCTATGTCCCTGTACAGACAGCTTTACAAGAAAGGACCTTGGGATCCTGGTGGACAGCAAGTTGAACAAGAGCCAGCAATCTGCCCTTGCAGCAAAGACCAACAGCCGCGTGGGCTACATTAGGTCAGATTGAAGGAGATGATCCTTCCACTCTGCCCAGCCAACATGAGAACATCTGTAGCATCATGTTCAGTTCTGGGCTCCCCAGATGAGTGACATGGACACCCTGGAGTGAGTCCTGCCAACAGCCATGAAGATGATTACAGGACTGGAGCATCTGACATACAAGAAGAGGCTGGGAGAGCTGGGGCAGTTCAACCTGAAGAGAAGGCTCAAAGGGATCTCAAACCATGTGTATGAATACTCACTTCTGGGAGGGAGTAAGGAATAAGGAGACGGATTCTTCTCACTGGCATCTAGGGGAAGGGCACAAACCAAGCCAGAAGAAATTCCCTTTAAACACAATAAAAACTTTCTTTCTGTAACACTGGAAAAATATTGGAATAGGTTGCACAAAGAAGTAGTGGAGTCCCTGTTCTTGGAGGTATGAACACCTGACTGGACATAGCCCTGTGTAATCTGCTCTAGGTGACAGTGACCCTGCTCTGAGCAAGAGTTCAGATTAGGTGATTTCCAGAAGTGCCCTCCAACCTCAGCAGTTCTGTGGTTTCATATTAGCATGCACAAAAAACAGATTAAAAGAGAATCGCCCTGGGTTATTTGTGGAGCTTGGGAAGTCACAGGCACATACAGTCCCCATCTCCATCCCAGGAGACACCATGTTAGGAACTATTCCCATAAACCACTGTGTAGCATTGCACTGTACTGTTTCAGGGCACCAGAGATGAGGTCTTCTAACAGCGTAAGACTTGGAGTTTTGTGAGTGACTGGGGTCAGAGGCACACAAAGGACAGATGATGAACAGCTAGACCTTTGGCAAAAGGCAGCAGAGAGGCCAGCTGCTTTCACTCACCTTCAGTTTTGGCAGAATGTGCTAGAAATGGGTATTTTGACATATGTGGTTAAGTTGTTTGAGGCGGTACACTCATACCGTCATGGAAAGGCAATGAAATTGAACAGAACCAATGGAGCTCAATAGGAATCACACCAGCAGCCTGTGGAAAAGGTCAGTAAAATTTAGCAAAGAGGCTGAGAACAGAATCTGGATGAAATCTCAGGTCAGCCTGTAAATAACCAATGTCAGACAGCCTTTTCATTGGATATTTATCCTGGAGCTGGTGTAGGAATTACTGTGTGAGTTTCCTGTACCGAATTGCACTGGAGGCGGATTGGGCAGTTGTTGCAGTTCCATTTGTCCTTAAATTCATTAGGCACTTGCTGGACGAGTACTGGGCAGTAGGAATCCCTCTTCCCTGACTTGTGGAAATTTCCAATGCATTGTAAAGGAAATGGGAATTTTGCAATCAGACCTAGCAAGCCACCTTAAGCGATTTGCAGGGTCTTTTTAATGCTCGGGTAGGAGACTGTGGCACGGTTAAATATTCCACTGAAACAGGATAGCTCTGTAAGGCACGCTGGCCTGGCTCCAAGGCAGCTAACCCGGCTGTCTCCTTCTGGATGAAGGATCACCTCCTGGAAGGCCTCAGGAATGCCTGCTGGTGGCAGGGATTGCTTGTGGAGAACTGGGGCCCTGCAGCAGCATTTGGCTGGCCCCTGCAGTCTGGGCTCTGAAAAGTTCAGCTGCGTCTCAGCTTGAATGACTTCAGGTTTGTTCTTTCTGGGACAAAGAATGGTTTCTGTGAACTCCTCCTGGTTCCCACGTTCTTACTGGGTTTTGTCAAGTGTGTTGCACCCGCTGGTTTGGGACCCAAAGCAGGGCTGTGATGTGGGATTATTTAGTCAAGAAACAGGAGAAACAGTATTTCAGAAATGGGTGTTTTGGAATTGTGTCATTGGGTAAGAGCTCTAAAAAGAGAGTTTACACAACCCCGATTCTTCCTCATAGCAACCCATGTTATGTAAATAAAACCAGCCCAGAAGCGAGTGTCAGTGCTTTGCAGTTCTTCCCTTTGCACAGCAAACATTTGCTTGAAGGCAGGATGCCTGAAAGGAGGACTGGCAGCTTGTTTTGTCCACATGAATTCTGAGCTTGTGTCGTGGAGGAGCTCAAGTCTGCTCTTGTTCCTTTAGTACGCTGAGGCTTCATACAGTTTGTGAGACTAGGTAGGTATATAGGATTTTCTGCAACGCATCAAACGTTAGTCACAGAATCATAGAATCATAGAATGGTTTGGGTTGGAAGGGACCTTAAAGATCATCTAGCTCTAACCCCCCCGCCATGGGCAGGGACACCTTTCACTACATTAGACCAGGTTGACCAAAGCCCCATCCAACCTGGCCTTAGTCCATCTTGTATGTCCGTCTGTCCTGACTAGTAGTCAGTATTTGATGAAGATATGGAGGAAATCAGTGTTAGAAAAAGCACCTTTGCTAAATAGAGATGGTGGTGTTGGGTTGAGAGGCACACGTGCAGTTCCTCTGCAAAGAAAGATTAAGGCTGGCTTTTAGGGTTAGAGGCCAAATGAAGCTTTGGGCTTAGATTTAGTGTTGTCAACGTCTGATGAGATATTTCAGACATTCTTGAAGAATATCCCAAAATTCCAGTTGCTTTTTGCTGGTATTTTAATCAACATTTGATCATACATAAGCCTGTGCCAGAAACTGCAGCTTCAAATTTTGAATCAGAGTCATGCAAGTAAACTTGTACCAGGGATTGCATCCAAGTTCCTGAAACTCTTGGAGTACTTTCAGAGCTTCATCCAAAACCCATTTACAATATAGAAGGACTTCATCTGACTCAAAATTTGATCATCAAATTGTTTCTAATATGACGTGCCTAGAAAGCAATACCATAGCAGTACCTCAACCACTGCACTGTGAGTTCCTCTTTGTTATTTAGAAGGCCTGTTATATTTCTCTGGTTTTGGTATTCATTAGTATGCCTGCTTTTGTTTCCTCTTCAGCATGGATGTCAGAAAACTGACAATGTTGTCCCACATTTAGGGGTGTCTCTGCCTTCAGTGTCAGAGCAGGGCATCCCATGCAGAGCCCTAGGAAGAGCAGTCATTCTGCTACCCTTAAGAGCAGAGGCAAATTAAAATAGTTTTAACAAATCATAAGGCATTTTCAACAGTGTAGGTTTAGCTTGTTTCCTTGCCTCGAGGTCAGGTCAACCCTGCCTACACCATTTCTGGCAGATGTTTGTTCAGCTAGTTCTTTATCTTAATTCCTCCCTTCCTTTAGTCTTGTTCCCAAACTACCTCCAGTCACCACTGGAACTGGTAATATAGGGTAATAATTGTATCACAATGCTCACAGAGAGCCTGGAATTAATGTATTTAGCTTGAGTGGATCTTGAGGTGAATTCAGGGGAAGAAACTGGCGACAGAAGCTTTGAGAAAAAAAGCAAATAGAAACGGTAAGTAAATAAATAAATACGGTGTGTTTTGGGTTGGTTTTGTTTGGTTTTTTTTTCATGGAAGCAGTGGATGGCATTTTCTACAGCACAAAGTTCCACAGAACTTGACTGAAAATCAGTCTGCAAGCACTTGGGAATGGTGCACCTACATGGAAGTGCCAACCTGTTGAGTCTTCAGGAAAATCCCCATCCAAGATAAAAGAGATAATGTGTTAGCTATGTTTGGTTAAGCAATAACGAATGCTGACTTGAAGGTCTATTGCACAGTTGATGCTCAGCTTAGTATCTGAGACAGTTCCTGTATAAAATAAATCTCTTGGAAAGCTCTTTGAGCAGTGTGTGTGCTGCAGTGTTTGGATCAGTTAAGAAAAATGCACTTACCAAAGCTTTCTGGATGATATATGGATGACCTTGTTAAACTTGCTTGGGCACAGTCTTGTGGCATAAAGAAAAACAGATGGCAGAGATTGCCGAGCATAGAATTGCCATTTTCTTTATTTACTTATTGTTGCAGGTACCTCCCTGTGCTCAGGGGAGGGAAGCCACAAATATATGTTCCTTGTTATTCATTGCATTTATTCAGATACCATGGATATCAAGGTTCATGGTTGAAAGCATTTAGAAATGTACTTTTTACAAGTCACCTGTACATGCAAATAAAAGTGGGAAGGAAGCCTACCAACTCTGAGTGCAGTGCATGTGATTTGCTGCACTGAGCTGGTGATACATGGAGGCAGATGTTAGCTTTCATTAACCTGTTACTAAAGTAGAACATGCCTTTATGGCCTCTCATGTCTCTAAGACCATGGTTTCATGGATGCCTCCAGATGAAGGGGAGAGTGCCAAGAATACCACTTTCAGTGATCATAACCAGGTGGAACATCTGATTCTCATGCTAGTCACCTTGAGGGCCAGATGGGAATTTTTGAAGTTGTTATTATTATTTGTATTAAAAAAGTAAAAAAGCAGACTATGCAGAGCTGCAGAGTGAGTCAGTGGTTGAGGATATGGTCACTGAAGTGAATTGGTAGAAACCCATGTAGATGTTCCAGGATTAAGGGTATTTTTCTTCCAAAAATAATGTCAGAAGTTACTGTTTGGCAAAAAAAAAAGGTGGGGAAAAAAGAGAAGCATGAAACTGGAGTCCACAAAATAACAAATTATTTTGATCCTAAAAGCAGGAATAAAAATGAAAACTTTGACTTGTATCAAAACACCTGATCCTGTGCTGTTCTTTCAACCTGCCAGTTTTTCCAAGCACTGCAAGTATTGTTCACTCAAGCCAAACATCTTGATCTTGGATCAGTAAATGGTTTGATGTAAATCACATGTTTTAAAGACAATGACTGGCAAAAGCCTGGCTTGGTGAGTGCGATACCATGACATGAACTACTCAAATACCCTTAATCTTGGTATGACTGGAAGCAGCTCTTTTTAACTCTTGCAGAGGCTGCTTTGAGAAAATCTATTGCTGTGCATGAAGAATATAAAAAGCAATACATATATGTTTGATTTTGATGACTGTGTCTTACGAGAAGGCAGATACAGAGCTAGCCTGTGTGTAGCACAGTGTCTCAGGGTCAAGCACACCGTAACTGCAGGACAACTGCCAGGCATTCTCTAAAATGGAGTTGAACTTGCCAGCAGTTAATGATTTTAACTGCACAGCTATTGTAGTTGTAAAGTTGAAAATCTATTTTGTTGTTTGAAAGCTTCTACATGTGTTTTGTGAGGCAAAGATGACCCATAGATTACTGCAAAAAACAAAGTGCCCTGCCCTTTCCCCTTCCCCAGTCTAATCCTTCAGGGCTCCTTAGTGCGACTTTGAAGAAGCAGAAGAGAGGAAAGTGCATGGTCAGAGGGGTGCATATGGGTAGGGGAGGACTCGTGTCTGTTGCTCAGGGCCCCTGTTGGCTGTAACTGCTCTGGGGAGGGGATTACAGCTGCTCAGCCTCTGCTGGCTGTAGTTTGTAGCTGCCCTTCCAAGGTGGCATCGGCTCCTGAACCTCCTCTGCCTTCAGCTTGGCAAGTGCAGATACACAATAGCTTGCCTCTGGTTTACTCTAGCACACACTAAGTTGAAACAGAGGCATTTCTGGAGCTGGCTTAAGAGCTTAGCCCCATAATTTTGAAGGATAGTGCAACTGGGAGCAACATGATGGGCTTTGATCATGGGCTTTCTCGCTCAAATCCAGCAGTGCATGTCCACATGCATAACCTAGCTGAGCTTCCAGGAGGCACCCAGTATTTGTCAGATAATCTCGTGGCATAGGTGGATTCCATTGTTTAGCTAGGGCAATGGAAAATTTTAGTGGTAGAAGCACGGTTTGAATTTTATCTTCCACAAAGCAGGTTGCTGCCCCGGCCATTGCTTATCAGTTCCTCCCTTCCTGCATGAAATACATTTCCTACACCTAGAAGGCAACAGCAACAAGGTATTATTTGCTGTGTGGGTCTGCAAGTGAAACTGCGTGAGTACCCTGGGTAGTTAAGTCTGCTCATTTTCCTCTTGTTTTTGAGTGCACTGCTCTGCCTTTTCCTCCATCATATTTCATGTACTTTTAATGTTCTGCAGCTTATTGTCAGAGTGCAAGCTCACAGGCAGCCAAGCCATGCAGTTTCACAAAGCAGTGAATCAGAGTTGTAAGAGGAAGGAGGAAAGAAGGGAGTAATTTATATCTGCACACACAGTCTCTAACTTGTGATTTATCCCTAGAGGAGGTCAGCAATCATATTTAAAGGGCTCTGCACTGATCAGAAATGGAAAGGTTTGCAGGGCTGCCTCTGTTACACCAGGTTTCATAATTTATTGAATCCTTTTAACTTCAAGAGCGTTGCTCTGATCTAGATCTGAGGGCAAGGAGTTCATTCTTTTCTGCCTATGCCTTTTACTGACTTAAATAAGTAGCCAGAAAGACTCTCTTGGCCTGACTCCAACCTTGAATGACTTTTTTTGTAGTTTCTCTGCCCTCCTGCCTGTGATTCATGCCTTGACCTAACCTTCACTCACCCCTATGGCCAGAAACCATTTGCTCTTCCTTTTCACTTTATCCTTCCCTCACATCTCTGTTGTTAGGAGGTCAATTTATACCTCATCTTTACGCTTTGTATGCTCGGTGTTGTGGGCCTGCATACCTGTGTATGTGGTAGACTAGGAGGTGGGTGTTGCTTCCCCAGCAGTGTGGTACTAGCAATAGGGGTTTGCTCTGTTCAGGGTGCATGAAAGGCATGTCAGACTCCCTAAATACCCTCTTCCCTAGAGTATGATGCAGCACTGCCTTGGCCAGTTGACAAGGAGGTGACTGCTATTGAGCTGCAGCCACAAACCCATGCCTGGGATGCACAGCTGTGTGGCAGCTTGTCCCCATGATCTCACTGGACAGAAGTTCTTGGTTGCTGAATGACAACCTCATTGCCCATCGTGTGGTGGGGGTAAAGGCGCTCCCAGTGCATTGTCTGTGTGAGTGGGGCATCTAAGTGAGAGTGACCGAGGCAGGGGGTAGAGTTGGGGATTGTGCTCAAGGCAGGAGGCTTGGTGCATATGCATGTGAGAGACTGCAAAAAGCTTTTTGAGTTGAGCTCTTATGTCATGTTCAGTTTCAAGCAACCTTCCCCAGCATCTTTTGGACTAGTATGTTTGCAAGGCACCTAGTGGTAGTATTTGGGAGTATTTGGTACTGCACCGGCATACCTGTTCAGTGAGGTATAATACTAGGAAAGACTTCAAATAACATTGGAAATTATGTGGGATAACAGCAAGTTAAACAAATTCAACAAGGATAAGAGGAGAAATAAGACTGTCCAAGAGGGGTTAAAACATCATGCCATACTGAGGGGTCTGTGGGCACTGCAGGTAATGAAGAGCAAAACCCTGCTTTATACTTGCCAGATTTGTCCTTGAAACAAAAGAGAAGAGGGACAGCCTCGGATCAGAAGGAAAATGCTTGTTGTGCAAACCAGTCTGTGGACCTGCTGTTTCCTGAGGCTGCTGAGTGAAATCATTAAACAGGGTTACAAAAGGGCTGGATAGCATATGGGCGCTAATAGCATTTGCAGCTATGTAAGCAGCAGTAACAACAGCGGAGTAATCAAATCTCATCCTTCAGAGGAGAAGCTGATCACCTGAGTGAGTCTGGGATTTCCCCCTTTCAGGATTGCCAGGTACCTTCACAGGCTAATTGAAATGTTGACTGCTGCTTGGGGCCAGGGGCACGACAGTGGCTTGATGGATCTAATCTCTGAACAGACAGAGCAACTCTGGTCACGCTCCTGCCCCGAGGCCAGATAGCTGCCCTGGTTCTGCTGCTGTTATCTCTGGCTGTGGCTTTCTGCTTTACTAATTCTTTATTAATTTTTGTTCCCTTGAGTCAGGCTTCAAGTGCATTGCTCTGGCAGAGCCATAACTGCTGGATGAGATATCCCTATCTCCACTTGCTGTTCCTGCAGCTTCCTTCACTTTTAACCTGAGAGCAGTAAAAAGTGTAGCTGAGAAAAGGCAGACATGGCCCCAGGCCCTGAAAGGACCCAAGGCAAGAAAAGTCTTCATCATATTTCCTCTTGTTACAGCTTTTCTGTCCCTTAACAGTTGGTCAACTGGCTCTGTGGGCAACTGGCTCCAGACTGGCTGCCTTTTGTAGGGGTTTATGCTGTAAGATGCAGGTCTGTCTCAGCCTCCTCATCAGCCTCTTTTCCTTTTCTTTGTGTCCACCTGCCTTTATACTCTGGAGCAAACTCAGGTCCTGAGGGCTGCCCATCTTAAATCCAGAGGGGCAGCTGAGGCTTAGCCCCAGTGGGCATTAGGGGGCCTCTAAGGATGCTGGGGAGGGACTCTCCATTAAGGACTGTAGTGGTAGGACAAGGGGTAATGGGTTCAAACTTAAACAGGGGAAGTTTAGATTGGATATAAGGAACAAGTTCTTTACTGTAAGGGTGGTGAGGCACTGGAATGGGTTGCCCAGGGAAGTTGTGAATACTCCATCGCTGGTGGTGTTCAAGGCCAGGTTGGGCAGAGCCTTGGGTGGCATGGTTTAGTGTGCGGTGTCCCTGCCCATGTCAGGGGGGTTGGAACTAGATGATCTTAAGGTCCTTTCCAACACTACCTATTCTATGATTCTATGATTTGGGTCCCCAGCAGTCAGCTGCCAGCCTGCCTGATGGGAACAGGAAGAAAAAGGACTACTTTGCTCTGAAGTACCAAAACCTTCATGTTTCTGGGCAGTAGCTTATCCCTATGAGGCTAGAACCTTGGACCGCATGTACACAAAAGTAGAAAGAGAGGTGGATCTCTGCTTGTAGAAGGGGAGTTGGCCAAGTGTCTGATTGTAAACATAGAGAAAATGTCCTAGAGATTGAATTGAGGATAAAAAAAGTAGTTTGGGCGCTCTCTGTGCAAACCTCCTGTCATTGACATGAATATGTCTGCCCTTCTGCCCCTTGCCTGCAAGGCGATGTTTTGAATCCTGTGGCCTGTGATGGGAAAAACCTTGGTCAGAAGTTGGCCTGGACAAGTCTTCTGGCTGTAGAAAGCTGGAGGAGCTATGTCTCTCTTCTATTTCACCCTCTCTCCTCCTAGCAAGAAAAGCATGGGCAAAGCCAGGTCCTCCTCCAAGGATGCCCCATGAAAATCCCCACGGAAAAGCCAATCTTTTGAGAAGGAACTGAAGCACGAAGAACTTTCTCTGAGAGGAGTGTTTATCCTATTATTTTCTGAAAAGTCTTTCCTACCATGCTGGAGAATTAGCTTGCCAAAGTACAAATTACCCGGTAAGGAAATCCCTGCCTCCAGATTAATTCCTCACTGTTTTGTCTCCTCTGTCTTTGGTTGATGTAAGTGTTAGGTAAATATTTATACAACACAAAGAATTGCCCCCCTTTCTTTTCTTTTCCAAGGGTCACAGAAATGTCAGCCATTGGCACTTGTGTGCAGCTGGGCCTCTGTGTTTGCTGTGAGGTGGGCTCGGTGCCAGCCATGCACAGGAACCAAAGCGCCCATGAGCCCGGGAGTGGCCATAGTGGAGCAGCCGGAGCGGCTGACTGATGCCCAGCATTCTCTTCCCAGGAGAGGCAGGTTCCTGATGCTTTGTCCTGAACTTATTCCACAGAGCAGCGAAGTCCTGAGTTTAACAATGAAACCAAGTAACCTCTGCACGAAGTAGAAAAACCTGCTTCTTTTGGTGTCCTCTCAGTGAATCTTCAAGAATGAACCGACTTTTGTTGCCATTTTTTGTTTGCGTAGAACCATAGAATGGCTTGAGTTGGAAGGGACCTTGAAGATCATCCAGTTCCAACCCCCTGCCATGGGCAGGGACACCTTCCACTAGACCAGGTTGCTCGAAGTCCCGTCCAGCCTGGCCTTGAACACTGCCAGGGATGTGGCAGCCACAGCTTCTCTGGGCAACCTGTGCCAGTGCCTCACCACCCTCATAGTGAAGAACTTCTTGATGTAATATCTACATCTACGCTCTTATATTTAAAGCCATTCCCCTTATCCTATCATTACATGCCCTTGTAAAAAGCTCCTCTCCAGCTTTCCTGTAGGACCCTTTTAGGTACTGGAAGCTGCTTTAAGGTCTCTCCAGAGCCTTCTTTTCTCCAGACTGAACAATCCTAACTCTCTCAGCCTGTCTCCACAGGAGAGGTGCTCCAGCCCTCTAATCATCTTTGTGTCCCTCTTCTGGATTCACTTGAGCAGATCCATGTCCGTCTTGGGGGCCCCAGAGCTGAATGCAGCACTGCAGGTGGGGTGCCACGAGAGTGGAGTAGAGGGGGAGAATCCCCTCCCTAGACCTGCTGGCCAAGCTACTTTTGATACAGGCCAGCATAAGGTTGGCTTTTTGGCTGCAGATGCACAGTGCTGGGTCATGTTGAGCTTCCTGTCAACTAACACAGCCAGGTCTTCTTTTCAGGGCTGCTGTTAATCCATTCTTCACCCACGCTGAATTTGTGCTTGGTTTCTCTCTAATTTAGCTAGTCACCCTCTTCTGGGTCTCTCTCCTCCAAAAAAAAGGTGTGCTCCCATCTTCGACTAGTACAATGAGCCCTTGAAGTAGTGAGTGCTGTATTTCATGCAAACTACTAACTCTGTTTCAGCCCCATTACAAGTGGGGCTGTATGTCCAGCTTCAGGACATTCAAATAGCAGTTCCTACTTTGTTACTCACCCAGGGTGTCAGACTGAAAAATCTTCTGCAGAAGATATTGATGTTGAGATTTTTAGTCATAGATTTAAACCCATAGTTTCATATCAGAATCTGAGATTGGGAAGAACTAGATCAGAAATGTGTGGTCATTTGGCATCTAACAGGGCCTGAATTGAACCCCACACATCTAAGCCAACACTCATATCAGGAAAGCAGAACAGCATAGTTGCCTCTGGGTCTTGTCTCAGTTGTATCTCTGACTACCTACTTTCATGTTTTCCACATTTCTTTCATTTTCTTTTCATTAATTGTACCTTTTTTTCCCCCATATCATAGGAAAGAGCTTCCTCATCTTAGCTTTCTGCTCAACTGTGCCAGACCCCACAGAACCAGGTTCAGGAGCGAGTACAGGCAGAGTTTTGCAACCCTGTTTGTAGGTGCAATAACAGGCCAAGAGTTTAGCACAAACAGAGAGGGTGGTTGGTCAAAGGGTCGTTTGTGAATTCTAGTTCCTGGGATTGGTTTGGGTTAGCCTTGGGCTCTGCATAGCTCAGAGATGTTTTGGAGCTGCTCTGTGTCATATGCCTTGTAAATGTCCCCTCCAAAGTAAACTGATGGAGCATGCTCCTTCTTAAGCCACAGTGAATCTCCTGTAGAACAGAATCATAGACTAGTTTGGGCTGGAAAGGACCTTCAAAGGTCATCTAGTTCAATCCCACTGCAATAAGCAGGGACATCTTCAACTAGATCAGGCTGCTCAGAACCACATCCACCCTGGCCTTGAACGTCTCCAGGGATGGGGCATCCACCGCCTCTCTGGGCAACCTCTGCCAGTGTTTTACCACCCTCATTGTAAAGAATTTCCTCCTCAAATCCAGCCTGAATCTCCCCTCTTTTAGTTTAAAACCATCACCCCTCATCCTGTCACAACAGTCCCTGTTAAAAAGTCTTCCCATATTTCTTAAAGGCCCTTTTTAAGTACTGAAGGGTCACAATAAGGTCTCACAATAAGGTCTCCCCGGAGTTGTCTCTTCTCCGGGCTGAACAACCCCAACTCTCTCAGCCTTTCCTCACAGGAGATGTGCTCCATCCCTCTGATTATTTTTGGGGCCCTCCTCTGGATCATCTCCAACAGGTCCATGTTTTACTGCTGGGTTGGGTGGGTAGGGTGAAGATGGGTATGCTGCCTCCAAAACAGTAGAGGTTTCCCCAGCAGTGGGCTGTGCTGCCTCCTCAGACCATGTCCCCACCACTTCTAGCTGCAGGAGCAGTAAGGAGGGCTGAAACTGTTTGTCTCAATGCTCACTTGAAGCTGGCAGGATGGTTCCCTTTATATACCAAGGCAGCCAATTTCTCTGGACCTCCTAGAGCTTTAGGGATGATTTCCATTTTTAAAGAAAATGGGCAGAAAGCCCAGCTCTGCTCCCTAGTATGTGGATATTGAGCTGGTCTGCCACCAGCCTGGATGAAGCAAGGGCTCATGGAGGTTTTGGCACTTGTGCTTTTCACAATTAAGCTGTCGTGCGGTGTGGGCAGAGTGCTGAGCTGCTGGCAGGCTGGTTAATTGCTCACTCGGTGCCAAAATGTTTAGCAGATTGAAAACTGCATAGTGAGAGCCACCATAACACTGCTGAGAGGCGTGAGCTCTGCTCACCAGCACCATCTTGTTAGTGATATAGACAGCATTTAGGGAGAGCCACAGAGTTATGGTGCTTCTGCTTGTCTTTGTCCCTCGCAAGAACAGGAGGCCAACGGAGTTGTAGAGGGAAACCAGAATTGACACAGCTCCTGGATGGAACAGACTGGGAGTGGTGGGGGTGTCAAACAAAGCTGCTTTGAACCTGGAAGCTGACTTCACTTAAATAGTGATGACCTTAACTGCATCACTGCTAATATTTTAGGCATTACAGCTGAATGTCCCATCAGGTGCATACTTTGCCATCATTTACTTTAATGAAAGAAGATTGAAAGCTTTTATTGTGCAAATAGGTGCATATTTGGAGTAATTTTATTTTGATGTTTAAACGGATTAGTGATCTGATTATTGTCTTACCTGTTTTTCTTTGGGATTGCTGGTGAAAGAAGTTGGATGTTTTTAGCTTGACCAATGGGATTATCTGAGGGTTCTACAAGGAGGTTCCCAGTCCTGTGGTGATTAATGAAATCTCTGACATGTATTTTAGAACTGTGATGAATCTTTAATCGAACAAATTAATAAGAAGGGGGGAAGTGCTTTTAAGGAAGACAAAGGCAGTTTCACTCTATGTCAGTCTGCCAACTCCAAGTAATGTAAACAACTTCTGGTCTCTGCTGGACCATTCCAGAGTGTCAGTGGTCTCTCGGCCCTGTAAAGCATCAGTTTATTCTGGTAACTGCTACGGCTTCTTTTTTCAGCCTCTGCTCTGACATCCCTTTCTGTTTTCTCTGCACAGGATACGAAAGCTGGAGGGAGCTGGCTAAGGCTCTGGCAGACACCAGTGCCCCAGGTGGATACCCAAGTGCTCAGGTTTACTCTCCGCAGAAGCTAGGACAGCAGGTGAGAAAGCTTGGGATGTCTTCCAGGTGTTTAGAAGGGCAGACCTTCCTTTCTGCTGCTGGCTCTAAGAGACAGCTCTTTTTTGATGCAGGAAAGAGAGCATGCCACAGGGCAAAATCTGAGCTGACTCACAGCAGTGCGAACATACAATGACTCCACTGTAGTCAATTAAGTTATTTTAGATGTACTAAGCCGCAGCAGTGGGCTGCAGCTGGCTCAGTATGTGGCACAGGAAGATTGCACTAAGCAAGATGGAAGCAGAAATGAAAGGTCAGGAGAGAGTTTGTAGCTCTTTAGTGAGGCACATCTCAGTACTGTTGCCTGAATGAAGTGTTGGAAAAACTATTGCTTGGGCTTTTTTGAAACAAGGATGGGAAGGGAGAAGAAAAAGAAGAATGACGCAAGTTTTAACTCTGTGCTAGCAAACAGTAATTAAGTGCTGGTACCCTTTCCCCTCGATAGCTCACCATGGAAATTTGCTGTCGAAAAAGCCAGGGAGCATTTTCACCCCACTATGGCCATAATAGCTGGTCAGTCCTTGGAAAGGGAACTTGGGAACTTGCCTTTTATTCATATGTTCTGGAGCCCTCTTGTGTAGGTGTCAGTGCTGGGTCATTTATCAGGTTAGTTTGATTTTTCTCTGCTTGTATTTCAGAAACTAGAGCTGCAAGAAGGTGGGAGGAATAAATCAAGTTATGCAGGTGTGAACAACCCTATCCTGTGGATGCCAGAGGTGGGTGCCTTTCTCCAATGTTTTGTGTGAGGGAGCTGTAGCTAGAGACCTGTGCAGCAAGATCAGAAGGCAGGTCATTTGCTTCACTAGAAGTCCATTCCCTGCCACCCCTTCCTGGCTTAATAACAGTTACAGACCTGAGTAATCATCTGGAAAGACAGGAGTGTCTGGATTCCTGATAATTTGGCATCTCCACCAGCCGCCAAGGCACCGAGCACCCACCCACCGTTCTCTGAGAGCAGGCAGCCCGCTACCTTCCTGAAAGGTGAAGTTTGTTCAGGGCTGGGAGTGGGTAGGGCCAAGCATTCAACAAGCAAATACATGACTGTGGCTTGCAGAAGTGTCACACTGTGCTCTTGCTCTGGCATTTGCTTGCTATCGAATCCCTGTGTGTCACAGGTAGAGATTTCTTCACTTCAGTGACACTTCTGATAAACAGAGACCTTCTCTGGTGACCCTTGAAGACTGGCCTAAACATTCCCTTTGTTTCCTTCATGCCTCGTTTGTTCTTTCCTCCCCTATTCCCTTATCTCATCATTCCTCTTTGGATAAGGGAGCAATGCAGCCTGCTTATAATGAGAGGGACACCAGCCAGGGGGCATCTAGCTGATGGAGTCAGTTCACTGAATTCCTCAAGGTGATTAGAGACCCACTCAAATTAGAAGGGCCTCTGTGGCTCCCCTGGGGAGGGAGCAGGCTGCTGTCCCTGTGCTTAGGGCACTAGATGATCAAGATGATTGCTGGCCCATAGAGGGAAAGCACTGCTCTCCAGCCATCATGCTGAGCAGTTTAGATCCCTGCAGCATAAGCTAAAGCCTTCCTGAAAGCAGCCAGCACCAGTCACCCTCCAGTGCCCAGAACCAAACCAGACCATTGATCTGTTCTGCTGCATTGACTCTGGCAAGTGAATGCTGGTCCCAGCTGGAGCCTGAGGGCTTCCTCTGGCCTTGCAGG
The DNA here is from genome assembly GCA_017639245.1 of Myiopsitta monachus. Classification (NCBI taxonomy): domain Eukaryota; kingdom Metazoa; phylum Chordata; class Aves; order Psittaciformes; family Psittacidae; genus Myiopsitta; species Myiopsitta monachus. The sequence continues at coordinate 76,973,293 of CM029920.1, forward strand.
CAGATGAGCAGTTGTTGGCAGAGGCCGTGGGACATCAGGACCGGGACTGCTGCTGTGCAAAGGAATGACATGGAGCATTAAATGCTCCCCTCTCCCACAGCATGGGGTGATGCAGGCTCTGCGTGGTATCCACCAGCCTCTCTGAGGCTTTGCTCAACGTCTCTGATCCCCTCCCTACCTGGTGATTTCACAAGAGCACATTAGTCTTGAAACCTGTGGTGTGCAATGCGATTGGAAGTGCAGTTGGCATGGTATGCGTTGTGGCTTGGGTGAAGCTATGTGCTTAGCACAGGGCTGATGTGCAAACCCCTCTGCTTTGCTGGTGAAGCAACTTCATGCCCTTGCGTGCCCTGGCAGTGGGCAGGGCACCCACCAGCATGCAAACCCGCCACCCTGGTGTGGTGCTGCCAAGGGTGGAGCGAGCGGAGAGGTGTTCTGGTCAACGGGAAGGAGTAGGACTTGAGGTGTGCTGTGGGATGGCCCCAGTTCTGGAGGCGCTGCATGTCTCCTGCCTTGTCCTGCACTGCTCCCTGTTGGGGAGGAGCGCTCTGCCAGGTAGCAGGGCTGCTGCTTCAGACGGGCTGTGTTGGGAGTTTGTGGGTGCCTGAGTCCCCCCAGTGCCCTGTGTCAGATAGTGTGCAGCAGATGCTCCACAAGAAGACTTTGAGCTCCAGAGCATTCCAGACACCAGGCTGAGGAGCTGGTTTGTGTGGCTTTGCCCCACTCACATCCAACCATTCTCCCTCATTGGTCCTTCTCTCTGACGCTGCTCCTGTGAAGCACTCACCTCCTTCACGTGTTTTCTCGTTATCTCTGTAAGCCACCCTGACTGCAAACAGAGGCCAGCAGTTTACCAGCATCAGCTACCGGACACGGAGAGGGATCTACAGACACAGCCCTGCACAGAGCCGCTTGCTGTCCTCTTAACCACCGGCTGAAATTCCTCCTGGCCTGGGGATTCAGGTTTTCTGTTACTCTGCCCAAATTAATTAGCCTGGGTCTATGATCCTATTGTGCCTTCCCAGCAACATCTCTAAGAACTCAACTGCAGCCTGACTCCCTGGGGTGAGGGCAGCAAGTTGCCTCCCACAGGTCAGGGAGCTGGGCTTTGTTTGACAGAAGAGGTATATTCTTGACACATAAATAATTAACAGGGCTGCAGGGTGAGCTGGCAGCCAGCACGGCCAAAAAAGAACGGGTTTCAATTTGCCTCGTTCGGTTTCAGGATATTAAATCAACGGTTTAAGTCTTCAGCCTGGGATAATGTAGTGGGAGAGTGTGTGTAGGAAACCCCTAATGAAGTTATACCTTGTGTATGGTGGGAAAGCGGGGTTCAGCCTCACTCCTGAGTGCCTTCAGGAGCCCATACACATGATCTCGACCCTCACTGTCCCTTTTAGAGCAAAGCCTTCCAGCTCCCAGTGTCACCCAATGCCTCCTCAGGCTAGAGAGATGTGGGGAGATTCGTTTCAGTAGTTCAGAAAGGTGCCCGGCAGTAGCCAGGGTAAACTTGCACCCTGGAACCATGAGTGTCACCATTTGGCACTGCCATAGGTGTGGGGGGAGGATTTTCAGATATGTGCTTGGTTAGCCCAATCATTCTCATTTACCTCTGCAAAAGCCGCTGTTCGGTTCTGAGAGGTGAAAGGTCCGGGCAGCACTGGCGTGCATTTAAAATGTCCACTTCTCTTCATGTCTGCACAGCCTCAGGACGTCCTTCTCACTGGAAGGTGTAAGGGAAGTCCAGGAGCACAGCCACGTGAAGGCAATGTCTGTACAGGTGCATAGGTGCTGCACAGAATAGGAGTGTTGTGCTAGGACATCCTCCTGCTACCAGACCTGCTCTAAGAGGAGCATCCTTTCCTAAGAGGACTGAAAGACAAAGCTATTGCTGCTAGCTCTGTCTCTGCCCATGTCCCTTCCCTCCCAGCTTGCTCCCATCAGGGCTTGATGGGGCAGGGGGACTTTATCATTAGCCTGTCTTGATGGATTCCCACAAGTGCCTGGCGCGGCAGAGCTTGCAGCGAATGAAGCCCAGCTGCTGGCGGCTGAATGTCACCCAGTCAGGAGAGCTGGGGCAGGCAGGAGGAGGGGCTGCTGGCCACTCTGCAAAGACAGAAGAGTCTTATGAGCTCTGAAGTTTCCAATTGGCAGCACAGTGTCGCCTTTCTTCCCTGGCTCAGGCCCTCTCTGTGCCCTGTTTATCATCCCCGGCGCTGTGCATTCCCTGTGCTGCTCACAGCTACGCAGATGATTTGCCTCCGTGATGCCCAGGCAGCAGGTCATGTCTCCTCTGCTGCAATCCTTCCAGCTTGGCTGCTTGTCCGAGTCCTTGCTCGCCAGGAGGGGCTGGCTGCGTAGTGCCATACCCCTGACGGTTTTCACCTGATAGGGTTTGGGGTAGGAAGAGAGGTTTGCACACTTCTGTGTGCCTGATCCTCCTTTATGGTCCGTTTTCTTAGGAGGGGCTGATAATGTAAAATTCCGTGCTGGAAGGAAGCAGAAATACCGAAGTCTCTTAATACAAAGCCAGGGCTGCAGGTGCGTGTTAATTCATCATGCCCTGCGGGAAGGGTTGGCAGTAGGGCTCAGAGTACGGCTGCACTCCCAAATCCATGGAGGCTGCTGCGTCAGCACCGAAGTAAGGGCCTGTTCCAGCTCCCACCTCCCTGCACTTGTTGAAGTTCAGCTCTCCCTTCCCTCGGGCAGCCCTGTCACTGTGTGTCCATGATTTGTGCTCAGGAGAGTATCAGCCTGCCCAGGCCTCCTTGGGAAGAGCAGCTCTGCATGCATGCTCCTGTTGTACTCGCGCCATGCTGACAGTGCCCTTCGTGCACGACCTGTGCCCATTTTGGATCCAAGCCGAGCTCTTGCAGTGCTGCTATTTCAGCAGCGTGGAGATAAGCAACAGGGAGGTGGGGTTGGGACAGGGATGAAGCCAAGGGCACGAGGAGCCCTCTAAATGGGAAGGCACAGACCACGCAGTACCCGCTGCCACTGAACATCCAGACTCTTGGCTTCTGTTCTTGCTTCTGGTCCAATCAGTCTATCCAAAATTTTCAAAGCAGATGTTTTTAAGGGGAGAGGGAGAACTTAATTTGTTGCTTACCAGGTCCTAAATTTCCGGCCCTTTGAAGGCCAGGGCCAGGTTGTTCCAAGCTGGGAATTCAAAATCAGTAGCCATGTTTTAGAAGGTCCATTGGCATTTCTCAGGAGCTGTGTGCATGAATTGGGAATAACGGTGCCATTTATCTATTACTGCAATCTGCAGAAGCAGGCTATTTTTACTGCATGTTCCACAGGAGACCCAAATAGCAAATGGAGGAATTTCTCAGCTGCCTGCAATGGGCAGCCATAAGTTGAGTTGGAGGGACAGAGGTGATAGGATTTCAAAACAGCTGCTGCACTGATGACTTGTGGGGGCCTAAAATTAAAGCTGAGCTCAGTTTTCAGTCCCAGAGCAGCGATTTGGACAGCCAGCACTTACCTGTCAGTAATGTTCTCCTTTTCCCTTTCAGAGGAAGCAGAGAGTAAGTTAGGCTGCTGTAGCTCAGGATAAAATCTGTTGCTTTAGAAAAGATTCTCAAGCTGCATGGAAGAAATGCTTGCTATTTACGTTAATTATTTCTAATAGTTTGAGTGCAGGAAAGCAAAACTATCTTATTAGAATCTCCTCTCAGGTGGCTTTGTAAAGACCTCGGAGACAGATGTTTTGGGCTAACAATCCTTAGGGACCACCTTTTACACCACCGATGGAGTACCTGGTACAGTTGGTGTCTGCCTTACATTTTAGTAGCTGCCAAACTTTGCAGTCAAGTATTGTATTAGAATGGGACTGGTCCAAGTTTCCCTTGCAAACACTTGAGCAAGTCTGTCCACTCTTTTGGGGCTTCCCTCATAAAAATTTTGACATTTGGGCTGCCCCTTGCCAAAGCTGGCCCAGCTCCATTGCAGTCCTTAGCCTCAGGAGCATGCCCTGAGGCTGTCTTTACCTCTGCAGTGCCAGGCTCTCCACAGTGTGGGAGTGTTGTGCCACAGTTGATAGAGATCTGAGCCTGCTACCTGCAGTGTGCAGATAGTTCTCTTAAGAAAAAACCAGCATGATTTGTGGATAGCAGCAGATTGCCCTAAGACTCAGTTTCTGGCAGTGACTTGCTGTGGGAGCTCAGCTTATTCACCTCACTTCATGTTCCACAAGAAACAGCAATTGTCATTATTTGATTTGGCTGAGAAAAGTAGTGTAAGATCCTTGGGTGTGAACCTGGATTTGGCCAAGGGACATGGGACTGCACAGCAATTATGTTCCAGTTCAGTGTCTGTCACATTTGCAGTGATTTATTTGTGTCGCAAATCTCTGCAGAGTCCCAGGTTTCTCTTGGCTGTGTCCATTGTCCATTGCCCTGAGCCCCCTGTGAGTTTGTGCAGCATCACTCTGGGGAATTACGTCCACTTTGTCTCACTTCTTTTCCTCTTGCCTGATGGGCAGAATCCAGGCTGAGGGGGGTGTCAGCAGAGGAGGAAAGGAGATAATAGCGGGGGACGGCACAGACTTGCAGGCATCACTCAAGCCCTGACAGTGCAGACACCAATGAGAAGAGACCACTCAAGAACAGCAGTGGTTGTGAATGTGTTTTGCCTGGCACACAGAGACTGTTTTCATGTGCATGACTGAAGCCCACAGCTCGCAGGGAGCATTACTGCATAAGCTGGTGCCAGGCCAAGTCTGCTTCGAGTCCTTCCTTCTAGCCACGGTTCATTACAGAATGAAACCCCAACCCGCCTGCCCTGGGAGACATAACTCAGTGAAGTGGTTTCTCTGCCAGGAGCACACCGAGTGGCTGGGTCCTCCTACAGTGTGCTGCTTCAGCCCTGGAGAGACTCCCCAGCCTAAACTAAGAATTTGCTGCCATCTGTAGACATTTGGGTGCTGTTCAGGCAGTTTCCCCAGCACTGCTCACACAGCCCTTATATAGGCAAGACAGCCACGGACAAACCTCCCCAGTCCCAAAGCGACCTATTCCTTTCTTCAGCATTTTGCCATCTAAGGTAGCTTCTAGAGTCTCCAGCTTGTTTATTTTCCAGCTGTTGGATGCTGGTCCTGAGAGGAGGATCTCTGTACTGACTGTAGGCAGAGCTCGGACTTTGCTGGGGAGCATCCAGCTCCTCCCTTCTGAATGCCTCTGACAAAGAGAAAGTCTGTCCATGGAGGAGCATATTGCTAAAGCCCCGCAGCAGCCAGCGAGCTCTTCACAAGCTGTGCTCCAGGTCTCCATGGGGTAGTAACAGACCCTCCTGGTGGGGTTAGCTGGGCAGCAGGGACAGCCACTCATACCCACACTGCACACTCTCCTACATTGTCCAGGAGGTGACCCCAGTTTCACCCGTTTCTGAGTCTCTGTGAGCACATGCAGGCCGAACTGCCCACTGACCCACCTGTGCTGCTGCTCCCGCCCTGCTGAGCTTCAATCTCCCTGTCCCTACCATGCTCCATGAGCTTTACCTTCCTGACAAGCTTTGAGAGGGTGATCAGCATCTCCCCTCCCTAGGGTGTTCCTTTTTCCTTGGGTCAGGAAAATAGCCCTGAAATGGTGAGGGAGTCCGAAACACCTACTTGGAGGACATAAAATCCTACACTTTGGTGGATCATGGGGGACTATTGATACCCTACAGCTGTCCCACACCATGGCCTCAGAGCACAGCCCTCAGGTTTAACATCTCTTTGGTGGAGCAAAATGGAGTGAATGGCAGCTACTAAACAGAGACGACCTGGGCATTATCACAATTCCCTGGTGCTATTCAGACTGTCACCTGTGCCAACCCCAAACCCTCAGCAGATGAGAATCAGAGGCCTGATACCATGTCTCCTGCAGACCAGCCTGCTGCAGCAGCAGCATCTTCCTTCACTCTTACAAGCACTCCAGTGCTGAGGGCTGTGGCCGAGGTTGGTAGAACAGGGAGGGACACAGGGGGTGGATACAGTAATTCACAGTGCCCCACTTCTGCCCCCCAGTTCCAGGGCCAGGCTAATCTGCATGTGTTCGAGGACTGGTGCGGCAGCTCCACTGAGCAGCTCAGGAAGAACCTCCACTTTCCCCTTTTCCCCCACGTGAGTAAGACTGCAACACCCTCTGTCCCAATGCTTCCCAGCTCTGCTTCCCACTTGCATCACTCCTGCTCTCTTCATATCTTGTCCCTATCCCTCTCCATCACTTTGTCTGTCCTTCTGCTCCTGAACATCAGTCACCTCCCTCTCCATCACTTCCTTTGTCCTCCTGTGGGAGTGGGAAACTTTCACAAGGGTTCAATGGTGGCAACTCTGCTGCTGCCTGGGGAGGCTCATTTTACCCATGCATCTGCTATGTCCCATCCCCACCACCCCACCAGCATCCTCCATGCAGCAATTCCCTCCACAGCAGCACTTGCTCCAGATCGTCTCTCATCTGGCGTGCTTTTTACTGTTGCCTCTGTCACACTCCATGCCCCATCCTACTCCCAGAGCAAACCTCGTACTTCCCCCTGCCCACCTGTCCCAGGGTTATTGTGTCCCTCTTTGTTACTGTCACATCTAATGAATTGTATTATTTTTCAATTCTTCCACTTCAGACACGAACTAGACTGAAGAAGCTGGCTGTGTCCCCAAAATGGACCAACTATGGTCTCCGGATATTTGGCTATCTGCATCCTTTCACCGATGGTGAGGGCTCTAAGGCTGCTGTGCTGCTGCTCATGTCTCTTCTCACCTGCCCCTCCTTCCCCTCCTGGTGCTAAATCACTGGTGCCCTCACTCCTGCAAGCCCAATGCCAGGTCCCTCACATGGGCAGCACAACTAGCTGTGCGTGTCTGGCTGTAGCCTTAGCATGGATGGAAACACATCTGCCTCCCCTGCAGGGTGACAAGGAAAAGCACAGAAGAAAACAGATGGGAAGTGGTAGATAAAATATAATGCTGTCATGGATGCACAGCCCCATGGCGTGTACGTGAGCACAAGCGATCCCTGAGTTTTCCCCCCTCCCTTGCATGCAGAAGACTGTACATGACATCATTGATGTTCCTGCTGCTCCCTGGGCGCATGAATACCATCTGACTGCAGCTGACATTTGTATCACCTAGCTGCATGCTTCTGCCCAGAAGAACTTACCCACATCTCCTGGTCCCATGTAACCTCAGCCAGAACAGTGGGACTCAAAGCACCTCTGTCTCCCTCTGGCTCCACACGTGCATTCCTCCATCCAGGCACAAGCACCTCACACAAGAATTTGCTCTGGAAACAAATGGGGAGTCAGGAAAACTTTGAATGGATGTCTCAGTTTTCCAGGTTAGATGTGAGGTGAGGCCAGTGCAGAAGGAATAGTGAACCAGTTGCACCAGTGAAGTTTTGTTTTCAGTCACAGCAGAGTTAGAGAATTCAGAGAGGTTCAAAGGGGTGGGGATGGTAATATCAAAAGGGAAGGTGCGGTCTCTCCAGGGAGAAGAACAAAGATAGCGTTTTAGTGCAGCAGAATCCATTCTGTGCTCTTATCCCAGAGCCCTACTCACTCCCTCTATCTCTTGGCAGGGGAGTTTCAGTTTGCCATTGCTGCGGATGACAATGCCGAGTTCTGGCTGAGTCCAGATGAAAAGACCTCTGGTCTCCAGCTGTTGGCCAGTGTAGGCAAGGTACAGTGCGTGCTGCATGGCTTCTTCCATCAAGGCTTTAATGTTTCTGTGGGGATGGAGACCCTCCTGTTCTACCGCCTTGGCCTGCCCAAGTTTTTTTTCCTGCCCAACTACAAACAACACTATCACAGATGCCAGATGGATATGACACGACATATCTTAAGGCAGTTACATATTGGCAGTGCTGTTGGGAGCTCCATGTTCGTGGTTAAATCTGTCCTTAGGTTTCTGATCTTACAGACAACTTCCCAGGAGGAATAGCTCAATTTTCCCTCTTCATCACTCCTAGTGCTGTGACCCAGGAAGAAAATCAACTATAGCTTTTTCTGTCTCTTTACAGACAGGGAAGGAGTGGACTGCACCAGGGGAGTTTGGGAAATTTCAGAGCCAACAGTCAAAGATGGTGAGGTGAGTGAGCAGAGCCCCTTGCTCCCAGCATCTCTGCACATAGCCAGGAAATCACAAGGACAAGGAAAAGAAACTCAGGCTTGCTCTGAGGAATTTGGCGGTATAGAGAAAGGGATTACTCTGCAGTATCGGCAAAGCTGAAGTGACACATCCACACCTACGCCAGCTGCTTTGATGATTTACTGCAGCAATGCAACACTGCATTTTTCTTCCCTGGAGGAGGCAGCCATCAGCAGATCCAGATTGCTCTATATGAACTGTATCCCAAGCTTCCTGCTTTGGAATGGCCACATTTCCCAGAGACCAAAACCCAGCAGGCAAGACTGAAAGGGAGCTATTCAGACTGAACTGAGAAGGGCCTGGAGCACTCAAGGTGATCAAGGGAAGCTACCTATCCCACTGTCCACATCTGGGTTTTCTTGGTGGCTCTAACCCTGCTCATCCTGAGAATAGGTTTTTGCAGGGGTGCGGTTGCTCTCCTCTCATTGCGTTCTGACAAGCCAAGAAATGTTCCATAATGCTCTCGGTGACAGACACGTTGTTCTTTACAGGTTGTCAGCTGCAGGCAGGTACTATTTTGAGGTGCTGCACAAGCAGGATGACAGAGGAACAGACCACGTGGAAGTAGCAGTGAGTGTGCAAATGGCTGTGCTTGTGTGCATGCCCCCACAGAGCTCGGGAATGACTTTTGTAACCATCTCCCTCCTTTCCCAGGCCCCAGGACCTGTTTGCATGAGATTCATCTAATCCCTTCCAGAGCCCTTACCTACTTCTATGTGGGATAGTCCTCGCTGCACGTCAGGACCTTTTCCTCTGTTTGCTTAGGATAGTTGTGCCCTCTCCCATCCCTGCTGCAGCCCTTTGTCCTTTCCTGCTCTGGATGTGTCCTGGGGGATCTCAGCTCGTTGCTACTTTTTTGCTGCTAGGTAAACTCAGTCACAGGAAGGAGAAAGGGGAAGCTGTGAACCCATGTGGTGAAAAAACATCTTGTGCCTGTTCCTTCTGTTCAGGCTTGATTAACTCCATAAGCACTTCATTTTAATGTGTTTCTCTGTTCTAGTGGAGACTGAATGACCCGGAAGAGAAGTTCAAAGTCATTGACTCCCAATACCTCTCCCTTTTTGCTAGTAAGTATCTTCACCACAAGTTTCCATGAGCACCTCCCCATTCTTCCAAAAACATATCAACAGTGTTTCATCATGAGCCATAGTCTAGCCAGGCAAATACCATGCATACAGATCATTACAAGAAAGAAGTAGAGACAGGTCAGGAGAGAGGTGTCTTAACAAGAGTGTGACTCATGATTAGATATAGGAAAATTGGAAATAATTGGAATTATTTCAGGGAAATCTAAAGGCAGTGAGGAAGGGCACTGAGGAGAGTCTGCAAGGGTGAGAACTGTTCCAGATGTGAGAATAACATGGGAGGGAAATTCCCCACAGAGAGCTAAGGGGAATGTAAGGCCCAGAACATGGGAGCTGTGGTGATATGTTGGCATCTGGACATGATGGGGGAGAAGGGGCTGCTGTAGCACTTCCAGGAGATTTCACTCTAGGTACTGGACACAGTGGGATACACCAGTGATAGGGGGTTTGCTGCTTTCTTCTATATCAGCCTCAAGACTCTTCAGGTTGCTGCTGGATTGCAGCAAGCGCGTAAGCCCAGTCTCTTCTGTTTTGTAAACCCTTCTTAGCACATCAAGAGATGCCTTTATCAGTTAAGGAGCTCCTTAGTCCTGTTTATCTAGCTTTGTCAGCATCGCTTTCCTCTGCCAGCATTCTGCCTTACCATATCTGCTAGTGTTTCCTTCCAACATCTCTGAGCTTTTTTCTGTGCTGACACTTTTGCCCATGGAGGACTCCCTGATGTAATCAAGACATCTGTTTTCTGTGTCTTGGACTACAACCTGCTACTGTATTTTCTGAAACCTGCCATTTGGCCAGGACTAGGCTTTCAGTTAGTCTTCTGTCCCCATCCTTTTACTTCTGCTCTTTTCTTCTTATTAATTCTGGAATGACTCACATCCCAGAAGATCCCTTTGTGGTTGGGCACAGTGCTGCAGTCTCTTCTTTACCTGGAACCTTCTGCCCATACAGTGTTTCTCTCTTCCATATCAGCCCTTGGCTGTATCACATGTCATCCCATTCCTTCTGGGTTCCCATGTTCAGTACCCAGAAGTTGCTAACCCCAGTGCCCTTGGCAGCATCTTAAATTTCCCTCCTGGTTATTTAGTCACTTCCTCACATCTCAGAGTAAGATCCATGAAGAAATTAAGGCCCGAGGCAGCAGCACCCAGTAAAAAATTTAACTAATACCTAGCCTTGAGTTTAAGCTTCCCATTGCTCCTAGCTTACTGTGGGTCTCCACTCCCTTGCTGGAGTACCCTTCTCCTTGGCCACTGAAGGCCTTGCCCCAGGGTCCTGCTCCTTTTCCAGCAAGATCAGAGAGAAAGCTCTGCTCCTCACGTTTCTTCTCCCATTCATCTTTTCTATCTCCGTTTAAAATAAATTTAATACTAATAATTCAGAAGTGTCCAGTGATTCCTGCCAGCATGGGGCTTCTTCAGCACACCACTGCTGCTGTGTCCAAGGCAGAAGGTCACATTCCTCCATTACTCATCCCTGTGTTTGCTTTCAGCGATAGCCATATTCCTACCCCACAGCTTCTGTATTTCCAGCTTTCTGAGTCAAAGCCTTTCCTTCCCATGGTGCCTTTGCAGTGAAGCTCCTGACCAGCACTATTTAGGCATTACTACACCAGAGATGGCGTTAGTGCCATGGATGCAATGCCATTTGGAAAGGGCTGACACTGGACAGGGGTGCTTTTTGGGGCCAAGGGACAAATTAGCCCTTCCTCCCCCTTCCGTTCTCCCTCTGGTTTCTAGACGAGACGCTTTTAAAGATGGATGAGGTTGGGCACATCCCGCAGACATTGGCCAGTCACACGAGGCGGCCTGCTGACAGCACAGGCAGCAAGGCACACCCAGCTGACATGTTGAAGCCTGACCCCCGGGACACTCTATACGAAGGTAAGACTTGCAAAGCAGATGAGGAGGTAGCTGCAGCCTGTCACAGCGCGTGCAGTAGCAGAGCTGAGAACGATTGTCCTCCTATGGCATGGTTATCAAAGGCCACCTATTTTTCTCCCCATTGCAGAAGAGGGGGGCAGCATGCAATATCTGTCCCTGTAGGAGACAAAGCACAGACTAAACCCAGCTCCTCATTCTTGGCATCCAGCTCTTACAACATCCCCAGGCATAATGTTCTTGTGTAAGTGGCATAGAGGAATGTAAGGAGATGAGCTGTGCAAGATAGTTTGCTTGATGTATCTGTTAGTATTTCACATAGATAAGTAGAAACCAGGCACAGAAGTAGCTAAGCTGGTGCACTGATTGCAGCACAGCTTCTCCAGCAACACTTGCCTATGTGTTTCTTCTTCTCAGTACCTCTGCTCAGCAAGTCTCGTGTGCGCCGAGCATTGCCAGACTGCCCATACAAGCCCAGCTACTTGGTGAATGGATTCCCTCTGCAGCGCTACCAGGGACTCCAGTTTGTAAGTTTTACTCCTTAAGCAAGTATTTGCCCAGGGAAACACAAGGAGGAAGGAGGGAGATCACATTAAACATGAGGGTCTCTCCACTGACCTGAAGCTCCTGGGCAGATTTGACCATCAGCAGTTCAGGTCTGTGCATCCCAGTGCAGTCCAAGGGCAACATTAAGAAAAGGGAGATGAATGCTACACACTGCTTATGGGTGTCACTGAGGTACATGTGTGTGCCTTAGAGAGCTCCTTGGAACTCAAAACAAAGAGCAGAGCTTGCCTTCACATGGAGCCTCAGAATGACCAAGGATATTCTTCCCCATGGGTGAACTGTAGTCTCCGTGAACTACTAAATACCCTGACAAGTCTTGAGGGGGAGCCCACATTTATGGGGAATGCAACGTAGCAGGAATTCATCCCCATATTGAAGAGCAGACTGAAGTCACCAGTATAGTTTGTCCTCCCTTGGATGCCAGTGCAAACCTACACTCCCTGACGGACTTGAGTCCCTCAGCCTTGTGTGGAGGTCCCCACACATGCTTTCTGGGCTCCTATGATCCCCTGCATCTCCTCAGGAGGGCTTGCCCACCTCTCTCCCAGCTAGTTCTTGCTCTGTTATAGCATTTAGATGCACAGTTACAGAGATGGACAGGCAATGCTGAGAGAGAGAGAGAAAAAGGCATACCCGTGTACAGATCCCAGCATGCTTCCTTCTGTTTTCCACTCTCAGAACTTGCTACCAGGTGCCTCAGAGAAGCAAATAGTTAGTGAGCAGCCCCTGCGCCCTCTCAAAAGAGGTGGTTACCCTGCAACTGTGTCTGGGTCACCTTGTGACTGATACTTGGCATTTATGAGGTTTTTACTTTATTTTCCTCCCTTCTTTCCAGGTTCATTTATCGTTTGTTTACCCAAATGATTACAGCCGCCTGAGCCACATGGAGAAAGATAACAAATGCTTCTATCAAGAAAACCCATATTACTTGGAAAGGTAGGATGCTGCAAATGCAGGTCCCCCAGCAGGGTGGGAGGAGGTGGTTTGAAGGCTGGAATTGGGGTGGAATTTCATACTTACTTTTATAGAACTCTCTTAATTCTTAAAGATCCCCCTAAGCCTTGCAAAACATTTAAACATTTATAGTTTATTTCATTAACTTATATCCCCTTTAAGTGAAAACATGTTTAGGTCTCAAGGAGAAACTGCTACTGCTTTTCTTGCGCTGTTAATCCAGTAGCTGAGTCAAAGCATGTTTATTCCATTATATCAGGAATGTATTTCCTGATATAATATTGTATTTCCAGCAAACTTTGCCTGCTAGCAGCTGGAGCCTCCTGATGGCTGTTACTGTGAAAGCCAAACCATGATTACTGTTGAGCATCTCTTTGGGGGAAGAAATGCATGTCATTCATCTTCACTGGGGTCTGGCTCTCAGTGGTGGCCCTGTGAGAGAACTGCCACTCGCATGCTCCCCAATGCAACAATGCAACCTTGTGTGAGGACTCCCCTCCGTTCAGGAGGACTTTTTTGCAGAATAAGGAGAGTCACTTTTATGGTGACATAGCTGAGTGTGGCCTTCCTGTCATCAGGATCATCTTCCTCCCTCCAGCACTATTTTGAGGGCTGGAACAACAGATCATGCCATAGGTTTGGGAGGGAAGTCCTGGGGCTGAAGTTCTTCGTAAAGGATGGAGAAGGTGGCTGCTGTGGGCCGGAAGGTGAAACCCAGGTCTATTGCTTTGACAGCTTTGACATTTGTATTGTGACGGGAATTGGGAACTGGGGGCCTATTTTGCTTGACATCAAAAGCACAAAGAGTGAAACAGTCCTGGAAATCCCTCCAAAATGGTTGAAGTACAGGCATATGAGGACAGCACAAAGACACTGGTGGTATGAGAGAAGAGGGAGATCATTGCAATTACCTGCCTGAACTGCTTTTACAGCATGATGACTTGCATTTTTGAGCACTATATCATAAGTGAGCAGCTTAAAGGAGGCTAAAGAAGTGTTTCAGGGTACTTATATTGGGGTTTCCTCCTGCACTTATGAGAAGATGTCTGAAAGACTGAGGTGGTAAACAAGGAAAATGGATGCCTTTGACAGTGCAGAGTAAGACCTGATTGGCCAAAGATATGAAAGATAGTGATGGTGAAGCAGGATCTAGAGGTGCTGGGTGGATATAATCAGAGTAATGGACCATCACCTCTGAAGCCATAGCCATAATTTATTTGGAAAGGGCAAAGTAACTTTCATCAAACTTGTGTTTTGCCCTTCCCTCTACAGATTTGGATTCTATAAGTACATGAAAATGGATCGGCCAGAGAAGAGCCTGAACTCTGGAGAAAAGACAGAGCAGCCAGGTAGGGGTCAGAATGTCAGAACCTGGAAGATCCTTTTATCTGTCCCTTTTGTGTGTGATCTTCCAGCACCAGCTGAAAGAAGTAGATGACTTTTTATACCAAGGAAGTCACAGCCCTTCCCTGCCAAATTGCTGTGGCTGGGAAGAGATTTTTGCTGCTGCTTTCATTTATTTTATGGGCAGGTTGGGAGGCCACCAAACAGTGGGCTGTAGTGGACAACAGGACAACCACCTCTCAGCCCCAGATTCACCAATGCAATTCCACCAAAAATGTGTGCAAAAGTGGCAGAGCCAAAGGTGTGCAGCATGGCAGCCTGTGGTTATACCTGCCCTGCAAAGCTGTGGCCAGAGCAATGGCTAAAGGCGATGGCAGACACCTCCTCAGCCTTTGGCAATGCTGCCTAATAGGTGCTGAGGAGGGTGCAGAGTTCCCATGTGTGAGAGCATCCCTGTCCCTCTTAGCAGGAGACAAGAGGGAGCTGAGATGAGGCAAGAAGTAGCTGCCCATGGTGGAGCTGGTGATGAGTCAGGACAGAAAAGGCAGTGGGAAGATGTCAGAGGTGTAACTGTGATTATTCCCGCAGGCTCCCAAGAGGGGAACCTGGATGGCTTGCAGTATGCAGAGCGGGATGTGGAGAGTACCAGTGCCCCCGAGCTCCCTGGCACAGGGAAGTCAGAGCTGGTGCACAATGCTCCCAGCAGCATGGTGGGCAGCGATAACGTTCATGAGGACTATTCCCTCCGGGAGCGCCGTCGGCTCCTCTCAGTAGTGGGTGGCGACACAGGAAGAGGGCCACAGAGAAGAAGGACAAAGAGGTCTGGTATCAAATCAGCCACAGTGGCCTCTGCCAACCAGACCCTCAGCCAGGCTGGCTTAGAAGGGAACCCAGTAATGAAGAGACCCCATCTAAAAGCTGGCATGAAAGACAACTCCAGGAGCCCTCCGCAGCACACCAGGGCTGTCCAGGGGAGAACAGCTGTCAAAAAGGCAAACCCTCCTTCCAGGACTGTGTCTCAGCAGCCTCTTGGTGTCCCCAGGAACTCAGGGGTCATGAGTCCCAAAGGACTGAGACCTCAAGGAGACCTTGGCACCGCTAAGGATGGGCTGCAGCCAGCAGGCACTGCGCCAGCCAGGAAGGGAGCCCCGGTCTCTGGCAAGGATGGCAGACGTGCTGTGAGCACCGCCAGCCCCAGCCAGCAGCCTGGGCTGACACAGTGGCTGAACCAAGTGGAGTCCTACATTGCCGAGCGGAAGGCAGCCAATGGTGGGGACATGGCTAAGGGTGACGTGCAGGTGGCATCTCCTGCAAAGGGCAAGTCTGGACCTGTGGCAGCCGAAGAGGAAAAGGAAGAGGTGGATGGGGAGCCAGAGGAGGAAGATGAGGAGGATTTTGATTATGTACCAGTGTTCGACCAGGCGGTGAACTGGGAGCAGACATTCAGCACAAGCAATGTGGACTTCCATATGCTGCGCACAGATTGGATTGACCTGAAATGCAACACGTCAGGAAACTTGCTGCTAAAAGAAAGGGAGGCCCTGGAAGTCACACGTGTCTTCCTGAAGAAGCTCAACCAGAGGACTAAAGGGTAAGGCACCACATAGAAACTAAGGGGTAGTGTTCCAGACTGGTGTACCATGCTACACAGGGAATACTTGTCATGTAAGGAGGTAGTGGGAATCAGAGGATAAAGTAGATGTGGGAAGTAAGACTTCAGGCAAGGAATCTATGAAACAAATTGGGCTTTAAATACCTTTTTGTCTGAGAAATTGGACTTGTTGGACACTGGACCATGTCTAGGGGCTGGATATTGCCCTCCAACAGCTGGTGGCAGTAAACCCAAAAGATTGGAGGTTTCCGTCCAGCTGGTTACCACTGGCCTTTTGCTGGCTTCCTCCTTGCAGAGTGTAGGTATTGAGAACACATATTAGCATTTTACCAGCTGAAGATTAAGAAACCCTGCTGATATGAATTAGGACTGGAGCTTCTTGTGCTTGTTGTTTGATGTTTGCCATGTCTCAGCTTATGAATCACTTAGGACGTGGGACCAGAAGGGACCTATCAGATCATGTGGGTCCCTACACTGTTATCTGAATGTGTGCTCCTCCGTCTTTAAACTAGCTAGATTTCTAGATCCTGGTATTGTTCTGGGGAGATGTTTCATCTCCTCCCTTCTTTGACGACCCATGGGAGATCAGCTTTTTCTGGTACTCTGTTTCCATGTGGTCACAATATGGTTCTTTTTCTTCCCAAGCCTTACCATCTTGGTAGCCTTTCTGGCAAAGATATACCTTCTCTAAGCTTCTATAAGCTAAACAATCTGACTCCTGGCCCTTCTGTTGAGTTGGCCTCTCTTTGCACAATATTCCTGTCTGTCCTCCATGCGGGTTTCGGTTTGGGTTCATTTTCTTTTACATAAGTGACCAGTATCCTGGGTGTTTTATAGAATGGATGTTATTAGTTCCCAATCCCTGCTGGAAGTAGCTCTAATGCTACACCTTAAGATTGCGTTTGTTTTTTCAGGGTCAGATCAGTCATGGTCTAACGGATCAGTACACACAAGTTTTTCTCAGCTTTTTAACTGTGGAGCGTCTATTTTACAGCAGGAACTCTTGTGATCCCAAAGGGCATGACCTGACATTTTATCCTGTTTTGGCCATTCTGACCCTATGGCTCACCCCCATTTTTACTGTATAATTGCTCAGTGCTACTTTATGTAATTGGCTGATAAGCTGTCAGGAGCCAATTTCAGTAGCCCAAACATACTCCTTGTGCCAAGATCGCTGTGGGAGGTGTTAAATACACTTACTATTCAATCATTCAGTCACATTTGTTATTTTCTGTGTCACCTTTATTTAATTTCCCTTGCCAACTTGGCTGGCATCCCAGGTCTAATCCCACATGCTTGTAGATTTAGGAAACAGGTGCTAAGCCTTCCCATGGGACTTTGGAAGTGATGGAGCAAGGCAGAGGAAGGCTGGGGACAGAAAGATTTGTGCTAGCCAGGAGGAAAGAGCTGAGCAGAGCCGAACAGGCTGGTGGAGGGAGAGGGGCTGGTGTACAGGGAACGGGCTCACCCCAGCTGTATCCCCTGCAGGCGGTTCCAGCTGCAGCGTATTGTGAACGTGGAGAAGCGCCAGGACCGCATGCGGGGCAGCCGCTACCTGCTGGAGCTGGAGCTGCTGGAGCAGGGAGGGCGGCTCGTTCGCTTCAGCGAGTACATCTTCGCGCGGGGCTGGCAGGGCATTGGTGGCGATGAGGAGGAGGAGAGGAAGATGAGGAACCTGGCGTGGGGTCGCCGGCGGCACCTGATGGCTGTGGCAGATGAGCCAGAGCTGTGCTGGCCACAGGGCTTTTCCTGGAACCACCGTGCTGTGGTTCACTTCGTGGTGCCAGGTAAGGAGGACATCGAGGGATGGCACAGTGGGATGTTCCTAGCAGGGCACTCCTGAACAGTGGGTCTGGGCCAGCCTCAACTGTCTTGTTTGAGGCACTTCCAATTTCTGTTCTTTCCAAGTTAAACCCCCTCAGAAATATGACTGAGCCCAAATTCCCAAATTTGGCTTGTAGGCTCAAGGAAAACTCCTGTCACGTACTGGGAAGAAACTAACACTGATTCCTGGGCTCTTTGGTCCAGGTTTTCAGTCTGGGCCTATTTCAGCATCCCTGCAAGGCTAGCAGGGTTTGAGAGAAGGCAAGAAGCGTTGCCTGTTGAAAAGCCACAGCATCTTTGAAATTAGCTTTGCTTTGATTCTCTCCCTCTTGGAATACAACCAGTGAAAAACCAGGCACGTTGGGTGCTGCAGTTCATCTCTGATATGGAGGAGCTGTTTCGAGTCACTAAGGATCCATACTTCAACGTCATCATCACAGACTACAGCAGTGATGATATGGATGTAGAGAAGGCTCTGAAACAATCTACCTTGCACAGGTGAGGGTACTGCTTGGTCACAAAAAACAGCTCACATGCACATGCCTACAAACACTGCACATCTGCCAATCTCTGTGTATTGACCAGCCATAGTCTCCTGTGATCTCCAAAGATATCCATTCAGACCTTGCACATATACGTGAATATGTTGTTGTTATAATGTATAATTATGCGTATGTATATATACACATATAGTGTATATAATAGTCTTATAAAACAGTAAGACAAGACTTGTTGTATTCATCCATCCAGATGCATCTCTTTTCTCCTGGCTTTCGTTCAAGTTTGCAAGAGAGAAGAGAAAGCAACTCTCACAGTGATGGGGCAGGGGGAGGACAAGAAAGCTGTGAGAAATGGGACAGTGTGGAGACTTCTGGGGAGTCCATTTGCTGGAGTAACTGTCTGGCTTACTGTGTTGTGTACCAGCCTTTGCTGGTCATTTCTCTTATATACCAGGGTTCCCAGTAACAGGTCTAGCCCTAGGGTAGAGCTGGACTAGAGCTGAAAAGGCTTTGGCGAGGGACGGCCCTATCCTTGCTTCACAAGAGGGAAGACCCTCAGGGCATGCTGAGGCCTAGAGCAGCGCTGAGCTTGTGCACTCACACAAAGCAAAGACTTCCCTCCTCCCTGAGAGGATGCATGGGGGCACAGGCAGCTCCACAGCGCAATGCCTGCGATGTACCACTGCTAGTGGTGCTTTCTGCGCTTGCTGGCATGCATCACTCAACTTCACTTTCCTCTCTGACCCCCAGCTATCGGTACTTGAAACTCACAGGGAATTTCGAACGTTCTGCCGGGCTGCAGGCGGGGATAGACCTCGTGATGGTAAGCCTGGGGTCCTCTGGGTGGAAGAACCAGGGAACCAGGGAAGGTTCTAGTATGTGTCTGGTGCTCTGGCTTTCACACTGAACGTGCTGGGGTTTTAGGGAAGGGAGTAGCCTAGCAGAACAGATCAAATGTAGATGTGTTTCCTGTCTCTCTAGAATAAGGGTCTCACCCTTTTTTCTAAGGAGCCTAGTGGTCCATTCAGTTCTTGGTCCACCTGCTGGGACTATTGAACAGGAGGGAGATCAGCAGTAGCAGCTTTGTGCTGCTGGCTTTGACAAGTCATATTTACAGTATTTCACACCCTTTGTTGAACAGCCCCTCAGTGGCTGCTTTGCCAGCCTCTAAGATCTCAGTTTCTGATGTAGCAAAAATAGCTCTTTAATTCTCTCCCACATCTCCTGCATCTTCCTGCCCCTCAAGAAAGACTTACTTAAAGTCAACCTATTTCTTTCCCAACTGGTGTGGTTGGTTCCAGGACCCGCACAGCATCATTTTCCTGTGCGACCTCCACATCCACTTCCCAGCTGGAGTCATTGATTCAATCCGGAAACACTGCGTGGAAGGCAAGATGGCTTTCGCACCCATGGTCATGAGGCTGCACTGTGGCATGTCCCCACAGTGGCCTGATGGTAAGAGGGAGTGGAGCCTCTTTGGCTCAGATCTTGGGGAATGGGGAAAGAAGGAGGGTGCCTGCCACCTCTACAGTTGTTCCTCTGGTGCTGTTGAGGTCTGGAGCTTAAGATACTTCCAGGTACACTAGCTGAGAGTACATTAGACATAAGATGGGTTTTAACAGTGTTAGGAATCTGCAATTTGAGATCAGAGGGCCGGCAGAGTCCTTTACATGACACTTCTCCTGGTTGTCTCCTAGGGCTCTCTATGGATTTGAGAACCGTGACAAACTCCTATTTTGCTTCTTTCTGTCCATTTCTCTCTTTTCTTGGGGGAACAGCCTGTCCTGAGGAGAGCTGGTACCCTGGGAATGAGGGAAACCAATCCAAGTCAGGGGGAGGAAAGTGGGTGGCACAGATCATCTGATGTTAGAATCATCCTGATGTTAGACATGAGGTGGCCATCCTGAGCCACCCAGGCACAGGGACAAGCCCTTTGAGGCTGGGGTGGTCCAAATGCACTGGGAACTATGCTGCCAGACAGGAGATGTGAGAGGCTCTGCTAACAAGTTCATAGGGCAGTCCTAACACTTCCCAAAGCTTTGATATAGGCAACTCTGTCCTTGGTGCTGAGTTGACACTCTGGTATCAACATCAAGCTGGAGTAATCAATGGTTCAAAATGCCAACATACCTGTGCCTCTTTGTGCCATTCCTCAGGCTACTGGGAGGTGAATGGGTTTGGTCTTCTGGGCATATACAAGTCTGACCTGGACAAGATTGGAGGCATGAACACAAAAGAGTTTCGGGACCGCTGGGGAGGAGAGGACTGGGAACTCCTGGACAGGTAGGAGTCCATTGTCATCCTGACCAATGCCCGTGTTGACAGCTGTCTTTTATCCTAGCCTGGCATATGTAGGCTGCTCCTGACCAGTCCCTGCTCTCAAGGGTGCATAAACACTCAGCAATGCATCATTAGATAGGTTAGACACCTGAGTTATTCCTTACTCCTCAGTTTGATTGCAATCTCTTGACAACAGCACAGCTTAAAAGAGATTTCCTGGGGCTGAGCCCCCAGTGCATCTTTGTTATCCTGTTTTCCCTAAGTGTACCCTTCTCCTTTATCCAGGATCTTGCAGGCCGGGCTGGAAGTGGAGCGTCTCTCCCTGAGAAACTTCTTCCACTGGTTTCACTCAAAGCGGGGCATGTGGAACCGGCGCCAGCTGAAGACACTGTAGCCTTCAACCCCAAAGCTGCTCAGCAGCACCGTCCATCGTCTCGTCTCAATGTGCACTTTGTTGAGGCACAGAGCCGAGGCACACAAACTCTTCCTCTGCCTCCAGAGCCCTCTAATGGGACAGCACAGCCGAGGAAGGGATGGTCAGGCTGGGGAGCAGGAGCTTCTCCTGTGAACCGTTGTATCCAAGACATGGGATCTGTGTCTTGAAGAAGGGAAGTTGTGCAGGGGAGATGTTGACAAGTGAAGGACTCCTATTTCCTGCCATGCAGTCTGGCGGATGGTACAGTGGGAAAGGTGCCATATTTCCCATTGAGTCTTGTGTAGTGCAAACCAAACAGGCACAAATCCCAGCTAAGCCCAGAATGATTTATTTAGAGTAACACAGCTTATCCTTCAATACTTGAATGGAAAAAAGAGAAAACAACAACCCTCCCATTTCCTCTCCTTCCCCATCTCTCCAATATCCGTGCTTTTGGACAGGGGACCAAAGGAAGTTCTCTAAACTGTATTGTGTCTACATGCCCGTATGTTGACCCAAAGAAATCTTGGGAGGAGCTCTTAGGCACTTTAGGCTGCTGGTGCTTAGAAGTTTCTCTGTGCTTTTCACTTTAGTCATTAGAAGCAACTGTGCTCATATTCAGCAAATTATGGGCCATGGATGGAGATGCAAGTATGCTTCCCTTATGAGAGCCAAGTTTGCCTGCAGCTGGGCAAAGTGGCAGGGATTGATGTTACAAGTCCACCTAAATTATTGATCCACTGCTGAGGATAGTGGGGGGGGTTATACAGAAAATCTAGGAGGGCATCTCAGGAGGAACTTTGCAGCCTTATCTGACAGACCTGTGTGTTTGTCTTAATGATATCAGGGAAACCCTAGCAGGGAAGAAGTGGCAATGTTTTATTAGATGAAATATTGTGAATTTGTCAGAAAAAAAGAGGAGGCAGAGTATTCTGCTCTCCAAATTCTGTACATTTATGCTGCATCTAAAGGTTAATTTAATAAGTTATGGCCTCACAGTTATGTCTTCTCATAGTTTGACTCTTATGTGAAAAGCAGGCTTCATGGTTCAAGAACCAGCACAGCTGTTGATGCTTCATGATTGAAGAACCATCACAGTTGTTGGTGCTTCAACCCCGGAACAGCCCTGGGACCATTGGCCTGGTACGGATAGGATGGCCTCAGGTCTTAGCATATGCACTGGGTGCCAAGAACAGCGAGGAGAGAAGAGGGTTGAGTGAGTAAAAGGAGGTGCAGACCTATGCTGGCATTTATCCAAGGACTGTGAAAAGAGCCCTTGTCCACAGCTGACTTGATGCTACAGGGAATTCTCATCCCCTAAAATTCCTGTTAATGCAAGGCAAGATTTTTTTACCCCTGTAACCATTTTACAAGACTACAGAAACCTGGAAACCCCAGCACACTCAGTGCTCTACATTAGAGCTTCAGTGTCCCCATACCATGCAGAAAAGGCTGCTACTGGTTGCAAGCTTCAGGGGAGATCGTGACATAGGATGTTGCTCACGGCACCCATCTCTGCACGGAGTTGTTGAAAAGTGAGTAATGGAGGTATGCAGGATGTATACCATGCTGACATGGTACTAGAGTTGTTTGCTGATGGAGTAGATGCCAGTTCAGAATAGGCATTCGTTTATTATTTATTCTGTGGTGCTTGACAAGTCCATCAAGTTCCACTGTTGCAGTAGCAAACAGAACATGCAAGTTCTGGTACATGAGGCGGAGATCTCATCAAATCATCTACTTGCCTCAGTCCAGGTTTTGTGACTGATGGAGTCAGGAAAAGTCAATCAGATGGCAGAAAGATTTGCTGTGCAGTGTACAGCTATGGTGAGAGCTGTGCCTCTGTGGAGCCTTTGCCAGGGTGCAGACCCTGAGTGTCTCAGAAGAGGCAACCTTAGCCTTCTGGCCAAGCCGGGGCAGTCTTTAATTGAGGGAAAGTTCTTTACCCATGCAGAGACCAACAAATGAAACACTGCAGTTGGGGCCAGAGGGAAGAGGCTGACAAGTATTGTAAGAGTTTAGGAGGCCAAAGCCCTTTGATGCAGTGTTGCAATAAGCTCTGTGTCTGCCTGGAATGTGCAGCGTCAGTCATGCTCCTGGTGCATGTCAGAGCCTGTGCTTCACTCAAATGCAGGCACAGCCCCACGCGTGTGCAGGTGAGCTGCTCTCCAGGCCCCAGGACTGTGCCTCCACAGCCTGCCTGGGCTGGCTCTGTCACGCAATCCCTGTGGAATGGGGAGAGGCTGGCAGGGAGGGCAAGCTCTGGGATGAGGCGAAGCACTAGCACGACCCAGCTGTGTGACCCCATCAAGTAGAAAACAGAATGATACCCATTTTGGAGATGGAGACCCAGTGGATTTGGTGGCAGCTCTTCTGTCATGCACATAGAGTGTGCTTTCGCATCTGGCTTAGATGTGGTCTGCAGCACCTGAAATTAGCAGCTGGTGTTCATCTGCAGACACTGGCAAGAATTAGGTGCATCCGGAAGGTAACTCACTTGGTTTAAATGGTAAGAGTAACCCCTCTTTCTCACCAGAGAGGACAATCAGGAAAGAGTGGACTGGAAAGTAGCGTGCAGCCCTCACTCCAGCACTGGCAGCAGAATGTGAGGATTTAAACCCATGCTTTAGCTGTGACTGTGCTCCTTTAGGATCATAGAATCACAGAATGGTTTGGGTTGGAAAGGACCTTAAAATCCTCCAGTTCCAAACCCCCTGCCGTGGGCAGAGACTTCCTTCATGCTTTGTAACCCAAGCCAGTGGTAAGCAGAACTGTTTACCTCATGAGGACTCCTTGGTGAAGATGTAGGGAGTTGCAGTCTGGTTCTAGGCCAGTTTTCTGATGGCCAGTGTTACCACTGTCAAAGTTGCCATCACAAGTGTTCTTCCCTTTCAAGTGCAATGGAGATTCTTAGTTGGTATTTAAGCACTGCAGTAGTAAACGTGATTAATACTATTTAGCACTAGTTGGCAGCCTCTGTGGAGGAGCTTGGAGGGAACCCATGGGGGCAAAAGCTGTCTTCCAGCTGACATGCTCACTGTAGGTTTCAGGGAGAGAAAGGACTACACACAACCCAGCTTGCTGGCCAGCAGCAAATCTTGCAGGAGTGGGGAGTCCCACAGCCATGCACTGAAAGGATGTGGCCATGCAGGGCAGTGGCCAGGCCACCACGGTCCCCTGATCAGAAGGTGGTTTGCCCTGTCACTAGTCTTGCATGGCATGCACTGCTGCTGTGAGGAGGGCTCATTTCTGCGTCTGGCACAGGTCTCAGAGAGCAAGAGGGAACTTGGCTTCACCGTAGCTTGGAAGCTGACTCCCCCAACAGTGACTTTGTTTCTGTCACTAGGATCCTTTTAAGATGATGGGCTATGCTGCAGCAGAGACCTTCCCGGGGGCAGAAGGTGGCCAGGCTGGGGACCCTGGTATGTCAAGTGGGATCTGCCCACAGATGCAGACTCTGTCTTCAGGACTATGAATTGTGGGGCCGAGGCTTCTTTTTCAGGTCAGCAAAGGGAAAGAAGGGCTGGCTTTTATTCTGGGAGAAATGTATTGTGTGAAAATTACAATGTGACTATTTTTGTCGTTGTCTTTAACTTTGCGTGGTATGAACATCTTGTCTCTTCCCATTGCCTAGAACTGTCTCAAGTTGATTGTTTTTTAGATACTGATGCCTTGTGTCAAAATCTGAATTGTACCTTTGAATTATCTGCCTTAAAGTGGCTCTGTGCCTTCAAGATGACTCCTGGTCCACCCCTCTATAGAGCTGGGGGATATACTGGTTCTTCCTCATGTTTCATAAATACATTGTCTTCCTACAAGAGCTCAGTTCTGTCTGTGTGTTACTCACACCCACATCACCATGCAGTAGGGATTAGGAACCAGGTGTTGCTCCTCTGGCTTCATATAACCGAAGGCGTAGGCAATACCAGAGAGACAGGTCACTCTCTGCCCAAGCCAGCAAGAGCTCGGCAGCAAGAGGTGGGGTGCAGTGAGCAAGATTAGCCAGGACCTGTTTCAGTCCTCTCTAGGACTGTAGAAAGCGGTGTGGCAACAAAACAGTTTTTCTCCTGTGTTCTTGGGTTTATCACATGAAACAAGGTAGAAACATTGGACAAATACACATATCCCAGCAAAGCACAAGTGCAATGTCATCATCACAGGGAGAAAGTGGAGAACAAAGTGGTCCTTCTCACGAGCAAGGGACAATTCCTGGAGAAGACTGCAGGTCAAAGCCTAGACCTGAGTTTAGTAGTTGGAACAGCCTACACAAATGAGAGGTCAGCTCTTTCACTGCAACTGGTTATTTAGATTCAAATTTGACCCTTTTTCATTTCAACTGCGCTGCCTCTGAGCATAAAAACCTTGGCAGGGATGGGAGTCAGCTGTGGAGAGGGAAAAAAGGCAGCCAAGGTTGCTAATGAGTCTGATTACATTATAATGGTAAAAGATTATTAAAGGTGATGGGGAAAATCATTCCAGTGTGCTGCTAGTCTTCTGGTCTGGGTGGTGGGAAGCCCTCTTTCCTTAGGAAGGCCACATGCTGCCGTACCTGACCTGGCAGCTCTCTGAGATGATGATGCTGAAGTTAAAACCTGGTAATGAAATTCCCCTCACTGCTTTTTTCCCAGCTGAACCTTTTCTGTCTTGGGGTTTTCCTCTCTTTACATTCAGTCATGGATGCTAATTGCTTTGCCTCCTGCTCTGAGAACCAATGAGTCACAGGATTTGGGATCTGCACAAAATGCATAATTTTCTACCTTCTCATGAATCCAGATGGGCAGTAATGGCTGAAAGCCTTTAGCTGGTGGTTTTGCATTGGCTAGAACTAGTTTTGCTACCTTTACAGTGAAGCCTTTCTCTAGAGGAGAGCAGGATAACAGATGCTTCCCAGAAACATTCACCCCTGTTTGCTGTCAGTCTCACCAGCAACCAAGGACCAAGATAAGGAGCAAACTCAGTGTTGCTCCAGACCTACCATCTCCTGGATGGATGAGTCTTTACCTGCTTCACCAAACAGATCCCAGGCTGTGCCCAGCTTTGCTGATTTAGATTCTGGCACACCTGGCATTTTCCACCCTACTCTTTCCATGCAACTTTCCCTCAGCTGCAAACCTCCACTGCCATTTGCAGGCACCAGCTGATGCTGGCCCATAGCCCTGCCCAACAGCCCTTGTGGGCAAAATCATTCACACTCTCTCCAGAAACAAAACCACCAACTCTGACCTAAACAAACTTAGTCCTGGAAATTCAAATACAAACTGCCAATGAAATCTGCCTGTGTCTGTTTCTAAGCATCAGACATTCCTGTAGCTCCTGAGGACCAGTATGTGGGCATTTTTGTGGCATTTCTTTCTCAGTAGTAGAAAGATTATGGAAATGAAAATCCACATTGAATGCTCATTCTGCCTTACAATGAATAAAAAATAATTTAATAATCAGAAAAGCATGTTATTATTTAAATAGGCTTACACCAGCCTATCAGAATATCAAGCTTTTAGCATGATTACAGAGTTACAAAATTTAGGATCAAAATGTTACTCTTTAAGAAAAAATAATCTGTAAAATCATTAATTCAAAGGCATATTTTTAAGGAAACAAATTGTTCTAGTACAAGAGAATTCCCAGCATCGTCCATATAAAAATGATACATTTAAACCCATTTATGTTAGTGATGAGTCCTTAAATTATAATGGTGATTTCTTTAATAAAGTAATACACTATGCACCTGCCATTTCTCTTTGTGGCAATAAGCCTACAGTGTCTCCTTATGTATAATGTTTCTTCATTTTCTACTAAATATTGTCAGGCTGGTTTTCCATCATTCCTGATTGGTCCCTGTCAATGACATCATACCAGAATATCTATTTTCTGTCATTGTTAATTTTCTAATGCTGGAAATATCTGATTGTTTCCTTAACTGTGTCACATTTAATTTCAAACAACTAGGCAAATACATGGACTGGTTTTAGCGGAATTGATATACACATGCTTTTCTATCCTCCCATGAGAACTTCTTTTATTTATAGTTTGGGAAATCCATTCCAGCATTTGGGAGGTAAGCTACTGGATAGCATTGCTGTAAGTATAGCAACTTATGCTTGGGACAAAAAAGCTGGACTTCCCTTGTTTATTTAGCCTACAAAATAAATTGTTTAGTCTTCTCTACAAAATGAGCCAGTATTGAATATATGATGCACGGAACTAAAATAAGGGATGAGATTTACAGAACTGTGCTTTGAAACTGCGTACCTGCTGCTGTTCCTGCAGCTTTCTCTACCAAAGTTTGCTCTAGCTTTGAAAGGCAATGCTTCCACCCCTTCAGAAATGCAAAAGTGTTCCACTAAGGGGCTGCTATACCATGACACATACACAGTTTGGAAAGTTTAACCCAGTTCTCTGGCTTCATCAATGGGCTCCTGCTGAGGTCAGTGAAAATGTAGAGAAGGAGAGCTTTCCCCACTGGCTGCACTGCTCAGATCCTGCAGGGAAGACAAGAAATGCCAGTATAAGGTTGCAGCAGGCTCCTCCACAGTACATGAGCCCAGAGGCACAGCCATGATGTACTGGGTCACTTGGCCACCCCTATGGGTGTGGGGTGCTGCTCCTCTGTGCTCACACCCTTCTGGATCCCAAGCCAGCAGTGTTTTTATAGAGGCTTTTGGCCTTTGCATCCTCCCTCATCTTATTATGTTGTCCATCAAGCTTTCTTACTAGCTGTTGGCACAGTATACTGCATTTAAACTATGTTTACACATTGCAGGTCATGTAAGCGAGGGATGTGAACTTTGCTTCTTGATCTAAAGCACTTTTGACCTAAAAACATATTATTCCCTTATCGACCTGACATGGAAACCCAAACATTTGGTTGGACTCCTATTCACAGGACTCCTGAAAATGAGAGTTAGTCTTAAAACAGCTCCTTGCCAAACCACACTGGCTGTTGTGAAGAGCTCTTCCCCCACCTTACCAGCACCTTCCTTTTCTTCTGCTCAGATAAGGCTGCCATCTTTGGATACCTTCTAGAACACACCTAGTTTTCTTTCCCAAATTTAGCTCCCATCCACAACTGCTATCCATAACTATCATGAGGTTGGCAGCCTTCTGAGAAACACTTGCTGCTCATAAATCCCAACAGCTGGGATGTTTGGTGTTCCTCCTTTAAAGACCAAGCAAGGAGAAATCCTCCTCCTGTGAGGGAATTTGTTCAATGGCTCCAGATGCTTGTGGGACAACAACATGCCTCTGGAAAGGCTTTGTTAATTTGTGCAGCTTTGCCGCCTTCTTTACCTTGAAATGATGTTTTCTGAGACCAAGAGCCCCTCTAGGGGCTGGCAGTGATGGGAACTCACCCCTTGCTTACCTGACTCCATTGGCCAGTGACTTAATAAGGTCTAAAATTCCTGTTAGGGTACAGGCCAGTCTTCTGCACCCCAAAGGCTGTGATGAAGATGTTGAGGATGACTGTGATGAAGATGAGAGCTGTGGCAGCATTGTTGAGTATATTCAGGCGGGGTTGTTTCGCAACATCATTCAGGTTCAAACGAGCTGTGCAGCACAATGTAAAAAGAAAGGGAGATTGTAGCTTGACTCCAAGTCCTCCAGCCCCTGCAAGCCTTCCATGCCCAGTGAATGTCTGTGGGCACTGCAGCTGGGGGAATAGTCCCAGGAAACTTACAGGGGCCATAGCTGATGGACATTGATCAGTTCAGATATGGGAACACGCTGGTTCCTGGGGCTGTCTGGTGAATAAGCCAAGTGAATAGCAGCTTTGTAGCCCCCTCTCCCCCTTGTCCTCACAGCTGACTACAGCCACTGCAGCTGCCACCAGGAAAGGCTGTGCCATGTGGGGCAAGGGAAGAAACACATCACAGGATTTCAAGTAGACTCTGATCCAATGTCCCACATTAAAACCCACATAGATTATACAGGAAAAAGCAGAATTCTTCAGATATTTAATACTGGACATGTGTTGAAGGCCAAAGTATAGCAACTCCTGTATTAGACGGAGCACTGGAAAAGCCTGTCTGAAATGGTGGTGTTAACGTGCTGTCTGTATGGCAGTAGGAAAACTGTGGGATTGGTTAAATGTGAGGTTAATATAGGGTTAATATCTCTTCCTCAATTGTTCTGTTAGCCCCAGCTTGAGTGAGGTGAAAGATACAGCTAAAATACAGTACTGGCAGGAGCTGCATGAAGGAGCATGTTCCAGGATGGTCAGCAAGAGGCGCAAAACCCAGCCCTCTCCCTGCAACAGGGATTCAGCAGTGGGGAAGTGAGGGAAAAGTAATGCTCAGCACTATTACACAAGACAAAAACCCAACCCACTCACCACTCTGAAAAGCAGTGACACAGACCTCCCCACTGCCAGCATCAAGCTGTCTTCAACCCTCCTGCTTGGAGCCAGGAGGAATAATTTGGGGAGAGAGGCTTCTGCCTTCCACCCCCTTGCCGGCCAATGGGGTGCCTCACCTCTGCAGCACCTTGCAAGGGTTCATGCGCCTTGGTGGCCACCTTACCAGTGATGATGAGGAGAATCCCAATCACCACCTGGAAGAAGAGGGAGATGCTGATGAGCACGATGAGGGTGGCATAGTACTGGAAGGATGACCCCTGCTCCAGCACTGCTTTGAGCTGTGTGACATTCGCCATGAACAGTGCCACATCCAGCATGCTTTCCGCCACGCTCTTCTTCGTTGCATAGTGGTTGATGTTCATTGGCCCATTAGTCCGGAGCTGGGGATTCATGCCCTGGGGAGACAGAAGAAACCATATAAATGATTGCTAAGGTGACAGACCCATCTGTGTCAAACAGGCTGCTGCCTCCCCATGGGGTTTATCTAGAAATCCTGGAAAAGTATCAAAGTTGCAGTTCAAGCGTATTGAGAGTGCCCAGTTTCCCCTCACAGTCGCCTCGTGATACTAGGTACTTGCAGTGATCAAGAGCTCAGCAAGGTTAGAAAAATACTGGGTATTTTTGTGGAAAACAAATTTGTCCGGAGTTACAACAATGTAGATTACCCAGAGCCAGGGATTTTGCAAGGAATATTAAATTCTCCTCCTTCGGGGCACAGACAAACCTCAAACTTACAGGGAATTAGAGAGAGATCTTTTCTCTGGGTCAGGTGTTCAAAGGCCAGTTCAGCTTAATGTCTTTGTCAGTGATGGGGATGAGGGAATTGAGTGCACCCTCAGTAAGTCTGCAGATGACACCAATTCGGCTGGGTCTGTTGATCTGCTGCAGGGTAGGAAGGCTCTGCAGAAGGATCTGGACAGGCTGGATTGATGGGCCAAGGCCAGTTATATGAGGTTCAACAGGCCAAAGTACTGGCTCCTGCATTTGGGACACAAAAACCTCATGGAATGCTGCAGACTTGGGGAAGAATGGCTGGAAAGCTGCTCAGTAGAAAAAGACCTGGGGGTGCTGACTGATAGAGCTGAACATGAGCAGCTTGTGCCCAGGCAGTTAAGAAGGCGAATGGTATCCTGGCCTGTATCAGCAATAGTGTGTCCAGCAGGGCCAGGGCAGTAATCATCCCCTTGTACTGGGCACTGGTGAGGCTGCACCTCAAATCCTGAGTTCAGTTCCGGGCCCCTCACTATAAGAGAGACACTGAGGTGATGGAGCAGGTCCAGAGAAGCACAATGAAGCTGGTGAAGGGTGGGGAGCACAAGTGTGATGAGGAATTGCTGAGGGAACTGGGGTTATTTAGCTAGGAGAAAGGGAGGCTGAGAGGAGACCTTATCACTCTCTACCTGAAAGAAGGTTGTAGCAGGGTGGGTGTCAATCTCTTCCAAATAGAGAGAACAAGAAGAAATATCCTCAAGTTGCACCAGGGCAGGTTTAGAGTGGGTATTACAAAAAAATTCTCCACTGAAAGGGTTGTCAAACCCTGGAACAGGCTGCCCAGGGAAGTGGTTGAGTCACCATCCCTGGAGGTATTTGAAAGACGTGCAGATGTGGTACTTTGGGATATGGTTTAGTGGTGGACTTGGCAGCACTGGGTTAAGAGTCGGACTCGATGATCTAAATTATTCTGTGATTCTATGACTCTATGACTGTCAGTGGCTGGAAATTGTTTCTCCTCTGAGCACTTTTTGCTGGCTACTCTCTTAGACAAGATGCCAAAGCAGATGCGGCAATCCACATTTTTGTTTCTGAAACCAGGGGCACTATTTCTTCAAAACACCAGGCACTGAAATGCACTGAGACAAGGGGTGGGATCCATCACACCGAACTTTAATCATTCAGGCACATTTTTTGTCATTAGAAAGAAAAAGGTGTTTACAAGGGGGAAATCACCTGGTTGCCCTTAACCAAGTGCAAGCTGTAGGTCATTTGGCTGCTTTTAGCCATCCACCTTTTCTCCACCATTCTTTTTCAGGGAGCTTCCCTGTTAGCTGCCTTGACCCAAATGATTGAAAAAAAAATAGATAGAAAAGGGAACAATAGATTTCAGTTCACCCAGATGTGTCATTAGCTGGTACCTAATCGCCAGCAAATGCATCAGTTACAAAAGACTTGTGTATATATATGCAGCAAGCTATGATCTTTCTTAAGAAGAAAGAAAAACAACAATTCCACATAGCACACAGCCTCAGTTCTGGGTAACCAGCTTTCTGTCAGCTGTAGTCATGACTGGCAGCTTTGCCCTCAGCGCTGTCAGACGGATAACCCTTTAAACCTGGAAATAAAAGCAAGGTATGGGCCTGAGCTTATCTCTTTTGATTGAAAAGGGTGGAAGAGATTTCTCCAGGTGCATAGTGGAAGTAGGACTGTGTCTACATCATAATGGTAAGTCCTATTGTGGTCCCTTCATGTCAGATAAAGTACAAAGCATAAGTTTTCCCTATGTCCTAGGCATGACACTTAGAGAAGGGTTCTGGCTAGTGCTTCATACTGCTGTCCCTGGTCTTTGTGCATCCCTGAGCAAAGTGGCTTTGTCTGTGCCAGGGTGAGCAAGACTAGTGATCCTGGGAGAGTATTACATGACATAGTATGTCTGATACTGAAATTGGGGCTGAGTTTCAGAAGGGGCTTGTGGTCTGTGTCAGTGATGTCCCTCATGTGAGAAAGATGCATAGTAAAAAATAAGCAGGAAAGAATGTGTCTGGTTTGAGCTATTAGTGAACTGTGATCCTGGAGATGTGGCTGGCTTGGGGTAGGGAAGTGCTTTTTGGGGATTTTTAGGGTTTTTTTCTGAGAGCTTAAAGCATGTAATTCTTGTGGTCTCTAACAGTAAAGTTACTGTGGTTAAACTCCTTCACAAAGCCTGCATTCCTTGCTACGGAAGGTAGAAGTTAAAAGAGACTGGAAGGAGATAAAAGTACAAGTCTAGAGAGCCTGTAAAGACTCTAAGGCAGTGTGTAGGGGTTAAATACTTCTTAAACATTACTGTCTGGTGTCTGGGGCAGAATAGAGGTATCTTGCGTCTCAGGGAAAGGAAGCCAGCAAAATGTCTGATCCTGGAAACACATCTTAAAAATCTATATTTAAGTATTGCCCCCTCTCAGCTGGCTCAACAGTACATGATCCTGTTGCAATAAAGTAGTACCCACACCAACTGGTGCAAGGTTTGCGATGTGACTCCTTTCATGTGTTTTCTTCCTTACTCCTGAAGAGACAGCCCTCCTCCCTGCAGCATCACAAGGCTAGGCATTGATAGTTTATGTCTGTGTAATGATGAGTTAAGGGTGTGAGAACAAGGACTCTGTACAAACTAGACAGAGCTTTTGTCAGATGAGTGACTGGTACAAAAAGGCTGAGACATCTGTTCCCAGTTGCTTGTGTGGAGGCAAACAAAGCAAATCAGGAGCTCTTCTTGAATGAAAACATGTCCTCCTTTTGAGCTGCTCCCACGCTTATTTACCTGGAGCGTGGAAAGAGGCAGAGTTGCAGTGAACTGAGCTCTGTGTCCCAGATGATCGGGCAGTGAAAATAAACAGCTTTCAGAGTGGCTTTTCTAGTGTGGATGAGCACAGCGGCACATTCCCCTGTTTGGGCCATTGTGTTGCAGGCAGGGACAGCCACCACTCTCCACTGCGGAGTCACAGGATCTGGGAAATGATTGCACTTGGCAATGAGAAACTGATTCCTGTTTCAGAGTTCCATTAGTCCAGGCTTAGTAGGTCCACAAAGGTGGCCAAAAGGTTACTGGGTGGTGAAAGCTGGACACCAAGCTTTCATTTAGGCAGCTAAACAAACAAACAGGATGTACAGTGTAGGTGGCCCTTGCAGAAATCCAGCTTCTCTATGTATTTGCCTCTTCCAGAGTATTCTGCCTAGTCCGATAGCTACAAATGCAAGCCTGTAGTCTCAAATAACAACAGGCTTAAACAAACCAGGAGTCTTCAGAGACCCAGCATTTGGATTAATGCAGGAGGATGATTTTGCATGGGATTCCTTGGTGCCATAGCTGTCACCAGCTAACCACTGGATCTGTGGGGTATGAACGCATGGCTGTGACCCCACTTTTTGATTTGCCACATTGCATGCCCAGCTTTTCGAAGTGGGACTACTGCTTTTGCTCAGTCTTAAAGTTCAGTCCTGTAAACTGTTGAGACTCAGGAGCTGATTCACAGGCAGCTCAGTTTTCCCTGCAGCGGGATTGCCCAGACAGCTGTGGGATCACTGGGGAGATAAAATTATTCCATTTTGGCAAGGAGAGCCCTAAGTCAAGTTGCAGGACATACCTGAAGGCTCATCAAAGTGATTTATGTCATCAGGCTAGAGCTGATGTCTTTCTAGTCCCTTTGAAAGTCTTCCCCTCCTGAGAGTGGGGATCACTCTTTTTAATTCTCCATACTGCATCAAAGAGAGAAAACCTAGGATCTGGCAGTCAGACATGAAGTTTATTTTGCAAGCTTTGTTGCACAGCCAGCATGTCTGCTGGAAAACACCACCTACCAGTATTCCTGAGATATGGATGTATCATTATTGCCCACTTTTTAAAGGGAGGGAAATTAGGAACTAAAAAAGAACAGTGCTGGCTCAACTGGTGCTGGAGCTCGGCTGCTGTGTCCCATTTTGGGATATTTTGGCTTTCCATATGAGACAGTCTCTTTTCCTGCAAAGACTCTGCTGGCTTCAGTCTGACCTCAGGCAAATCCTCTTTCTGCTTCCTTTTGTGTAAACGTGTCACAGTGATACAGATCGTTACAGGGGCCAAACAAGGCACCCATCAATGTTTTATAACTCTGAGGCTTTATTCTTACTCAAGGCACCCACACAAATATTTAATTCTCACTTATTTTTAGTTTTTGTAGGAATTTTTCTAGAAAAAAAGCCTGAATATCGCCACAAGAGTGCGATTGGGTTTATTTTTTTCCTTATTAAACTGGTCTCTGGTTTTGCCATAGGGAGCTGGCAGGTCCCAGGGCCTGTGAAACCTGGCTTTGGCACCAGAGGGCATGCTGAGCTCCACAGCGCACTGAAGATACTTGAAAAATTTCCACTGAAATTAGGTTTCAAGGGAAACTTTTTCTTATGCCTTTATTTTTGCAAGAATTAGCTACTTTCTTCTGAAAACTTTGGGAGGAATTCCATCTAAATGTTTCTTTCCCAAGCTTGCAGATTTTGGGCAAAGAGGGGTGCAGAACTTTCTTAGCTTTTTCTAAAGCTGCTTGGACTGTTACTATAAAACCTAGAGTTTCTCCCGTTGTACTTTTCAGAGCAGATCCAATTGCAAAGTCTGTGTGCTTTGTGGATTTTGTGACCTTATTCCCGGGGGAGAACAGCCTGAAAGAGACAGTGGGGCAGCATGAGGCTCACAAGTATGAGAATGATAATCCTCTTCATGGGAGCGCTCTGACAGAGGGGGGATGTCTGAGGAGAAACTATATCATTGGCCACTAGTTCCAAGGGAAATGCTGGAGGCAGGCCAAAGAAAACAGAGACATGAATGCAGGCCATGCCCTTGGAGGGGTAGGTGCGGAGATGCCCGCCACAGGGATCCTGGCTGATAAACAGGCAGCCGCACACAGGCACGCACACACACCGCATCAGGGACCAGGGAAAATCTGGGGTATTTTTCCACAGTATCTGCCAGTTGGCAGCTTTAGAAGTACTTTGTATACATCAGTTGATGAAGGTTAAAGCACACAGAGAGTCATCATCTTGCAAGGTAAGAGAGGAGCACGATTCCCTTTCTGCAAGCAGAAAGCAGAGATTGAAGGCCCTCCTCTTAATCGATACTTCTAAGTGCACAGTGATTAGCTACTCTACTTTTTCCAGTAAAGCTCACCGCCTGCACCTCCTCACCAGCTCATTTGGGATGAAGGGAGCCAGTTTTATATTTTTGTCATGCCTGGGCACAGACAGCATCAGTGGCAGCACTGGGAACAGCAGCAGACCAGACTGTCTGCCCACCGAGCTGGTCAGGCTTCCCTCACAGAGCCCTATGTGCAGGCACGGAAACAGGTTTGTGCATAGCCACATGTGTGCAGGAGAAAGGACACACAGGGAATGAATGCTTTGGTCAGGAACAACTATGTTGTGAACTCTGGGAGGCAAGGGCTGTTCTTCTCCAATTTGGCACTGCAGCAGGCATCTTGGCTGATTTCCACGAACAAAAGTAATAGTAAACCTCGTCAGGGATGCTGCAAGCAGAAGGAAAACCGAGTGCTTAGAGCCAGTCCTCCTCCTCAGCCTCTGTGGAGGCTGTCAGCTAGTCCAGTTGTGCTCAGGGCTTTTTCCTTTTAATATAGCCATCTGTTCTGCTCACTGGGGGTCCTGTTCAGAGCCAACTGGTTGTGTTGCCTTCAATTCATATTGGATAAACCCCAGAAAATAAGTCAGGGATGCTTTCCTGGTATCTCAGGCTCTCCCCATGCATGGTGGAGATCATTCTCCTACACTTCCATGACAGGTCACTGCTCAATGCAGCAGAGGGAACACTGACACTGTTTGGATGAGAGCTCTCAAACCAGAAAGTTCCAGGAGCTGAGAGCCAGTGCCTCTTCAGAAGTGGGAGCCTGGGTATTTACCGCAGGCACAGATCCTGCGTGCTTGCTGAGCACTTTTCATATTCTCTGGTCTCGCCAAACTCCTACTTTCCATTTGCTTTAACCACCTCCTGTGTCTCATCTCACACCCACAAGCGAACCTGGTGAGCTCTCTTGGGCAGAGATGTCATCGTGATGCAGCACTTAAGACCTTCATCTTTGAGCTAAGGGGTGCTGAAGTAGGACACTACTATCACTCAAGGAATGAAAGTGTGGTTGGGTGAGACTGCATGCAGAACCTCCCTGATTTACCCAGCTGAAAGGCTGGCCTCATGTTCTCACTACAACCTCTTTAAATGAGGTCACACAAGAGCAGCAGCCAACAGCAAAACCTAACGCCACGCGGAGCTGAAGGGCTGGAAGCGGGTGGGGAAGCCGGGCAGTCCCCTGGTTGTGGCTGGCAGGGGGAGCAGAGCAGAGGAATCACGAGGTAGCAGAGCCCCGTGAGAGCTGGGGTGCCTCTCCTCGCCCTTGCCCTCCGGCTGACACGGCAGTCTGTTCTGCTTCCCAGCTGGCTGCGGCACTCGCAGCCTGCAGAGACCTGCTTGTCGCATCCAGCGTGCATGCCCTGCTCTCCTTTTCTCCCTTTTCCTGCTTCTTCTCATCTCTTATTCATCCTGCGGACCCTTTCTGCCCCAGTCTGCGTTTTCTGTTCAGCTCCTCCTCTCTCCATTCTTTCCTCACCCTGTGCCTTTCACTTTGTCTTTCTTTCACACAATTTCCTGCTACCAAGCCCTTCTCCTTCGTGCACCCCCTTCCCTCGGCTGCTCTCCTTTTCCTCTCCCAGTGTTTTCCCCATCTGGCACTCTGTGCTGCTGTATGGCAAGTTTCCTGAATCTGTTCACTCTCAGATGCCACTCACAGCTTCCTACGCTACAGGGCAACATAAATTATGTATCACTCAAATCCATATTAAACTTCCTCATTAAATGTATTTATGATACTGAATTGAAGGGCTCCAGGAATTGACTGGCAGGCTGCAGGGCTGAGCTGGAATAGGAGGTCATTTTACTTTCCAGGTAGCTGTGGATGGGAACAAGACGGGAAGGGCAGTAGGCACTGGTGGAGGAGCCTCCATTCATGGCTCAGAAGCACTTAGTGGGTTTGGGGGCTCAAGAACTGCTTGGCACCAGCAATTACAATGTGCTGATGCATGATCCCTGATTGTTGAACAGAAGCAATTGGGTGTGTATGTGTGTGTCGGGGGAGAGCTCTTTGAATGTATGGAATTGGGAGTGCACTCCAAAGGATTAGTGGGAACAATTATTTCCAAAGCTAGGATATAGAAGCTGGAGCCTATTCAAGGCACTAGTGTTTAGCACCCAGAGCAATTTTATCCCAGTGTTTTGGGGAGGGATGGGGGGGGGGGGGGGAAGGCAAGGGAAGACTAAAGCTTTACAGGAAAAAAGTTAAAAGTAGGTTAGCAGAGAAAATGAGTTTATAAAAAATGGAAGAGCAGCCGGGAGGCACAACAGTTACTACTGCATTGTGCTAACAAAGCTAAACATGTTAAGATGAATAAATCTGCAAGCTGGATGGCTTATGGCCCAAAATATTGAGAAAATCTGGGCCTAATCATAGGCTGCTGCCAGATCCAAAGAGCAAATGTGTTCATATAAATCATTTTAATGCAAAACATTCCTAAAGCAAGGTCCTAAATTTGAGCTTCTTCCAAGTTGAAGGGTGTTTGCATCCAGTGCTGAGGGATCAGGTTGATTTTTAAAACTGAGGGAACATAGAAACAGCTGTACTGGATCAGACCAAAGGTCCAGCTCCCCACTGACTGTGGTTTGTAGCAGATGTGTAGGGTAAAAAAAAAAGGAGTCTTAGCAACAGCCCCTTGTGCTCTGTTCATCCAGTGACCTGCAGCTCTGTACTGTATACAGAGCCATCCCAGCCCTGGTCTGGTGCTGGTTTTCAATGTGAGAAACCCTGAGGTTAATTTGTCATTTGCTGGGTGACTTAGGGAATCCTACTTGCTAGTTTTGCCTGTAAACTAACGTTTCATCTGTAAACTAATGAGAATACTTACATAGGTGATGTGTAGGGAGAGAGATGGCTAAGATCTACTGCAGAAGTACAGTATGTACTGGTGTTATGTGTACAGTACACATCATCTGAATTCATCGTGCAAGTGAACCACTGAAGCTGTTGGAATTAGGCAGGTGATTTTCTTATTCCATGGGGTCTTTACATCTTGTAGCATTTCCCAGGCTAAACATCACTCTAAGGACCTGGAGTTCAGGTTCATCTGTGTTCATCGTTGACATATGTGCCCCTGGTCACCCTCTGAGTGCTCAGGGCTCTCCACAGAAAGGAAGCTGTGAGAGTCTGAGTGGAAAGACAGGAGAATGTGACTGAGGGTTTCAATAGAGACAGAGCTGATGAAATCACATCCATAAACAGTGAAACTCGGGGGAGTTGGTTCCTCTATTATTTATAAGGTCTTTCATCCATAAAGCATTTTTTCCAGTTTCATGTGTACTAACACTCACAATGTCTTTTTCCTGCTGGTGTCTGTCTCCTATTGCAGTGCTCACCAGCCTCTCCGACCAGACCCTGCCTGATTTAATCTCACCTGGTGCACAGTATTCTCCTTCTTCAAAAACTGCCAGGCTTCATTTCCTTCTTTGCCAGAAAATTGAGCTGATATCTGGATCTAAAAAGTCTGAATCTGCCGATTTTCTTCAGAACTGGCACATTGAGCTGTGTCAGTTTGCAGCTGAGCATCTGGCCTCATGCCATCAGGAGAGGTGAACAAAGAAAGGTGTTGTTGCTGATGTGAACTTTGATAAATCCTTAATCCCAATGTTTGTATGGTTTTGTTTTGGGTTTTGGGATTGGTTTGTTTTGTTTTCCAGGTTGGCCAGAGTAGGTATTGAGTACAGAAACTAGCAAGGTAGTAACTGGGGTTACAGGGGCAGATACTTCCAGTCAGCAAAGCACTTCAAGGTAATGAAGTCTGCAGAGCAGCAGCTCAGGTCTGTCCTAGGCTGCTTGGGAATGCCTCACTTAAAAACATCAGCTGTCACTGGAAAGGTTTTAAACACATTAGGAGTGCTCTAACAAATAGCTGTTGCATTTTAACATGAGAAAATGCAAAGTGATGCATGGCTATGGCTGTTCAGATTCAATTAGTGTTAATGCTGTTCCATTTAAGCTCTGTCTTGCAGGGCTGCTTCTTGCCTGGTATCGTGCTGTGCCAAGGAAGGCTGCTACTGCCTCACCTGAGCTGGGGTGATGGGTAACGTGGAGGGGATGTGAGGTGCCATGCTTGAAAGGAGCATGACTGTGTTCTCAGCATACATGGCCGCAACCTCTAATAGTCACTGAGCGTATCCATGGTGTCTTTCCCAGCCTAGCTGTTTGTGTGCTCTGGGTTTAGTTTTGCTTTGTCTGGGGTGAAAGCATTAGCATTTCTGCTTGTGGTTTGATTATTGTCTAACAGAGGCTATTGCTCTTGTTCTTGGATTGATTATGGCAAGTCATTTAGCTACATTTTGAGGGTTTTACTGCTTCTGTGGTTGAAGTGGACAAGAATGGGACTGTCTGGTTAAAGGCGCTTCTAGGAGTTGGAGAAGTCTGAGCTTGGCTCTACACTGTTGTGTAATTTCTGGCTCCAATTCTTTGTAAAACTGGAAATAAAACTGTTCAAATTCTCATATGTTCAGAGCTTCCCAGCTCAAGCAAATGCCTTCTTTTTGTTTTTAATGTGTACAGTAACTAGCACAATGGAGCTCTGTCCTCAGTCAGCACCTTTTACCCTAGCACTATTAGAGATAAAAAGTAGGAGGTTCCTCAAAGTTTAACTGAATTTTCAGTAGGGTTGATTGTTAGCTTGTGCAGAGTACTTACACATGTAATCATCACCCAGGTTTTAATAAGTGAACCAGCTGAGGGGCCAAAAGGCAGCATCACAGATCACTGGGTGATGTCAGAGTGCAGAACGAGACCACTGTCCTATGCTTGTGTCTATTCCATTTGCTACAAAGCTTCACCTATCTGACAGCAGTTATGGATGGCTACCAGCAATTAGAAGCATTAATTTCTTTCAGGACAAGATATGAGGCATAGCTAATTTCTAAAGTACCCACAACAGGACTTTTCTATCTCCTACGCTTGTTGTATCAACCCTTCAAGGTGTATATTCAAGTTTCTTAATTGAGTATGAATTCATGGGCTTAATATCTCCTGTCAGTGATAAACCATTGAGCTGTTTAGGCATGCATTGCTTCAAAAAGGGTTGGTATGAAGCAAGACTGAATCAAGAAGATACTTGAAAAAAATTCCCACTAGTGAAGGCAACTGTTTTTCACCTGTATCCTGTGTCCCATTGGATGTGTCTGCTTCTTGGGCATCCTCAAAAGGCAACTAAGAAAGTTGAGCTCATGTGTGCAAATAAGCCCTTGAACATAGAATATCTATGAAATAGCCTGCCAATCTAGTGGGAAACATACACAGGTTCAGCGTTTTAAAGCAGTGGAAAACACTCAGTGAAATACCTTGGAGAGGCCTAGAGGTATCCTCTTCAAGCAGCTAAGGTTAAACTTTTGTCCCTCTGAAGCCTGTAAGCAGGTAATGTGCTGAAATACAGTGGCCCTTTGCTCCTCTCCTCTTCTGGAAAAGATTTGTCACTGTAGTTGAAGTCAGGAAAGAGATACCTCAGTTGCAAAGGGAGGGGATATGTCCCACAAGGCAAGGATGCTATTACTGTCTGATTCAAGTGGCACCCAGACACCTCATCGCATTATGGGTGTTTTGTTATGACAGGCACAAACTTGCTTAGGAGCACACAGGCAGCCTGCACAGAAATAACCCAGGATTTGATCTAGTTTTCTGACAGATGCAGCATTACCTCGCTTCTTTCAGACTGCAGCTTGCTGAGTCTTTGCCTACCATTGGAACCAAATAATCCCACCCTTTGTCTCTTCCTCCCCAGTTTTCCTCTTTTCATTGGCATATCTAGTGTCTTTTGAGGGGAATGCAGACGTTGGTTTGGGGGCACTATTGCAAGGCAAATGCTCAGGGTTCTCTGCAGTTTTGCTGCTGTTAGCTGAAGTTACATGAATCTGAACCAACTGAAAAATCCAGACAGGGTTAGGATAAGGTTTGTGCCGGAACCTGTTTTTTTGGCCATATGTGATAGAAACCTGAAGCAGCCAGAAACTTGAGGTAGAATCACCTCACATCAAAGGGCAAAAAACCTCTCTAGTCTGTAAAACTGGAGTTATGAGAACAGTCTGTTAAGCTAAAAATGGAGTAAATAGAGAAATTGTTGGGTGAGACACACGAACTTTTAAAACACAGTGTCTTTGCACAGTGAGTCTATTCCTTCGGTCTTGGTCTCTTTCCCAGGAAATTCCATGGACCACCTGGTGTGTATAAACCCGCTGGTCTCCTTAAAGTCCCCAGGAGAGCCTTCTCCTTGATATTTGCTGAGTTTCTTGCCCTCTTTCCCCTCCATAGCCCTGTGGCATGTGCTCTGGGTGCCCATTCCCCTCTTTTAGAGCCTTCTGATGGCCAAGGGAACAGCAGGTGGCACAGAGCAAATGGGCATCTGTTCTCCTGCACAATCCTCAAGTGAGGAAGTGCCCTTTTTACTGGAGTGGGCAGCTTACAGTCTCTGTACAATAAATTGGAAGCACCCAGGCTAAGCAGTTATGGCAGCTGCTGCAATTAGTGTTCATGGAACTTTATCCTGAAAGGAACTAGCCCTATGCAACATTCCCACCCAAGCTTGTGTACCAGCCCTTCAGGGTGAGCCCCCTTGCAGAAAAGCAGCAGCACAGGGCTCTGGGACATTCTCATGTCCCATGCAAGTCCCTGTAGGTGGATGATTCAGAAGGCTGAACCTGGCAGTGGGAGAAGGAATTTGGGGGCAGATTTTTCCAAACCACACAGACCCAATGAGATCTCAAACAACATCCCACAGTGGGCCCAAGCTTTGTAGATAAGCCCCTACCAAGGCTCAGCTCTTATAGGGGACCCACCGTTCCCAGGCAAGGTGTTGCCACTAGAGAGCACTGGGGCCAATGGACACAGCTAACTGGGTCACTAAGGGAGCCCTTCCCACATTTGGAACAAAAGAAAGATCCAACACAGCATCCTTACAACACCCCGGGTGCAGGAGGAAAATCTGAAATCAGCGTATCTAGTATAGCGTTGCTTTACATGTGTTTAGCAACTGGAAGAATCCAAGTTGGGAAACTCTGACTCTATTGTTCCTGTTAATAATTTAATTGAAAGCTGGGCCAAAGCCCTGCCTCAGGATGTACAGTAAAGCTCTGGGAGGAGATTTAAGGTGGTTATAGAGTGCAGGGTTTTCCATGGTAATTAGAAATATTGAGTTTGGCTTTCCCTTGCCTTC
Organism: Myiopsitta monachus; assembly: GCA_017639245.1. Lineage (NCBI taxonomy): Eukaryota > Metazoa > Chordata > Aves > Psittaciformes > Psittacidae > Myiopsitta > Myiopsitta monachus. The sequence goes on from CM029920.1 coordinate 77,015,246, forward strand.
CTGGAGGAATTTCAAGGGTGGGGTCATCCTGCTGTTTGGGTTTATAGCTTGATATGTTGACAAAAGTATTCATAGGATGAGGTTGGTTTTCTTTTTCTTTCCTTTCTTCAGTGCAGCTTGATGATGCTGCAGCAGCCAATCATACTGAATTCAGGGCAGTAATATAGTGGGCTATAAAAATGGTATATCAGTATGTTATACATAAATGGTGAGTTGCTGTTGGGCAAAGATCAGAACTGAAACACCTGGTAGCTGTATCTCCCATTTCCAAAAAATGGTACTGTGACTACCCTGTCCAACTTCCACTGGGTTCAATGAAAGTTAAACAATTAAAACACTTATCTTTGGACATCTCAGCTTATGTTCGCAATGTTAAATTAAATTATGCTCCAGTAGTGTGGCTCTGAAAGCATCTCCATTAAAATACTTTGTAAGATCAAAGTGGCAGAATTGAAGTGCCAGGATCATAATAGTAGGTAACAGGCGTGTTCCTCTTGGCAAACTGAATTACGTAGTTAACGCTAAACTGAGATCACCCGGTCACTGACATGACAGAAGAATTAGGTGAGACAATCATCAACTTGCATTTCAACTGTGGGGTGCTGGAGAGAGGAAGGCAAACTCATCATTTAAGAGAAATCAGTTTAAATGTGGAGGATGAGCAATGCAGGAATTCAACAGAAAAGGAAAGGACCCCTGCTGCTTTTGCTTTTTGTTTGCAAGCCGCTTTGTGTTGGTATCTGAGACTGAGTGAGGAGTGGATGCAGTGGAAAGGGCTGTTGCAGCTCTGTTTCACTCTGGTGAACGTTCCAGCCACCTCAGCTACCTCTACCTTTGTCTTGCTGAGTTCAAAAGCTCTGCTTTGACAACTCAGGTCCCATGTAACAGCACCCAGTTGGAACTTCTACGTCAGTATGTCTTTCTAAAACCTAAGGTCTGCTCCCAGGATTTACTTCTAGGAGAGTGGTAGGAGAAATAGGCCAAATTAGATGAGATAACCAGCAGGTGGTGCTCAGTTGTAAATGCAAAAGGTTGCTCCCTTGTTAAGATGGTAGCAAGAAGTTTTGCAGCGCAATCAGTTATGCTATGCCTCTGCTAATATGCTAGCAATTATTTCCAGTGGATTATGAATTTAGATATAACGATGACTAAAGGGGGTTATATGCTTTCTAGGTAGAGCCCTAGGTTAGCAGGTATTGCAAAAGCACGTTGTATGATTTGGAAACCTCTCTGACCAGCTGCAGAGCAGGCATCAAAGTCTAAGGGCAAAGAGTTCAGAAAGTAATTGTTTGGTCTTGAAAGATGCCTGATATAACTTACTAAGATAAAGTGCCACAGGAATCCACACAGTAAAAGAAATACACAGTAACTGTAGAGTGCACTCTCCCTCCTTTTCCCTCTATTAATCACCTGATTTAGAGTTAACTTAGTGCTTTTATATTGTATTAAAACAATACACAAGACCCTGGACTAAGTTGTGACTGGAAGATAACAGCAAGTAATGTTTACAATAAAGCTCAGGAGGGGAAGCTCTGTAGAAACAGCTACTTCAGAAGTTGGTCATGCATGTTAAAGTGGCTCTTACTAAGTTTGCTATATATTATTTTTAATGGTTGCTTTTGTTTAATGGTAGCCATAGGTTGTATTCTTTTGTATATTGAATACCAACCACCTGACACACTCTTCCAATAAAGTTTCTTTTCAGTTAAAACAGTCTTGCCTGCTTTAACACTGCATACCCTAGATGTCAATAGTAGTCTCCTAGTCTTAAATTCCTTTTCCCTACACCACAGGAAAGACACTGCAGTAGGGTTTGGGAAGTATTGTATCTTGGGCTCTCTTTCTCATACAACTGTTACTGTGGCTGTTCAGTTTAATGTAAAAGCAATGCTAAATGTCAGATGGTGTTTTAGAAGTAAAACCGGCCTTGACCTAAATCCTGTGCAACCTCACTTACTGGTAGTGTGCAGAATGCAAGCAACCATAGACTTCATTCTTCTGTTTCAGTGTTTAAAACAATGATTAGGGCATTTGTGCTCCGAAGAGAGTGTTCCTCTATAGCCTTAAATGGTGAAGGCCTGCTTGCCTCATATGTTGCAAAAGGAACATATACCATCGCTTTCTACCCTAAGACATAGATGACAGCTTAGGGAACAGCATCTCAAAAACAGACTGTTCAAGTGTTCTAAAGAATGGGGTTTTATACTTCCAAAAATGTTGAGGGCTTTCTAGATAATTGACTAGAAATGAGTTAGTAAGCATTCATGAGCTACTAAGAAAGATCATGTGGCCGACAGCATGCTCTGCAAACAGCAGATGTGTATAGAGAGGAAGATCAGATTGCTGGTTCCTGCCTAGCTAGTGGAGCCAAGGTGCTCTGTGTGGGTTTGTCTCTGATAACAGCAGTTGGGCATATAAGACCTTGTTGCTGTTACCCCTTCTGTTCAGCATTCTGTCTCAGATTCATGGAAGCAATAACTGACCAATAAGTCTTCTGCTTCCAAATTAGTAGTGGTCTTCCTAACCATTAAGCTAAGTGCTGCTCTTAATGAGCCCAACAGGGCTGGAACTTCTAGTATAACCAGTGGGAACTTCTCAGCCACAATACTTTGCTTAGGCAGCTCTTCCAGGCTAAAGCGCAGCAAAATACTGCTATCTCAAAATTATACACTCTGAGGCCTTTCTAGTCACTTGAAAGGAAGTGTATGGAAATAAACTGAGCTTCGTTATGCTGATACATCTAAAGTGTTACAGGAAGTGCTTTGCATCGGGGAACCCAAAGCACCATTTAAGCGAATGGATGTGGAATGGCCTTTTGGCTGCCACTAGCTTCAGCCAAAGACCTGTTTGTCATGTAGCTGACTCAATGGTCAACTGTGTTTCTATTGAAAGCTGTGTGGAAGAAAGCTTCCACTGACCTCCTTGGGGAAATAGGAGCAGACATTCAGTGGGCAATGCTGAGCTGTGGGTTTCTGTCCAGGATCACTGGTTAATAACCCTTATTGGCTTTGGTGGATTTGGCACACTCAGTATTTCTGCAAGTCAGACTGGTTTTAAATGCATGTGAGGCAATCTTCTCTAGTGTGATTAATTAAGAAAGATACATTTAATTAGGCTGCAGAAATAAATTGAGAACATCGGAGCCCAGTTCAGCTGAAGCTGCACTTGCTTTGACGACCAAAACACTGCCTTTAAAAGAGTTTCCTGTGAATTAGTCTCATCAAGGAGTTTCCTTGTGAAGTATCCTTGCTAACAACAGAACTGCCATCTGGGGGAAGAGTGTTACATCAGTGCATTGGAGAAAAAAAGAAAGAGAAGAAAACCCCCAACACACAAACAAAACTCCAAACCCTCATAAGATTAGATAAATCTAGAATTGTAATTTGGTTACTGGACACACCTAGTAGTTATGGAAAGTTTAGTTAGTGATGTCTAAGATTACAGCAGCAACTATGGGTGCTCACACTGAATGAAATTATCATCACTGACAAGCAAGAGAGCTCTGATGGACATCCTGATCTGTCATAGAGGTAGCATCACTCAGATGCATCATATCTTAATGTAGAATGTGAGATGAACAATTCAAACTGTGGCCAGGAAGGAATTCAGGAACAGTCATTGTCTCTAGCTGTGCTGCCAGTTTAACTCCAGCTGCTGATATGGCACCTGCACTTTTGAATTTGTATCCTCTTATCACTGACGCACTTGAGGGTTTGGCAGGTGATTCATGTGCACTGATTCGCAATTCTTCCTGGGTGAAGTTTGCAGCAAAAGGCATTATCTTTCATGTTGTATACATGGGGAAAGAACAGAAACCGTGATTAGATTCTTCCCTAGCATAAATTTTCTTCACTGTGCCTACAAAATTCTGCCTGTGAAGTTGGAACTGAGATTTTGTTCTGGCAATTTACACACCATCTCTCCCTTATCTCTGGGTGGTTTATTCAGGTTATGGATTAACTGAGGCAATCATTTAGCAACACCCTGCTCTCTACTGCTTCCAGTCCAACTTGGTACAGCTGCATGACGCTATGTGGGGCTGCACAGACTTACTGACTTAGCTCACTGCTAATTTAGGAATCTCCACAGCCTGCTGTCTGCTGTATTGCTGAGCTTTCTTTTCTCCTTTATACTTTCGGTGCTTGTCACAGCCTGGATGCAGTGATACCCTGCTACAGCAAAGCATCAGTTATGACAGTTACCTAGAAAATCAGGAACTGATTCTAGATTTCTTTTTTATACTGTTTTGGTTTTTTTTTACTTTTTTCTTTTCTTTGTCTTTGCAGAGGAGCTTATCCAGGGCAGAAAATCTCAGCAGCTTCTTCCTTTTCAGTTACTTTTGATAAAATAACCATTGAGTGACTCCATAACAGGAGGAAATTACCTGCAATAATCATCAACTGCCAATCCAAGGGCTCCCAAGACCAAACCAGACAAAGCCTCTCAGCAGTTCTCAGAATGCCAGCACAGTTGGTGGCTTTGAAATGCCAGCAAGAGCTGTGCTGGGGCACCCTCTGTACTCTCTTACAGACACCAGAATGAGAGCCACAGGAAGAGTTCACGTAGCAAAAGCACTAACTCTGGAGCTTAGGTTCTTCATGCAAGTAGATTATCACGTAGCATTACTGTCCTGTTCTAGGCCTTGAGGTGCTGTGGGACTTGTACATACAGGCTTGGGGTCCCAGCCAGACTCCACTAGCATTAATGGAACATGTAACTGATTTTCTGGTGAGGTAACAAAAGAGGCATCCTGCAACCTTGTGAATAGAGACGGGTCTATTCACTTAACAAGGCAAGATTCAGATGCAGAGTCCCAGGGCACCTCAGAATGATCAGTAACTTTCCCAAAGGCAGTTTACGCTATCATTCTGAGTGTTTACCTTCACAGTGCAAACAAAAAAAGAGGTGTACTTATTGATGGGGTAAACAGGTACACTTCTCCAAAGAAACCAGTTTGGTTAGTCAGCCTAGGTGTTGACAAGAGGTGGAAGGAAATAATTAAAAGAGACTGCATAGTAGGTATGATAATTAGCCATGTGGTTGGTACCAAACAATAGAGGCTTATGCAGAGCCTAGGGAATGTGGAGAGATAATTTTACCTTTCCCAAACAGGAGGGCATCAAGCTGTGCTTCCCTGCCTGGGAAGTAGGTCAAGAGGAAGTGCACTTTCAATTCATATTCATCTCATAATTATTTCACGTACTGAAGAACAGCATTTCTGTCAAGGGGGAGATGCCTCTGTGGCCAGTCTTATGGAAGAACAAAACTCCACTCAAAGCAACACCATGCATATTTGACGCTTTTAGACAGCAGCCCTGCCCTCCACATGAACTTTCATTGCACTTCTGTTAGTCCTGACCTTGCCAAGCTTCACAGTCACTCCAGACATCATCACAAGTGGATCCACACCGCTGGATTGTAGCACAAGAGTATGCTGCTGCACATTTGCCAATAGGACTCAGATCAAGATCTGATGTGCTGTTGCTCCTGGAACTATAGACAGTCGTCGTCTTTCACTGGTGCTATTGGAGAAGCAAGTGGTCCTGGCAGAAACTTTGTATTGGGGTATGTTAGGCAGGAGACCACTAAAAATATCTCTTTTGGTTTTGATTAATAAGAGGGGAAAAGAGAATACTTAACATGCATTTGCTTGTTTTCCTATGTATCAGAGAATAACTTAAGTTGGAAAGTACCTTTGGAGGTGTGCCCAACCCACTGCTCAAAGCTAGGCTGCTTTGTAAAGATACTTGAAGTTGTTCAGGGTCGTATCACCAAAGTGTTAAACAGATAGAGTGTCCAAAACCTCTCTGAGCAACCTCTTGCAATATTTGACCACCATCATAGATTTTCTTAGAGGTTTCAAATGTGTGCTTTAAAGATGAATATAAAGTTTCAGTAAGGATAAATCTATATTAGTCTGGGTAGAGAACAGGTGTTGTATAGTCATCTGTAGTACCTTGTCTTGGTATATATGAACTATGTTTCTGAAGGAGAAGAGAGACTTTCCCAGACAAAAAAAAACCAACAAAACAGAACCGAACAATCATTTATGGTCAATTTTCCCCATGATTCGAAAGAATATGTAAAGGAACAGTATAAAAAAAAAAAAAAAGTAAAAAAGCCAAGCAAGTGAATTAGAGAATGATGACAGCACGATGGCTCACATTTTGTGTTCAACTACAGAGAAATGTAAATACGAGACCAAATACAGCCACTCCAATTTGACAAATCTGTTGTATGTTAAGGAGACAATGTACGCAGGATGTCGAATACTACTCTTAAATAGCACATTGTTTTTAAGCTGCAGTGTACAATCTCCACATATGCCACTTAATGTTTCTTTAAAAAAAAAAAAAGACCTGATTTTAAAAAAAGAATTGCCAACAGCCCAGAAAACCAAATCTGCTGCACCAAATCATTCATGTTCCAGATCTTTTTCTGCAGTAAGTTACTCAGTAGCTATTTCTATTCCCTGCCCCAGTTAAACATTCTTTCTTAATAAATCGTTCTTGGTTTCACCATAACTGAGAAATAGCTGCAGTATTATTTCATCATCAGGTTTTCAAGATAACTGAATTGAGCTCCACTGGATATAGGACACCATAGGTTTTAATTTAGTCTGGAAAGTCGAGACTAATCCTTTATGTTAGTTTTTGCAGCTAAGGAAGCCAGTAAGGTCAGAAATATCTGAACCTTTACTCATCCAAGATTTCAAACTTAAAAATGAGTTAATAAGAGGAGGCTTTTTTGGTGGAAAAAATCTACTCCTTTAATTCCTGTACTGGAATTATTTCTGCTGTAAAACATAAAAGACAAAACTCAACCCTTGCATCAGTTATATTGCCTTAAGTAACAGCGTTACTGCAGACGTGCCTGGGATGAATAAGTCTTTTCTTGATGTTAACAATTGACATTTTCGTTCTAACAGACACCTGAATTTTGCATACCCAAACCTCTTGATTTCCCTCTGATATATTTTTAGTTCTTCCCTGCTACCAGACATTTTTACCTGTTTTCTATTTTCTTCACAAACAGCAGAACTGAATTTGAGTAGCAACAATGTTGTAGCAAAGTTTGTATTATATTTATTAAGAAAACTATTCATAGAATCATAGACTAGTTAGGGTTGGAAAGGACCTTAAGGTCATCTAGTTCCAGCTGCCCTGCTATGGGCAGGGACACCACACACTCAACCATATCCCAGATCTTTTTCTTTCCCTTCCCTCCACCACCTGCCACTGCTTCCCGGCTATTGTAGTAGGTATGATTTTTTTAAAAAGAAAAGGAAGAAAAAGCCAAAAGCCATTTAGGAGTTGTGTTTACACATGGTTAGGTGCTCCTCGCGTTGTGTGTTATCATACTCACCCTCAAACAACAAAGTCTACAGAGAATTAGCTTTGTGTTCATACCACGTCTTTGCTAAATAAGCTCTCAGTTGTAATCAAGAGTCTAATCTCATAAGCATTAGCCCTTTCGATTTGAATAAACTTCGAATTTTTATTTGTATGATCAGGAACACTTGCTCTTTGCTTCTCTAAAATTCTCAGACAGCAGCACTTAACAGGAAGAAAAAGCATCAACTAGGCAATTTCATTCATCTGTTCTTAGTTTTTTTGGTACATTACACACTTTGCATCCTTCACCAAGCTAGTCCAAAAAATACTGCAAGCTAATGCTATGCATTAATGTTTTCCTCCAGGACTCCCCAGTCCAACACAGCTTATTAACAGCACATTTAATCAATACTGTTAATACAGCACAAGCATCTTAAAGGTTTAATAGGGGTAAGTATGCAGTATTTTAGCGCTGCTTTGAACTTCCAGTCTTTTTAATCTCATTTTCCCAGTACCCTCTTATTTCTTTGGTAATAGCACTTATAGCAGATTTCCAATAATTTTCAACCTGAGTAGAGCTGGTTAATTCCTAGAATAGAGAGTGTCAGGGCAAGCCTAGTAACTCCTGCTAATGACTAAGTAATTAGAATAAATTAGAAGAGGAACTGAACCTTTATCCAACGTATTCTGAAATGACATTGTAAATAATCTCAGTTTTTCTTGTTAGGATGTTAACCCAGGAACTTTCCATCCTGGTTCTGACTGGCCCAAGCAAAGACACAAGATTTACTTTCTGTTCTGTTTACTGTGTTTATGTCTAGTCATGTATTTGGGTGCTCTCAAATAGTTTATTTTGCAAAGACACCGTTAAAATTATGAATTAAAGTGGTTGGGAAGATAAACTTGGACATAAGTAGATTCAGAGAGGAAAATGTGAGTTAAAACTGCAAATTATTCTGGGAAAGTTTACAAGATTACTAAACCCTGCATTTTCGTAACTGTGAATAAGGATACCTTCAGTTAGCTGCAGCTCTTTATTAAGTGAGGAAGCAAATGTAGCCATTAAACAATATAACAAAGAAATGGGGAAGAGGTGAAGAAAAACGCAAGAGGTAGCAGTTATGTAAATTAGGAACTGGAAATACAAAGAAAGGAAACGGGAGGGAGCAAAGGAAACTTCTACCTTGCAGCCTAAGGCATTTTAAAGGATATCAGCAATAAAATAATTCCTAACAACAGTATAGCTTATTTGCTAGCAGAAGATAGTGAAAGCCTTGCTGATTCGGGAAAGGCAAAAATACTCCACAGTTCACTTTTGTTTAGAAAGAAGCAGTATGATGTAATCAGGCATCATGGGAATGCAGAAGTACCATCCAACCCTCCCAAGTAACTGAGGAAGATGATTAACAGCAACCATAAAGGATTCAAACACTCATACCCAGCATGCCTAACTAGCACCAGATAAGAAAGCTGTGTGAGATGCATAGCCGCCTCTTGCTAACTTGTAATAAGTATTTGAGCAATAAGGAAACTTTTGAGTCTAGGTTAGAACTAGCTCAAAGAAAGGCAAAGCAAGATGGCCTGGATAATCCTGGCACATCTTGCTTGATAGTAGAGGGCAAATACTGGGAAAGCTTGATACGGGATTCAACTAGCAGAGAAGGGAATATACCATATTGTTCCAGTATAAAGTGAGATTTGGATTTTTTGGCATTATTTTTTATTTCAGAAAATATTGCATGAAAATATTCGTTGTGTTATATGATACCCTGCTAAATTTATTGCCCTTTACAGCCATTTATCAGCCTCAGTGACATGCTCTAGTGGCCCACATTAGTTAGTGCTATAGCTGGATTTGACACAGATGTTGAGTGTTAGAGCTGGAACCATCCAAACTAGAATCAAGTTGTTGACTGCTACTCAGACAGTGCAGTATTTTTACCTGTGTCATTTCTTGAGCCCAAAGCTGGGTTAAAATAAGCGTTATAAAAGACCCTCGCAAGTCTGGAGAACAGAGTATGTGAGAGGTAGCCTGTGATGGAAGGCATTTGGGCCATGATGGTAGAAATACTGCTATGGGAGCATGCAAGACCTTTTTTAACAAATATATATTTGTGGAGATAGGGGAGGCAAAAGGAGATCATTAACTTTGTGTCTGAAAAAGTGAAACCAGCCTCACTTGAACCGATAAGGGTAACTTGATTCTAATCAACCTAGTTGTATGCCAGGTTGTTTTGTTAGGCCAGTTTGCATTGATTTGTCATGAAATAATAGGTAAAGATAACTGTAACCAGTTTCATATCTGGTCTTTTTATTAATTGCTAGGTGAAGTACAGTTTATGAGCATTAAGAACCCTACAACTGGAAAGCAGTGATTCAGAAATGGATTTCAGGATCCTAATGGAAATAGAGCTGAACATGAGCTTGCTGTGGGATATGGCAGTTCTACAGTGATGACAGGAGCAGGGTTGTGTTCGTAAGATTCATTAGTTTAATATAAGAATAACATGAGAAACTCTCTCACAGCTGAGAAACTCATAAAACCTGCAGTGTGCATAGGAAAAGAGCCATACAAATTAAGAAAATACTAGAAAAATAGCCTTTCAATGGGAAGCTGAAAGAGATCCAGCTGTCCTGTTTAAAAGAAGACTTGTTTCAGACTTAAGTCGCAGAGGGTCTAGCCGGTACTAAACCAACTATGCATTATTACTGGAGAAAGCATATTAAAACCCCTGTAACAGGAAGCTGAAATGAGGTAAATTTAAATTAGAAATAAGGACAGTGAGAAAACTTGCCAAGAAGATGTAAATTCTTCATCTCTTGAAACCTTCAAATCAAGATGTAACACCTTTGTATGCTCTAGTCAAATATTGATTATTGGATTCAGTACAGAAGCAGTAAAGTGATACAGTATCAGCCTTACAGAGAAGGTGACACTGAATAATTCAGGCATCCCCAAGGACCTATGAGTATCTGTTACTCTTCCTAAACTTCTGAAAGATACTGCTGTACACTGGTGAACTTGAGTCAGCTTTGGTGCTGATATAGCAGTTATTCTATCAATCTACTGCACTGGAGGTAAAGTTAGACTTAGTCAATTCTTAAGTTTAATTGAATAACCTGTGAGACGTCTTTGTTCAAACAGCTCTGGGGGACCAGAATATTGATGCCAGAAAGTGTAAGAGATTCCAAAACCAAGGGTGCTGGGTGCTCATAAGGACCTTGCCATGTGATGATGGCGAAGTATATTTCTCTTAGTACTGGATTTTATGTTTGTTTGGTTGGATTTCTTTAAGGAACTTGTATTTTCCCTGCAGTTATTTCTTTGCTTTTGTTTTGCTTTCTGCCAGAGAATAGCACACACTCTAAAATCTCTCCCATTTATCTGTATCTTCTATCATTTTCCTCTCTATAAATTATCTAGTGTGACTTGCAAAACCAACAATAAATTGCAGAGTTAAATAGACAGTGAAGGCAGTGTATAGTTTGGATTTGATTATGTCCTGACATCAAAAATTCCTTTTATTAAATAGATTCACCTGACTTTAATAAAATCCCAAAGTAGTAAATGGTTGGTCAGTAGGATTATGCAAGGCTTAATTAGATTTATGTCCCTAGAAAAAGCTGTGGAACTGTACTAATACTACTGCAGTTGCATGGCAAGCTGGACAGGTATTGAATGACCTGAAGGGTCTTCCTGCTTTATCTTTCCCATAACAGTCACTTTGACAGAACACTATGGGATGGCAGCTGAAGGTGTTGTTACACCTAGCCCTTAGCCTCAGCATTGCATGACCTTTTGCAGGATCTTTCAAGTATGTGAATAACCAAGGGCACCAGAGGGATGTTTTATGTGTGACTCCATGAGCATAATAATTTCTTCAGAAATTGAAATCAGTAATGAAATATGAAGATTGAATAACTACTTAAGAGCCCACGGCATACTGGTACATGTGATATCTTCCTTTGAAGGGCAGACTTGAGCAAACGGAATCCATGTGGCTCCTATGCTGAAGCTAAGCCTGCCCTGCCAAACTGTAGTTTATGAACACCAACAGAGAGATCTGCGTATCTGGAAACAACACAAAAACACAGCTGCCAGTGACATTGCCACTGTCTGAGCTAAATCCTGAACCAGAACAATCATCTGCTTCACTCTCCTACACCAAAGCCATCTGAAGCAGTGCATGAATGGGTTAACCTTTTGAGAACATATTAGAAAAGGATTGATTCTTGGTATATGCTGGATGAGTGTGAGCAGTAGCTGGTTTTGGCTGGTGTATGTCCAACTCTTTCCAGGGTTTACCTGTAAGAACCTTAATTACATGCTGTAGCAACCATCATTGGATTTCTTGTAGCATAGTTAAGATTGTTGTATTCAGCTGGAGAAAACTTGTACCTCAACCAACAGCTATATGTAATCAATAATTACATAGTAGATAGCTGACTGCTTTCAGCTCTTTCTCTATTTTCCAAGATCAAGAGAGGGAAACATTTTATGCAGAAAATCTCAGTTCTCCTGCAACAGCCTCATAAAAGATGATCTCTCCTATTTTATTAATTGGTGTGTAGTAAGTGCAAAGTGTTTGCTCGAGGTATCTTGCTACAGAGTTTGGAATTTGCACTGTGTTTACCAAGACCACACACTCGGTGGCTTTTACAGCACTAGGATTAGAAAATCCAGTGAGTATAGATGCTGTTGTGGTAGCCAACGCTTTGACAATGAAGTGTTAACTAGAGAACGTCCAAAGATGAGTGAGTCCCTGCAGCCTGAGGTGAAGAGCCAAGCTTTTCAGCAGAAAGCTGCAACTGATCCAGATCTTATGTGGCTTAGATCCAGGGGAGAGTGCGTAATATGCACTGATTACTTGGTTACATTCAGTTTATTTTGTTCTGATCTGGAAGGATGGTGTTAAGTGTTTCAAAATCATCTGGGAAAGAAAAGTCAAAGGAAAAAAAGAAAATCCGTATTATGTTGCGAGAAAAAGTTTTAACTAATTAAAAAATATTTTAAATGGTGTGAAATAGAAACTGCAGTGCAATCAAATCCAAAATAGATATTTCAAAGTGAAAAGATGAAATGTTCCATTCTGAAACAACACAGTTTTGAAAATATCTATTACAACTGTCTTTTTTTTTCTTTTCCGATGGAAAATTAGTCCATAACAAGGTTTTCTTCTAAAACTTATAGCTAAGCTGTTACATTGCTCCAAGTAAATGTTAACAGTGCTTGTTCAGTATTTCATTATCAGCTCTTTAGGAACACTGAGCTGTCTGGGAATAAAAAAGCCCCCCAACAAACTCAAAACTTTCTGATGAAGTATGCATATGTCGCAGTCATCAAGCTAGCAATAGTAACACCAGCATATATCTGGAAAGACGGACGTTTTTTGTTTCGAAAGTATTCTTCATAACCAAGATGATTAAAAAATAATTCCAGGCTAGAGTTTTAAACCTGGAGAGAGGTTTAATGCTTGCTTTGTAATAAACCCAGACCGTGAATATGTGTAGCCCCACTTGATAATGTTAATGCTCAGTGAGTTACAGACCATAATAAAAAAAGAAAATGGAGAATCATTGTTTGACTAGCAGTTGCTCAGGAGAATATTCATTTATTTAGATCATGACTCAACAATGTGGTTCAGAAAACATAGTTCAGCAGTTAGAAACGCATTGGAAATGGTTTAACTTTTTTCTAGGGTTTTTTTTTTCATCTTGGCAAATATATCCATAAAAAAAAAAAATACTGGGCAATTGCATAAAGACATTGAATGTGTGTCACTGGTGAGTAATGGCATATATAGTGGACACTGATTGCAAAAGAAATTTTAATCGGTGCTCAGCTATCAAATTATACTCTGGCATAAGCTCAAGTGGTTAGTATCTTATATTTTGTGGTCAAATGATGTCAGTCTCTGAGGACCATCTGGGTCTACAGGATGGAGAATTAAGGACTTGCTATCAAAAATACCCGGTCCTTGTAAATAGTCAGGTCACTGGAATGTTAGCAAAATCACTGCAGTGGGTCTGAGCTTTTCCAGCTACAGCTAGGGTAAGAGGTGGCTACTATTGCAAACAGATCGTAAGTGCTTTTAAAACTGCATTTAATCCCTTGGAGTACATCTAGAAATGGAGAGAAAAACAGAGAAAGCACTTCTTACATCAGCTATATATTTGACAGCTAAATGAACAAGCAGACCCATTTGGACTGCCTAGTGTTTCTGGACAGCTTGCAAGTCTGTACTCTCTGGAATACATTCTTGAGCTGACTAAGAAATCACCGCATTCTGGAAATGACATCTCCATATGAAAGAAATTATTGTAGCTACCTGGAAAATGCACAGAAAGGACCTTCCTGGCAGTTGCTTTCCTTTGTGAATCCAAGATCCCATAGAAAGAAAAACCATAATGAAACCTAATAGTGGAGTCCAGTACAAATGGTTTTCATTCTATTCACTTCTTTCCATTCCAAAGGCACTTCCCCCAAAACGATTTCTGCTACCATGGCATGGGGCTGTACAATGTGCATGCCTTGCAGATGTGCTTGAAATTCCCTGAGTAATAATATAGATGCTACCCCACCGCCATTTTTTCCCCATCATACTTACATACCACAATCATCTTTAGAATGAGCTTTCAGTCAATGTGCTATTGCATCTTGACACTGATGAAACAGGAAGAGTAGACCATTCCAGTGTGAAGGTTTACTGTGTATTGAAGATGCCCCAGCTGAAATGATTTAACTATCTACCTTCAGAATCCCTTCATCTAAGTCAATAGGTAAAGGGTGACCTGGTTCCCTGTGGAACCCCTCATGGGATGGGGACATGGGCACATGCCTAACTTGCTTAATGTCTTCCTCCAGGCCTGCCCCTGCTGTTGTTGTGCTCCTGTGCACAGGATACATTCTGTCACTGCCTCCAGGGTTATTGTCCATCCCCTCTTACTCACATCTCCGCACATTTTACGTACTACCATGTATTCTTGACGGCTTTGTTTTGGTACAGCAAGTGGTCTTGTGTGCTTTCAGTTCTTTTTATTTATTTATTTATAGACAATAACTCTGCATCTGCAAAGGGATTACCAAGTCTTGGTAGCATTGAAAATGAAAATAGCAAGTGAAAATTTGGGGAAAAAATATGTCCACAATGCGATGCAACTGAAGCAATATTAGCATCAAATTTGATAACTGTTATCAATTCATAACTGTTATTTTATAACTGCTATCAAATCCAGTGCAGGCTCAAAGGAATCACAAAAATAAAATTTTTTACAAAGTCAGTTAACCGTGGTTTTCTTTATAAGAAAAGAAATGTTGCATTATTCAAGCTAAACTATGCTATCATCCCATGACCCCAGCCATTCAGAAGCATTATTGAACTTCACCCAGCTCCACTTGTTAGGGACCAGGCTAACATCCAGCAGATGCTAGTCTGCTAACATCTTCAGTGGTGGACTGAACCTTGTAAATGATCTTCTTTCTACCATAAGAGTCGCTTTATTGGGACTGATAAAAAAGCAGGACCCACCGAAATCAACTTTGGAATTCAAAAGCGAAGTTACTTTTTCCTTTCTTCAGTAACGTGGAGAAACCACTTTCTTTTCCATCTCAGTTTGGAATAAATAGAGGGTGTCTCAGGATCTATGGGAAAACCTGCATGGGCTGAAAAGCAGGGTACCTGTTAGGTACCCCAGTGAAAGATCAAGGCAAATTTCAACTGAGTTCAAAAACGCTTTGCAAGTGCCAACTTCACATGTCTCCAGAGTATTTCTTGCTTTGTCTCATATAAAGCCATAAGAGGGAACAGATAATTTCAAGCTAACGCCCCCTCAGTGACAACAAATATAGTCAAAAGGAGAAGAGTCCCTCTTTCACAGAGTGGAGGTTGGTGTTGAAGAGTTCCAGATGTCCTCCAGGTTATAGGTTGAGGTACTGAATGTAAATCATGCCTTTCTTTCCCGTCTCTGTGGGTTTGGCTGGAGATGCAAATGTCCTTGCTATTTCACACTTCAGATTATTTAGCAGTGCTTCTCACACTGAGAGAAGTTTAAATCAGCAATTTAAGAACCTAAAAGAAGAAAGGCTAACAGCTATGTTGTCCTTAATTAGCAAGCCACAATTACTGTGTATAACTGAATCAGAGCCTGGAGTGTGAATTTTGCAGCAGTTATAGAGTGATGATTAATCCCTAAATGAAGATTCCTCCCCAGTTCTTTAAACTCCAGGATTGTTCCCCCTGTTAACAGAGGAAAGGAGTTAGCTAAATTATGTTTGATGAATCTTACTGGCAAATATGCTGGCTGGTAAAGACAAAAGCTGTTGTGTTATTAATGCATCAAAATTAATTATGCCAGTATAACTGGTTATCTTTGGCACAAGTATAGAGCTTGAGGGACCAGACATGGTGCTGCCCTATTTGTTACCATGGTAGACAATTATGAAAGAAGTACAGATCTGGACTTGCATAACTTGAAAGCAGTTCTGAGCAGATTGTGAATTTCCAGGTTAAGAGTGAAAGAAATATTCCTCCCTCAAAAGCTATCGTTTAGGACCCAGAAGGAATCTGACCCACTTACAGAGGGAAAAAAGTACAGTTTCAAGAGCTATGATCAATGTTGTACTGACTACTGCGTTGTCACAAACCACTCAGGATAATTCACTTGATGTGCACTTTATCTGGTACAAGGTAGTAAGAAAAATCTAGGTGTGGCACCAGTTTGATATTTTTAGCTTGAACTTCTCTGGCCATATCTTCCATAGCTGGGGCTACATATGCAAGCAAAATGGTGAGTGGCTTCTGTGAGACTGCAATAACCATTCAATCTGGGTAAGATGGTATATCTACTTGCTGCTTTAGATAGCTGCTTTACTTGAAATTGGAGCCTGGTCTAACTATAGAGTTAGCTTAGGAAATGTGATTGCTTGACTGCTTATAAGTACTGCTCCAAACTTCTGTAGGGTAAATGAATAACATCTGTGATATGGCGATAGATAGCTTTTTCTGCTTCCTGACAACGAAAAGCACCTATTTTGACAATCCTGCAGATGCAAGGCTGCAGAAGCTTCATCAGTAAAGGGCAGGCAACCGTGAGCATCTTTGATACATAAGAATATCAGGAAAATACGGAGTAAGGTTTTGTGTCTCCTGACTGCAAACAAAGTTCTTCAAAATTATCTGCAGACCTGAATGCAGTCCAGTAGTTGAAGCACATTTAAACAGTGTGCCAAGCAGTGTGCTCTTTGCATGTGCCAGACGTAAGCAATCTGTGATTTATGCATGCAAATGCCTCTGTGCATACGTGCATCTTAGCTCAGCTGGAATTTAACATGAGTGCTTTTGAAAACTTGAATTCTGGGTTGTGCTTCCTACATTGTTTGTTCTTTCATACGGAACAGGCCCTGCTTCTGAAAGATGCAGAGTGGAACTTTACAAGGAGCTGAGGGGATAAAAGTTTTCTCTTCATAACAAATGGAGGTGAGTTCCAGTGAGTCATCTGCTAAGTTTTGAGGGCAGATTACTGGATGAGAAATTCCAAACCATTCTTCTACCACCACAAAAATCTCTCTAATCTCTGTCCATAAGTATAGGGTTGTTCAAAACCAAAATCTGTAGAGATGAGAACGGTTCACTTTCTTAGAACTTAGCTTCCAAATACAGCTGCTAAGACCAATTTGCAAACTTCTAAGCTGTGTCCAATGATAGCAGTTACACACCTATCATCTCTGTGCAGAAACTGAGTGCTGAAAGGTACCAGCACACATACGTTTGTGTGGAGGTGAAAACTCTCTAGTGGGGTGGTGTTGAAGCTTCTTTAAGGATTCTGACAAGTTCCTCTCCAGGTCCAGGGCAAGCAAAACTGGGCAATAAAAAAGGACTTGAATTCTGCAGTGACTCATGGTGCTTGGTGCTCTTCTGTATGTTTGAGCCTAGTGATGGATGCTGTTTCAAGCCACAGGGAACATTTGTGGGCGCATCTGATAGAGAGTAAAGCATTACACAGCTCTTGGTGCCTGTGATGCCTTGCCATCACGGTATGTTCACCCCATAAATGCTATTCCAGTTGTGTGTCATCAGTTCTAACTGCCCCTCTTCATCTTCTTCTTTTGTGGTCTCACATGGTACAGCTCTAACAGAACAGAATTATTGTCATCTTTATATGTAGCTGAATGCAGCCTCTGAATTATATCAGTTATTCTGCTTATCCCTGTCCTGACTTGTCCACATTATCTCAGAAAGTAGTTATGGTCATCTAGAGCTTTAAAACTTGCTTATAGTTTCACATTAAAGCTATCAGCTATAGCTTCCTGATAGTTTCACATGAAAAAGTGAAACTGTCAGCAACAGCTCATTTTCTGCATAACTCTGAGGGTAACACCTTGAAGCTACGATGACCTATGAGTCCAGAGCAAAATGCTCCTGCTGTGAGTCTTGTGCTCTCTTGCACTCTTGCTGTTATAAGAGCCTGCTCTAAGCCAATTCGGCTCATTAAGTCAAGCCAAATTAGAAAAAAAAAAAGTCCATTTTCACCAGCTTTCATAAGCTGATTGTTTTGAGAAGGGTTTGGCAAAAGCCAAGACAAGGGCAAGGTGGGATGTGTCTCTGGGAGCAAGAGATAAGAAGGGAGCGATGGGTCATAGGCTGAAGAGGAGCAGAGCCTCCCTCTTTTAGGAGCAGCAGGCTATTAGATCATCCTGATATCTAATCTTTCTGGTTGTTACTCATTGCTTAGACTGGCGGTGTCATGACAAAATCTTCCCTGCTATTGTTGTTACCCTTATGACACAGAGGAAACACGACTTGTTTCACATAATTTCCTTCATGTAAACAGTGAGTAGGAATTTCTTATGTCTGTGTGTTCAGGCCACAGACAATGACTTCTCAATAGCTTTTGCTGCCTGATGAGAGTGCTGGGAAATAAGGGTGGTGATGACTCTGGAAATGGCTACAAACAGCAAGATATAACCCTCATGTGAACTATACACTGAAAGACCTGTAAGAAAGGCACCACTTATCTTAGTATATGTTGTCCTCCTAAGGCCACTTAGGTAAGGTCAGTACAGCAGCACTTGATGGTATACTTGTGCCAAAAAGTCATAAGCAATCCAATTAAGCCACATAAGCTGTTAAGGATGCAGTAGAAGCTGTATTTCCACTGAAAGTTTTGCCACTATAACACCAGCAACATCTTCGCTGTACAGTATACGAAATATAGGCTGAGATTGACATGTGGCCCAGAGTGAGGCAGCATCTTGGGGTTTGTGAAAGGGTGCCACACCGTGCAATGGTTTCCCAGAGAAACAGGCTAACAGCGCAAAGTGTGGGTCTGGATCCAAAAATTCTAGCAGTTCATAAGTGCCCTACACTGATCTCTTATTTCAAGTCCCTAACTTTTCATAGTCTTGTATATGGTTATACATATTTTTAAAGTCCTAAATTGGTCTCAGAAAACATACAAGAGCATGCCGAGCAGGAACTGCAAGCACAGTATATAGAATTTCACATTAGAGTAAAGTAGCTGTGCATGAACTCACCTAGCACTTTGTGCTTTTGCACAGTGTAATGTTTGGTTACCTGATTTGTGTACAGGTGCTCAAATTGTGTATGTGGAATGTCAGCAGTTGATTTACTGAGAACATTAAAAAGTAGGTTACTATGTCTCTGCAAGCTCACTACAAAGAATGCTCCCAAGCTCTTTTCTTTCTGCACCCTTTAACACTGTACACAATAGCCTCTCTTGTGAATCAGCAAATCAGTGGCAACATCTTTGGAGCATCAATTTCATTTACCTATTTTAAGGAGCTCATTCACCATTTGCAGGAGCCTTTTGTGACCCTTAGATGAAGGACACTTCATCTGTGTAAAATATTATTATTATTGTTTTTAGTCTAGTGTTTTCAGTGGGTTTTATTGGAACCCAATGTCCTGCCAAAAGTAACACCCTGAGAATCTTTCAACAACTGTTCCTGGGTGTTCTGTAGATTACTGCTGTTTTCTCGTACACTGTCCCTGGGAACTGCATTCTCAGATTAGAAAAAATGTCAGTTCTCTTCCCTCTGTGAAAAGAGCTGCTGTTCAGGCTCTATATTAAAAGATTAGGCTCATACTTTCTTCTTTTGGTGACTTATTATTCAGGATGTGTTTTGTTTTCTCATTCACCCCTTTGCAAAACAGGTTCAAAATGTTAAATAAGATTGATGTGAATGATCTTGTAGCATTATGCAAACACTTTGCATAGCTGAGAATGGCCAGTTAAGGGAAGACTAGTGGAAAATTGGACCCAGACATTCAGTCAGCAACTTTCCACCCTGCAGAGACAAAGAACCTTTAAGAAGCTAACTTTATAATGAGGAGCTATAGTACAGCATGGCAGAAATTAAAGGGAGGCCCAAATCCCCTTAGTGACAATTGTGTTTTTTCAGAGATCTCCTGAGTAGATGTTGCTTTGAGAGACCTCTGGGAAGGGCTGTAGCAAATGAGGCCTTCTTACGAGACTGTGTTGGAGAAGCAAATGCCCCTGGGCCAGAATAGGAATGGGAGGAGATGAAAGCAGAATAACCATTTCTCTGACAACTGAATGCCCAGATTCTGCAAATACAGTCTTCTTCTGAAACACATTCACATTCAACCACTGAACTTATAAGTTTCTGGGGTGGGAAACAAAATTTTGCAGGAACTGAAGTTTCTTCTGATTCCTTTGTCACTGTATCTGGTGTTTATCCTGTTTCTCATTTCAAAATGGCCTAGGGACAAAAGAAGTGGGGACCACTGATGCAGAACAAATGCCCTAGATTTCAAGTGGGGTTCACTCAGTATGTGTTTTGTATCAGAGCTGGATTCTTATAAGGGGGTAGCCAAAAAGCTGCATCCAAAGGAACTCCTAGATGTTTGAGGAGGGATAGGAGAGCTAAGGAGAAGGAGGAAAAAAAAGCCTGGACCATGAGGGGCAGACTAGGCACTGGATACCAGTGTTTGGAGTGTCAGGGTGGTTATAATGGTCATTAATTGGCCTGGGCTCAGGGAAATAGCTCATATTATCTTCACTGCACGGTTTCAGTTGTGCAGTGAAACGTTTACACATACCTAGCACAAGGTGATGGAGGAGTTTACCCCTACAGTCTATTCACATTTGATCACACTCTTTCTTTTCTGGTTTCTGCACCCCCAGCAGAGCTCACCGTAATTGGAGTGGCTCCTTTTTATCAATATGTTGTGCAGTGATTGAAAACTGTGAAAGGGTTTTGTAGTGCCTTTCTGTGCACTCTTTACAGTCTTTTTTTCTGGGAAAAACCCAAATGAAACCAGACAAAACCAAATGTCAGTCTGCCCCTTTTTTCTTATTCACAGTTTCTCATATCCTATTTGGACACCCTGATACTCTGCTTGATGACGTTGCTGACCTGACCAAGAAAGATGAGCAAAAGAAACTTGTTTCCACCTATTAGTATGATTTTCGTGACCAGTGATTCTAAATCTGTATTTATCCCTACCTAAGATAGATATTTGCCTAAGATAAATATTTAGTGATGTTGCTGCGATTGTTCTCCTCCGTTCTTGACCCTGGCACCAAATAGTCTTGTTTTTGTTGGGCCTTTTGAAGAGGTTTTACCTTGTAACTTCACTTGTGAAGAAACAGTGCCTCAAAGGATACCTCTTGCAATCTTCCATCTTGAAGGCCTTCACTCAGCTACAGCCTATTACATTTGAATGTAGCTGCGAAGTCTTTCCTTCCCTGCCCTCCCTCCCTTGATTTCATACATCCTCCTAACATCTCAGCTCCTGCAGCATTTGAGTACAGAATGTGAATTTCCCTCTGCTCACAGGTATCAACATGTTAGTGTTGATTGTGTACGTAATACAGGTGCCTTGGGCAAAAGGGAGACTGAATGCTGCTTGGTAACAGATACAGCATTCCCACAGTTTTGTAGAATCTTATCTATAGCAAAACCAAGAGGAGTCACAAAGTCCTACAATGCACCAGGAGGAGACGAGAGCCTTCAAAGGTCTGTACAGATCTTTTCATACAAAGATTGTGATCAGTAAATCACAGCCTTCTCTCAGTCTGTGCATTTTGCTGGTTCTAAGACAAACTTCCCACAAGTGTTGCTCTCCTTTCTGCTGAATCAGCCTTACAGTTACGCCCACTCAGAAGATGATAGCAAACAAGTACTTTGTCATGAGCAGGGTACAACTGTATCCATGTACGGAAATGGCCTATAGAGCCAGAGGAGTTACTCTGCTAGATTCCTTGTGGTCCCTTATTTCTCCAAGGGGTCAAGAATGGCGACAGCGTCTCTGACTGAAGGATAGCCACTGGGAACAGTATCCTTTCAGGACTGCTCCAAACAGATCTGCAACACTATGTACCCACAATGTACTTCACAAACAGATTTATCAAGTCCATGGACATATGTGGTTAATTGTACAGAGCTCATTGTAAAGCCCTATGCTACTTGCTCTTGTGTAACTCCTTTGAGGTTTATTTGGCTGAACTTTACTTTTCATAAGTCATTTGATAACATGTAAAACGAAAAAAAAAGGGAGGAATTTAAAAATTATGTTAGGCACACCAATAACAGACAGGCTGGGCTCCTAGCTGAGCAACAGCTCATCAGAGAGGAAAAAACAGGGAGGGGAACAAAGGAAGAAAAAAATGGCTTTTGGATCAGAATGAAGAGGATTGTGTTGTTATCATTTGCAGCCGCAGAGCGATGCATCTTTTACTTTTTCAGCTGTTCTTTGCTGTTGGCAGCTATGGGGACACCTTTCCCTGCAGCTGGCCAAGCATCTTAGTCACTTGCTCCCACAGGAGAGATAATGTCCCTGTTTGTACATTGTGTGAGTGAGGCAAGAGGAAGCGCTCTAAAACGACCCTGTCCCACCCTGGCTGTAAACACCTGAGTTCACCACCACTCTGGCCATCATCCAAGCCCTGATCCCATGCTCCCTCCTTGGGGATCCACAAGAGAACTATTTTGCCATGGCCCAGAGGGGTGAACCCTGTAAGACTGACCCAGTTCAGTAATTCAGGGTGATGCTTGGAGGCTTGTGGCTAAAGGTAGCTCAGAGGGGGTTGGAAATGAATCAGAGGGTTATTCAGCTCAACCTCAGTGTTGCTAGCCAAAAGTTAATCTAATTACTAGCCACCAAGACCTGCTGCCATCTGCTTTTGAGTTGCCTGTCTGAGCCTGGTCTAGAGTTCAAACCTCTGCTTAAAGATACAGATCTACACTGTGCCTGCAATGCTGTCCACATCAGAGATGGCTTTACTTATCTCTTTTTTTTTCATGGTCTCAGCAGAATAATTGAGCATTAGATCAGCTCAGAGATGAAACACACCTCTTGCTATACTTAGTAGCTCAGGCTAGGATGAAGAGGGGAGCTCCATCTCTGATTTCTGGTGGCAGAGACCTCCAGGACTCAGTTCTCTTTCTCTGTTCCCCTCATTTGCTTACTAGTATTCGTAATGTGTCATTTTGTGATCTCAGTGGAGCTCTATTCTGGGGCTGCATTCTATTACTTTCCTCTCCTTCATGATTCGCTTCTCATTCTTAAGTAGTCGTGTTTTGGGGTACTTGTTTCGTGTTTTTTTCTTTTTATATTTTTTTTCCTCACTTTCGCTTTGATGCTGAAGATATTGCCTTATCTGAGCATGTGTTAGCTTTTCTATTTTGGTAAGCCCATATTTCTTTCCCCCAAGTTCTGTGTAGCTATACTGGGATACATGTAGTTTTCTCCCCCAAAACCCATTGCACCCTGGCTCCTCATCTGAGAAGGAGGGAAGAGGGGCTTTTATCGTGCGGGTTGACTTTGTCCATCCCTCTCTGGGTTTGAATAGGCCAGCATTATTTCACAAGTGCTAAATCCACTCACAATGGTATTAAATGGTTGAGCTGCTGAGCCAGCTGAACAGCAAACACCAGAGGGGAAACCACATTTCGTGAGAGCTTCAGATTCCTTCAGACTGTACATGTAGCCATTAAGAGCAAAGTAAAAACCCTTTGACACAACTCCCTTTGGCAACTTTTTTACAGCCCCATGCCAGAAATGGGGACTGGTTAAGGAATTGGTCTAGAATCAGCTCCCTGGAATCTAGCACATGAAGATAAAGATGGAGTTCAAATCTGTTTCTGCTAAAAGAAAACAGCAGCGTATTATATCTTCTTGTAGCGTATTAATCCTTTGCTAAATGTCTCTTTCAGTATTGCAAGTCAAGGTATCACATGGGCAAAAGATGGCAAAAAAACAAGAGATGCATATGTTATGCAGGAATATTTTCTATTGCATCTGTGTTTGTGTCTGTTACTCTTTTCATCTAAGTTGTGAAGAACCCAGATTGTACATCTCATGGTCTTCTGATCCTCCCAGAAGAACTAGATTTCCAGCTAACATTACCAGCCAAGAAAGATCTAAGAATGAAAATGATTATCCCATTGCTATAAGATGGATGAATGCCTATCTAAAGGAGCTGCTACTTCTGTCTCTGTCTGGACGTCTGAAGACAGGGGACTTCTTTTTTCCTTAGATGACATAATTGCACAGTGCTTAAGCAAGTTCTTTCATAATGATCTGGGTTAGCTTAGACACTCAGTAATGGAGGTTTCCTAGCCCAGACAGTCTTGATGGAGTGATTACTTTGAGCAATTGCATTCGGGCCGCAATAATAATTGATGGTGGTAACAAGGATGACCCTCCCTCCTCCTTCAGTAATTCAGCGCCAGTCAGCAAAAACTGTGTGGCCACAGCCTGAAATCATACAGGGGCATGCAGGAACATTTCCTCCTGAATCAGCTAAAAAAAAAAGGTGCAATCTTGAAGTAGAATGGTTGCATCAAGGACCTGTGTGGTCATCCTGAGTCAGAAATTATGTTTAATGTAATTTAGTTTGTTTCACTTTGGCTTTGGGGTTTACTTCCTACACCAACATGGTTGAACATGACTCTAGCTCTGACCAAGAAAGAGGTACAAACACAGCTGTGTGCCTGAACTTTTGAAAGTGTGTCAAAATTTGTTTCCAACTGCTGCTGAAGTTACATTCAGCCGGGAAAGAATTGTGTTTGGTCTCTTACTATAAGTCAGCTTCAGTTAATGTTCTTCTTTATGTCATGTGAAGAAACAGTGGTCTCTGATGGCTAAATAAAACAATCTTTAACAATTTCTTCGAAAAAAAGGAGATTAAGAATTTAGCCAGTGAGATGTAGAAATGAAACCCCAGAACACGTTGCTGCTCCATGCCAATCTACCCATCCCAACAGAGATGCTCAGTCTTCCTGCTCCTGTCACTTTCTACTTGTGAGTCCTTGGGTACATTAGTGTCCATTTAACTGTCTTTGTCATGACTTAATATCTGTAAAATAAGCAGGAAAACACCTCTTGCTCATTGTGGGTATTGTGAAACCAAATTTACTGATATTTATAAAATGCTTGGGGAACCAGGTACAGTAGAACTTCCTTCTCACTCAAGTCCTGTGAGAGTACAGAGTATCACTTTGTTGTTATTTTCTGCAGAAACATTCCTTCATTAAAACCTAGGCTACAGAAAAACCGATGTTCTTGTTGAACCTAGGGTTGGTTGACCTTTGGCTCTTGTTAGATTGGTAGGCGTAGTTATTTTTCTCATATAACTAAGGTCTGCGGTGAATTTGGGATTAATCCTCAAAAATATTATTTAGAGCTGTGTGTGAGCAAAGAGAAAACTCCTGCAAATATGCATAAACATTTGCAAATATTAAAAACCTAAAGAAGAAAAAAAGAGAAGGCCTGAACAATCCAGAACCCGGTAAGTACATCACCTCAGTTTCTTGTTCTCGTTTCTCTAAACCTGCTAACAGGATTCCCCCAGAATTTCCAGCACTCACTGAACCTTGACCTAAGCAGCTTCATGAGAAATTTCTTCCCCAAGGGTTATTTTGGCTAGAAAGTTCTAAGATCCTGAGTATAATGGTTTTCACAGCTGTAATTATAGAGTCACACATCTGATTCATGTAATTTGACAAGGAATTATAACTTGCCCAGTTCAAAGGAGTGTGTCAAGGTAACTGGTGATGTGAATCTTGCAGCATCTGCACATGGGCTCTTCCACCATTCTGGGGTCCAATTCAGATGTTTCTGTTATGTGTTTACATACCTGAGGCAGTTTAGATTACAGCAGTGGAGCTCATTTCTTGTATTGCCTTTTCTCAGAGAGGATGTTATAAACATTTGACTCATAAGCCAGGGATGGGAAAACGACATTGAAAATGCCCATGCACCCTTTTGTACTTGGAGAAGCTCACACTTCTGTGTATGGTTAATGTATGCATGAAATATTGCCCATTTTTGGTTCTTAGAGGAGAATCATAACAAATGAATGCATATTTTTCGAGCAGGGCTAAGAAGTGGTGACTTGAGCTGAAGGCCTTAATTTTTAGTGGCTAAATGAGCAGAGGTGCTGTACCTGTTTTCAGCTATGGGTACCTGTTTTTCAGGTACGTGTTTTCAGCTCTCGGGCATGGGCTGGAATGAAGCTGAGGGAGGCAGCTTTTTGACAAAAGATGCAAAAATCCATTTAGATGTGGTTTAACAGGTACTTCATGGTCCAGAGGACTCTCACAAAGATGTTTCAGCGGGAGGTATTACTGCTGGCCAAGAACCACGTGCTGCCACCACCATAGCCAGATTTATGATTGCTCACTAAATAAAACTCACTCCTTATGCACTCAAATCTGCAAGGTGCAAGTGTGGGTAAGATGTATCAGTATCTCAGTGTGTGAAACAAGTCCATGGTGGTGCCCCCAAAGGTGAGGACGACATGGTGGAACTGGGGGAAAGGCATTCTACTGGTGGCCTCTGTCACACAGGGGGGTTGTCCTGGGATGGTTTGGTATGGCTGCTGACTAACCTTGTCCTCCAAACTGGGTGTAGCTGCACTGACTTCACTCTTGGTGGGGCACGGGGCCTCTACCACATAAAGACTTGAGCATCCCCATGGCCCCTAGTGCAGCACAGGCACCATCTTGTTACCCTAGGTCCTGCGTACTTCTCAGCCCTACAGGGCGACCCCATGCCTCCTGGGCCTGGGGTCAGTGTTCTCTGAAAACACAACCTCTTTTCTCTAATGTATAGCACTGAGAGGTAACTTTTTAGGTATATCAACAGAAATTACTGTTCTAAAGGCACATTATTGCCTTTTTTTTTTTTTTTTTGGAATCATAGAATCATATAATGGTTCTGGTTGGAAAGGACCTTAAGATCGTCTTGTTCCAAACTCCCTGCCATGGGCAGGGATACCTTCCCCTAGATCATGTCACCCAAGAATCCACCAACCTGGCCTTGAACACTGCCAGAAATGGAGTATTTTCTGCTGCAGGGTTATCTTAATCCTACCCTAATCTTAAACACAGTGGAAGAATCCTATTTAACAACAGTTCCTCAAACCTGGGGTCTAGTGCCTCAAGATGAAAAATACTATCCTGATGTTTGGGAAGGGACAGGTGAACATTCACTGTAAGTGGGAAGACTGACCATGTCTAGGTAGAGTGGGCAGGAGGAATGTATAGGAGAGGGGAGAAATGCCACATCTGACTATACAACAAGGGACCAATTGTACTGGCTGTAAGAAAAAGTCTCCTCGGCATTTTGTGGTCACACTTATCTCTCTTCCAGTGTGAGTGTTAATGGTTTCTGGAATCACCATAGGTAATGCTACACAAACTTACATGCCCCTGCAGCCGGGGGAGAAGAACATAGGGTCATTCTTGCTCTGAAGTGTGATACCCTATTTTACACCCGTCTTTTGACAAACTAGGTCATGGTGAATCTCTGCCTAAACTCTAGCTAGCCCTGTAAATGTCTTCACTCTTAAGTAGCAGCCTGAAATCCTGCAGTCTGAGTGATGTCCGCCACTGAGAGCAATCATGTTAGGGCCTTCGCTGCTTCTCCCACTGGCTACACTCAGACTTCGACCTTTAGGTAACTGATCTGAAGTGAGAGCTAGTTGCCACTGAAAGGAGAGATCCTGCTGCCTCTCCATGCCCTCATGGCCACACAGTCCTAGCAATTGACAGTTGTCTGATCCTCCTGGGAAGCACTGCAGGACAGCAAACCAGAATGCTAACCCTGCCAAAAAGTGGTTAGTTTTCCCTGAGGTCAGCTCTACGAGCCAGCTTTACCAGCTATGAATAGTGCAGGTGGTGGAGAGCACCCTTGGGAGTTGGAAATGGAATTCTGTTTGAGGGGCTGTAAAAGTTGTGTTAGTTTAGTTAAAAACATGGTGAGAGAAGTTCCTCAGAATCCTGATGGTGGAGTTGCACACACCGTGTGGGGATGTCATAGGAATGGCTCTTTCTGAAGCACTGAGATTTTTTTCTGAAGTGCTCTTTCTCAGTGCAGACTCCCATTATGCAGACCCAAATTACAGAACCTAAATAATGCTACTGAAGCCCCCCGGGGGAGTGACATTGCTCAGTTGGTGATATTAAAATGCTACCATTCTAGGAAATCACAGAAGGAGAGTAAAGGTCCTAGAGAAGGAACTAGAAAGCACAAGGCGGCTGTTGCTGCAGAATCAGGCAAGTATGTGCCCAAGCCATGAACTTCTAAGTACATCACAGCCTCAAGGCACACATGAAAGCCACAAAACCCCCACAAAACTACAAGTCTAACCCGGTCATGAACACACTCCCTACATCCCCTCATCAGACCTAGACTGAAAGTGGGATGTGGGAGATGGGATTTACAGTGGTAAGTGGGACTTTCCATTTGTTTCATGGGCGTTTTGTAAAAGTCTACACCGTCATGGCTATAGCTAACTTGGTTTATCTGCTTGTCTAAAACCTTCCTGCTGTAGACGTTGTCAAAAACTGAGCACTGGAAGCAAACTATACAATTATTTAAAATAACTTTTCCTTGCAAGTTGCTTGTAAACCTGTCTTTAACTTCTGCAGAAGTATTTCGCATTCAAAGTATTCGCCAAACAGCTTCTGCCAACAAAGTATCAGCGTAGGGTCTGTTTTCCAGAATTATTATTTGATCTGTTTACTTTTTTTACTTCTGATGTATGCATGATTCCCTAAATGGTGAGGTATGATTTCTGCTTCTTGTCCCAGAGGATTGTGAAGTTTTTTATCCAAGGAGTAAGAAACTATAAAAAGAAAGACGCTACATACAATATATAGCCTCTCCTGCAACGTGAATATGGATGACATCTATCGGGGGCACATCGCTTAAACAGTCATTTATACAGAACATAACACTCATTCACGAACAAGAAAATGGAAGAATACAAACCTAATAAAACTCTGGAGCCATTAAGTATCAGCCCCGATCTTTGCTCCGTTCTACTATATTCATCTGGGCCTCTGACAGACTTAGCCATTAATGTGTGAGTGTTACTGATTTCAGCTGTCCACAGACTCTCTCCTGGTTGCTGCTGCTGTGGTGGGAGTGGTGGAATGGATGTTGTCTCAGTCACCCCTATTCAAAGCCTGGTACATTAGCTTAAATCACCAATGAAACAGGGTTGTGTTAAGATGCCAGATCATGAGCTGTAGCAGCTGAGATACACAGCAAAACTGATTTAATGGGTCTTTTGCTGCTGAAAAGAATGGTCTTGTATAGCTCCCTCCTCCTCTTTATGGAAGGATTGGAGGCGAGAGTCAGGGGGAGTAATAGCATAAAGAAGTGCAGATAAATCAGCCAGAGTGTGACTATGAAAGCCATATTTCTAATTTATGAACCTTTGTTTCCAACATAAAATAAATTAGTAATGGGATCTTGTTGGGTTCTTTTATTTGTGTCTATCTCGAATATGTTTTTCTGATCCCAGGTACACTGCCATACCTGATCAGGTTACTGATCTGCCTGCCTGGTTTCTCATCAATGCAGGTACTTCATAGGGGAAAGTGAAAATTTCACTTGGAAACCACAGATAGGGATGTCTGGGAATAAAAATGTATCATTCAAACTAATTCATGTTAAGTTTTTATCTTTTGATAGGTAAATCAATTTTTTTAATTAAAATATTTTAATTCAGGTTTTATTTTTTGTCTTGGCACTTTGCCGCTGGTACAAATCTGGTGGGGCTGCTCTACAGCCTTGTGGCTTTTTTTTTTCCCATTTCAGCACCATTTCCTTTTAGCATCTCTCTGCACAGTCTGAGGTTTTGTTGGTCTTCCTAGAAGTCAGAACTGGAAAACTGACTCCTTTGAAACACACAGAACAAGAGAACTTTTGTGAGGGAGAAAGTGGATTAATAGGAGATACTTCTTGCTGTCAAAAAGCAGTCCTAGGTCTCACTGATGGACAGTTGGTGTATGTTTTCTCCAATGCAAGATACCACTTGCAGTCTGGTCAGCAATCGTGCCATTGCCTGTAGGGAACTGAAAACCATATTTATTTTTATCCTGCTATTGGCTTATGGGCTCTGAAAGTACCTTTTTTAGCTTGCATAATGTAAATATTGTTACTGGGCCTCCCAATCTCTTCTCAATGCTTGCTCTAATATTTGACCTTCTAACCTGCTCCAGGAGATGGCAAATTCCACTAGCTGATGACAAGCTGGATGAGGGAGTGTCTCCTGTTATGGAGACTTTCAATTCTGCTGAGTGAGCCCCTGTTCTCCTGCTTTAGGATAGGCAAAAATGTTGGGGACTGATCAGTTCTCCTTAGAGCTTTCTTAAATCTTCATTGCCTCTTCCAGCTCCCACCTATGCTAGATTTTATTCTATCGTTACCTGTCTGACATGGCCATGTGAATGTTGTACAAGAAATATTGGCAGTCCTGTGCAGCTGCTTCAGGCGCAGGAATAAATAAATAAATAGGAATAAATAAAAATTCCTGTTTCTGTGTTGTATCATAGTTAACTTTCATGACTGTTCCTGCTGCTCCATCCAGGAGCTCCTTCAGGAGAAGTGAGCCATGCATTACCACCCCAGACATTCCCACAAGCTCTTCGTAAACCCACAGCTAGGTACTTCCAAGAAGACACCTGCTCTATGCTCAGTGCTCAGAGAAGGGACTTGAAAGAGGCTTTTAAAGGTACTTTCAACTGAAAGGCTTCTTTTTTTTTTCTCCATCACTGATCAATCCTCTCACCTCACTCTTGTCAAGTCACTTCATTGCTAGGGCCCTCTGCTTGTCTTAGCTATATGTTGTGAATCCAGATTTAGAATCTGACTATATCAATTTGTTGCAAATGGGTGATATAGTTCTCTTAAAGAATCCCCACCAAAGCAATCAACAAAAGTGGTTTTAATAAGATGTTAAAGTGTGACTTAACAAAGTTAGACTGCAAGGTTCGTTCTGTTACTGAATGGCATAATCATTTGAAGAATGATTCAAAACTATGAAGGGACAAATCAAAGTTACCAAGACAAAATCAAAGTTGCCAAGGCACAAATCAAAGTTACTATACTACAGGGTTATGCACTATACCAGTTGCTTACCAAAGGTCTGTTGCTGATAAAAGGTCTCTCTGCCTCAAGGAGCAACTTTGAGAGGCATCCCAGCTCAAGGGGAGATCACGGCCATGCAGCCATGCTGCTTAGCCAAGAGAGCTCAAAGAAGGCTTACTCAGGCTGTCATATTTATGGAATAAAGTGATTGGCTTGTAGTCAAATTACATGCGATGGGAAAGGTATGCATGAGATTCCTTCTATCCACAACTTTCTTTGTTCATTGATAAATGAGTCTTGGAAAAACCACCCGCTATTCATGTGTTAGGCACATGATCAGTGTTCCAAGCTCATATGCATCGATGCTCACTATGTCACTCTGCTCCTTTGTGGGTTTTCAGAAAAAAAAGATTGAATCTATAGGAATTCTTGTCCCATTTACAGCAGAAGCCTTTACCTCCTTGAGAGCCTGAACCAAACTATCACTAGTTTGGTTAAGGGCTTGAGTGCATCTGTCACGCTAAGTGGTCATATGTAATGCTCTTTCCCTCCCCTGACAGCACTGTAAATTTTTTGGTCATAAGCATGCAGGAATCTGTGTGCATTCACTTAGATTTTGTACTGCCTGGTGGCTTCATGAAATCCCTGCAAGGTGTCACAAAGAAAATCTCAGTAGCATTATTTTTCTTGTGGCAACCTGTGCAGAGGTGGATAGAAACACTCCACACCTTTCTCTTCTAGAAACAGACAGGTATGTTCGTTTCAAGTATGAAACTTAAAGAAACTTTGGCCTTCTGGGCTTATTTGTTTGAGTATTGTAAAGGCTCAAGATGAAGTGAAAGAAGAAAATCTAACCCCAAGATTTTTCAGAAGTTTATGAACATTTCAATTGGTGAAGTTGATTTTTTCATCTATAAAAATTGGGCTTCAAATCCATGATAGAACTGAAGCTTTCCATTGGATAGAATGACTTAATACAGAAGAAGTCATTTTGACTTCTTATTTAGCCTCATTTTCTTGTCCTCTTTGCCTTTTGCCCCCAGCTGCTGGCTCAATGATGTCTATATTTCCCCCCCCTTTCCTACCTAGTTCTAGGAAAGCCTAACCTTTCTTTTTCTCAGTCCTAAAAAGAGAACATTTTCACCAGCTCTCAGAGCTACCTGTGTAACTTCCTCCATTGTTATATCTCTTATCTGAGCATAACTATTCCCAGGTCTTCCAAAACTGCTCTGCATCTCAGTGGAGATACATTTGCAGGATCAGGGATTCTTGGTCTTTTTAATTAAGGATAATTGTCCTGATTATTTCCACAGGCACAGATCTTTCCATTTTATTTTCTTTGACATGGGCCAAAGAAATATTGTGACCCCAGACAGACTTCCCTGCTTTCAAGTTTAAGGACCATTACAGACACAAAAATCATCTGCAGAATTTGGACCCTGCTGCCAACCTACAGAGGAAGCTGTGCCCTGGGCGATGCTTCATAATCTTCCCTTCTCCAGAGTTGTCTGAAGTGCAGACCTGGACTTGAACTTCTGAAGTTTGACAGGTGTTTGCGATCTGGGCTTTTGATTCCATTTCATATCTAATAGTTTCTTTTTCCAAACGCTTGGGTAGTAGCCCTTTCCTAGAACACATGCTGAGCACAAGAAACACCCTTCTTAAAAAACACAAACATTCAAAAGAGGAACACAGAGAACTGAAAGAGCTTCACCAAGAAGTTTTGTTTCTCTACGAACCCTGCATAGGAAACCCTGACCCCTGCGCCCCCTTAGCGTTTGCTGTATTTGTTTCTTTTCCTCCTCTCCAGATTGGGAGTGCTTTCTGCCAAACAGAGGAAGGCTTTGTGAGATGAGGAACGGTTCAGATTTTTGCAGCTGGTAAAGTATGTGCTGCCTCCTTCTGAGAGCCGAAGGCTAACCTCTGTCCTGCTGCCCCTCCTTCCCCAAAAAGCAGTTCTTTTCAGGAATACCCCTCTTCTTACCCTCACTTTTCTGGAAAAAGGCTCATAACAGCTCCTGGCAGAACAGGGCAGAGATTCTGATGGGTTTTCTTCAGAGGAGAACAGAGGAAAAAAGCAGCACTGAGTTTTCAAGGGGAATTGTCTGCCAAAGCTAAGGAGAGAATTATAGGAGCGGTGGATATCTCCCCCAAGCCAGGGGATCTTCCCTCCCGCTTCTCCCTCCCATGGGTATTTCCCCAAGATGGACTCACTTGCAGATTGATGCTCTCCCCTTCCGAGGCCATCTTTTTGCCCTCAGTTCCCTTCCTCTGCAGCCAGCGCACGGAGCGGGACACTCTGCACTCCCGGAGACTCCTTTCGCTGGACCGAGACGTGCAGCTGCTGGAACAGACCTGCTATTCATGTGCCGGCGGCCGGCCGCCCGCCTTGGCATCAGCTGGGGGGGGATGAGAGAGGGGGTGGCACACCAATTCTTCATTGTCCAGGCAGTCCCTGGAACAAGTGTTCTTAGACTTTCCGTGACACTGGTGTTCATTACATGCCTGTGCTACCTCTCTGAGTCCAGCTGAGCCTCATGAGGTCACTTGGGCTGGGACGCGGTGATGCAGCCAGTGTACCAAGAGGTTCCTGGCATGGGCTGTACAGCCAGAGCAGTGATCTCTGTCTCTCCCCTCTGTCACCAATGCACAGCAGAGCATATGGATGAAAAACTAGCTGTTGAAGAGATTAGGTCCAGAAAGTTGTGCCTGCTAGTTGCTGCTGCAGAGATATTGTTACATCTCAGATAAAATTTGCACTTTAGCCTCTTTATAGTAGCTTCTCGTTTCCCTCCCCAGCCAAAATGCCTTTCCTTTTCCCTCCCCAACACTTTTTTTTTTTAGAGGCATTTGCAATGTCTGGTCTTAGCTGAAATGAAATCTTGCTTTTTGCCTAAGTTAAAAACAACTACAAATGACGCTAGAATGGAAATGTGTGCAGCCAGAACCAGGTCACACTGTAGAAAAATATGTTGTTGCTATTAGGTGGAATCCAAGGGCAGAAACATCAGCGTAATTCTCTAGATTTTAAAGAAACTCTGCTACTCTGTGCTACCTGCAGATCAGGTAGGAATGTTCAGTTTTTGAAGGACTATTTCCGTAGTTACAGTGGCACAGAAAACTGATGCTCAGTAATATATTCTGTTTAAACAGTTTAGCCAAATGCATGTTCTAATACTCCAGCCTGGCTGAAAGTGCTGA
Source organism: Myiopsitta monachus (assembly GCA_017639245.1). Classification (NCBI taxonomy): domain Eukaryota; kingdom Metazoa; phylum Chordata; class Aves; order Psittaciformes; family Psittacidae; genus Myiopsitta; species Myiopsitta monachus. The sequence continues at coordinate 77,049,153 of CM029920.1, forward strand.
CAAGTCTGTCAGTAGACGATCCTGTTGCATTGATGCTTCCCAGCAAAAGGCCTCAGTTTGCAATGAAAATACCAGTGCTTAGTACTGCAAGTTCATTTCAAAGTGCTGATGAATTTAACCTCTCTGAATTCCTCTCAAACAGCTTTACCCTCCCCCCCCCCCCTTTTTTTAAGCAATGAGGTGCGGTTAGGGACCACGCTGGTGTCACACAGGAAAGCAGGGCTGGGATACAGCTTGAATCGTCCTTAGGGCTTGGCCTAAGGCTGAAAGCCCATCAAGTACCATGAGGCCAATTCTAAAAAGGCAGTCCTCATAGCTCCTACTTTTGAATGAAAATTGAGATCCCTGTGTCTTGTTATCACTGAAGTGATTGTTTGAATCCTACAGAGAAATGGGGGTGAGGGGAAAGAGGCTACTTATTGCTACTCTTCGCCACCTGTTGGCTTTTGATTTTTAGTGGGTTTTTAATGTAAGAAGCATTCAACCCAAAATGCAACAATCTATTGCTGTTGTTGACTTGCTTTCCTGGTGGGAATCTGTATGTCAACTAAAAACTCCACGTAGGTAGACTATTGCACAGACATTAACACAGATAATTACCTGTTTAAATTTACTCTTCTTAGTGAGTCTATAAAAAGATGCTACAGCTGATCGGTGTATAAATAAATATTGTTTTTTAATAGGTAATTTACATCAGGTGGATGTCCGCTGTGTTTGCTGAGGCACTCTTGGGAGTTAAAAGGGCGTCATGTTCTGCAGGTGCTTTGTGAACAGGCTTCCAGCAAACAACCCATGAAGTCTGGCCAAAGTTTTCTGAGTTCTTGTATGTGCCATAAGCATAAAAATAAGTACAAAATATTTCCTACTGGTTGGCAGGAATGAAGTATCTATCATTTTATTCAGTAGATAAATATCACCAGTGTACAAATTTCAGACACGACATCGTGGTATATAACAACGTGCCTTTTTTAAAACTATTTTTAATTAGTTATCTAAATGTTAGTCTAGGGGCCTTTTTTTTTTTTTTTTCCAGACACAGAGAGCTATTGCAAAGAGTAATAATCTTGCACTATGCCCTCAGAATACCTACAGAAATCAGGCAAAACTTACGGTAACCCTTGTGTCCTTGTAGGCACTCCAGTCAAGCCAGGTTCACAATGCCCTCTCCCAGGATAACATAAAAAAGCCTTTCTGCAAAGCATACTGATCGTAATGGCTGCATCAGTGTGGTGGTATATTTCCTGCTCCCCACTCATCTGGGCCACTCTACTACCTCAGGAATTCCCATCAGGCCTTGGCATTTCTGTAATGAGTTGGGCAGTGAAGTGTCCCTTGACCATACCAGGAACTCCTTCATGGCAAAGGTGGGAGGCAGCACTGAACATACCAGGGATCCTGTTGCCTGGCCAAGGTGGGAAGCAAAAGTGGGAATAATCAATCACCCCAACAGCCTCGGAACATTCTTTCCCTTGATCGTAGCCAAAGTGGAATGGCACCACTGTTATTGGAGTTTTAGATAGTTTCTACTGTCTTGGGTTGTGGCCAGGATGGAAACTTACTGATGACTAAAGCCAGTCATCTTGCGACCCTGTACACAGTGGTCCTAAGTGAGGCCCTTTGTGCTCTCCTGGACCACATTAGGCTGCGACCAGCATCTCCCTCCATGTGGGAGGCCTCTCAGAGGTCATAAACTCTCAAGTTTGAGATAATCAGAGGACTGCTGCCAAAAGCTGATGACGAGTCTTGGCCAAAGACTCCCCACTTCTCAAGGTTCAACCGTCACCCACTGAAAAGTGCTGAGACATTTGATGTGAATATTTCACTGAACTCAAGGGGAATTTTTAACAGGTGTGCCTTTATACTATATACATATATATATATATTTGTGTCTCTGTGTGTGTGTAAATTGATTTAGATACCATATAGCAAGTTAGTAAATCCTATTGACTCTGTAAATATTAAAATCCATCTTAGAGCTGCAGACTGTTGCTAGGTAAAAGCCATGTAAAAATCCCATCTGTGGTGAATTGGTACACTGATCCTTCTGGTGATCCTAATGGATTACACATGCAACCCTTTAGATGTAAACCGTTATCCAAGTCTGAGACTAAGATTGGGCCTAGCTGCACCTAAAGCTTCACTAAGAGCTTAGAAAGCAAGGAGGTCTACTCTGAACCTTGTGACTTCATGGGAGAGTCTGCCTTACTCTTTTGTACCTCTGGTCTCTGTATTAATAATTTCAGCTCAATTTTACCTTTATATTCCTTTGTATGCATCATCCATGCAGTAAGTAATAGACTGAACCTTGCCATTGACCTTTTTTAAGACACACTTTCATAAATTCATATTAAAACCATTATTCCTACTACTTTGAGGGTGATACTTGGAGTGACCCTAAACCACTTATTTCGCAACAATCAGGCTGTCTTGATGTGTCTGAACCCAAACAAATTATACTGAGAAAGCTTCAAATAATAAAATTTCTCTTGGAAATTATTTGTCCAGGTCATTAATAGCAAGGTTCAGAGCCAAAAACCATGAGAAAATAGAGGAGTGGGTTTATTTTAACTTGAATTTTAATTGCTGCCCAAGAAAGGAGTGCCTCAATGAATACAGTTATAAATAAAATTTACTTGCTACTAAAAGTGATTACAAAGAACTACATTATTTAAAACTATCTTTCTAGTAAATGTTAATTATGATGCAAGAATGCACCACTGTAATGGTAGAAAGATTAAAGCGTAGAAGATTCAGCCCAGCTTCTAGAAAGGATTGTGTGACATGAGTGTCAACACTCACCAGTGTTAAGACTCAACAGCCCCCAAACTCTCTTCCAGTCTGCTTTTTATAACACAAGATAATTGGGACACTTCCAAAACCTGGCTGTTCTAATGGAGGTTGATTGATCAGAATCTTTCTGGTAATGCGCACCAGAGAAGGATGGGGAACGAGCAGTGCTCCTTGGAAGGAGGGTGGGGAGCATCTGGGGCATGACGAAGGACAAGTATGTGATTCTCCTTGCAAAATCAGCCCACGCTAGCTGAGAGTGGAGGGGAGGCTCTGCGGATCAGCCACATTCACCTGGGAGGAGCACGCAGGGCAAAGTCGTTTAATTACACCCCCATCCTCTTCCCTCCCTTATGCCAGCCAAAGTGTTTGTGCAGCCACTGAAGAAACCAGACACAAGAACTTCCAGCTGGGGAAAAAAAAAAAAAGAGGAGTAAGTTGCAGGCTACATTTTTGGCTCGGATCACATCCCTGACCTGGTTCTGCACATAACTGCACAAACACTTAATGCTGGCAGTAGGGAGGGCACCCGGCAGGAAATAGAAAAAGCAGCTGGGAGTGGAGAAGGGTGGGGACAAGCCTGTTCAAGCAGCATTGCTGCAGAATGTGTAACCACAGTGTTGCAGTGCTGGTGCTACCAATGGGGCTGGCCTCCGCAAAGGGGACATGGGAAGAACTCCAGTTCTTGGGCTTCAGCGCTTGCCAGTAGAGAGTGCTGGCAGCAGAAAGTAGGCCATGCTGTGTGAAGATTCTTCAAGACAAGAATTGCTCTTCTCCACCGTTCTCAGATTTGTGGTGGTAATTGAGAGAGAACGTAAACAAGACTGCAAGAGTTTCTGTAGGACAGCTACACTTCTAACAGAGCAGATAATAGGGCACCTTCACTTCATAACTCTCCTCAGACCTTGATTTTGTGTTACAAAAGTAGTTTGGTTTTGGTTTGGAGACATTCTTTCTTCACCCAGTAACTTTGGGCCACCTCTTCGTTATGTCAGGAAAGAAGTATGCTACTGATCCATTATGAGCTCATTCACCTGATTCTCTGAGAGGGTATCAATAGAACTTGACCTGTTTAGCCTTACAGAATGAAAAGCAAGAAGGATGCTGATGCCAACTACAAATCCACTAAACTGGAAAACTCCAGAGAGATGGAAACACAGCATTAGCAGAGAAATTAATTAATAAACTGGCCAAGAAAGAATGCTAGGTTAGAAATTAGGGAAAGGTTCTTGGCTGCCTAAGTGCTGATATTCTGGGGAAGCCAGCCAGTGAGAGTAGCCAGGACAAGCAACTGAACTGGACTGGAGAATGAGTTTGCTGAGTTTACTAAAAGGATTACCTGGTAGGGCTGCCTGTGACAGCCAGGGACTGACCCTGCTAGCCATTCTTGTCCCAGGTCATATTTTCTGTGTTTTACTGGTGGTTATCTATGAAGAGAAGAAATCGGCAATGCTGTAGTGCATGCTGCTGCAAAAGTGAAGGCAAGGGACAAGGTAGCCAAGGGCCCCTTTTTTGCAATTTCTTTTGGAACATTAGCCCCACTGCCTTTCAATTATTAGTTGGGTTATAGCTCCTGGTTGGCAGGACTAGCTTCACCTTTTATAGGGGAGAACCACAGAGCATAATGTAGAGTTTGGAAGAGTAATCATCTTAAAGAAGGCTCTGGAGACGAAGAACACACAGATGAAAGTAATACTTCTAAAACTCTTCCAGAGGGTGATAAATGAACATACACTTATCCAATGAATCCTTAAATTATATAAAAACAAGGCTATAAGGGATTTTAAGGAGTCACCAGTTCCTTCCCCCACTCCAAGAGTACAGTGGGTCAGTGGTACCTGTTCCATTAGCATGGACGTTGTTCCAGCCAGCTTTGAAAATGTTACAGATGGAGAGATTTCCAAGGCAGCCTATCCAGTTCCTCAGTAACACCATCCTAACAGCTAGAAAGGGTTTTGCTAATATCTAATTAAAAATTGTCCCTTCTGCAATTTTAGCCTGTTATTCTTATCCTTCCCACGTGGGAGAGAAGAGATTATTTCCTTCCTCTTTGCTGCAGTCGTTTACATTTTTGAGGACTGTTATCATGTCTCTGTTCAGTCTTCTCTATATATAAGAAAACAAAAATTCCTTTGCCATTTTCTCACAGGTTATATTTCATAGGTCTCTGAGTGCTCTTGTTGATCTCTGAACTCTTTCCCGTTGAATTATTGGAGTGTTTGAACTGTTGGCAGTCTGCGCTATGGACTAGCACAGGTGAAGATGGTCATAGGGGTGCAAGTGAGAGAAATAACATTATAATCTTGTTTGTGTTTGGATTGATAATGGGAGTCTGGAGCACAGACTGTAATTTTTACGGGGGTCTAAGTACAAGTTTTCTTTCTGTCCTTGACAGAAAATCACTACTTCCCACTAGAACATCAGGACAGATGATAGACAAAAAATATTCTTTTAGCACTCTTCAACTTTTTAAACTTTTGTGGTAAGCCACAGCCAGAATGAGAACAGAGTAAAGGTGGATCAGGATGTAGGGAGTCCAAGGTCACCTCATGAAGCTCATGCAACCAGCTACTGATAAATCCCAGAAATCCTAGCAGCACAGAATTACTTTGTTTGTCAAAGGTAGGATTTGGACTGATGAAAACTTGTCCCATTTGGAGAATACTTTCTGAAGCCTGAATGCTCTTTCTGCAGCTGCTAGACTGTTAAATTTTGTCTTCTTTAGTCAAAAACTTGCACTGGAAAAGTAGACTAAGAACATTAATTAATCACAGGCCTGACAGGAGGAGATACCGGTCAAGAAAAAGGGAGCTCAGTTGGACTATAGCCTGACTGGCAGTTCCTTGAGCTCTTTGAGAGTTTGAGTGGACAAATAACTCCCTGTCAATCCTTATCTTCTACATGAGGAAGGCGTGAGAGGTTAGAAAAGGGTTATGTGCATTCCAGTATACACCCCCTCTCTTTAACACCTTAGCCACAGACTACAGAAATTACAGGTTGCTTCATGCTCTCTTTCCATCTCATTAGTTCAAGACAGATACTTAAGCTTTTTCAACAGCAGTGGGTCAGGAGGCATACATGTGCATGCACATACACACACGCAGAGGGCACACCCCCTTTATATAAACAGTGTTAACATTGCATGATCTTTTAGAGAGTCATACTACATACTTTTTTTTCTGAGTCCTCCACTGATTACAAAAACATCTTCTGTGATACTGCTGAATGTAAAACTTGCTGATATCGAAATTTCCTTGCGGATATTTTTGCTGACTTCAGTCCTTACGGCCTTGGTCCATATCTGACTTTGGTGGCCTCAGCAGTGTTTCCCAGCCTTGCTGTGCCTGGCAGCTTTGAAAGCATTTTTTGAGGGTAAAGCTTAGAAAGGTCATCTAATTGAAATGCCTCTTACCTGCACTTTTGCTTTTCTTCTGGAAGTCTCATTTGAATCTGGCCCTTGGGACCTGGGCAAAATAAGGATCTTGCCCCTTTCTCTATTGGTACTTTTCCTGGTGTGTCTCTCTGCTTGAACTGAGTCTTTCCTGAATCTGACCTGGCAGCAGGTCTTGCCATGGGCACATTTTGTGTGCTGTGAACAAATGCTATGAAGTTCCCTGCATGGCATTTCACCTGTATGACATTTTCCCAAGGAGCAGTTGTAGATTACTTATACAAATTCATATTTGGATCACTCTCATTTGCTTCAGCTGGAGTTGAATACATTTTGCAGAAAGTGAAGAAATTCTCTACAATGAACAACTCCCAAATTTCCTTTTGTACCCTTCCTCCTTCCAATGTCCACCCCCATCTCCCCACCTACCACTGCAGAGAACTGACCCAATGATAAGCTGAGTAGATTTGCAAAATGGTATGTTAATGGCATTCTCCTCTGCCACCTTTGTTTATTCCCATCTTAATGCCACACTAAATATAAAAGAAGCCCTCAGCCTTGCTTGCTCTCTCCCTTCCCCCATACTCTCTCTCCTGACGAGGTTTCCAAATAAACCTTGAAGCCCACTATCAGTTGTAAAACATCTAATCAATGAAAGACAGAGGAGACAGTAATATGAAACCCTTTGCCTTAAGATCTTAGTGTTTCTTACTGAACTTCAGTCTAAGGTCAGGCATTGTAGCTGCTGTTTGGCTTGATGTTCATTGAATACAAAGTCAAACAAGGGGCAAGCCTGAGTGGGTTATTCCTCTGTTTACAAAGCAAGCAGCATACCGTCTTCTGGCAAAGTGGACATTAAAAGGGCATCCTCACCTAAAGAACTATGGAGACAAACAGGGAGATTTTGTATGCTGTATTTTGTATGGCAGGACCTGGAGCATCTTTCTCAGTGGGCTGCTTTGTCCCTGAGTATTGATGAACTGCAGACAACTCAAGCAGCAATGACTGTGAGACACTGAAAGACATAATTTGCAAAAAAATGTTTTTAAAAGCAAAGCTTGTGCAAGACAGCTGAAGTCAGTACCTCCTACAAAGCCCCTCTAAATCCACAGAAAGTCCTCCTGTCTACAGTTAGCTTTACAGCAGCCCTAAAGGGAGACAGCAGGGGAGGGGGAGATTCCGGCAATACTTGAAACTGGAGAGGACAAAAACTATTTAAGGGTGTTAAAATACAAATACAGTGGGATGAAATTAAAACAGCAGCACCTGACAACCGTACAAAATTTACCAATGTTTTGGCATCGTATCTTCAGGAAGAGGAAACCCCATGTTTTTATGATGGCTCTAATTTGATATGATTTAGCTCTGAGAAGTGTACAGCAACAAGACAAAATAATTTATTTTTATGGTGGAAGGTGGGATTAGGAAATGTAATGCAGTTATTGGATCTGTATCTTGAATGTACTTTTGCTTTCTTGCTGTGAGGTTCCTAGGGAAAACAGCATTTTCCGGCTCACAAAGGGTTTCTGTGCAGACATTTATGGATAAAAGTTCCTCCCTGCTAGGATCTCCCTACAACAAATGGGGACTAAGAGGTTTTTGAAAGATCTTTGAAAAACAAAAGTATCTGCAAATTGTTTGGGATGTTTACTCTTTGAGTAAAGAACTTACTAAAATGCCCTAAGTCTGACAACTCTGAGTACATGCAACAATACTTATGCAAGAACATAAAGTCTCAGATAAGCTGAATATGTTCACATTTTTCATTCTTCTATGCATAATGTCACTGCCATGATAATCCTGATTTTTAATTATACTTGCGATGCAGGAAAAAATTGTCTGGCGTCTTCAAACAGTTTTGTCAACAAGCAGCTGAGATGTGTTTACGTTTTAAAGACAGCCTATTTAGTTAAATCGCCAAGTGTTACAAGTACTGTGGTTATGCCAATGCCTCAAGTCGAGACCAGAAATACAAAGTGCAATAATGTATATTATTCAGAAGGTCATGTTACTGAGGACAACCTCCCTGCAGCCCTGGTGGAAAGACTTTCTTCAAAAAAGGCTGAAGAGCAGCCACGTACTAATCCAGTAACTATGTGCAATATATATATTCATTTACTGTCAAACTCCCTTTTTGCTCTGCAAATTGCAAATAAAAAGCTTGTGCTTAATCTGGTTGGACAGGTATTTTAACTTAGACACAAGAGCTACTAAGGTGTTTTTGTATTACCTTTGTCACTTCCTCAGCACCTGTGATATTTGTGAGAAGCTTTTTAAAAGATCTTTTGCAGTAAAATTTCCCAGTGGAATGGGAGAATTTCAGGCTTGACAGAGAGTCTCACTTGACTAAAATCATTGGTCTCTACAGTTTTGACTCTGAATCAGACACAAGTATTCCACTGGTGTGGCTCCAAAGGATTTGCTGGAATCCCTCTGATTTACACCCATATGAGATCAGCATTAGGCCCCAGTGTTTTCATTTTTCATTTGTTATTCTTGGCCCTAGTGTCCTTTTACCACTGTTGAATACAATGTTCCTAAAACACCAGATGTGCTTGTGAGATGAGGGAATATAGGAAAAAAAAATAGATTGCAGGGATTCACTAAACAACACATGATCTGCTTTTTGCCCCACAGTCTGAATTCTGGGCTTTAACACTAGTATAACTACATTTATTTGTACAGGACTGTTTCTGATTACCACTGGGAAATGAAGTTATAAATCCTTCCTAGCATGAGTACTTTTGTTACAGTAGCTCCTTTCCAGGATCATTGTGCTATGCTCAGAATCAGCTTGCACAATTACTGATGCCTAACATACAACATTGGTGACATGTTTTGTACAAATTCAGGGTTTCTAATCACTTTTATAATATTTCAATCACTATATTACTTATTGGTTTCAAAGTATTATGAGCTTTGCTGCTCTTTCACTACAGGCAAACTCAGCACTCAGATGCTTGGAGATCTTAAGTAACGTAGTTATTACATGTAGTTCATGCCACTTATCACATAGTTTATGCCAATTAAAACTGGTGGGAGATCCAAATCTGCCCCAGTATCCAGGTTCCTTTTATGTGGTATGGAGAACAGGTTCAAATTTGCAGAGTGATGGACACTCTGATCTTAAACACCGAAACATTAAACAAAGTGCTGAGCTTTAGTTGAATGAGTAATGTGACCAGCAACCCATATGCTCTTCAACCTGCACAGCCAAGTCCTGCATGAAAAGGGAAGCCAAGGCTCTATATGATCACCTGCATTATTTTGTACTTGAACCTGAGACCTGGACACTATAGCAAGGCTATAGCAAACTACTCACAAAGTCATCTGTTTAAAAGGACTGAGGCATATTCACCGGCTATGGAAGCTACAAGGAACTGCTTTCTCCCATGTCGAAATTACCAGAGAGATGTTTTCTCCCATGTTGAAATTACCAGGGAATTTTTTCTTCCATGTTGAAATTGCCATTGCCACTGAAGACCAGGCTGCAGATAAGGGAAATGAGTGGATGGGAAAAACCAGCCAGAGAGCATCAGAGTTCTACTATGTATCCCATCAAAAATTAATTTTCAGTTTGTAAGGGTGAGTTGTTGCTAAATTAGTCTTTCAGGATGATAAATGTTTTGAAACATTTCTTAAAGCACTGACAGTCATGCAGGCAGCAGCAGTAAGTTTAGTACTTTAGAGCTATGTTATGTTCTCATTTATACCACAGTATATTTGGAGTTGATCACTTGATGTCAGAAATATACCTTAAATAAACACTGGTACAAATCATGCCAGAATATACTCCAGTAAGTATCCACTTTCTGCTGCACAAGAACTGGAATCAAGCAACCGGACCAAGTTCCAACCCTTCACTACATGCTCATGAATAAAAGTATTGGTACTTCCAAGTGACAGTGTGTCCATCCTGGTTGAGCCATGAAGCAAGGGCTGCCAAGATAGAAGAGAGGGGGAAAAGGTGCTACCCTTGATAGCAGCCTTGCTTCCTGGAGATCCATAACTGATTCAAGATCTTCTGGCAGAAAGCAGAGACCTTGTGCAGACTCCAACTGGTAGGATTACATCAGTATGGTCATTTATTATGGCTGTTTCTCTAGGCACAAATTCTCCTTATGAGGTACTCAAAATACTTAAGACAAGGTTAGTCCCTCTTGTCCTAAAAAATATCAGAAAACAGCCTTGGCAGTACTTTTCTCCAAGCCAATCTCCAAACTGTTATTCTGCAGGCAGAGTGTTCCATATGGGGGTGGCTTTCAGCTCAGCAGTAAAACCATGGACTTTACTAGTTGTGTCAGTTAAAATCCTGTATCACTTTCTTTGTAAATCTCTCTTATCCTCCATGGGTAATCAATTAATTTATGTCTAAAATTCCCTCTTAGTTTTATTAAGAACATGATATTGAGTACTTTATTCTTAGATCCCTTGAGTAATACGCGTTCTCTACCTAAAACAGTCTTTCATTCCAGAGGTGGCTGAACTGCAATGGTGAGCAAAATGTTCTTATGTATATAGTAAATAAGCACATGGTGAATTTCACTAGGTACTTGGAGATCTTTGGGCAGAGGATACAGCATAGTCAGTCACTCCTTGGCAGGAGTACACATGTGCTCTAGATGATGGGTCAACTGAGAAGGCCAGGAGTGTTGAGAATCTAATTACAGAAGCTGAAGACTTACACTGAGCCATCCTTTCTCATCGTTCCATCTTTTCATATTCAATTTTCCAGTGTTTCAAAAGAAAGTGCATTTAAAAACTATTTTCTGTTGCATAAGCAAAAGTTGTCAAAGACATTAAAATCTAAAATAAACACTGTGGCTTTAAAGACACTTCCACTTTTCACTGTCTTACCAGTATTTCATCTGGGATCTGAAGGGGTTGCTCAAGGAACAGACAACATCATAGCTATGTTAATATTTTAAAAAGTCTATTAGGGTAATGGTTCTGTAACATGGATCTTAGTGACAGGTGATCAAATACCTGTGCTCCAGAGATTTTAAGGATTTAACTGAAATGCACTGAAGGTAATGGAAACATCCCCAGAGACTATAATGTACCCCTGAACTTTTCACTCTGCTTGTGCAATTTCAAATGTTTGCTCTTTCTGCTGTAAATTCCCCATTCCAGTAGGTTAATTACGTATCATCATTCCTTTACAAAGTCATGGGAATGCTCCTCAAGGTAGTAAGCAAAGGAAAAATAAATGGATGTTATTTTTCAGTCCACCATCCCATGCTTAGAACTAAGTGAATTTCATGTCTTGAAAAATGTCAGGTTGATGGCCCAGACGCAGGCGTTCTCCTTTCATCTACAAACACTTACTCCAGCAGCAGAACAAAAGCCTTCTCCATACTGATCCCCGACAGTACATCTTCAAACTGAAGAGACTTCAAATGTGAGGCCCTCTAAGTCCTTGATCTGTCTGGCAGCTTCTCTAACAAAGGGGCAAATTTGTGATGGTGCTTTTTATGATATGCTTCTCTAGCAGAAACTCAACTGGGAGTCTCAAATTGTCTCAGAGATCAGTGCTGCCTAGTATTATTATTCACTGGTATCCTAAAAATAGTTGTAATTAGATTATAATAGATAGAAATCCAAAGAAATGGCTTAGAATGCTAGCAGTTTATTTTGGAATAAACAGAATTTTTTCCTAGTAAAATATATTACTATGCTAGAAAAAAATTGGTCCCAAAGGAAAATCATTCTGTGCTTTTTATATGCCCATTAACTAATATAAAGGGTGTTTTGTTTTGTTATACTTTTTACAATAAAGCCTGTATTGTGGAAGCCAAGAAATATGATAACAAAAACATTTCTCGCAAATATCACCAGTCTTGTGGAAATGCTGACCATGGTACCTGATTATATCAGGCATCTGTGACTGCCCATCATGTAGGAGTTACAAGGTCACCTATCTAAACAGGCAAAGGAGAATTGTAGTCTTTCCCATCATATAATCCACAGCAAATGCAAAGTGTGTTGGGGGTTATGAGTTAGCCTGATAAGGTAACCATCTTGTTCACAGATGCCTGAAACAGGATTTCCAAAAGCCACTATTTATAACTATCAGACTTCATCCTGACTACATTTTTTTCTTCTCTTTATAGTAGAATTACTGTTTCAGGAGCAGTTCTTCTTCCTTGAAAACTAGTTTAGAAATTTTTTCCTGTCAGACATCCCCAGCCATCTGAATGAAAACAGCAGCTTAGAAACTGGTATTTTATCCTGGTCACCTGCAGACAGAGGATCTGGGAACGCTACCTGTTTCCTGATTTGAAACATCACAACCAGATGTTTTCCCTCATCACTGAGGGCTGATGACAGTGTGCATCCCTCAGTCATGGGGGAGAAAAGGGAAGGAAGAATGCAGAATAGCTTTACAAGCAGCCTGGATGGAGTGATGTTGGGAGAGGGAAGTTCCTGCTCTTTACTGTCACAGGACAGACTTGCTGTCTGCCAGCCTATGATAATGAACACCACAGGCACTTGCCTAAAGGGGCTCAATTTAAGCTTTTTTCCCCGTAATGAATCAAACGAAAGGAACAATTCAACCTACCAAACAGGAAAAATCCCTGTTGTGCTTCTGTCCAGGCAGAAGTGCCTGTTGGATATTGCAAGGGAAGGGCTGCCTTTGTGTTGGACTGTTGGACTGTTGGATGGGTCTCTGTGTCCATCCCCTACCAAAGCATTGCATCTACCTCCCCCTATTTGAATCTCTCATCTGGGACTCGTGCCCTTGGGTGAATTCCCAGCACCTGTGTATTTTTCATTACAGAGCTGGACCAGCTGCTTCTGCCAGCTTCTTAGAGGGCCAGCATGACCTGCTATGAGCAGCAGCAGGGGGAGAGGGACAGCATGTCCTTCTGCCAGCCCCTACCTAAAAAAGAAAGTTGCAATTTACCTTTCAATACACCTAAAGTAGACACGGAGAGGGACTTTGTACCCAGAGAGAAATGGGGATATCAGCAGTGCTGGGAGATGGAGTTGCAACTTCGTTGGCATGGGTAGCCTGCTATGTGCTGTCTCACATGTGGAGCAGGATGTGCTAACAATTAGCTTGTCTTTGGAAGTGATGGAGAGGGAAAGAGAAATTACATTCATTCCACAAGATTTTATTCTCTTTTTTTTTTTTGTCCCTGTGTAAATGTATCTGCCTATCCAAGGTGCTCCTCTATTCTAGCATAACGGATAGCCAATGGATAATAAAAACAACTGGAAAACTGAACTGCAGGAAAGGAACATAAGGAAACAAACCAGAGAACATATAATAAAACAAATAATATTTTACACTTACAAATTCCCTCTCAGACTAAAGGCTACTCAGACTTACTTTCAAGGAATAAGCAAAAGGAAAAGAAATTAATTGCTATGACCCATGAGTACTTTAAAGGTTAATAGACTGGCCAACAGCATAGGGGCAACCTAAGCTTCTAAGGAAACTATACACTAGTCAGACCTTTGGTTTTGAAAATGTCTTTTGTGAGTTCTTTTCCCAGTGAGCCTTTTTATCCTGAGTGGATTTACTTCAGAGGGTTGGACAAGCCTAAAAGGTTCTTAAGCTTTGGGCTGTCTGTACCAGAGTTCTGAAATCTTCTGATTGTTTCAAAGACCCCTTTTGTTTGACTATTTTTTGAAATAATTGGTTTCTACCTTTATAGAATTTCTGTTCTTTCCTCAATTCTTCTAGCGCAATTTAGGGACTATAGTGATAGGACAAGGGGTAATGGGTTAAAACCGATAAAAGGAGGAAATTCTTTACTGTGAGGGTGGTGAGGCACTGGAATGGGTTGCCCAAGGAAGTTCTGAATGCTTCATCCCTGGCGGTGTTCAAGGCCAGGTTGAAGAAAGCCTTGGATGACATGGTTTAGTTTGAGGTGTCCCTGCCCATGGCAGGGGGGTTGGAACTAGATGATCTTCAGGTCCTTTCCAAACCTAACTATTCTATGATTCTATAATTTAGGAGCAAATCCATAGAAGTTAGTGGTGCCTGTCACAAAACCTGCCTCACTGCTGGGTTTTGGTATTTTTTAAAATTGTTTTTCCAGCAGCATTGGCATTTCCTTCTCCTCCTGAAGCCATCTCACCTTTTTCCAGTCATCTATTCTTTTCACTATTATTTTAAGTACACCAGTAACAATATTGATGTAAGTTCAGTCCAGAGCGCTTAAAATAATAGAAAACCACAGGCAAACCCTTTGGCTTCTTTTTTGTACTCAGTGTGGAACTGTTAGCACAAAAGCTGATAGCTGATAATGAGCAACCCTATTGCGAAGGATGCTGGAACACTAAGCTGTTTTTGCAGGCTGATCCAAAGTATAAGGAAGTTAATGGATGGCTTTATACTTCAGGCTCCAAGATGATGGGCTGGTATTAGGTTTTAAGAGGATGTATAATAGGCTAATTATTCTGAACAGATAATGGCAATTTGCAGCTGGATGTGTATAATGGAGTATTCATTCTAGAATATTTTTTATATGAAGTAAAGCAATTTTTTTTTCACTCTTTATAAACCAATTTACCAAGGAATTTAATGTGAGAAAAAACTAATAATTTTGGAAGGGCTGGATTTCCTACCTGCACATCTGACAGCAAATTCATCTGCTGATTGGAGGAACAGTTCTACTCAAAATGGTTGCAGGATGCACTGTGGTGTGCTGTATGCTGCCCACATTACCTGCAGAATTACCAGAGAAGACAAATGCTAATATAGTCAGAATAGCATGAGAATGAAGAAAAACCCCCACACACAACACGACAAAAAGAATGAAACTGTTCTCAGTTACATATCTGCAGCCCAATTGATCTCTGCGGGGGTTGCACAAGAGTCACATTTGCCTCAAAATATCTAAAATAAAAGTGGAAGGGAATAGCTGATGACTAACAGGGAAGTTCAAGGGAAAAACCCCTATTATAATACAAAGCATCTACTTGGAAACATAGAATAGCTGAAAATTAAAGTAATTTGATAACTTTATGAAAAGAAGAAGCTCAGATTTTTAAGTCATCACTGAAGCTGGAATGGCAAGACTGAGCCGTGGCACTGGCTGCCACCTGTGCTACCCCTGCAGACAGCCGAAAGGGGAGCTCCATCTGCAAGCCCAAGAGCCCAAGATAACAATCGCTTGGAAACATTTGTGCCAAGAAGTGTGTCTCCATTACTGCTCTCCCACTAATGCAAAGGATAATAGAATCAGAAAGATGCAGGTCTGGAAAGGGCCTCAGTAAGTCTTATAATTGCTTTCCTGCCCAAAGGCAGAATGAACTGTACTTATGCTATTTCTGGTAAGTGAGCGTCTAACCTATTCTTAAAGGTCTCCACTGATGAGGCTTTGCAGGCTCAGAGGAGAGGGCACGTGGCGGTGACACCCAACAGGGAATGGCAGGATGGAAAGGCAGATGGAGGTGGAGAACCAGGTAACCAGGTGGAGCTGGGTGCAAGAACAAGGGAATGTGATAAAAAGCAACAGAAAAAGTGAAAAATCCAAAGAATTTCGGGCATAGGGTACAAAAGCCAGAGCAAGGCTGTTTGTCAGTAATGAGTTGAGGAAACCTGGGGTTCACAGAGAGGAAGTTTGGTAAGAGAAGGAGGGCATGTGTAGCAGGCAAGGTGGACTAGTGCTGGATTCCCTGAGCATTCTATTATTTGGTTTGGGTTTTTTTAACATTATTATTATTATTATTATTATTATTATTATTATTATTATTATTATTGCTTAACCGACAATCCTATGAATGTTGATGCAATTGTTACCCTGAAGACTCTGCTGATACCCAGAGCACATGTTACGGACTGCTGTGGTCTAGAGGTGGTTGTTGTAACTGCTAAGTCCATGAGTAAGGGTCTCATGATCAGTACTTAAGTGTTTTCGTATTTTGGTCTAGTGTGAAAATCTAGCTTGCGACGGGAAGTTCTTTCCTGGACATCTGCCAAATAATGTTGCCACTGAGAGGCTGCTGGGCCATTAGAGAGAACTTCTTTCTAGGACAGCAAATTGAATATCTACACTTTACAAGCAGTTTGCATCCACTGAAAACAGTAGACCAGTACCAGATGAGGAGAGGAACATAAGAGAAAGGAGAAGAAAATGGAGGAGAAGAAAATGAGCATTCTCAGGACTTTGTTTAGACACTGAACACCTCTATGATTCCAAGGTGGTCCAACCAGTTAGGCTTATCATATGGAAGCAAAAGATCAGGTGTCATTCTACAGCTTGGGTTAAATAGGGTGTCCACTCAGACTGTGGTGATGAACCCTTTTGGCCTTTTAGTTCATGTATCCTAGAAGTGTCCGCAACCAGTCAGTAATCCTGATCTCAGACTATACTCAAAATGGAAATTTACTCAGAAGAGCAGTGCTACTTCCAGCATTCGCATCCCACCTAACTGGTGCATAGGTGGCTTTGAAGAGCCATATGGCCTTTGGTAGAACAAGAGGCAGATGGATGAGATTAAAATTTCCTAAAACCAGCTGAAGTTACAGCACACTGTATGTGGCTATTCATTATCACCAAACATACTGTCTTGAGGCTGATTGCACACAAGGATGAAAATCCACATAAGATAGGCTAAATTAAATAAAGCTTTGCTTAGTGATATGGTTTTCAAACACAGATCTCAGCAGAAACAGAGAAGTTGCATTTTAGAGAAACCCACTCTGTCTATCTTAAAGAGACTGCACCATTAATCTAACTGTGAAGAATTACAACACATTAAAGGTGCCCCAGTTGAGACGGTGACAGCAGAAGCTTACATAACAATGCTTATCTTTTTTCTAAGTAAAGAATGGTAACTATAAAAGTAAAGAACAGTACTATACTACATCATCAGCTCCAGGCCAAATCTCAGCTTCTTTGATAGTGAGATGATGTAATGGCTTGAGCCTGGAATGACATTGAGTAACCATAAGAAAGGATGCTCTGTAGTACCTCTGTGTAGAGCCTTGCTGCCCCACATGCAAGAGGCTTCCTGTGAAAGAGCTGTGCTCTGCAATGACAGGATTATTGCTTTGTTGGGGGTGGCTTATGCTATAGAAAGCCACTCTCTGGCTCACATGTCAGGTGTTGAATACATTATACAAGTGCAGCAGAATTACGTGATTACTCAGGAGAACATTCTGAAGTAATAAAGAGTTTTAAGAGTGAGGCAGGATCTCTAACGACTCTGATGAAAGTATTGCTTTCCTGCTTTTTCTCCATGCAACGGTGAAATGTTGCAGCACTTTGGCCAGCAGGCAGCTACCACCACAGCTCAAGACCTTATGTCCCTTTCTTTCCTAGAGAGTTTTAAGTTAGCAAGCTGAAGAGCATGCCTGAACTCCCATGAACTCAACATAGTGTGAAAACAGACAAAAGTGGTCATTCTGGCCACCACAAACAAAGGAGAATATCTGTTTGTATAGCAGCAAGGGTGAATCTGCAATCCCTGCTGATGAAACTCTGCCTGTATTCCACCCATGTGACTTCACTTTTGAGACGAGTAATGGCTGCATGTATTGCTCTCAGGCCAAATTTGATGCAAGAGATTCCTTCTCTGTCTTCAGTGTTATTTTGGTATATTTTATTTGGCTGAGAATTTGGGAAAACAAGAGGGAGGTTTTCCGCAGGGAGTGGAATGAGGAGGCAGGAAGGGCTACCATATTTCTACAGACGGAAACTCCTACAGTGTCAGAGTCCAGCACTGCTGCAAGTGTCAACAGATCAAATATGATACAGAAGGCCCTCTGCCAGCTCACTGCTACTGCAGCAGCAAACTGGGAGGAAAGCAGGAACTAATATCCAGTACCAAGGAGCTAGGTTCAGTCTCTGCTGCAGAGGGATGGAGCAGGAAGAAATTTGTAACCACCTTCTCCTTTCCATGCAGTATGACATAGGCTGGTCCGGGCACCCCAGCAGGACATGGCTAACCTAGAAAGGCTCAGAGCCAGGGTATTTAGGCCATCTGCTGAGGCAGATCTTGTGGCAGCAGCCTCTGTGGTAGGATCTTAATATGTGGAGTCCTTGTCCCAATTGCTGCTTCCCAAGGAATACCCTGAAAATGAAGTTGCCCCAGAGCACAGTCCTGCAAAATGCCCCTCCATGCCAGCAGATGTGATTCAGACTGATAGCTGCTGAGGGCAACAGATAGAGCAGTAATTAGCTGTTATTAGTCATCCTCTTCCTGAGTACAAGTGGTGTAGCATTTGATTATTTCAACACAGTTAGATGTGGGAGGGAAGGTAGGCCTGGAAACATTTTCCTGACAGCATACTTCTCAGTTCCTTTGGAACACCTCTCATGTTGACACTCAGCATAGCATTTCAAATAAAATGCTATTTCCTTTTGTAGAGCTGTGAGGAAAAAAATGCTGTCACAGGTTTTATAACAAACATTAGGTAAGCAGCAATCATACCCATTGTGTAATCTGGGATTCAGGTATGAAAACAGTCCATAGATGGCTAAGAGAGACATACTGGGTGTCTCAACAATCTGAGTAAGATATGAACTGCTTGCTGAGGACCACAGAGAAGGGACAAGGTTGAACGGGTTAGTGCAACAACTTCACACGGGTGAGTGTGAAGAACAAAAAGGCATAATTTTTAGACTGGAAGCTAAAAACTGATGCTGCTGGAGAAAATGTGGGTTACTTGTGCTCAGCTAAGCTCTTCTTGTCCATGGCACCATGAAAAGGTGCAGTGGTCTGCCTTCAGCAGTCTACTGTCCTGATAGATATCTCATCCACCACAGTGTCAGTGGTGATGTTTATTCATAGCATGAAAACCACATTCTCTGAATAGAAAAACAAACAAACAAACAAACAAACAAAACTTTTTGTAGGGTTTTCAATAACCTTTTTTTTCTTTCTTTTTTTTTTTGACCTGCTGCCTCAGTGTTTCATCCTCCTCCTGAATTCACAATGCCCCAGAAATTTCAGAGCTACCTTTCTCCTACTTTTCTTTTGAGCAGATATGTTTGTACTTCCTACTCATCTCTTGTTATAGCACCTGGAACACTGAAGGAATTTATACGGATCCTCTCAAATCCTGGACGTAAAGAATACCCTTTGAAGGGAAGCATTTAGGGACATCTACAGATCCTGAGCAAGAATGTCCCTGCTCACTGCAGGGGGTGTCAGACTTAGATGACCTTTAAGGGTCCCTTCCAACTATTCTGTGATTCTATGATAATGCTCTCAAAATACAGAGTAAATTTCTGAGTGGTAACAGGAGGATTTAATGAGGAAAGTTACTTTATATAATTTTTGCTTTGGAAGGGCTTAATGAGGCTCAAGCAAAAAGTAGTTAGGATCACGTTAGGATTCTAGCATCCCAATATATTATGTGTTCAGGCTAAGAGAGTCCCATGGACAAGTGGGGCATGCATGGCATACTATAAGTTTAGATTAATCCACAATCAGCTGTTTTAAGGCTAAAATATTTCATTCTTCCTAAGCAAACTAGAAAGAGAAAGGAATCAAGACACTAAGCTAAATAAGTACTCTGAAATTGCTTACTCCAGCATTTAGAGCATGCTGTTGTCAGCCTGCATTTTTAAAACTCTGAACCAGCCAGCTGAGTTAGCTGAGCTGCTAACAAGAAGGTCAGGAACCACACCACAGTCGTGGTTACCTCTCTCTCCTGCACAAAGATCTCAACAGCATTGATAAAATTATATGAACAGCTTAATATCCTGCCATGGTGTACAGGTGTTACCAGTTTTACAGGTGCTAAAGAGGGTGTATGTCTTGATTTTGAAATGGGAGGGGTGGATGACCAAGAAAGTGCCCATATTCAGGGT
Source organism: Myiopsitta monachus (assembly GCA_017639245.1). Taxonomy (NCBI): domain Eukaryota; kingdom Metazoa; phylum Chordata; class Aves; order Psittaciformes; family Psittacidae; genus Myiopsitta; species Myiopsitta monachus. The sequence continues at coordinate 77,069,109 of CM029920.1, forward strand.
GTGAAAATTAAGAGATGTAAAGCAACATGGGTTGGTTTTTTTTTTCAACCAAATATTTCCAACTGTACAATTTACTGAAAATGATGAACTCATTATTCTTAGCATCATGGTGATGGACTCTGTTTTTTGCTGTTTGAGCAAGTAATCAGTTTTATGTTCTAATATGTCTCTCATTTTAGGTGTTTTAACTTGTAAATTTTGAATGCTCTTTTGGGATCATCACTGAAACAATGTGAAGTAATGCAGTATCAATTCTGTCTCATTGGAGATGATCCCACATTTAAATATATTCTAACTTTTTGATTTTCCATTCCACAATTCACCCTAGTAGTTTTAATGCTACTTTCCTGGGTTACCTTAATGGTCTCTGGGGTTTAATGCTTCCAATATTTATAGTCTGTTATAATGCCCAAATAATCACATTTCTGGTCCTTGATAATAACTGCGTAGCAATAATGCCTAAATTTTAACAGAACTTCAGGCTCTTTGAGGAGGTAAATAATGGCTTCATAAAGAAGAAAACATCACAGCATTGTAATTGTCCTCCTTTTTGTTGGTTTTATATAGCAATTAACTGTCAATACAATCTATCCTGTGTGATGTTACATATCTGATACAGTGAGGGGGAACAAAAGATTCAGATTCAAGGAATAACCATAATTTGCCTGATGTGTATGGCAACATAAATGATGTTTGAATTTTGGGCAAAGAAATAAATATTTAGCTAGGCTTTTTTTTTCCTTTAGATTAGGAAGAAAGCTCATGCAGATGCTGAGGACAGAATTTACACAAACTCAGACATTTGTGTGATTTGTACCTCATGGTCTCTTGGGCTGCTGCCAAAAGAGTAAGCTGCTCAGGGACTGTTTGGTTCCCCTGAGATTACATATTCCCTGTAATGCAGGATGTTTTCAGAAAGTAATTTACTGCGATATTAGAAATCCTAATGAGTGGATCTATATTTCCTTCTGTATCTTTTCTGCTTGAAAATCCTGGCAAACCTTGTAATGAACGTTGTGTAATCTCTGTCACTTGATTGTGGATCTAATTTTAGGTACTGATGTTTGATTTGTGGAATTTTAGTACTTTAGGAGAGACCAGAATGATCTGCATTTCCATGACCTGTGTTATTTTGAATCTTAACTTCTGTACCTGTAGTTGCATAATCATTAAGAGCCTGATCCTTTGGACACTTAGCACTGTGTGCAATGTAAAATGTCAGTGGGACTGTTCATGGGACTAAATACTGCTTCTCAGCTGAAGTGTTTGCAGATTTGGGTCCTGACAGTGCTCATTTGTGAGCCTGTCTCCAGCCACAGTTAAGAAGCTACTGATGGGTCTACAAGGTGCTGGGAGTAAACACCTCATGGTTCAGGTCACAGGAACAAGAAGCAGCTAAGCACTGCATCCCAAAGAGGGTGGAGCTAACTACAGGAAATGAATCTGACTCATCTGAAAGTTTTAATAATTTGCCCTTTATACTGGCGCTGCTGTAGACAATCTGTCTCCTTAATCTTTGTGTAGCTGAAAGTTTTGAAGCTATGTCTGTATCTAAACATACCTGTTTCCTGAGGCTTTGTCTTATCTACCTAAGGCAGCTGAGGAGTTGCCTGAGGAGAAAGACATCACTCCTACATTTCATTGTCTGATCTTTTAACATGATGTTGCTTGTGTCCCCACACAGCAACATCTTTCCTTTCCAGCTATCAGTGGCAGTTAATAGTTCATGGAGGGATGTAAAAGCAGGAGAAGTTATTTTCAGAGAGCAAGAATACAGAACAAATATTTTAAGAGAGTAACTTCAGGACTGAAATAGCAGAACCACTGCATTGGTATCAGAGGCTGATGTATTGAGCAAGATGTTCCCCAGAGAAAGAGGTGTCATACGTGTGTGTATATATATATATATATATATGAAGTACTTCTAAACCAAGTTTTGTCACATCTCAAAGGCAGTTGAACTATTAATCTACATTCTGCTTTATTTGAGGCTACCTGTTGAATTATTGTATACCTCAATAGTGTGGAGAGTCTGGTGTTTTGCGATGGAGCTATTGACAAGTTGTGACAGTCCTATTAGGGTTGTCCACATTTAGGTAGTATCACACGGATAAAAAGGAAATCAAAATCTCTTCTAGTTTATATCAGTTTTCAAATACACTCAGATCTCCTCTTCCTTCTCATGTGAAGATTTAAGATGCTCATCAGCTTTCCAAGATGTCTGATAAACATGAAGTAGATTACCCTGGAGTGTTTTGCTTCAGATCAAGCACAGCAAAAGATCTAGCACTATCTGTGAGGCAGCTACACCTCTCTGATTCTCTGCCCAGCCATGGACATGGTTTTGAGCAACATGAGTGCTGCTCTGACCTGTGCCATCTGGCATGGTCCCCATGAGCTTGTTTACACTGGAAATTTTTTCATTAGACTATAATTACACCACTGAAACTACATGAGTGTGAAAACTTTGCACATGTGTAGCAGAGGTAATTCAGGTAAAGAACTTTATTTTAAGTAATTTTTAATACCAGCATGCTTATATCATCAGTAAACACTTTAACTACTGACAAACTCCTGTGGTAGGCCATGCAGATTGCCAGCATGTGTTAAGTTTCAAATTTGTGCCTTTGGTCCTGGTCCCCACAGACTATGAGAGGAGCCATTTGAGTTTGCACATGGCAAGCTCTGTAATGTGCACAACATGACAGTCACTCTTCATGCTGAGTATTTTGCAAGGAGAGAAGTGATCTGAGGAGGTTACTCTGTATTTATATTGCTCCCTTCAGCCAAATGATCACATGTTCCTTTTCTTTTTAGGACTCCTGCCTTATCAAGACCTTGATTCTGCGAGGTGTTGAGCCGCGCTGTGAGGGGCTGAGTGCTCTCGCTTTCCCTGCCGTCAGTGGCTGTGGAGAGCACTCATTATCCTTCAGGAATGCTCAACGCCTTTCAGAAATGACAAGCACCTTCCAGTACCAGAGACAGAATAAATGACACCGGAACAGACTAATGCTTTGCATTTGGACCAGGCTGTGCTTTTGAAGGACATGAGGAAGTTGTTTATGCTGGACCATAAGTCTGCTCCTGCTTTGACTGAAGTGAGTAGTACTTTTTTCTTTTTTTTTTTTGTACTTTGATGTAGACAGGGGCAGGACTGGACCTGCTGTGAGAGTGATTGATTTTCATCAGCCTGCGAGCAGTGAACAGCAAGCAGGGCAGGTTGACTGCTGCACAGCATCACTAACAGATTCAGTCACATACACAGCATCACCATCTTTTTCACACTTCCCTCCACCCACCTTTATCAAACAGCTCCTCTTCATTAAAGCAGTACCCCTGCTTCAGTGCTTGCTTTAGAAGTGTTATGACACTGCTGTGAGGCACAGAATTCCCTAAAGCTTTAGAGAGAAAAAAGATAAATGAGGCATCCTGAGCAATGACTAAAGACACAGAAAATGGAAGAACACAATGCTGATTTCAGCATATATGAGTGCTTCTGCAACACTTACTCATTATTTGACTACTTCACAAACTTGTTGTGTAAAGAAACATAGCAAGAATAGCCATGAAGGTGACATAAAAAATGAAGTAAGGAATTATTTTCCTCTGCCCCAAGAACCTGCCATTACGGCTTGATACAGTTTGAAATAGTGTATGAACAATAACTGAGTTTCATCTCTGATAAAATTCAGTGTTTGAGTTATTTTAAATGTCCTTTTATCATGTTCCTGTTAATTGACATTATCTGAATGGGTTATGTTTGGGGACTGTACATAGATAAATAGATATGCTAATAATAACTATAATAGTTGATTAGATACAAACAATAGGGAGGCAGCAGTGCAGCCTACGAGTGCTAGACTAAAAAAAGTTCGGCATATAATTGAAAATTGTACTTTGGTCATTAAAAACACAGTAACAAACCAGTGATATATCCTTCTACTGATTCACTGTTTCACATGGATAGAATACATTTGCTAATGTAGCTCAAGAGAATGGTGAAAGAAGGGAAAGAAAGTTATGCTTTCTTTTCTAGTAGTTAGGATGGGGGTGGATGGGTGGGTGAAAGGGAAACGTAGGTTTCAATCTCAAAAAGAAGCACATGCTACACTCTAGTTTCATGGTGCAGGGTTGTTAACATTTTCTCAAGCAATAAGTAAGAAATGTCAGACAAATTCATCATCTCTGGATTCAGTTTTTCTTATACAGTCTGGCTGCCTCTTTCACTAGTCCTTAGAGCCCCTACTTTGCTAGTTAGAGCTCATTCTTTGCTCAGGGGTCTTGGCTATCCTATGGATTGTCTTCCTGCAGAACCAGCAAACTCTAAGCCAGGAGAGCACAAAGAGGGATGTTTAGTTTTGAACACTGTAAGACTTGTAGCTCTTACTCTTATTTGAATTCCCATGACCCCTGTTTGTGGAGAGACTACCTTGTCAGAGGTTTTGGCAGGACTTACCATCCAGCCCTATCTAATGGATCACCTGCTACACAGTCTGAAGACCTGAACTGCCTGTAGATCCTAGGGGTGGTTAAAATGATTTCATTATGGACAGGACTTCCAGAGCTACTTGCAAGATACAAAACCTCACTGAAGATAAAATAATAATAATAAAAAAAGTATAACAAGTTTCCAATTAAATTTGATTTGCTTGGAGTAAAACCACAGCAAAACAGAGTATCTGCAAAGCTTAATACTCTGATTTCTCAAGCATACACTCCTGAAACACTTTGTTCCACTGACTTCCAGCACTAAGAAACAAAAGTGAACACTCTAGCAGAAGCCTTGATTTGAGAAATGCCAAGGAAAATGAAGAAACTGTGGTAGGAAAAAAAAAATGGATTGTCACTGTCATTATATGGCACTGTAACTGCAACATGGCAATGTGCAGTAAAACTGTGATGAATAGTTTGCTTTGAAAGGCATTTAGGTTATGGAATAAATTCACATGCATCAAAATCATGGCATAGCCTTCTGTATTGCATAATTCATTGCATAAGAGAAAATAGAGAATAGCTGTTTCACATTAATACTTTGTCACATGGGGAGGTCATGAATGCCAACAGTGGATGAAATTTCACTGGAGAAAGCAAAACAGGAAGAAAGTTTCTGATTCAAAATCACACTTCATTCAGAGTAACTTTTTAAAGTACTATTGTTCTAAGCAAGATGACTGTAACTAAAGGAGGCTTGACAGAAAAGGGTAGTTTTACTATGTCAAGTGTCAGCCCTTTGGATTAAAGCAAAATATCGTTTAAGTTTTTTTGCCTGTAATTTCTCAAGTATAGTCAGGCTCCTTATTTCTGTGGATTTTTTTCTTCCAGCAACAGGCAAAAGAAATTTTTTTAATTGGCTGAGGAACTCTGGCACCAAAACTATTTTAATTTGTTTCTAAACATAGAATACATATAGAATTTACTTTAAGGCTTTATTAAATCTTGCTGCAACACTGAAACTTTCCATTTAGCCTAAACACAGTTTTACAGATAAAAGAAATAAGATTGAAGGGAAGGCAAGCCCACGCTCTTTATTACATTCGCCTTTTTTTAGAATGACAAAATTAAAATAACACCCACATAAAAATATAATTGCCAATATCGTTCCACTTCATTTTTCAGAGCCAAAGACAACGAAATCTGTCATTCCATCATTCCCACCTCCAGGTCAGCTGCTCAGCTGTTTTGGGTGATTTGTTTTTTTTTTTCCCGGTGAGATAGCTGCTATACCTATCTCTGCCCAGAAGAGGAGCCAGTGAGAAGAGCTGGCTGTTGGGGACGTCGAACTGAACACATTGGGCTTAGAGGACTAACCTCCTTGAATTTCAAGAGTACGGAGGAATGTGCTGGATCAGACAGTGGGGAGGTGCTTTTTCACATAATTACTACCATTTTTTTTTTTAGTAGGAGGCTGCCTCAGGCCCCTCTGTGGCTATGAACTGCTGGGCTGCAGGTCTCTTTTGCAAAGCTCTTGCTTAATTAAGGGAAAATATATTTAAGAACAATGGGTGAAAGGCACCTGAGTAAAAGAGAGGCTACACGCAAGAGCTCATTTAAGCCACATGTGTAGACCACAGAGCGGTGGTTCCCCAGTTGTAGCCCATCTATCTTTTGCACTAGATCATAGGGTACATGGACCTGGGAGCTGCTTGCCAAAGACTACTGATGATGCAAGTGGAATCCACCAAACAGCTCTCTAGGCTTACACCACAAGGAATGATTTATCATTGTATTATTTTAGGTATATGCTCATGAAGTTATACCAGGCATCAAGCTTGAGCAAGGCTTGCTATCTACTCCTACTTATCCCATCCAAAAGGTTAGTAAAAAAGCAATGGGCAGTGGAGAAAGACAGATCTCTCCTTTAATATAGTTCCAGAAGACAACAGCGGTGGCAAACATGGAGAGGTGCAGACGAGCGCAGGTAGTGGGGCCTTGGTTGCCAGCCCTTCCTGGAGCTCTGCTACTATGTCCTACTACTCTTAACAGTATAAATCTAGCATGGCTACCTCTGCTGCTAAACTACAAAACAGACTTCATTCTGGTGTCCAGGGAGATTCCCAAATACCTGTAACCAAGTGTTAAGCGCAGCTGAACCCTGCTTGGTATTAGAGGCGATGTTGATGGTCAATTACTTGTTCTGTTGGTCCTGGCAGTGCAGCAGGGATGTGACAGATTGCATTATGAGTTTTTTATCAGTTTTGATCCAGTCACTCTTTACTGCTAATCAAATTACCCTGTTCAACTCAACTGTTTTTCATGGAGAGCCTGTTCTTGTGCCAATGCAGTTCAAGAGGCACACTAGTGCTAAATTAACTTTCTTAGTGAAGGCAATCTCTAGGAGGCTTAAGCCACATGGAAGTCTTCACTGAAAAGTGGAATGTACACAGAAATGTACAGCAAAGTACATTTTGTTCTCTTTGTAAAGACTAGTGTTATTTTTTTGGTCAATGAAGAGATAAGCAGTACAGAAAGATGCACAGAAAACAATGGCATTCTGATTACCTCATGGTATTAAATTTTATATGTGAGGAATACAAGTACATAAGAGCTGCTCGGGTTGGTATTTTGTGGCTGGGGACTGCAGAGCTGTGAAAGGGCCGCTTGCGTTTTGTTGTGAAGAAGGAGTTAAGGCCTCACATCAGCAATGCACAACTTCCTCTAAACTGCTGGTTTAAAAGTAACTTTAAAAAAAGTATTTGAAATGCCAGTGTTTGCTGGGAACATATTATTTACATAGGGAAATTTCCTAATCTTTTTTTCCTTAACATAATTTTCAATTTGTAGTTGCCTGAAAGGCATGGTACCAAAAATCATTCGCTCCTCCATCAGTACATTCCCCTTGACTTCAAAAGACGGCTCTTGTAAGAAGGAAAGTTCATGGTTTTGGTTATTAATACAAAAGAGGAACATGATATAAATAACCTAGATGACTTGTGTGTGCCGGTGCTTTTCGAACCTGAAAGTTCCTGATTTGTGGCAGCTTGCAGGGGCTCTCGCTGCTCCTCATGGATAATGTAAAACCTGGGTGCTGTGGGATAACGATCATTTTCAGGGCAAAGGCTGCAAATCCAGTATCTTTTTGATAATGGAGAGCACACATTTACATGACAGTTATTTGCATGTTAGGTTGCCCAGCCAATTAACGCCTCTTCAGATAACCTAAACTGAGGGAAATCTCAACCCCTCACTTGTTTGCAGGGTACTCATGTACACACAATTATCCTTGCCCACAGTTTAGAATTTTAAAGGCTATTTGAAAACACGAAGCTAAATATTTAATGTAAACTGGTGGGATACAGGACTTGAAGAAACAAGCAACGGGAGCAGATGCTGCCTTCATGAACCTCCTGCACCCAAGGCCGCGCTAAGGGCCAGATGGGCTGGAAGTGAGTGCTGCATGCCCCACTGCTGCACGGGTGTGGAAAGAGCAGGAGTTGGGGGGCAGCCTCACTCCCCCACACCACATTGGAGCCCGGGCGCTACCGAGCAGGCTCGGAACCTCCCTCCTTCCTCCCTTCCCTAGGGGGAAGCCACAGGCCCAGCCCAGCCAGGCGCCTGTTCCCTATCAGGAACTACAACTCCCGCGACGCTCCGCGCACAGCGCGGCGGCCGACGGGAGCTGCCAGCTCTCCGAGGCGGGAGGAGGGAGGGACGACCCGCTTCCCCAGCGCGGGCGCGGAAGGGGGCGTGGCGGCGGCGCTGGCCCTCCTCCTCCTTCCCCCCCAGTCCTGTGTGTCGGTTTCGAGCTACCGTCGCCATTTAGCGTGGAGACGTGCCCGGGGCTGCCGCGGCGGCTCCGCTGCCTCCTGCCCGCCGCGGCGCAGGGCGCCACCCGGACTCGGCTCACCTGTGGCAGTGGCGGGCCGCCCCCGGTGAGGAGAGACTGCGAGCCGCAGGCGGGGGGCAGGAGGAGGGTTTCCGGCTCCGTGGGAGGCGGTAGCTGCGGCGGCGGCTGCTGCTGCTGGAGGGAGCGCGGCTTGGCTCGCTCCGGCCCGGCCGCGCGCGGGCGGTGGCTGCCTGCCGGGAGGTGGAGGCCGCGGCCGCCATGGGCGCCCCTGTGAGGCAGGGTTGAGCTCCCGTGTTCCCTTTCCCTACTCCCTCGCCAGGGTGAGGGCGGTGGGCCTGCCCAGGCCTCCCTCGCCCGGTGTGAGGGACTGAGCACGGCGGCTTCCTCCGCGGCCGGCGTGCGGGGCCTGCCTCCTTCTCCCTACTTTGCCTTCTGGCCCCTTCCCCTCCCCTCAGGTTCTCGCTCCGGGGGTCACCCAGGGCCTGCCCCGCTTTCTCTCCATCGCCGGGGAATAACTGAAGCGCGCTCCTCTCTTCTAAAGCAGCTGGGCGAGGCACCGGCTTCTCCCCAGCCGGGGGCCTGCCTCGGGGCGCCTCCCTCCCTCCCTCTCGGCCCGGGCCCGGTGCTTGGGTGTTTCCTCCCCTTGTAGCCCTCATTCCTGTCTCCGCTCCCCGTGCTCCATGTCGGCTCCGCTGCCCGGCTTCCCGCTGCAGGATGGATGCAGACACTAATCGGGGACCCACCCCGCCGGCCCAGCCTCCCCAGCAGCCGTCTCCAAGCTCCGCCGTAAGGAGCCCTTGGGACCCTCCTCTGTTGCAGCTGCAACGGCAGCCGCGGACAGGCGCGCTCTCCGCTCAGTGACCGGCCCCTTCCCTCGCCTCCCCCCCGTCACCGCCTCGCCCTAGCAGCCCTCCCCCGGGGCACAATGTCGGGGGGCGCAGCGGACAGCGGCGCCCCGGCCCCTCGCTTCCTGGCTCCCCCTCCGCCGCCGCCCAAGAACGGTTCCAGCTCGGACAGCTCCATCGGGGAGAAACTGGGAGCCGCTGCTGCCGACCATGGAGCCTCCGGGGGCGGCGGAGCAGCCGGCGGAGCAGGGAGCGGAGGGCGTAGTGAGGAGTACCGGCGTCGCCGCCACACCATGGACAAGGACAGCCGAGGGGCGGCAGCTACCGAGCACCGTTTCTTCCGCCGTAGCGTGATTTGTGACTCCAACGCTACAGCCTTGGAGCTACCTAGTTTGCAGCCCGCAGCGCCCTCGGCCCCTATCTCGGGAGGCAGCGCCGCTCCGTTGGTCTCTCCTCCCGAGTGTGCCAGCCGGAGCCCTTACATCGCTGTCAGCGCCGCTAAGGCCACCTCGCTGCTGCAGCAGGCACCGCCGCCTGCCCCTCTTCCCCTCGAAGGACAGTCTGCTCAGGAGGTCCCTGCCACGAAAGATGCCGCCCCGCTGCTGCCCAAAGCAGAGGAGGAGGACGAGGCAGCAGCACTACCCCCCACCAGTGCGGCTGGCAGCGCGGCAGCTGCTAGCCGGGAATTTGAGGAGCGGAGAACACAGCAGGAAGACATCGAAGAGCTTGAGACCAAGGCAGTGGGCATCTCCCCGGATGGCCGCTTCCTGAAGTTTGACATCGAGATTGGAAGAGGCTCCTTCAAAACTGTGTATAAAGGACTAGATACGGATACCACTGTGGAAGTCGCCTGGTGCGAGCTGCAGGTAAAATAAATCAGTAACAATTGTGAATTAGGAAGGCACAATCACTCTCCCAGGTACTGGGCTGTGTGCTTGAAGGAGGTAAAACCCATCAGCTCGAGGTGTGTTTTTTCAAGACAGGGAACTGCAGTCATTAACTGAAGCACTCCTTTAGAAGAAATGTGCAGCCTTTCCTTGGAGTCAGTTTGCCTTTTAATTCTTTCGAATACTCTGCTCTCTGAAGAATTTTGTAGCTTTATCATCAGAAAATGCACTGCAGTTCAGTTTCTTACAGCGTCTTGCATTTTACGCCTCCAAAAGGTAGTTTGGAGGATTGTAAAAATACTTGTACACAGCTTTAATGCAGCTGAGGGAAAATGTGTGAGTGTCAACTTCAGCTAGGTTTGATTTTTGAGAATTAGCCTAGGTGTTTTTTATTAGAACAAGATGTGAAAATGTTAATTTCACAGACATTTTGTGTGTTTGTGGCGGTGGATTCTTGTTCGAGGCAACTCTAGACTATACACAAAGTCATGTAGTGCATCACATCGTTTAATTTTGCAAAGCTATGTTTTTCATTCAGAGTTTTAGGGTTCACACTTCATTATAGACACAAGGAAAGGCAGAAAGTAGTCCTCTCCTTTCTGAAGCTTTAAAAAAGAAAACCCATGAAGTTTAACCATTCAAAATGACTGGTGGATTAAGTTGGTCTAAGACACTGCTCTTTTACCAAGTTTCTAGCCTGAGCAGAGCCAGAGTTCTGTAGGAGTCCAGCCTAGTGATGGCAGGAACACCCTAAGTTCCATGCGAGTATGTAGCATGGTTTTATTATTGTGTGTGTTCCCATCCAATTTAGGGCAGACAAAAACGAGTATTGGGTTAAAATCCCAGAAGTCTTTGTGAGGTCTTTAAGCGGTTAGCTGCTCACAAATGACTGATTGCAATAGCTGCACCAGAACTTTCTTTCCCTCAAAAGAAATTTTATATCTATTCCAGTCAAACTGGGAGAATTTATGAAGAGACTTCTTGATCTGTATTTGCTCATTTGCTTTTGGATGATTGCTCAAGTATTCTAACAGTATCTTGATTCATTATGTTATTGCCATTATTCTATGCTTACTGGCTGTGGAAGTAAGCGTCCAATTTCCTTTGTGACCCTCAAGCATGCCCTGCTCCTCCATGCTTGTGTTGTGCTTGCTGTGGTGGTCTTTTGAGAATTAATTTTAAACCTAAAAACTTAAATGATTCAGTGTTGGGCTCTGCTTAAGTGTCTGACGTGCAGTTTGAACCGAGGGGAGATTAATAATCCACCAAAATGAAGTACTTTTATTTGAAAATTTAATCTTAACAATTTTGGAGTTCCTTAACTTTAACCCCTGAAACCTGTTGTAATTTTCACACTTTACTTATGGATCAGAAACTAATGTCAGGCTGGCACCAGGTGCTTTTTGCTAACATCACCTCTGTTGAAGCGTCTTAATCATCATCAGTGCCATGTGGACAAACTGTCTAAAGAAGCACCTTTGAAGTGATTTAATAAAGAAGCTAATTTATAAAGGGCATGTTGCTGAGCTTTCAATTCATTGAAGAATTTCAAAAGTACTATTTCAAATGACACTGCAAAAAGCATGAATGAAAATATTTGTAAGGGGGAAATATGTGACATTCTGCTTGGAGATTAGCTATTTAACTATATTGCAGAATTACAGGAGTGCCTTGTGGGTTAAATTATTCTGAAGGCTGTAGTTATCCCTCTCCTGCAAAATGACAAGTTTGAAATAGTATAAATATTGTGGCTGTTAAAAGTATTTGCTAAAGGATCTAGGCTACAGCTAGTAGAATCTTTTAATGTTAAGTCCTGTTTTATTGTTTGTGTTTAGAAATGAAAGGAGGAACTTGGTATTCATTGGTATGATAGGTGCATCTTCTTTCTCTAGGAAAATAGAATTCTTGACAAGTTGGTGATATTCATAATGTGATTTGTAAAAAGAAACAAAAAAAACCCCCAACAAAATCAAACCGCAAAACAAACCAAAACAATCTGAATTCCCAAAGATGGACAGAAGCTTAGATGTCATTTGTTTTCCCCAGTGTCAGTGGTTTGAGTGCTGATGAACCTTCAAAGCGTGTTAATTTTATTAGGGAAATGTGAACTGTTTTCTTCTGTGCTATATTTCGCTAACCATGACTAACTGATGGTTCCTTTTAATTGTCTTGAAATAATGTAGGGTTTGTTTTTTTAGCAGTCCTGGAGCTTTTCTTCTGTGTATTTATGCTAGCAAGCATGGGCATCCTAGGTGTCTCACTTCTCTAGAGTCTTCTAAACAGTGCTACTGTAGTGCTGCCAGAATGAGATTGCTTAGCATGATTGTGGAGACTAAATTGTTCCTCTCATGGCTTGTCCAGAGTTGATGGAAGTGTATCACAGTTCTTGACAGCAAGAATAACAAAATGGGGTGAGAACAGTTTGTATTTTTGCAGTCTTTGGATGTATGTTCTGTAAGGCTTTTCTAGCATACCTAGGATGCTTCAGTTTCGTTAAAAACTCTCCTGTTCGGAAGGAAGTGAGAAGCCAGCTGCTTTCAGCTCACTTAAACTATGGTGTTTCAGTGTTGGAGAAGATTCTGTAGCAGGAATCTTGTTGATCAAGGTCGACACAGAAGACTCTTTGATGATCTGTGGCAGAATGACGTTTCAATGCTTAATAATGCAACTATACCTAATTTTTTATATATGTCCTCTATAGTGCTAAAGTGTAAAATCTGAAAGTATCAAACACAGCTTGCGTTCCCAACGTGCTCATGATACTCTGAAGAGAGAACATTGCTCCATATCCTTGGAAGTCTCTCAAACTGCCTTGTAATGTCTCATACGCTTGATGTACTGAACTTTGGAGAAAATAGGAGGAAGACCACAAGTTCTGTAGGAGACTTAATGGTGTTCTTAGTATTTCCAGCAAGGGAGGTCCTGGCCAAGACTAGTTTTTCTTGGGCTGTGGAAGATGGGGAGATTTAATTTGAAGGAATTTAGTATTTCAAGATTGATTATAGATGTGTAACAAAACCGTAACAAAGGTGTGGCTGATGGACTATCCTAGTTTATGTTGCTGCCTGTCTATGTGAAGCAAATTATAACTTAATCTGTTTTAAATATTGGATGGAGATTTTTAAATGTGAAATATCTGCCCTGCCGTGGGCATAATGGAGCTGCGAAGAGCTCAGCAGCAACTGCTTAGGGCCAGTGCTCAGCTTCAGTTACTGCAAGGAAATTGTTAGTGTACTGTTAGTCTTCAAATACTTTTATTCCCATTGTATATATATTCATCTTGACTCTGGTTATTCTGAGTCAAGTGTGCCTCCTACTGTTGTCATTAGCACATCTCATAAATTGAGTGAAGCAGTAGCTAGGGTTACTGCTTTAATGGTCTTAAAGCAGATAGAAGTTGGCAAAAATAGTTACTGCCACTGTTTTCTACTTAAAATAACTCTTCCTGTACAATCGTGTTACTGGTTAGTCTTAAATTACATTTCTGAGCAGTGAGTCTTTTCTCACCTCTGTATGGTTCGGGTAACATGGCTAAAATGTGATGCCTTTTCCTGTTGCATTAGGGTTATCTATGTGAAGTAATACTCTTAAGCCAAAGGTAGCAGGAGTCACATAGCTGACTGTAAAAGCCAGATCTTGGGGGTAATGTGTCATTCTCCGAGTCCCTCTTTCAGTTTGAGTTGGTTTTAAATCAAGACTGTCATTTAACTTCTGGTTAATTTCCTAAACAATACAGGGTGGTGCAGCCACTTGCTGGACTGCAAAATCTTCCATCTAGAATTATTGCTCTGGGTTCTGTCATTCCAATGAGTAACTTCTCAAATGCCAAAGTGCACTTGATGATCTGGAGGTTAATTTGGCTCATCTTTGAACCATATGTTTGTCAGGCATTCGAAGACTTAGCATCTTTCATTTGAATAGTGTTTTCTCTTAAAGGAAACATGATTCAGAAACTGTTATTAGACATATACATTGGTTGAAAATGCATTCCTGGTAAACTGTTTGCTGGAGAACAACACTGCTTGTCTGGTATGTGCTGTATCATTCCTGTCCTTAGTATTTCTTTGACGGAGAAAGGTAGGTTGGTCAGTCAGCAGTTACAGTTCAGGAATGCTAAAGTTCTTCTTGCTGATACGTCACTTGGCTGTTCTTACTCTGGCTTTGGCACAGTGTTAGGTTACTGTGCTTAATGTGTGAGCTGCTGAAGGGGATAAGGAGGTTGAAGGCTGTCTCTAAGAGAGAGCTTCTGGGGGTAAGAAATAAGTTTGACAGGTGAAAGTAGTGCAAGGAAGTCTGTTGTATTTGTTACTACTTTGAGTGGAAGCTGAATGTGAATTTGATTATCTTTAGTTGTAAATCACCTGAGTAATAAAATAGAATTGCATACGCATAACCTACACTATTGCAGCCTGTTAACTGTAGGCCAAGTGTAGTGTATGAATACTCCAAGTTACAAATGGATTTTTCTTTTTGTATGGCAGTAGCAATGAAGAAACAGTTGAGAACAAACATAATGCCATAACCAAATGTGAACCATGAGATTCTGTAGTGCACACTGGTAAAAATTATAATGACTGGTTACTACTGACACCTCATTACAGGAAGTAATGAGGTGCTAAATAATATCTCCATACATCACAGGTTTTGAATGTAACAGCGTATGGAAGTTAAAACTTGCAATACAGAAAGTTGCTTGGGTATGATATGTATCTTCTCTTTTAGTGACACTTCAGATTTAACTTTACAGATCTTTGTCTCATAGACTTAAGGCTATATTTAAGACTGATTTTTAGGTCAGCAGACAACAATGGAATGTAGTTTCTATACTCTGGAGTACAGACTCTGCTGCAGACTCACCATAATAAATATCAGCTTACGTGAAGTCAGGGAATAATTCCTAAAAGTCTGTTCGCTTTCTGGACTGGGTGAGCTGGGAGCATTTCAGAAGCTGCGTGTTCAAATCTGACAACCAAAAAAGGTCTTGTATTGCATAACTGTGGCATCCTGTAGCCTTTTATTTTTTTTTTCCTTTTAAAGCTGGTTGCATATTGCTCACTAGGAGGCCTGACTGCAGAGGTGTTGGCTGTGATGCACACTTGCATAGCTATGTTAAAGCAAAATGGAAAACCAAATCAAAACTCTGTTCACAATGGGAGGAAACTGAGTAGTGTGGACCTGGAATTCATCTGTCTGTCAAGTTCTGCTGGAAAACTATCACATTCTGCTAGTTCTGGATAAATAGTCAGCATCCTGACACAAATACACTTTCTTTGAAAGCTCTAATTGTGGTTTAATTCTAAATATTTTAAAATATGTTATAAATCTTTCAGTGAAAGGTGAAGCTGAAGTCTAATGTAGTATGGTGACTGTTTAAAATACTAGTCTGTGAGCATAACTGAATGTGGCTGCAGCCCCCCCTAACAGCAGCAGTGTTGCCTCCTGTTCATGACTGTTTCTGGGCCAGGTGCACAGTTATCACGAATATAGATTAATAAAGGTATGTGACAATCTCTGTGAAGATGCTTCTGTCCTTACTAGCTCTTTTACTGTTCTCAGCTCTGCAAATTCCAAGAGTGAAAGTAAAAAGCTCTAAAACTGTAAGTGTATACACTGGATTTCCAAGTGTCTTCAAGTGTGCACATGTTAGGAGTCTGAAGTTTTGTGCAGTAAGTCTAAATTATCTGTTGGCTTTCCATGCTGTAGCATGGGACAAGTTACTGGTACTTACTAGCTTCAGATCTCTGAATGAAAATTTCTCTTGCTACTAGAGAACAAAACCCAGCCATATTCCTGAGTGTTAGTACTGTAATTGATACAATTGACAACTTGATAAATGACATGGGAAAGGAGCCAGACTAATTACCTGCAGAAGTATAAACAGTGGTCAGGCTTCCTCAGACTTTACAAAGGTGACCCTGAAAGAGAGATGAGAGCTTTCAAGTACATTCTGGAGCTGCAGCTGTTAGGAGACTTCTACTTAGGAAAATAATCTTACCTCAAAGCGCTGTCACTTTTGGAGATTACTGCGGTTTAGTTTGTGAGTGGCTGGTTGTGAGGCAATGAATGCAATTGGATAAGTACATTCTGAAAATGCAGCATTTCTTATGATAATAAACAGGTTCTTAACTGTCAGTTCAGGTGGGTTTGAGCGCTGCAGAATTAAATCTCTTCAATGAGATTTGTTTTGGTGTGGTTTAAATTAAACCCCTTAGCTTCATAACTGAACTTCTGAGGGCTAAGGAAAAGTATCAAGACTATATCCTTCTTTGAAAGTGTGTGTGGGGGAAACAACCGCCTGGTAAAACTCCCTGGAGACATCCTTTACAGAGTCCTTTGAGAGTTGTCTAGCAGAGTAATAAATAAAACAAGCGGTAATAGATCTGTGGTAGTCTCCATGGATGCAGCGCACAGTGCAGGGTAGACTCAGTACCTCTTGCTTAGCGACACCCTTCGGGGCCACATGTTCTTTTTCTTATTTTGTCATTGTTTTTTTGTTTCATACCAGGAGCTTGTTAAATAGCACAGCTCCTCCTGACACCCAGGTTCTCCATGCTGCATGTGACAAGGCTTGCACTAAACAGCGGCAGCCTTGATGCTTCCTGTCATGCATCTCTTCAGAAACTCTCATTTCCTGTCAAGATTACCAGCCTCTTTGAGATCATTAATTGGTTCTTCCAACTCATGGCGGAGCTGAAATAAAAGTTGACTATTTTTCTAGTTTGGTCTTTATGTTCACATTTTCATTTTTCTCTTAGTCTATGTAATGGCTGTAACATTTGGGCTACTAGAAAAATAAGTATTATGCAAGTTTGCAGTGCTTCTGCAGCTGGGCATGTGTAAATCATGTCTGGAAGAATAGTTTTCCAGTATACTTGACGCAATTTCTATTCTAAATAGCAGGATTTGTAGTGCTGCTTGAAAATCAATTTCTCGGAATAGTTGAAGGCTTTTATCTGACTTGAGCAATCTGAAAGTCTTCAAATAATCATGTTAAAATTCTTGTCCTAACAAATGAGACTCAGATTTTTGTACTGGCGTCTTAAGTGTTTTTGTAGAAGCTTCTCACCGTCCCCAGGACGGACTGCTAGCTGATGTTGAGAAGAATCTAGGCTATGCACTAAACCTTAAACAGTGTTTAGTACGTAGACATTGGCAGTCTCTGGTCAAGATACTGCAGATCTACTTTTTTTCTACCTTTTTTCCAGCTTCCTCAGTGTTTTTTGAAATTGTCGTACCAGCACTTCTCAATGTGTGGTTTTGGTTGCCCTTATTCCCTTTGGGAGAGCTGGGGGAAGTGAAGAGGTGACTAGGATTGAATTTGTGGCTCAGTTGAGGTCATCTTTGAGATAAGAGCCTGCTCACTTCTTGTCTTAGAGGCACAACCTGGAGAATACTCCTTAACTCTGTGCTGCAAAGGATAAACTTTGTATTAATAGCATTCTGTGTTACGTGTTGCTGTCCTCTTCATCCAAAAGGAGGTCCTTGCAACGTAGATCATCACAGATGTTACTAAATCTTGTTTTCTAATAAGCCAGAGTAAAACAATCGTGTTGCAGTACAGTGATCTGAAGAAATCAGATTCAGTTCTCAAACATACTTCTGAACATCATCCCAGTTGTCTTTTTTTTTTTTACTTGGTGATGACAGGTGCATTGCACATATCCAGGTTATTTTAGAGCACTTCCAGATTTGCCTGGGTATTTCCAAGCAGCACTGTATGTTACTTTGCCCTGGATCACAAGCAACTTAACATGCTTTCAGTTTGCTTATCAGCGAAGGAAGCCACAACCTGCTAAAAATTGGACTGGTGTTGGTATTTATTTTTTTTTTCCTCTAGAAACCGTGTAGGTATTAATATGTATCTAAAGCAGTAAGCAGTTTTTGTGAGGATAACTCATTCTGAATCACTCAGAGGGACACCCTTGCTAAGTTTGGATTTACCATTTTAGGTCTAAACAGAATCTTTGGGTGTGCTGCCTGCATACTTAGCAATTTAGAAATCCTCCAGAAACTCTGTTTATACTTGATGGCCATCAGCCTTGTAACTAAAACATCTGTGAGCTTTTACATGATGTGTTGATGACCCTGGAATGAATGCAGCTGAACAGGGCTGGGTGTTTTAATATAGGGGATGCCATTTCTTTCTGCATTCACTGTGCCCAAGAACATGATTCTGGAATAATCTGGTTCATCTATGGGCAGTAGTGTAGGCACCAATTTTATGGAGTATCTGTTCTCAGGACAGGATCATTATGGTGTTTTTCAAGTCTTAAAATTTCACCGGTAATTAGGAGGATTCCTAGCATGTTACCAGCAACACAGAAAGAATAAGTTTTGGCATGCTCTGGTAACTTGTGATGTGGATGCTGTGTTTTGACCCATAGTCCAGAATGATTCTGATCCTATTGCTTATTGTTAATAAGCAGCCATTGATAGAAACTTCTAAGAGCTATCCACTTAACTGCTATTTTTCTGATTAAGGATAGCAGATGGTGTGGAAAATAAGTTTTATTAGACGCCTTATGTAAGGCAAAGCTTTGTTGTTTCAGTTCAGTCTTCTGGATCATCTTTGTATCTAGATGATCTCAGCCATTCCTAATTTCATTGTGTCAGTTGTTGAAGATAGTGGGTTCTGATAGCAGATTTGGGGATAGCAATGGCAAGCAAAAGCTACAAAAGGAAAAACTCCTTTAAGAGACTGAGAGTTTATTACCACCATTTAGAAGGATTTGAAAGGAATAGGAATACTGATCTCTTTGAATGTAATAGGAGTAAATCTGAAACAACTACATAGGAATGCTGAGCTAAAGAGAAGATAGTACAAGACTGATACAAACAGTTATGTGCACTTTATCTGGTTTTGGCCAGTTGATATAGTCTCATGATAGCTTAAGACTGTCCAACTGATTGTGTTACCTAGTTTTCCTTGGACATTTTCCTCTCTTAGAGTATCCCTGCTTTGCTGACTGCTAATAGCAAGTTTATGACCCCAATCTGAATGTATTTTGACTGCTTCTATGCTGGCAAAGACTAATGACATACAAACAATAACCCACAAATATTGCTATTAAAAGCTTTAGCAATCCAGGCTGATTATCTTAAGGATCAGCAAATCTGTGTACACTTATGTAATATGCATCTGTTAATGGTAACTTATGAACTGTTAGCAGGTTTTGCTTAATGTTACCATGTCTATTTTCAAATTTGCTTTTTCTAAGTGAGGTTTTTAACTCTTACAGATATTTTTCAACTTAAAACTATTTTTAGTTTGTCCCTTAATTCAGCTGCTTACAAGTTGCCAACTGGAAGTTAGATAGAATCCCTGAGTTGTGTATCTATGTAAAAATGCAAGATGCTATCTTAATGCACTCTGTTTTGCTATAGCTGTTATGAACTCAGAGCCTTTGAGTCTTCCCTCAAGAAAAAATATGATGTGAGACTAAACTCGAAGAGTTCTCAAAGCAGTCCATTCAAACAAACATCCTACAGTCAGAAATATGGGCTGAAAAGTGACTTTTTTTTTTTTTTTTAATATTGCCCTCTCTGGATGTAGACAATTCAAGATTGACAGTGTGTAGAATCACCTTTGAGAGCATGGGTTTTATTTGCATTTATTGTGACTTGGGGCTTAGTGAATTGTTAGTGAATTGTTGTTCCTAGGTTTGCCAGGAACAGTGTGCTGAAAATAGAGAAACTGCAGAAATGGCTGATACAAAAATAAAACTTTAGGTTTAGATTTAGAATGTTTTTTCTGTGGTTTTCTCTACTTCCTTTACGTACAGCTTGAGCTTCTTTTCTGCAGACAAGTGGCTCAAGAGCAGAATGCATTTCAGATTACCTGTACAGATAGATAAAACTGAGCAGAAGATAAAATTACAGGGGGTGCTTGAATTTGATGGTTTTTTTTTTTTCTTCCTTTTTTTTCCTCTTGATGGCAACTGTGAGCCAGTTCAGGTGATGGTATGATTTCTTTTGCTGATCTCATTATACAGGCCTGAACATATCCCACAGGTTCAGTATTTACCCTCAGGAAGAAAAAAAAATTTGAAGGGCCTATGGTTTGCTGCTGAAGTCTTAAATACTGTAGTACATTAATAGGTTGTGCATGGTCTATGCATGAAGGCTGGATATGGTTCTGGGCAATCTGATCTAGCTGGAGATATCCCTGTTTAGTGCAGGGGGCTTGGACCTTTGAAGGTCTCTTCCAGCCCAAACCATTCTATAATTCCATGAACATCTGTGATAAAAAACTGTCTTTAATACTTAGACTTCCTCTAGGAAAAGATGAATGCGTTTCCTATGGACTCCATCTGGTTTTGTAAACTACCTGCTTGAATGTTCAGTGCTTTTCAGTGGTTGTGGCAACAAAAAAGTGAGGAATGTGAGGAGGAAGAACATGGAATTTCGGCTTCTCATCTTTGTCATCTTGTGTTTGCAGAAAGTTGAATTGGATAGATCCCAGAGAATTGTTTCAAGTTGCATTTGCATTTGGAGTTAGTTTCATGTACAGAACAAACATAAGCAGTTAACGTCCTTTTGTTTAGGGACTGCATTTTTTTGTCTGTGTAGGAGAACAAATCTTTCCAGATGCTTTAGATCGGAATGTAGCTACTAAAGAATGATAGAGTAATTTGTCACTTCTATTTGTGTGCTTGTGATGAAAACATTTCTGTCCAAATGAGTTTCTTGGTTTATTCAGGTAGTCTGTGTGTAAAGCAAAGCTTGCTACAGTTAAGTTAGACTAATATAGCTTAGTATCCTAAACTGTTTGCTCCCTTTTTTGCTTTTTTTGACAGACTGGTCATTTTTCTTACAGTTGGTGTTCCCAGAACTTCCCAGGTCTTTGCACGGATTCATCAAATGGGGTGTATAGGGCTTGTCATGGAACTGTGTATGTAATGGGGAAGTGTAAAAACATCGAAGTGCCACAACAATAGTACATCACAAGTTACAGCAGTTCAATGCAACTGAATGTGACTAAATTTATTAGGTAGCACTTCAAATAGGAAAAATAGCCAGTTGTCTTGTCTACATCTTGGGACTAGGGTTCAGAAAGAATAGGTTTTTTCCTTGGCGTTCAGTATGAAATCTGACTTCTCAAGTTTGGGCAAACCCCAGAAAACTAAGCAGAATGGAAGTTGGAGTCTCTTAAATCTGTCATTACTGTTGACTTAAGTGGTTTCTTCTAAGGAACTTTGGGAGTTGAAAAGGCATTTGTAAGACAAAGGTGAGGAATAGCAAAACCCCTTGATTCTTAGGGTGTACAAGACATGAATTTTGAAGTTTTAGAACCAGGCAAGTTTAAAACAATGAATTGGTTTTGAAAATTCATATTGCTCTGAATGGCTAGTTCATGAAAGTATCATTAATATAATACTTGTACTAGTGCCTGTAGGTTTCTTCACTGCTTTTTTGCCAAAATAACCTCTCTTTCTATTCTTAGTTTAGTCATATTTTACTGAATAAGCTACTTACTTGCTGACATACCTCAATTTCTTAGTATTTTACTAACTTGTGGATTAAATATGTGTGTAACTTACAGGAACACCTAAAGTAATTTTCTTCATGAATTCAGTCCTTCAGCTCTATAAGGGCTGCAGCTAATAATGATGAACATCTTGTTGCTATTTGCTGTGGTTTATTTAGTATTTTGTAATTGTGAACCTACACAGTTTGTCTCTGAGGTAAAACTTTGTAACCATAATTTAGGTGTTTGAAAGGGTTATTTTTGGGACTGGAGAGGTGTCTATCCCAAACCTGCATTTGTGGCCTAGTTAGTGGTAGATGACACTAGCTGTTCCAGAAGGTTTTCTGGATCTGTTTTCTTATATGGAGGAAGAGCTCTAAAATGTTGAGTAGAATGGGAGTGAGAAAAACTTTGTAGAGTATTGCTTCCCCAAATGTAGATGTGGTGGGAAAACTAATGTGCCTACTCTATCAATGGTTTCTACTTGATAAACCCATAATGTACAGTCCTATTATTCCTTGGCATCTGGGAGAAGGCTTCCTTAGATTCTAAACCATGTAAGTGATAGGGTTTTGAATTGGAGGTTGCTGATAAACTGGTTCAGAAGTATCTGTGAGAACTCTGGTATTCCTTTTTTCACGTACAAAAACAAACACTGGTGCAAACAGTGGTGATTTTAAATGGTGAAGCAAAGGAATGGTTCAGTTTTGTGAAGAAAGCTTCAGTAGCTTTAGATTAGGTCAGGCTAATCAAAGGAAGCAAGGCAGGATCAGGTGTGCTAAAGCAGCTCTATGTACCTTCAACATCAACCAAATACTTATTGAAATTCTTTTTGTGGCAGAAATTATTTGCCACTGAGTTGTTCAGCTGAAGTTTTGCTTCATTGCAGTTCTGCAGTGGTTTGACCTCTGTTGGAAAACAGCTGTGATTTCTAATGTGGCAGCTTATAAGATAAAACTGAATTTTTAAAGTATGCGTGTGTTGTGTGATTTTACTGTTGTATCGCATCCAAGACCATATGTTGCTCAACTGCTGATCTTGATAACTTTTTGCAGCAAACCACATGGTTTAGGTAAGCTTGTAAAGTTTGAAGGAGCGCAACTACTTTATCTAAAATCACAGGTAAATACCAGGTAATGACGCAACTGATATGCACGTTAACTAAGTTGGTGTGGATGAGTGCAGTTAAAAAGCAGCAGGCTGAAGCACAGTGATGTTTTAAGTATACTTCGTCACTTAAGAGGAGCATGAAATCTGAGGAAGTTGGCATTGGAATTTAGAATGGAAAGAATGAGTTGGTTGATGATGTAGAAAACTATTTTCCACTTTCCCTTTGACTTCTGTCCTTATCTTCTCTGGCAATAATATGCAGGGAAATGGTATCTTTTGTTTTTCATTTTCCTGTGTGGGAATGGTAATTGTTCTTGCTTCTTACCTGTTCAGGAAGTTTCTTGTTCCTCCCCCCCCCCACCAGCAAAACACTGTATCAGTCATTGCCAGTGTATTTTTTTTTGTGCTTTATTTTCTAACTTTGGCCTTCCTGAATCCTCCTGTGGTCCTTGTATAAGCCATCTGGCAAAACAAGGATTTTTAGTTTTTTTCCTACCCCCACTCTACAGTCTGGAACGAAGCAGATTTTGTATCTGTATTCACCTATCCTATGTAAAAGAATAATGAGCGTGGTTAAAACCTGTATCTAAATTTTGACTCCTTCTTACAAACTTAGATTTTTCCAGGTGGTAAATCAATCCTCTCCGTGGAAATGTGCTTACAGTTCTCTTGGGAATTTGCCTTATAATCTTGCCTTCTGCCTTCGCCCTTCTCAGACAAAATCTCTTTCCAGGAAGGGAAAAAAATCCATGGACTAGATTGAGCTTCAGCTGAATAGGGTGTCTCATTTCAGATATACTTTCTGCTGCTTCTCAGGTGACCAAAATGTAAGTGACAGCTGAATTGTCTGTCGTGGGTCAAGGGCAGTCCAACTCAGCAGTTTCCCTTTCCTCTTCCCTGAGTTTTGTTTGGAAGCAGTAGTGATCTGCCATTCTATGCAGTCATCCTCTTGTCATGAAGACCAAATGGAAATACGTCAGTTGTTTCATGTATAAATACTCAGTCCGACAGCTGTGAGTTTATCAGGAGTCACTGGGATCACAAGTTGGTGACCAAATTGTTACTTTAGAGGTCCGTAAGAATTACTCTTAAGTAAAGCTGTACTGTGAAACTGTTAAAAATACTCTTAAGACTCACTGAGAGAAGAGGAATGAAGTTGAACTGCTTAAATGGAAATTCCTTTTTTCAGGTGAAGTTATAATTCTTTTTCTTGAGTATTACGAAAGCCCTCTTCTACTGGTGATAACGTTTCAGCCACTGAGGCTGGATTTTACTGATGCTGTTCTTAAAGTAACTAAAAGGATTACTCTGAAATCTTCTAGTTGTCTCCTTTCCCTTTGTAGTTTTATTAGGTAAGAATATTTATCCAGGCTGTTAGCCAGTGGTCTTTTGGCCAGTTGATAATCCTTAGTCTGTGTTTCAGTATGTATTCCTAGCAAAAAAAGCTGAGATACCTGATGTGATCCTAGCTAGCAGTGAATCATATGTAATCAGATTCATCATAAATCTACTTGATGCCAATAATGAAGGGGGTTAACTTGACTTTGCAGGTTGCAGAGGCTTTTTGCTGCCATCCATGTGCAAATAATCCTTGATTTATTCGGATAATATTGAGAAGAAAGGGGTGGAAGTCTGCCAGTGGCCATTGGCTGTTTGGTTGCAAAATGCAATGTGTTGCATGGGCTGCTGATCATAATGTGAAATAAAGTGCTGTAAAAAAAACCTTGAGCGCCGAGTCCATGACTGAAAAAACACTTAGGTGGGAGAATGGGCATGGTCATTAACTTAGAATAGCTTTTCTGCAGAACTAATGTAAACCAAGATTGTAGTTCTTAACTAGTGAATGCTGCAGTGTATAGGACTGAAATAGAAATAAAACAAAAGTTTGTAATAATTACAGATGTGTTAAACCCAAAACCAGCAAAACTGATAAATGCTCCAGCCCTATCAGTGTTCAAGGCCAGGTTGGACAAGATATAGTGGAAGGTGTCCCTGCCCATGGCAGGGGAGTTGGAACTAGATGACCTGTAAGGTCCTTTTCAACCCAAACCATTCTATGATTCTATGAAAACAAATGGGGAAATTGGTTATGTTTTAGTTGAAGGACCTGCTTCTCAACCTGACACCCCACCCCCAGCCACCATATTCCCCCAACCCAGAACAAAACCTCAAAATATTGCTTTGTCTGGTTGAGTTGCTTTGTCTGCATAGATGCCGTAGATTTCACTTTCGCTTCCAGGTATTTCTTTCAGTTTTTTCTGGCTTGTGGAATAGAAGCCCTTGCCGCTAGTGTGAAAGAGGTGATATGCAGCTCTAGAGGTTTGGGAAGTCTAGTGGGAGTTAGGAAGGCTGAAGCTATTCTGGAATCCTTTAATGAGGATTTTGTAGCCTTTGAATTGCTCATGTCCTTCAGTGAAAATTCCTGTTGTGTTTGAATCCATGTGGTTGGTCTGGATGTCAGGAACTGAGAGCATGCTTTTCACTGATATATATATGACCTTTATGGACATGTATTTTAAAAAGCCTATGACTTTGTTGCCTCAGAATCATAGAATCATAGAATAGTTAGGGTTAGAAAAGACCTTAAGATCATCTAGTTCCAACCCCCCTATCATGGGCAGGGGCACCTCCCACTAAACCATGTTACCCAGGGCTCTGTCCAACCTGGCCTTGAACACTGCCAGCGATGGAGCATTCAGTTCTCCCTGTTCTCAGGCTTTCTGTAGGTTGTCTGGAATAGGTCGTATTCATATAAATGTTGGTGGTTTTTTTAGTCATAAATCTCTTGCTTTGGTGTCAAAGGAAGTCTTTCATCTGGAACTTCATCTGAACGCATGTTTGCTAGTTTAATGTCAGGTTTACGATTTGAGGGTCTGGGAGTCATCAGTGTGTGCTCTTGGAAAGAGCAGGTGTTGCTGTTGGAAACAGCAGGCTATAGCTGTTAGCTTTGCTGTCTTTTGCTGGGTTTGAGCAGCCTGTCACACATGGTAGGATAATGAAGTATCTCAAGCTTTGAATGATGTCTTCTGTCAAGCAGAGATCAAGGGTTGTGATGCTGTGCACTTAATCACATCTTGGGGCAGATCAGAGATAAGAGGGGTCAGCTGCCTTATTGGGGAAACTGAGCTGCATTAATTTGCCTTTTCATCACTTTAGTTTGACTTTTTGGTAAGCATCTGTGGCTGTTGTGCTATTTGGTTTTTAGTCCTTCCTGTATGGTGGAAGTGCAGAGGCTATTTTGTGTCTAGCTACATGCCCCTTACCCTGGAGTTTCTAATAGGACTGTGACTGGTGATGGTGTAACTTGGAGATTACATGTTGGTTTTTATTTGTTTGTTCTTCCTGTTCCTATTGAAGTACTTGCCAGGATTTTTGATTCATCGTGATTCCTGCTGTAGTGTCTGTGGAAAAAAATGTTTGATTGGATGGCGAGTCTTGGTTTCATCTGTCTTGTGTCTTGGCTTCTAATTCAAGTATCTGACTAGCACTAATGATATTATATAAGCTAACTATAGGGACCCAACTGGTTATTTAGTGACAAGTATGCCATATTCCCTGAAAGAAGTGGTGCAGAAGAAACTTAAGGACAGAAGAAGGCTTACCAGTAGACTTGTGGCGCTGCAGCTACTTTCCACAGTTGTTATTGATGTGAGGCAATATTAGGTTATTTTGCCTTCTAGATTGTGGATGTTGAGTATGTTTTTCTTTCACCTGAGGGTCAGAGATGATGTGTGTTGTCTAGTCTCTTGCCTTGCTGTGTCCTCTTACCTTCTTCTAAGAACTACCCTGCTGGATTACTTGTGGATCTAAGTTGGGTACTGCCGCTGTGGTGCTTTGGATAGAAAACACCTGGAGCTACTAAACCGTAGTTCAAAGCTTTGTGTGTTATGTTTGGAGTGTTGTACTTTAGAAAACACAACCTGTAGAGTATTAGTAGTTTTCTGATTTTATTCAGAAAAGGACTGGCAAATGGAGCAGTAGTTGCTGTTAGCTCTCTTCAGTAACTGTCCTAAAAGCATTAGAGGAGTATGCTCTTATGCTGAGTAACTAAAAATCTAAGCATTATGGTAGCAGAGAGTTGAAGTTGCAAAAGAAAAGTCATTTTGGAGAGTTCTTTGGCTAAAGCAACATGAAGAGACATCTTTCTTGCTTTTGCAGCCTCTCTGGGCATTGCTGGCAAAAATCCTACCACAGCAATTCAGTATGTGAATGTTCAATGCAAGACAATGGTGACAATGTGCGAGACATGGGTGAGAATTCCTGAAATGATGGTTAAAATTATGAAGCTGTACGTAACTGAATTCCTTTGCATTTCCCCCCATCAGTTGGCATAATGTGCAAGTTGAGACCTATTTTGCTTCTTCCAAAAGTATGAAATTCACTGTATTTGTCTTCCATATTCATAATGGGCTGGATTTCTTCAGTAGAACTGTTGGCCTTAATCTAAGGGGTAACCTGTATCTCATTCCAAATGAGCTCTATCCTCATTAGTCACTGGAAATGCTCTTCATATAAATTTCATCTAGTGCCATGAAACCTTTTGGTTTTAACCTGGATGGTAGTGAAATGAAGAGTCTATGTCTGAGAGCCCAGAACTGAGAAATCAGACGTATATATTATTGCAGTTCTCTTGAGCTAGTGCAGTGTGGGTGATTAATGTGCTTCATTAGTGTCCGTTAGGCATTTTCTCCTTTTGGCAGTGTGAATACAGTTCACTCATCCAGTTAGGAAGCTGCTTACTGAACTTGATTACTGCGCTTTTTGAACCGCAGAGTCAAGAAGATTGAAAGGTCAGTTTTATAGCATAAATACGTAACTTTCTTGAAGTCTGCATCCGTAATGGTTTGTAATTTTGCAAGCTGTCTTCAGAAGAATTGTGTTGTTAAAGCTCGATAGTTATGGAGTGGTCATCTGCTTTTCTGTTCTTTGCAAGGACACTTGAGGTTAATGCAGCATGTAGCACCACTTACGTTTTTGATTCCTGTCAGAGGATCCTGCTTTCACTTGCCCAACTGGTGTGTACCTTAACCACCTGGGCTGCAAGCTTTTAAGCCAGGTGTCTGTCTTGAGCTTAATTGTTTAAGAAGCTTCAGCAAAGATAGTACATATCCTTCAGAGAAAAGTGCTTGCTTTGTTGCATCCATCAGTACCTTAAGCTTTTATATTTCAGAGTTGTGAAGCAGGGACATAAAAGCAGTGTTAAGACAAGTGGGTTGTCTATTCTTTGAAGAAGTATTTTGAGGTGAACAGTTTTCAGATAATGAAGCTTTAAAATAAGTGACATTTTCCAGACTAGGCTTACTTGGAAACTGTATCTTTTTTAAACTCTGAAGACTTGATCCATGTTCTAGCCTGTCGGTGGTCCCTTTTTAGCACCCATATGATGCCATATGAAGCAGTTTGTTCAACTTAAAATGCATATTGGCTTTATGTTTTAAAAATGTATAATTAGTTTTTGTACAGCATGTGCAAGTCAATCCCTCAGGATGGGAAATGCAAGATAAAAAGGAAGCTGTACAATGCAGTTCAGTTCCCTTATTTGTGTTGCAGCTGTTTAAGCTGATGAAGTTTAATATCCTCATAAATTACTTGCTTCGTCACGACATAAGTTTCTCTGGAAGAACAGGAGGTGAATTTTTCAAGTGTAGAAACTTCTGTGGAACAGCAGGCTTTACTTTTGCAGATGCAGCAGACTTCGCAGCTATTACCCCCAGTGTTCAGATGATGGAGAACTAGCTTTTGTACTGGTATGCTGTAGTTACTCTGATGCAGACATCTATGATAATGTATTTATTGAATGGTCTTAGTTATAGCAAATTTGGATCTTGCAAAGTGACTTTATTATTTTAAAAGCAAATGCCTTTGTCAAAATCTGCCTTTCTATGAGCCTTAAAGGAAAAAAATATATGGATAGAATGGAATATATATATATTTACTAGATTTGGCAATTATCCTTTTCTCTCGAGTATATTTTAACATACAAGAGTTTGTATATTTACAGTTGGGTCTATTAAATACCTTTTGGATTTTTCACATCAAACTTGACTCTTGATGTTCAGGGGTTAAATGAAATAGGAAGTAAGGGCCACTGGCAAACTGAACACTTGCTATACAGACTGCAGAGTTAGAGAAATGTTTTGTTCGGTGTTTTTTTTTCTTAATCATAAGAGTCATGATTAGGGGATTGGAGAGAGGGAGGGAAGGGGAAATAAAAAGTCCAAAGAAATTTATGTAAGTGAAACAAGTGCAAAAAGTCTAAACAGTCTAAACATAGCTATAATCAGAATAGTAGTTGACTTTCTAGTTTTGTTCTAGTGTTTAGTGTCTAGTACACTGTATGGGAATTCCTTTTTAATTAGCTAAGAGTCTGTTCTGTGCTATGTCTAATGTTTGCCCTTCCTGGGAAGTAGAAATTTGGAAGTGCTTTGGAAGGAAGGGCTGGTTGGTAGGATCTTACAACAGGAAAAGGTAGTTATCCCTTGGATTGCCTGGAAGTTGTTTCCTCCATTTATTAAAATGAAACTCTGGACACTTGCAGCTATAGTTTCCCTGTGGTCTTAAGTTTTCACCATGTTCTTATGGTGCCATCTCATTCCACTGTCTTCAGAAACAACATGAATATTGAAGAGATTCCTATTTCTACAAAGTTGGTCTCTGCCAATAGATCTCTTGTGAAGTCCTTATTTAGATGCAAGCATACTGAAGTCAGAGATAAGAAGGGTTCATAGTGGCACAAATTTCAGTTTCCACCTTACAGCTTTATACGTGTGACTAATTCTGAAATGGAACCCTTTGGACTGAGTAAGCAATTTAGTATGCTGAGAGTGGTCAGGTTATCTTAGTTTGGTTTGTACTGAGTGTAGTTGCTCTGCAGATGTAGACCCAAACGGATGGGTTATGTGAACCTTCAACAGACGGTGACTAAGTATGGACCAGGTCTCTCTGAAAAAGCGTACTTTGAAATAGGGAGTTATAAGAAAGTTTCTGTGAGATCCAGTATGTGTTGAAAACATAGAAGAGATTAAAATAGCATCAAAAAAACCTAGTAGCCTCTGTAGCCAGAGAGCTCAGGGCAACAGCAAGCAGAGGGAACTGCAGTTCTTTGTTTGCAGTGCAGTCTGGATTTTATTACTTGCAAAGTGAAATCACAAGGGGGAATGTCTGTTTCTGACAGACAGATATGTTGTAACTCATTCTGAAGAAGCCTGTTCAGAAATTTTTCATCTTGCTAGCAGCTTTGAAGATAGGACTGTAACTCTGAGACTGTGATTCATCTGTCCAGCTCTTCCTTATTGGACAGCATGTTGGTATACCCTCTTTCCCCATTGCAGGCTGTTAAGTATCGATGCTGGTACAGTCAGTAATAAATTCTGAGTTTTGAAACTTTCTACTCTGTACTTTAATATTATTGCTAGCTACTGAAGCCTATTTCCAATATTTCTGGGTTGCTTGGTCCTCATTTTCAGTAAACAATTAGAAAATGAGGAGTTGCTAAAGTACTTATCTTCTCTCTCTGTCTGTTTTGTAATAATTCAGTTTTGTGGCCCAAACTAAGAAACTTGAAGTTCTAAGCGGAGAACCCTGTGGTGGCAACAAGAAAGCTGTCTTAAGAGTTTTCTTGTATTTTGAGGATTTAAAGCTATGTAACTACACTTCCACCTCTTGATTCCCTAGCAAAAGAGATCTTAGAATTGGATTCCCAAGAGACTATTTCACACAGTTGAAATAGTCTGAGGCTGTTGAAAGTACTGAGGTCTCTACTTGGATCATAGTGATTCTCTGGAAAAAAACTATTATATATTGTAGTGGTTGGGTCTAAAGGAGACAAAAATACAAAACTACCTGAAACTGTTCAGAAAAAAATGGTGAGGTTCTTATCAGTATCTCCTGATATTAAGCATTCAAACATTAGAATTTTGATTGGCACTTGGATTGTTTCTGACCTAATTGAATAAAATGTGGGTGGCAACAGAGAATGGACAAGGAACTAGTTCTCAGCTGCTTCCAGACTGCTGCTCATATATAGTTTGTCCTGCTTCTGCTTGCATCCTGTTTCCTGGTAGCTGAACAGAAGGCTCTTCTTCTGAAAATGCATGTCGCTGCTGTACTAGATATCTGGCCAGTGTTTCTGCCTGTGAAAACAGGGTCTTGTGTAGCCTCAGTTGTCTCAAGAGTGGGGAGAGATAATTCTTGATTGACCTTTCTAGCAAGAGTAAGCCTGTGTACTTGTTGAAGTAGTAACTAGTGGATTTGAGACTAAAACCAGATCTGAGTGTCTGTTATCTTTACGATACTGTCTTTAGCTTAATTAGATTGTTTTACTGAGATACTGCTTGGGATTTTGTGGTGGGGCAAGGAATTCAGTTTAAACAGAAACGTAAAATGTCTCAAATCTAGTTACCTACTCTTATCCCCACAGAAATGTAGTTATTGCCATTGAAGCAAGGGATGCAGTACCAGAACACTTGTGCAGCTTTTCTGGTAAACTGCTTTGATTTGAATTCCAGCTGCCATGGCTTCTTGCATACACAGATTTGCTGGACATGCAAGAGTGTGTTTCAGATGGAGCCCTGGTGCTAGAAATGTTTTCAGGTAGCTTTTTGGCTAAGGAAACTTCTTCAGTGTTAAACGTAACTAATAAATCTGCTATATGATGCACAGAGCATCAGATATACATATATATTTTTTGATGATGCACTTGAATTCAGAGCTAAAATTAATTTTGACCTGCAAGTAAAGGTCTTCAGTGTGACAAAGTAGGGGTAAACTGAAAATAAGAAAGTGTGCTTACAGGTTGTCATGACCCATTTAAGGTAGGCTCTCTGGACCATGACATCTTCAGTTATTATAGTTTATCTTCAAGAAATTCTTTCAGTATTCTGTTCAAGCAAGTAAAGTGGCATCAGACCAAGGACAGACAGTATGTGACTAAAGCACACTGTAGTGAGAAACAGATTTTTTGGATAAGCTTGTATCAGTTTGAGTAGCTGATTCATAGATAGGTTGTGGTGAATATCTGACATTTTCTAGGTCATGGTTGGTCTTCTGGCAGTGCAGGATACTCCCAGTAGTGTTCTTCAGAGGAAAAAAACCCCTTTTGTTAAATACAGAATAGCCTTGCCAATGGCAGTACTACCATATGTAGTTCCCAAATTCCAAGAAAAAAAATCCTGAATATTCATCTTAAACTTCCTCTAGCACTTTTCCCTATCTGTCAGCTTTGAATCGCCTTCGAGATTACCCTCTTCATCTTGGTTCTGTTACAACGCTGAATTTTAGTTGTCAAAGGATGTTGAAGCCTTTTCTTGCAGGACAAACTAACACTTAAGTGTGAGCGTGGGTTTTTGTGGTTGGTTCCCCACCCTTTTATTTTTTCTTACTCCAACTTCTATAAAGATAGTCCTTTTATGTCTAAGGTGTTCATATTTTTACCTTGATTTACTGCAAATCACTTGCTGGTTTTAGGTGTTATATCCTTTGTTGCTTTAGGTAATAGGAGCTAACTGATCTCTGAATCTGCATTTCAATTACACTATGTTTTCTCTTACATTTTCACCAATTTTAACATGATTCAGTGTTGAACTGTAAAGCCAATTATGTGTCTGGATGCAGAGGATGCTTTGTGATGCCAGTGTTTAGTTGTCCATCCTACCACTGGCCTACTGTTAAGTATTTGAGTGTTTTCTTTCTACTGACTCCCTATGCGCAATTTCGTTGCTCTGTGCATATTCCTAAATTTATGTATTAGTGGTACATTTGATACTGCCTGAAATATTTCTGTGAGTAGCTTTTCTACATCTTACGTGGTATTTGTCAAGGAATATGTACATAGTGCATTGTAAACATAAGTGTCTCTGATGTCTGTGCTATCATTGTGAAAGTCTGCAATAAACATACTAGTGGTGCAAGAATGATTTCACAAGACAACCTGTGAGGTAAGCATAGAAAAATTATTACTGCTTCCCCTTATGAGAAGCCTGAGATGAAGATGGTCATTCTGATAGGCCTCAGGAAGACTGCATTATTGATCAAGTGAGTCTTAAAAATACCCAGGTGCTCCTCCAGTGTGTTTTAGGACTTTCATGTTTGGAAATGCTCATACTAATACTAGTATTTATGCGAGGTATTCCCAAGACTTCATCTAAAATGTGGATTTTGGTCCCCCCATAAAACTCATGGTTTCTGGAACTCTTTAGTCTTTCCAAGCAGGAGATCCCTTCTTTGTTTTGTGTTTCTTGCAAAAAATGTGCAGAACACCTGGTAATTACTTGAGGAGTTTATGATAAATCCCTGAAGGATCTCTGAATGAAAGGTCTATCTCTAAATGAGAGGTGGTTGGCTTGGAGTTCTCTAGTGATTATTGTAAGGATTTTCTGTTGGCTGCCAGTAGTTGGCCTACGCTTCATATGTCATTCTGTCATAACTGATAGTAATCCACAATTCTGTAAATTAAATGAAGTACTTTCTTCTGGTTGTGTTTGCAGAAAAAGAAGCAAAGCTGGGAAGAGTAACTGCATACACATTATATGTACCAGTGTTGTGTGTAAACTTGAAGCTAGCATGCGCTATAGGTGGGTGTGAGC
Organism: Myiopsitta monachus; assembly: GCA_017639245.1. Taxonomy (NCBI): domain Eukaryota; kingdom Metazoa; phylum Chordata; class Aves; order Psittaciformes; family Psittacidae; genus Myiopsitta; species Myiopsitta monachus. The sequence goes on from CM029920.1 coordinate 77,102,285, forward strand.
TCATTTTACAACTGGAAGAGTGCAGGGGGCAGCCTTGCGGGGGCTGCTGCTTAAATACTAGCATAGACCGTTCAAGATTATTCTCTCTAGGCTTTATGCTAGTATTTTTGCAAGGAAACTTGTCAGATGCGCAGGAACATTACTAATTCTTGTTTATCTTCTACTTTGATTGATATTAGTAAATCTTTGGAGTCATCTTGACACTTCTGCATGGATTTCCAGCCAGCATATTGATGCAACTTCTCATCAAAGGGTTAATTCTTACCCTTTGCTAATAGCTTTGTGACGTATATAGGATGAAGTATTGTAGCATGGTTTTGATTCTCTAAGTTGATTTGCCTTTATCAGAACCTGTTAAGGGTTCACCCTGTTCTGGACATGTAGCTTTTCATAAAAGGACTCTTGCAGTCATGCAGAAGTATGGGAAATAGAAAGAGCCGCAGTTGGTCTTTTGATGCAATGAGTCAATAAATCTGTAAGGTAACCAGAATAGATGGTGGAGGAGGCTTTTTCCTGCAATACTGTCATCTGCTGAATGGAGAATTGGATTTTCATAGTAAAATAAACTGAGATGATTGGATGTACCTTTGCTCTCACTGACAAAGCAATCAATTCAAAGCAGAATGAGAGTTGACATGAGCTTCAAAACTTTTAATGAGGCATCTGAGCCAAGTGACAAGATGGTCCAGCTGGTTAATAGCTCATCAAGAATTCAGTTCAGCTAACACTTCAATTCTTTAATAAGCTGTATGTAATAAGCACGAACCTTTTTGTGAACTGGTATCAGATAGCAAACATATTCATTTATCTTCCATAGATCAAATAGCAATTTTAAAGTGAAAATAAGTAGATGAGCTGTCTGTTCTAATGCTGATTATTTTTGTATAGCCCACCAGTTTGGTTACTGTCCCTTATGCTCAACTTCTCAGAATGAATAAATTGAATAAAACTTTTAGCCATCTTTTTTTTCCAGACTGCTTAAGGAAACACAGATGCTGCCTAGAGCAACCCTAGAATAGAAATGACTGAAGCCTAAACAGTTGCTTGCCATTCTTAGTTAAGATTCCTGAGGACCTGAGAGATTCCAGAAGAGGTCATGTCTAAGCTATAGGTTTCATATCTTCTGTTTAAAATTTTTCTCTTATTGGTTGTGTGGAGAGCAAAGGAAAATCTATAATTGATTTGATAAAGTATGTGTATAGTTCTTAATTTACTCTGAAGCTGCTATGAAGTTTTCATGGCAGTATTCTGATGGGTGCAAGTTTCTCAAAGGAAATTGTGAGATTAGGCAATGTACTGATTAGTCTTGGTCATTGTTTTCTGCAGAAGCAGATGAATTTGGTTTATTTCTGCAGTTTGGCCTACTTTGTGTGCTAACATTTGTGCTGATGTGAGACAGTGGGGAGAGTAGTATAGACTTGTATCAATGTATATATTCACACACAGCACAGCTCTGGAAAACAAGCTAGTAATCTGGTTGAGATTTATAGGTGGTACAATTTGACTTATGTTTAATTTTCCTCAGGAAAGTGAGGTGTTTTACTGCCAGGTACATCATATTCATGCTGCTCACAGCTGTAATGGTAACCTTCACTGGCCTAATTCTTCAGAAGCCTGCTAGCCAGGCATAGCCCTTTTGGACTTGTATAGATTCTCTTCTCTGTCATTATCTTCTTAGAAGGAACTTGAGGTACAGCTGGCTGCCCAGTCTCTAAGCAATATGCTTGCATCTGTCTGCATCTGTCTGTCTCTGGTGAGCATGGGACATTAGACTTCCATCGAGTATTCCGCATAGTTTTGAAGCCCACTGGTGTAGCAGTGCTGCTACACCAAAGTAGCAATCTTTTGTCATTGTGAAAAGTAAAAAATTCCCACAGTACTACTGTAACAAAAAAAATCTGCTTTGTTACTGGGAATCATACTTTAAGATTTCTTGTTCCTTATGTAAAGAGGAAGTGTACTGATCTACTGTTGTCCTGCAGAGAAACAGAACTGGTTTTCTGCTGCTGCGTTTGTGTTACGCATTGTATTTGCATGCTGCTTGCACTTCTGATCCCACTTCTGCCATTTGTTCCATGTGAGGAAGTGAGGCAGAATGACTTTCTATCTCACCAAGTGTCGTGGTTTAAGCAAGAACTGTTGTGGTTTAAGCCCAGCTGGTAACTCAGTACCATGCAGCCGCTCGCTCACTCCCCCCCCCACCTCCCCCCTGCTCTCGGAGGGATGGGGAGGAGAATCGAAAGAATGTAACTCACACAGGTTGAGATAAGAACAGTCCAGTAACTAAGGTATAACACAAACCACTGCTGCTACCACTAGTAATAATAATGATAAGGGAAATAACAAGGGAAGAGAATACAACCGCTCACCACCTGCCGACTGATACCCAGCCTGACCCCAGCAGTGATCTAACTCTTCCGGGTAACTGCCCCCATTTTATATAGTGGGCATGATGTGCTGTGGTGTGAAATACCTCTTTGGCCAGTTTGGGTCAGGTGTCCTGTCGGGTCAGGTGTCCTGTCTCTGCTTCCTCCCGGCTTCCCCTCTTCCTGGGCAGAGCATGAGACTCAGAAAGTCCTTGGTCAGAGTAAACATTACTGAGCAGCAACTAAAAACGTCGGTGTTATCAGTGCTGTTCCCTGGCTGAAAGTCAAAACCACAGTGCTGCACCAGCTACTAAGGAGGAGAAAAATGACTGCTGCTGCTGAACCCAGGACACCAAGTTAGTGAGTTTAACAGTGTTCCTAACCTCTCCCCCCCCCCCTTTTTTTTTTAAGCCATGTTTGTTTTTGCGTGTTGTAGTTATTCCTTACTGCCTCCTTCCTGTATTGCAGTAACAGTATTAGTGGTGTCTTCTTCTGAATGTTCTTGTGAATTATGGGATCCTGGAAACTTGAGGATTTGGCCAGCTTTTTCTCTAGCTGAAGACCTAGAAGGACCATGTGATTGTGACTAGTTATAGGTCAGTTGTGTTTAATGATGCTAGAACTTGGTGCAGGCAAGCACAAGCTTCAGTTTTGATGACCTTTTTGTTATCAAGAGACTTGCTGAGGGTGTGTCTTCAAGCATAACATTGCTGCCACCAGGTGTCTTAGATGCTGCTACTACTATTGCTGGCAGAAGCGCTGCTGCATATGTAAAAGTCTGAAGCAACCATATTAGAGGGGTGTAATTACTGGTGGTGGTCTCCCCCTTCTCCTCTGCTGACAAATCACAGCTTTATCCAAACTGACAAACAGTGGCAGGATAAAATGGGGAGTGGTGCTGATATCTCTGTCACATGCATAGGCTTTAGCTGCAGATACTCCCTCTTCAGTGTTAATGCAAAGTTGTATTTCTTATTTTCTGAAGTTTACTCAAGTATTAATTCTTTCAGGATATATGTAATTGACTTCTCCAGACTAAACCCTGACTGATGACGGCTTCTGTCTATTCTTCTTCTGTCTAATCATTAAGAGTTTCATTTCTTTGTTCCTCTTTTTCCCGCCATCAGTTTACCCAAGTATCATCTCTGCAAGATATAATTTGTTTCCTTAATTCTAATCTTTGGGCAGCAGCAATGAACTTGCATGCATTTTATCATGTGAGGTGCTGCCATCAAGACCAGGTTGGACAACGCTTTGAGCAACCTGGTCTAGTGGAAGGCGTCCCTGCCCTTAGCAGGGGGGTTGGGACCAGATGATCTTTAAGGTCCCTTCCAACCCAAGCCATGCTATGATTTATGGTTCAATGTATCACTTACCCTGTATCTATGGTACGAGAAAGGACAAGAAACAATTTTAATTTTTGGTGTGTTTTTAATGACCTAACTGCATCTTCTGATAAATTTTGTGCAGTATTACTATTGTTGTGTATTGAAATGCCAGAAATTAAAATAGAGAATGCACACCAGGAAACAACATAACTAATGTGAATAATCCTTCAGCCTTTCATTTAGGTTGACTACTTATGTGCTTTACTGAAACTTAAAGCATTTTTAATAGCTTGTGTAAGAGGAAGCCTACAAAAGAATCTTTCCCCTGAATTAGGAACTTTAAAAAGTGTAATACGTAACTGTTTTAAGCCTAATCTTTTCCGTTGTGTTAGATGTGTATATTATACTTGAGTGTTCTCTTTCTCAAGGTTTTTTGCATACTCCACAAAGGCTGCCTGTAGCTTATATAAAATCGATTCTTGTTGTGGAGACTTGCCAAGCAGCAATGTGAAATTTTACTTTCAGTAAGTAAGTGTTAACTTGGCATTGCACTTTATTCCACTAGCCATCCTCAGGAACGTTGTCTTCCATCTTCAATCTAAGAGGAGGAAAGGGTCTGAAAAGTTTGGGCCCCTCACTGCATGGAAGACATTGAATTGCTGGAGCATGTCCAAAGAAGAGCAACGAAGCTGGTGAAGGGTCCAGAGCTTAACTCTTACGAGGAGTGGCTGGGGAAATTGGGGTTGTGTAGCTTACATGCTTATTTCTGGAACAACAGCTGTTCAGCTTCATTTAATCATTTTTTCGTGTTCAGTGCCATGTAGAAAGGTATACTGGTGGAGGGGTCTGTGTAGATCCTTGATCAATTTCAATTTCTGTGGCTGTACAGAGATGTGTTTTGAACAGTCACTTACCCCTCACTTCCTTTTTTCTCTCTGCTAGTCTTTAACACTGATGCTGGAAAGTCTGAAGAGGTTTGTGTTGATGCAGAAGTAGATTGCGGGTCTTACTGAGACTTCCATTTCTAGGTACTAACTGTGTAATGCTGGATGATTTTTAAGCTCTGTGGATTCTTTGTTGATATTTTGTTAATCTAGCTCAATGGTCACTGTGCTCTTTTTTTTCCTCTGGACTGCTAGATTTTTTCAGGATGAGAACACTGCAGCCCACAAAGCCTCAGTTCCATTAACAGTGCTGAATATCAGAGTGCAGTCTTGCTAGCTTCTCTGATGACCCCTCATTAACCTTGCCTAAAAGGCTCGCAAAGCCTTTCTCATATGCTGCAGAAATGCACACAGAAGAACATTTGTTCCTTCTGTATGCTGCTTCTTCCTCTGGATAATAGGCTGGGAGCAGCAGTGTCTTCCCCTCAAATTTTCAGACATTTGAAAAGCTTGATGAAATGCTGCTTGCTGTAACCTCAGCACAGATAATTTACCATGGTTGTGATTCAGACTGTCTATAATTCAACAGCACTTTGAAGTCTGTCTTGGCTGTACACTTTCAGATCGCATCACCTGAAGACAGTTCATTGCTACTAATTTTTCTATTGTGATTTCTAGTGCATCTCTTTGGATAAAAGCTACATAGTGTTGCTCTACTGTAGTTTAAAAAAATCAAATCAACAACCCACTAACTAACTGTCCCTGTAACATTAGCTGTGTAGAATTTCTGAATCTAGCTGTAGGATATGCAGAAAGCTGGTAAAACCTGTCTGTAGTATGTAAAGTGTCCAGTCTTTCTCAGTTTCCACTTCATTATCTTCCTAATAGTGTGGAAGAGGAAACAGCTCCCTAAGTTGGATAGCAGCTTATGCCTTTTTTTCCTTTAAATATCCAGTTTAAAGTTGACCTCTATCACCTGTGAGTCTGCTTATTTGTGAAAGTTGGAGTCTATGGGAAGATTTGAGTCAGGTTTGTTCAGTTCTGCATAAGGGTTCTCTGGCACTTTGTCTATGTTAATTGTGCTTGATATCAGAAAACAAAATAACCTTTGAGGATATACAGCACGAGTTAGCAGATCTAGTTCCTTCCATGTAGATTGTTTCTTTTGTTACCCACTTGCTTGGCATCCTGTAGCACGTATTTGAGAATGAAATGCAGCGTGTCTTTTCTGCATAACTCTGTCCATTTAATGCCTGTTGAATTGTCCTAGAATTTAGCTCAGGCCATTTGGTGTCAGTTAGTGAAAAAGGATAGCAGAGGTGAGAGACTTGGCTGAGCTTGGTCTGAATGAAGAGCAGACTTGAATGGCTAGAGCAGAGTGATGCCTTGCTAACATGGCTCTCCTGCTGTTTTCTGGTGTCTGAGTTAGGCTCTGCAACTGCTCGCGGTACTGTGATGTGCTTTGCAGATGCAGGATTTCTTGTCATGATGTTAATAGGACAGGACTCTGAAGCACTCTAGAAAGTTAAAAAGGAAAACAAATGAGACATTACTTGATAGACTTAACAGCTATGTGAGCAACCAAGTTGAAATTTAAGACTGATTTAGGTGCCAGAAATGTATTTTCTTTCCTTATTAAGGATGCTGAATAGACATTAAGCCTTGGCTGAAAAAACTTACCAAAGGAATATAGGCATTTTTTGCTGATGAGCTTTGTTTTTTTGTGGCTTGATACAATAACTAATCTTAGGGGTAAGGAGTGGTTTTGAGTAAGGATTCTTCTTGTATTTACATAAGGCACCTACCTACATGGATGGAAAGAGGGTAGTAATGGTTCTGTGTGTAAGTTAAGTACATTAGTGAAAAAGTAATGAGCATAGTCGTGAATGACCAAGGTCCTTGTTTTACTTTGTGTAATGTAAACACCTCTGATAGCTCTTTCCTGACCAAAAAAAAATCAGAGGGGAAGTACACGGATAAATTGAAACAGCTAAGAAAAGCTTATTGAATTGTTCTGAGCTGAACAATTGCTTCACTTGCTGCCTGTCTCCATTCAGACCCCTGGTACTGCAGAACTGCGAGTCACGTGCTGGGAAGCCTTGCTGTTTGTCCTGGCTTGTCAAAACAATTTAATGTAGGTGGAAAGGAATGAATGAAATGAACGGGGTGGGCTTGATGCATCTGTTTCAGTTTGTTCAAAGGGCAGCCCAGTGATTAGGATGTGACACTTAAGTCCTCCAGGGAAGCTCTCAGTTCAGGAACAACAATGCTGGCCATTTTATAGGATAGTTAAATCCATTTTAGGAAGCAAACTCTCCTACAGTTTGACAGCTTTGTGTATTTTTAAATATTTGGGCTATATCTGCTCAGCATGTGGTAACTGAGGTACAAGAATGTGGTTTGCTAACTTCCAGAATTAGGACTTCATCTTGTCTGCCTGAAGTTGCTTCATTATGGTAAAATAAAGCCTGGGGGAGGAGTGAGGGTGCCCATTTTTTTGATTTTATTAGGAGGAGTTCCAAGACAAATTGGTTTTTGAAGGATAGGATATCAAGCCATATATTGTTAACTGTTCTTAAAGTGGTGGTTTCTTTATAAAATTGTTCAAGTTTGCCAGGCTTATGGAAAAGCATTTTAGGTGTCTTTCTATTGCTTAGTTTTGGCCTGTTTGATTTTTAAAATAAAAATAAAATAAAAGTCAAGGGAAACATTAAATTTGTTTAACCAGTCTTGTACTTCGTGATACAGGAATGTTAAGTTGTGAAACTTCCATTTTTGCTTCCAGATGAAACCAGCAAATAACATGCTGAAATGATCCATCTGCATACCTATTTGGACTGTGAGTTACAGGAAGAAGGCTGCAGGGGATAGATCTGTTTGATTAATTCTCAAGATAATCAAATGGAGAATTATTTGGAATGATGTCATAAACTTTTTGCTACCTCTTTAGAGGTGGAAATAGAGTTCAGGGTCTTGCATTCCTGCAGGCTCCTTCTTGAAGGCCACACCGAATCTGAGTATTGCCCCAAGTAGCTGCCTTGTTGGAAGGACACAGCTGGGCTTTTGATTCTCTTGGAGTACACACTTAAAACTGAAGATTGTGGAAGCTCTTCCCTTCCCAAATTCTTGGAAAATGCTCTTTTAAGTTCTCATTAAGTGGGATGGCTGTTCTCTGTCTGCTACAGCTCTGCTATACAGCAATTTCATATGTGGATTTCATGTGATTCCAAGATGTTTTCATTCCTCTGCCTTTCCTCAAGTATTCATTCCTCATGTGGCTGGTATAATACCATTTCTCAGACTCCAAATTACATACAGCAGGTTTTTTTCTTGCTTATCTCAATACTTGCTTAGATTGCACCTTTGTGCAAGAAAGAGCATAAAGTTGTCACATTTGCCTATGCTTACAGCTCAGAAGATGCCAAAATGTAGGACTTGGGATGGGCTTTGATCTAGTACATCTCTGTGCAGCCTTTCAGATCTTACTGTCTGGTATGTTTTAAGGTTCTAGTGAACAGAATATTCAGGTTCTGAAAGTGTACTTGTAGTTTTTAAATGGCATGTTAGCCTGTAGGCTAACTTACTTGCAGGTTGCATTACAATGTAGTTTGTATGAGTATAACCAGTCGTTGTGTATACAGATAATTTTGGTGGTATAATGGTATGTGAGATCTGATATTTTCCTGAATGATAGGGTTATGTGTTTTTAAAGTATATTCATCCTTTTCTGTTACCTAGCATTGTGTTCCTTTAGGGAAAGAATATAAAAAAAACCAAACAACCCTATTACAGATGAGTGTACGGGTTGTGTATCCAAGGAAACGAGGGTAGTTAAAGGTAGTATGTCTTGCTAGTCTTATGAAACAAGTGGCCTCTCTGCCTTTTCCTTCCAGTTCTGTTTAATGTTAACTTTTTCTGCTGCAGTATGCTGCTGAAGGGTGTGATGTTCCTTGGTAGCAAAAATGTAGCTGTCTTCCATGGGTGAAATTTGTTAGCCCATGTTTGTGTCCAAGCTTTTCCCAGATCCTTAGGGCACTGTGACTTTCAAAGAAGTGTTGAATTACTCAGTGTATTGTCACTGTCTTAGTGTTTTTTTTTTTTTCCTCTAATGCCAGCACTGAAGCGCTGAGTGTCTGTTTTAAACGTCACAGATACATGTGCAGGAACATGATGCTACCATTGGTGTGGCCAGAAAGGGAAATGAGTCAAAATATGCCTGCCTATTAAGAGTCTGCTTATTGATAAGAGTGATTAGCACTTGTTAGTTTCCATTTGGGGTTAGTAGAACAGTGGTAGGGAAAATGGTGTAGTGCCCTTATATGTTTGCATTGATTAGGATGATAACTTAATGTCAAGTATAGTCTAAAACTGGTTAGTAGTGTTTGTGGTAGATAACTTATTAGAATGCATGAAATAAAGGAAATTTAATCCAAATGTGTATCTAAAATGTAGGTTTTGGACAAAAATGAATGCAGCTGTTTATATTACATGGCTAAATTTAAAGGTGATATAAAGTAATTGCTGCAGCCATGTTTTTATAATAACCATATGTAACTAGTTTTAATATGTGGATTATGTGGATCAGGTGCAGAGGCTGAGAAGACTGCTTTATTTTACTGTAAGAATAATTACGTTACTGTGATTTTTTGTGTTGCTTGAAGCATGGAGTATTTCTAAGAAGCATGTGTGTATGTATGCTCTGTTGACTGATGTGCCTATTGCAGCTCACTGCTTTTCTGTTATCACAGCTGCTCATAGGAGTCAAGATGAACTGTTTTTGAACAGAAGTTGTGCTGCCCTATTTATTGTAATGAAAGGAAAGCTATTAGTGCAAATGGAAGCATTACTTCTGTATTGAAAAAACTCAAACCAGCGCCTAGGCAGACATGATACTCAAATGGTTGTGTAGCATTTCTGCAAACATGTTATCTCAAAATTTGTTTGTGCAAGTATGTTTATGAAGGAGTGAGAGGAGGTGGTAGTGCTTATTTCTGCAGAGTGAAATAGTTGCAAGATTGAGTGCTTTTGATGTCTAGAGGCTAAATTTGCGAGACTGAAGAATTTAGCATCTTTGTAAGAACTGTAAAAGCGTGTGTGTGGCTGACGTTCGTAGACACTGATAAGGTAGTGATTCCTGAGGTTGTTTCAACTCTGTTCTCAAACTTTCACCTGGAAGGCTTTTACACTTCTGAAAATTGGAGCTTCATCTGGAAATGAAGTTTGCCCATATGGAAAGATACTCTGTGAACCTCAGGGAAAAAGTTAATCATCTGAGTGAGTATAGGATGATTTAGGTATTGGCTGAATGGCATAGGGAAAACACATTACTGGTAAACAAAGGAAGAGAAATTACTGCCTGGAGGATAGTAGGAGGTTGTGAGCAGTATAAGTAAACCCTGCATGGTTTTACTACCTCCTTTAATTGAAAAGGAAATAATGAAATTAAGTGACTTAGAAATATTATTTGGATTTGACAAAGCGGTTACTGGTTATTCCTAAATAACTGTAAGGAACAATGAGTCTAAAGTTCTGGGCTTTAATTATATCCTGAAATGTTGCTTGTTTGGGTGGTTTTGTTTTGGTTTTAAGACAAAACTGCATATAGATCCAGTTTATGTCAGTCTGTCAAACTAACTGGTGTGGCCAGTGCATTGGCAAGACGAGTAAAGTGAATGGCGTGAGGAGACTGTATTCTGTTGAAATGTGCAGCTTAGTCTGGTAATAGCTGCTCAGAGTCTTGACGCTATGTGATAGCTAGTTGTTGGTAGATAATAAAACAATATTGTCTAGGAATGCTTTTTATGGTCTGTCTGGCCAAAAGATTGCTTTTTGTCTCTGGTGTGAGTTATGGTTATGTTTTCCTTGATGCTGGATTACAGGAAACTTGCTCAATCGTGGGGTCATGCTTTTAATCAAAGAAAATCCAACTTACTCACTTGTTCTTCTGCAGTTGTAAGTTCATAGTATGTGTTAGAAAGGTTTTATGTTCTGCCCCCTATATGGAAGGTTAATCCCATCTGTTACCAGTGGTCTGGATATTATACACATAGGAATAACTAAACATTATTATGTACAACATGAGAGAGATGCTTTAAATGGTCCAATCTTGTCTATTCTGGATCACTTGAATATTGGAAGACATTATGTCCTCCTTCCACATCAATTCAGGCAATGACTAGATTTATTAGAGTAGGAGAAGAGGAGACAGGAAGAGGGGATAATCCACAGACTTGCAATTCTTACCTCTGAGAGCAGTCAGATTGTAAGGAAAAATATGACAAAGACTGTAATAGAATGTCTTCTAAATGAGCGTATTTCAGGGTAATTGCAAACCAAATGGTATTTAAGATTGCCAGTTCTTCCTTGTTCATTGACTGTACCCAACTGTTGTTCAAGTTGCTGCTTCTCTGAGTAAGAAATAAAGCAAAGCTTTCTGATATACTTTTTCTTTTTCATTAGGATCGGAAGCTGTCCAAATCAGAGCGTCAAAGATTTAAAGAGGAAGCTGGGATGCTGAAAGGGCTTCAGCATCCCAATATTGTTAGGTTCTATGATTCCTGGGAGTCTACAGTGAAAGGAAAAAAGTGTATTGTTCTTGTGACAGAACTCATGACATCTGGAACATTGAAAACGTAAGTAAATTAAGGAATGTCAAAGCATATGAGAATCATTAGCACAACATCAGAGCACTAGAAATAGATCATATTTCAGAATAGATAAGAACAGAGCCCTCTTGCTGAGGGCTAACCTCCTGTAGGGAAATTCTGGTTTAAAAGGAGTCTTGCTAGCCCTGCGGAGTTCGGTAGAACATCCTTTAAGTTAGCAAGCTTGTCACATTCTTCCTTGTGATGTCCTAGTAAACACATGCAGAAAACTTGTAGGTTTTAACGGTTCAGGAAGACAATGCTCTATTTTTACTTCTCAGAACTTTTCATTTTCTTCTCCAGCTGCTTTCCATTAGCATGAGATGATTTGTAACGTTCAAAGCCTGAATTAATTCACCTCTTTTGGGAGATTTTGGATGTTACTACAGTACAAATAATATGTAAAAAGAAAGCAACACCAACAAACCACTGCCTGTTTGTTTAGCTGAAACTTCATGAGCTAGTACCAAACAAAAATCTGAAAGTATGCCAGTGCTTGGAATTTCAACCCGGGAAGTAGCTGAATGAAGCTAGTTCTCCCTTTAAGCCACGGCTAAAGGCAGACCCTGGCAAATCGAGCTGCTGCGAGGGCCCTCTAGTGGTGTGTGGAGCCTGCGGGGGTTATACTGACATTCCATTTTCGCCTTGCGCTTTAGAAACTTGTTGGGCTATGAGCTTGTTCACCAGCATCCAGTGACCATTAATCTACGGGAAATAAAACTGCCAGCATTTGAAATTCAGAGATTGTGACTCGTTGTCTTAATTCAGTGCCCATTTAAGTCTTGGAGAGGAATTCAAATCCTAAATGTATAAGCAGGCTGTAGGAGCTGGAAACAACTTGCAATCTATTTGGCTAAAATAGCATGTGAACGTCTTGTGTTTTTATGATGCTTATTGATAGCCACAAATAGACATACTTAAAGAAGATAAAAATGGCACTTTGGGAGTCTGGCCTGCAATTACAGGGAAGTGTTTGCCTTTTGAAATAGCACTGGAAGTTGCAGTTGAAGATACTGCAACTTTCTTTTTTAGCTGCATGTTCAGGGAAGACTCTTCTGAGGTTGGTTAAAGTATTTCAGATAAAATGTATCTCTTGCTCTATGTGTTGTTTCCAGAGCCAGTAATAACATAAAGGCTTTACAGCTATGTACAGATGCCTTTATTTAAAAATTTTATGCTAGAATATATAGAGTTAGATTTAACCTTTTCTTTTTTTTTTTTTTTTTTTAATTTCCCCTTCCTTTTTTTTACTCTTTCTCCCCTCCCCCCAGATCTTAATGTTTGGATCTTGTTATGTAGTGGCATGAGCAAGATGACAAAGTAATAATAGACAGTTATATGCAGGGTGTTGGTAGGAAGAAATACCTCAGATTCGTTGTCTGTAAGGTTATTTTATACTCTATGGTAGTTTATCCAGAAATAACTCATAAGCTCTTTAATTGAGCATCTTTTAAACTGTAAACTTATGGGTGGGTTTTTCCCCACTGTTTCATAGTTTGTGTTATAATTGTGATTTAGTTTATTCTTGTCCACTTGACTTGAGTCTTGACAGGTAAACTATACTGGAAAATCCTGATATGCCAAATTTAGTATCATTAAGTATTTCATGTATCTGCATCATATTTCTACATTTACAATGCACACTTGTTTGTTTATATTTGGCTGAGCATTGCTTCCATTTCTCTCTTTTTGTATGCTTACATTACCTACATTTAATATCAGTGATGCCTTTTTTGTTTTGAGGCTTGGGATGCAGACATTGCCACTCGATGTGAAAAAGTAAACAGCAGAAAAGTGTGATGATATCTTAAAGAAAATTTTTCTCATGCATTTTCATATTTGTATACATTTATATATATATACACACATAATGTTAAAATATTATTGACTCAATCTTTTCAGATGCTGTCTGCACAAACTTTTAATTTTGCACAAAGAGAAGTCCCTGATTTTCTGCATACCAGTGCAGGAGTATTGCAACTCAATTGTTGTAAAGAATTAAACTGCCATTGTTATGCTATCATGGAATTAAAATCTTGAATAACCAAAATGGTGTTGCCTATTTTAAGTTTTAATTATACTGTTAATGACAGCAGCAATTTTCAATCTGACCTAGGTCTCAGCCACTAGTTTTGTCGAAGGCCGGTTATAGTATGGGTCCTGATCCACTTTAAATGAAGGTGTCAGCTGTCTGGTGGGACACATATCTTCATAACTACTTCTGCTAACTTAGTAGGGTTCCCTATAGATCCTTGAGCTGAAATGCTATAGGTCAGCAGCATTTCTGCATAACAAAACCCTCAAAAACCAATCCCACAAAAAACCAGCCTTGAGACAGCCAAATTATAGTTCCTGTCTCTGTTCATTGAAGCTAACTAATAAAGAAGGCTGTGTGTTCTCATTTTCGCTTGTATTCTGTGCAAAGATCAAATATCTATCCTTTTAAAAAAATCATTACTACCCTTTAAAATAGACAACACTGTTGATTTCACAGAAGCAAGTTAAGTGGAAGCTCGCCAAGATGATCGGGTGCTACAGTCACTGCTCTGTGAAGAGAGGCTGAGGGAACTGGATTCGGTCATCCTGAAGAAGGATCTTTTGGGGGAGACCTAACAGCAGCCTTCCAAGGCACCTGAGGGAATCAGTTCAGGCTGTTTGCTGCAGTAAATGGTGGGAGGATAAGAGATAACTGGCACAAATTGAAACAAAAGAGGTTCAGACTGATGTAAGGAGAAGCTGTTTCAGTGGTGATAGTCAAGCAGTAGAACAGGTTGCCTCAAGATGTTGCACGGGCCTCATTCTTGGATGTCCTAGAAACCTGGCTGCATACAGTCAAGAGTAACCATGTTTGACTTCACGGCTGACTCTGAGCAGAAACTTAAACTAGAAGCCTCCTGTTGTCTCTTCAAGCCTGAGTTATCCTATGATACTAGGAAAATTGCAAGCATGTTGTCTAGTAGCATTGTCTGTGTATTTTTATGGATTTATATACACTTCCATTTTAAAATGGTTTCTGCCTTAAGTGACATGTGACTTAGTTCATGACAGTGTTATGGAAAAATAACAGCAATGCTGCAGGATGCTGTGTGATGGTTGATCCCAGGTCCTTTAATAGTGAGAAGCTGGCAGTAGACTAGCATATTTGAAACCAAGAATGTAATTAGGGATTCCAGATGCTGAACTGAAGTGCCCCTACCATGTGATCTTTGGAACAAGCTCAAGAGAGATGAATGAGGGTTGTGTCAATAGCAAGAATTCAAGTGGTAGCTGATGTGATTCAGAACCTCCTTCAGTTTGTCTCCTTCCTTGGCTTGGCTTTCTCCCTGCTTGTCTTTACATTCTGTTTTGAAACTTAATTTCCTTCTGGAACTGGGTCCCGATTGCTTTTACAGATCTGTTTTCACAGTGAGGTTATTGCTAGCAACTTGATTTTCCAGATATTCTTTTGAATTGGAGAAAAAAAGTAAAAGGCCTTAATATACCACGTTTTTGTGTTGGCATTAATTCAAGTGATTTAATGACTACCTTTTTTGCTGATTAAGTGGATATGCAAAAGAGACTGAAAATATGGAATAATTGAACATGACTTGGTTGTATTTTGAGACTGTAGTTGCTAGACTTTATGCTGGATCGCAGAATTTCCTACCAGTTTTGCAGTAGTATGAAACTGGTCTTTATCTGAGACTTTCAGTAACACTCTCTGAATAACAATCTTGTTCTATACCGCATGCTAGTTTCTTTCTTTAAGCGCATTTCACCCCATAATTTTCAAATGGAAGTAAACAACACTTTAAATTGTTTTACCATAGAGAGGTTCTGCACAATACACTGTTGGAAAGCACTTGAACACTGTCACAGGTTGTTCACCTTGGGGTATCTCTAATCTGTAGAAATTAGGGAGTAGAATAAGGTCATCGTTTTGGGTAACGAGCACTGGAAAATTTTGGTATGAAAATCGACTCTTCTGGCATGGGATTTTAGAAAGCGGCAATGTTAGAATAATCAAGGCTGGGTCACATTATGCCTGAAAAGGGATGCTGACTTTATGTATGAACTCTTCCATGTCGGTTATTTGACAGAACCTTTTTAAAGATTTCCCTGCCCTATCCATATTTATGCATAAACATTACTTTCTTAGTTTGAAGTAGTGAGTAGTACCAGTCAGATTCAGGTGATCAAACCCTGTCCTGCACCAGGAAAGTGATCTCTAAGAATTTCTAATTCGTTTGACAACTCCACAAGTAAATTTGAAGCAGATTTAAAGTGTAGCCTGAAAACCTTACTTGTCAGTATTAGTCCAATCTCCCTGGTCAAAGTTACCAGTACTGATTGCAGAGCTCTCACAGTTGGCAAAATTCTGCACTTGGTTGTTAGTGTTTTGGCTCTAGTGCCCAACTTCCCACCCAGTTATATTTAATCAAGGAAAAGGTTATAACTATTTGAGCAGTTTGAGGATAAGAGAGAAGAAAAAAACCCTCTTAAATGAATAGATAAAGAATTGTTGTAATGCATAAGCCTTTAACTCTTTGTCAGGGAAGCAGTACCTTGAAACTTTGCAAGCCAAATGTTTAATTACCATAGGGTGACTTTCTGTGCAAATGAATTATTAGCTATAGATCAAGCATTTCACATATATCTTTCATTGTTATAGTCCCCTGGCTAGAAGAAAGGGGGTAGGTTTTAGGAGGTGTAGCTCCTGTGAAGTCTGGAAATGCTCAGATAGCTTTTAAAATAGGTGAAGTTGAAATTTGTACATCTGTTTCATTATTGCTTTTTACTTCAAAACAGCAAATGATATAGCATAATCTACTATTTGTTAGCAGAACCTGTTTAACCTACTACTATTTTTTTCATTAGGTATTTGAAAAGATTTAAAGTGATGAAAATTAAAGTACTGCGAAGCTGGTGCCGTCAGATACTGAAAGGCTTGCAATTTCTACACACACGCACTCCTCCCATTATTCATAGAGACTTAAAATGTGACAATATCTTCATTACTGGCCCTACTGGATCAGTCAAGATTGGAGACCTTGGTCTGGCGACCCTGAAACGAGCTTCTTTTGCCAAAAGTGTGATAGGTAAGCCTCTACTGTTTTGGAGGCTGATGAGCCAGTCTACCTGTTTGGAAACTTGAGTGTTTTCAAAGTCTTTTTTCCTTCCTTAAACATACGGTTTCAAAGGTACATGATCAAAGCGTGAAAACATTTTTTAGCTGTTGAGGTCATTCTGTGTTCCTCATGAGATTACATGTTGAAACTTTTGTTGTACTTTCGGTGTTTGTATATTAACATTAAGCATTTTGGAATATAGATTTATTGCCCTGCCCAACAATTTAGTGCAACATTGTTGATAAAACCACTCTTAATTACACAAAAATCTCAGCTTTAGTATGATGCTCCTTCAGGTAATGTGCAAATGCATTTTGGTGACCAAGCAGCATTTTGATATTTAGTGTAGCATTAATTTTTACAGCCAATTATTTATTTTTTTTTAATATTGTCACCAGGGGCTAATATTAAATCTTTTGCACTTTGTGAGTAATCAGAAACTAAGGTATATGAAAGAATCTTTATATCACAGTCTGGCTGTGATGTAATGCCTACTTAGGGGGTCTATACAACATGGATTTGTGTAACTTAGGAAGAGGTGTTGGGATAGTATTACCTTATACTGGCTCTGTTCTTGTCTATCCACTAATAGCCTTTTTCAGAAATTGATTTGATGGAACTGGTATTTCTTGTGTATTCTTGAAAGAATTGGTTTTATCAGCTTTGTTTCTGTAGTTGGGTGAATAGACTACAGGGTATGAAGTTGCTCTCTCTCTCCCAGTATTTAGAGCTTGCTAAAATGCGGTTTTGCTCAACAGTCCTATACTAGATTCCTAGACGGGATCAGTGGCGTATACTCATAAATTGTTTTGCAAGCTGTTGCTGAAATATTTCCTGCTTCTTAACCAAGTCAAGGTATTAATGGGAAAGAAAAGCATACAATGTAAATAAATAATAAAAAAAATTCTTAAGCATTCTCATCTAATCCTCAAAATTATAATTGAAAAACGCCCATTTCATATTCATCTATCAGTTAGCAGTTTTGGATAAATGACTGCAATTACATTCCTTTTTTTTGATTTAGTGTGGTGAAAACAAGCAATGTGGCTATAGAATGAGCTGTGAACTGTCTTGAATCTGGTGTCTGCAGGAAATAATTCTGTACTTAAATTTACAAAAAGCAAACTTGCATCTCTGGCTTAAAGTAAATTTGGTCATACGGTGCAGTCCCTTTGAGGGGATGCTGTGATGCTTCATTGGGCAATAATTTTCTGCACAGTATTTAAATGGGACTTGTTGAATCTCACGCTCTATGCCTGTAACTCAATCTCTGTATTTCTGAGTATTTTTGACTGTAGGATGTCCCTCACTAATGCCTGTATCTGCAGTAGGCCTATAAATATACTGCAGGTGGGAAGGTAAGTATATGAAGAAAAGGGCTCTGGTGAGTGGCCTTTGCAGAAAACTACCTTTTATCCTTTTTTCATGAAGATTTGTATCTGTAACGATAGAGTTTTTCATTGCAAGGCCTTTCCCAAGCCATCCTACTTAGAAAAGTAGATGGAAAACACCAGGTCAGAGACTAGCTATGGGCTCTTACCAATACTACTTCTTTTGCAGCAGAAGGCAGTTGAGTAATTTTTGAAACAAGGTTTAATGTGCCTCCTTTCTTACAGGGATTAAAGGTAAGTGTCTTAACTCTCTTTAGTATTTGGTTTGTAGCCTATGGCTAGTCTACAGTCTTCCCCTCTTCTTATACCTTCCCCTCTATTTGACTCCTGCCTGATACAGTCTGTTTTGATACCTAGATTAGCTAACACACATGAAACAGGAATTTGCATCAGTCCTTTCATGCCATTCTTATTTCACAAGGCCTTGCAATGGAAGACTCACAAAGTATGTTGATGCAACAGAGTGACTAAGGGTTTCCTCCCTCTTCTTTTTGCCTCCACTTTCTCTTGTCTCACAGGTCTTCCCATCCGCTTCCTCCTGCGGTGAGTAACGCCAGCAGCCTCTGCTCGCTTTGAGACATTTAGAGTCTGAATCGTTCTTTTAATTTAAGGTACCCCAGAGTTCATGGCCCCCGAGATGTATGAGGAGAAATATGATGAATCCGTTGATGTGTATGCTTTTGGGATGTGTATGCTAGAGATGGCTACGTCTGAGTATCCTTATTCCGAGTGCCAAAATGCTGCGCAGATCTACCGTCGAGTGACCAGTGTAAGTCCCTCGCTGCTATTGATTCTAAAGTTACTGCTATTAGCAACAGAAGAGTACAGCTGGGTAGCATGGTACTACACAAGTGTGTGTAGGGAAAAAAAGAAGCTGACAAGATTATTTTTTTTCGGGGGTTGTGGGTGGAAAGGTATAACATGGTTCAATTTATCAAACAGTCAGAAGCCTGTAAAATATGTGAATGGGAATAAAATTTAACATGTATTCATATTCTTCCTTCAGTATGTAAGAAGGTGTTGCACCGAGTTTAAACCTCTCCCTCTCCCCCCCAAAAAAACCAAGCGCCCACACCAAGCAAAAGAAAAATAACCCTAAAGCTCCAAATAAAAAACCACATTAGAGTAGTAACAGGTTATTTTCAAAGCCACTGTGGGGGGTGGTGGAATTATTTCAGTCTAGAAGATTAGCTGGTAACTTTGTTCTCTGAAATAAAGCTGGATCACAGATTTGGAGTGTTTTGGCTTAGCTGCCTGCCAGGGTAAATTGTAAGTTGTTACTCAGAGTCATTCTGAGTTAATAGTTTGCTGAATTCTAAACGGCCCTTAGCTACTGTGTGTTGGGTGCACTTGTAATTATGCAGTGGAAATAATAAATAGCAGGAAGGTATTCTACCCTGAAAAGTGCTGGTAAGTGTAGTGGTGGTGTTAGAAGCGTTGTGAGTTGAAACCAGATAAGGCTGAGAAGGCATGCAAGAGATTTGAACTTGTCTATCTGACTAGACTATGTGAAACCTGCACTCCTTGAAGCAGAACTTTGGTGCTAGGAATGTTCATAATGGTTGTGGCTAGGTTTACTTTGTGATCTCTAAAACAGTTTTGTTTCACTGCACCAGTGAACAGCACTTGTTCACCTTCTGATGTGAGCATTCAAAAAGGATAGTGAGGTGACCACTTGGGGAAGTAAAAACTTGCATTGATATCTCACAATATCTGTGCAGATGTGCAAAGGGTGGAAAAAACTTACCTTTCTTTCTGATCCATAGACAAATGAATTCCTGTTAAATGTCTTGTGTGTATTATCTTGGAGAAGTTGAGGGTTTAATAAATGACTTGCTTAGCTTTGGAAAAAGAAAATGCTCTCTTATTCCTCATGCCTCAGACTATAAAAGGCAGATCTAATTAGTGGCTAACAGATGTGGAAGGGAAGGGTCTTTATGTCAGAAGTAAGGAATTCTGAAGGAAGGCTTGGTGAAATAGAAGAATATCTCTTTTTGAAGGGGAATGTTGGTGAGGCACAGGAGGAGGAAGAAAGAAGGGATAAATGACCATTATTTTTTTTTAACAGATGTTAGAGTAAGTTTACATATATATATGTGTGTGCGTGTATACACACACACTCACAGAATCTTTTTTTGTATGTTGGTGGATGTAGCTGTAGTTTCCTAAATAGGAAAACTAGTGTTAATGTCTAGCCTTTACTTAACAGCATAATCAGATCCACGAGCTATTTGGATTAGTGAAAGAAAACTAAATGTTTTACCGAAACAGCCCTTGTGGTACCTTTTATTATGCTTATGTATGTGTCTTGGCTGAAGCCAAACCAGCATAACTTGGATGGGTGATTTTCCTCAGAGTAGATACCTGATATAACTGCACTGCCCATTCCTTAGAAGTACTAGGAACTGGGTTGTGTCGAGAATCGGCTTTTTAGACAATCTCAGGCTTGGAAATCCCCAGGTCTTGAAGAGCTGTCTTTTCACTGTCTGTAAAGCACTTAGCTATTGGAAAGCCCATGCAGGGGCTTGTAGCAGACAAACTTATCTGAAGACTTACCAGGGTTCAACTTACCACTTGTTTACTGTGCCTGATGCTTCTTTCTCCACATTGGTTTTGTTTGACTGTTGAAATTCTAAGTGGATGGGAAACTCTAGTAATTTTTTGTCTGTATGTCCAAAACCACCTTCTTCTGTAGTCTGCTGCTCATGGTTCACAGTTTAAATTTAACTGGTGATTTTACTTTCCTCCCCTCTCTACCCCCCCTGTTTTGTCTATTGTCTGAAAGCTCTAAAATGTACTTCGATATGAAAACAAGGTAACCTTTTCTTTCAGAAGGAGGAAAGGACAGGGAGGTAAATAAAGTGAAATGTACACTTACCTGTTTCTATACAGGGGATGAAAGGCTGTGTGCTTTGATATATTTGGGGTTGCTAATTTCTTTGTCCTCAAAGCAGTTTGTTTAAAAACATAGTTGACAGCAAACAAAATTTGAACAAGTGTTGAGAAAGGCTCTCAAAGAAGAAAAGACAATATTGCCTTGAAATAATAAACCTGTCTTAACTGATAATGGAAAAGTCAGTGTTTCTTTTATAATGTGGAAAGCAGAACCATATTATGAAAGTGAAATAAAATACTCTTTGTATTCTTTTTACCTCTCTGCGAACCAGTGTGGAAAGAGCCATATAATTTTCTGCTGTTGTCCTTTGCTCCTTGTTAAAGGAAATACCTCCTTATTAAAGAAAAGGTTTTCTTTCATTTCAAAGGAAACTTTAATTTAGACAATGGCTGCAGTTGTGGCAGAGGGGTGAACCAGTTGGGAAATATAGTGCTTAAAAGGACAGTGTGTGAACCACCAATAACAAAATGAAGTCAGAAAACTGTAGGTGACTCCAAGAATACTTACCAACTTGTTTCTTTCTACTGTATCTTGGAAGGTGCATGTGGTTTGTGGAGGATGTTTAATATTTTGTTTTCAGACCTGAGTTTGCTGCTTTCCTAGGCATGTTTAGGAAAATTTTGAGGTGGCAGCTATAGTCCTGCTGTGCCTTAAATGAAAGGATTATTTTATCTAGATGGTTACACAGAGACGAGAGGGAAGTAAGTTAATAATGGTCTGTTATTGACAGTCATGAAAGATCATGCCATGTGGGAGCTTAAAAACCACTAAAACCCCAAAGGCGATAAGATCAGAATGTGCAGCCACTCATGGCAGGCGATATGTATTTAAATTAATTGGTTTCACTCACCCCTTTTGCGGTAGCTATTAGGCTTAGTAAAAAGTAGAGTTGCTCCGTTAGGTTAAATCCTTGCTATTGCTTAGGACAGAAGCCTGTAAAAGGTGTCTTAATGCCCAGGGTGTCCTCTCAGGACTGGATTTGGAACTAACAGCTTTTATTCTTTTCTGCCATTTTGGCTGTATGTTGGTCTCTATTTTAGGGTGGCCCTTAGTTGTATTGTGTTTTGACCTTACACCTTGTGTGATAAGGATTGCTCTAGCTCATGCCCAGAGACTGCAACACTGGGTTGGGCTTTCGCCAGGGTTATCTGGAGTACTCTGAGATGTGTTCTGCCTCTTCTGTTCAGTCTTCCCTCACTTTTGGAAACAGTTTTCTGATAAAATAATACAGTTTGGGTAAGCCAAGATCTAGATGCCTGATCTAAAGGCTGAAATTGCTCCTAGAGATGAGACATCTTTTGGCCCAGTTAGTGTTGCTTCACTTCTTGGATAATAGCACTGCTGCATGAGTCTGCTGTTCTGCAAGATGCTTGTCTCTGTTGTCTCACTCAAAAGTTCCTGTTTTTCCTTAAATCAGTGCTAGGGTTAAGTTCCTGAATTGTCTGTGGCCCAAGAAACAGAATTGCAATTAAATTGGTTTTCTGTATCCCTTTAACTAGAAGAATTATTCCTTCAATATAGAAGAATCTGGGTAAAGGCCTGGCTTAAGAAAAAACCCAACCCAAACAGAAAAACCCAAACCCAAAGCAGTCTGTAACTTGTAGGGCTCAAGGTGTTATGCTGAACTTCATTTTACCATTCTAGTAAGGAAGGTGGCACGAGTTGGACAGAGTGTTGACTTTTGTTTGTGCTTGCATCCTTCTGGCATGCCCAGTCCAGACCCTTTCACTAGCAGTTTCTTTAGAAAGGAAAGTGAGATCTGCGTATCTTGTCACTCAGGCATAAAGGAGCCTAGCCTTCCTCTTTGTTCTCATTAAATTATAAATTTGCAATTTTGTCTGAAAGCCCCTTTTCTTCATTGAAGCTATCCTTGCTGCCCTTTGGAAATGGTTCCAAATCAATTAGTAGTTAGTACTTAAAGAAATTGCAGCTCCTGGGATTCCTCTGATGTTCAAGCAGTATGTTTCTTCAGCTGGGACTGAATCCATCCAGTGAGCACTTGCTGCTGCCTACTTGCCCTCAGAAAAAACCCAACATCTAAGTCTGTAATTAATTGAAAATAAGCCATGCTATTAAGATAGTCCTGCCTGCTCCTGAGTCTTATTTTTTTTTCCTCTCTGCTGTCTTGTGCAGACATAACTGTGATATATTAATAGATTAGGGAATGGGTGTTGTCCCTGCCCCCTGTTTTTTCCCCCCGCAATTCTGCACTATATCAAAACAATCAAGCAGTTCAATACAAAAGCTAATCAAGATACTTAATTCTACTACATGCTTGCACAAAAAAAAGGAGGAAAGATCTTGGTTAGATTCAGAAAGGTTTCGTTGTCTGACTAGGTTCCTCTCTGGAGACTTGTATTCTTTCTTTGTCCTGTTCCATGCATATTTCAATTAAACAGTTTGTCATAGGAGATATTTGAAATGGGCTACATGTGCATTTAAATGAAAACAGAGATATTTATAGAACAGACATCTTAAATATGGTTTCTTAATTTAGTCTGTTTGGGAAGCAATGCAGTGAAGGCATAACTAACTGCAGCAGCTTCAGCTGCTCTGTCTCAGCCTCTGGCGAGAGCGATGTAACGATTGCAGTTGCCTCAAAAGCTAGCTAATTTTTTTTCTTGCTCATGTTGCAGTTACCACTCACAGATGTAGTAAGACCTTGATTACTTCTACACTATGTTTCTTTGACTCTCTCTTTTTGCAGCACAGAGTATTTTTACAAATGTGTAGTGGTAGTGATTACTCAATAGCTAATACCCCAGTGTCCCAGTCTTAAATTTTCCAGGGGATTGACTAGTCCTAGGACTAGTAAAAAGACAATTAATAGGTTTATTATGCAGATTTGTTTCTTTTTTTCATTATCTGCCACTAACATAAAAATCCAAACACGTTCATTGCAAAAAAGCTAGTAAGATCATCCTCACTTTCAAATTAGCAGAGTATGAGCAGAAAACTTCCTTTTTTCTATTGCCCCCTACCATTATATGAACTTACCTTTTAAGTTCTCCTGATGGACTTGCGATCTGTACTTAATTTTCTCCATGCTTACTTTGACAGAGATTTTGCACATGTCCTTGCTGTCATCAAAAGTCCAGTCTCTTCTCTATAAACAGCCTTCTGAGCTAGCCTTAAGATGAGAAGGGGGGGAAAAAAGGAGGGGGGAGGATATTTTACATTTTGACTTCAAAACCAACAAAACAACTTGTTCTGTACTGAAATGTTCCACAGAACGGGCACAACATTTTTATTCTCTGTTCTACAGAGCTTAAAAAAAAGGCCCAAGGGAACAAGGTACGTAATGAGTAACCTGACTAGGCAGTGTCTAACTGGTTTAAAACCCCTTAATTTCCCTAACTGGTGGGAACTGAAGCTCACTGGTTAGAGTGAAGGTCATTCTGTTGGCTGGAAACTAGGCAGCTACATGGCACTGCAGTTTGGTCAGTTGAGATGAAATTAATCTCTTCTTTAGTGTCTTAAGTTAGAGATCATAATTGTCTAGGCTAGTCAACTGCATTTTCACTAGAGCTGCCATGGGCAAAGTATCCCTTAACCTGTAGACTTCTGATTAATTTTACTTGATACTTAAAGTATTTATTTACTAAATACTTAATGGATGTTAATAAATGCCTTCCTTTTGGTTTCTGGAAGCAATATGTGACTCTTCTTTTTTTTTTTTTTTTTTTTTTTTTTTTCAGGCATGCATAAAACTGTTTCATTACCTTAAACAAGTTGGTTTCCCGGCCTGGTTCAGACTAGATACAGGGAAACCCCTCCTATCAATCTTTCAAGTGGAAGCAGCACTGGGGGGGAGGGAGGTGGAAATCAGTGGAAAAGTAGGGAAAGGTAACCCTCAGAGTTCTTTTGTTAAAGCAGATACAGGAAGGCCACAAACCTTCAACCAAGCACAGGAGACAGATTAATTGTAAGAAAGGGCAAACTCTTGTATTCACTGAAAGAAGCAGCTTCAGCTACATGACTATCAAATAGAAAAAAGGTGGTACATCAGATGTGTTTCCTCTGCATCACACTGAATGGACTAAAGAATATTTGAGCTTCTACCACTTCGGTTGCAAGCATTTTGCTGGAATGTCTTCAAGAGTGAAGAATCTGCCTGGGTGGAGGTTCAGTCACTGACTCATCAGTTCAGAAATATATAGCCTTAAAAGTGGAAGATGGGAATTCAAGGTTTTGAAGCATTAGTATCTTAAGTTTTGCATGTCAGATTAGAAGTCCCCTTTAAGAAATGACAGGGATCTCAGTATGGAAAAGCATGCATCAGCTTGAAAAATGAGATAAAATATGCTATATGGTTAGCACAGCCAGGGCAGATCATATCTGAAGTTGGAAAGAAAAAAGCTCATTCAACCAAATTCCTTTCTAAAAGTAGTTTGCTTTTATGAGTTGATCTTAAAGGCATTTGTACTATTCAGCATCAAAAGCTTCTAGATTACAGCTAAAATGGTTTTGTCAATGTTGAAGTAAAACAAACTTGGTTAGAAGTGAAAGGAGATATTTCTTATTTATATTATCCACTGCTGAGCCTGGAATGTGTCTCTTAGCAATTTTGGATTGGATATGATTTTAAAATGATCAGGAATTAAAAGACAGGGAGTGGTGTGAACTTCAGTTGACTTGCATAAACCAAGATCTGAAATTTTTGGTGTATTGCAGAGTTTCAGAATGTGTTTTTAGAAACCTAAATAAGTTCACAGAATACAGAGTAAACTATGTTTAAAAACTTTAAAAGTTTGCTACCTGTTAAGGATCAGACCCCTTAAAACTATGATACTAATATTTTATATTGTCCTATAATCACATCTATTTAGCTCTGAAGGTAGCTCTTTTTAGGAATGGGAAGTATTTTTAAAATGCCTGCCTTTTAGAATGACTGTAGCATTACTGTGGGGAAACTGATAGTTCAATGTTATTTGTCAGTATAGTCCTACTAGTCAAAGATACTGATATTAAGAATGCATGGGCTACTGTTTCTTGTGCTGTCAACTGTACTGCTATGGTTGTGCAGGGGTAAGAATGGGATAAGTCCAGGAAAGTTCTGGTCTTGTGGAAGCTCACAGGGATGTTGAGTAATAAGTTATTTTGAGATTATGATGTGATTCATAGGCCAGAACTCCACCAAATTTTATTAGAAAATCTTTATAGTTGCCTCCAGGTTACTCAGAGCTGTTGCCAGAGCAGGCAGTAACACCGGGGGCATGCGTGCCTGTTTGAATGCTTTGGTTTGTTCCTGTATTAGAAGAGTGTGAAGGTTACCAAAGTTGAATGTGATTTTGCAGATACAGTTTTGCAGATACAGTTTCCCCAAAATAGAGAGACACAACAGGCTGAAATGTATCGATAAGAAACTGTTGCTTAGTGTGCATAATATTTTTATCCTAAAGAGAAAAAAGGCTGTTGCTTCTGTCTAGTGTAAATATTTAGAAGCTTTCTAACACTATGAGCTTGTGACTTTAAGGTAAACTTCTTTTGAGAGACGTATTTCTACTTTACCACCTATTACCATCATCAAAAAAGTTCTCAGCATGGCAGGGATACCTCTTAGGACCACCCTCTGAAGCTGTGGAATTTTTTGGTACACAAATAGAAGTTCTTCACTCCTATTAGAATAAGTCATAAAATGAAGGGATGATTACTTTTGGTGCGTTGTCTGAATTGTGCCCTGTTTTCAGTGTTTGCAACATTATCCTAGGCCTTTTAGTAGGTATCTTTTTCTAATGGCTAGTTCTTTACCAAATGTGTTTTATGGCTCATGTTGGATCATTCTTTTTAACGCATTTCAGAGTCCATTGGAACTAATCTGTGGCTTTTGAATTACTATTACTGTGCTTGAATTTAAAAATGAGTACTAGATGATGTTTTTCTTTCAGAATGGTAGCTCATTAAAGCAGAGAATGTAACTAATATAATTTGATTTTTAAAAAAAAGTATTTTCCATACTGCAAATAAGGCAGTTCTAATATTGTATCACTGTGGCATTTCTAAATGTATAGCACTGAAATGTGTATCTAGGCATGTCTGTTTTTTTCATTTGCTTTTTTGAAAGCCATTTCCAAGCTGATGTCCCAGTAAAGCAAAGGGACGTTCAGCTAGTTCATGATGTTCACCACTGCATATTCTTGTTTGGATGATAAAGGAGGCATTCCTGTTCCTAAGTGTGAGCGTAGAGAACTGTGTACGATAGATTAAACTGATTTTTCCTTCATGCTCTTGTGCAAGAATAAAACCTGAAAAGTCAGTCCACTTGTCCAGTCAGACTTACTGTTGTTTCAGGAGAATTTCTATCTTCATACTGCGTGTTTCTAAACACGGCCCTTTTCATTATTACATGCACAAGTATCCTTGTTGTCTGCCAGGTATACATTAAGGAACAGGGTCCTACCTTGTAGTTACAAAACTTCCTGTTCTAGGGCTTAAGTAATTTCTTCAAGTCATTAGAATTGCTGCAGTTACAGTAGGTGCTGTGATTAATTAATTTACTTTTTAACTAAAAACTGGCTGCTTAACTAGTCATAAGAGCTTCAGATTCTTAGGACTTTAGAAATAGGTTAATATTTTTATTTACTTGGATAAGTACAGTGGCTAAAGTAACCACTTAAAATGCCTTGTGTGCTGGGCTAGATAATTAGTCAGTGGGGTAGTTGTTAAAGGTATGGTGTATATTCAGCAGTAGTGCATAGCACAAGTTTCAGTATTACCAGCAAATGCAGTGTTCTTTTTACTTGAGAGTGCTGGAAAGGATCTCCGTGATTTCTAGGAAGAGTTACAACTAGTTCGTGTTCAAACTTAACTGTGTGGAAACAAAACGAGAACTGTAGCCTACTATATTGCTCTTGTAAGGCTTTTAATGCTGTAAATTCTCTGGCTTTGAGTAAAAATACAGTTGTGATACTGTCAAAGAAGTTGGTGAAGCAGGTAATGGCAGTGTCTTGTGGCTCCTGGCCTTGAAGTTCAGTTGTGGAATACAGATGTGGAGGTGAGAGTGAGCAGTAATGGCTAGTCAAATTAGGACTCTGTTCTATACTTGTCACCAAAGATTATCTTGTACAAATGACTAGGTGCTTCATCTAAGTAACCTCATAAACTTTAGGAACAGGCTGTTTGTATGAGTGCATCAATCAAAATACAAATATACTTTGAATGTATAGCAACTTTAATAATGTGTGTTTGTGGAGTTCTTCTCACTCTTGTGACTGGCCTCTTGTATTGTATTAATGCCTCAAAAGCTCTTTGAGAATAGGTGGTAAATTGAGGAGGAAAAGAGTTTCTGAAATGTGACAAGTCAGCAAGCAGGCTGGTATAAATACTACAGCATCTCTATTGTCTTTCACAATGTGTTTGTGAAATCTGGGCATACATGGTTATCTGTTGCAAGTCATGAAGACAGCTGGTCTGGGGAAATTGAAGAATCATGGGATTTAGATTACTTACACACCTGCATCGCAGAGGGTGAAGACCAACTGGTTAAGCTATTTCAGTGACATAGAGCTCCCAAATAGCCAAGAGATGAATTTTGATCTGGATGATGGTATATCAGTCAAGTTAAAAAGGTATTGGGCTCAAAATGTGTGGTTGTTGACTGTGATGAGAACTGGGCCCCTCCTAGTCTAAATAAGGCCCCATGAACTAGCTCACTGGAAGCTTTCATCTGCTCCTACTGCTTGTATTGCAGTAATGCTATTTACTCTGTTAGGATAGTGATCTGGTTCAGAGCTTATTCTGCAGGATTTACAGATTTAATTCTTGGCAGAATTATCAATTGTCCAGAATTAATTGCTATGAAAACTGAAATCAGATAAGCTAAGCTTTCAGTTCTGTTAAATGTGTTGCATTGTTTTAAACCTTTTTCCCTGCAGTCTCAACTGCTCTAGCTTGTTTTGAACAAGACCAATAAAATCCATCTGCAGGAAACCCATAACACTTTTGAACTGAGTAATTCTTAAGCTATAGCCTTCCTTTTCACAATGGGTATATGAATGGAGTGAGATGAGAATTATCGAAGAGTTATAGGTATACCCTGTATGAAATAAGGAAATAACTAAATCTGAAAGATAGATTCTAGAACAGAAAGTAGGATTAAGATGAAGGATTAGAGATGGAAAAGGTAGTGAAATGGTTAAACATGTAGGTCTTGAGGGCTGGGTGAGTAACTAATAGCAGGTGGTGGAATTTAGAAGATCATGGGGTAAACCAATTTAACTG
Source organism: Myiopsitta monachus (assembly GCA_017639245.1). Lineage (NCBI taxonomy): Eukaryota > Metazoa > Chordata > Aves > Psittaciformes > Psittacidae > Myiopsitta > Myiopsitta monachus. The sequence continues at coordinate 77,131,122 of CM029920.1, forward strand.
CTATATATTCTGTTGCCTGGGGGCTTCTTTGGGACTATGGGGAAGGAGGTAGGATCATTGGCTTCTTTTCCACTGGAATCATATGCTCTGTCTAAATTCCTGGAATTAATGGTTTGTGGCAGCCTGGGACTGGCTCAAACTAGTATGGTAACAACCTAGGAAAAAGAAAATATAGAGACTTTAATTACTTTGTTTGTTTGACTTGACTTTGCTACTGATTCTATTAGCCTCTGGACTGCAATGTTAGAACATTTTGTTTGAGAAGATTAATCAGTTACAGCAGAATTCCGTTCAAGCTCTGCAGTTACAGCACCTTTGAAAAGAGCCAAGTGAGAATTGTGGTTAGACTGGGACAGGTAGATGCTGTGCTTGTTAAAAGCTGAAGCACTTAATGTTCTTTGCAGGTCATGCAGTGTACCCCAGAAAAGTGTGGCCTTAATTAGGTGTGCAAAATGTGGGACTTCTATTCCACTGAAGTAGATTTTCTTGACTGCAATCTGTCTGTCTGGTTTGAGTGTGACTATAACAACAAAAGAAATCACAAGTGATGGCAAGCAAAATTCCGACAGACTTTATTCATGATACCAGTAAGCACTGTTAAAATTGAAATAATAATCAACAGTTATTTGATTTTTTTTTTTTGGGGGGGGGGGGTAGGTTATAAAATACCTAGCTAAGCAGTTGGAAGACCAGGCAACATAGCAGGAACTTTAATGATCTCTTTTCCCTTGACCCCTTTAAAGTTCCACAGCAGCTGGCAGAGAGGATTTCTAACATATCCAGTAAAGGATCAAAAAGTGTTGCTTTTGCAACACTGATGTCATATAGTATAACAAAAGTGGTATAATTGTGATATACTTGAGGAACTAAGTGTGCTATTCTGGGGTGAAAAATGATCTTGATAACTTGAAATTGAATTTTATCACAGTTTATCATCACTAGTTGGTCAAAATTCATTTGCTCACTTCATACTTCATAATGGTGTACGTGGTCTTTCTTAGTATTGCTCCTTATGCCCTTCCAAACAAAATCCAAAAGCCCTGACGCAGTGCAAAGCTTATTTTTGTAGCATATAAGTTTTATGATGGCTGTTTGAAACTAGATACCAAGGGGCATAAAAAATATGTTAGACTTCAGGTTTAGGTTTGGAGTCTAGAAAGAGGTATTAGAAAATGTAGGTCTGTGGATTACTTGTGTCCATGTGGCATAAAACAAACAATGCGGCTCTCTAACTTTGTCCAACCACTTGAAAATCACCTTTAAATCCCTATTTCCTTAAATTGAGCACCCAGTAAAAGGAAACCAGATGAAGTTGCCAATGGCACCAGAATGTGATTGTCAGGAAGGAGGGAGGTGGAATTTACTGTATTATCCTAGTGTTAACTTGTGTTACGATTAAATTGTAATCAGCTATATGTGTACTTCCTTAGCTCTATGGAAAGAAGGGGAGAAACAGAAGCTGCCTTCATCCCCCCGTACAAAGCTAGTGCCAGCAACCTTGGCATGGAACAACACACTGACTGACCTGTTGTTCCCCTCTGTTTACAAGTGTATTTATAGATCTTATTTATCTTATTTATCTTATCTTTATTTATCTTATTTATATATCTTGCTACAGCAAGAGTGAACTGGTGATGATCCTTCATGCAGCCTTAAACTGCTGCAGAAGACCTGGGTGGAGAACAGGCAGAGCAGGGGGCGGGAACATGCAGGAAGTAAAGGATCCCTGTGCTGCCTCTTTTTCCTCCTTCGTGCAGCTAGCTGGGCAGGCGGAGAAGGACACTCTTACCTCTTGCTTATATTGATTCTTTCTATTCAGTATTTGAGTGGTAAAAGCAAATATTAAGCTCAGATCTCTGCAGCCTCATGTACTGGACTTGGAAAAGTACAAGAGGTGTCAACCAGATAACAATGCTTCCTTCTAGCTTAGATGTCTGCTTTCCTTCTGCTGTGCGTTAAGTCCACAGCCTAGTAGATTCCCATTGGAAACTAGCACCTAACTCACTCTTTGGTGTGTGTGTCTCTCTTTTCCTGATGGATTTTACAAGAAGAGAGATTTGTCCCATATTTGTAATTGTTAATTCCCACTGTTGCTGTTCTCACAAGGATTGCACTAAAGAGGTAAGTAAGAATTTCAGCTCTGTAAAGTGTGTGTAGCCACAGGAAAGGACTTTGGGGGTGAATCAGAATTCTTGACATCTGCTGAACTGCTTTATGTATACATTGCTTGGGTCTTTGGCTTTTAAACTTGACTGTACTTTAGTCCCTGTAATTTTTGAAATGTAGGTTAAAGTCCTGACAGCAAGGCTGGAACACTTACTGCTTTTGCTGTTTTCCACCTGTGGTGGTGTTCAGAATGAATCGTTTTTATAAATTTAGGATTGCTGAGATTATGTAATGCTTCCTCTGTCTTAATTTTGGTTTGGTGTAAAAGTTAAGCAGCGCTGATTGCACCTTCTGTTATGAAGTAAATTATATTTTCAGTATCTCTTGCAGCATTAGAATGAGGTGCTAAACCGCTGACACCGCAATCTGGTGAACTAACTAATGCAAAAGACTCAGTCTTTCTAGGCAAAAGTAATGAGTTCTGAGTAGCTTATACTTCGGTGTTTGAAGTATCTTGAAAATCTGGGGATTTTTTTAAGAGTACCTAACTTGCATTTAATGGATCAAACCCCCATATGAATATGAAATTTAGAACATACTTTTTTCACCTCATTAAAATCTGATAAAATGACAGACTGCCACATCTAAGATAAATGAAACATGAAGTATTTTCTTAAGCTTAATATGAAGACCGCAAGGCAGGTATTTAGTTTTACATCATTTGAGCTTTGTGCTACCTACATATATGCCGATATTTTAGAGTTGCTTTCAAAATGTTAGTGTTTAGTAGGTTTTATTTTAATTAGGTAGTATTTTCAAAAGAAGCAGTCCTGCCCTTGTTAGTTATTGCACTATCACTTCCCTTCTGTAAGGCTGAGAGCTAGTGCAGCAGCGTAGGGAAACATACTGGGGAGCTTCAGCTCACTGGAAATAGCTGCAGGCTTTTTGGGTTGGATTTGTTTCAAGTCTGATAAACACAGAGATCTGGTTCATTTTGCAGCTCTATAAATGTGCATGCTGGTAAAAGGGAGGAAATGATACAGGTGTGAGAATGGGAGATGGAGAAAAGGAGGCTGTTGCTTACAGCACCATTGCCTCTTCATGCTATTTTAGATGCTAGCTTGACAAAATGTTGACGACTTTTGATGTTACACCTATTTCCATTTCTTTTTCCCCACAAGAGCTCTTCTTTTTATTTCTTGAGCAAACGCAGAAAAAATGCCAGTGGGATTAGGGTGTTTTTATTAAACTGCCACTGGGGAATAAGACTAGTAGATTCAAAGATTTGAGTTGTGACTCTACTAAGGACTCTGGGGACCAGGAGAGACCTGTACGAATGTGACCATCTTGCAAAAAGTATGGTGAAAATTTGGAAATACCAAATGGCTTAGCACATGCTTGAGTGCCTTTGGGTTGAGAAACTAGTAAAGGTGTGCTTGGCTGCATAGCTCGTGTGCTCTTAAGGACAGCATCCAGGTTATGTGAATTGCAGGGCCTGGCCTCCCTTTGGTTTCACTGCGATGGCAAATTAAGGTGTATAGGTAGTTTTGGGTAGAAAAGGGTTCACTGATTATTGTTCTTTATCATTTGTAGTATCCTCTGTCTTGTTTGGTAAAATAGCGTGACAATTTCCCTAGTGCTTGGAGGAGGAAATACAAAAGCAATTTTAAAAGCTTATGGTACTTAAGTGCCCTAAACTTCAATGTAAGGGGCACTTGGCCAGCACTTATAGGCTAGGCTTAGGCAACCCTTCTCATGGGCTGTGGAACAAACTGAGAAATAGGTAGCTGTTTTACCACAGAATCCTCTATTGGTTTTAGGCCCTAGTGTGAGGTTCTCCCAGATTTTCTGAGCAGCAGTTAGGGATAAAGAAACTATGCTGGAGGAGGCTGGTGGGAGTGTCTCTTTGAACTCCGGGTTTGGAATTCACGAAGTGGGGTATTGTAAAATGGCCCTCTTGGAAGGACTTGAAGATTTTAATATTTCTTTCAGAATAGAGAAATACAGGATAGCAGACCCACCGATTTTAAAATCCGTTCTTAGCCTTTGTACAAGAGCAGAGCACATGGTGAAAGAGTTAATAAGGTGACTCATGTTCTGGCTCTATGTTAGTATTTTGCTGTACAGTTGTCTTAGTTTAGGTTTTACATTCTTTGAAATAAGATTGTCACAGATGTGACAACTCCCTGCGGCTGCCACAGTGAAAATGAGCATACGTGCAGGCTGCTGCTATGTCTGGGGCTCGATCTATTTAGGAGACCTAGATGAGTTAAACGTAGCAAATTTAGATACAGATATATACAGTATGCAGCTGAATAATTGTTGCATAAGTTATATGTATGTGTATATAGGACAGTGTTTAATTATGTATAGAAACATCAGTCTCTACATATGAGTCTGAAATCCTGGGACCATTTTAAGCTTGATCATAATTAACAGTGGGTGTCTCTGACAAGTCTGCTATGTGAGCAAAACCACACATGGACAGGTGCTTGATGCCAGTAGTAAACACTAAAGCTAGTTTTATAAATCTCTGCTATTCCTGCTAGGAAGCTGGAGAATTATGACCTGGTTACGGTACTAAACTTACCCATCCAAACTTTGGTCTGCTGTCTTATCAGTTGAGGCATTGGTCTCTGAAAGTCTCACTGTTCAGTGAAGCTTTGAAAAGCATTAAGCCAGTGTTTGCTGACAGACCATGTTTCGGGGCTTTATCTATTCACAGGATGCTGTTCTGTGAATTTCAATTGTTAGAATTTCTTAAGAGCAAAGAAACAGATGATCAGAATGTTGTTGTAACAGAAAGTTTTTATCAAGTGAAAACCAGTGTCTTTCTGTAGTGGGTTTTTTTTGCCTTTTGAAAACTTCAGATACCACACCTTTGTAAAATAGTGACAAATAGCAGCGTTGTCCACTGGAAGACTGGACTCTTGTGCTTCTCCCAGTCTTCCATTTGCATCTGTTAAAGTTGATGTTAACTGTGCCCTCTCCTGGGAGAGCGTGGTAGAGAGTATTTTAGGTAGTGAACATATGAACTCAGTATACTGCCATGTCTGACCAAGGTGAGGGAAAAATGTCATAAGTGTAGATGGAAATTATTAGAATTTATGAAGTCTTCATGTTCAGTTAAATGAAGGTCTGTAGTTGCAAAGGGTCTGGTTCAGAGACTCAAACCTTTCCATTTCAAGACTCGTTTCCTGCTGACAATAGAGGAAAGGTAAATGGTCATGTCTTGATGTCCCCATTTGGTACTGTTTAGGGTATTGGGAGAAGTACTTCCTAGTTAGGACATGAATTATAATGCTTGTACTTCTACTGCATTTATTTCTGTACTTCAGACTCGGATTTTCACTTTTTTGTGTAGTTATGATTTACCAGTGACACAAGGTCAAATGTATCAAGTGTATGATTTCAGGATAATTTGGCTTGAAAACGGTGGCTCTTCATATAACAACTTGAACAGGATGTCGTAATCCTCTCTCATTCTGCTGTCTTAGAGGATTGAAGCTGAATCAAGTAAAATTGAGTGCCAAATTTTGCTGTGATGGACAATTCCCCCCAAAATAAAGCTTCTGGCCATGGTAAAGTGATGAAACTTGGTTGTCTGCCTGCAGTGTTTTGCAGAATTCCCAGATGGTCATATCTCATGGCCTGTTTACTCAAATCAGTAAGATTTGAGTAGATAATTGTACTTAAAAGTTTGGTTTGCTCTCCCTCAGAGGTTCTAATATGTGTTGTAGAAGGGGTTGGAATGTGCCCTTATGGAAGGACTTTTGTAAAGGTCTGTATGGCTAAGCTCATTTTCCTGAACTCACAACAGAAGGGATGCAGAATTGCGGTTTGGGTAGAGTCAGTCATCTGGGGATAGCCAAGATACAGAAAAGTCTTTAATTCCTTTTTAATTTCTATTTTCTATTATGAGAACTGAGAACCTAGCTGCCAAGGACTTCTGTTAGGGAAGTGTAGCTGAGAAAATGGGGTGGGAGAGCATTTGCAAAAATCACTAACAAACAGGTGAATGATAAGATTGGGGTCAGATTTCTCTATAAATTGTGCTTGTGGGAAATTCAGCTCAGTTACCTATTGAGTAAAAATAATTGGTCTGTAAACACAATCAAAACTTGAATCAAGCGGGCCTTCAAGTTTCTGTGTTGTTACTTGTATATTCCAGGGTGTCAAGCCAGCCAGCTTTGATAAAGTAGCAATCCCTGAAGTGAAGGAGATTATCGAGGGATGCATTCGACAAAACAAAGGTGAAAGGTAAGTACCTTATTTACAGAAAGAGGTGTTACTGCTGAGTCCTTTATTAGTGATGATATCAGATCCAGTTACTTCCTGTGGTTGCTTCTGTTCTGATGAAAGTTGGAAATCCAGTATTACTTCTGCAGCTTCTATTCTTTGGTAGATTCTTATTCAATTATTGTTTTAGAGAATGAACAGTGTCAGGAATAGCACAAATGCTATAGTAGCCATCCATGTCAGTTTATTCAGAAATTCTTCTGCTATTATTAAAACTTTGACCTGGACAGTAAAGCAGTGGAGGGCAGTTCTTCTGGGTTCCCAGGTATTTGGATTGTTACTCTGTAATCCTTTGTTTTCCCTGTCCCTTTGATTTTGTTAGCATTTTGTGGGTGATTATTTTATATTTTTACAATCCCTGCTGCTGATTTTCATCCACACTTTCTACAAGATGACTTCTACTTGAAGTGGTTAACTTACACCCTTACAGGAAATCTGTAACTACTTTTGATGGCTTATTTGTGGGATTTGTTTTGGTTTGAGCTTTTACATTGTTGTTGCTTACCGAATGTCTGATTTAAGAGTGTTCCAGCCTTCTGCCCTGCCATAGCCCCCCACTGTTCTGTTCAGAGCTTGTTTTATCAGTTCATGGGTGTTTATTCAGCTCTTCCTATTAACTCCTAGAGTTTTACATCTGGTGGCATTGCTATGTATTTTTAATTTGTTCTTTTTCTTAAGCGATTTTGGAGGTTTTTTTCCCATTTCAACTTAATTTTGTGGCTGTGCATTACTTATTTCTTGCCATTTAGTTCACGTGGTTAACTTTTAGGCTACTGCTGTTAATGCTATGCATATATGAACATAGGTCTCTTGTACTTTCAGGACAAAGCTGATGTGGTTTGAAATAGTATAAAATACAAAAGGAATCATGTGGTGCTTATTTAGTGCTGAATTTACTACATGAGGGTTTTGATCTTGAAATAGACTGAAGTACGTACTTGGGTTACTGTACTGATTTGGGGACTAAGAGTTGTGTGTTGGATCTTCATGTTAGAATCATAGAATCACAGAATGGTTTGGGTTGGAAAGGACCTCAAGATCATCTAGTTCCAACCCCCCTGCTATGGGCAGGGTCACCTCCCACTAAACTGTGTCGCCCAAGGCTCTCTCCAGCTCGGCCTGTTCAGTAAAACCAAACTGTTTCTTCAAGGTTTCTCAATATTTTAGTTCATATATATTCTGTTCAGTTGGCTTAAATCTGATGGTACTTGTATTAATCAGTGTGTGATTTATTCTTTGTGTACATCTGTAGCATTGATACATTTTTTTGCTCTGTCATGCTTTTAAGTAGAAATTTGAATGATGGTCTGTCAAGTAATTCATGGGAGAAGCATGAAATGTAAATAATAAATTCAGGAGATCATCAGGCAAGGATATTCCTTAGTATTTTATGATAACTAATAACTGTGTGCTTTCTACATTCTTTCCCAATGCGCTAGGTATGCTATTAAGGACCTTTTGAATCATGCTTTCTTCCAAGAAGAGACTGGAGTGCGGGTAGAGCTAGCAGAGGAAGATGATGGAGAAAAAATTGCCATCAAACTCTGGCTGCGAATTGAAGACATCAAAAAACTCAAGGGCAAATACAAAGATAATGAGGCAATAGAGTTTTCCTTCGACTTGGAGAGGGATGTCCCAGAGGATGTAGCACAGGAAATGGTAAGTGTCGGTGGTCTTATTGGAAGTAGTGGTGTTCCCTGACAGTGAAATGCAGTCTTCCAGTCTCTGCATTTGCTATTGTTACTATCTAGAAATAAAACAGCCGCAGAAGTTTGTGAATGAGAAGTTAGTGCCAGAGAGTGGTAGCTTATACTGTAGCACTACAACAGTGGCTGTCAATGACAGTCTGAATTCTTTGAATATATCCTCCTTCAGGTGGAATCTGGCTATGTCTGTGAAGGGGATCACAAGACAATGGCGAAAGCTATCAAGGACAGGGTATCTTTGATTAAGCGAAAGCGAGAGCAGCGTCAGTTGGTGCGAGAAGAACAGGAGAAGAAGCTTCAGGAAGAAGGTAGTCAGAAGCAGCAGCTGGAGCAACAGCAGCCATCAAGTGCTTCCCATGCAGGGTCAAAGCATCCCTTATCTGTCACTGGTCCTACTCCTGTCCCCACTACTTCAGCATCAGTTTCTACACAAGTGGAGCCTGAAGAACCAGAAGCTGATCAACACCAACAACTGCAGTTCCAGCAACCCAGTATATCTATTCTTTGTAAGTGTGTCAGTTGGTTTACTTAGGAACTTTTGCACTTACACAGTTCCTGTCCTTAGAGTTTTAAACTTCTGGTGGGTATAGCAATAGATATCTTAAGGTGCTGCTGTCTGCCATTGCCTTCTGCTGAAGAACATTAGCCTACTAAAAAGCACAGCAAAGTAAGATGCATTCCTATGCCTTAGCTGAGCTAAATCTTGGCAGAATTCACAGTCCAGTGTGTTAGCAAAAAATCATTTTAGTTTTCTTTCAAGTTAATACACTAAAAAGACTGGGGCATCTGAAGCAGAAATATGTTCTCATTTTTGCTGTCCTCTGATAGTTACAGCATATTCTGGCCCTGCGGAAAGCTGTATACTCTTGCGCCAGTGCAGTTAGGGCTACTAGAAACATTTACTTGAAACATTAACTTACGTTTAAGGTGGAAATGAGGTTAATGTGCAAGCAGTTCAGCTCAGAATTTGCTTTCTGCAAAAAGTTTTATTTTCTGTTTTACATGCTGCATATGAAAAGTTGAACTAAAACTCATGTGAATCAGTATTTGAATAATGATAGTAGATGAGAATTTGCCTATTAGAATGGTGAGTTTAGAAAGCAAATTACTATCTGCTCTTTAGGTAATAGGGATTTTAAGTTCACTACTATGCCTATATCAGGTGCATCTGCCAGCCACCACAACACACCTGTTTTTATATGTCTGTAAAATTAAATAAAAATAATAATAACCCCCCCCAAAATCATTAATCAACATGTGGAACTTAAGTTTCTATTTCTAATCTAGCCTTTTATAGGAAGCATAGTTTACTATTAAGTATCTTCCCAAAGAACTCCTGAAACTACTGATTTTTTTCAGAGGCTACAGGAAGGCATATTGGTAAGGAATTACTGTACTGAGGAAGACAAAAATACAGTTTTTAATCAGCTTAACTATTGCGAGAAGTAAAATGCTGATAAGGTCCGCGTGACATGGCGGAAACATCAGTCTCATACTCCTAGTATCTTTAGAGTTGTGAATCCAGACTGCAGTTCTTGAAATGCAGAATTTTATCTTTAACTTCTGCAGCTGATGGGACAGTTGACAGTGGCCAGGGATCATCTGTTTATACCGAATCATGTGTGAGCAGTCAACAGACTGTGTCGTATGGCTCCCAGCATGACCAGTCCATCTCAACATCTGCCGCCCAGGGATACGCAGCTCCAGTTGGCCAAGTGCAGTCACAACAGCATGGAGGATATCAGCCACCTGCAGTGGTAAGCAAGAACTGGCAGTATTGGAAATGCATGGAAGTACTTGATTTTGTATTTCTCATGAAAGGTGAGAGGAAAGTCTGCCAGGCAGTCTTCCATGTACATTTTGTTTTGCATGTGATGCAAATTTTGCATGGGAGTAGTTAAGGGACTATTTTTGCAAGGTGACTAAGTCTAGGGGAGGGGAAAGTGCAAGGGCATATTTGTTTTTAAAGATTTTATTTAATCCTAAGGGCACTAAAGCAGAATGGTGGTTTAGATTTTTTATGGATGAAAGTAACATCCTCAGGACAAGACTCTCTCATGAAAGTAAGCATGTAATCTCACTTGGGAAGGTGGTGTGGTGCGTGTGCGTATGAAGTTGCCAGGGATCAAGTTGTTGGTTTGATTTTAAAGAATGGATTAGAATAATTTGAGCTAGTGTATAAGTATGAAATTGCTCTGTGTGTTCTGTGAGGCTTTGATTACAGATTCTGCAGGTAAGATTTTTAACTGTTATAGAATGCTGCATGTGAGAACTCCAGACTGAAAAGACCCTGCACCCTTGTTCCCAGTTTTATTTCTAGCTTGCGTTGATTTGCTCATCAGTTGCCATGTGTATTCCTTTTCCCTGGAAAGTCTGCACTGGGCACAAATACTTTTCCTACTATGTTCATTTGTGTTGCCCTTTTATTTTGGTATGTGTTTTTCCTTGGTATGTTTTTAGATCTAAGTATGAGAGGTACGCAGAAATTTATTCTAACTCTGGAGTAGAACTTCTGCTGCTGTTATATTGTTGTCAGTGGTTCCCTTATCCGTTTTTTTTTACAGAAAAAAAAATGTAAGCCTGAGGCAGTGTCATTATGGTATAATGTAGTCATACCATAAGGGAAAAGATGAGACACTTAAGACTGAGGGTCCTCACTTTTTTTTTTTTCCTTGGTGGATGTGGTTTTAGGCTTTATTACAGAATCATTGGTGTTCCTAGCTTTTTGGAATACATGCTGGTTTCAGTCACAAGCAAAGCATCTCTTATCTTTTTCAAAGGCATTTAAGCTGAAGTGTGTGGTAGTGCTAGTCCTTAATCAAACGAGTTTTTAATTCCTCTGAATAAGCTCTTGTTCTGAGTAAGCCATATTTTGATGTGGGCATATATAGGACCAGAAGCCATTCATTTTGGGATGGCTTGCTGCCACGTTGAAAGACCGTATTCTTTTGAGAGTGTATGACAGAACTAGGCAAGCTTAGTTCACTGCTCAAATGTGCTCATGGTCTGTGATGACAACAGTGGTACCACGGGATAGAACACGACAGGAACTACTTAAAAGTTTGTTGAGAAGACAGAATGACAAATCAAAAGGATATTGACAACTGGCAAAATGGCCTTTAAAAGAAAAAGAATGCAGTTCAATCAGGACAAGCACAAGGTTCATGTTTAAACAGGAATAATCAGCTAGACAAGTAAAGGATGAGCAACAGCTGACTAGGCAGCATTTCTGCAAGGACAAAAAACGAAGTCAGATTGCATTGGACCCCAAGATGGACATGGTCAAAAACATCATGTTGTTGTGGAAAAGTCAAACGTCATGTTATATGAAGTAGTTCTGCTTTTGCCCATTTGTAAGTCTGCCCTGGACACCCTGCTTGAACAAATTTTAGGGTGAATTACAGAATTCAGAAGAGGGTGACAAAAAACACCACCAGAAATAAAGAAAACATGGTTCATGTGGGAACACTGAAATAGTTAAGCTAAGCCTGTGAAAGATGAACTTGAGGAGATAGAAAACCATGAAGGCTGTAAAATAGGAGGCTATCAGATCACAACACTGTTGCCAGATAGAATAAGAAATAATAAGCCTAAATTGGAACATGGAATTCTTGTTTGGGAAGGTTTCTTTTTTTTTCCTAACTAGCAAGGACAGTTACATACTGCAGTCTCCATCGCTGGAGATGCTTCTGAACAGATTAGATAAATTAGAATCAGGGATAACATAAAACTAGTCCTGCTTTGGAACAGATGAAGATTATGGTTAAATATTTATTTAACCCTTTTAGCTCCCTTATGCCTCTTTCACAAAGTGTTGAGTTGTCTAGGAAGATTTCTCACATCCAAATGGATTTGCACTGGATATCTTGAGGCTTTTTTCCCCTGGCGGTCTGAATTTGATTGCAGTTATGGTAAGAAATTGTGGATTATGTCTGCAAAAGGCGTATAACGTTAGAGAAGGAAAACTTGCAGTTGAAGACTGCCTCTTTAAAACAATGTCTTTCCATTCACTTAAAAAAAAAGCACAACAAAATTCACGACACCGAAAAAGCAATAGCAAAAATAAAACCTCCAAACCCCATTTCAAAACCTAATTGTGATTCTTCCAATTTGGTTGGATTTTGACCTATGGCCTTCTGGATTGTGGCAAGATTACAAAATCCTGATGTTTTTATTGGCCCAGCATCTGGAAAATGCTTGTCTAAGACTAATTTTACTGAATTTTCCACATATTAAACCAACTTTTTTTCCACAACTCATGTTGTAGAATGTGTACTGTTTAAACTTTTGTGGTAATGCTTCAGTTAATGTAGAGCCAGCTGCATGCAGTTAGTCCACTTAATTCAGGCAGGGAGGTGCCCAGGCAGAGAGGCTGGGTGAGGTGATCTGTGTAAACACACATCCATTCACTAAACTAAGAATGAATGTTTGAAAGCTCATCAGTATCTGTTTAGGGGAGTTTTTTATTTGTCAGACTACCAGATGCTGTGAGTACGCGCAGTATGGGCTGCATCAGTGGCCCTAGAGCAGATACTCCCTTATGTCTATTCTGTCTTCCACGTGCTTCTTATTAGGGTATTTGAGAACTTCCCACACTGTTCATTGACTTAAGCTTGGGTCCTCAGAGGTGCACATAGTGTGTTCCCAGTGTGTGTTGGCACTCATTCAGCATTTTCATATCTTCTTGCACACATATTAGTCAGTATTGGGCCTCTCATTGTGTCTGCATTTCTTTTCTACCTCATTGTAGTTTTTGCTGGTTTTTTTAATCATTTTTCTTTTGAAGTATCAATTTTTAACTTTTGTTTTCCTCCTTTAGCTTCAACGTGGTCGTAGCATGTCAGTTTGTGTCCCCCACCTTCCTGCTATTCCCTCTATGTCCTGCATCCCTTTCAGTGCTCCTTGCACCCCACCACCAGCGCTGTCTGCACCTCTTTCTCCTTTCTACCTTCGGACTGTCCCTGAAGAAACCTTTGCAGAAAAGCTTTCTAAAGCCTTGGAAAGTGTCCTGCCCATGCACTCTGCCTCTCCACGCAAGCATCGACGCTCCAGCCTGCCCTCCCTCTCTGTCAGTCCTGTATGTGTTACCATTTGCCTCCTGGCACAGTAAGATAAGTTATCATTAAATACATCCTGGGCTTTGGGCATTTTTAAAATGAGCGAATGAAGAGTTGACTCCTAATTCCTTGTAGAGTGCTTGCTGCACTGTTGATTACTTTTTTCTGGGAAGCAGTACACTTAAACATAACAGTGGCTGACCATTTTTATTCAGTAAGATAATATAAATGTAAATTACCCAGTTGTACCACAGAAGGTGAAGGCAAGGCCTAAGATGGAAGACAAGATTTTTATTTTCCAAGTTCTAAGCAAGCATTGAATGTTAACTAAGCTCCACACGAAGAAAAACCACCTTTTAAAGCGTGATTGTTGTGGCTGCTTATTCTACAAGTTTTGGCTAGCTGTGCTAGCTGATACTGGAAATTCCAAGTATGAATACTTCTGAGGTTTTTTTCTGTAAGTTTTGATTGGAAATGCCATTTCAGCTGCTTCTTCTACAGGGAGAAGCTATAATTCCATGTTTCTTATAGTCAGATGCAAGATAGCTTACAACGTAAGAAGTAGTTTCTTTTCAGTTTTGGGCTTTGATTTACACCAAATAAACTTCAAGAAACATTTCTCTGTAAATGAAGTAAGTGGAACCAGTTTTCAGAATGTAGGAGTTCTTTATCCTGTAGGACCTTCTTGCTGATATTGGCCAATATGGAAATTTGCTGCTGCTTTTCCAGAAAAAGGGGGCTGGGAGAAAGAGAACAATGTGGAAACAGTAACTTGAAAAAGTCATAAATGCCATCTGCCTAAAAGATGCTACTCACTCTTGCAAATTACCCCTTTTTTCCCTTAAGGGAAGATAATGTATTGTCTCTCAGAATACAGTAGGCAGAGGTGAAAAAAAATGCACAATTACTAAATTGTTTGGTGTTCTTATATAAAACTGTCTTCTGTGAAATTTTCCTTTACAAATCTTAAAGATAAGGAGCCTCATCTGAAGTAGTACATCAAATAGAGTGGAATTGCAGAGGACTCTGCTGTGAATGCTCTATTGTCTAGGCAAAGAGTTAGGTTTGTTTTAGTCAGGGCTGGTTTTCTATGTGAACAGGTATGATCAAAGGGATTGAAAGAGGTGATCAGCTTTGGCAGAATCCAGAAGTGCTGCAGTTTTAACATAATACCCATGTATCACTAACTTCAGGGGTTTGATTGGATTTCAGGCACTGATCACAATGGATAGCCTGTGACTAAATCTTATCTCGTTATCAGAAGCAAAACTGTTTTCTTTTTGTGGATTACTGGAATTGGACTGGAAAAGCAGCTCTAACACAAGCAAATATTTCCATTTGTAGCTGTGCCTGCCATGGATGTATTTAATGGATATTTATGACTCACCTGAATTTCCTAACTATTGTATGTTTTTGACCATGAATTGAATAGTCATTCTATAAAGTTATTTCACAGAACTGCCTAGTGAACTGTGCATGTTGATGTGCTTTCACTTTTAATGTATGAATGACTTGTCTTGTTCATGTCGATACAGCCTCAGCATCCGCGTGGGGGAACACCAACGTTCCCAGATTCACAGATATTTTTCCCAACCGTTCACGAACGGCCGGTGTCTTTCTCGCCACCACCTGTCTGCCCTCCGAAGGTGGCAGTTGCTCAGCGGCGCAAGAGCACTTCATTTTTGGAAGCCCAAACTTGCCACTTCCAGCCATTGCTGAAGACTGGCCAGAGTTTAGTTCCACCTGGTGGTAGTCCCACCAATTGGACGCCAGAGGCATTCGTTATGCTGGGCACAGCAGCTCAGAGAGTCGCTGGGGAGCCTCTGCATGTGCAAGTTAATCCTGTGTTTGAGCCAGCTCCTGTCCACAGTGACTATAGATCTGGGCCAACACCTCCAGAGGATGCAAACTACACAATGCATCCAGAAGCTGTATATTTGGTGGGCATGCACTATCCATCACAGGTATTGGAGCAGTATGATCAAGTAGCTTATAACTCTCATGTGACTGAACAACATTTGAAGCAGGTCTCTGAGTCAAACCATGGGCAGGGTGGTCCTCCACAAAGCTCTTTGTTCGACTTTCAATCGGGGCAAACATACCTGGCAAGACCTGTTCAGAACCTGAGGCTGGATTCTGGGATGGGTCCCCTTTCTCCATTATCCAGTGTTTCAGCTCCTCTGAGTGCAGATCCTGCTCAGATGACATTCCACCAGGTATTTGTTCCGCACTCTGCCCCAGCTGTGCTCTCTCACAGTGGTGATGGTAGAGCGAGCTGTGTCTTTGAGTTCCATGTGCACACACCGACTTCTGCTTCAGCAGAAGGGGCAGTTTTACCCCAGCGGATCTACAGAAGTCGCCGGGGCTCTATGGAGACCAGTCAAGAGGAATCCACACAAGGCATAGGGTCGCACAGTCGGCTTCAGCCTGTGACAGAGGAGCAGTGTAACTATCTTGGTCCTGAGTTAGCAGGTCCCAGAGGGGGCTCTGCCAGGCGGAGCTGGCCAGAAGGAAGCCCAGAATACTCCAGTGATTCCTCACAGCTGACTTCCTCTGACACTGGTGATTTCCAGTCTCCTCCCCCTACAGGGGGGTCATCTTCTGCTTTTGGTTCAGACTACTCATTGCCCATTGTTCAGCTGCCTCAGAAGGTATTGCAAGAGTCACAGCTCTTCATCTGCTTCCCTCAGGGAGCTTCAACTCAGCAGGCCTTGTCCACCTCGCTTTCATCAGGACCACCTGCATTCTATCCTCAGGTTACAGGAGCAAACCCTTCCAGAATTTCTGTGCTTTTTATAAGTCATACCTTGCATTTAAAAGGGAACTTTTCTCTTAGACTTGTTCCATGTGGTTCTGAGTATTAGCATTCATGGGGGTGTTTTTCCACTGAGACTGTAGTAGAGTAGGATCTCTAACTTACTGGGTTGCAAGTGAAATAATGAGGCATCAGCCAGCAACCACTTGGTCTGTGTTCAGCTTCAGCTGAAATATTGGTAGGGCTTTTGTGTTAAGGGTAACAAATGGTCAGTGTTCCTCCTGGGACGAATTGTTCTTTTGGCAAGAGAGAGCTGGAGTACCAAATTGGTTTTTAAACAATGTTTTCAATGAACTGTATCTTCTGCACAGTTTGAATCAGCAGTGATAGTAATTCTTGCTTTGTATTTCTGTTGCTGCTCCGTAGCCATTTAATGTCAATGTGTTATTTGAAGTTGAATTTTTGTATGAATAATGTTTTGTTGGACAACAACAAGGTTAATTTGGTGAGTGTCCAAAATGCAAGAGTATTTTTTAGGCTTGGGATGAGAAAGTGGGAAGAGAGGAATGGAAGGAGCTATATTATGTACATGTACACAGATTTAGAAATGTACCTGCAGGATCATTGTAGAAAGTAAACAAGCTGAGTAGCAAATCAGTGGCACAAATGAGTGTTGCTAATAGGTATGGCTTCCTTATAAGCCTGGAATATGATGTCCTTCTAAAAAGGAAAATTTGAGGCCTGAAGCTCAGTTTGGAGGTACATGTTTTATCGATGTGTGTGATATTTACGCTTGCAATAGTCAGTAATGCATTTGTATACTGTGACCTTGAGGTGTATGTGTATATACATTGTGTCTGCACTTGTAGTCTGAAACTTCTCATAAGGTAATTTTTTTGTGAAAAGAGAGCGTTTACTTTAAGTAGACTTCTCTCTTACTCCTGTTCTTGGAATTGGGAGCTTTCTGACATTTTAGTTACTGGAGTATCAGCAGCTGGGTTTTATATGAAGAAACTGAAGGAGAGCCTTTTTGCTTTTTGTGGTAAGGTCAAGAACTAAGTATATAAGGCTTTCTGTATAGGATAATAAAGGTGTTTCATTAAAGCTGAAACAGCTTTAATCACTAATAGTAATTACGGTGCTGTAGGAGAACTAGTGGAGCGAGGCTGCTCTGTAAGAAGTTCAAAAACTATGTGGGGATTGTTTCTTTGTAAACCACCTTTGTTAAGCATCAGGAAGTGAATTATGATGGATGTAAAATACATCTGGAAAACACAATAAGGGATCATTATTATTTTACAGAATTTAAATTCTGGGATCTCTTACCTAGTTCATTAAAAGATCAGAATTTGAAGCAGAAACTGAGTCCATGTGAGCAGATGTTGCAGCAGTGGGATATCAGACATGTTTAGATCCTAGCCCATAAGTGCCTTGAGCTTATAAAATGGCAAGGAAAGAAGTGGTTCTTTTCGCAGTGTGCTTTCCCTAAGTTTCCATAATTAAAAATACCTAATTTTAATAAGGTTGTTCCTAATAAGCTTCTGCAAGCTGAATTATTACAGCATTAAGGAGTTTTAGTAGATACTTCTGATATGATACGTGTGCACCAGATGCATTTCTTACCAAGGCAGTTCACCAAAGTGGTACACGCTCAGGCAGCTCATCTAGGAGGTCTTTGTCTAGTTGTCTCCCAGGAGCTGATAAAGAAATATAATTGTAAAAGAAAAATAATAATGAAAATCCTGGGATCTGCTCAAAAAAATGTCAGCCACAAAAATAATAATGAAAATCCATTCCATTTTCCTCTCTATCTTCCACATTCATTTGTATGCCACTCATCTGGTTTTTTTTGTTGCTTATTCAAACCTTGTCTTAGCTAGAACATGAACCCCTGTATTCTTCAATATCCACTTCTTAGTAGCCTTTGAACAGTAGCGAGTCTGGAAATGATTTCTAGTGTGTATTTTGACATGCCCCTCAAAGAGAACTCATGACATGTTATGTACTG
Organism: Myiopsitta monachus; assembly: GCA_017639245.1. Classification (NCBI taxonomy): domain Eukaryota; kingdom Metazoa; phylum Chordata; class Aves; order Psittaciformes; family Psittacidae; genus Myiopsitta; species Myiopsitta monachus. The sequence continues at coordinate 77,149,053 of CM029920.1, forward strand.
AGTACTTTGTTATTGGTCTACAATTCTGTATATCTTTGTTTAGATTTTTTTTTTTAACAGACAGTTGTATTTCATTCAAGCTTCCTTATCCGCCCATCTGTGTTTAGAACACATGTAAAGGTAAAGCATAATGCCTCTATTTCCAGTTATCATACTAAAGGCATCCTGCTTTTAAAGCATCATCAGTGGAAGAAGAAGCTGGTAGGCTGATCTCTCTCATGTGTAGGGGCATGTGACTTTCTGCATTGGTTGTTTTTGAAGACTTAAAATGAAGTTTGCTACTTTCCAGATTGCTCTGCTTTTGTCTAGTTGTAGTGGAATTCAGCCAAAAGGACCACTTGTCCAAAAGAGCAGCTAAATACCAACCAGATCATTCCAGGCAGAAATAATTTTAACTGCCTGCTGCAGAAACTATACAGGTATTTTAAGCTGATTCTCTGTCTTTTTCTCCTCCAGACACAGGTGCAAGGCCAGCCAGCCTCAAGCACTGCATCTGTGCCATCCCAGCCTACCCAACACACTCAGCAGGTAAGATCGTGGTACCTGAACCCAGGACTAAAATACTTTTAGTATAGGATTTTGATGACTCTTTAAGAGCAGCTGGCTACCTCTGTCCCTCCTTCTGCCCATATTTCTGCATAAAAGGAAAAGAATCCTCTGGTTCTCACCTAGTCTAACATGCTGTGAGATTAACTTAATTGACTTTTTGAAATTTGTTATGTTAATCCTTCTTTTCGTGTGTCTGTTTTCCCTAACTTCCACCTGCAATTGAAGTGGTGGTCCCATTCCAGGAGAGACACATCAGGATTTGCAAGTTAGACTGTCTAGATAGACTTCATTCTCGTGACTTCTTCTAGTTGGAAATACTATCTTTGCAACATCCTCTTCTCTTAACTGCCTCTTCTTCCTTACAGAATCTTCATTCCTGTTTTCACAGGTGAAATAACTGCTGCAAGATTTGGTGCTGATGGAGTTGTATTAGTAATGCTAATAAGTAATTGCTAAAGCTATTAGTATATTCAGAAGAACCACTGATGTCATGAGGGTGTTAAAAAGTAGAATTTAAATAGGCTATGCTTGCAAAACTTCTGGGAGGTAAAAAAATAGCTTCTGCCTATATAAATAGCCTCTTTTCCCTACTACAGAATGCACAGCAGGCAGCCTCTTCCCAACAGCCTGGACAGTACCAGCTGCAGCAGCCATCAGTTTCTGCTGGTGCCACTTCCACGCAAACTGTCTCTCAAACTCAGACTTCACAGATTATGCCAATGCCTCAGGCAGCAGCTGGGACACAGGTAAACAAAATTCTTTCTAGCAGAAGATTTTTTTTTTCTTTTTCACAGCTGACAAATTCAACATGCTGCTACTTTCACTTTTGTCATCTTTTCTAATGGTTCCAAAACATTCATCCAAATAATGGTATTCTTAGTGGACTACAGCTGTCAATTTTGTTTGAAAATGTGTTGGAAACCCTTTCTTTCACATGAGGCAGTCGTGAGTAATTTGAGGGAAGGATAGCATTTCCATGCACAAAGACCTTTAAACTGTCAAAAGTATCATGAGGCATATTGATGAATGGTGTGCTATGAATGGATTCTCAGGAACTTGTCATTTCTCTACTTCCCATACAGTGTCTATTTTCGGCACCATTATATATGTAAAACATGTTCACTTATTTAGGTAGTGACCCATAAGGACTACCTTCTCCACTGTCATCTTTCTTACTCGGCTCTTCTCCTCTCCTCCCTGGTCAAGATGCTTCTGTTACTGAATATTACTTCATTTTGGCTCATATCTCTATCTTGAACATGTGAGCCTTGATTTTGTTTTTAGAGTTGTTGTTTTGTTGCTTTTTCATCTAAACTGCCTTTCCAATTGCATTGTTTGCTGGCTTTAATTGACATATCCCCTGCCAATCTCTGAGTGCTGGCACAGTGGCTTTTCGTTCTCTGTTGCTTTAGTCCCCATACCCAAAGCTGACAGATTTGTTGAAAGACTTGCACTTTTCCTGTAAAAAGGCAGGCTTGGATATGGGGACAGAGCTGAGGGGAATTTGATTCTGTTTATGCACATGTCAGTGCTTCAGGGTATTTTTATGTTGCTCTTTCACCCTCTGTGGGTGTCTGTTTCAAGAGCCTGTTCAGTTCTTCAAGGGGGGTGTTGTGAAGTGAGGACCTTTTGGAACTCCAGCCAACTTCCCAGCCACTCTGCCAACTGTGCTCCCACCCACTTTAACAGTGCTGTAACTTGAATAATTCTTTCTTTAACTAATGTGTAAGAGCTCTGCTTTCTGCAACCCTGCTTTTTTAAAAAGAAAATCTATCTCTATTTTCTTTACCTCCCCAGCTTCCTGTTTCCCAACCAGTGTCGATCATCCAAGGCGAGCCTCAGTTACCTGTTGCAGCACCTTCTCTCCCTCAGCCTTCAGTTGCCCCATCAGTCCCCATTGGCTCTCATTTTCTACCCATGGGACAGCCCTTGCCAACTTCCATGGTTCCCCAGTTCTCAGTCTCCCCATTGCCTGTAGCACCTCCACATGTGTCAGTGGCTCAGCCAGGTTTCCAGTCGCTGCCCATCTCGATGGCAGCTGGCATGAGTCAGCCATTGCTCACACTGGCAACGTCTGCTGCAGCAACTGCTGTCCCTGTAGGATCAACTGTTGTCCCTAGCCAGCTTCCCACACTGATGCAGCCTGTGGCTCAGTTGCCCAGCCAGGTTCTCCCACAGCTCCTGCAGCCAGCTGTCCAGTCCGTGGGATTGCCAGTCAGCATTGGACAAGCTGCTGAAGCTTCAGTTCCTGCTGGAGATGCTCTTTACCAGGTATTGTTGCAAGCCAGCAGAGCTCTTCCCCACATTTTTTTTTCCTGTTCCTCTAAGGTACCAGATCTGAACTGCGTTCCCTGGCAAACTCCCTTCTCATAAGAGAGCCATTAGGCCATCAAGATGAATTCTATTGTTTCATAAAGGTCAATTTTAAGGGGGAGGAAAAAACTAAGTCCTTAGACACCCAGGTGTTTTCAGCTTTTCATTTTTGGCAATGGAATATGTCTGAAATGACAGAATCATAGTGCAGGACTTTGTTCAACCACTGCGTGAAAGAGGACAGCAATATAAAGAGATCTGTCAAATTGGGGGGAAAAATCCAAAAAATTGTGATTTTTAAAACTGGGAGATGTGTGTTGGAAAGAAAATCCATGGCAGCATATTCGGCAATGTCAGTGTTTCATTTCACGTCTGGGAAGGGGTGGAATGTCTTTTCTAGAAGTAAGTCAGATGACACAGCTCTTGAATGTGGCGTAAGTACCTGATGCTAGTCATGAAATGCTAGATTGGCGGGCATGAACTGTTTCAGCAATACAGTTGGTAATAGCAATTGTTCAGTGAGTCAATACAGTTGTTCTTCTTGATCAAAAATTGTGTAGATGTAGAAATATCTGCACTGGGATTATAAGGAGTACTGCAGAGCAGAAACATTCCTTGTAGCAATGTTCCTTGGTTCCTGGGTCAGCTCATTGCAAGAGGAGGGGTAGACACAAGGACTTTTGTTAGTCTCAAGAAAGAGCAGCAACTGCATAACATCTTCTGAGCACCAGTTGTTCAGCCTGAAAATTCTTTCAACTCATTTCAAGTCTCAGGCCTTAATATTTTAAGCGAAATAGACAACTGTGAGAGTTGGGAGATGGCAATTGTTTTGCTTAAGACTTGGAACTTGCAGTGGGAATTTCCTTGTTCAAGCATGTTGACTTAACTCTCCTAATTAGCTCTGTCATTCACTTACTTGATTCCCTCATTCCGATTACAGGGCTTCCCATCTCGGCTGCCACCTCAGTACCCAGGGGACTCGAGTGTTGCACCTTCCTCTTCCGTGGCCTCTGTTAGCATTCCTTCTGCCGTGCTGTCCCCTCCTTTACCCACAGATGCAATGGCTCAGCCAGGCTATCTTGCTTCTGTTGTGCAGCCGTATGTGGAGCAGAACGTCCTAGTCCCTATGGGCAGCCTAGGAGGACAGGTTCAAGTGCCCCAGCCTACAGTGAGTTTAGCACAGCCGGCCTCGTCTGCCTCCTCACAGCAGGCAGGTTTGGAGGTAAGTATGTTGAATATAATGTAACGATGTGTTTAGGGTGTGTGAATTATGCAACAGTGTATGTGTGTGGGGAAACTAATCCCTTCCATACTTGTTTTCAGTTGGAAATTAATATTTCAAATGACCTTTTTCTTACAGCAGAATGTCATGCCAATGTGGGGACCTTGTTGCCACTGGCTGTTCTGTTGGGAAGTGAGTGTGCATCCTGCAGGCAAAAACCTGTTAACACTTCACTTCTTGCTAGTACTGTAGAACATTTTTGCCATATCAAAGACAAACTGCAACTGATAGCCTTTGAGAACCTGTCCTTATGCCTTCTCCCTGCAGCATTGTTCTTGCTAGGGAGAATTTGAATTGTCTGTGTTCTGCATTGGCTTGCCTTTTGCACATTCTGCTAGTAAGACTGTGGCTGCATGGCAAGCTGTAGTGACATGTAGCAGTAGAAGGGATGGCTGATTTCCTTTCCCCACCCCTCCGCAGATGATGATTTGCTTCACTGCAGTTTGCTCTAGAATCTTTTATAAATTGGAGCTGTCTAGATGCCAGCTGTTTGAAGTAGGTAGTGCTTTTAGCTTTACAACTGATTTGGGAGGAGACATTGAAGACTACTGCGTTACTTGAAAAGGACTGGTATTCTGTGGGGGGGTTCTTGATGTAGGTTTCTATCCGTAGGGTTCTCAGGGAGTCTCACAGACTGCCCCTTCTGAGACTCTTCCAGCAACACAGCCTGCTCAGTCCGCAGCTTTGGCTTCCTCTATGGATAGGTAAGCAATATTTTCTTTTCACAAAACCGGATTTCAGTTTCATGTGTTAGATTATTCTTCCTTGATGATCTTTAGTTATCTTTATCACCCGGGATATTTTTTTCACTGAGGGTGTTCTTGAGGACGTGAGGAAGTACACTTCCTAGAGGAAAAATAGGCTCATGAAACCAGGGTATGGCGGGAGTAAATAGGATTGTCTGTAGTGATTTAACTTCTAATCCTTTGGTATTTGTCTTGTCAAATGGATCGTAAGGGATGCTTTTTCTGTCCTTTTGATACTTAAACAGAATTCAAACTTGAAAATGTATCCAGAAGATATATTTACACAACTTAGTTTGCAAGAGATGTTTAGCTAAATAATTGCTATTAGAATTGGTATTCAAGCAACCTTTACTGTTGACAGGACTATTCTCCCCTGCTCTGCTATTAACGGACATCTGTTACCCAGAAAAGAATACCATCTGGTAGGGTGAACTGTACTGTTGCAGTTGTGGAGTGCCTGGAAACTAATGTAAAGTTACTTTCTTGGGTTTTTTTTAGTGCGCATTCTGATGTTGCTTCAGGATTGAGTGATGGCAACGAGAATGTTCCAGCTTCTAGTGGAAGGCATGAAGGGAGAACTACTAAACGCCATATGCGGAGGTCTGTCCGCAGTCGGTCCCGCCATGAGAAGACTGCTAGGCCGAAACTGAGAATTCTGAATGTGAGTATGTTTGTTGTAGTGACAGTTTGGTAGTGAAGGTGCCTTTTTTGAGCTTCAAAATGTTTATTTTCCTTTGAGAAATGTGTGTCTTCTGTGATCTTGTTCTGCATCTCGCTCCCCCCCTACCCTGCCCCGAGCAGTCAAGCCATCCAGTGTATTTCTTCTGCTTCTGTAGTCAGCTTTCCAAACAACATCTATTAAGAGCTTTTAGAAGCATTAGATACGGCAAAATTGTCTTGCTTAACCACTAGCGATTCCACAGGCTGTGCCAGAATATTTGATCTATCCTCAGAAAAAATGCTGTACATGACACCGTTTATTACACTGGAAAAAGGGAATGTGTTTGTATTAGATGAGTACTGTTGGTTTGTCTCTGTGAGCTTTGAAATGCAAGTTTTAAATTCTCATGCTTTTGGTTTGAGCTATTGTTTTCTTTGCTTCAGGTTTCAAATAAAGGTGATCGGGTAGTGGAATGCCAGCTAGAGACACACAATCGGAAAATGGTTACTTTCAAATTTGATTTGGATGGTGACAACCCTGAGGAAATCGCTTCAATTATGGTAAGATACATTTTAGGGATGAAGAATTGAATCTAATCTTAATTGCAGCAGTAATATAAGCAGTCTTACTTTATCATTCGTGTTTCAGAATTATTTTTCCATGTAGCATGGTGTGTGCTTACCTCTGTGTATGCAAGCACAACTAGAAACTGGGCACAAAGTTGGTATACCAAACTGGCAGTAATGCATGCTCAGTTCATGTGAAAATTTGCATCAGTTTTGCCTTAGAATTGCAGTTTTCTCAGGTAAATCTGCTTTTGCTTTTTTGCAGTCTAATTTTTTTAAAAAACTGCAAGCATCTTTCTAAAAGTGCCAGATTAAAAAAGATTCCATTTGCCTCTCTAAGAGCAAACACTGCTGGAACTTCAAAACTCATGGTAAAGCTTTGAGTGTTTTGCTGTTGTTCTCAAGTGAAATGGCAAGATTCTATGCTTAAAGTAAGGAAGGGGAGTCACTTTGTAATTTCTGGAAGCCGGTGATGACTGCTGCTCTTGGTTTTCTCAAAGAAACAAACCTCTCTGTTCAATGTATAATGGTCAAGCATAGGAAAGAACTTGCTGTGTAGGGATAAGTTTTAAGAATACTGTGTAGCATGGAATAGAACAACCTACCCCTTATCCACCCCCTTTTTTTCTTTATTTAAACTCATTCTTGGGCTGGTACAATCTGAGTGAGAATTTTATTGTTACTGAACACAAAAAAGAAGTATCTTTTGCCAGCTTCTTGGGCAGCATTCATTTTTTAGCTCAGAGAGCTAGTAGAGGAGTAGGTGGTGTGTGCTGGATCCATATCTGTCAAAAGAAACCGAATCAGTGAGATAGGAGAAACCATCTCTTCACCCCTGAGGGCTTTCTGAGGAAGAAGTTGGTTCTATGTACATGTATGTCAGTGTAAACAGATCAGTCACGTGAGGTCAAGTGCCAAGAAATACAGAGAAAACACAGATGTCTCTCTTTCCCTCATACCTAAAGTCATCCTATGGAGCAATAAAGGAGTATGAAAACAAAAAAAAAACAAAACAAACACAGAGCAAAAGAAGTGCACTGTGCATCCAGAATGCAGTCACATAGTTGAAAGTGTGCAACCTAATTTAGACAACTGTATCTGGGATTTTGTGCTCATTGATTTTCTTGTTGAAGAAACTTTTAAGACTTCCTAGTTTCCTTTTAATCAGGATATGATGACGTGTGCCCCATATAGCTATCTGTCCAACTTAAAGCACTGAAGGCAAATATTCTACATTTCAAAGGCTGATATAAGCACATCATGCTTGTCTTTCCTTTCTCTAAACCAGCATCCCAGAAACTTGATGTAAAAGCAACGTTTCAGGCTTTACCTCTAAAGCACTTTTTCTCTCTTTCCCAACCATGACTGACAGCTTTAATTCTGTTTCACAGACTGTCTCTGAGAGTTATCTCAGTGCATTATTTCAGGAAACAGAATTTTCTTATAGGTCAGACAAACTAAAAGTGTCTTTCTAAATGCCAAATGTGCTTGTTTCTTCCAACATAAGCAGCAGAATGTATCTTTGTACAGCAGTATAATGTATTGAAACTAGATAGGCTGAGCAGTCTTCCTCTCCTTGTATTTGGAACATAATTAATATTTGCATTTATGTACTACATCCAGACTTTGCTTTAGTGATGTGCGACCTGTATAGAGTAGAAGTTCTATATGGCATGTAAAGAGAGAAGCACAGAACAGCTTACAATACAGATTTTTTTTTTTTCTGTATTATAGTTTCCTGTAAATGTGACTCTTACTGTACATTAGACAGCAGCCTGATCTTACTGCAGTTCCTCCTAATCTTAAATTTTCACTGTGCTTAGCAAAGATTGGGTTGACAGTCTGGTGAAGAATCATAGAATAGTTAGTGTTGGAAAGGACCTTAAGATCATCTAGTTCCAACCCCCCTGCCATGGGCAGGGACACCTCCCACTAAACCATGCCACCCAAGGCTCTGTCCAACCCAGCCTTGAACACTGCCAGCAATGCAGCATTCACAACTTCCCTGGGCAGCCCATTCCAGTGCCTCACCACCCTTACAGGAAAGAATTTCTTCCTCCTTATATCCAATCTAAACTTCCCCTGATTAAGTTTGAACACGTTACCCCTTGTCCTCTCACTACAGTCCCTAATGAAGAGTCCCTCCCCAGGATCCCTATAGGCCCCCTTCAGATACTGGAAGGCTGCTATGATGTCTTCATGCAGCCTTCTCTTCTCCAGGCTGAACAGTCCCAACTTTCTCAGCCTGTCTTCATACAGGAGGTGCTCCAGTCCCCTGATCATCCTCGTGGCCCTCCTCTGCACTTGTTCCAACAGTTCCATGTCCTTTTTCTGTTGAGGACACCAGAACTGCACACAGTACTCCAAGTGAGGTCTCAAGAGAGCAGAGTAGAGGGGCAAGATCATGTCCTTTGACCTGCTGGTCATGCTCCTTCTGATGCAGCTGAGGATACTGTTGGCTTTCTGGGCTGCGAGAGCACACTGAAGCCGGCTCATGTTCATTTTTCAATCGACCAGCACCTCCAAGTCCTTCTTGGCAGGGCTGCTCTGAATCTCTTCCCTGCCCAACCTATAGCTGTGCCTGGGATTGCTCCGACCCAGGTGTAGGACCTTGCACTTGTCATGGTTAAACTTCATCAGGTTGGCATCAGCCCACCTCACAAGCGTGTCAAGGTCCCTCTGCATGGCATGCCTTCCCTCCAACCTGTCAACTGAACCACACAGCTTGGTGTCATCAGCAGACTTGCTGAGGGTGCACTCAATTGCACTGTCCATGTCACCGACGATGATATTGAACAAGACCGGTGCCAACACCGATCCCTGAGGGACACCACTCATTACTGGTCTCCAGCTGGACGTTGAGCCATTGAGCACAACTCTTTGCGTGCAGCCATTCAGCCAGTTCTTTATCCACCGAGTGGTCCACCTATCAAATTGATGTCTCTCCAACTTAGAGACAAGGATGTTGTGTGTGACAGTGTCAAACAATTGGATGTTGTTCCAAGGCAAAGAGTAAAGCGGGGCAAATGCTTCTGCGCTGGATATAATTTTAGAAACGATTGCATTTCTCTAAGGTGTCACTGTCTTTATCTTCTGCATAAGAGCAGTGAAAGGAGGGCTAACAACACAGAGTTAATTGTGGTTATTAAATATATTGGTTTGAAATAATTTATGGAAAATTATTGTTGCTTTGTTCTCTTTACAGGTGCAGAATGAGTTTATTTTAGCAACCGAGAGAGACTCATTTGTAGAACAGGTACGAGAGATTATCGAGAAAGCAGATGAAATGCTAAGTGAGGATGTAAGTGTGGAGCCAGAAGGTGATCAGGGTTTGGAGAGTATGAGGACAAAAGATGATGGCTTCTTTCCAGGGTCGCAGGTACGTAAAGGACAGATTGCCTTACCTATTTGTATTTTCCGTTTTGGGTGGTATGGTTTTGTGAGCAGAGCTAGCTAGAAACTGAAACTTTCTTTCATGAAGCATCAAAGCTTAATAAATAAATGAAAATATGACCAGAGAAAGCTTGATATTGGAGTGAAAGCCTAAAATCAGTTTAGAAAACTAGTTAATGTAGGCCTCTTGCTTTTCACTTCCAAAGCTGCTGAATCTCCTGGTAGTCCACTAAACAGACAATATTAAATGCTGAAGTGTCATGGATTTGAGGTTATAGTGAGGTAGGGCATTAAAACCCCCAGCCCTGTGCTGCTTACTGAACGCCAAGAGCCTAAATTCTGGCTCTCTACCCATTGAACTACTAAGAGATTAGGTGGATTGGCTAGGAAACACAAGTTTTGAAACTGGTTGCTGGGAATAAGAAGAGGTGACATATCCTGAGTCTCTTCCTTATTTCCATCTAGAACTAGTTTGAAACATCCGTCTATCTGTGAAAAACTTAAGGAAGTCAGTTGGACTGCCTGTTAAAAAATGTGTTTAGATCAATTTGCTATATTGATGGTCACAAAGCTAAGAAGTTTTAAAAGCACTGTAGCTGATGTTTAGCTGGGCAGAATGCCACTACTTTGGTAACGGTGCTTGGGTCCAAGGTACTGCTTACCTTAAATACCCACTTTTCAATAAGTTAGCATTTTAAGAACTATCTTGGGGTTTTCTGTTTCAGAATAGAACTTTAAATTTTATCTTACTTTACAGAAATTAGAGTTCAAACAGCCAGATCCTACATCTTCCATGCCTCAAAGAATAGGTAAGTCTTTTGTGATTTTTTTCAACAGTTACCTTTTTCTGTTTCAGCGGATGGGTGCAGCCAAGTTTTTGTTTTGTATGATGGAGTGCACATTCCATATTGCAGGTTATATATTCAGTTACAACCATGTATCACTAAGCATCTCACTTCTTTCTGTTTAGGGGTTCCTCCTAGCTCCTTTACCCAGGTTGTCCATTCTGCAGGAAGACGGTTTATTGTCAGCCCTGTCCCTGAGAGTCGGTTAAAAGAACAGGGCTTTTTCACATCTGCTATTCCTGGAGGAAAAGAAGCTTCGGATGTGGGTATGTTATGTAAACTCTTAAAATCTGATGCTCATCAAAACTGAAGTTAATAAACTAAATTGTTCCTAAAGACTTCTTATGGTACTTGGGGAAATAAGGAACTGTCTATGCTGGTAAGAAGTGATTGTAATTTGGGTGGTACTATGCAGGATTCTTGAGGAAAAAATGCTGTGAAACCTTGATTCTGTGTTTTAATGTAAGCCTGTATTTATAAGTGCTTTTTTATTATGCTGATTAAATGTGATCTAAGTCTAGCAATAGACATCAATGCAGTGTTAAATTTTTCCAGGTAGACTGACATTTTTCTGTTCTTCCAGTTGCTGCATCCCCACTTCATGGTCCTGGCATGAATCTCTCCCACTCGGCATCATCACTGAGCTTGCAGCAGGCTTTCTCTGAGATGGGGCATGGTCAAATGACAGAAGGACCTAGTACAGCTCCTCCAGTGTTCAATCAATCAATACCACCATTTCCACCTGCACTTTCTACTGGGGCAGGCAGTGGTGCACCTCCTGCTTCTATAGCTGCTACTACAGTATCTGTTCCCTCCACCACTGGTGTTTCTCTTCCAGGATCTGTTACTTTGCCTTCAGAAAGTGCAGCTGTTGGAGTTGCACCAAGCGCAAGTGTGCCAAGCTCTATTTCTGCACCTCCAGCCTCACAGTCTGGGCAGCAATCGACTGGTGTCGCTTCCAGTGTGAGCGCCCCTGCTTCTTTCTCTTTACCTACTACATCCCAGCCTGCACAGCCAGTAACTGGAGACATTGCCCCCAGTATCAGCGCGCCATCGTCTGTGCCACTGCCATCTACACAGGTTCCTGGTGTCACTGGTCTTGGTGTCGTTGCACCAGCTGTGACATCTCAGTCTACTCCTCAGATTGCAAGTAGTATGGCAGCATCACAGACATCTGTTGCCCTATCTGTGGCTCCAAATGTGGCTTTGCAGCTTCCTCAGCTTAGTAGCAGTGGCTCAGTCTCCAGTCTGGCAGAAACAACAGTTGTAAGTGCTCCACAGTCACTACCTGAGAGTGGGCAGTCTATGGATAAACCACACCTCTGCAATGCAGCTGGCTTATCTCTTTCAATCTCTGCACCTTTGTCATCCTCAGTAGCAACAAGCGTATGTGGTTCAGTTGCTCAGCCAGTGATACATCCCTTACTTGTCCCATCAGGAATTACGTCAACACCTGTCCTATCCCAGATTCCAGGTGCAACACCCGTGTTGCCCCAGGTTCCCTTACCTGGTGTGTTGCCACAGCCGGTCACTAACTTGCCTGCAGTACAGCAAACTCTGATACACAGCCAGCCTCAACCAGCTCCATTACCCAATCAGCCTCATATCCACTGTCTGGAGCCTGATGCTGATGCTCAGTCTAAAGCTCCTGGTATTGATGATATAAAGACCCTGGAAGAAAAGCTACGGTCTCTCTTCAGTGAACATGGTAACGTGGGAACTGCACATCCATCAGTATCTTTGGAGACGTCATTGGTAATGGAAACTACAGTTATCCCTGGGATACCAACCACTGTTGTTGCACCAACTAAACCCTTGACATCCATTAGCACTTGTATACCTCCGAGCAGTTTGCCTCTTGGACCTACTGGCTTGCCAGTGCTCACACCAGTTGCCACTCCTGGGCAAGTGATCACCCCAGCCAGCTATATTTCGGCATCAAGCAGCATTGCCACAGCAGTAGTGAAACCAGGGACCTCTCCTTCAAAGCCCCCTCTTAGCAGGGTACCGGTAAGAAATACAACAGTTGTGTAAATATTCATGTATTGTAGGAAACAGCCTTCTCAAGCAGAAGCCCTTTTATAAAGCAAAACACTTATTCATGCAGAGGTGTCTTCATTTAGTATAATACTGATGCTCTGGTTGGTTTTGTGTGTTCCAAGAGGTGGTTTATTTTGTCCATACTGGAAAAAAAGTCCAATTCTATATTGTGCCTCTAAGACAGTTCTCTAGTGTTGCTGTTAATTTTCTTACTCCTACACTACAAAGAGTGAAGCAGCTGTGGTTTGGTTTATTGTCTGTGTTTCCTCCCCCCCCCCCCCCCCCAAATATAATTGAGAAGGCCTGCTTTACATAGCTTTTCATTTTGTACATGATGGCTAGACAGGGTGGTTGTATGTTTCACAAAGTAGTCAGGGTAGCTTAGCTTTGGCTTCTTATCATTAGCCAGTTCCTTGAAGTCAAGGCTGAAACTTTGATTTTAAGTCCTCCACTGCTTATGCGGTGCCTGGGTGTTTTTCCTTCCAAATATTAGATTTGTGAAGTTTAAAAGGTACATGAATATCTGGAAAAAAACTCTTTAGTGTTTGTTTACTGAATCGTGCTCTTCAAACAAACGCTCTTTATGAAAGAGGTAGTTGTGACTTATAGCTTGAGCTATGTCATGAAGGTTGTTACCTTCATGACATATCAGCATGTGAAACCAAAACAGACATACCAATATGTGAAACTGTATTCTTTTAAATGACTCCCTGTGTTGGGAGGCAGTGCATTTCAATTTTTAAACTATTGTAGCCCTTTTCTTTTCAAAGTTAAATGGAAATAGGTTGAAGAAAGTTTCAGGTGTTTTAACAAACCAAAATCCTTAATACTCACTTTTGTTTGCTTCTCTAAGGTACTTTTCCACTCACCCATACGCTGTGCTGTTGTTCTTTAGCTAGCCTTGCTATTAACCAGTTTAAGGCCATTCAAATTGAGCTAATGCTTCTAGCATCTGTTAATTAGTAGTCTTTCCCTTCTAGTCTTTGTATTCAAACAAAGCAGAAAATATCTGCCATTGAGGAGCAGGAGTATGTGACAAGGAAGCTTGGCAGGAAATGCAGACAGAGGCATTCATTTATATTGAAATGAAGTAGAGAATTAGAAAAGAAAGATTAGAAAATAATAAGAACTGGTATTGGTTCAGGAACAGTTGGAATAGTTAGAAACCTGCTAATTGCAAACCTGATTAAAAAGGCTTGGGTTTAAGTGTAATAAATGTTTGCGGGTTTTGATTGTCAGTTGTAGAAAAACTACCTATTCTGGAGCTTTCACTTCTGAATTAGTTTGGGATTTTTTCCAAAGCTTAATCTTAGTTTCACTTTGTGTGCTGTTTTTGAGCTTCAAGGAGCTTATTGCTTTAGATTTCTGGAGTTTACTAAACTGTGTGCTTTGTTTATGGGCAACCTGCTAACCTAGACAGTTAAATGTGTTTTAACTTGTGTTATGAATTTATTTAAAGTATGTGTTGAGTCTTATTTATAAACAAAATCATTAATTTACCACAGCTTAAAAATTTATCATGCCCCAGAACAGGTAGCGTCTAAGTGTATGCCCCTAGCATACAAAAAAGCCGAGGCAATGCAACCTGGTGTAGTACCTGCTGGAACATTTTTGGAGGACAGAGATAATAATGGAGTTTATCTTCACCAGGCACTTGCTACTGCAGTTTGAACCGTTAGTTAAGCTGTGGTAGAACAATTGCAAGCTAGAATTGGTTGTTCTTGTTGTGGACCAGAATAGACTTTGGGCCAGTTACCCATATCCAGCAGTGCTTGGTGTTGCACTAGGGAAGTTAGTTGACCAACACTATAACTCATAGGGCTGTCATGTGTTTCTTAAACTTCAAAGTCATGGTCAAACCTCAGTATTACAGCTGAGAATAAGAATTGCGAATTGTGTAATAGATAGCTCAATTCCTAGAACTTCCCACTTCCCTAACAGTGGAAATAACTAACTGGAATGTACTGTCTGACCTGGCGGAGAGGCTTTGATGCCTCCTTCTAACCTTTCGAGTCTCTCTAACCTCTTCCATATAACCTGGATGACTTCCCCCTATCCAGTTGCATGGCCTAGTCATCTTCTGTGGGTCATCAACAGCCTTCAGGTTCAAAAAAAAGTGATGGATCAAGAGATTGGTGTGAGAGGTCTGTAAATCTGCTTCACAACAACTGGGGACATTCTTAGGCATGGCAGTTCCTGTTCTCAACTTACATTGCTGGGAACAATTTGCCAGAAACACATAGCTTGCCATTGCTAATGGGCAGTTAACAAAGATCTGTTGCAAGGAGATCGAGTGCATTGCTGCATCCTTTAAATTAAGCTTCTTGGAAATGTAATTGGTTTTTGAAAGAATTACTGCAGCGTTTCTTGCAGACTTGAAAATAATGTCCTCAAGGTACTTTGCTCCTCGACACAGCAGCTTGTTTCAACAGGAAATTGTGGCTGCTCATAGATAATCTGGGTTAAAAAATAAAGCAAAACCAAACAAACAACTCCCCCCAACTTTGTTGTGAAATTCCCTACAGACTCTATGCTAACTCTCCAGGAAGGAAGTCTCTACAGAAAAAAATGTTGAGGCTTCTGTTGTATGACATGACTGACTGTAGCTTGGTATCTGATCCTTCTGTTGTTCCATGTCTGATGGACTCGCGTTTCCTATTCGTTATCCATAGGTGCTACCAATAGGTTCTGAACTTCCGGCTGGCACTCCATCCAGTGAGCCACTGCCACCTTTTCCAGGACCTTCACTAACTCAGGTGCTACACAACTTGACAGATTTTTATCTGATTCTTTTCCTTTCAAAGAGCATGTTTCAGTTAAACTCTCCATTGCATGTTATTAATGTCTTTGTTTTTCTTTTCTTTTGACTGAGTAACCCCCTTTGTGTAACTGTAACAGTAGCCAGAGTCACTTCAGCGCTGGATGTGTAGTTTGCCCTTTGCGATGCTGTACCCAGTGTCTGAAGTACAGAAACAATTAATCAGACTTGGGTTTTTACTGTGTGTTAATCTGAACTTTAGAGGGTTTCCTTAAAAATGTAACAGGTGAGTGTGTGCAGAAAACTTGAACCTGTTTTCTTCTTGAGAAAGGTTAGTAGCAAAGTAATAGTTCTTCAGGGAAGCAGTATATACTATAATGAAATGTTAATGAAAATGTGAAATTGGTTGCTTTGCAAATTCCTGTTCTGTATTTTTGTGGTTATTCCTACACTCTGGTTTCATAAGGCTTTCAGATACGCAAAAAGTATTTGAAGTTCCTGATCATAAACATGAGCTGAAATGTAATGGTGGCTTTCCCTCACTCACATTCTGTCCTTATATGCAATAGCTAGCTTGGATGTTTTGTATATAGATTGGACAGGTCATCAGCTCAAGAGCACAAAGATTAAATGTCTTCACTTCTGTTTAAAAATGGAGGAAAAAAAGCCCAAACTGTAATTGAAGGAGCTGTATTAAACCAAACCTGTTTTATGGATCTTGTAAATGATGTGTAATGAGTTGCAACATGGGAACATTACACTTCAATATGAAAAAAACCCTGAAAAAATAACCAAACAAAACCCATGAGATCATGAGATAGTTGTGCTGCTTTTGAAAGAAGTTTGTGGATGAGCACAAAGTTGGCTTTCTACGGAATTATATTGAAGTACACTTGGCACAGAACTATCACAATTTTATATTCAAAACTGTAGAGAAGATAGGATTCAAGTTGGTACCATGTGATGCCTGCTTAAAGCTCAGAGTGATTTTGTGTTAAATCTGGTGTGTCCTGTGTGTGTGTGCTGCTTAGAGTATTAACCTCTTCCACCTGTGGCTTGCGTCCACAGTGACTAGTCTTAGAATATGTGTTCAAAAGCTTGAATGGGAGTCAATAATTTTATTGAAAGAAATCGTAGAATCATAGAATAGTCAGGGTTGGAAAGGACCCTAAGATCATCAAGTTCCAAGCCCCTGCCATGGGCAGGGACACCTCCCACTAAACCATGACAGCCAAGGCTATGTCCAACCCAGCCTTGAACACCGCCAGCGATGGAGCATTCACAACTTCCCTGGGCAACCCGTTCCAGTGCCTCACCACCCTTACAGTAAAGAATTTCTTCCTCCTTATGTCCAATCTAAACTTCCCCTGTTTAAGTTTGAACCCATTACCCCTTGTCCTCTCACTACAGTCCCTAATGAAGAGTCCCTCCCCAGGATCCCTATAGGCCCCCTTCAGATACTGGAAGGCTGCTATGATGTCTTCATGCAGCCTTCTCTTCTCCAGGCTGAACAGTCCCAACTTTCTCAGCCTATCTTCATGTGGGAGGTGCTCCAGTCCCCTGATCATCCTCGTGGCTCTCCTCTGCACTTGTTCCAACAGTTCCTCATCCTTTTTCTGTTGAGGACACCAGAACTGCACACAATACTCCAAGTTGAGGTCTCATGAGAGCAGAGTAGAGGGGCAAGATCATGTCCTTTGACCTGCTGGTCATGCTTCTTTTGATGCAGCCCAGGACGCAGTCCTTAATTGTCACTGTAACTGTGAATCAACATTTGGAATGCTATGCACCAAGCCCCGATTACTGTGACAGCTTTAGGAACCAGAATCACAGTGTCTTTCTAATGTTCCTGTTAAACAACCTTTATAAAAAATTATTGCAGTCATTACTTCGTATTGCATATGTTATTAAATAATTTATGATGGCATCTGTTGGAATTGCTTGCACCTTCACTTGCTGGTGTTGTACCTGGGAGTCTCAACATTCAAGACATTAATGAGGCTCATGAATTCAAGACTCCATTTTGTGAAAATAGGTAGGAAGATGAAAATGCAGCCCATGCAATAACTCAAAGTTACATAGCAAGAAAGAATGATTTAGGACCAGGAATTAATGTGACCAGAATCACTGGCATAAGAAGTCCAAAAGCATGCACTGCTCAGCGCTAACTCTACTAATAAATGCTTGCGAAGCACAGGGACAAGATACCTTCTGGGGCTTTGTTCTGAATTATTGAATAGCATAATTTAAAAAAAAATAAAGTTGTAGTAACCCTCCAGAACCTCATAATATGTTAAATAAGTAGGTAAAAATTTAAGGTTGAATAATCAAATAAATGATTCACATAATGTAATATAATTCAGAAGCAGTTCCTGTAAAACAGCTGCAGTATGAAAATTTGTAGAGTGCTGACTAGCATTATGGCCTGATTTCTTTGCTTTCTTGACCACTAAGAATTTTTTTTAATGCAGACTGAGGTAACTTTGTTAAGGTTGGTTTTCTCTGTAATACTGATAACATTTTCTCCCTCTCATCTCTTGCAATGGAGTTCTTGAGTTCAAGTTTTGTCTGTGGGAGGGAATTTAAAATAAACTTCAAGGTCATTTTTATCTTCGCAAGCTGGTGGGTTTTTTTTTTGTTTGTTTGTTTGTTTTTGGTTTTTGTTTGGATTTACAATAGCTCCATGAGAAAACTTCTAACTGAAAGGATTTAAGCTGAGTGTCATACAAAGGAATAGTGTTAGAGAGCAGCGGATTTAAACTGTGCTAAGGTGACTTTAGTTAATGGGTTAACATGGCTCATGTTGTAAAGCTAAAACTGTAAAAGCTGAATTACATCTATTAGGGGTCTAATCTTCAAAGATACCACTGGAGTAGTATTTCCATTTCAAACATGAGGACCATGGTTCTAAAGGCATGAGCAGAGTTTAACAGTAGGGCATGTTAGCTGCTTTTGTGTAGTTCTCTTGTGTATGACATTAATACTCCCTTTTAAACTTTCATAGCTCTTTTCCTCCAGTGTTCTCTATGCAAAACCTCTGTCTTTATTCTGCAGTTTCTTGAATTCTCCCTGTAAATGTCATTATTTTGTGATATCTCAAGAATCTCTCAAGTCTTCAGTTTGCATATACTGGAAACAGTATAGCTGACCTAAGTTACAACGTGCCTTAAGTTGACGTCTCTTGCTGTCTGTTCTTACTCTTCCACCTTCTTGGTCTTCATCTGATGGAGCAAATGCAAATCAGTGACCTTAATAAAGTAGTGCTCGCACATGCCCTCTGTGTTTAGAACTACTTCTTGGTTTGTCTCTACTTTTTAATTCTAAAGCATGTTTGAGTCTTTAGTAAGCGATAAGAACACATCCGCTACTTGGAAAGTATTATTCAGGGTGAAAAGGCAGAATTTTGTGTTCTCTAGATAAGAAAACTATGAAAGTGAAGGTATGGCTCTTGAAACCTGTCTTGGAAAGGAGTGCTGCTGTATTTGGTTTTATGCAGCTCCTTCCTAGCAGGCTGAATAAGGGCCATCTTCCTGCCCTGTGAGTAATCAGGAAATTAGTATCTTATGCTTCCAAACTGAGCAAGAAGCTGAATGACTTACATGGAGCTGTAAGATGGCAGTGTTAGGAAGTAACACTTTTTTTTTTCCCGGTGGTTTCTGGAGGCAGAAGCTGGTTTATGCCATTTAGCCATTTCTTTCTCAAGTATGGTTTTGCTGAAGAAGAGATGATAATTTGGTGGTACTTCTTATCTGTGCTCTTATCATGAGCAAAGATAGCAAAGGGGCCTGGAGACATCTGGTTAAAATCAGTCACACTAAACTCAGTCCTTTTTATTGTCTTTTTTTGGAACTTGGCTATATAAGTAATATTTTCCCCCAAAATGAAAGCACTTGCAGCCACTTACGTGACTCAGCCCACTGTACCACTGCAAAAGGGCGGCTTCTTCCTGTTTGTCATAGGTCTTCCTGGCAGGATTTGTGGTATGGAAGAGGCACAAATATAGATCCCTTGCTGTTTGTCCTTTGCAAACAGTTTGCCTAATTTCACTTCTCATTTGAACTCTAAAGCCTGCCTAGGAGTGAGATGAAATTGGAGGAGACCAGCTGGATCAAATCTAACTGACTGTTTTGAGCCTTTGCTGCTATCACATGAATACTGTCTGGAAAATTACTGGCTTGTCTTAAAGCAGGTAGTCTTGCCTTCCTTACTGCGTCTGTCAAGAGCTCATTGCACAGCTTTTTTTTCTGAGTACCAGAATCCTAATTGGCAGGCAAAGAACATGTCATCTCAAGACCAGTTTTGGATATTTTGTTCCTCTTAAATATCTGTTCTGTTTATTCCTTAAATGTATTTAGATAAATTTTCAAGCTTTATTTTGGTACCCTTGTTCCATACAGATATCTTTATTTCCTGATCATTCAGATACCTTAACTCTTTGTTTACTTGAAGAAAAAATCATTTTGTGAGAATAAGTGATGAGAATCACATAGTATTTCAGGTGAAATGTCCTTTATGCAGGTCTGCGTCTTTGTGTTTTATGTTTGTATGTTGCCATGACTTCAGCTTCAGTTCTAAAACCAGATCTAGCTTTATTAGTATAAAAGATTTGGAAGGATTAATGATGTTGAAGTTAGATGAAAATTTCTACTCCAGGATCAGAACTGCAACTCTGTACTATCTGACAACACTTTCTTCTTCTATAGGTATCTTATGGATATGGCCCTAAATAAGAAAAGTTCAGAATCACTCAAAATTATTGTATTTAAGAGATTTTTAGGTGATTCATCTTCTCTTCCCCTCCCCAATTCAGTTGGCCAAGTTTGAAATGTCTTGGATGCCAACTAACAACTGAAATCTAAGTAATGAGCATACTTAAGAAAGATTCTGACTCTCCCTTCTTCCTCTTCATGTCAGTCCATCTAGGTAGCTTCTTTGAGGGGACTTGTAAGTGGTGTGTCTTTTAAATTATTATTCTTATTTTTTAAATATGTGTTACCCTCAGTCTTGCTTTATCCAGGTTTGAATCTTTCAGAATTTTTCTATATTATTATTTCCTAATTGACTGACTGACTTCAAGGTTTTAGATAATCCATGATACAATTATCAAGAAGTGTAGAACTTGGATGCTTGCAGTATCTTTGCTCAGTTCTTAAGTGTTAGAATGCAAGCTATGTGCTAACTTCAGGAACAACAGAAGTTCCAGTTAATGCTTCTTTTCTGTTGTGTTTCACCAGATACATTAAGTTGCTTCCACTCTTACTGTGCTTTACATGCTAAATGCGAACATGTAGAAAGGGAATATGATAGAAATATGGAAGCCGTACTGAGTGCTTTAAATTTTAGTATTAGATACGGCTGTTTCTCAAATGTGATGTGTATCTCCTGTGCTAGACAGTTGTTTACTCTTTCCTTTCTCAGTCCCAGCAGCCACTGGAAGATCTGGATGCTAAGCTGAGAAGAACCCTTAGTCCGGAGACCGTTCCAGTGACATCTGCTCCTGCCTGTGTACGTTTGCAGTGTTGGCAGTTCAGTAGTCTTGAAAAACTTTGGTGTTACCATGGTCTGAGGTCACTGCCTTTATTATCACTAGACCAGTCTTTAGACTTAAAAAAATATAAAAATGAAGAGTCATCTTCCAGTTGGTGGGACTGAGTCAACCAAAATTGGAAAAAATCTCTGTGGCAATAGATTACATATTTCCAGAGGCTGGTTTTGATACTAGTTCTTAATTTGGCTTTTGTGGTGATGCCATTAATGTCATCAAACTAGAAGGGGATGTAGCTACAGAATAAGGGGAAAGAGCAATATAAAAGCAGTATGGTGATATGTCAGTCTTAAATTGGGAGGGATGTTTCAAGTGTGGGTCTGAGATTTTAAGACAATAATAATAACCTTTGAAATAAAATGAAGATAATGATTGACATTGTAATCCCCAAGTGGCTTCTTATGTATGACTTCTGCAAAGCAAAAGAGGATGTTCTGCTGACAGCCTTGGGGTTGTAAGGCAAGCAGAATCTCTTGTTAATGTTGCTTGTTTTGGAGGTTAAAAACTCTTGCATTTGTCTTGTGGGTCATGCTTTTGACTCTGGTGGGAGTAAAGATCATGTAATATGTTATATGGTGCATTTGCTGGCATTCAAACAAACTGCTGATTCTTTTAATTTACTTTGTTTTCTCCCTCGAACCTGTAGTCTGTGCCCTCAGTAGCATCGACAACGGTTACTGGGCTGGTGTCCACAGCAGCACAGTCTCTGAAGGATGGTAAGACAGGCTTGATTACTTCAGATGCTTTGTCAGCATGCAGATATGATCTAAAATTGAACAAACTAACAACTTGGAAGGATATAGCTTTTTTTAGTAAATCATATGGTGGCGATTCCTTAAGGATCATTTTAGTTTTTAGTAACAAGACTGAAATTTTCCATTGTAGGCCAGGAGAGCAGAATGATATATGTATATTATAGTAACTCATTTAGGATTTAAAGCTGTCCAAGATGCTGAATGAAGTCTTGCAAAGAATCTGTAGTATGCTGATAAAATACATCTTCAGGATTTGGAGGAACAGTTTTCTGTCTTATATTAATGTTCCTAGCAACAACATTAAGACTTCTCATTTTGCATCATTGTGCTGTGTTCTCTGTGTAGGATACTTGTTCCTAACCTAAGAGTTTTTCCTTTCCATTTAGATAGAGAAATGAAGGTTAACCTCCTAACTTTTCCTGCTAATAGTTTTAGCTTTTATAATCTTTCTTTTAAAAAGCAACAGTTAATGTGGTACTAAAATTATTTAGTAACTATCTAGAAAACATTATTTATTATGCCTCTGAAGTTCAATGATAAACCTTCAAAAGCTAATAAAAGCAGGAAAATAATATATTGTCATTTTGGTATATTGGTAGTGAACTTATTGTAGAACTCATTTATTTGGTGGAAAATGAGTTGGGGTTTGTCTGCTGAAGTATAGAAAATAAAAACAAGCAAATCTTCCTTCATAAACACAACAAGCTGTCCAATAGAACTCATTTAAAGTAGAATGTTATTTCTCAGCTTTGTACCCTTACACTGCCAGTGTATACAGCAGCAAAATTAAGAGCTGATACCTAAGAATCCAGCTCGGAAAGCTTCAGGCAGTCTCCTTTGAGTAAATGTGATTTTTAGCATTTCTTCAACTTGCCACTTTCCTATTAATAATTGTCTCCGGCATTTGTGAAGTGTAGGTAGTCAGTGTGGGTATTGAACTAAAACAAGCTTTTTATTCTTTGGCTATTTTCACATCCCTGTTCAAAATCAGTGTGCGCTTTTTTTTTTACTGCTATCTTTAAGTGTACTTCTAGCAAGTGTACTGTGCAGGGAATCTTGATAGGAAAATATTTCATTCTAACAGCATGTGTTGATATTCTCTATGGTAAGCTCTAAAAAAAAAGTCAGGTTGCATGAATGCAAAGTCCTGTTAGGAGTTAATTGATAGTTGAGTTTAAAGTAGATAAAAAGAAACAGTTGGAGTTCATGTAATTGGTTGCTCATTTCTTTGAAATCCCATTCTCCTTTTCCTTACCTTCAGCACCATGTGGTGGAGAGGGCAGTGCTATGGCTACCACAGCAGGAGCTGGTGTTCTTAAGATGGGACGATTTCAGGTAGGAGACGGTAAACTCATCTGGTTGTCAATACAGGACCCTTGAGTAATTCCTGCATAGTTCGAGCAAAGTGGGTCTCATGGTGGATTTTTCTGTGGGGAGAAAAATGTCTGTGTTGAGTTTATGAATGCAGTGCTTTGTGCAGGTGCTGTTTTCATTCAGGGCAGAGATTGCACTCCATCATGTAGGGCTAGCTTTGTGAATACAGCATTTTACCATGTCAGGCTTTAGCTGTGTAACTGTTGGCCTTGGTCTTAATGCTAGATGCTTTTTGGCTAACAGTGCTGATGTGTTAACTGTAGAATGTCCTGTTTTTGAAGGAAGTCCCCACTGAATCTGCTATGTTTCTTGGAATTAATCCTCCAGTTTGCTTAGAAGTACTATTTTGTGTGGCACTGTGTTACTTAGAGGGAAGCAGTAGCTTGCTTTGTGGCATACTAAGGAAATGAGTTATTTTTCCCCTCTCAGATGCATCTTACTATTAAGCTAAACAAAAGCATCATGTTAAGGAAGAACTAAGAAAGTCTGTATGATTGTATTTCTATTCTAGGTGTCTGTGGCAGTGGATGATGTGCTAAAGGAGGACGACAAATCTGAAACTAAGCCAATGCAATTTGAAACAACCTCTGCTGATTCTTCATCTCTTTCTGGCAGTAGCCCAGAGAGTACACTGGTAAAGCATGTTGGCAGTCGGAAAAGCGAGGCTGTTGTTGGCTCTTCCTTGGATGTGGTAGATAGCATTCCTCAGACAGTTCCTGTGCTGCAATTACCAGTAGATGTTGGTCAGCCTACTAAGGTTGGGCGCTTTCAGGTAACAACAACAGCGGATCAAGTTGGGCGCTTTTCAGTGTCAAAGACTCAGGATGAGGTCAGCTGTGCAGAGAAAGAGCCAATGACTCTTCCTCTCTCTGTGGGCTTGGAACAAGTTGCTTCTTCAGCTGCAGCTCCAAAAGCAGAGTTGGACTTGAGGCAGTCCCCACACATGAATGGTCCGTCCTCTGAACCAGAGGCTGCCTTCTTAAGCGGGATGGCTAAGGATTTGGATGATGGCTCGGGGAGTCCAGACTCCCTCCAGCCCCTGGGATCAAAAATCAGCCTCCCTGTTCAGAGCCTTAGCAACTCATTCAACTCTTCCTACATGAGCAGTGACAATGAGTCGGATATTGAAGATGAAGACTTGAAGTTGGAACTCCGTCGGTTACGGGAGAAGTAAGGCTTTTTTTCCTTGTGTGTTTGCGTCTGAAATATATGTAACAGGATTAATGTGAATTTCATCTGTATTCTACTTTTCACAAAGAACAAAAGTAAATTTTAAAAGACTCAACCTTCGATAAGTGTCAGGACCTATTGTCAGTGTTAGTGGAAGTAAGATTTTTTTTTTTAGTAGGAAAGTAGTAGTACACAATTATGACAAAAAAGGTATATGTGTGTTTGCTGTGCTTCAATTTTTAACCTGTGACCTTACTGTATGTGTTTAGATTGATTGCTGCACTGTGGATAAGAGTGCAGTGATATGCAAAGCTTCCATACATCTGAAGTTTAGTAGTTAGTGGTGAATAGTGTGTGCCTCATTTGAAAATGACACGCAACTCTCTGTGTTTCTGATATGCATTTCTGGCATTTCCAGTCATTCTCCTTTTCCTGAAGGATCCTGGTTGGCTTGGAAAAAAAAATTGGAAGTTGAGCAGTGTGACCTGCTGATTTATTTATACTGAAAGTCAAACTTTTTTTAGTGCAGCTGGTGATTTTAAACCTTGTGTATGCAACTGCTCTGAAAAAAACCCTTAAGGCAAATACAAATGTAGATGTCTCCAAGGCCGTATGTCTAAGAAAATGAGTAATCTAGCTATTCCTGTAGCATTTAAGTGCCAGATTTTTCGATCTTCTGCAGTGTAGGTGTATGGTTTTTTTGTACTTAGATTTATCCTGGTTCTATGGTTACAACATTGGGAACTTTGTGCTGGAACTCTAGCCAGGGTTAGAGCACAGCAGAAAATGGCAAATGTCCCACCATGTATGTTCAGTGGTTATTTGTGGTAAAGATTTATTTCCTCCATCCTTAAATGTTAACGAGAGTTTGACCACAGAAGCTGATCAGGCTTGACTGGAGGGCAGGGATTGTATGCATGCATGTATATACATAGAATTCTGGGTAAGTCATACTCTTTTTAACTTGTTAGGCACCTTAAAGAGATCCAGGAGCTGCAGAGTCGTCAGAAGCAGGAGATTGAGTCACTATACATGAAATTGGGAAAGGCCCCACCTGCAGTAATTATTCCCCCAGCTGCACCACTTTCAGGAAGGAGAAGAAGACCTACTAAAGGAAAAGGCAGCAAGTCCAGTCGTAGCAGCTCACAGGGAAATAAGAGCCCTCAGCTATCAGGTGAGACTTACTTCAAGTTTTTGAGTAGGTAAGACAGGCAAGGTCTGTCTAGGTTCATTCCTAGATCTGTGTCTGTGTCTCTGTTTTGTCTTTCTGGGGGGGATGGTGGGGTGTGACCCAGTTCTTCCACTACCTGGATTACTAGATCATTTTTGTAATTGCTTTTGCTATTTGGCAGTGTCTTGCTTGTGACTTTTGTAATATGCTGAAAGATGCTGTTCTGTAAGAGCAGTTTTAAAGTTGTGATTTGATTGGTGATTTTCTACTACCTTAGTAGCACTTAATCACAGTATTTCTGTGGCTTTACACTTCAGAAACTTAGCCACAGCCTGATGGATGTTAGAGATTTTCTTTATTTAATGGAGTTACAATTTTTTGTACTTACAAGTGAAGAAGCAGTTTCAGTTGTCAAGGCTTCCTCTCTTACTAAAACCCTTTTTATAATAAACAGAACTCAAAAATAGTTGTTTCTGTTTGAATTATTTGGGTGTCAGATGCTTGCTGGGTAATTGTAGATGTCTGTCAAATCCTGCAGCATTGAGTAGACAATGCTGGAGGGCAGTACTGTAACCAGGGGTATTTGTTGCTGCTTTTTGCACATTCACTTTGGTAATTCCACGTCATGATGCAGTTTCTGTATCCAGCCCCCTTGACTGCTCACTTTGGTTTTATTATATGATATGGGAGCTGTGTGTGAGCATGTGACAGTGAGCACAGAGTTGCCTTAAAACTTAATAAATAAGAATTTTTCCAGTCTTAGTGCTTTCCCAGAAACTGGAGCAGTTCCCTCCTCCTGCCTACCCATTTCTTGCCTGGATTGTCATACTTGACCAAATGGTGATAACTTTTTTTTTCCATTAGTAAATGTTCCAGTCAGACTTCCCTCTGGTTTTACTCCTGTCCCTGGGGAGCAACAATGGAAGCTTTGAAAGTGATGTGGGGAAACTGAAACGTTGAATGACTTTTTGCCTTCCTCCTTCTTCTAGGCAATCTGTCAGCTCAAAGTGCACCGTCGGTCTTGCCCCCCCAGCAAACTCTTCATCCTCCTGGTAGTGTGCCAGAGACTGGGCAGAATCATTTGTTACAGCCCCTCAAACCTTCACCTTCTAGTGAAAATCTCTACTCTGCCTTTACCAGTGACGGTGCCCTTTCGGTACCAAGCCTTTCGGCACCAGGCCAAGGTAAGACTTTGAATGGAATTAGTGTTGAGTCTTGCACCTTTCTTACTGGTGAACAACTGACCAACTTGATGACACTTGATTTTTTAATACATCAAGAAAATTAGATTGATATCCTCTAACCTATGCATGCAGGCTGATAAGAGTGGGGTTTTTTGCAACTAGGTTTCTGTCTGCACATGTAGGTGAAGCGTGAGGTTGTTATGAATGCATAGTGCATGGCCTTGTCTGCTGTAATGAAAACACTAAGGAGAATGCAAGAGAGTGCAGGTGTTGTGGTGGTGAGCAATGTTCTGCTGACCTGGGAGAAAAGTATGGGCCGAAAGGATGAGGAGACAGATGGTAACGGGGGATTGGAAGTGTGAAGTGAGACTAAGGAAGGGGCAGAGCATCTTTGATGTTTACAGATAATTGAAGTGGTAGGAAATTTCTTAAGATTCAGAGCCCTTTTAGACTTCCAAACTGCTTTGGCTGTTTCTGTCAGTGGAATTTTTAACAACAAATGGTAAAAAGGCTCATGGGTTAAACAATTACTATGGAAGGAAGAGTTAGTGTAGGAGGATGGAATGGTAGGAGTAATAATTTACTCAAGTTACTCATGGATTGCTTGTTATTAGTACGTTATCAAATAATTTCTCAGACACAGCTCTGATTTATTTGTTAGGGAGGGCTTTTTTTTTGCCAGTCATTAAGGGAATGACAGCTTGATTCCTTTGCTTCTCTGAACTTAGCTGTTCCAGGGTTTTTTTTTCCCTCCTTGAGCACCTCTTTGAAAAGCTTTGCCACAGGCTGCCTGAATATATCAATTCTAATGTGTTTTTACTGAAATTGGAGACGTACAGAGGAAATGGAACCAGACTTTTTGGAAGAATTGTCTGTAGTGGTGTTTTTTTAATGAACTCTTTCAAGTGTTTCAGAGCTACATGAATCATTTCCTTGTATCTAGAGTTGTGCAGTACTGCTTTAGAATTGCATACTTTTACCAGGATTTGACTTTCCTGTGGGTTGCAACCTTATTGTTGGGTTGTGTCTCAGAGAGTAACACAGCAGACTTGGCCTCATGTCTGGAGGTATTAGAGGGAGTCTCTTCACTCCTTATATTGTCTACATGCCCTTTGGTCCCCCAATTTGAGGCTTATTCTTGTGTGTCATGTTAATGCATTCCACCCTTTCAACCTCGAGTTGCTAACATCTTGTAGTGGTGTTCTGTCTCTTCTCCTCTCCTTTCTCTGTTCTTCCTGTTCTTGTTTTCTCACAGGCTGTGCGAAGTTTAACTGTGCATCTGAGCGAGTGACGTTCAAGCCTGGTGGCAGGAGGACCCGATTTCTGAGTACGCCCTGCTTGGCTCTTTGTGTGTAACACCTTTACTCCTTCCTTGTCTGTTTTTGTTCGGTCTTCTCGTTTGTTTGGTTTTTTCCTGCTGCTTGGATCTGTTTCATGCAGCTCATTCTCATCTGCCACCTTGTGTTTATTCCCTCCCATCCCATGGCTCAGCTGAGCTGCTCTTCGTGCACCTTTAGAAGTTTGGGTTCTCGTGTTAGGTATTCTCTGTTAAATACATAATAACAAGTACTCATTTCCATTCAGGGGAAACTTTCAGGACAGTTCCGTGAGGTGACAGAAACTGGGGAGAGTTAGCAAGCTGTAGCTGAGCAGGCATTTCTTTTGGCTTGCCTTGGGAATTATGCTTCAGCGTATGTTAGCTGACATGAGACTTGGGAGATGAGGTAGTCTTTCTCCTGGAACAGTGAGGAAGACTTGTTTTCCAAATTATTCCTTAGTTGGACACTGCTGTAACTGATGGGGGAATATAACATGTTGACTTCCTTTCCTCCAGCAGCATGCTTGTGGTGCAAGTTCATGTATGTGCTCAGCAGTAGTACTGATTACATGGTAGGGCATTGATGCCACCTGTAGGCAGTTAATACTGACTTCTTATGTTAATTAGCGAGTGGATTGCTAAAGATTAAAGTGTTGAGGGTTTTTAAAAATACTTAGAATATTTGCAGGCAAACTCAAAAGATTCTTAACCTACTAATGGGCTTAGGTTTAGAAGCTTTTACTGTAAATTAGAAATACGCTACATGTTCAACAAATAGCGGTAAAGGTGGGTGAATAGATGTCTTTAGCCATCCTGTTAACTCTCACAAGTTACCTTGAAGCTCTTCTCAAAATCCTTTCATTTGTACTTGCATTAGGCCAAACTTGCAAGAGAGCCTCAAACTTCTGATGTGATTGAAGTAATGATGTGCTTGAGCTGAGGCTTCTGATGTGATGCTTTTTACTGGCAGTGCTGCAACACCTTCCATGCTGCTTCTGCAGGCTGGACCCTTTAAATTTCATTCATTTATTTCCCACCCTCTGGAATGACTTGATATGAAAAAGCTTTAAGTGCTGTAAAAACGAGCTCCAGTCACTGCACTTCATGACAGTACCATGCATCTGTAGCATGTCTGGCTACAGTTAGCAGTAGCGCAGCTGAGCTGGTGTCATGTGTAGGAACTGGGCCTGGCCTTCTGCAGAGACAGCTGCAATGCAACCAGCTCCATCCTCTGAGAAAGGGACCCAGGCAGAGGGAGCAGGAATTTTTCCTGGCTGTTCAGTTTTGCAATGATACCTCTATCCCACTTCACTGGACTTGAGGATATAAGTACTAATAGTACTTAATTTCTCAAATTGAGATGCTGGGCATATTAATGTGCAGGTGTGCACTGACATCTGCAGTCTCAAGTTTTATGGCTCCTTTCCTGAAAGAACTTAAGTTCTTACCACAGCTAACTTAAAAAAATCATCTGAAGTGTGGCCTGCTCTTTTTTGGTATAGGGAATATAAAGAGCAGCCATTCTGTTTCTGAAATTGACAATAAACTGAATATATGAGTATCATTTACTTATAAGGCCTTGGCTTGCTGCAAATCAACCATCATCTGGCTGTAAGAGCACTTTGGCATGTGTATCTCTTGCTTGTGGGACTGGTGCTAAGGGAATTGGATTCCTTTCGAGAAGTGTGTTGTAGCTGTCCTGTAAAAGCAGGTAATGCTTGGCATGGCGCAGCTTGGCTGTCACTCAGCTTACTGCAGGTTGCTTGCTTCCTGGAGTCTTGTCCTTGAAACGCTATTGCAGACTGTTGTGAGAGTGGCAACTGGAGAAGATGCTGGATTAGAATCAGCAGTGTTGAGGAAACAGTGCAGTAATTGATGCTTTTAACTGTGCAGCTGGAGAAACAGAGTGGTACTGCTTGGCAGGGAGTTGCCTGGACCATTCCACAGATCTGAGAACATAAGGTGGCAAACTAAAAGCACTTGACCTTTCAAATAAATCTTTCTCATGTTGTAAACTTGTCAGACTTCGGTAGTTGTAAAATGCTTTGTACATCCTGACAAATGTGGAAGATGTAGTTGCTTTTCCTTTTGGGATAACAGCCAGTTGTGACAGTAACGTCTACTGACATTCTTCATTATAGTTTGGGAAGAATAAATGTCAGAGGCTGAGCCTCTTCTCTTTCTGAAAGCACAACTGATTAAACTGACCAGTCTTGGAGTTTTCCTCCTTTGGGAATGTCCTTGAGTAGTGACTCCAGGAGCCCTGCAGTGCTGTGCCCTCTGTTTCTCACCAAGCTTTTTGTACTGTTTCCTGATACTAAACATTTCTCACTGTTTCTCTTATCTTTAACAAATTACTCTCTCTTTGTGCTTCAGGGAAGATGGTGAAAAAAGTCTGTCCTTGCAACCAGCTCTGTAGTAATTATCTTATTTCTGTTATCTCCGATTCCTGATTGTAAAGCTATTCATCAGCTTTTTCTGGTCACTGAAGCCTTACCTCCCTGACTCTGTCTCCAGCACAGCATCTGTCTTGTCTATGTTATGCCCTATAATGTGTACTCTGTTGTCAGTATACTGCATAGTCTGGCTATTACTCTCACAGACGAGTGGAGGCAGGGCAGAGCCTCACCTTCACTGTGGAACTCTGTTCAGTCGCTTAATGAGAGTGAACTGAGCACTGGCGTCAGTTGCTCACTGTAACAGTGCTGAGGTTGTAGCTCTGAGCAGCTGGTTTGTTTGCAGACCTGATGGGGTTTGCCACCTCAGTGGTGGATCCAATTGCAGATACTCCTTCACCATTTTAAGAGTAAGCCATCAGAGAACTCCAGCGTGTCTCCCAGAGTAAGAGATGATAGGAAAAGCCTGTGTATGCTCATGTCACTCAAGATTGTTATAAAGGTGTCTTTTTGGCTGCTGGCTTACAAGGGGTAAATATAAAAGGGCAGAATGAAGGCATTAATGGTAGCAAGCTGGAGAGAGAGAGAGGCAGGCCTGTTTCACTTCAGATCCTTCATGTGAGAGCAGAACTGGGGACGGCTGCTGTGACCGAGCAGGAATGTGAGGGGTTGTTTCATTGAATGCTACAAGTTGAAGCACTTCCTTATCAGACTCTTCTGGATGGCAGTTTCTGCAGCAGTGACTACATCAGAGCTAAAATGTGAAATTCCTGAGTAGTCATTTTTTAAGTTGACATTACGTGGGAGCTTTAGTGACTGTATAGCTCACCTGTAATGGTGTAGGCTGATCTGTCAGTGACCTGGGATAGGAGCTCCCTAACAAAATGGCTTTTGGAGACAAAGCTCTTGCAACCTCCCGCCTTTCTCACCCTGAACCAAAGCCACTTAAACTTTCCTAAATGATCTTTCGTACCTTCAGCTGAATGCACTGTAGTATATACCTTGATTAATTCTCTCCCTTCTGTGGCCTAAGGAAGCCCTCCAGCATAGGCCCAGGAACCAGTGTGCTGGTTGATAGAAGCGGAAATGTGAAATACCAAAAGCAGATACTGGCCATCATGAAGAGGATGGGAGCAAGTGTGTCAATCCCTGCATGAGCCCTCACAGTGGAATGTGATTGTTACTGGTTTTGGCAGCTCCCCAGAGTACCCCGTCCTTGCTTTTGCCTCATTTGTCTTTAATTTCACCAGTTCATATCATTGCTCTTATTAAGTAATGGTATTCTGAGCCCTTTCTACATGATACACGCTTAAGGTCCTTGTTACTTCACTGTGGATTTCCCTTGCTACCTTACCGTGTGTTCCTGTTACTCTTCATCTGTGCTGCAGCTGCACACCCTGGTTAGGGATCCTTTTTCTTTCCTTTCCCTTTCATGTGTACTGTTGCATGCATTTGCCTGCCTGTAACAACTGCTGCCCCCCTCGTGTGGGCACCCAGACCGGGAACCACTTCCAGGCCTGAGCTGGAACTGGTGAGAGGGTTACATATCCTTCCCTCCTCAGCACTACTAGGGGCAGTAACACTTTGCTTATTTGTCCTGCATAGTAAGTACGTCACCTGCCTAATTCACTCCTCGATATGAAACATTCCTGCAGGGGTTTGGAGCCAGTTCTTTCTTTGATACAGTGGTTGCAAGGAATGTGGCTGATAGCCAGGGAAAGTGGAACAGATGAAGTAGCTGTCAGGCAAGAGACAGCGACTGTCATTTAGCCTTTGCAATAGAGAGATGATTTTCACTGCTGCCATCTTTGATGCTCCACTTCTAATTGTTTTTCTTCAGAGATGTCTGCCATAAGCTCAGGTTTCCTTGGATTTCCCAGTTACAGTCTGCAGAGGGAGCAGGTAGAAGTGTTTGAGGAACTTTGAGAACCAAGTCGGTGAGGATGCTGTGCTTGCAAGGAGTGCTGGGTTTAGCACTGCTGTGGCCAGATACTGGTGATGTCGTTTTATTTAGTGCAAAATGGATTTGAGAAATCCAGATTCATTCTGCCTTTACCATGTCCTTCAGAAAAAGTCTGCCCTAGTGGTTAACCATGGCTCCCACGTCTGAACATGAGGATACTTTGCCATACTGCTGGGGAACTCGATAACACGCAATTTCTTTGGTTGCTGTTATGAAGTCTGCTGTTAAGAAACCTGAATTCAAGTGCAGTAGCTTGTTTGTAAGTGGGAGTTGGATAGTGAGGCTATCTGAAACAAAGCTACTAGGCTTTTTTTTTCCTGCAGGGTAATGGTCAGCAAGCTTTGTAGCAGAATTGAAACCTGGTATTTGTGAAGGGTTTTTTTTTGTGTTCTTACAATCAAGCCAGCAAATAGAAAAACTTGTCAAAACATGTCTGAGGAGCTACTCTCATTTCTGCCTTCTTTCGGTTCTATTAGTTGTTTGCATCTGAAATGCTTGTTCTTCTGACATAGGAAATCTGAACATAATGGCAAAAAAATGCTTTCAGAGGCAAAAGGCAAAATTTAATGCAGTGCAGACTTCCCCTGCTGATCCCGGCTCTTTGGTGGATGAAGACAGCCCCATCTGGTTATCCTCAAGAACATAAGTATGGCAGCTATTGGAAACAACAGTTGCTGTTTCTCACTGTGGCTTTTTTACGTAATCTGGGTGAATTTTTGTCTTCATTTTACAAAGTGGAGATAATTTGCTACAGAGCAGCTGACGATGCTGATTGTACTGCTCCTCATTCAGCATCCGGCATTGGCCTCCAAGGTGGAATTGACCCGTGCCACTAGTGGTTGCTGCTAATTAAGAGATGCAGGATGAGAGAATGACGTGGCTCTACTGTCATTCAGTGCCAAAATCTAATCTCCTTTTTCCTCTGCAAAGGCCTGTAGGCTGCTACCATTCCCCTCTTAAGATGACTGCTCGCAGCACGTCTTGAGAAGTAAACTTATCTATGGAATACTCTTAATCTGGGAAAATGCCTGTAGGAGTCCTTGTGGTTCCCACTTCCGTGTGTCCTGGGACTGAAACTTAGAATTAACCTGCATGGCATTTTAACTGGCTCTCTATTGATGTACCATTACCACAATTATTACATTTACTTAGAGAAAGGTGAGCTTTAACCTAAGTTTTGATTCCCTGTTTTCTGTACTTGTAGGGACCAGCAGCACTAATACAGTCGGGGCTACGGTGAACAGCCAAGCGCCTCAGCCTCAGCCTACTGCTATTGCCTCAAGCCGGAAAGGGACTTTCACAGATGACCTGCACAAGCTGGTAGATAACTGGGCCCGAGATGCCATGAACCTCTCTGGCAAGAAAGTTGGCAAAGGGCATAGCAACTATGAGGTAAGGCGTAATCTGTGAATGTTTAGGGTAAGGAACTGTGTCAGTGCTGTCTCACTGGGGTGTTAAACATGGCTTTCTGTGGAGCTTGGACAGCTGTTCTAGAAAGCTGCCAGCTCTGTCTTTGATGTATGTGCAGGATTGTAGCACCTGCTGTGGGAGGGAAGGGGATAACCAAATCGGAGAGCCACAGCGCGTTCTCTTCAACATCCATTTGGAATGGCTTTTGGAGCAAGTGGAAACCTGTGATTTTTTAAGCACAGGTGTGTAACTTTTGGGGGTTGGGTGTTTTTCCAGGGCCCTGGAATGGCAAGAAAATTCTCAGCACCAGGTCAGCTCTGTATCTCTATGACATCTTCCCTGGGTGCTACGCCCATCTCTGCAGCATCAGCTACCTCTTTAGGTCCCTTCACAAAGGCGATGTGCCCTCCGCAGCAGTACGGTTACCCAGCAGCGTCTTTTGCCGCTCCGTGGAGTGCCGCAAGTGGTCCAGCACAGCCCCCGCTTGGCCAGTTCCAGCCCGTTGGTGCCGCATCTCTGCAGAGCTTCAACATCAGCAACTTGCAAAAATCCATCAGCAACCCTCCAGGTTCCAACCTGCGGACCACTTAGCTACGCACGGAGACCCTGCTGGCTTAGACCTTGGGACGGGACATGGGGAGGGAGATGGGGCCCTGTATCAACTCCTAGTGCTGCAATGAACTGGTAGCTTGCCAGACTGGGAATGAATTTCTCTTTTCCAACCATTGCTGTAAACTCTCCGTAAAGGGAGTTTCCCCACACACCTTGAAGGGGGAGGAGGATAATCAGCATCCTTATGATGGGACAGTGCTTTTGACCGAGGGGTTCTGCTCTTGTTGGGATCAAGAGTTGTGAAGAGAAGTCAAGGGGTCAGTTCATGCAGTCTTGCTGTATAATTTTTCTCTGGTTTGAGGCTGAATCCACACGTGTCGAGGTGGGAGAGCTGAATCCTAGCATGAGGCTTTAGCACGCTTCTCATCTCTCCCTGAAGAACCAAGACCAGGAGAAGAGCTGTCCGAATCCCCCTCCTCTCTCTCTCCCCAGTCAATCTTATCTGGCTCCGAAATGGTGGGCACATGAATGGACTTGCAGTGCAGCCCGTGCTTTATAGGTCATTACTGCTTTAAGTAAGATATTAACAGCTTTGACTGCAGCATTAGAGCAATTTAAATTGTTTAAAAGAATTTTTTAAAGTTCCCTGCGGACATGTACTTACCATCAGTTTTGATGTGGAAACACTGTGATATATAAATGTTGTTGGACAACAGTAGTTTAAAAATGAGTGGAATATAGAGGGTTAAAAAAGTTAAAAAAATGGGAAAAAAAGCTAGCTATATCCTTATACTTATTGGAGACACTTTAACTTTTTCCTTTGTATTTTCATTGTATTAGATAAATAAATGTGAATGTAAAATTGTATAAATTAATGTACTTGAATACTTGTCTGTTCTCCCAGTATGCTTGCTGGATATTTTAGTGCCTTGGACTTCTATTGCTTCTGCAGTTAGCGTCATCTTCCCAGCAGACCCCCAGGCAGACCAGGGCAGGCTCAGAGAAGGATGGACCATTTGTACTTAAGAGCTTCTTTAGTGATACCGTTACTGTTTAGAGTAGGTGTTTGGAGGGGGGAGTCATGGAGGCTGCGGGCTGGAACAGTGTTCCTTACGTTGGGGAAGCTTGTCCTCAGGTCTGAGGTGGCTGGTGTGGCAGGGGACGGAGGGGTGCGGGTGAAGCTAAGACAGGACTCACCAGTATTGGCTGCGGAGGCAGGAGGTCTGGATCATAAATGGACAGAGGATGGGGAGAACGTGTGTCTTTGGGAGAGGCCCAACTGAAGATGCAGTTAGACGCCGCCGGCAAAGTGCTGAAGGTGTTTGGTCAGGTTGTGACTCGAGGGAGAGGTGCCATTGCTCGCTGGCGTGGGCCTGTCTGCTGGGATTGCTTTGCTTACCTTTTCTTTGTCTTTTTTCTTTTATTCTTTTTATTTTATTTTATTTTATTTAATTTTTGGTAAAGTCCATGTACGCCAGGAGTGTCCTGGTGCAACGTCCATTGCCGGCAATGGATGTACTTGAAACAGCCGGCGTCAGGAAGCTTCCTCTGTCTGTCTTGGAGGATTCACGATTCTGTTCGCTCTTATCAAATTCCAAGCTGGTACCAGGACTGTAACTGTCTGCCACCTCTTAGGAACTGTACTGTACCTTCTGCTTTGGTCATTCTCCCTTTCATATTTAAAGAAACAAATACTGGTTTCCTCTTCAAAGTAAGAATAATACCAGCCAGTATTCCTGTAGTGCTGCAGAAAGCTGTGAAGGATGAGGGTACAGCTTCCTGGTACCTGGGAGTAGCTCACCAGTATCCTGGAAGCTGGTGCGTCTCAGAGGTGTTACTTGCCTGTTTTGTTTCCTTCCTGAAGCTCTATTCCCCCCTGGAGCCTCAATAGGGAGTTTTCTGTCTGCAGATGTTCTCGCTCTTTCATCTTTCCAGAGAAACGCTCGAGCTCCGTTCCTTTCCTGTCTCTTGTTTTGCAGCAGGTTTGGCAATGGGGCTGGGTACAGGCTGAGGGTGAAAGCAAGCGGGGCGAGCTCCAGTTCCCTAGGCCCAGTGGGGTTGTTCTTTGTAGCTGAAGTGCAGAGTAGAGCTACAGGAGAGAGGAGGCCTGAGGTGGGCAGGTGGGGAAGAGGCAGAAAGCAGGAGTCCCAGGGTGGATGCAGAGGGGTCTCCTGAAGGCACCCAGTGTGAGGGGTGAGGTGAGCTCTGTAAAGGGGGGCAGTGGCAGACCTGAGGCAGGGATGAAGGAAGAACGTTCACGCCAGGGGAACCGATTGGAAGCAGCGCGTGGTTATTTAATTTTGATCTGCTAAGTTTGAGGTCGTTTTTTTCCACTTCATGTTATGCAAGAACTGGTTTTATTTACCATTGATTCCCCCTCCCCCCCGTGGATGAATAACTGAAGTCTAGAGGAATAAACTAATGCTACTGAACTGTTAAATTATTTTGTTTAATATTACACTTTGAGTATCCTTTTCCACCTGAAATCTGTTTCTGAATTACGGCGTTTTCTTTACGTTATTTAACAATGTACACTGTAAAAAAACAAAAATAAAAAAGATAAAATGAACTGAACCCTTGGGCTCCCCTGGCCGTGGTGAGTTGTGTCTCTTGCACTCAACCCCGGCACTGCTCTTCTCGGACCATTGCGCTTTGTGGCGGCTGCCACTCGCTGCCTATGTTGAGTACTGACTTGAGTCACTCCAATAAACCAGACGTGCTCTGGGTGAGCTGTGGGTTTCCTTGTTGAACAGCGGGTCCCAGCCTCTCCACCCTCTTCCTGGTAATTGTGACCCAACTTAATCAGTCCATCATAGGGAGGTACAAGAAACCTGTTTTAATTGAGACCCTTAGCTCCTCAAAAGTCATGATCAGTAGCGAGCCTTTGCCCTTTTAATAGAATACTCTGAAGCAAGGTGTGATAAGGAATAATTCATAGAATGGATCTTCTGGATGGGAGGAGCTGTGACAGATAGTATAAGAGGTGAAGGATAACATACAAGCAGTGATTGCTTTTGTGGTTGGGACTGCCCAGCGGGTACCAGAGAGCAGAGGAACACACTAAGCAGCAGTGAGAACTAAGAACTTGGCAGCTCTCCCTGTTCCAAGTGCAGGTGGAGCCCCATGAGCTGGAGTGCTGCGTGTCCTCTTGGCAGTGAATGCAGAGCAGCGTTTGCTGTGCCCTGCCTGATACGGAAGGGTCCTGTTGGGTCCCTCACCCTCCTCTAGGTGGAAGGGAGCCAGGGTGCGTGCCTGCAGTGCTGGGGAGAAGAAACCTCTTAGTGTGGCTCTTAACGGGAATGCCATCCCCACATTTGCAACTGTCCTGGTAGGGTAGAAGAGCGCAATGACTTTACAGTGTCGTTCAGCAACTGCAGGCTTGCTGGAATTATCTGGCATTTCTAAGCACTAATTGCTGCTGCATTTCTTTCCATTTTAAGAACAGCTTCTGCTATGAGTCATGCTGTGCAAGGCCTTGCAGGAAAACAAGAGGCTCAGAGTGGAAGTTTGAGTGCCCTTTTAAAAGGGACCAATCCCAAGAGGCTCACTGGTGACCTCACTTACACGCATGGCTACGTTGGCACTCTTCCCATGGAAGCTGAAAGCTGTGCTTATGTGAGACTCTTTTGTTGTAAGTTTCAAGTGGCTTTAAACACAGTAACTCTGAATGTCTGCACGGTCCCTTCCCAACAGGTACCCGATTTCCACAGCGAGCATGGAAATCCCAGTCAGACATGTGGTACGTATTTCTTCCCTGAGCTGTTCTGAAGGCAGTGCTGAGTCAGAGCGACAAGCACAGTGGAACGTGTAACTTTTAAATGTAATCTATTACAGTTAACTATCATTTGTCTTAGCTTTCTATCCTGCAGTCAATCATAGAACCATAGCAAGGTGTCAGTTGGAAGGGACCTTAAAGACCTGAGCTCCAACCCCATGCCATGGGCAGGGGACGCCTTCCACTGGGCCAGGTTGTTCCAAGCCCCATCCAACCTGGCCTTGAACGCTGCCAGGGATGGGGCAGCCACAGCTTCTCTGGGCAACCTGTGCCAGCGCCTCACCATGCTCATAATGAAGAACTTCCTAATATCTAGTGCAATCCTTCTCCTTGTCCCCAGCGCTGCAGGTGGCTACTGCAGTGCCGGGGTCCCCACATCACGCCTGGGGAAGCTGGAGCCACCACTCACCAGGAGGAGTGCTGCTCAACCCCTCACATGGTGCCTGGTTCCGCAGGGGCAGCGGGAGCTGTGGCTGAACCACTTCACTGCCAGAGGAGGAGAACTGGGGCTCGCCCAGTGGAACCAGTGCCCCTTCCAGAGCCTCAACATGGACGCTGGTGTTTTGCAAACACTGCTTAAAAATGTTCCCTTTGACCTTCTTACTGGCAGGAATGGCTGTTGCCTGGCTCGAACCTTTGAAACTCTCTGGATGTTCTTTTTCTGTTCGCCCACCTAAAAGCAAATGCAGGGCTGTACAGGCACTTTGCTTCCTACTCGTAACTAGGCAGAATGTATTCACTTCTTTGAGCTAATCTGAGCAATTACACAGGAATTGAGTTGTGATGGGTTGAAGGGTGCAGCGGCACAAAGCACTACAAAGTGTGGTTTGGTTTTCAAATTTCACCTTTATTTTTATATTGAAAAGGGTTGAAAGCTTATTTAAAATCAAAAGTGCTGCTCCCATTCATCTTACAAAGGCTCCAGAGCAAACACTGAGATGCTACGTGCAACTTTGGCAGCAGTCCCAGCATGTTCCTGCCCCTGTGCTGCCCTGTTGTGCAGGCACAGCTAGATGTGCTGCTGCACTGGAGTCACATACAGCTGAGGAAGAGCAACAGGCTCTGACTGTGTTGCCACAGCTTCATGCCCTCAGCAGCTCCAAAGGGGCAACCACAGATCCAAGGCTTTGTCTGACCATAACCCCCCCCCCCACGTATTACTGAACCTCTCTGTGCTGAGAGGCAGCACTGCGGGAGAAAGAAACCTTGAATTGCATCTCATTTTAAAGATCAATTCTGTTACCATTTCAGGCAAATTGTGTGTCACATCGGCTGTACTACAGCCCCAAGTGCAGTGCTGCAGAAGCACAAATGAGTGCTTGTTTATAGGAAAGGCATTTGCAACATGTAATAAGCTAGAAGTACATTAAGTTCCTGCTGGCTGTGTTAAGCTCTTCTGTGTTGCCTCACTGTAATACACAGGAAAATCCACCAAGGCATTAGACTTCCTCACATGACTTGGACTGCCAGTTGCAGTCTTCGGATGGAATCCAGCATGGAGATAAGGATATCACCACATATCCTACGTGGGTTCCAGCCTCCTTTTCTTCAGGTTTTGACTTCTCCTGAGGGGACTGCACTCTGCCAAACAGGGAGACAGTGAGAAATAATGGAAGTTTCTTAAAGCTTTTTTTGCTTCTAAAAGTGCACCTCAATTCTTTTTCTAGCTCTTCCTTGACAGGACAGTTGGATGGAAGAAACAGATAGTTCTCCTAGCCCACTCCTGCAGCATCTACAGCCAGGTCCAAGAAGAGAGGAATGTTTCTCCCACTCCAGTTTACTCATTTACTAGTGCTGCTTTCAAAGCTGAGAGCCACTGTTAAGCCAGAACTTGGTCATGCTTTGATAATACGTACCTGAGGTATGCTGGTTGCTGCTCATGATGGTAGCAGATGGCTGCAGTTGTGCAAGCCTAGCAGAACCTTTATGATAGTTCATTCTGTGGGGTGTCCTGTTACGAGTAGTCATTTGATGACAACCACAGGGTGTTTCAGGTGTCTGGTGTTTGGCTGATGGGTCTGCTATTATCTTGAGATCAACGGTCTCCAAGGAAATGTCCCAAAGTTCAGGATCATCTAGAAGAAATGAAAAGCTGATCAAAGGAAAGACAACAGTAATGTACTGCAGGAATGCCAGGAATGCCAGCATCAGTGCACTCTTCTCCTACAAGCGCTGGTAACTATTGAAGTTAGGCTGTAAAGCATCTTCTATCTCAGTGCACAGCAGGGGATGGTGCTCTGGACTTCAGCAACATCCAGGCACCATAGTGTATGACCCAAATAGCCACAGTTATGTTAAGACAAGACATCTTCCACCCCCATCCCACTCCAAATGTTGTGCCTCTGTGCAGTATCACTTCAGGAAAAGGGTTCATCAAATAGTGTAGTTGAAAAGCGTAAGTGTGAAACCCCTCACGGTGATGGACACCATTTTCTTGCCACTCAAGCAAACTTCATGTTGTTAAAATCAGACTCATGCTCACACTTTTGTCATTCCAGCCTCCTCAGAACTTTTACCATTGCACTGTACTGTGAAGAGTTGATTTAAATGATAATGATTTAATACTCTATTACTTATCTCTTTTTGACTGACCTGCAAAGAACTCCTCTTCTATTTCTAGTTCCTGTTGCACTGCTGCTGGAGTGCTGTGCTTTACAGGAGGATTGGGTGTTGCTGGATGGAGGTAACACAAGAAGAGATTAATATTAGAAATAAATACAGATGAACAGTTTTGCTCCTTAACAGAGCCAGAGTGTCAAATGATAAGCAGCAGCTGCCACGAGGTGCCCTCTTCTTTCTAAGAGCTGGTTACATTTTGGTAGCAGTGTGTGGAATGGTAAGATTCTGTACCTGATGATGGCTGACAGGAGCAACTGCACTACTTCAGAATGGATTTTAGCCTGTTTACCCAATCCCCAAGTTCCTGCTTACCACACAGCTGATCAGACTTCCCCATGAGTAAAGAGCAACCTATTAGTAGCTAATGCAAAATTACTTGCCTGCAACCACCCCAGTGAAGTGCTGCAGCCTCAGCTCAGGTGCACCATGTTAATAGTACTGTCAACAGCTGTCGTGCTGCATGATGTTTTAGGGTGGTCGGAAAGTTGTAGTTTAAAGATGCAGTGTTAGAGCTGACATTCCTGCTGCTTTAAAAACACGAAGGGTGGGGAAGTGTGCTAATCCTCCTTCTTTTGGCCTCAAAGGTGTGTACATAGTACACGACAAAAGCAGGTGAAACTAGTCAGGCTCCATTAGAGAAGGCAGCATGTGCCCACCAGCAGCTGTCGCTGAAACTGGCCATATTTAATGCTGAATCTTACCCTGTTTGCTGCTGGGAGAAACTACAGGAACCTGATGCTTTTTCTCCATCTGTTCCCGGAACTGTTGCTGTAGCTGCTTTTGTCTCAATTTCCGCTGGTAAGTGGCATCACACTCAATAGCTGAAGAGTCCGTATTTCTGTCCCTGCCCCCCCAGGGAATCACAGTGTTAAACAGGATTTCAGCAACCACGTTTGATGTAGAAAAAGATACTTAAGGAAATAACAGCAAGAAAAGAAAATATTTACTAAACCAGCATTTTATAGCATTCTCCAAGTTGGGCTGTCCATCTATTTCAACAGTGCAGTAACTTCCAATAGAGCTTAAAATATCAGTTTATAACGGCGGTCTTACCTGGAACTATTTAGCTGTTTCTGATCTACTGTCACTGCAGCAGCCCCTGGCTGACCAGGCTTACGATCAGATGCCATCTCACAATGCTGCCTCCCTCCTGCGTCCTGTCTTTGCAAACAGCTGTTGTATCTTGCTTTCTCTATTTCAGGCTCATAGTCTTGTCTTTTAGCTTTGACCAAATCTAACTCGGGAGGTACCTAGTAAAGGAAAAAAGAAAACATAATCAGAAACTTCCTTCGCCAAGTTAAAGACTTTTTTATATGGTACTGTTGAAAATCTAGCTTGCTTGCTGTAAGTGGAATAGTAAGTTAGAAAACTGAAATGCATTTTCAGTACAAAGTCATTCAGTTCATTATTGAATTTATGAGACTTTGGGTCAGTTTAATAGCTCAGTGCTTCACGGCAGATAGCCCCTGCCTCCCCACACTGTGCTGTCTGCAAACCAGAAGACACGCTGGAGATCAGTGCAGAATCCTACAGCTTCTCAGAAAACCTCACAAGTCTGTTGTTGAGTCTGTTAGTTTTGCCAGTTCCATTTTCGTGCCTGCATTAAAGGGCATGGCAAACCTTTCCTCAGCTCTGCAGACATGAGCTCACTGAGGAAGGTGCACCATTCTCTTTTTATTAAAGCCGGGATGGTTTGGCTCTATGATTTTACAAATCTGTGGCAATGCCATCAGCAATGACCCTGGCAAAGCAAAGATCTTTGCCATCTTTACTTGGCAAGGTGTCACTTTGAATCTGCTCCTACAGTCTAAGTTAGCTAGACAGAACACACTTACAGCTCCAGGCTGGCTAGCAGAGTCTAGCCAATCCTAGTACGATGAAGGCAACTTTACTGTGGAAGTTCATGGATCAGCAGTTCTAAAAGGCTTACTTTTTGCTCAATCAACAAGGCAGGTTACCTTTCAGAAGCCTACTGCCCCCAGCTGGTACACATCAGGATTAATGTTGGATACTGAGGTGCAACCTCACTAACAGCCAGGACAACTGCTGTTACATCACAGCATGCTTATAAATTGTGATAGCTCTGAAAGAATGGGGCTACAGTATAGTTGTCACTGATGATGTACGTCACACTTTGCTGTCTCTCTCTGAACCAAAGACCTCCAAATGGGGCATTTCTCCATGGTATTGGTTACCCCAGAAGGTTCAGTGACCTAGTGTTTAACAGAGGGTGAAGTAACTGCAGCTCTTTCCTTGCAAACTGAAACCTAATTTGGTAAGGAGTCTGAAAAGCAAAGCAAGATGTAACGTGGCTTCTTACTCTTCAGGAAGGATAACAGCCGTCATTATGGCAGGGAAAATAAGTGTTCAAGTACACATCGGTTGAATGTATGAAGAATTAGCATGTACAAGAGCCACAGCTTGCCAGTAGCATCATATCAAGTACTTAAAGCAAATAATTTGAAGCATAGCTCTTCCTAATGTTATTTCTCATCCTCCAGCAGCCAAGTCCCATACATGCTATTCTCACAATTCAGTTGCAAAATTCAGGTACCAATACATTTTTGAAGTCAAGCGGAGGCCATTTGCAGGGCCATTTGTACACTCCTCATATAACACCAAACCAAAATGGTGTGACCTGTTTTGCTCTTCTGTGGTAAAACTTCAAAGTGACTAGCAAGAGTTACCAGTTGTTACGAGGCCAGTCTAAACAGTTTGGTTTGCCCTTTCTATCACAGATGCATTTCATAGT
This sequence comes from Myiopsitta monachus, assembly GCA_017639245.1. Taxonomy (NCBI): domain Eukaryota; kingdom Metazoa; phylum Chordata; class Aves; order Psittaciformes; family Psittacidae; genus Myiopsitta; species Myiopsitta monachus. The sequence goes on from CM029920.1 coordinate 77,192,190, forward strand.
TTGCAGTATTCCTTTGGTAAGGATCCAGTTTGGTTCACTGACAGTTGAAACCACCTTTAAAAACTACCTTTGTTTGAGACTTCAGAACAAAACCACTGGTACAGAGTAACTACTTCGTTAACTATTCTAGCAAAAACAATGAGGGGTTAGATACAGAGGCACTGTACATTTTGTCACAAGGACTATGCTGAGTCTATCTAGCTGTGGATATGCATTAGGGCCTAGTAGAGTTTTAATACTAGTTAGTAGAAGGACAAAGGAACCATCAATGCACATATTGACATCACTACTGTATGGATTTTGCTTAAAATTAAGTGAAAGTTCTAGCTACAGCAAGCAGCTCTGGTATGTGACCCACCTGGTATTGTTTCTAGGATATCCTGGGCTATGCTAATAAAAAATACTTGAAAGAGAGAGTCTTTTTCATCAAAAAAATTCCTATTTTCGGCCAGAGCTTCCTAAAGTTTAAAGAATGCTCCCTTTTCCCGCTTCCCACTGGCTAACATATAGGTTGTCGGCTTGAGAGACTAAATGAAACAGTCCTCATTTTACAGGAGTGCACATAGGAGCTGTACCTGCTTTAGGGTAGGTTAAACAGATAACAGATGTAGCATCTGCTTATTCTTCAGCCATACCCACAGCCTCTGGCTTTACAACCTATTCCAGCAATTGGAAATTGTGTCACTATATGCAGGTATTTCCTATCCTTTTAAAAATATTATTCCTGGTAGAGTTCAGTAATGAGAGGAATATGACATTTGATTTTTAAAATTCATAATGGTAAACTGGATTGTGCTTTACCACTGACAATGAGAACAGAGAGAGATGTATTCTGGTTTTGCCCAATACAGGGCAAAAGCATACAGTAAAGAAACATGCACACAGACTTGACAGACTCTATTCTCCTAAAGACTTTCCTTTCACCTCTGTAATAAATATACACCTTGACACTGGTATCGTTGCTGATACACATTTAAAACAGAAGTGACTAGATGAGAGCAATGGACTCGTTGCTGCAACTGACAAACCATAAACAGTCTTAAGAATAACAGCACATGTTGAAAATAGCATCTACAACAAGCTAGTTTCAACAGTTTAGTGTTTCTCATGGTAACAACCTGGTATGGAGACATGTATGCATTACTGGCAATGAACAGAGAGACTTAGACAACGTGGCCATAAATATCACGAGATCTTGAGTAGCGTACTGTTTCTTCACCATAGCAATCTTGTCTGCTGAAAACAGTCAAAATTAGAGTAGTTGGGGTAAAATGTCAGGGAAGAACTCTGTAACAAACAGGTCACACAAACTAGCAGGTAAAGGCTATTGGTCTCCTAGCCAGAAACATTTGGGGATGAGATGCCTTATTTATAATCTTTGCAATATGAAGGAGCAGGACCAGCAGATGTCCTGCAGCCCCTGCTCCAACAGCCCATGTACTGCACCTGACGTGGAAGCTTATTCACAGCTCGTAGGTAGTCTTTGTCTAGGATGCAGTTCCCAAGAGCATTTCCAAAGCACCTATGAAAGAAGAGAGCTCACTGTGACTGGAAGTAACACTTAATTCTCATTTAACTTCTGAAAACGTACAAGTACGGATCTGCACTTACTTGAGTGCCCTCTTCAGTCCATCTGTTACTGCCTCCTTTCTTGCCTTTTCTAGGGACAAGGCCTTAGACTTTAGGCCTTCACTGACTCCATACCCCACATCTTCATGGTATGACCCATCCTACAATAAAATGTTAAAAATACAAACTATAACTGAATTTTTGCACATACAGCACTTCTTGTTAGATGCTGTACTCTCCTAAGCCTGATCACTTGCTCTTAGCTGGTTGTTCTATAGCAAGGTCAATGTTTTGGACGCCTCTAGATTCTCTAATGTAGTACAGTACTCAAGAGCCATAGCCTGACCTACGCATGAAGTTTAATTCAAAGCTTCAGGCATTTGCTCAACTATAAACACAGCAAATAAAAACATCCACTTACCTTAAGCTGAACTTTCACAAATGCACAGACCCCCACATAGAACTTGCCATTGTTGAGGTCAACAAAGTCTGGGGGAGGGAAAAGTAACATCCTAAATAATACAAAAGACTTATGATCTACATTTAGGTCTTATTTTGTCTTCTGAGAGCATTCATAAACCTGTACTATACTTGCTGAATGTGCCCAAGATACTGTAACGGAGCACAACTTTGAAATATTAACTGTAGTTTGAGAATGCTGACTTGCATATATGCTCTGGGCATGTTATGTGATACTTTCTGGCTTAGTGGCTAGACCTGCCAAACAGTGACAGCCTGCTACTACATGTATAAACTTAAACACATGTAAGAAAGAAAGAATTGGAAATGTTACTTCTCATTCAACTACATAGCCTACATGTTCAAAGCATCAGAATTTTTTCAGCTGGAAGGAAAGATAAAAGCATCAGTTCATAAAAACAGCAACAGTAAAAGTAACCGTTGTGTGTAAAAGTAATTTTGTTCCTCTTATATACTAGAATTCTCCAGTTTGTGAAATTTTGCACAAGGTTTTACCTAGGACAAACTGTCTGAAGAGCTTAACAGGTTGCAATACAACTCTCAATCCAGAATGTCTAATATACTTTATTTTACACCAAAAGCAATGCTATGTAATATACATTGGGCAGTCTTACAAGTCTGACATGTCACATGATAAGTGTCTGAAATGAAATGCTTTGAAGTTCAAGTAACTGTGCTCTGGGGTCCAAAAGTCAAAAGTTCTTCTGTACTCATCTGGCCTATTTGTTCAACTCTTTCATGTAAACCTGCTGGGGGTGCAAGCCCGTTTTCTACCCAGGAATTTAAAATCAAACATAACAGAATCTTCTGTCTCTGAATTTCTAAGGAATGTTTTGTTAGGGCATTATTTGAAAAAGATGAAAGTTTGAAGGATGTCAGCTCTTTCTTGACTGAAAAGAGTGGTGGTAGTGGTAAAGAATAGATGGGAAGCAATGAACTGATTTATTTTATGTCTAGAATCTATCAGTAGAAAGAGGTAAGAAAAGATTTCTTAAGGTGGAAAGGAGGAAGGAGCTACACTTATGCAGCTTTGTGAGCTACTTCAACAACCAGTCTTCAATCTAAGCATAGCATATCTACAAGCAAGGACAATACTCTTCTGGTAGGAACTATTTCAGCTATTGAGATGCAAGAGCTTAAGCTTTAAGATGACCTGAATATCATTTTCTAGAACAAGCATTCTTCCAAAGCTTTCTATTGTAAAAATCTCAAAACCAGGTACTGACTAGAAGAGGAATGTGCAGAAAAAGATGGGTCCCTAAAGATGAGGAGAATATTAACTGAGTATATGAACTTGTTAGAACATAGAAATTACAGGTGAGTATGAAAGTAGTCACAGGGCTGTTGGATGTTATATAGTTTAACTGTAATTACTCTTGACTGAGTGTTCCCATAGAGATCAGAACACTTGATTAGAATAGCTCAAGAGTAATCATAAACACGCCTAGAATAATGACTATGACATATTCCAGTGCAAGATCTAAAAGGAAAACACAAGCTCCATTACTGTTCAATTTCTCTCATTCTTACCAGCTGCTAAGACACCTGGAAACTCCACATGCCTCTCCCCAGGTTCTTTGAAGTGATCAAGTTCTAGGACAGATACCCAGGTCTTTATCTGAGAGACTCTTCCTTCTGCACCTCATAGTGAAACAAGAGGAAAGATTTCTTTACCCACAAGACATACTTACCAACATTCTGCTGAGTGACTGAATGAGCCCAGCCATTGAAGCCAAACATCTCATTGGCCAGACTGATTACCTTGTGACCCTCAATGTAACAGACCTGAAAAGCAAAGCATATATACATAAATATACATAAGATACATACATGCGTGCACACATCTATACATACTTCATTTTAAAGAGGGATTACACACATCATCTTACACTGATGATGCTTAAGTTCAAGGTTCAGATAATGTGAATAAAAGGAGGATGGTGCAGCTTTAGATTCACCCTCCTCAAGCACCTGTGATGGGGGTTAATATAACAAAAAAAACTTAATCAACAGAAGGCAGAGCTAGCAAGCATTAAAGAGGAGAAAATGTAGCTAATGTTATATAATATTTTGTATAGTCCAGTTCTGGGAAAAAAAAAGAAAAATATCTCAATGTTCCACAGGTCAATAAACATTCCCTTGTAAAAGATGAAGCACTGAAAAGTTCACTCTTTTTTAACGTGTAAAAGGAACCTGTGGCTCAGTAAAAGCCAGGGTTTATGCTGTACTGACCTTATACAGACATATTAAACTACTAGTGGGAAATTGACCTAAACCCAAAACAAATCAAAACCAACCCCCAACCCCTGAGGGAAAAAAAAAAAAAAAGGATTATTGGAACTTCTTTTTGCCCTAGTTTTCTTGGAAATAAAAAAAAAAAAGCAACATAGTGAGTTGAAACATCTGGGCATGTTTATCATACCTTTTGTCCTCCTCCAGCTTGCCGACTGCTGATATATTCTGGACCCAGTCTCTGACGAAGAGCATGCTGGATAGCTTGATATTCACTGGCTGTGTATTGATGCTTGACAAAAACAAGGCAAGATAAATCTCCCTTTATTTTACCTCCCCCTTTTCTCCTAATATCACTTCTTAATCCCGTTTTTCCACATATGGTCCTTCCAAGAGGTGTATGATCCATTTTTAGAATCAGGATGTAACAGACAAGGAAAGACCTCAGGGGGTATGTGTGCATTACATTTGCCATTATATTGTTTCTTTTCCCTTACTCTTGGAAGTCTATGTATACAAGCATGAATTATTGAGCTGTAGCAATTATTTTCCATTTCTCATAACCACCACTTACATTAGAAAAACTGAGATGAGCCAGGCCTATTAGTATCCTATTGAATTCTTAATGCAGTCATAATCCTAGTCAATGTTGCCAGGAATATGCATTTAAGATTATGTTTTACCTCTCAAAAATAAAACATCTCTCTGTGACTAATGAAAGAAGTTTATTTTAAAACTCCAACCAAACCCAAGTTTAGCCTTACTCTACCACCATATGCCTTCACGGCAGGGTGGATAAATAGCTCAGGCAAGCAGTCAACTCAGGAATCTCTTGAGGAGCATTCAGCAAATTCTTCTCATGCAGAGAAGGTCCTTTGGATAAGTCCAGCATCACTGGTATCAGATAACACCAGCATCATTGGAAGCATAAATTGTTGTAACTTTTGCTCCTTGTCTAAGCAGAAATACAATTGACAACCTGTAAAGGTTAGAGAAGCATAAATGTATGTTGAAGGATTCAAGCACAAAAATGCTTGTGTTGCTATGCTCTGATGTGAACCAGAACAGAGACTTCACCACCTAAATCATAAGTATTGTGTACGCATGTATTGGCTGCCCTATCATTCAGCAGAACACAGAATTGAATAGAGCGTGTGCCATATATGTTCCAATGCTTGCCAAAACTCTTTAATTTGTATCTGGTTCTATTAAAACTTAAAGGAATAACTCTTTTTCTGAGACTAGAATGCAGTACTGTAACGAAAAGCCATAAGGGATAAAGGAAGAGTGCACATGACTATGCCATATTCAGGAACTCTGTATAAATGCTTATCATGGAGAAGAAGATTCATCACCAAAAAGGTACTGTGCAAATAGTACAGCTAGGCTAATGGACAGGGCTCCAGTTTTAAAAGGAGTAAACATGCAGACCAGATTTCTGGAAGTGCAAGCATAAAATTCCTATCTCCCTCTCAGGCAAAAGGAACTGACCTGTCCGAAGCAAGCAACCGAGTTGGTAGTGCTGGAACTATTGCTGCTGATGCAACTCTCGCTGTCTTTCCCTTGACTTTCAGGCATCCTTAAAGATAAGAGAAAATATAAACACTGAAGATAACAGAACTAACAGTCCATATGAAGACATGCCAAAAAGCTGTTGGAAGTTCACTGCCCAGTGAGTATAACAATATTCTGTAATAGATGTGTTAGACATTACAGTAATATTGTACTTCTCACTCCACAGAAGTGTTACAGCCCCAGTTGGAAATTTGTTTTCTGATGTTGTTTCAGAACAGCCAAACTTTTCTTCTTAAATAAGTTAAAACATGTAGGTAGAAACTGCAAGTTTCTTCCTAGAAGCAGAAGCGCTGTTCTGGTCTTCCATCCATAAAACCAGTGAGGGTGAGCGTAAATTAAATTATATGACAACAGTGAAACAATTACTTTATTTAATGAACAAATAAATTATTCTTGCTAGTAAAAAGAAATAAACTAAAAAATTCAACAGCATCTAAATCCTGTATAAGATCAGAAACTAGAATGAAAAATGAATCGTGTCTTGAGTCCTTACCTCAAATATTAAGCTGGTAACAGCCATTTGTTTGGTTTTTAGGTAAATTTATTGTACTATTCTAGGTAAGGAAAACCCAAATAATTCCCTCTTTCAGCTTCTTCAGCACTGTCTTCCCAGATCACTTTCAAGATCCATAAATCTTGATCTGCCAAATCTGATAAAGAGCAGAGGCAACTTTCTAAAATTCTACTCTTCCATACCCTGATTTGTCAGTCTTTATTTCAGAATATTGTTTTGACTGTAATCACACTGTCCTGTGTTATGGTGGCATCCTATAAACTATGCAGGGTTGAAAACCGTATAGACCTGGAAGAATTTTAAGGAGTTGTAGCAGTAATTCAGTAGATGGCACCCTTTTCCAAGCCAGTATCTCACAACTACACAGTACTTCATTACCACTCCACCCTGCTACCAGAGAAGTGCTCTTGCTGAGAGCTTATACTAAAGGCATGCAAAGGAGTTCCAGCAGCGCTTCTATATATGCCCAGAAACACAAATGCTGAGTACAGCTAGCATCATAGAAACACAGACTACCAGGCTGGAAAGGACCTCAGGTATCATCTGGTCCAACTTTTCTAGGCAAAGCATGACATAGACTATATGCCCAAGCATCCTGACAGCTAAATCTTAAAAGCGTCCAAATTTGGGGAATCTGCCCTTTCCCTGGAGAGATTATTCCAATGGCTGATTCTTCTCATTGTGAAAAATTTTCCTCATGCCCAGGCATCATCTCCCCAGTAGTAACGTGCGCCCATAAACCCTTGCCTTCCTCCTGTGACTCCTAGTGAAAGAGGAGTCTCCACCTTCTTTGTTGCCACCCTGGAACATGGTGACAAGGTCTCTCCTGAGCCTTCTCTTTTCTAGACTGAACAAACCCAGTTCTTTCAGCCTTTCCTCATAGGGCAGTCTATCACTAAGTCTTTTCTGTGCAATACAAACGTAAAACAGATCAATATACATACAAGACAGCCAGAGATCTCAGAACAGTTTGAGAAAGTCCAAATCCTCAGCGGATAGCATTATTTGTCAGTCAGTCAGAACCTGGCTAGTACGTACCCCGTGCTAATGTACCCCAGGTTCAGCACTTTTAAACCAAGTGGTTTTCCTAGACTCTAAACAAGGCAGCCAAAGTTTACTGAACTTGGCATACAATTTTCAGAGAAAGGATACTAGTTGTTTCCTTGGCAAGTATGAGCACTGGTAATTACACCAGGCGTAGCTAAAACTCTCATTACTTTTGTTTGGCTATAGCTATTCATCTTTGGTCCAAAGCTTCTATGTTTGTACAGTGTTCATACACCTGAATGTGTTTCAATCAAAAGTCTGCTGCAATTTACGATAAATACAACTGGTTTTGGAAGATAACAAATAGAAATGAATATTACTAGGAGAAATGTGATTTAAGCAGTCTGTTTCCCCTATTAAGCAAAAAGCTCATTGCACTGTGAGGGAGACAAGTAGAGAGAAAATCGGATATGTGATGGGTGGCAGGGGGAATCAAAGTTCGGACAATGCTACTTTCTTTTTTCTCCCTGCACTCTAAGAAGCCCAGATCAGATCTTAATCATTATAAAGCCCTCGGGGGGGAGGCGGGGGGAATGCACAATATGTGTGCTTTTGCCTACACAACCCTATTACCAGTTTGCCACAAATCTTTATGCACAGTAGGTGGGTGGCACTTTGAAGCAAAATTGCTTTAACTGAAAACAGTATTGAGACCTTTGAATTTTTATATGGTGTACACCACTATCAGTCTAAATTCTCTGAAAAGATACACCGTTAATGAAACTCTGAATAAGATATAGGAGTTGTTTCTGAATTAGAATGAGGAAGTACAGAATTCTGCTGAAAACAGCTTCACTTCACATGATTTTAATCCAAAAGATCAGATGCTGCTAGAGAATACCAGTAATACCATTCTTTGCAATATAGCAGTTTAAAAACATGTCAGTGGTTTGTATCCAAATTATGGATTACTCTACAGCTTGTGTGAAGGAGGCAGATGATGCCAGTTTAGTTTCAGGCTTTGCCTGTAAGGAACAGTTTGTTTCAGCTGTGAGCCTTGTTTAAACCAAACACTATTAGATCAATGTGGTGTTTCTTTTTCAATCGGTGAAGTGCAGCACAGCAAAGCCCAGTGTCTCAAAACACTTACCAGAACATTTCAAAGTAACAGAACTTCAATTTCAAAACTATTAGAGTAGGAATTTGGAAAAGAGAACAGTTAATTCTGCAAATGGAGTTATAAATCTATCTCGATACCAGAGCCAGCAGCTACGGAAGGAAAGGTGCTTCCACTTCTCAGCAGAATATTGTTTCCTCACCTCACCCTCTTCCCACAACGTTTTGGCTCCTGCGAAATATTAATACTGAAGTATATAACAAGCTATTGACTAGAGTGCAAAAGAGCATCAAACACCTTTCAGGGTTGGGACAGTGCTAGGGAGACTGCCTGACACATAAACCTGTTTGAAAATGCAGCCTTTTTAATACAATCTTAATATATCGAAAATTAAAGTTTAAATATACTTATTTTGTATGCAGGGTGATAAAAGCAGTTTAACATCAGTGTAAAGACACCTAAATTATAATCTATTACCTCTGTGATTGTTACTGTTTATTATTTACAGGGAATTCTTTTTACTTTTGCTATACTCTCAGAAAGTTTTCTTGTCACTGAGAAAAAACACATAGGAGACTACAGGTATTGCATTGTGCTCCAAAACATTACCTTGATAGACTAGAACAGGTAAAGAATCCCAGCAGCTTTCACTACCATCACATTTTGATTTTGTTTGTGTAAGAAAATGTCAATAACACAAAAGCTTTTTTCTAAATTGTGAACTTATTAACTTTTTTTAAATTGCGAATTCAAATTGTGAACATATTAGGGACACAATCAGAAAAAGGGCTGTTTTGTAAAACTGGATATGAAATACGAATTTTCAGCAGCACTCCAGAAGTAGGTATTTTCTTCTGTGATGGTAGTGAACTGAGCAGCTGCTGAGAAACCTCTGGGTGTGTACACGAATTCCCATGTAGGAAATAAGCCAATCTTCTAGAACAGGTAATCCTGAATTTAATCTACTACTACAGTACAACTACTACTGTAGGTTATGGCAGCAACACCTTCACCTTCCATGATAGCATGCAGATAACTTCAGTTTTCTAAATTAACACACCTTTCTACCATATGGTCCATCACCCCAAACAGAGATTTTGGTCCCAAATTGTCTCTTTTCCTATCAGTTCCTCTGGGTCTTGACAAACTAGGTTTTTCAGTCACACACTGTGCCTCAGCCCTGTGCTAGGAGTGTCAGTTCCCAGTTCTCTTCACGTGTAAGGCAGAAGTAGGAGGTTTTGCATCACTTCAAAATAGTTTGCATACCATGAATTGTCTAAGAACCACAGCTTGGGAAACGCTCAGCTAGAATTTGAGAAATTAATTGTAGCGTCACATAACCTAAGATACAACTTTAAGGTGGACTGTGAACTTTTATAGGACTTTTTAGTCAACCTTTTTCTCTATATGGTAGGTTTCCTTCCTAGTGAAGTTTTGGTTTGCCGAGTAAAACTCTTTAACATTTTTTCAATTAAACACAATTCCACTGAGCCCACCAAAAGCAAACAACACGTAGCAACAAGTGATTTAACAGGTAGTAAAGATAACACCACATATTTAACCTAAGGTTCATATTGCTCTAACAAAACATAAAAAAACTTTAAAAGTTTTATATTTCTGTGGAGTATCCTCTCCTCTGGGAACTCCAAACTATTTTATAAGTTGATTAACCAGTTATGCAAAGGCTGCCCTACCTAACACTGAGCTGAGGCACATAGCCCTTTTAAGTACAATGGAGCAGATGTTCTTAATCAAGATAGGCCTGTGCTATACCACAGTTTAAAAAGAGTGGGAAACAGATTACAGAATTCCTGTAGAAAAATTGCATACAACTCTTCAGTTTTGACTTCTGATAATATCTCTAGGCAAACAACATTGATGACTTGAGAAAAGTGAGATAATGGTCTGTTAACTTCAACAGAAGAAAAAGATAGTTGGTATTTTATGAGGTTAAACAATTAATTGTACAGGGAGGTCATGAGACCGGGTGTCTACTGTAGACTAAATCTGGCCTCTGATGCTTGCCAATACCTTATTGATACATGTTACTGGTGTTGACTCAGGCCACCTTTGGTAGCAAGAGAACAAAAAGATAAAATACAGGAAGCTGGAGCTATCTGCAGCAGTTTAAATATTTTTGCTTTCAAGACATATGAACACCACTACCACAATTTCTCCTTAGTTAAGGCACATCAGATTTGACATACCCACAGCCCCACTTCAGTGGAATCTATACATGTGGCTCTGACAGCACAACTTAACCCTGAGATTTACTAGGCATTACTATGCTTACTTCTGGTATGTCTAGGATGATGGTACCCTACCTGGATTAAACAGAAAACACTAATGCTTGTTACACTTTTTACTAATTAACATTTTTATAAACACATTGTAAAGCTCTTTCTTATCTTCATATAAGCTTAGCAGAATAACATCATGCTTTCGTGGGGGAGTGTTTCTACTTAATACTTTCCTATGTATCCACATCTGAAAGTAAGCCTATCTGGTAAATTCCTGTATTTTTGGAACATGGGATGAGAAACTCATCTCCTTACCCATTATGCTAAGTTTTTTGTCATAACAGCATTTACACAGTTGTTGCAAATTCATCAAACATCAATATATCTATTACACGTTGTTTTATGACCCTGCTTCCTCAGCAACTCCAAATCTAATTCCAGTCCAAACTGGTTAGCTTAATGCATGTGTTGCTGTGGTTTAGACAGCATTGTTTTTTAGATGTTGCTGCTTACTCCTCCAAACATGTTCCTAATAGCAGTGTTATGTGTAAATTACTCCTGTGAAACAGTAACACCTCATAGTTACAAAATCAAAAAGTGAACAATCTGCTCTTTCAAAACTGGTTTCACATTTATAAAGATGCAGTAAAAGCAAAGAGAGCTTGTTCTGGAGGTTGGACCTGGCAGAAATATTACTCAAATATCATAAATTATTTATGTTGGTACTTCTTTCTAAAAGCCTGTCAGATTGATTTATAACCACATCATTTATGGGTAAGCCACTTTAGTTATTGCATGGAAAAGAGCAAGCTTTTTAACTGAAGAGTAATGGTTTGGGACTTACAGGGGAAAAGCAGCCTGTCAATTGTAACTGTAGAAAGCTTGTCATTTTGCCAAATGCAATTACTACATAAGAGATTAATCCAGTCTGGAATCTAAACCATCTGAACCCTATAAAAGCTGTAGGAGATCTGTCAAACTACAGATCATAAAACCTATTGTGATAGAGGCAGAGATGATGCTTCTGGCAGCACAACCATGTTAAGCTGACACACTAATTAAGTTACCACAAAAAATCTAGAGCTCTCAAGCTCTCAATTTTTCTGTTTTGCTGTAGGTTGACACTGTTTATTTTTAAATGGAAAATCATTTACATTTGAAATTGACAGATTACTTCAGGCATAAGCAAGCTGATACCTATTTTCACCCTTCTGCTTTCTTAGATAGCACTGTAAAGTACCTGTTTATGGAGATATTTTAGGCTTGAGAGAAGGGCTTGTGTACTATAGCATGCACTTACCTGCACTATGTTATTCTTCAGAAATTAATTTAAAATGGATTATGTGCTTCTACAGTTGCAAAGGAAGTTCAGGTTATTGGGACCTCAGTGTGTATCAGCTATCATGACTGTGAGAGGTCTGAATTGCTGTATTCATTGCAACAGGATATTAATTCGAATAGTGATAACTTATATGTCAATAACTTTGTGATTCCTTATGCAGTCTTACAGATCTATCACATCTACTACAAACTCTCATTTTAGTGCCCCCTGGGAATAATGGCTACGTAAGTCAATATTGGGTTTGGTTGCTTCCACCTTGAAAATGCAAAGAATTGAACTAGAAAGATACCTGAGCAGGTCATTTGCTCTATCTGCCTGGATGAAGGCAAAACTGTTATGGATGATGGCAAAGCTTGGAAGTTATAGAATCAACTGTTTTGGAAAAGACCTTTGAGATCACCAAGTCCAACTGTTACCCCAGGACTGTCAGGTCCACCACTTAAACCATGTCACTAAGGGCCTTGTCTACATGGGTTTTGAACAATTCCAGGGACGGTGGCTCAACCACTTCCTTGGGCAGCCTGTGCCAATGCTTGACAACCCTTCCCATGAAGAAATCTTACCTATGTATCATCTAAACCTCCCTTCCTCTAAGCTATTTCCTGTTGTCATATCACTTGTTACTTGGGAGAAGAGATCAGTCCCCCACCTCTCTCCATCCTCTTTTCAGGCAGTTGTAGAGTGATGAAGTCCCCCCCTGAGCCGTCTCCTCTGCACACTAAACAACTCCAGTTCCCCCGGCCGCTCCTCATAAGACTTGTGCTGCAGGACCTGCTCCAGCACAAGTCTAAGGAAGGAGAATTTATCACGGAAACGGAACTGTTCCCCATGTAAGCGTGCCTAAGCAGCAGCGAGGCTGTGTACTAGCTTCGGCACTGCCTTTGTGGCTCCAAACACCGAAACCGGCGCAACCTCCCGGCCCCTAAGGCCTCACCGCCGAGAAGCTGGGGAGAGCCGCCCAAGAACCACGCGGGAAGGGGCGGGCAGCGGGCACAGGGCTGGAGCCACGATCTCCACCACAGCAGGCGCTGCCCCTCTGCTGCGGCCGCCAAGGGCTCTCCCCTGAGGAACCGCCACGCTCCCACCGCCCCCCCGGGGCGCCCGCCAACGGCTGCCCGTAGCCCGCCCTTCGCCCAGCGGGTGGCTCCGCTGGAGGGGCCGCCACCACGACCGCCCGTGAGGGGAACGAAGGGGAGCTCCTCCGGCCGCCCGCAGTACCTGGGCCAGGGCGAGGGCCGTCCGCCAGCCGCAGTTCGCAGTTCCCGCCCTGGGCAGGAGCAGGCGGGAGTGACCCCCGGAGCAGCCGCTACGGCAGGGGAGAGGAGCCAAACTTCCTACGGGAGCGCTAAGCGGTGACGCAGACCCGCGGGGTGGGAGAGAGGGAGGGAAGCTCGGCCCGCGAGCGCGCGCCGTGGGAAGGGCGGGGCTGCGGGGCGCAGCGCTCCGGCGGCGGGGGCGGGGCCTGCGCGTGTCTCGCGCCGGGGGCGCGGGAGGGGAGCGGTGGAGCCCGAGCGCGCGCAACGAGAGGCGGAGAGCCGCGCGCGCGGAGCCGACCTGACCTCCGCTCGCCGCCGCCGCCATCGCCGCCGCCGCCTCGCCCTGCCCCGCGGCCTGACAGGCAGGTGAGGGTCCTCGCTCAGGGCGGGGAGGGGGGCTACCGCTTCCCACCGGCCGCTGGGGGGAGCTCGGGCCGGGGCGGGGCCTGCGGGAGCCGGTAGCTGCGGGCAGTCGCCGGGGCTGAGCAGGGGCTGCGGTGGTGGCGGGGCCTTTCGCCGCGGGGCTGTCGCTCAGGTGGGTCCGGTTCCGGTGGTGGGTTCGCCGGGGGCTCCGTGGCCTGTCGGCCGCCAGGAGAGAGGGGGCGCCCGGGCGCGGCCGGGGGAGGCGGCTGAAGTGGGGGCGTCGGGGCCTCGCCGCTGCCGGGCCCCTGCGTGCTGTCACCGCCCGGGGGCTGGGTCCCGGCCGTCCTCCTCCAGCCCGCGAGGACCACGGCGGGGACGGCCACATCACCCCGTCCTGCCCGCTGGCCCGCGTCCTGCCGGGCATGGCTCACGGCGGTGGTGCGCCGGGGCGGGTTTGGTTTTGCCTCGCGCGGTAGTAGGTCCTTCGTGCTCTTCTCATTCGCGTTCCTTATCGCATTTTTCCGCCGTGACTTATTTAGCCTGTCCTTGGGAAGCGCACGCTTTTGTTGTCTTGGCCACATCATCTGAGGTAATGGTGAGCGGTGTCTTTCTGCCTAAACCTTACGGGGTGGCTGGCTTTTTGTATTTTTCGCTGTCATGTCTCATTTATTTTAATGCATCTACTACAAAGTGAGTGTCAGCTGACACGGTGCTTTGTTTCTGAATCTGGTGCCATCCTGAAGCGTGTGTCAGGAACTGCTGTCTTTCCACATCTGTCTTGTTTGTAACGTGAACTCTACATCTTAATTATGAAGTGTACAATTTATCTTACATGGAACGTTGCATGCGTGCTGGAAGTTCACACCGTGGTTCATGGCGATATGGTGTGAGATGGTTTAAAGTGAGACCCCAATGGGAATGGGAGAGGCTAGAAGATGGGGAAAAAAAGATATAAAGAAACACTTATGGAGGTGGTGCTGGGGGAAAGCAGTACAAAAGCCAAGAGAATTGAAAGCAGATGGGTCTGAAAAAACAGTTTATGTTTAACACTTTATCCAAGCTTGTTTTGAGGTCACATTGGTGTATGCAGAGTGGTTGTAGCTGGGTAATGCATTACCTCAAATCCAACAGGCTGTAAGCAGAAAGTTGTCTCGTTTGACTGCAGAGTCATAATTCTTAAACAAAAGCCAACTCGGCTATGATGTCTGCAGCAGTAACCTCCACCAGCTGCCTGCCCTCCTTTTCTCCTGGAGGTTACTGCATCTATAGCAGTAGGTGGCTGTGTGTACGTCCCCTCCTGAGCTGCTGCTATCTGCATCCTGACATGTTACTGAGTTTTGTGTTGAAAACTGCAGCAGCTCAGATGCTTGCCCCAATTCAGGGTCACTTGCGAGTCAGTACCCTTACAGCCATATCAAAAAAGATTAGAAGAGAAAAATCACTGCCTTGCCCATGCTAGTAGGAACAGAGTTGGTAGTACTGGAGTTGATGCTGGGTTTATTTTTTAGTAATAAAATATTTGGACTAACCCACTAGTTATTTAACAACTGAGACAGCTGTATTGAATATAGGTCAGTTCTGGAAGTATAGTTCAGAACTTTATCACAGAACAGCATTTCCCTGTATAGTCGAGTATATGACTTAAGTATGTCATCCAGATATTTGGAATTGTCTGAATCCATCAAGCTACAACAGAGGCTGCAGCTAGGATTAGTCTGGGATCTGCTGAGTGAAATGTGACTTTATCATAGTACTTGATATAATTTGAACTTTCTCCATCTTCTCTGGGAAAACAATTTAGCTGTAATTAAATCACTGTAGGGATGTTAGCAGGTTTTCTTCAGTGTGGGTTTCTGCTCTCTGGGCTGTATTAAAGTGGCATGTTTTTTATAAGTCTTAGCATTTATCTTTGATCCTGTCACAAGCTCTTATGAGAATTACATTAACTTTTCCTCTCTGCTATTTGGCTAATGGCCTGACTAGCAAAAAAGCAGGTTGGGTATTTACATGGCCTGTATCTTTTTCTAGAACTGCAAGTCTTGGTCATGAAAGAAACCTAGGTTAGTTGTTGTTGTTTGTTTTTTTTTTTTTGCTGAATCTGCCACTTTCTCAGTTCCTGGTAGCAATTACCTGTGATACTGCATGGATAGAAATATTTCACCATGCTATTGTAAACAGTGCCTGAGTTCCTTGATGCTATTTCTTATTTTGTGAAGCAGGATACTCTGCTGTTGTTATCCCTCCTTCCCTCACCCCTCCCTATTTTCAAGTCTATTCCCCAAAAAGTCTCTATTGTGTGAGAGGTTTGTTGCAACGCTTACCTGGCTAAGCCACTTGAAAACTATAGCACAATCAGAAGGTCTGTACAGATGGATGCATGCATGAAGCTTTTTAAATAATTGGACTGATTGCTAGAATTAGGAAACAATAATACGCATTCTTGAATCTTGTGCCTACCCTGCTGTAAGAGCACTCTGGGTGATGAGGATTCGATCAACTACTGCCTATTTGAGCCAAGATTTTAACTGTGGCATGCAGTGTGCTGCCATATGGCAGTGGAAGAGCATGAGACCCTAGAAAATCCAGCACTGGTTTAGGAGAAGCCTTATTTCTTAGCATGTGGGTTGTGTCATTGTCATTAGCACAACTTGTCAGGGTGAAATTATGATGGAAATTCTGTAGAAGTGTGCTTTGCTTGATGATGTTACCCATGGTGACTTTAGACCAGCTGTCTGCGTGGATTCACCAGAAACATGGTTCTAGGTACTTCTGGGCTTCTAAAATATCTTTAACGCTTCTGTCATTTTGTTTCTTCTTTTGGGAAGTTTGTTGTTGGTTGCGTGCCTCCTGGGGGGAAGAGAGAAACAGACATGTATACAAACACATTGTATTTACTGACTGTATACGCTAAAAATCGGACATAAACTCTTTAGCCATACAGTGACAGGAAATTAACATCCACAGGTCTTCATTCTTTTAGGTAATTAGAAGAGTGAGACTTGTTTTAATCAGTTCACTGGAAGTGTTCTGACTCCTGTTGCTTTTTGTGTTTTTGGCTTTTTTTAAAAGAGAAAAAAAGACACATGATAATTTTTATTGTTTATCTCTACTGTTTATTGTTCACATCTGCTTTTAAATTTGAAGACTTACATTTAACTCCTGGTCATTGACAGAGCAAATCCTGATGCACCTATCCAGCCTACTTACATGTGTCGGAACGTAGGGCAGGGAGGGACTGAGTCCAATCCCTGGTAAACCCAGGCAAGAACCGGCAGCTGAGAATGGTCCACAACGTGTCTGCACCATGTGCTAATCGTCCTGTAACAAACTTAGTGCTGCCAGTGAAATACTTAAAGCTATAGGAGAGAATAGATGCTGGAACAGTGTCCCAAGACCTAGCCATACGTTGGAAGCCTTAAGTATGAGGTCCAGAAGTGTTAAGAAGGAAGAAAAATTTCTGTTGTTACACAGCAGTCTGACAAAGGGAAAGAACTTGCTTGTGCACCCAAATTTCATGGCCAGGTTAACTCTTGGTGTACTGTGAACAGAACCACTTTAGTCTGACAAGTGAGATGAGGTGAGACCTTTGGAAATATGAGTAGCGCCTCATGTTCTGCCTGGAGCAGAAGCTGACCTCCAGAGCTTTAGGGAAGAATCCTTGAAAGCAAGTGGTGTATCTCAAAGAGTAAATAGATATGAGTAAATATTTAGCTGAAATACATGCCTTTTTATAAAACTAGTGAGCCTTTTTTTCTTTGTGGTCTTGCTTTTTTTGGAAAGCAAATGCAACGGAATTAAGTTGTGAATGTGAAAGTATGTCCTTTATGCTGATATCAGGACTTAAGGGAATTCTAAGAAACAAAATCTGATGTCAGTTACAACTGCTTTTGCAGAGAAGCTGCTATAGAGTAGAGCATGTCCTGTCATCTTGCATCTTCCTTGCAGAGTAAGTAGATCTCATGAAAGGAAATGTATATTTGCAGCAGGCAAATTAACTAGGAAGCTGATGAATATTTCTGGTTCTTGTTTAGAGACTTGTGGGTAGTGTATTCTCCATGGGATATCTTGTAGGAATGGGAGAAAAGAATGAGGAACAGAATGGTGTCTGAAAAGGAGAGATAGTCAAGGTGTTTCCATGTTCTGTGGTGATTTAAAGTGTATGTGCACCATTTGCACTAGCCTTTCAAATTTAAAAAGTGTGTAACCTGAGTGTCAGCTTATGTTTAGAAATAAAATGCTTTGCCAAATGACTGCTGGGTTTTTCCTCAAAATGTTAGGGTCAGGGTTGTTGGCCTCCTTTTTACAAAAGGTTTTCAAGAGCGTTTTTTGATATGTCAAGGACACCAGAAGATTATCAGGGTTTTTTGAGATATTTTTTTCTGGGAAGATTTCTGTCTTTGTATGTGGGTGAGAATGTATCAAGTCCTGTCTTGTGTTTGGTGAAACAGAACAGGGGCACTGTTGTTTTCAGTGAATGTGGCAGATGTGCAAGTAGGGGAACTTCAGCATCACACCTTCCACCCTTCTCCCACCAAAACAGCAAAGCCAGTCCAACTTTTAAAAAGAATTGGACATAAACAGATGTCTGTGCTTTGGCATATTTTCATGTGCTATCTGTGAATGAGAATCACAATATGAACAGTTACTTTTTTTTTGTCTTTTTGTCTTAATTTAATTCATCCCTTTTGCTTTCCTGCTGTCAAGGCCATGAGGATAAGACTATTTTGATAAGGATAAACAACCCTAAGTTTCATGAGTTCAGTGCCATGTGTCCAGCATTGGCTGGCTTGCAAACAATTTCCGAAGCGAACATTCTTCTGTCTTTTTGTGTGTGTTGTTAATTTAACATGAAAAGTAATGAGCTTTTTTATCTTTGAAAACTAGTCAAACCTAATCTACAATATAGTCCTAAGATAGATGCTTCACATTTTTTATCTACAGGAACATAACACCACAGCTTTTGTAATTGTGGTGTGCACCAGAAGGTAACAGGAATTCAATTTCCCTCTTGGCCTTGGTTAACGCACCCTGAAGTTGTGGATCTTTCCTGTTCTCTCATCATATCCACTCTTTGAATTCTGGGGTAAAGATATCTGGCAGGGTTTCACTGGAATAGAAGACTGTAAGGGTGGTGAGGCACTGGAATGGGTTGCCCAGGGAAGTTGTGAATGCTCCATCGCTGGCGGTATTCAAGGCCAGGTTGGACATAGCCTTGGGTGGCATGGTTTAGTGTGAGGTGTCCCTGCCCATGGCAGGGGGGTTGGAACTAGATGATCTTAAGGTCCCTTCCAACCCTAACTATTCTATGATTCTATGTTCCTTTTTTTTGGAATTCCATCTTTTTCCACTCCCTGCTCTACTTTGGAGTCCAGGTCTTACTGTATAACCTAGTAATGCTTTTTTTCTGATTAACTATTCAGGTGTGAATTATGAAAATGTGAGCAATTGCTGCCTCTGTTAATGAAGTCTAATGTGTCTGCAACAGTGCTTTATCAGATTAAGATGGCTCTTGTAAAGGCTGACTTTTCTGTAGCTATTATAAAGCTGACATTCAAAGCTTTCCTTGTGCAGAGAGGAATTGGTGCTACAAGAAAGTTCAGTCTTCTGGAAGCTGGCTTTATGGCTTCCATTATGCTGATGGAGAAATCACTCTGCTGTAGGATGTGCTTGCCTGCCTAGTTCCTGATCAAACTGCCCCATTTCTGACTGTCAGGCAGTGACACTGTTAAGGAGTTTACTCTGTAAATGTTGCTGTCTGTCAGCCCATGTCAGTTGTGAACAGAAATTGCAGATAAGAAATTCAGAGGAAATGTTCCTTGCTGAAGGCTACAGAAGTTATTCCAAAATTCTTTGTTTTAACAAATGTGAGCGGGGATTTTCCTGTAGTTCTGTAGTATGCTTTTCTATATCTGGTTGTTGTGTACCTAGAAGTAGTTACTGTGGTATTTAGTGTTTGTCCTGGAATAGGGGGAGATAGGAAAGATGTCATATATATGTACACATATATATGTGTGTATATATATGTATATATATGTGTATATATACATGTGTATATATATGTATGTGTGTATATATGTATATATATATGTGTATATATATGTATCTGACAGAGAGATCCTCCAGAGGTTAACTTTACATTAATGAATCTTCAGTTTGCTGCCAGCTGTAGCCATGAATGTCTGCCTTCTGAGCCATTGTTTCACATAAAATACTAGATATAGGGGCTGATTGAGACAGTGTTGGTGAACATATCTCATTTTATTGGATTCTTTATACTGAAGTTGATCCCTCCAGAATTTCTAACATTTCTACTATGCTTGAATACAACCCTTACTGAAAACACATCTGTTGACAAGAGTAGCGTGCGTACTCTGGCCCTCTCTCGCTTTATAATTGCCTTAAAAGTGTATCAGCATGAAGTTGGGCAGGTTGCATTTTACTGTTCTTTCAGCAGGTTAGGTTCTGCTGCAGGATTTACCAGCTTTCATGCTGCTTTGAATTACCTTTTTCATTATGTATGGTTCTGGATATCACTGTACTTCTTGGAGTGGCAGCTGCTTTGGGGAAGGCTTGATTCTCAGTTGCTTTTCAGCGGCTATGACAAGGTTATTGTAGTGAAACATTCATTTCAGTTGCTACAAGTTGCACTGTAGTACATTTAAATGTGTACTGTCAGATTATAAACTTTTTTTCACAGTTCATGATGTCTGTGAGTGGTTTTGGACAGTTTCCTGTGATCGTGTAAGACATTTTTTAGCTGGGACTTCAGGCAGGATGCAGTTGTCTTTCATACAAAAAATGTGTTCATAACTATCCTTTTTTCAAACTTTTTCCTACAATATTGTTTAATTCTCATCTGTTCTTTTAATGCTTCTCATAGCCCTCCTTTGAATCTTTTTCATAATCTCTAGATAGCATTTTCAAGTAGTGAAGCAGGTCGATCATTTGTCTCTGTACTTGCAAGCTTCTATGGAAGTCTGTGGATGTTTATATGAAGTTTTTACTTTGGCTGACATTGACTTGTTGGATTTTTGGTTTTTTATTTGGCTTGCAGATAGGATGTTCTTTGGAAGTTTGTGTTCTCTTTTTTTTAGTGAACAGTGAACAAGAAAGTTTTGTTTCACAAATGTAAAGGTATGCAAGCTACCTTGGGGAAAAATGGTTTAGCACTGACTTCAGTGGTTTTGGTTTTTTAAACACTTGCAGTTTATAGTCTCTTTCTTTATAAGCTCAGGTAAGGGATCCTGCACTAGCAGAAACACTAAAGGTTTTGAAACCTGCAGGAGAGTTTGCAAAGGAAAAGTGGTCAATACATTAATGTCACAGTTGGACAAGTGTTGCTTGTAGTTACCACCATCCCTAAGGTTAAGGGATGATTTATTTGTGACTATATTTAGAATCACAGTAGAAGAGGAAAAAAGTAACAGGACCGCATGTTGTCTTCATGGACGGTAAGTTCCTACTTCCGAAATTCCTAGTGCTACATTGGTCTGGTGCAGAATGTTGAAAAACTTGTAACTTTTCTGTTATGTTGATGCCTGCAAGAAATATTCCATGTAATTTTGCTTAGACTGCTGGAGGGTAACTGCAAGTTTTTTTCTTCTTCTGGATTAATTTGTATTGTGAATGAGAAAAGATGTTTCTGCCACTTCCTTCACTTTGCTGTTTCCAGGATGAAAGATGTTTCTCCTAGTGTGGATTGTCTTAATATCTATTTCTGCTTATGGATTTCTAATAGCAACAAAGTGAAATGGCTGGTGATAAATGCTACTAGGAAAAAAAAAAAAGGGGGAGGGAGGAGGGAAGAGTTTAGATTTATCTTGCAGCATGTTGGGTTTTTTGTTTCTCTGTCTGTTTTCTTTCTTGACAAATCTCTGTGTCAGTGGAAATACTGAAACTGGTTCTGTGGTTGGAAAGGTGTATTTAGTTACTATTCAGAATATTACCAATTTTTAAAGTCTAACAATGATGTAATGAAAGTTCTCATCTCAACAGAAATACTGGAAGGTTATGTTTGCTTTTTTTTCAAAGATTTTCTTTTCTTAATCTAATGCTTTAGTTTGGTTTTGCTTTTGAGAAGTGAGTGCAGAGTAATGCATGGCGGCAATATCAGCAATGTCAGAGTTCTTCCTGAGTTTTATGTATGCTGGCTCCAGGAATCCTTTCTGTAACCCTAATAAACAGCTAATTTTAGCAGCTGGCTTTTGTAGCTTAAATTATTTGATTTTTTTCTGGAGTAACAGAGGTTACGGTGCCTACCTGTGGAGCAGAGCTTAGAGCTGAATAAGCATAGGATTGCTGTTTTCACTGAAGGTGGATGAGAGCTAACCTGCCTGCTGGCATATTAGAAGATGGCTACTGCACAGTGTGCTGTGGTACCAGCTCCCTTTGAGCTGCCTGGGGAGCTACTTTTCTGTAAATGATATCAGTCACTTTCATTTTTTGAAAAGCTATTAACAGTTTAACAAAATGTTTACAAGAGCAATTCCATGAGTTTTCCATTTTGAGTGTGATTGACTTATAAGAACCTAAAATCTTTTTTGGGCTCCTTGTATGTTAAGAACTTTACTAGGTGATATTTCTGGATGCAACAGTAATGTACTTCTAGCCACATTTAAACTTAATGTTTTTGGGAGAAAGTGCTTTAACTAAAACACAAAGAATAAAACATGTCTAATCTTCTGGTTAGGTTAAACTTGTATGAATCTCTTAAGCGAATGCATGTTTGCCCTGATTTACTGTGGTGAGTTTGTAGCAAAGAAATTAAGTGCTGTGATCTGGATTAAGAGAATCTTTGTGACTGCAAGATCTCTCTTGAATGTACTTTATGTAGTGTCTAAGAAATCATATCTAACTCGTTTTGAGTGCTCAAGTGGTGTCACAGCAGCATTTTTAGCATTTTGATGTCTCAGTGACATTAGTCTGAAATAGCTTTTCTGTTTGTAAGAAGTGTTTTTCTTCCAGATCTGTGGCACAGTGTCTTGCTTATTGAAGCAACTCCAGTAGAACACTGTAGACTTTGTTACATAGTTTATATTTCTGTACTGTTTTGCATAAGCTGAAATAGAAGGGAGATTTTATCTGTAAGTTGTATTTCAGAAAATATCTGTAGGTGGTGTTTTGGTGGCTAACTTCAATTATTAATGCTGCTGGCTATCTTTCCTTGGCCTGTTTGCCTTTACATATGTGTTTTAAAATATTCCATAGCAATATTGCTGCTAGCTTTGATTGTCATTTAAAAAAAAACAGAAAGTGGGAGTTAGAGAGAGTGCTTGAGCTTCTTGAGGACTGCTCACAACACAGATTCAGCTTCCATAAGCTTTGTGAAATTACTCGTGATATTGTATCTACTATGAAATAGTGTGAAAATGACAAAATGCTGGCTCACTCTGATCTTGTTTTTCATTTAAAACTCATGGTTAAAACAAACATTCAAAACCTATTTCTTGTTGTATCTTTTCCTGTACTAACTTGTTTCTGAAAGGAAAAAAATGATGTATCTTTTCTTTATCAGGCTTTTACTTTTTTCTTTCTACCCTTTTCCAGTCGTCTTTGCAATGTTAATTTTTTGGTCTCTTCCCCTCCACCCACTTGTACTATTTTTACAGTTTCTTTTGTAAGTGTACCCTTCTTTTAAGCCTAATCTTACTGCTTCTTGCCCAATTATTATCTCACAAATGTGCCATAGGGTTTGGAAAAATTGATTTCTCATATCTGGAAAACCTTTCTTCCAAGCAGAAGGTGAGGCTAAATGAAAGCTGGTGTGAAAGGAAAGATACTGGGATATGTAAGATGCTGCTGCTCTTTGGACCGTATCTGTACTCTTTTCATCTGATGGGGAGAGGTCAGATCAGGAATGTTTCAGTGTTCTAGTTTTCATTTCAGTTAAGCCCAACAGTGGCTTGAAATAGTGTACACTGGAAGAAATGGGGGGGGGGGGGGGAAGTGAGAACTCTATAACAGGAGTAGTTCTAAATTACAGTAGTTCAGCCACAAGAGTGGATTTCATCTGTTTCTTGCTCCTCTGTGCGATCTTGGCTACTAACACTGGTCTCAGCCCAGTGCTCCTGAGGAGTTACCTACCAGCACTTGTGGAACAGCATAATGTTAACAGTGCAAAACCATGGAATTTTATTGCATGTGCTATCAGAGTTCTTGTTTAAAGAAGTAGAGGGGAGGAGGAACTGCACTATGATGATATGGTACTGTTCTGTTTTCCTAAGAGGTTACTGTTTTTGGAATGATATTATTTAATGGAATTAATCTGAGCTGGTTAATAAGGAGCATATTTGGATTGAAATCTTTGCTTGGCCTTAACAAAGATTTTTGTTTTCGGACCGAATCCCAGTTTGAGAGAAAATCAGACACTTGAACCAGTTTTCTGTGCAGGTGTGATTCTTTTGTTCCTCTTAACCTAATCGGTCCCATTTGGTGTGTTATTGCTGTTCTTTCAGAGTTGTATCTGTAGTTGCTTAAGCTTTGTGGCAGGTAATGATTTCATGATGTTTCTTGGTTTTGGTTCTGACTTTGAAGGAGGGGTGACAGGAGCACCAAAGGGACCTGCTAGTCAGGGTCACGATCAGAATAATTTTGTCCATCTACCTTCCTATTTGCAAGGTTATTTTCACAGCAGCAGGGTTTAGAAACCATGTCCTATAGAACCTAGCAGTGCTGAAAAGATAAAAAAATACTACTGAATGGGCTTTACATTTTGATTGTCTTTCCTGCTCGGAAAGGTAATAGGTAAAGAACTTGGGCCAGTTAGAAACAAGAAAATAAGTTGACTTTTGTAGATAAAAAGTTATGGGTTGAATTTTTTTCCTCTTTCTCTTTACTGTGATAATATAACAACAGAAAGGCAAGAATAGAAGTTCCTTTTTGAGTTTAAATATTAAAATTTGAATAAAAATTGCCTTTTTGTGTGTAGGAATTGAAAAGATGGTGGAGAAGTGTAAAGGCAGTAGAATACACTTTATGCTAATGTGGGACAAAATATTTGGTGATAAAGTAGGCATTTACTAAGTTATTTTTTATTGATACAGATTTTAATACGTTATTCTTTTTGATACAGATATGGTTCTGAACATCGTGAGCACGTGACTTCAAAGATGGACAACTGGATCTTTTATAAGTTGTGATTGGCCTTAAGCTGACTTATAACTGTTGAACAACTTAACAGGATTTCTCTCCTTCCTGATTTATGCCTATATAATTGCCTCACACCACCAGCTTAATCATGTACGGAAGTGCTCGGTCAGTTGGTAAGGTTGAGCCAAGCAACCAGAGTCCAGGGCGTTCACCAAGGCTGCCACGGTCACCACGCTTGGGCCATCGTCGAACCAACAGCACAGGAGGCAGTTCTGGGAGTAGTACTGGGGGTGGCAGTGGGAAAACCCTTTCAATGGAAAATATTCAGTCCTTAAATGCTGCCTATGCTACATCCGGCCCTATGTATCTAAGTGACCATGAGAACGTGGGTGCAGACACCCCAAAAAGCACTATGACTTTGGGCCGATCTGGGGGGCGGCTGCCTTATGGAGTTAGGATGACTGCAATGGGTAGCAGCCCTAACATTGCCAGTAGTGGAGTTGCCAGTGATACTATTGCATTTGGAGAGCACCATCTCCCTCCAGTGAGTATGGCATCCACTGTGCCTCACTCACTGCGCCAGGCCAGGGATAACACAATAATGGATCTGCAAACACAACTCAAAGAAGTACTAAGGGAAAATGATCTGCTACGCAAGGATGTGGAGGTGAAAGAAAGCAAGCTGAGTTCTTCCATGAACAGTATCAAGACCTTCTGGAGTCCTGAGCTAAAAAAGGAGAGAGCTCTGAGGAAAGATGAAGCTTCAAAAATCACCATTTGGAAGGAGCAATATAGAGTTTTGCAAGAAGAAAACCAGGTTTGTCATCTAATGTCACTGTTGTGTTAATGCAGTGGCATGATTGAATAAGTTCAATAAACTTGCATGTCATGTTTAAGCAGCTGAGTTATGTTGGTGCTTTTCTCAGGTAGTTTGTATGAACAGGATACATTTTCAGCTTGCAGGCCTCTTATCAAATGTTTCTTGTCAGACTTGCAAGCCACTTCTTGAGCGCTCAGTTCTCTTGTGTGTTGTGTTATTTTTCCTGGGATTGATGCTAACCACTCAGTTTACTTTTGGATGTATTTTACCCTGTTCATAATTAGTATTTCTATAGTGCTTACCTCTTGCAGCATTCCTTGGAGCATTGACCTCAAATACAACTGAACTGTTGCTGAATGTTGACAGATTGCCAGTAAAACAAAGTTCACATTACAGTGGTCTTATTTTAGAGCTCCAGTTAAAACCTCCAGAGCTGCAGTTTTCATAAACAGATATAAATTGTGCTTTTGGCTATACTTAAGTAACACAGTTTAATACCTGTACATCTGCTCTTTTGTCACAGGCTGTGCATATCTTGTAATGCAACTATCATAAAGCACCCTACCTTTTTTTTTTTTTAGTGGTCTGGCTACTTAGGGAACAGGCAGAAGATCAGAGGATCTTGGCTGTCTAGTTCTTTTGTCCCTCTTAAAAGCATCCCTAAATTAGAATAAAGCTGAGAGGTAGAGTAAAATTGAGGTCTCTTTGTACTCAGCTCTACTTATTAAAAGCTTTTTAAAAATGTTTCCCACCCAGAATGTTTTGCTTATTTAATCTGGAAGTAACTAGTTGTCTCGGAGTTAGTGTCCTCCTGTTTAGTTGTTTCTCAGCAACTGTGAGTTAGGCATCTCTCTGGACTCTCCAGTAAGAAACCTCATCACTCATACAGAAAACAGGCTCAGAGTCCAACTCCAAAGTTTCCTGAAATTAAGTCAGCTTTCACTGTGATAAAATTACTTTCCCTCCTGAGGTTTTTATATATCTAAGAAAGTTTAATTAAATAGTTTCCATAATTCAAGCATGATCATGTTCTTGAAGCTCTTAAGGTATACTTGCTATTTTAGGCGGCACTTTTTCAAGGTTTGCTTTAAAAGCTGAGAGAGGGAAACTGTTGGAGGGAAAAACCAACAGTGGTAGTACTTGACATGTTATACTCTACTTTCAGGTGACCTCTCTTAAATAGTAGATTCCTTTTGGTTAGTGATAATCTGCTACACCGAAGCTGTCTGCGATATTCTTTTCACTTCTTAAAGAATTGAGTTGAAGAAAGTTAGTTGCTTTTCTTGAGTTAGTATGAAATAATTTAATGAACTTATGTAATTTTATAGCTGTATTCTTACTGAATGGTAAGTATCACAATAGAGAATTTGTTAATATGCGTGATATTTTTGTGATATAATTTGTTAATATGTGTGATATAATTTGCGTGAGTCTTCTTGGAATGAAGAAAACCTAAAGCTAAATACTTTTATTATGGAAGTAGGATTTTGTCAGAGGGAGTAATCTGGTGAAAATTTTAGTTGTAATGGTATAGTACCAGTATAATGAATACATGAAATATCATTCACTCAAGTTTTGGATGCTCTTTGTATTTCAGCTGCAGGTCAATATTTTAATTCTCAAATTTTTTTCCTTTTAAGGTTCTGTTTTCATACCAAATGTAATATCTTAGACTATAGTAACATTCTGAAATCAGTTTTCACATTTTAGGATGCTGTGGAAATCTTGTAAGAAAAATGCAGTGAATATATGGTTTAGGATGGATTAAGCGGTTGCTAAACATGTAGGTTGGAGAACAGTGATTCCTCTATCTGATTTCTTTTCTTCATTGTCTTTCCTTTATCCCCTAATTAAACATTTACAGATACTTCCAGGCTGCTGTTCTCTAGGCAATCACTGTAATTACTACCACACTGGTAGAATTGTATAACTTTGACCCAAAAAAAGAAGGGTGCAATTTAAAGGAAAAAGGTATTTTTGCAATGAGCTGTAAAAACTAAGAATGCTAATTAATAGATTATAGTTAGCTAACAGTATGTCCTAATTAAATTCTGAATCCATTGTGTCTTTTTATAGCCTGTTGGAGCTGGTCACTTCAGCCCTTTATAAGGAAGATCAGTTTAATAGGATTTGCTGTAATTAAACAGACTTCTCTGTTTAGAGACTGAACAAGGGATTTCTCTGATCTGTTTGGGGACCAGAAAAATCTCTTCATTATCCTTCCAGCCTCCCTATAAAATGAGTTCCAGTATAATTGCAGGAACTGATGTTTTAGATCTAAAACCAAGTATTTTAGCACATCACTTTTAATAAAGACTTCCCACATGTGCAGAACTTGTGCTTTTTATTAAATATAGCTGAGGACAAATGCATTGTTAAAAATTGACTCAACTCATGGAGCCAAGATGCTGGCTGACTCATGCTGTTATCTGGTAGTTATCTCAATCTCTTTGCTATGGTCTTGGCGCTTTATTCCTCTACACACTTGATTGTCCCTGATTGTTCATTTTTGGTTTTTTTTTTATTGCTGTTCTTGTCACCTCAGCTTTGTCTGGTTCAATTGCCTCTTGGTTTTGGAAGCTGTTAAAAGACTGTTAAAAGTTGTTCAAAATGTGTGAAGATGCGACCTCTGGTTGATTTCTACCTCAGCCTCTTGTTAAAAATGCTCTGGTGTCTGGGTTTTCTTTCCCATTTCTTAAGAATGTGTGCAAATATATCACAATTACTGATGTATTGCGTACTGATTTCCAAGAAATTTTCGGGATCCAGTAAAGATCAGAGGAGACTAAAGAGCATGGTACCTGTCCTGAAGCAATTACATCTCTCTTTGGTTGTTGTCTTAGGGCCATAGGTAGCTGGGATATCTTGGATATAATACTGACAATACCATGCACATGCCCCCATACAGCTTTCACTTTGATCAAGAGTGCTTTAGTCTTGCTGAGTTGTGGTATATTCGCCAGCTGTGGTGCAGCACAGCTTCATTCCTCAGCTACTCTGAGCAAATACTACAGCTGTGGCGTGTCACATATGTTCCTTTATTTTCATCTTCTGTTACTGATCTTGAAAAGCCAGAAAATACTTTCTTTTCGTAAATGAGGAATGCTATTGCCATGTCATTTTGAAAAGCTCAAAACTAAACATGGAAAGTATTCCTATAATTAACACAGGTTCCTGGAAAAATGCAATAGATTTCAGTGCAGTGTGGATTAGTTGCCCAGTTATACTGTGCAAGAAGCCAAAAGGAGAGTGCAAGTGATTTCTCGAAGGTTAACAAACCCCTGTGTATCCAAGGAGGAATTGATGGTGCCAATGAATAGGAGCTTGTTTTTGGCATGGTATCCCTCTCCTCAGCAGGCTTTAGTAGGAACTGTATCTTTTTTGAGTTTAAAAGTAATATTTATTATTTTTTCAGTGTGTGTGGTTTAAGGTTTCCTTGGAAACCTCTTCATTAGAAGCCAGAAGAGGGAAGGAAAGGCAGTGGGTATTTTTTGTATTTAGATAGAAATAATTTCGCTAAGAATTGGACCATGGCGGACTATGTGGAACTTGAGAACAAAGGAACTCCTCTAAGTTGAAATTTGCTTATACCAAGGTGGTTGTCCATTAGAATAAGTAGTGCAATGGAAATTTGATGTCTGATGCCCTGCATTGAAATTTCCCGCATTTGACTGATCTGTGTTTAAGATCTGATTTATGTTTCAGCTGAAATAATGTGGTACTGCTGAAAACATCTTTTTACTTTGATCTATTTCTGTGGTCTTTTTGTGGCTAGAGGCCTTGGATGTCTGAGTGAGAGAGTTTAACCAAGAAAATATTTCTGAAAGGAATTTCACCTTGTTTGGGGTAAGCACCTGAAGAACATTGTACTTTATTGTGATGGAGAAGTATGATAGGTGTACTCCAGCATTTCACTGGCTTTCTTCTCCAGAGTCAGAAGTTCTCTCCATTGCTTAGTACTGTGGAATGAGCATCTTGCTTTTCGAAATGTAGTTTTCCATTCGTTAGCCTCTTAAATGTATTCGGTGCTGCTCTTGAGACTGCCTGAGCTTCTAATGCATGCATTGTTTCTCTGAAAATCAGATTAATTCTCACTTCTCCATTAATTTAATTTTTTTTAATTAAATAAAAAAATTTAATTTGCCTTAGTACTGTATCATTCTATTACTAGTACCATTCCTGAGTTGGTTAGTTGTTGATAGAAAATTAAACTTTCTCCCATTATGGATGTTTAGTTGTGCAATATGCATTTCTACAGTCAGTGGTTTAAAGGCATTATCTGTATCCCACAGCATTACACTTAAATAATGCTTTTTAGTGGCAGATGTCTGTCGACTTTCTAGAACGTTGCCGGCTTTAAGGTTCATTCTCTCTTCAGTTGCAGCATGAAATTATAACATAGTTCTCTTCTAGAATAACTCAAAGCTCTCTCCTCAAGAGTGCTTGATATCTGAGGCATTGTGTTCTCTTTGCAGTTGTATAAGGAAATAAAATCAGACTTTTTGTGTTTATCTAGGTTCCCAAATACATCTTTTCTCCCATGTTTCCTATTGAAGTAGAATCTAATACCTTGATTTGCTTTGAACTGTAGCATAGACTGAACAGCTGGTCTCTGCTTGATCCATTAAGCAAACAAGGGAATACTACCAACTTGAAAGCAGCTTCTAGTAAAATGGGTGATGTCAGTGGTACTGTTGAACTTCTGTAGTTTAACTGTGCCTTTTGCCATTAAGCTGGGGGAAGGATTACTTTAAATTCTGGACAATTTGAAATATCTGCCTTTTTTTTTTTTTTTGTTTGGGTTTCTTTTGTTTGTTTTGTTTTGTTTGTTTGGGCTTTTTTGTCCACTGTGTTCAGATTATTCAGACATTATGCTCCTAATTAGGGTTGCAGTTTATTATTCCACCTTTCAGTATGTATATTACTGAGAAGTCTTGTCTGTGTTGCTGTATTTCTCTAGAAGCCATTTGTCTCTTTTGACGTTATTGTAATTCTGGTGGTTTTAGTTGCTAACTTTGTCCCTTGAGTGTTCCCTAAAGTGTGAAGTATTTATCTTAAAACTGTAAGGCTCTGGTTTGGAGCAGGCTTCCTTTTTAGTTGCTTAGTGATCTTACTAATAATAGTTGATAGCAATAACACAGAGGTACTCCTGCATTATAGTTCACTTTAGCAATGGTCTTGTACTGATACTATAGCTAATCTAATACCAAATATAGTATTCTCATGTGTCTTTACATGGTATTAAGTAGAAAGAAGAGGAGCAGAGTCAGAAAAGAGCAGAGTCACTTTTTGTTGGGAAAAAAATACAGGTGCGAAAGCATAGTTGGTTTCCTTCTGTGTGGATACTAGTTGTTATATCTAAGTGATTTACTTAGTGCTTGCAGTAGTTGTATGCTGGACTGCAAAGCAGAAGTAGGTTTTCTGGTTGTATTAGTAGCCTTGAGAAGCAGGTTACAATGATCAATTTTTGTAAAGCTCTATTCTAACTTAGAGGTCCTAGTAAATCACCAAAAAACCCCTTGATTTAGTGATCATTATTTTTACTGTTGAAATACTTGTAAATCAGTCGTGCCCTGTTGTTTTATTGTGTTTTGTATTGTCACTTTTGCTTCCAAAGAATATTAGTCTGTTCTCCTTTATCCTGAGGGAATGATACTATTTTTTTTCCTATTTATAAACTGGACTAAACACCAAAAACTTCTGTACTGATTGGGAGAAATTGGAGCTTACCAATGTACAGAGTGTATTTCAGTTGCGGAATCAGTGTTCACATTTAAACCGTAAAGAAAAGAGAATCTATGGAAGGAGTCATTATCAACATCTAGATCAGTATTTGCAGAAATCTCATGATAATTTGAATGTTTGTCAGTTGACCTCCATTAAAAAGTTCTTATGAATTCACCCTTGGAAGAGACTGGATTATTTAAAAAAAACCCAAACAAAAACAAAGCACACCACAACATCCTCCCTCCCCTCGCCTCCCCAAATCCCCGAAGCATTAAAACAGTCTTTCTGTGTGTGTGCTCATTGAAATGAGCATGATCAGATGCCAAAATACTGGCATAGAACACTATTAAGAGGGCTTCTAGTGATCATTGCATTAGAAATTGGAGGAGTTAAACTTATGTATAACAGTTGTGGGAATAAGTACCATGTGACTGGCTTCTTCACTTTAATTTTAGTAACTTCATTTGTAAAGTGGAATGCTAAGTAATGTATTATCGTTGGTAAACCTAAGATTTTGATGGCTGTTGCATTTCAACTTTATTCATCTATATGCAAGCTTTTAATTCTTTAAATTTTTCATTCATGTACTACCGTTTTTCCTATTGATATTTAAATGACTCAAGTATATACAGTATTTAAATGACTCAAGTTTTGCTCTTCCCTGAGTAGGGGCTACTGGTTCAGGATCCCCTTGAAACTGGGAAAAATTATTTAGTCTTTGCTGCTTTATGCTGCCTGCAGTTCCTATATGGATTGCTTTTAATATCTAATGATCTTTGTTGCTAATTTGGAAAATAAATATTATAAGCTAGCAAGGGTGAGCAGTTGTTTGGAGGCAGTTAGGTTCTTCCTGGATTTGACTCCACAACATCAAAAGGAATTTAAAGGCACTTCGTAGTTTCCTAATGATCTTGGGCAGTTCATTGCAAGCACACAGAATAACACCAGGGGGGTGATGACATTTCTTATCTCATGCATAACACAACGAAAATACACTTTTTGTTGAGGGGAAGGAGAAGGGGGTAGAGATCAACTGTCCAATGTAACATCTGCAGTGCTCTGCAAATACAGCAGAGAGGTGGAGAATAATTTTTCCCTTTTTTTAAAGGTGCTTTGTTTAACACCTGTTGCTGTATGATTTCTGCATTGTTACCGGATTCTGTATTGTGCTGTTGTGCATTTCTGTTTCTACAGTGGGAGCCTTTCCTGCTTCTTCCCTTCTTTTCCTCTGCTTTCGTGTCCCTGCTCTAGTGCGCTGGGGAGAGAAACTGGGAGACAGCCTAGGTTTGGAAAAACAAATAAATGGTATTCAAAAATTACCTAACCCTCACCAGTATTTGTATCAAAGCTAAGTATGGTTCTGTTTTTTTCTGGCCAGTATATTCTACATTATCATTGTGCCCTTGTGAGCAGCACTATCAAGGAGTCGACATTTCAATAAATAGTATTGCTGTGTAAGTGATTCACAGTTGCAGGCCTTGTACAAGAGAAAGTATGCTTGACACTGAGTTTATGGGTTTTTTGATCCTTCTTGTCAGATGATCAGGTACCAGCTACCTTGAGTTGTTAAATTTTGAGAACAGATGGCCTTCTAATTATAAGTTGATGTGGCTTCCAAAGAATACAGGGTCATGCATTTCCTTCAATACTGCTGTCACTTGTTTCTAAGATTAAAACAAGGCAGCGCATGAACTACAACCGTTTTTAGACAAAAACCTGTTTTTTCTACAGGTAGCTTGTACCAGGTACGGTTCTTCCACAGTAGCTGATTACTCCTGTTAGTGGCAGGGAGGAGAGCCAAATCCTACTTTTTGATGTAATATGATGAGGCTTGCATACCCTTTTTCCTTACCGGAGTCATGAAATTGTCTTAAGTGTCTGGTTTTTAGTGGAGTCATGTCTCAGATGACAAATACTTATTTTTGACTGAGGGGAGGGAAAAGCTTTCTGAGCATGCATTCATGTTGTAACATGTCTTTGAGGACCTTTAAGTGCAAGAATGCTCATGTCAGGCTTAACCTATTGGTAGACATGGGTTATTTTGGACCAGGAAGAAGTCCTGACACTGAAGACAGTGGTGTGTCCTATAGTAGAACTCCTGTCTTGCTGTGAGCAAACAAAGCTTATTTAAAGCTATTTTTTTATTTTACTATTGGAATATTGTTTAGACTTCCCACACTACAGGTGAATATCAGTTCTCAGGTGAACAGAAACAAAACATGAAGCAACAAAGTAACTTGAGATCAGTAGAGCTTTCCTTGTTAGAGATGCAAGATACCCACACCGCCTGTGCTGGCATCTGATCTCACAGCTGTAAGCCTCCATGAGGCTTACTTATATGGTTTCATCTCTTTTTGAGAGATGGAAACACTTAATATTAAACATTTGATTTGCTAGAGGACTCAGGGCTTTGTACCAAAGCTCTTGGAAATGCTATAAATGTGAAAAGCAGCACAACTAAGAAACACCAACCTGTTCAGAAATTAAAACTTTACTGTAGCAGATGCTAATCATCCAAAGGCAATCCATAAAGAAGCAATAGATTAATGAGAAAGACACTGTCTTTAAGAGTGGTCACATTTCTGCAACTGAGGCTAGTTCCTTTCAGTGGAGCTAGATGTTATGATTGGAGGTTTCTCTTACTTTCTTGCCAGCATGCTACAAAATGAAATTACTTTTCCTGCTTTTCAGGAATTGGAAGGTGCGTCTCATGCACACAAATGAAAAGCAACTGTGAGGTTTTTCTCTTCCACATGAGAAAAAGATGGTCTCATAGCTGCAGTGTAGACTTAAAAAGAGCAAAGGAGCGTGTTGGATAAGATTTGCTCCTATGTCTTTTTAGGTTAGGGTTTGTTTCCTGCAAGTCTTAGTGGACATAGTTGTTTATCTGATCGACAAGAAATCCCTCAGTAAGTAAGACTTCATTATTGGTCTGGATTTCGCATCAACTAGAAATGTACATATAAAGTTCCTGAAAGTGGTTTTGGTTTCTATGGCAAGAGGTTTCCGTAATTCTTTGCTGGATGAGAGAAGTACATCTATGGAGAGGATGACAAAAGCTAAAAGCTTCAGGCTGAGGATTAGTGCTAATAGGTGAACTGATGAATCCCAGAATAATCCTAGAGAAAGGAAATGGGCAGAAAGAGCAAGCATAGTAAAGGCTTTTAATTGGGTTGTTAGGAAACGTTGTGCTCTGCTTGGAGACTTAGGAAGTAACTGCCTCATTTTCCTCAACTGGATAAATGTAGAGAATCAGATTGTTCAGTGACTCGATATTTGTTTCTGTTTGGTTTAGGAGTACAAATGACAATGTTGTGTTTACTACGTAGAGCATAATTAAACATGACCATTTTAGTGTCTTTCTGATTTCTGCTGCTAAGTAATCCTGATCAGGAAGAAGAGAAGGACTTTGGAAGGAGAGGGCAGCAGTTAAAATGTAGATAATTCTTTGATCTGACCAAGTATGGCAATCTTTGTATGTTTTACATCAGGAGAATAAATATGTATTTTTTTTGTGAAATCTTTTTCTGTGTGTGTATATATTAATTTTAACAGATGTAGTTGGCTTATGGAGATTTATCCAGAGGAATTGTACAAAAGGCCCACAACCATAGATGTGCTTTTTTTTTGAGGGTAAAGAAATTCCCCAGTCTTCATCGGCCTGTATATCACTTGAATAAGGTCAAATTATTCTGTCTGTGGCAGCTTTGATTTGGAGGACTGTTTTTAAGGCTCTGTCAGTGTCTAATGGGTCAGGTTTGACCATATGATTGTGAGCCTGTTAATGTGTAACTGTTTTAATAGATCTGTGAGCCTAGTTACTCAGAGGAGGAACCTTTCTAAGGAAGCACAGGTATACTTTCCTACAAGAAAGTAAATAGTGTGATATATATGTACAAGGCAGTACATTTTTATGGATGAAGAAAAATGAGAAAGTCAACCATTTTGTTATCCCCTTTGCAGAGGGTGTTTGGACCTTCTGATCACTTCACCATGTCTGGGAGGTTCCAAGGAATTGAATTATCTGCAATAATTTATTTTAAAGGGGAATCCCCCAAAACCCCACCTTGCAATAAAATGAGTCCGTCCAAACTTTTCTTAACACTGAATTAATTATGATTTGAACTAGCAGATCATTTTGACAGTAAGAAAAGTTTTGGTCATGATTCATGAGAAGCTCTGTGCACATACTTGACCAAACAGTTGAAGGAAACGTGGGCACTACTGTGTGTGCTCAGGTTATGGTTTGTAACACTTTTTGCAGTTGTGCTAGTGAGATCCTACTACTAGTTCCACAGTCTAAGCCATTTTAGTTGGAAATAGTATACATTGTAACTACTGTTACCATATCTTATGGTTTTGATCTTTTTAAAGTGTTTAAATAGGTTTACAATTTGACTTTAAAATTGGGCTTTGCACTTAACATGTAACAGTTGAACAAATTGGGTCATACTGCTGTTAAGTTCTCTTTTCCCTGTCCTAGAAATAAGATTCGAAATCTAGCATTTCCTATTTAAAGAAGGTTCCAAGTTATCATTTCTGTCCAGGAAAAGCTTTACTTTTTTTCTCAAAGGCTGGGAATGCATTCAAGACCAGCCTTCTAAAACTGCATGTGCTGTTTTCTCAAAGCAGAATCAATTTAGTCTGTACTTATTCAGAAATCATTCCTCTCCTTCTTTCCATTTAGCTGAATCAGCTCAAATCTATATGACTTTAAGAGATCTGAGGTCTGTCTCTTTTTTTGACTGTGTGAGAATTGTCATTCATTCATATTTAGCATCCCTTTTTTTGCTAATTTAGTGTTTCATGTCAGACTTCTTTAATCTGAAAGACTGGGAACTTGTGGAAGAAATCATTAATTCACTTTCTGATTTATTTAATACAGTTAATTTTTTTTTTTGTGAACTGCTGGATGCTAAACAGTCTTTGAAGACTGATCTGGAGAGAGTAGGTCTGTAATTCACAGGTTGAACTTGTTAGCAGGTTATTTGGTACAGTAAGACCTGATTATAGACAGGCAGTGGTTGATGCTGGGACCGCTTCATATATGCTGTGTATAATTTGTCTGTTTAACTCTTGGCTAGATTTATTCTGGTCTACTGCACCTAACATTCCTCACACATGCGATTTATACTACGTGAAGGAGTGATACTTAATTCAGTTCTTTATTTCTCCATTGGGAATTGGCGTGTGTTGCTGATTTGCACCTGGAGCAGAGCTTATAGAAACAGAGTCGTTCCAACCCCCCTGCCACCTTGCCAAGGCTCTGTCCATCATAGCCTGTTTTAGTTTGGGGTTTTTTTTGGTGTTTTTTTTTTTTTTGTTTTTTTTTTTTTTAGCTTCTGTTTTAGTTTCCTCTGATTTCTATCTATTTCACACACACCAAAACTGTTTTGTGAAACCAGCCAACATGTGACAAGTAGGAGCTATCTGAGGATCTTCTAAACAGCACTGCTGCTGCAAAATAAAAGGCTCTTGGATATGTAGTCATATGTATACAGCTTCTAATGCTTATAGCCTTTGAAGGAGTTTAAGTGCTGATGAATCAAACATTTAAACACTTAGGAACATACATGTTATTTCCATCAATAGATGCATATTGTAAAATGTTTCCAAACCAGTAAATTGGGTTAGAGATGTGGTTATTCAAAATCATGCGGTTAGGGGTTACTGTAGTTTGAGATACTGGAGAATTGTACTGTGTTAACTATGAGAAAGCAAAATCACCACCTACTTCAAAAAATAATTGGATATATTAGATGCTGTGAACTCTTCAGACATATATTCCTAAGAGCTCTGTCACATGCACAGGTTAGGGTTGAAGGACAATATCTTTTATTTTTGACACCTTTTCTTGAAGGATGTTGAGCTCCAGCAGTTCAGCACAATTGACGTGTATTTCTCTGTGATTAAATGACTCTGTCAGGTAGTTTTGTTAATAATCTGTGAGTGGAAGAACTAATTTTAGTAGTGCACTAATAACAAGAAGGGTCAATATGGCCTTTAGAAGCCTGTATATAACTGAAAAGGTGTGATAAGGTTTTCCTGCTGAGCACTTTCATTTTCTGGATTTCAGTATCACCTCAATTAGAACTTAATGAATAGCAGACTTTGCTACAAAAATGCAGAAGTAATATTTCGCTCCATGAAAATAGATAATTTTAACTCAATATTTCTATAGTTACTTCTTTTTTAATTTTAAAATGAAATATATGTATATATATTAATGGCCATTGGATAGAGAAGATTTCTGCCCACAATCTTCCATTCAGTTAGGCTTATTTTAAGCTATGGAAGTCGGTTATTTCTACTTTTTAAATTCATATGTATGTATGTTGCAAACAGAAGTGGTGATTAACTTGCAAGACTGTTTACCATGTGAAAGATTTCTCTGTAAATCCTTACATTTTTGGAATGATGTGAGACCTGGTAAAAAGCCCACCTTCAATTTATGGAAGCCACTTTTTGGACTGAATTGGGCAACCGACTGGCACACAGTAGAGTAACTAGTAAGGTGTTTTGTAATTACAAAGGCAGAACATGACTACTTAAATTTGATGTCTTTGTGATCTCTGTTAATCCTAAAGTAACTGGTTGAGTTTCTGCCATCCCTTGTACAGTATGTCATAAACCTGAATTACAAGTAATGAGTGACACAGTGTTAGTACTTCATCAAGTTACAAAACTGCTATTACTGCTGTAAACAGATTCAATTTCAAGTAGAAAATGCTTTCCCTTTTAACCTGTTTTAACACGTTCTGAATTAACATCTCAGTTGTTTTCAGAACTTTGTCTAACAATTCAGAACAAAAATTTATCAGGATTTTGTCATTAAAAGATGCTATTAAATATAACAACATTAGATCAGGACAATAGGAACTTACATAAAACATGAAGTATAAGGTATTGGAGATTTATTATTATTATTAGAAGTAAGTGATTGGCAATTATTAACAGTACTCTCATGCACAATGTTCAAGTTAGTATAAAAATGAATGTTTTTTCTTCCTAGAGTGTTTTATCTCTTAATTTTTTGGTTTTTTTTTTAGGCTAGTTTCTTCTTCCTTAAGCACAGTTCTTTTGTTTTTCCCTTTCATTGTTGGTCTGGCCGCTGGGAGATGAGTACATAATTGTTCTTATGTCACTTTCGGTGTTGGAATCATTAAATTGCACAAGTTCAGTTTTGTGCAACAGGTTATGCCTTAAGGCACACAAACATATGTATTCAAGCTACTCATTTACATGGCTAATGTGGAAACAAGAAGGGCTCTGTTTTTCATGGGGTTCTTATCCCTTACGTTCAGAGCACAGTAAATGTTGACTAGGTAGTTGCAGATGATTTGTGCTGCTTCTGAGTGGCCAAGTTAGGTCAACAGCAGAAGAGTGTGGACATCATATATTGTAGGGAAATGTTTAACCAATTTGAAAATCAGCATCTGACAGAAACTCTCTGGAAAAAATGTATAGTCATTGCCTTAACTGTATTTTTCCAGTTATTGCTTTCTGCCCATTCTTGTTCAACTTTAACTCCTGCAATAAAATTCCAGGTATGTTGGGCAGTACCAGTAATTACTATCACTATAGGGTTTTTTCTTTTTTACCCGTCATTCTCTGCACCAAGTGAGGCAAAGATGGTACTGTAACAATGAGCACATGGTGCTTAAAGAAGGATCAATTTAGTATGAGTCTACTAGGAAGTCCTGAACTTTGTGCATATTTTTTATGTAGCTTTT
Organism: Myiopsitta monachus; assembly: GCA_017639245.1. Classification (NCBI taxonomy): domain Eukaryota; kingdom Metazoa; phylum Chordata; class Aves; order Psittaciformes; family Psittacidae; genus Myiopsitta; species Myiopsitta monachus. The sequence goes on from CM029920.1 coordinate 77,231,233, forward strand.
TTGATGGAATTTGCTTTTAAAATCATGCTGTCATTAATCTCACATAATTTGTCATTGTTGTCTCCCTTTGCTGGTACTAGTTTTAGTGAGTTCAGTGAATTCTTTGGGTGAACTGAATGTCAGGGAGCTGCTCTGGTTAAACAGTGATGTGGCAAAAAGGCCAATTTTCACATGACTTTATTCTTTAAACAGTAGCGCTGAGGGAAGTAAGATTAAAAGATATAACCTCAAAACAATAAAGATATTTCTATTACTGCAAAGCGTGTTTTGTACTGGACTCTGGAATAAAATCAATCTTGCTTATGCTGACACTCATGAATTATTTATTTCCTGCTCAAAATGTCTATTTTCAGGACAGGGTTTGGACAGAAGTCGTAAATGAGGATTGAATTTTCCTTTCAATTTTATAAATTCATTAAAAATATGCTTCAGTTCCTGAAGATTCTCATTCTTGGGTAAGTATTAAGGAAAGTAATGTGGAAGGTTTTTTCAACACCTGCCTGTGGAACTTGAAGAGCTTTTAACGTGAAATGTAGTGTTGATCCCCTAGACATTTCTTCATCCTTCCCACTTGGCTTCCTACACTCTCCCACAGTATGCAAATAGAGAGATAACTCATCTGAACAAAAATTGTTGCGTCTTTCTATGCTATGCCAGTTTGCTCAGGTACTCAAGATTTCCCAGGCCTCTTGTGATCAGAAGCAGGTTTCATGGAGAAGAGCTACTAGTGCTGAATTGAAAGAGGATTGAGTCAGGCATGAGTTCAGTCGTACAATCATAGAATCACAGAATACAAGGTTGGAAAGGACCTCAGGGATCATCTGCTCCAACCTTTCTAGGCGAAGCATGACCTAGACTGTATGTCCCAGCACTCTGTCCAGCTGAACTGTAAAAGTATTCAAAGTTGGGGAATCCACCTCTTCCCTGGGGGATTATTCCAATCGCTGATTGTTCTCATTGTGAAAAATTTTCCTATTGTGTCCGGTTGGAATCTCACCAGGAGTAACTTGTAAAACATGGGAATGAACTTGTAACATGGGAGTCTATGAAAAAAAGGGATTATCCACCTTCTTTGTAGCCACCCTTTAAACCGGAACATGATGATAAGGTCTCTCCTGAGCTTTCTCTTCTCTAGGCTGACCAAATCCCACAACCTTTCCCCACATGGCGGGCTTCCTTGTCCTTTGATCATCTTTATGGCTCTTCTCTAGACCCTCTCCATCCTGTCCACATCTATTTTGTATAGTGGGGACTAAAACTGAACACAGTATTCCATGTGTGGCCTGACAAGTGCTGAATGGAGTGGGATAAAGACTTCTTTACCTCTGCTGGTGATGCTTTTGTTGATGTAACTCCACATCCTCCTGCCTTGCTTTGCCACAGCAGCACACTGTTCACACCTATTGAGCTTGTTTTCCACCAGAACCACCCCAGGTCCCTTTTCACAGAGCTGATCCCCAGCTGGGTAGATCCTAGCCTCTGCTGCACTCTTGGACTGTGTTTTCCCAGGTGCAAGACCTTACACTTGTCCTTGTAGAGCTTCATAAGGTTCTTGTTAGCCCACTCTTCCAGCCTATCCAGGTCTTCTTGCAGGGTGGCCTCTCCCTTCCAGAGTGTCTGCTTCCCCACTCAGTTTGGTATCAGTGGCAACCTTGGTCAGGGTATACTTGATCCCATCTTCCGGATCAGTCATGAAGACATTGAACAGTGTTGGGCCCAATATCAATCCCTGGGGAACCCCAGTAAGTGACAGGTCCCCAGTTTGAAAAGTAGCTATTCACCACCACCTTCTGGGTGCAGCTGGTTAGCCAGTTCCTACCCACCACACAGACCTCTTGTCTAGGAGGAGGCTGTGGGAAACAGTATTGAAAGTCTTCCATTTCCAATATCAGTGATGTGTTTTTGCAGGATGTACCAGTGCTGGGAGAGTATCAGCACCCAGGCTTACACTGTATGCATGTCAGCGACTATATTGGTCTCTTCTTGCCTGTCAATGGTATCACTATTTACCTTGTCTGTTAAAACTAAAATGGAGGTGTGCAAGGTATGGCAATTACTATTGCATTGTTGCTAGCACTGTGTTCATTGTCTTCATCAAGCATGCAGGCTCTCCAGGGAGTATTAGTCCAGATGCACTAGATCTAAATAGACTTCAAGGCTTATGTTTGACAGTATTCCCACAAATCCAAGTTTATTTATAAAAGTATAAGTGTTACCTTTCCAAATCCTAGGTTCAGGACGCAGGTCTCTCTGATTTGTTTTGTCTCCCACCTTGTCAGTAGCTTTGATTCTGCTGCAGATTTATTTTTAAATATTGATTAGTTTCTTCACTAGATGCATTTTTCTCAGATTTTTTTACAATTTCGATGTTAAAACCTATGGACAAACTTTTTGTCTTTCAAAGCGCTGAGCTAATGCTCATGACTCATTTATTTTTAAATAAGTCTTTGAGGGAGGAAGATATGTTACAGATGGTAATGTTGCATTTAAAATATTAATCAACATGGAGACATATCTGTATGAGAGTTTGTGGTGAGCCTTACATTGTTGCTTGATCTTTTTTTAACTTCAAGAGGAGTGTTCAGTCTGCATGAGAGTTTTGTAGCTGCTCTCCCTTTGGCTCACTGTTCAGTTTCAATTCAGGTCAGACCATCTTCATGTTAGCTGTTCTAGTAGGCTTGCAGTCCAGGTTTCCTGAGGGTTTTCTCTAGTCTTGCAGTTTAATTTTTCAGAGTATAGTTAGCCTTTTTATTTTGATCTGTGCTGTGTGATAGCTCTTCATGCACTGTCTGTTTAACCAATTTATAACATGCACACCTATGATCAGATTTTCAACAGTTAATGACCTCATTTTTTAAAAGCTTTTTTATTGGATATAAGTATTACATGCTAAAAAATGTCTTTTAAAAATTATATTTTAACTAAGCTTTATTATTTTTTTGTTTTGAAGTCACCTGATTTAGGTGAGCTGTTAGAAAATCTTTCTCAGTGCCCCTGAATACACACAATGATAGCATGTCCAACACCACAGTCAATGGACTTTAGATGTAGTCTTGTCTAACTGATCTAGTTTTCACACTTATTTTCATTATATTTTATTTTCTTCTTTCTAATTTCACAGCCTTCCCATTCAAGTCTTTGCTGTCTTCATCATGTTTTTCTGTGTCTGGGCAGTATGGAAGATAAGAAGTGTGTTTAACTTGTAGCAAATAGGATAAATGACACTGAGTCTCATTCACCTTTAAGTTCTAATAAGTTTTTTTGTTTCATCCTGATACTACTAGAACAAGGACAGTGAAAGAAGCTCTTTTTTCACAACCTCTTTTGTGATGAGCTGACCTTAGTCAGCTGGTAGATGCTCACCAAGCTGCTCTTTTGTTCCCTGCCTCAACAGCAGAGAGGGAGAGAAAGATAAAAAAGCTTGTGGTTGGGATAAAGACAAGGGGATCACTTACCAATTACTGTTACGGGCAAAACAGACTCAGCTTGGGGAGTCTGGGGGAGATTTAGGTTAGATATAAGGAAGAAATTCTTTACTGTGAGGGTGGTGAGACACTGGAACACGTTTCCCAAGGAAGCTGTGTATGCCCTATCCCTGTTCAAGGACAGGTTGAACAGGGTCTTGAGCAACCTGTTCTAGTGTGAGGTGTCCGTGCCCATAGCAAGGGAGTTGGAACTAGACGATCTTAAGGTCTTTTCCAGCCCAAACCATTCTGTGTTTCTTTGAAGACTAACTTGTTTTTTGCCAGTTAAAATAGAGTAGGCTAATGAAACACAAATGAAAATGTTCTTTTTAGAACACCTTCTTTGACAGGAAAAACACCAGGCTTGAGTTCACTCCTTCCTTCCTGGCTTTTCTAGCTGTCTGACATGTGTGCTACTCCTGATCTCTTCTTACAGAGACCGTCCCTACAGCCCCCAATACCAAAACCATGCCGCATAAATCCAGTACACCTATTGCATACTTGAGAGTGAGTGCTGTCATTGACTTTTGAGTATTCAAGTTTATTAAGAAGGCTTACATAATAATAGCTCATTACAGATTTATTTCAGCAGTCTTCTATTACTTTCAAGATGATTAAAATGCTGTCATAAATACTGGCAAAGTCTGTAAAGTAAATATAGAGTGAACAATCTGATTGGCTTGTTTTTATTATCTTTCTCACTAATTTGGAGTTCCCATTGATTCAGTTTCCTTACAATAACCTTGTAAAATGTTTGTTTGGGTAAATATCTTGCAAGTGTTACACCTTTCCTGATTTTATGCTGTGGAAGACATTTATTTGGTCACTTGACCTTTATTTATTTATATGGGTATCATCATCTTCCCAGATCTAGCATTCAGCTGGATCTGGAAATGCTGGTGTTGTTCAGGAGCTGCTGACCTAATGTTTTAGAATTTTTTCCCTTCATGCAGATTTGGTTACTCTTTCTTGCAAGTCAGAATTCCCTTTTTGTTCATGGTCTTTAATTTGTTCAAGTGATAGCTCACTTCTGTGTTGTTGATACTCATGTACAAGCACACTGTTGCAATCACACACACCCTGACCTCCCCACCCCTCACATATTGCCCATGCCTGTCCGCACCTGCTTAAATAGTTTTGTCTCTGAGATCCTCTCAAGAGGTCAGCTTAGGGAATCTGTTCAAAGAGCTTACTTTCTCTTTTACCTTCAGTACCAAGATCATACTGGTTTTGACACTGAGGGCCTCTACTTGTTTCTGCCAATGATATAATTTTTAGTACCAGAGAGTCAAATGGTGGAAATGTTTGGTCTTCTAAGCTTTTTGTGTCAAAGTAGCAGGTTTGATGTGTCCAATAGGAACAATTTCTTTTGTTTTCTTTTTTTTTAACTTCCTAGTTACAATCCCTGTTTGAGAAAGAGGCTTTTGTTCTGGAAGTTACACCTTTTTGTAAAGAATTTGATCAAATAGAGTGTATTTGTAAGTATTTGAAGTTCTTATGTACTTTCAGACCCTTCAGTTGTCCCCCCCCAGAGATCTTGCTCAAGAGATGAGATGGAATTTGAAAGTTTGTTGTGGTTTTTTGGGTTTTTTTTTTCCTCCTTTTTTTTTTTTTTTTTCCCCTCAGCCATTGCTTGAAAAATTAAAAGCTTATTCCTTCACACCTGCGGAAGAGAAGGGGTATGTGTGATGTTATCAGGTACTGGAAAGAAAATCCAGGATGGATTTCTATCCGCACCTTAAGAGGATTGAATACCTCTCACTTGCATTTCAAGTTCATAATGTTAATATTGCCACTGATAGTACAATCCCTCTAATGGAAGAATTGGTTCATCTCTCTCAGTTTACAGATGTTTATTCCTGCATAGTGGTCAAAGTTACACTTGGACAGTATCTGGAAATATTAATTGGTCAGGATTACCACTTACCAATTCAAAATGCTTTCCTCCAGCCACTCAGTAACACCAAATATCTTTACTGGGATTGCTGAGTTGCCAACCTGTTTTTGAAGGCGATGATACCCTTAATGTTATGACTTCCTAAAAGGGAAACTGCCAAGTTTATTCTGCTTTTTCTTTTACCTTGCTGTTGTTTTATTCTCCAGGGTCTCGCAATCAAGTGTCAGTGCCATAGTATCAGTAATCTTCTGCTTATGATTTTTGCTTGACTACTACTGTGTGTAGACATATCTTAGACATAAACATGACTGCCACCTTGTTTTATTTTAACAAGTGTAGTATCCCCATCTTCAGGGTGGGCAAGGAAGAGGATACAGGGAGCTATAGGTCAGTTATCGTACTCTCAGTTTCTGGAAAGGTTATATATCAGATTCTTGTGGATGTCATGTACAAGCGCATGAAGGTGTGGGAGGTGACTGGGATCACCTTGAATAGTTCTACTAAGGGCAAATCATGCCTGACTAACCCCATGACCTTCAATGATGAGATGACGGCCTTGTGGATAAAAGGGCTGCAGTTGATGTTTACCTGGACTTTAGCAAGGCCTTTGGACAGAGTTTCTCCTTATTGTCAAATTGGCAAAATATTCACCAAGTAAGTGTGCTTACATAGCTGGACTGCCAGGCTCAAAGAGTGGTCAGCAAGGGCACCATGAAATCTAACTGATGTCTGGTTCCTAGCAGTGTTCTTTGTGGGCCAGTACTTGGGTCAGTGCTGTTCAATGTGTGTATTAATGACCTGGGTAATAGAATGGAGTGTACTTTCAGCAAATTTGCAGATATCACATTGTGGGGAGCATCTGATATGCCAAAGGGCAGGGCAGCTATCTGCAGGGACCTCAGTAGTCTGGAAAAATGTGGAACGGGAGAACACCCTCCACCCAGGTTGAGGTTGACTGGCTGCAAAGCAGCTTTCTAATAAGGGACCTAGGGGTCCTGGTGGACACCAAAGCAAATACAGATCAGCAGTGTGCCCTTGTGGTGAAGGAGGCCAACTGCATAGTTCTGTATTAGCAAGAGTGTAGTCAGCTGATTAAGAGGAGCAATCATTCCTTCTGTTCAGCACTTGAGAGGACATGTAGAGTACTGTATTCAGGATTTGGCTTTGCGGTACAAGATGGCAACTGGTGTTCAGTTGTAAGTGTAATGGATATCCAAAGTGATTAGGGGACTGGAGCATATGGCATAGGAGAGCCTGAAAGACCTGGTTTTTAGTCTGGAGAAAATAAGGCTCAGGGCATATCTTACTGTGGTCTTCAGCTACTTAATGGGAAGGTGTGAAGAAGATGGAAGTGGACTTCCACACGTGTGCAGTAGAAGAGAAGGGACAATGATCACAAGTTGAAATAAGGCAAATTCATTTTTACTAGCCACAAGGAGCATGTTCATAATTAATTAAACACTTAAAGAGGTTTACTGGCATCTCCAATCCTGGAGATGTTCACAGCTTGATTTCAACAGCTGCTGAGGAAGCTGGTTTAATTGCCTCTGCTTTGAGCAGGACATTGGATTAGGTAAATTCCAGGTGTCCCTTCCAGCCTGTATTGTTCTATGATTCTCCATATCTGTACTTGCAAAATATGTGTGTGTACTTTCTAGATAAAATCTGGTGAATCTTGACTTCCAATTTTAGCAATATATGCATACTCACAGTGTGCCTGGACATAAAGATCACTTCTCTCAAAAGAAACTAGTGGTAAGCAATATTTTTCTTGACTTTATGTAAAAGTTGAGTTTGTTCTTAGATTCATAGCATGGTGTGTAAATGTTAAACGAGTGACATTTTAGTTTGCTAGAGTTTTGCTCTGGTGTAGTTACAGCTTACAAGCCATAACTATATTAAACAAAATTTAGAAACAAGCTACTTGTATGTTTATGTCACTGATTTAGGCCTATGCTGGTGGAAACATAAAGCTGCCCAATTACTCTTCATTATTTGTACAAACTGACTAGTTAGGTTAGAGTAGTGAACAGATTTAGTTCACTAGTGGGCAGGTGTCCTGAATGATTTTTGGAGATGTCTGTCTAGGCACTTTTCCATATGTGTATCTTTTCTGTGCAGCTTATACTCTGCTTTTACTGTGAAGAAATTAAGAGTTGAAACACTCAGGCCCTTGGAGTCATGGCTCAGGGAAATAAAGATTTCTTACTAAGTGAATCCAAGTGTGCCTCATTATTTGACATTCAGTTTCCCCACTGAAGAATCTGTCATCTTTAATGGCAATTCTTTTAGTGATAAATTGACGCAATTTTAAGGATAGTAAGCTTAGCTCATGTGAAAATTGGGTCAAATATAACAATACTGTTACATTTTGCCATGGTAATGTTACAATATTCCTGTGGTGGGTTGGCCCTGGCTAGTAGCCAGGCACCGCCACAGTTGCCCCTGTGGGATGGGGAGGAAACAGGGAGAACAGGGATAAGAAAGCTCCAGGGCTGAAATAAAAGGCAGGGAAATAATTAACCAATTATTGTCATGGGCAAAGCAGACTTGACTTGGGGAATTTAACTTAATTTATTGCAAATTAACAGTAAATATTCAATTACTGGAAACAAAAGAAAGCAAACATGAAAACACTTGGGGAAAATCATCCCTCTTCGTTTCCCAGGCTCAGCTCCACTCCAGACAGCTCTCCTCCCTGCTTGTTACCATTGTAGGGTATGCTCAGTCTCTTCAGCGAGGCAAACAGTGGTGCAGGGTGTTCTAGTCAGACTGTAGCAGTTTTTCTGCCGCTTCTTGTTTTATTTTTCCTTTGCTGTGGTTTGTGGGTCCTCCTCAGGCTGCTATTCCTTTGGCAGCATACCTGCTCCAGCATGGAAACATCTCTTTCTTCTCATCTTCCTCTGACCTTGTTATTTTGTCATTCGCTTTGTTGGTCACTCCTGGTGTTCTCTGCCCTTTCTCAGATATGTTTTCACTGAAGTGCCCCACACATGGCTGAGAGGTTCAGCTGTGGATCTGTTGTGGAATGGCTGGAGTTGGGTGTCCACCATAGAGTATCCCCTAGCTTCCTCCCACAGAGACTGCTGCAGCCCTCCACTGCCAGCACCAGCACACCTGCACCCAATACAGTTATAACTGGAACTTCATGTATTTTTCATTAGTTAATAATAATCTAGAAGTGTGGAAAAGGGAGTGCTAGGCTAAATATTGCTACTTGCTGATGATGAGTACTTTATTATTAGAAGCTAATATTGCCTTCTGCTTTCTTGCAATTCCATGTAAGACTGGATTGCTTCCTCAGTCTAAAGTGGTTTTGATGAACTGCTTAGTGGCTGGACTCGTACGGGTTCTATTTCTAAAAATGCTTTTGGTGCTTTTTGTCTGCCTGACCCAGGCTACACAGGAGTGGTTTCAATGCAAGCAGTATTGTCATGATGAAATCATAGAATAAGGTGATATGTTCAAGCAAATGTAAAAAGGCAGAATTTGGAACTGTAAAGAATAATGGGTTCGTTTCTGAAGAGCAGCCCAGTACCTCCTTGCCCTGGAAAACGAACTACTAATTAAATTAATTGTTGTCTATGAATGTAATGGAAATACATTTTTTAAATAAATACGTTAAAATAGAATAGGAAATAAGTCATATTAAGCCTGATCTGGATTCCTGTGTACCTTTCATGTTCATGCTTAATGAAATCTTTGTTGTTTTAGTAAGAAACTAATTAATCGGTTTCTGATTTGACAATTTTTTTCTTCTTTTTGTGCTAGCTGTCTTTAGTTGATTTTAATATATTGGCCATATTCTAACAATTGAAATGCATTTAACCACTGTAATCAGTAGTCCTTTTCTTCTAACATGCTGTTAAATATATAGATAATTTATTAGGAACTTTAAATAAAAATAATAATTAAAAAGGCTGTAGCAGTCAGGCTAGCAGACACTATCTGTGTACTGAAGTTATTTTATCTTAGAAATTCTTGCTTTTTTATTACTTGTGTTGCTTGTTATTCTTCCAAGTTCTTTTTGAGATACCCTGGCAATAGATAGAAATGTTTATATGTAGCTTAAAAAGTCAACCCATTTTGTCTTTATTTTACGTTTAGGTAGGTATTGCTGTTACTGATTGTCAGGGAAGAATTTGGGTAAATTTCTAGTGTCATGATACTGTATACCATGATTTTTATTTTGCCTGATTTGTTTATTTTTTTTTACCTACTAGCTTATAGTTTTATATGGGGCTTGTTCGTTCTTGTATTACAAATGTCAGTGAATAGTTGTTCTCTATTAATCTTCTCAATACCACTTGTGATTTTATTGCGCCCATATAGAAACAGAAAAAGATTTGAGAAGCAGCTGCAGAATCTTGTCGATAAATAAATGATGACCACAAGTAAAACATTTACTTTACGAGCAGTTAATTGACCAGTCTACAACTCAGCAAGATTAAGCATTTTCTAAGGAATGGCACATCTGTATTTAGGAACCGTTCTACAGTATCTTGTGATCTAGATGTTATATTGTAGAGTAAAAGTGACTTTATTGTGGTTATTTTCATTTTTGACAGTTTATTCATACAAATAAATTTTTGTTATAGCTGATCTTTAGCTAGCTGAGGAGCTTTATGGTTTGAATTCAGAGACATAGCTGAAATTTTAAAATGAAAAGAATATCCTCTTTAGAAAGTGACAATCCTGAAAATAACCAGTATAGTGCTGAATATCGCTTTGGATCTTTAAAATCATATCGCAAGAAGAAACCCTTATTTACCAAATAATTTCGGGTATTAGTTTAAGTCTCAAATGTACAGAGGACTTAGTTTCTTGTTTAATTGCCTCAGAAGCATGTATGATCTCTTAAAAAATAAGTGATATTTATTAAATGCTTCACAACATTCAAGATACTAATTTAAAATTTGAGGCTAACGGTGTATTTCTGCTCTGTTATATTTGGCATATTATTGAGATACCTCTAAGGAGGTCAATCAAAGGCAATTTGGATACCCACAAAACTTCTAAAAATTCAAGATATTCAATATTAGGTTTATCAGCATTGAAAAATTCCTGGCCTATGTGAGTCTGTTGTGTAAGGGCATCAGACTTGAAGTGGTATAATGTGGTAATTTATGCTTGAAATGGCAGAAGAAGTAAATGTGTGAGCTTCAAATGCCATTAAATATTTACTAGGTAATTCACAAAGCAACATGAAAATTTCAATGACTGTATAGTCAGAGCAGAGGTTTTTCTAAGGGTATTTGGTCATTATGGTGTAGAAAATGGATTGATCTGTTAGCTTGATGCTGGAATTTAATTGGCAAGGAGTGCTTTCAGCAATTGCCTCTGTAATTATGTTTCATTGCTGTCAAATAAGGGGGCATGCTGAAGATCTATTTGAGTTTTTAGCAGACACCTTTTTGCCTTTATGAATATCTTTCTGTGGGAGGAACTCATGATGGTAGAGTGGTAGAATGTAAGTTTTCGTAACAACTTAATTAAAAGTGTGTTCCACAGATATGGATGAGTCAGAGCGCACTTTGAATCTCAATAAATGCAAAAACCCACTGAAAATGGGCTGATGCTCACCATTATGTCTTACTGGTGTTTCAGGGGTCTGTGTTATTTTAACTTCGTTAGTGTTCATCCCATTACTTTTAACTGCTAAATATGACTGAGTGACCTAAGAGTTGATGTTTCCCTTGCTCTACCAACTTGGTACAAAATGAGAGAAAGAAGCATTAATGGCCTGACACTAAATGTTAAACAAATTGTACACTTTTCAGCTGTTACCTTCTTTCTCCGGTAAGTTAGAGATAAAATGACCACATGTTAAAGACTAGCTGCTGATGGCCAAATGATCAAAAGCTTTCCTTGCTATCCTGAACTTGTGTGTATATAACCTGGTTAGGCAACAAGAGAGAAACAGTGATACGTGTTGAGTTGTGTGGCTTCTGGACGATGTTAGGGCATGTGGTCTCCCCTGAGTTTGTGTGATTTGTCTCTGAATGACATTTTTAATTTATGAACAAATTAAATCTTGTTCCATTTTTTTAATGTACAGGCAATTTCCTTGTTTACCACCAAGTAATAGCCTGAGTGGTAGGTAGGCTTTTCATTTGGCATCCGCAATCCCGGGTAACTTCCATAGCTGTACATTTTAGAAGATCTAGATGCAAAGAAACTAGTAATGTCCATTTGTTTTTGTAGTGTGGAGTACGCAGGTGCTGAAATTCAGGCACTAGCTTAGCTGGGGTTAGAATTGAAGCTACAAGTTGGTGCTTTTTTGGGGGGTTGTGGTTTTTGGGGGGAGGGAATTTGTTTAATTTTTAAACATAAAAAATAATACTGAAAAAATCCCATCAGCGAAGTATTTAATCTCACAGAATCAGCTTGACTTGAAAATACCACAGGCAGTAATTCTAAGTTAGTACTTATAAGCAAGTGAGTGCCAGCAAGGTCCTCCTGTCATTTCTTTTGGGGAAAAAATGGAATATTTCTTTAGCTCCTACTTCCTTTGCATAAGCTGTGAAGAAATAAAGCTTTATGCCTCATGGATGAGGTCAGGAGAAATTAAGGGTTTCAGTTTCTTTCTTGGCTTAGAAAAAATGCCTGAGGTATTCCTGCCTAATAAAAGTATTGGAAATTTATGCATTGGATGCATGTGTTGGAACATCATTGTCTTAGAAATAAAATTTCTTGACTGGTATTAGTAATCTGCGGTTTTAAAATTTTTATTCATACATATATGTGAATTTTCTTCTTACATGTGTTTGTGAGAAATGGGTAAAGAGTTAACTCTTCGAAGGGATATAGAAAAACAATACATGGTGTAAAAAGACTAAGGAAGCAGTAACAAATGCCTTATCCACATGAAGTTACTCAGTAGCCTTTACTGGTATGAATGTGCGTTCACCAGATAGATCAGCTTCTTTGGGTACAAAGTGTCTCTGAAGAAATGTTCTGAACTTGTAAAAAGCAGAGTTTTTCATCAGGGTCACAGTGATGATGAGAGTCAGACTCTTCTCAAAATAATAAATTGTATGTGTTTTTAATTGCTTATTGCTTACTAATTAACTTCTCCCCTGGTGGGATTTATGCAGAGGGAATATTCACCTTTGATTAGTAAGCAGCTGCCTCGAGATGAGTTTCATCCCATTTGTATTCTCAGTCTAGGCTGCCAGATTTTAGAAGTAGTTCATGGTATGAAGCATGCTGTCCTCAATAGCTGCTGTAAATAGCTGCGTACAGCCTGGCCTGCTAGATTTCATTTAAGTTAGTCTGTCATGCCACAGTACTAGCTCAGTTGGTTCACTTGCCGTATGAAAACATTTATTGAAAAGCAGTTTGGGAGGAGAGAGAAGGAGCAGCAAGGTCTTAGGTGCATTATATTAATCTGTAACAAGAAGCCTAAAATGTTAGTTGAAAGCAAGCCACGATCTTCTCTAATTTCTTTTAAAATGATTTGACTCTCAGTATTGAAGCTTGTGTAACTTTGTTTTTGTAACTTTTGCTTTGTTTATGGGCACATACATTGCTGTGAACCCCAACACTGCTGATCATTGTTCTAGTAAAAAAGTGATTTTTTTTTTTTTTTTTTTTCCCCTTTCAGCTCTTGCCTGTTAGGTTGGTTAAACCTTCTTTTGCTAAGCTGGCTTCTGTTTTCCATTGCATGGAACTTGGCCATGTTCCGAACAGATAAAGAGAGAAGGAAATGAGGTTGCCTGAGGGAGTGCAGAAGTTCTTGCAAAAGTAGGAGATGGTGCATTGAAAGATGGGGTCCTACTGATCTTTGGTGAAAAGAGAAGCACTGTTGTGGTCTAGAAAGCATTAATCTTTGTTAACTGATTTTTCTTTTTCTATTGTTTTTTTTGGACTGATGTACAGCTGTTCCTAGGGTTTTTATGAATGCTTTTGCTCATAGTATCTTTGCTCCTTTTTCTCATGTTGGTTTAATTTTAATAAGATAAATTGTGAAAAACACGGAGGTAGATAAGTAACTGAATCTGAATGCTTGGTACTATGTTTTGCTACTTCCATACTCTTTATCATCTGTGAGAATTCTTGCTTTTTTAAAATGGTGGCACTTCTGCTGTATTGTAGGCTTTTGTAATACAGGTCTTATAGAATAAAGCTTTAATTTATTACAATTACCTTGAATGGTTCTTATTGAACAGAGATACTTTCTGGTTAAAAATCTTACGTATGGGCAGTACATGCAGGATTTGGAATTCTAGCTTGAATTACTGCATGTGTACATGAGTGAGACTTGACAGTTTTGTCTGTCTTTCCACAAATGCCATACAGATTACTTTCTATTTAAACAAATTGAAAGGATAATTCTATTGGTATATGTTAAGGTTTGAAATACAGATGAAGTTGCTAATTGACAGGTTATGGTACAAGGATAAATATTTGAGAGGAGCTGACCTGATCTAATGTTGCTACTAGACCTGCTTCAAGTGGGAAATTGGACTGGGTTCTGACCAATTTGGTTTTGGATCTGTAAAGCATCACTCAAGCACACAGCTGACACAATATCTTTAGTGGCAGAGGGCTGAGCTACAGCTTGTGTCGCATAGACTGTTTTTATGCCTTTTAGCTGGTTTTAAAGTAATTCTTTCTTTGCTTTCCTCTTATGCCTGTCTCATTTCCTGGGGGTGACATATTTTATAATGCATTTGTTATGCTCTTGCCCAGAAGGAGTGCCACATACTTAAGTTTTCTTGGAGGACCAAATCCCTGAGGAGACATATGGTTTACAAAGTCCTCTAATCTAATGCTTTTCAAGGAAAGGAGGAGAGACTATTTAGTTATTTGCTGGACGCATTGGTCAGCTTTGGCCTTGAATTAGAGTGATCTTGAATATTTGTGATCTACATAAATAGTCAACTCTGACTTCTCCTCCAACCTGTATATAATGAATCTAGCATGAAGTTAGTCCTTTGACAGTCTCTGCATACAGTCTTGTTCCCAAGACTTGCTCACTTCCAGGACACCAAGAAAAGGTCCCTTCCGTCTTGAAAGCTTCAGCTCCATTTATGGTTGCTACAGAGGAAGGATGATAGAAAATACAAAGCTGCTACTTTTGCCAAATAGTGGCTTCCCATTGCATGTAAGCTGCCTTATGTTTGTAGACTCTCCTCTGCTCTGGAGCACTGGGGTTTTCCTTCACAAAATATTTCAGCAGAGCCTCGTGTTATATTTCTACATCTTTTCTTCCGATCATCTTGAATGAGGTGGTGCAGGTATTGTGCAGGTAGAAAATGACTGCCTGGTTGCAGGCTTCTACAAATGGCTGAGCCTTCTCTCGTTCTGTTCCTGATTCTTTGAGTAATGATCTTGCTGCTTCAGCCATCAATCTTTGAAAACTTTCATATCTCTTCCTGTACATGAGCAAGCCCAAGAGCTGGATCAGAGAACATTACTCTCTGTCTGTGTCAGCTTTTCCTACCTGAGTTGATAACCTTATTAAATAATAAAAATGATTTTTTTGTGTGTCTTAGACTTGGGGGATACCTGTATCCTCTATCATGTCTGTTGTGAGTACTCAGTTAATCTGTTGTGGCAACTCATCAGTGGATTCTAGTTTCATCAAAGTCTGTGCAGAAACCTGCATTCTTCTCCCTCCACAGTGCTCTGACCTATTCTGCACATTTTCTTTAAATTGTGTGCTTTAGCAGACAATGCTGAAAGTTGCTCTTCCCCTGTGCAATATTCTTGTTTCCATATGGCCTTAAGTGGATCAGTGTGTTTCAATCTTGACATGGAAACAAAATTTATATTTTCACATCTGTCCTTAAATGTTTTTGTTGCAGTGGTGAAATAAGGAGTTACTTTGGTTTACAAGTCTTACTGGTATTCATCATAAAAGATGGGAATTGTAAGGTGTGGAGGGGGAACCCTCTCTTCTAGCATTATCCTGTGTAGGATGGTAAAACATATGAAACTCTTCAGACTTGTTATGCTTACTTTCTGTTGGATCAAAGCAAAGCATTCCTTAATGATTCCCCTGCTGAGAAAGCTCCTCATAAATAAGCCCAAGCTGAAGGCTTGCTCTTGTGAAACAGTTCAAGATGGGGCAGATATTACTATGCTGCATACTGTGTAGAGGCGCCACCCTTTTCTCCTGCTTTAGCCTCTTAAATGTTGGGCAGACATTGCAGCTTATCTAAGTGTCATTTTTGGATGATCTTTATATGCAGGCTACCAGTTACAACTGAGTCACTTGCTCAGTTTATGTGTCTCATTGGCATGTTTTGAGTGTTTGTTGAGAGCCATATGACTCATTTTACCTCGATCTCTGTCCCCCTTCAGCAGTCACTTTTGTTTAGTCATGTTTCTGGCTGAAATGCCTTGATCTTGGATTCCTGTTTTGGGTACTGAGAGTCATGCACATAACATCCTGGTTCTTTCTTGCCCTTCCTCTTAATGCACCCCTCCTATCAGTCTACAGAAGTACCATACAGTCAGAATCGCATTGCACATCCTATAAAAGAATAGTACTTTTTACTGGTGTCAAAGAAACGTGCAATTTGACCTCCTGCCAGGTCATATTAGTTGGGACTTTTGGTCTGCTAAAGATGCTTGTTTTGCCTAAATATTCTCAAGGCACAAGGAGCTTGGTAAATATGTACTGGGTTTCTCTCTGTCATGAGGCATCGGTTGTGGGTGATGACTTAGCAGAACTAAAGCAGTTTCCATAGATAAAGAGAATTCAGGTTCCCCCTCTCTTAACACTTAGAGGTTCATTAGTTCCAAACATATCTATAATTGGAACTAGTGGTTGGCAATCTGGTTGCAGGAAATGCTGGTTATCCCAGTTGTATGATAAGAAAGACATTTTAGGTGATATATCACAAGTGAGACATTCAGGATGCTGTTACTGGGTGGGTTTTCCTGTTTTTCCGTTTGGCATTTAGGAAGGACTTTAGATCAGCCTCTTTGAGGTCTAGGAGAATGATTTTGATTCTTCTGTTCCACAGCAAGTCTATTTCCAGGGTTGTCAGGAGTTTCTCAGTTCTGTGGAGCTGATCAGCTAACCTGTCTATCTTCGACAGGCCAGTAGGGTGTTGCGGAAGATAATGCAGATTGTGTCTGATATGATTTCAGCTGTTTTGGTAGAACTGAGGTACTCATGGATTTGGAACCTTCTCTCATCATGAAAATATCTGACTATTGCTTTTAGGAACAGTTTTCCTTTTCAGGAACTTAATGTGCAGGAAATCTGGCCGAAGGTGGAACATTCACATGTCATACATACGTTAGTAGTCACATAAAGTGGTAAGGTTTACTTTGGATTTCTGGGTCAGTCTGTTGTAATTCAGAAAGTCCTTCTCTGTATGATTTTTAAAGTCAATCTCAAGAACATTAGTCTGTTAGGTTCATCCATGTTTATTTAACAGCAGTTTAGGAGTTCAGTTTTCTTTTGTTCTTGTAAAAGTGTTCTTTCACAGTCTTTCTGACCAGCTCTCAGGAAATTTCAATGTCTGTTTAGGTAGGTCCTTCAGTGCTGTGTTGCATGTTAGAGCGCCTTCATTCTTATCACTACTTGTTGGAAGATTTTTCTTCTAGCCCTCTGCCTTGTCTGTGCATGTTGTGTGAGAGTAGTTGTCATTTGGATGCTACAGAGCTGTGTGCTGAGGGATGAACACATCTTCAAATTCCTACATGAAATAGTGTTCTGTTTATCAATTTATTACAGCCTTATGTCAAGGAATGATCTGTAAGTAGGCTACCTCTAAGACGCACTTCAAAAATGTTTTGTTAAAAGTAAATAAACACTGGTAATAAATATGAAATAACACTGCTGTAAATGGTGTTGAAAAAGTAATGCACAGTATTACAAAAACCTTCTTAATCTGTTCATGTCAAAACTGAATTGCAAAGCCCTTCCACACCATATCTCCTCCTCCAAGACACTGATACACTGAAGACCTACCTCTTGGTGATATGTGCTTCACTGGGTAGTTTGTCTCTGCACGCTGATGCCTCAGTTTGCATCCACTAAGAAATTCGTCTTGGAGTAGCATTAGTTTTTATACCTGATTGCCTTGTTGAAGTCTTCTGTGCTGTCCAGACAGATTGAAATTTCCCCTTTGCTGTTTCTTTCATTCAGAAATTTATTTAGAACTCCCAAAGAAGTTCTATTGCTCTAACTAAAATAAGCACCATTCATTTTCCTGAGGATGGATGTAAGTGTTGCTTTTTAGACCAGATGTTTTCTCTTGTTCTGGATTCAGTGAGCAACTGATTGACTTAGCAAGAGGTACTCCTCCCTACATGTATTTTGGAGATTTAGCACCTGGTAAATGTCTCCATGCTCTGAACTTTTTTTTAATTCCATGAATTCGTTAGCAAATGTATTTGATATAAATATCTAAATCGTGCTGAATGAATGTGGATGATTACTGACTCTTGATTACCATCCACATGGAATTCAGCTATGAAATACCAGAAGACTTGGAGTAAATAAATAACCTTTGATATTTTTCTTCTAAAGATGTTGTTGTCTTGTGCTGTTTGTGGATACCACAGATCAGTGACACAAACCCACAGTGGATCAAGAAACAAGTATTAACAATAGGCTAACCATTTGAGGTTATGGTTTTCCTTTCTTTATCTGTCCACAGAAATGGATATCTTAACAGCTGTTATCTCAACAGACACGACTGTAGAAATTCAGGCACTTGAAAACTGATTCTCTTTTCCCCTCTGCCTCATTCCTTCAGTATACAGTTGAACTTTGTACATATCTGAAGCCTGTGGTTTGAGTGGCATTTTTTTGTGGAGGATTGTCCCTTCACTTATTTTCAAAATATCCCATTCATTCTTACCAGGGACAGCATTTCACAGGCCACCTTCTAATGAGCTTCATCATCTTATTTATATATAACTTGGCCTTTTTAAAATATGCTTTTTTTTTGTGTTATTGTTGTTTCCCTGTTGGGAAGATTCTGGGTTTGACAGTTTCTCCTCAGGCTGTTTTTCTGGGTCAGTAGGATGTGTTGTAACAGAGCAGAGGGGAAAATGTCTAGTTCAGAGACAAACTCTTTCTAGTATAGCAGAGAAATTATCCTTTGGGAGACCCACAGAGCTGCAAGTGGACTTCCATTCATACACTTGTTAAGCATAACACTAATTGAAATGTCCAGCCAACAGAAAAACTTCTTATCCACAGTCTTTGTGTTTTCTCATAATCCATTCCATATGCAGGTACTGCATGCAGTCGCCTGTAGTGGGATTATGCGTATGGACAATCATTTAAAGAAAACAGGAACATGATGGAGATTATGTGAAATGTTAAGTCTGTATTTATGTTCACCTCCTCTGTGTATGTCTTAACTACTTCTATGAGGTCCTTATTTTTATAGCAACTCTTTAAAAAGTATATTTATGTGGTTGAGGTGAAAGTGGTGGCAGGAGTGTGGAGGTCCTTCATAAAACAAGTGGTGGAAGTGGAGGTCTTGGTCATGTACAGATGAGGTTCTGTTAGGGTTAACAGTCTCTGCCTTGAGTGCTTTAGGCAGTGCTTCAGTGCAGAAAATTAATAGTGATTAGTCAGCTCTTAAGCTTTGCATGCAGGGCTGTGTTGGCAATGAGCATAAGAAGCTCCCCACTGGTAAAAGGCTTAGCTATTAAATAGAAATTTTAGTATTGATACAGTTTTTCAGGCAAGGGGTGGCAGGGTATCTTAGCCTTTACTGAGGATATTGAAGCACCATTTCTTCATGTAAGGCAACTCCTTCCAAAGTTCCACATTTTTGTCAAACATATACTTCAAAGTTTTTAAAGTTTAAAACTTTGTTTTACTAATTCATTCCTTGATAATGGATTTTTTTCACTACACTGTAGAAAATGGCATTATTTTAAAGTTATTTCTAGTTTTCTTGTTTGTATCTTGGGGAAGTACTTTCTTCATAAATTTTAGTGTTGCCTTCTGAACTCTGCTTTGGAATAATTAAATGGGTCCAGTAGATCAATGGAGTAATTGGTTCAGCTTTGTATTCATTACTCAGCTGTTACCTAATTTACGTAATTAAATCAACTGTGTTGGTTGTGAGGGAGTCAAGGTTCTTGTGTTACCTTTTTTTTTGGTGAGAAATAAAGGGAATTTTTTTGTCAGACTAATTTTGAATAATTGTTTGTTTGTTTGAGGCTTTTTTATCCTAAAATCACTTACCAGGAATATTTTTTTCTTTTAAGACACTGTAGCAGCGTAGTTGTTTGGGGTGTTTTTGTACTGAGTTCATGGTATATTGCTATAATTGAAAATGTCTCTAGCGCAGATAAACAATAAAAGGTTGAAACTTCTTGAAACTTATCATCAAAACTCTTAAATGCAGTTGGCTAAGACAAGTGTTTTATCTTTCAAACTATGGCTCACAATAGGGGGAAGGTGTAAGATTAGAGAATCCGTAAATGTTGGTATTCTTGAAGGTTTGAATTACATTTTCCATTTATTTTACTGGTATTTTAGAATGTAGCCAAAGCTTTTGTTTGGGTTAAATAAATGGAGTTGGTTTTACATAATAGAGATAAGAAGATATGGGGTATCATCTTTACTGCCTAGCTGTGGATGTGTGAAACTGGGTGGAAGTAAGGCTGCTGAAGAAGTAGTGCACACAGAAGCCTGCATCACAGGAAATCTTGGCCTGAGTGAAGTTGCTGGTGAGTCACTGCCAGTCCTAGCAGTTAAGGAGCATAGGAAGGTGATTTTATCTTGCCGCTGCCTGGTGTCAACAGTGAGTCACAGATGCTTCTGCTGCGAGAAGAATGATGCAAGTAGATTTTAAGGGTTAAATTCTTCCTCAAAATAAATGATCAAATGTTCCAGTAAGGCTATCGGACTGTCTTCTGGGGAAATAGAAGTATGTTTAGCATCTCGGTGTCATTATGCTCAAGTGTTACTTAATTATTGTAGAAGCAAAACACGGATTCGTTTCAAGGAAATTTTTATTTTTCAGAAGAAATCTCCTCAAGAAACCTCATGTTAGTAACAGCCTTGAACTATTGCATTTACTTTAAAATAGATGCTAGAGATTGTCATAAAGTCTATGTTACTGTAGTGCAACTTTTTTGAGGTACAATAAAATATTCTGATCTGTATGGCCAATACCTTCCCCTTTTTTGAGGGAGAAAAGCATCTCCAAGGAGAAGCTGATTACCATGGCAAGGCTGGTAGAGACATAAAGCTTATTTCTAGGTCTAATGATGTCACCAAGAGAAGAGCAAACAAACTTACAGATTCAAACCTCTTTTTTTTTTTTTTTTGGGAGGAAAAGGGGCAGAAGCAGCAACTTCCAAGTTGAGAGCAAATTGAGACATTTTGTGCAAAGCAGTGCTGAAGATAAGCAGGGGGGATGTGATGGAGGGACTTGATTATAGTAACTAGCTCCTGTGAGAATTTTCTGTGGGATAATGAAGAGATGTCTGTGGCCATGGGAAAAAGTAAAGATGCAGTAAACCAATACTGAATTCTTAAAGTCATAAACTAGGTAAAATATTGGTACATATATAAAGGTACATATTCAAGATTAATTCACCATATTTATTATTTACTTCAATATAGTTTCAAAGATTTAATACAAAACCAACAAAGCTTGAAGAAGAGCTAGTGTGCTGAAAGCTGTGTTTTGTTTATCAGCTGGTAGAGTTATTACCTCTCCCTATAAATCTTGTGCTCAGACCTTTAGACCATGAGAATGGTAATGCTTTCATGAAGGCCTTTATTCATTCATTATTGCTTTCAATCCTTTTCTGCTTTAGCAGTTTGATTCACTATTTATATTGTGGTTTTGTTTAAGGGTTGGTGTTGTATTATTCCGGTTGTTATACCAGCACATACATCAAAATGTTGGTTGCTGCCTGAAGGATTGATAATCTAGTTTCAAGGAAAGCAGTGGTGGGGAAGTGATGTGATTGTGATTTTTGACTAATAGAAATATAAGTGTGTCATTTGCTTGCCTGCTTTCCAGAGCTTTTTAAAAAAATCATTTTATTTTAATCTTGTCTAAAGAAAGATTACATTTGTATGGTTGTAGTTTCCCATTATGTATTCTATTCTTTGATAGGAGCTGAGGTTTGAGTTTATAAATCACTCTTCAGTAGTCCAAGTAGTGGTTTGGGTTTTTTAAAAGCTTTTTTTCACCCATTTTGCATAGTATACTACTTGAAGCATTTAATAACTGGATATTTTTTCAACTGTTATCTCTTAAATTAGAACAGTTAAATGCCACTGATTTATATTTTTTTTCCCTTGAATTGTTCATGGTACATTAATCTAGAGGAGCTGGTCTATCCTTGTAAAACTAATCTAATAATGGGGTTTTATTCCAGACTACCGTATCCTGTTACCAGGTATCCTTTTATGTTTATTTAACATTCAGGATTTTTAATGAGTTTTTCCTCAGAAAAAAAAAAATTGGGAATAGAACACATGAGCATATTACTTCGACCGAAACATACCCAACCCCGAAATCATCTCTGCAGTGGAATGCTAGACTTTTAAAGTAGCTTTTATTTTGTGATGTAGGGATGCAGATGAGTTAAGAAGAATGACTAATACTAAGGTATGCAATCTGTGAAATATGAAGTACAGACATGAGTTGTTCTTTTGTGAAAATTGAAATAGAATCATAGAATGGTTTGGGTTGGAAGGTACCTGAGAGATCATCTAGTTCTGACCCCCCTGCCATGGGCAGGGACACTTTCCACTAGACAAAGCTGTTCAAAGCCCTGGGATGAACACGGTCTTGAACAGTGCCAGGGATGGGGCAACCTGTGCCAGTGTCTCAGCACCCTCACAGTAAAGAATTTCTTCCTAATATCTAATCTAAATCTACCCTCTGTCAGTTTAAAGCCATTACTCGTTGTCCTGTCACCACATGTTCTTGTAAAAAGCCCCTCTCCCATCTTTCTTATAGCCCCTTTTAGGTACTGGAACTGCTTTAAGGTCTCCTCTGAGCCTTCTTCTCTGCAGGCTGAACAACCCCAACTCTTTTCATTGGAGAGGTGCTTCAGCCCTCTGATTATCCACCATCAAATCAGTAATCCATGCCTCTCCAGTTTAAAGATGGGGATGTCCTGTGAGACAGTGTCAAATGCCTTGCACAAGTCCAGGTAAATGACATCAGTCACTCTTCCCTTATCCACCCGTTCTGTAACCCCATCATGGAAGGCTGCCAGATTTGTCAGGCATGATTTGCCCTTAGTGAATCCATGTTGGGTGTCACCAATGTCCTCCTTATTTTCCATGAGCCTTAGCATTGTCGCCAGGGGGATCTGCTCCACAGTCTTGCTGGGCACGGAGGTGAGACTGACTGGTCTGTAGTTCCCCAGAGTTTCCTTTTTTACCTTTTAAAAAAGGGGATTATATTTCTCCTTCTTCAGTCAGTGGGAACTTCACTGGACTGCCATGACTTCTCAGATATGATGCATAGTGGCTTCGCCAGTTCATCCAGGAGTTCTGGGGTGATTGAAGTTCCCATGAGAACCAGGACTTGTGAATGTAAAGCTGTTCCTATATGTCTACAGAGGGCTTTGTCTGCTTGGTCTTCCTGATTGGGTGGCCTGTAGCAGACCCCCACTATAATGTTGCCTGTCCCTTCCCTCCCTTGAGTCCTGACCCATTAAGCTCTTGGTCACCTCCAATTCCATCTCCAGGTGTAGTTCCATGTATTCCAGTGGGTGATTGGCATAGAGGTAACATCTCCACCTTGTCTCTTCTGCCTGTCCTTCCTAAAAAGCCGGTATCCTTCCATTCCAACACTCCAGTCATGGGAGCCATTCCACCCTGTCTGTTACGAGGAAATCTGAGGTTTGTCCTGCTAGGTTAGGACAGGTTTGTCCTAGTGAGTTAAGTTAGGTGACTGGGGAGTCTGATCAGAGGAGAGAAACACATATGAATCTTCCAACAATTTAGGGCACTTCATTTCAGTCCTGAGTTTGTAAATCACCTGCTCCAGTCAGGAGCAGTCTCCATTGCAAAAGCATCTCAAAGCAGTGTTGCCAACAGACTGTTCTAATGATGAGTAAAACAGATGTTAATGTTAAGTGAAGTCTAAAAGGAATGCAAGGATTATGAAATTCAGGATTGTGGGATGATGTCATAGTAATATACTCAGGGTTTCTGTGTTGATGAGGTATACAAGTCTTCTGTCTAGTAAAGCTCATCTAGGCATCTGTTTGAGTGATAAACGAACTGAACACTGTGTTTAACTTTTATTTAGCTTTTGGTCTGTTTCCTGACTAATGATTACTGTCTACAAAAGTTACGAGAAAGTGATGTGGAGAGGGAAGGAGGGGACATAAGGGTTATTCCTCAGGGAAAGCACACCAAGTTGTCTGAAGTGTGAGTTAAACTTTGCATTTGTATAAACATCACAATTGGCCCTTCAGCTTCCCGCTGAGATGGATTAGAAAGAGGGAGTCCCCTCCCTAATTCTTTCTACATCCCAGAACATATCCACTAGGTAAGAATTTGAGACTTCAAAATCTACCTTGTTCTGTTTGTCTGAACTAAAGCACATAGCACTGGACAAATGAGCTTTCCAGATTTTCAATGCTACAAGCCCTTTTTATTTTTTTTTTCTCTGAATCTTATAAAGCCTATAGTTCCAAGATTTGTATCTGTGTTCAGACATTTGTGCCATAGAATCATAGAATCATAGAATAGAATCATAGAATAGTTAGGGTTGGAAAGGACCTTAAGATCAATCTAGTTCCAACCCCCCTGCCATGGGCAGGGACACCTCACACTAAACCATGCTTAAGCTCTTGCTAGAATTGGTGGATTTGGCACCTCAAACTCACAACAGGGAATTCCGTTCTCCTTTCTGTCTTGACAGTTGTTCATGCAGATGCATCGGCAGATTAAGATGCTTCTGTGAATAATTTTTAAATGCAGAGCACTTGGTTACAAGATAATTTGCATAAATGCACTTGAACCAGAAACAAAACACTGTACTGTACAGTATTTATATCCATTTTAAGTGTTTTCAGTCTGATATATAAAGAAGAGAGGGAGTTCAGTCATTCCTCTGCAAGAAGCCTAACAGCATGTCATATGTCTTGAATGACCATGGAGTAAGTAGTTCCTGAAAGGATTTATTAAGAACCAGTATTTGTTCAGTGAGATGTTAACCCTAAATAATTTTACCAACACAGTCTATACCAACTGTCCATTTTGATCTATGGGCAATGCAAGGCTATTCTATGTTAGATAGTTCTATGTTTATTACAATGAACTCGTAACTCCTTTATGTTCTTCTGTGTATTCCCTTGATTCCTCAAGTGATGCACAAAGTTAGACAAGACAGTATTAAAGCTTTTCACTGACAGAAGTTATTCTAGCTGTCAATCATTGCAGATGCCTGTTTTAGCTTGCCTGGTGCTCATCCTCATCAGATGTGTTCCTGATGCATACTAAGAACCCAGCTTACTGCGCCAGATAGCTTGGATGGAAAGCCTTTTCTGTTCAGGTATTTTCATCACATTCTAGGATCCAGTAAAGGTTTTCATAATGAGCATCCTTGACTTTATGTTTCCAAAGCAGCATGTGAGCCTAACATCTATCACTGTCATCTAGCAGAAATTTGAATGCTTCCTATTCAGGCAGTTGTGCTAGGCCTCATTTCATAGAATCATAGAAACAGCTAGGTTGGAAAGCACCTTTAAGATCATCAGGTCCAACTGTTAACCCGGGACTGGCAAGTCCACCACTAAACGGTGTCACTGGGGGCCTCATCTACTGTTTTTTGAACGCTTCCAGGGAAATTGATTCCCCCACTGCCCTGGACACCCTGTGCCAATGCCTGAGCACCCTCTCTGTGAAGAAGTTTTTCCTAATATCCAATCTAAGCCACCTCTGGCACAGCTTGAGGCTGTTCCTCTTGTCCTGTAGCCTGTTACTTGGGAGAAGAGACCGACCCCGCTACAACCTCCTTTCAGGCAGTTGTAGAGAGTGATAATGTCCCCCCTGAGCCTTCTCTTCTCCAGACTAAACACCTCAGTTCCCTCAGCTGTTCCTCATAAGACTTGCGCTCCAGACCCTTCCCCTTATCCATTGCCCTTCTCGGGACCCACTCCATCACCTCAGTGTCTCTCTTGTAGTGAGAGGCCAGAACTGAGCACAGGATTTGAGGTGTGGCCTCACCAGTGCAGGGAAACAATCACTTCCCCCGCTCACGTTCTGATACAAGCCAGGATGTCTTGGCCAGCGCTCTTCAAGTTCCTCTTCATGTTTTCCTGTAACTTAACTCTTAAGCTCCCTCAAGGGGGGTATTATGTTCCTTCTTAAGGTCACAGAAAGCTCCTTTAGAACTTAGCGTAATGTGCTGTGCTCTGCTTTGCTGTCAAAGGTGCTGCTGTTATTTCAGCACGAGGGTAAGTGGCAGAACATTTTGATCAGGTGTTTTTCATATGTTCCTTCTCATGGACAGTGATTAGTGCACCCATAATCTAAATTTATCCTGAAATTCTAGGAATGCATTTAATCTGCCTATCTTCTCAAAATGGTGCTTGGCATGAGAGACTTGATGTGTCCAGAAAAGAACATTTTCAAGTCTTTTCCTCTGTGAGTGTAGCAAAGATTTCAAGGCAAAGAGCTGAGAAGATAACATGTATTATGTCAAAAAGCCACAGGTTTGAAAATGTTGAGTCTTCCTGATGGTTGCTGCTGTTGTTGGTTTGTTGCTTTTGTTTGTTTTTTTGTTTACAAATGGATTCCTGTTTTCTTCCTTGTTGTATTTCAAAGAAAACAAGAAAAGTTATGAAGGTGGAAGGGATGCATATCTTATGTTTGGCAAAAACTTGTCTTGGTTGTGCGAACTTCAAGACCTAATCTTGCAAAATAGACTTAAAATGACTGCTGCCATTGTGGCTGACTGCTGTGCATTGACAACTCTAAAAAACCCCATGCTTCTTACTTCAAGAAGGAATAATGAATGAGGTTTTGGGTTGTTTTTTTTTTTTTTTTTTCTTGTATATATCAGTGCCAAAGCTATAGTCCCCTACTGATGATGTACTTGGGTACTGCTCTTGTTTAAGCTATCATTTTAAGCCTTTTGGATTCTGGGTCGATTGTGTGTGGAAGCCTTACTGTAGCTTAAAACAAGAAAAGCACCTGCAAATGCTTTTCCAGAAAACCTATTTCACTTTCCCTGAAGAATTGATAAGGAAAATGTGAAAATATATAATGCTTACAGTTGCCTATGGGATAGAGAGCAGAG
The DNA here is from genome assembly GCA_017639245.1 of Myiopsitta monachus. Taxonomy (NCBI): domain Eukaryota; kingdom Metazoa; phylum Chordata; class Aves; order Psittaciformes; family Psittacidae; genus Myiopsitta; species Myiopsitta monachus. The sequence goes on from CM029920.1 coordinate 77,257,818, forward strand.
CAGTTAGGAAGGTATGTTGGAGAGGCTGTGAACAAGTAAAGCAAGAATTAAAATATTACAACGACATGGCCAGATGGGTCACATCATCTTGTGAAGCAGGGGGCTGAGGTGTTTTGCATAAAGGACTTCTGCCCTCTGTAGTCATCTCCCTAAGAGTACTTTTGCCTTGCAAGGTTGCTGTCTAATCAGTACAAGGAAAATTACAAGAAGACAGGCAAAGCCTCTATACGTAGTCTGTGCAGCTGAGAGGCAGCAGCTGGTCGTTGCTGTTGGTTATCTCCCTGTCTTGGTTGAACACTGTGCAAAGACTCCGTTGGCAAGAACTTTCCATGTGTCACAGTGCAGCCGTATGCTCTATGGTCCTGAATGTCATGTGTTTTATTATTTGACAGGATCAAGCCTTTCATGCAGTCTTCTCACATTTATGACCATATCTAGTAATCTGATGCTTTTCTTGATCAAGAAAATGTCCATCAAACAAAATGCCAGTAAATTCTAGTGCTTTCAGATTGCCGGTGGATCCAGGTTTTATAGATCAGTCTGGTGCTAGTAAATATTTAATTTCTTCAGCTGAGCAGTCAAATGTTGGGCCCTTGATATCTGGACAGTAACTCAGTTTCTGGAGGCGCAAGTTTGGGAAGAACACTTACTGCTGTGTTCATCAGTCCATAGTCTCTTGGCATCATGTAGCTATGAGATCTTCCACTGTTGCTTGCGTTCACTATGCTGCATTCCAAATTGTCAGGAAGAACAAAATACTGTATTTCTGTGGGCAAGCTGAAATTGAAAAGATTTGTTTAATATTGAAGTTTGAAATACTATGAATCTATGTATTTCAATCTACCTTGCAATTGTTTCTTCAGTCCTCAGCAGTCACAAGCTGAAGTATTCAAAAAGCCTTAAAGATGAGGCCTACTCTATATTTTATGCTCTTACATGAGTGGTATAGGGTTTATGCATATAAATGCAGTTTTTAAAAATACTTTTAGTCAAAATGCTCTTATGGGATCCATGCATGTGTGCACTGAGATTTATACCATAATCTCTCCAAACCAACCAGTATAGAAGATTTAAATTGCAGGGGGAGGGTTGGCAAGCAGAGGGTAATGAGGATAACCAGCTTTCTTGTGTATTGATTTTTCATATAGTACTCTTTCATTATAAATCATCAGCTGTTATTCCTGATTAGAGCATATTGTTAATTTATGCTCATATCTTGGAAAATACTGAACACAAGATCAAAGGTTGTGTGGCAGAGCACCTTTTATCTTGGATGGATTCCTTGCATCAGCTAATGGAAAGATACATTTGCTGACCTCCCTAATAGAGGTGAATAATAAGAATATGTTTTTGCAGAATCACTCCTAATCTATTAAGAAAATGCATCATGTTCCATATAGATGCTATTAATTTTAAAATATTACATTTTAATGCATATGTAAATGTTAAAATTTTCCTTCCCTTAAATACCATAATAATTTCTAGTTACTTTAATGGAATGAGAGGTTCACAAAAGCTGTTTGGCATTTAAGCACCTATTCCACAGATGCCATGTTTAAAAGCTATCTATACCATGGATGAAATTGGGTGTGTTGGATACACATACTAAATAAGTTAAGATCAAAATCTATAAGTTCTGTGATGGCTGGCCTGAGCACAGATCAGTCTGATATTTGTGGGTTGTGGTTTGGGCGGGTTTGTGTGTGTGTTTTCTTTCTTTTTTCATGATGATCTGTTTGATAACACGGTTTGTGACAAAACAAATTTGTGTTTGTCAGACAGGAGAGACTGTAAAGAATTATCTTACTGCAGTGCATGAAACTGCATATATGCAAGGACTCTTTATTTTCTTTGGCAGCATAAGAACAAATAATCAAAGCACGCATTCATATATAAATAAAACATGCCATTTAAGTGTTGTAAAGCTAACCCAATTTGAACAGCCTGGTGGGAAATAGAGGTTAAAATCATCATGGAAATTGTTGATTCTGATGAGAAATTCTAAACATTTATCCTAATCCCAAATAGCCTGTTCTCAAGAAAGATGAAGGGCACTTCAGAGTCCAGTTTCTGTGCTCCAGGATCATTGCATTGCTGACACGCAAAGCATGTGAAGTGTAGATGCTAGGAAGGTTTGCATGAGAGAAATCTTTTGAAGCACTCTAAACTACTAATGTAGATGTACCTTTGAAAATTTAAGCACATGGTAGCTGGGATTAACTGATATGACTATAGAAATAATTTTCCTTCGAATTCTGTTGCCTACTAGACCATTCCTGGTATCTGCCACAGCTCATATTCCCATAGGAAGACATGGAACTGTCAGAATCCTGTTCATGGTTCAAAAATTGATAAAATGATGTTTTTCGAAAGTTTACTGGGTTTGCCTATGCTTAATCAGAATTCTCATTCTTACCAGGCAGATGTGCACTGAAGTCTTCAGAATAAGTTGTGGGTTTACTGTGCATCAGGTATTCTATAGAAACTGCCCATATACATGCTTTACGTGCTTTATTTACTGAAATCAAAAATAGCATGGCTTTTTTGTTTGTAAGATGAGCTGCTTCATGTTTACCACAGATAAAATCATTCATGTGGACATTTACCAGTGAATAACTGGTGTACTGCATTTATTCCATTTTACCTTGCAGCCTTTTTTATGGATGCACCTGTATACATAGTATGAGGTGATTGTATTACGGTTTTGATTCTTGTGGCTACAGGCTTATTAGGTTGTTTCTGACCTGCTTACTTTAGGAGTTTAAATTAATTCCTGCTGGTTTGCTTGTGAGGGGTTTTTGTACAGACAGGGGCAAAGGTATTAGGTTGCTACACACTTCCCCCTTTAACCAAATGAGTCATTTTGTGAGTCTAGTTCAGCTGACAAGTGTATTACTGACAACTTAAGCTTTTTATCTATAACATTTTTTTACCATCTTGCCCTTCTGCTGTCTCAGAGATAATGCAATGTATGATTGTTGAAAATACAAGTTTCTCTTTGACTCTCACAAAGTAAATCCTATTAAAATCATACCTGTATTTTGTATCTAAGCTAAACATTATAAAAATCACCCATTCATTTCCATTTAAATAAGGGTTTTGAAGTCCCTGATCCACCTTTCAAGGAATATGTTGCATTTCTGAAATAAGCAAGTGCTGTTTCATCACAGCCCTGCTGGACACCTGACATTAGCCCTTTTTTCAGCTCCCTTGCGTGGGCTGCAGCTGAATGTCAGCAGGGACTCCCTCAGCCAGCCAGGCCCTTGCTCCTGCAGTGACTTCAGCACAGTCTATTTCCCAGAAATGCTGCCAAAACATTAACTCTCTGAGAATGGCAGAGAATGATTTCCCATAGTGACCAAATCCTATTCTAGCATTTGGCACGTGATCTGTCTTGAGCTTAATGCGTTTCATCTTCTTACAAATGTTGGAAATTCTTTTGTTACAAAGAACATGAGAAAAATCATCATAATGCCAAAGTTTGTGATTTCTGGATTTGATGGCAAGAGAAACACCTTTAAGTTCTGCTATTTTCTGGTCATGCACATTTGTGGGTAGACCTTATTGAATTGCCCTTCTGAAATAAAATATATAATAACTATTGTGCCTTTCCAGAATAGTAGCACATGTAGTCATGATGATCTAACGGCAAAAATAAGGCAGTATTTTTAGGTACTACAAGTACATCTATTTCAGACCTGGAACAGCTTTTGTAGCTGAAAGAATGTCTCTCTTTCCCAGCTGTAAAAATAGTGGGCTGGATAAGAAATTAGCTGTAAACTGGTATCTTCAGAAACGCTGACTTTGGTGAATTAAAAAATTACATCTGTCCTTTTAATTTTTCTTTAGCCCTGGGTTGGATCCTGAAAACCAAATGCAGAAATATGTGATATGTAGTAAAAATATGCAGACCTGTTGTCGTGGTTTAATTTCAGCTGGCAACTAAGCACCACTCAGCCATTGACTTACTACCCCTGAATGGGAAGGATAAAAGTGAGAAAACCCATGGGTTGAGATAAAGACAGTTTAACAGGTAAAGCAGAAGCCATGTGTGCAAGCAAAGCAAACCAAGGAATTCATTCACCACTTCTACTGGCAGGCAGGTGTTTACCCATCCCCAGAAAAGCAGGGCTCCATCATGCATAATGGTTACTCTAAGAAGACAGGCACCATGACTCCAACCATACCCCCTCCTTCCTTCTTCTTCCCCCACCTATAACATGTGTGAGCCATATGGTCTGGGCTATCCCTGTAGTCATTTGGGGTCAGCTGTCCTGGCTGTGTCCCCTCCCAACCTCTTGTGCACCCCCAGCCTGCTCACTGGCGGGGTGGTGTGGGAGGCAGAAAAGGCCTTGACGCTGTGTAAGCGCTGCTTGGCAGTAACTAAAACATCCCTGGGTTATCAATGCTGTTTCCAGCACAAATCCAAAACATAGCCCCATATGAGATACTGTGAAGAAAATTAACTCTGTCCCAGCCAAAATAGCACACCTGTCCTGTGTTGTTTCAAGCACTGTTTTCTACACAAAGAAAAGCTTGATCACTGAGCAGATCTGTAAAAAATAACTGCCAAATACACATACATCATAAAGCTGTAGTTCAGTACAGGATATACTGGCATTGTGGGTCAACAGTAAAAGTAATCAGAAAAATTTCAGTAGCTAAGTTTGTCAGTAATATTTTTATGAAAACTTGTCGAATCTGCTGATTTCAGCAAAGCTTTTGTTAGGAAAAAACTTCTTCTGTGAGGAGTGGAATTTCTGTTTAGAAATCAGAGAAGACTGAAATGAGATCAGCCCCTGAGCAGGAAATAGACTTGGTCAGGGATGCTCACTAGAGTATGGAAGATGCTAAGGGGTCTCTTGGCTAAGTCAGATAAAGACCTTGAGCTGAGATCCATCTTCCCTTTGTGACACTTGGATGCGAGAGGGGTAGAATCTTTCTCATTCCTTTCTGTAAGAATATTTTGTTAGAGATCCACCCAAGAACAGCTTGTTTTCTACTGAATAGAGCCTCATTTGGGGTGTGTGAAGATGATGAGTAAGAGCTTGAACCTTCATCTCCCAGGTTGAAGCTTTTCTAACACACCAGTACTTATTCTGGTAGCACCTCTCTTTCTCCCTATTCTTTCCATCACCCCATATTCTCTTGCTCATGAATATGAGAGTCTTTAGTGTTTTCCCAGTGTAAGAAGAGGAATTTTTAAGTCCTTGAGTTTTGCAGACTGTAACAATGCTTCCCACCTCATTGTAAGACATCTCTGTGGCATGGTGTCGTATAATTGCATGTTATGTTTTCCCTTTTTTCTGAGGAAAAAGTAGGTTCTTCTGTTCCTTTTTGCCGACTGTTGACAGACATCTCTTGAACGTACTGATATTTTTCTTAGAATTTAAATTCAGGAGATGAAAGAGAACTCACTACAGAAGTGTTCAGTGCCTAGGTGCCTCGCCTGTGTTGCAGAGCCCACAGTTCAAATTTAGATATGTAAGCACTTGCATATGACTTTTTGAATAAAATATGGGATGAGTTATGTATCTGATTATAGTAGTTACAAAGACAGTACCTGCAGTGTGAATAGCCTAAATCAGTTAACAAAAACAAATTGACTGGAAACTTAAATGCTGTAGCTTGGTGGGTCAGGCTCTGTCTTGCACAGATGAGTGTGGAAATTTTTTCTTTAATAAGCATGTCATTTGACCCTTTCTTTCAAAATTATGCTAGTAGCAATGGCTGCCTCCTTCTGATCTAAAATATAGGGTTAGAATACAGATCTTGGATGTAGAATATCAATTATGTTCCTTTTTCTGCCTGAGTATGTTAAAATGCACATCCCCTTCTTCCTTTGGAATTCTAACATTATAAGCATTTAAAGTATTTGAAAGTACTGCTGCTCAGGTCTTTCTGTTCCTGTGTGTTCTACCAATTAGAATAAGAAGCTGTGCTCTCTTTAGTATTTTCTGTCAGGCCTACTGAAGCTTTAAGTATTTCATGCAAAATGGAAAAGCTTCAACAGCGAAAGATGAGAAGAACTGCCTGCAGCAAGGTTCCCAAACTCACCCATATAGCAATAGGTACGTTGCATTATCCTGGACTGCAACAACAGGATTGCTTTGTAAACCAAACATAAGGCACTTCTGTATTGTTGGCCGTCATCATCCTGTAGGTTGGAAACTCATCTAACCAATCTGCCGAAGTGTGGGAAATGTGAACTTGAATCCTGTTAGGTGGATTTGATTGAACAATGGTCTGCTACTTGCAGATGTACTTTATGTGCTGCTGGACGAAAGGCAAACTCTGTCCCTGCATAGAGCCCGGTTAGCTGACTTTGAGTTGCAGGACACCTGGTAAGAAGTTACGTTTGCAACTTTCCCCTTTAGGATTTATGTTTGAGGTGGGCCTGAAGGGGCTTAGCTCTGTCAAGAGGAAAGTACATTGAGCATAACCAGCAAGAGACTTACTAGAGAGCTGTGCTCACAAAAATATCTTTGTGTATTGCAGGTTGTGTTTTGACTACAATTCTATTACCTTTACTAAGCTATGTAGGAAAAGCCTAAATGGTACTTAGCGGAGTGTGATGTAACAGTTCAGTGGTATTAAAAGTATTTTTACTTGTTTGTTTCTAGATCAAACAATTTCAACATGTATTTTTCAAGTTTGAGGTGTCAGGTGCTAGAAATAAGATTAAGCATCAGTGGCTAGTATCACATGAACTTAGGAAATATTTTGTTTTTCTGGGATAGTCACTGATTTAAAAGTAAAGTCTATGAAATGGGTGAGATGCTTGTAAGACTCGCCAGCTCCTTCGTGGGGAAAACCGTGGGGTTTTTTGAATGGTGTAGAAGGCAAGCTGTGTTAACTGAAAAAGTGGTTTATTTATCATGCCAGCTAATACAGCACATTGTTCCATTATTCTGAAAATCATAAAAAATTTTGGAAAGCAGACAGAAGAACCCGTTTTGCATGCATCTTGCATGTTGGAAAAGGTTGACTCTCAAAGGCGTAGAATAATTTTCTGTGGTGTATTTTCAAGTTACCTTGCACATAATGATGTTAATTCTCAGCTGAGCGGTTCGGAGAACAGTGGTACTAATTCATAAACTCAGTGCTAACCCTTCCTTTCACTTCGCCTCTTCATTTTTCCTGGGAAACTGAATTGAAGGCAGTTGCTGACCGTTTATGTCAGGTGTTCCAAACTCTCTTGTCCTTGCTTAGCAGACTGATGCATACCAATAAATGCTGTTCGTCACTTTTTTTTTTTCCACATCGTGTTTCTGAAACATATAATGTGTTTCAAGTCATGTTTCTGAATCATAGAATAGATTTCGGTTCTTTGACCCAGAAGTTGCATGGAGGCATTTCCACCTTTGGGGGAGATAATTTCTGTGGGTCTGAAACATGGTTTTTGCCTATGTAACCTGAAGTGAGATTTCACAGCAGATCAAATCATAAAAATGAAGGAATTTAGTTGTGATGACTTAGTCAATGGATGTTTATAAATAACCCAAGTTTGATTCTGAGACAACATTGAGTAGAGGAAGTAATTTCATTTAGTAGATGATGTGGTTGTTCAGAAGAAGCTCTTTTCTCGCCTGGTAGAAAGGAAATGCTGAAGTGGCAGTATATGGAGAGGCAGGTGGAAGCATGTGGGAATTGGTTTGTTAGCTGGAGGAACAACACACAGCTGGGCAAGTAGGACTTGTCAAATACAAATGGAATTAACTCATGTATGGAATTGTAAATGTATATCTAGTGAGGTTATTGTTTAACTAAAATTAAGGATATTCTCTACTGCCATTGGGTCCTACTGTCTTTATTGGTATTGCATAGGTACAGTTGAGGCAAACCTTTTCCTGAGCGCAGTAGGGTTTCTCTTACAACTTGATCAACATATATCAATTGAACAGATTGCCTACCTGCACACTGCTTGTGGTAGTGCCTTGATTTTAAGGCTTGGAGGTGGTCTGACACTCTCGCTTTTCCTGCAGTTTGAAGAAATGGCAATAAATGAAAGCTTAAATCTGTAATTAAAAAAAAAAAAAAGTGATTTATAAAAACATTTTCAAAATCCATATCGCAAGATTTCTTTTCATCTCTTATGCTGAACACCCACCGATATACAAACACAATGTGCCTTTTAGAAGAGAGTAACTAATTATCCCCTCACCTACCTGTGCTATGGTATCAAGATTCTATAACCTGAAGTGTAGTTTTAGGTTAACAGAATTAGTAACTGCCAAATATTGTTTTATTGAAATAGAATAAAGGATCTATCAGCATCTCAAATCAACTGTGAAGTTGTGCCTTTAAGCTGATTTCAGTTTATGCTGATACCATTAAGGATGGTTTCATTTTCTTACCCACCAGCTCCTTTAATGCTCATTCCCACCGCTGCTTTGCACCAGGATCAGCATTGGTAAAGTTGCATCACCTACTGTATCAGAGATCTGGTTGGAAAGTCATTTTGTTTGGTTTTGATGGGGCTGAATTTCAGCCACATGAAGTTTTGATCTAGTTGTCAATGTTACCCACCTAAGGAAGGACACAGAGTTGGACTTTTCCTTTTAGTGTCAGTGTGGTCTTGCCTGAACTGATAATAGGAATAGCATCTTTAGTTTTGAAAAGCTCTTCTTAGGCCAGAACACAAAGGAAGGTGAGGTACACAGTCTAAAGTATGACCTTTATAAAGAAAATGAGATTGGACTGCCTCTACGTACCATTCTATATGACCATAGTAATCTTTAATGTTTCTAAAAGAGGTTAAATGTAAATAACTGTATTACAAATACTATCTTCTGTCTATTGTCTTTTCATAGAATCACAGCATAGATGAGGTTGTAAGACACCTCTGGAGATCAGCTGGTCCAAGCTCCCTGCTCAGCAGGGCCACCTAGAACCAGTTGCCCAGGACCATTTCTAGGCAGCTTTTAATATTTCCAAGGAATTTAACATAAGAAGTGTCATAAGTATATTCTTGAAGTAGTATTTAAACCCAGATCTTTTGACATCTTATCTTTTCATAAGTTATTTGAGTGAAATACGAAGTACTTGTATTTATGTCAAACATTAATTTGGCAACACCTTTACATTATAGACCTTAACAGTGTGTTTCCTGTGTCAAGCTTGGTAATAGGTTATAACTAATATTAACTAGTCCTTGTGAATACTGGAAGTAGCTTTATTGCAGACACTGATTTTTATAATACAAAGGTAGACCCCAGGAGTCAGTCCATGTTACTTGTTCACACTTAGACTAAATTTTAAGCACATCTTAAGGGAGTAGAGGTGTATCTTATTCCTGGTCATCAGGTCTTTGTTTAATGTGTTAGTACTTGTCTGTTGTTGTCTTAATACTTTTATCTTGTCAAGAAGAAAACAAATGTTTATCAAAATAAGAAGCGAAGACTTTTTTTCTAGGCAAACTGTGCTTTTCCTGTATTATCCCACAGTATTCACAGCCAATGGGAACTGAGATTTCTGTTGTGCGACCCAGTTCCACCTCATTTCTGCTTTAAAAAAGAAAAAAGCTGGACTGTTGGTGTGGCAGTTTCCTCTTGGTTGGTAGCTCAGGAGGACTGACGTGGCCCATACTGCTCTCTTTATTTCTTCGGTGGAAAGAATCCTCTGATTTTATTTATTTGTTCTTTTAGCATATGCAGATGACTATTCAGGCTCTCCAAGATGAGCTGCGGATCCAGAGGGACCTGAACCAGCTGTTCCAGCAGGATAGCAGCACTAGAACCAGTGAGCCCTTTGTGGCAGAGCTGACAGAGGAAAACTTCCAACGACTTCATGCAGAGCATGAACGCCAGGCCAAGGAACTCTTCCTGCTACGTAAAACCTTAGAAGAGATGGAACTGCGTATTGAGACACAGAAACAGACCTTAAATGCACGTGATGAGTCCATCAAAAAGCTGCTGGAGATGCTGCAGAGTAAAGGTCTGTCAGCAAAAGCCACTGAGGAAGATCATGAACGAACAAGGCGGTTGGCTGAGGCAGAGATGCACGTGCACCACTTGGAGAGCCTTCTCGAACAGAAGGAAAAAGAAAACAACATGCTGAGAGAGGTAGGTGACCAAGCTCTGGGTTCATCTCCAATCCTAAGCTCTTCTCTGTCTCTTCTCCGTTTCACAACTGTAAGGAAAAAATCTTCTGTCCTCTCTGTGAGCTGTATTTTTACGTTGCAAAATTGACAGAATTTGTCCGTGTTGTTTTGAAACTTCTTCAAGGCTTCCTTGTGTGTGCTTTCTGGGATTTTGTGATTTAGGCTCCACTTCCCCTGTAGTCTTTGTATGAAGTTCTGGAGGTGAATTGTCACACAGACTGTAAAATTCATTGTTCTATTCTGTTGTAGTTTGACAGAAAGTAGCTACCTGTATTGAGGTGAAAACCGAGAGGAATCCTTGCAGGAGTAATGGATGATTGCTCTGTGGTTTCCATGGAAACAGTCATCTTGCTGTGAAGGGTATTTGATAAAACTATTAGCTGCCCTGGATGCACAGCCAAAAAAAAGATTACTTAAAGGGACACTGCTGCACACATAGTAACCCCTTCCCCCCATCCCTCTGAAAACAGAAAAGAAAAACCATTGTTATATCTATATTGCACCTTAGAGGAGTACAATGGCAGACATTCTTCATTATTGTCGTGGTTTAAGCTGTAAATTTCACTTCTCCCTCCCTTTCCACCCCCCCACTCCGATGGGGGGGAAATGGGGAGAAGAACCGAAAGAATGTAACTCCCACGGGTTGAGATAAGAACAGTCCAGTAACTGAGATATAATACAAATCACTACTGCTACCACCACTAGTAATAATAATGACAAGGCAAATACAAGGGAAAAGGATACAACCGCTCGCAGCCTGACCGAGCCGAGAGAGCGAGAGTGCCACTTCTGGGTTCCTGCCCCCAGTATTTTACATCCTGGGCATGACGTGCTGTGGCATGAAATAGCTCTTTGGTCAGTTTGGGTCAGGTGCCCTGTCTCTGCTTCCTCCTGGCTTCCCCTCCTCCCTGGCATAGCATGAGACTCAAAGTCCTTGGCCAGACCAAAACATTGTCAAGCAGTACCTGAAAACACTGGTGTTATCAGCGCTGCTCCCGGGCACGAAATTAAAAACACAGCGCTGCACTAGCTACCAAAAAGGAGAAAAATAACTGCTACTGCTGAACCCATGACAATTATTGATCATCCTAAAATAATGATAAGAAAATATAGGCTAAATGTAATGCAAGTATCTTATAAAAATAAAGGAAAATAAAAGATCTGTTGTAGTAGCCAGCATAAATTTCTTGATATTGTTAAATGTATTTTACTCTTGTAAACTAGCCTCCTAAAGTATTCTAATATTAACTTCTAAAAGGCTAGTAACTCAGCATGTATTGTGTACGTACACAAGTATGTATGCATAAGCGTGTATTCACTAATGGTAAAATTTTCTGTAAAGATTATTATACATCTGTAGGTTGAATGCATGAATTGATAGCTATACATGTATGTATAATAGGTGTGTGTGTGAATCTGATGGCCTGTTGTGGGCATTGTAAGTCTACTTCATGGTTCAACACTTTTTGAAAGCCTTACAGGAATTAAGACCCCTCCCTCAGAAGGCAGGGAAGCGAGGTCAGGCACGGAGTTTTTTGAGATGAGTATTTGCAACACATCAATCACAGAATCATAGACTGGATTGGGTAGGAAGGTACCTTAAGGATCATCCATTTACAACCACCTGCCATGGGCAGGGACACCAGGTTGCTCCAAACCCCATCCAACCTGGCCTTGAGCGCTACCAGGAATGGGACATCCACAACTTCTGTGGGCAACCTGATCTAGCGCCTCACCACCCTCATAATATGGAGAACTTCCTAATATCTAATCTATATCAACTCTCTTTCAGTTTAAAGCCATTCCCGCTACAGGCCCTTATAACAAGTCCATCTCCAGGTTTCTTGTACCCCCTTTTAAGTACTGGAACACAATAAATACCTCTTAATACCCCTTATTCATATGTTTTACATGCCCTGACCCATTGTAATTGTGCTCTTGCAAGCACTTATATAAGAAAAGCTAGGGCCCATCACATTTCTGAGCCAGATTTAGGCCAGATTTATTTTTTTAGAGCAGTAATCTCTTGAGTGTCTGGAGTGAAGATAATATGGTTCCAGAGTTTCTACACTAGTTTTTCCTTTATTTAGCAACCAATAATAATTCTGTTCCAATTCTTGTATCTATTTCAGGAAGCGCCCCAAATGGCTTCCATTTGTTTCTGCTTTAAGTCCAGCAACATAAATGAAAAGCTTGGCAGCAGCTGTGCAATTTTTTAGGAATGCTCTTATATTTGTTTCTGCCTCTGACGAGAAGATGTTGAGAGATAAGAATTCTTGTTTCATTCACACATTTCTGGAAACCATCAGTCATTTAAATCCTAGCCTTTATGGTGTAAAATTCCCTGGAGAAGGTAGAGATGACTTACCGAGTTTAAAAGTGCAAATGCTGTTTGTCTAACACATTAAAATTAATAGATCCTTGATGCTGACCCAGCTCTAATGCATTGAGAAGGGTAATCTGGGTATGCTGTAATTTGTAGCTTAAGCCATTGATACAGTGTGGGATCCAGCCTTAAAGCTGAGCACCCTAGTAGTCTCGAAAACATGGCGCCATGTGCAGGGATGTCAAATTATCTCCTTATGGAATTGGGTCACATCAGGAAGGGGTTTGTGAGTACCCTTGTGCTGTCCTTGAGCTCTGAGCTAGACTGAGTTAACTAAAGTCCGGCTTGTTTGAATGAAGCTCAAGTCTCATGCCTGGGGCTCCAGGAGGCTGGAGAAAATCACGGGATGTTGCTGGACTGTAGCTGGCTGCATCTAACTTCATGAGCACCAAGTTGCTCTGCTCTGCAGGATCTGGTTCAGAGTGGTTCCACAGTTCCACATTTGGAAGTTGTCTCTGTGTAGAACCTCTTAACGTGTGTCTGCATCGCCGTCCTCAGCTAATCTTCTGTGTTTGTCTGTATTTCCATAGTGTTAGGTTATTTTAGCCTTTTGCTGCGCCAGATATGCACTGTGGAATTTTTGAGCTGCCTTGAAGAACTCAATCTACTTTCTTGATGGTTCTATATCTAGCATTCTCAGTATCTAGAAAGGCATGCTAAACTCTTCTTTAAATACTCATTTTAAAGGAACTGCTAGTATCTCAAAGGGATTTTCATTTGCTTGGGAGGTCAGCAGTTATACTTCATGTTCTAACACATTAGAAAAACTGAGAAAAACTTTGTGTTTTAACCATCCAAAAAAAGCAAGTTCTGAGATGTCACAATCCGCTAGTACTGTTTCTGACTTTATGAGTGCGCTAGACTTCTGGGAAAATTATTTCCTGGGAAGAATAATAAAGATTTTCATCTTGAAGCAAAAAGCTATCCATCCATTTTTCCAACTCTGAAGCCTGCATGTAATTCAAAGCATGATGTTGAGACGTGAGGTCATCAGATGACTTCTCAGACAGACAGCACAGGTGTAAATTACAGGTGTAATGGCCAGCAGTCTGACCTTGAAAATTAGATGTGAATTCACTGATTTCTTCATGTATCACTTTTACTGTGATTGTACTAAAGATTACACTAATTTCCTAAGGAAGAGAAATTCTTAGAGAGCCCACACTTGTGGTTCTGCTGAGATCACAACCAAGGAATAGCTGTATTGGTTCAGGCCAATGATCCTTTTAGTCCAGCATTCTCTTTCAGGTAATGGCCATATGCAGACACCCAGGAAAGGGTAAGAACAAGTCAAGCGTAGTACATCTCTGTAGTGCTCTCCCATCTTCCCGGCTCTTTACAAATGAGAGTTTTCTTGAACTTCTTGTGGTTTGTCAGTTTAGTATCCTCCATGGATCTGCCATCCGAGTACACAGTCAGTGTCTTCTTGAGCCATGTAAGCTTTTGCAGCTGAGCATCATTTGGTAAGCAGTTTTACAGGCCTACTCTGTTGCAGGAAAAAGCCCTGTCTCATTTTAAATTTGAACCTGTCTCCCATTAGCTTCCTTCACAACCTGTTGCTCTGGCACTGGAACACACAGTGAATAGATGGTTGCCAGCAAGACCGTGTGCCACTCATAATTTTAGATTTGTCATATCCTTTCCAAGTTTTCTCTTTTTCCAGACTGAAATGTCCAATGCTACTCAAATTTCCTTGTGTAGAAGATATTGCATATCTGTTATCATCTCCCAGAGCACTGTCTCAATCTCCCATATCCAGGTTATGAAATGGATTCTCCTGCAGTTAGTGAGAGTTATCTCCATAAGCAATTTGACGCTCTTGGGCTTTTCCAAAATGTCCTGAACTCTGGGGAACTCAAGCAATCTTTCCTTACAAGCCTATAGCAAAGGTCCTGTATCCAGCATAGGATGTATTTGCCAACTCACTGATAGAGAGGACAGTCTCTCATTAACACAAAATAATGAGAGATTAGATGTTTCATTGAACATCCGAACACAGACGTGAATCTGGATGCCCTGACTTCAGCAGATGGTAGTGTGACTGTATCACATTCCTCTACCCTAGAAAACAAGCTTCAGCTTCATAGCTTATAAAAAGATGTTTGCTATTTTGAAGTCTTAGTGAAAATGATTCATATTATTGTTCGTATTCTAAAGTTAACTTTCAGAAACAAAATTACTCTCATACCAGCAAGAAATACTTGATGAAATTCAGCAGCTGGACTACAGCTTCGAGAATACCTTCCAAGTTACGTTAACTGCCACCTTATTGTTCCAGACTCACCTGTTGCAAGGTTATCACTGATGGCAGTGACAGCACATAGCTCTCAAGATATTGAAGCTTGCTGTACTCTTTTTGACAACCTCCCTGCTCTCCCCCTTCATTTTAATACACTGAATAGAGATACATTTTACTCAGCTAAACAGAGTAATAGACCAGAAGTCAGTGCCAGTTGTGGCATGATATAGTGTGGATTGTATCCACATCTGGTGTTCTGGACACATGGAGTACTATGGGCAAAGTATGATTTGCAAGGACAGTCCAACATCATTATACCAACTTGGTTAAACGTTTCTCTCAATTTGTTCATTACTGTCTTTAGGAATATATTTTTGGAGAAAAAAAGCTTAGGCCAAATTTCTCATCTGCCTAGAAGAAAGGAGAAAAACAAAACTATCTGTGTTGGTTTTACCCAGAGGGAGCAAAAAGAAGCTACTATCTGTCTTGTTATTGTCAGGTATTTGCTGAACAGTTTTGGGAGTGTTGTCCTGTTTTCTTACTCGTTCACGAAGGAATATCAGCAAAGACTTTACAGCAGTAGTTGTCTGATGACCTGTTTGTCTCAGGGCTGCTACTGGACATACATGCTCTGAAA
Organism: Myiopsitta monachus; assembly: GCA_017639245.1. Taxonomy (NCBI): domain Eukaryota; kingdom Metazoa; phylum Chordata; class Aves; order Psittaciformes; family Psittacidae; genus Myiopsitta; species Myiopsitta monachus. Next base: position 77,273,182 of record CM029920.1, read on the forward strand.
GCTAAATACATCTTTGTTCAGAGCAGTGCTATGGCATATACTAATTGGAGTCTCCAAGATATACTGATATACCACTGCATTTCTCCTGCCCAGGCAGAGATTCACTTTGATGTCTCAAATCATGAATCATAAGAACTTAAGGATGTATGAGGGGAAGTTCCTAAATGTATTGTCTTCTTTTCATTAGCCAGGATGCTTAGTGGTATCTACCCAATACACCTATGAAGCGTTCAATCCCATCATGTCCTGTGTAACTGAGTCCTAATAATATACATGACCCTAACCATTTGCCTACTGATCTTGTAGCTATAGCATTCTCATGGGAAAAGGGAGTGGTTGGCTCAGACTTTGAGGTTAAGCAGGTATTGAAGGTGGGGTGAGGTGTTCATTGAAATATCAGTGTAATAGAATGTCAACATAGTTCATCATAAAGATTTGATAGACAAAATTAGACAGTTATTCCCTGAACTGGGACAGATGTCTGACTATTGCCTTTTATTTGGAAACAGAAAGAAACGCTTTACTAGAAAGTTTCTTCAGAAGTCAGTTCTAGGTTCAAGGTTTGTATGCTACAGTGGTGTGAAACAAGGAAAGAACTAACAGTAGCTTTCCACTTTGTGTCATAGAACCCGTGCTTGGTAGTACATTACAGGTTTGATGTTTTTAAATTATTTTTTTAATAATTGAGCCCCTTCAGACAGGATGGACTTTTAATACAGCTGAGTGTGAAACTGAATTAAGGAGTAGGAATGTGATGCTTAACTAATAAAGGGTGGTTTTGTATGTGAAGCAGTCACCGAAATGGGTCTTTCATATGGGCATGCATTTGCAGTGAACTTAAGGAAAGAGGCTACCGCAGAAAAAGCTACTGTTTCTTTTCACCTTCAGTGTTTGTTGAAATGGCAACTCCACAAAGTCCTGTTTGTGAACTGTATTGCAGTCCTCTAGTATGGCCTTATTACAAGAACTTATTCCTGTTTGTAGCTATTTTGAATCAAACAGTGCTCACTTTTTCTAGGAAGTAACACTAAATATCTGTGAGCACTCTATTATGTCTCCACTTAGGGTAAGACAAGCAGCAAACAGGCTTGTATTAGGCTATAATGTACCTATACTTGACTTAGGTTTAGGTTATCAAACTTGAAACTGTGATGGCCAAACAGTAGCAGCAAGGAGCTCAGTAAGAAAGGATGGATGTGCCATCTGAGTATACCATCAGAGTACTGCTGAACAGTGTCCAGTGAAGAGAAAGGTTGTTTGCCTTATCTGACCAGATTTTAATTATCTGTGGCAAGTTTTGCTAAGAAGTTCTTTTTCCATGCATGTGCTAAAATTCTTACCCTTTTCTGCTCTAGGCTCAAAGACAGATTTAGAAATTTAACTGAAGCAATTAGTTACCTTGAAGAACACTTTTGTCCTGTTCCAAGATTTTCCAACATAAATAAGGAATAATTTTGAGAGAATATTTAGGTTTCTGGAGTAGATAGATTCAGTAACTGGACCTCATACTACTATCATACTAGGAGATATCATTCTGATGAGTTAAAAAAATTGAGGTTTTTTGCCTTTTCTGTTCCTGACTCATTCTTTTTACCTTTGTTGTTCCAGACTACAAAAAAAATCACAAACACCTTCTGATTCTTGTATAGCAAATTTCTGATTTTTATGTAATTATTTAATGATGTGTAGGAATTAAGTGAATGGAAAAAAGTGTAACTGCAGTCTTCTCACAGGATTTTTTCTTTGTGTTATAGTTATGATCTCATCAGAGTGAAGCAATCCATAAAATTTATGTGGGTTTATTCATATTCATAGCATAAGGGACTAAAATGATAGAGATTTAAGGTTTTTAACTTCAGTCATATTTTTTGTATATGACTGAGCTCCTTAGTCTTCAAAGAGATTTTTTCTTTTTACTGTCACAAGGTCAAATTTCTAAATAGTTCATTTTAGCACTTCCATTCCCTTTCAATGGGATTTTTATAATCATATGCAGCAATTTAGAAATGCATAAATCTGGCTGGGGATTAGAGGTTAAAATACATAAAATTCAGTGTCTTTTGATGTTTTGTTATATTAGAAGGTTTTCTTTGTCAATATGTGCAATTTGTTTACAAATCAGAGATTAGATGTACTTTTCTTGGAGATATTAATATTATCCTTTATCCTGCACTTCTCTTCAGTAGACACGAAATTTGTGGAAATTTATTTCTGCAAGTGTGAAACTTCGCAATAGAAAAAAACCCCAGAAAACAAAATACTATTAAGTAGTTGGAAGCTAATTTAAATAGAAAATATATGCTTTTGCACCTTATAGAACCATAGAATATATAGGGTTGGAAAGGACTTTAAGATCATCTAGTTCCAACTCCCAGCCATGGGCAGGGACGCCTCACACTAAGCCATGTCACCCAAGGCTCTGTCCAACCTGGCCTTGAACACCACCGCCAGCTATGGAGCATTCACAACTTCCCTAGGCAACCCATTCCAGTGCCTCACCACCCTAAATAAGAGGGAGGAAAGGAAGAATGAAGAACTAATAATATGTATATAAATAAAGTTCTACATGATTAGGATTCTAGTGTTAAGTTTTTTAATTTTTAATTTTTTCTTTAACTTTTGGATTCATACTTCTATCAGACTTGAACACAATGACATGCTACTTAAAACTAATATGATGGTTTGAATTGGTCTCTCATCTTTATCTTGCCTTGACTCTAATGCCAAAGTTTCGAAGGATTTTGCTTTTATTTCTTTGCTGATTGGAATACTGAGGTGAGCTGGGAGCTCTGTTTTAATTTTCGCTTTATCTGATGCCTTTGTTAACAAACTGAAGTCTGCTAATATCCAAGGTTTTGGTTGGATTTAGAAATCACTGTCTGAATGTATCCATAAAATTGCAAACCATGGAGATGAATTTCTCTACCTAGGGATGACTGAGCTTCAGAGCAGCTGGTACCCTCCATGTGTGTGCAGTTTCCAGCAAATCTTTCCAAGTTATGCTCTTTATTAATACAATCAATTTATTTTTCAAGAAATTATGTTGATTGTGTTTGCAAATGCAGGAAATGACAAATGGAAAAAATACAAAAATGATTTCTGAAGGAACTACTTTGATTATTGGTTCCAAACTTGTATAACTGTATTCTTTTTACATAGCAAAACTCTAATGATGGTGATATAAATTATACAGGACTCATACATAACTTTTAAGGTCAGTTTTCTGTGTTGCTGAAATAGAATTTAAAGCTACTGGTATTGAGCACTTTCTGATAAATATTGGTTAAAGTCCTGAAACTAAGCAATTGTAATACTATCCAGTCACCTTCAGGTCCCAGGTAGTAAAGGTATTTATATGAACAACTCACGCATTTTGAAGGGCTGTCCCAGTGATAATCTCAGGCAACCTTCTGCTCAAATCAGCAATTTCAGTTGGTGGGGATTTCACAGCCTTTTTGGGCACCTGGTCCAGTGTTTGGTTGCTCTCTGGTAAAATCTTTTCTGTATTAGTGATTCAGAATTTTCTGTGCTGCAACTTTTGTCTGATGCTTATCATCCTTCTGCTGTGCACTTCTGAAACGACATTTTTCTCTGTCATTTCTACAGCTTCCAGTCAGATAGCCACAGAGGAAATTGAGATTCCCCAAGCCTTCTTTTCTGTTCAGCTGAAGAAACTCAGTTCTCTCATCATCTCCTTTTACACTGTTTTTTTTGGGGGGGGCTTTTTTCTTTTTTTTTTTTTAAGAGAAGGGGCACAGTGCTTATTCCCAAATTATGTCTTCCCCAGATTTCATGTAATCTGGAAACTTGTGGAAAGTGCCATCTATCCCATCTTTCAGATCATTAATAAAGGCTCACTTAGAGTATTGTGTGCAGTTCTGGTGTCCTCAACAGAAAAAGGACATGGAACTGTTGCAACAAGTCCAGAGGAGGGCCACGAGGATGATCAGGGGACTGGAGCACCTCCCGTATGAAGATAGATAGGCTGAGAAAGTTGGGACTGTTGAGCCTGGAGAAGAGAAGGCTGCATGGAAACCTCAGAGCAGCCTTCCAGTATCTGAAGGGGGCCTGTAAGGATGCTGGGGAGGGACCCTTCATTAGGGACTGTAGTGATAGGACAAGGGGTAATGGGTTCAAACTTAATCAGGGGAAGTTTAGATTGGATATGAGGAAGAAATTCTTTCCTGTAAGGGTGGTGAGGCACTGGAATGGGTTGCCCAGGGAACTTGTGAATGCTCCATCGCTGGCGGTGTTCAAGGCCAGGTTGGACAGAGTCTTGGGTGGCATGGTTTAGTGTGAGGTGTCCCTGCCCATGGCAGGGGAGTTGGAACTAGATGATCTTAAGGTCCTTTCCAATCATAACTATTCTATGATTCTGTGATAAGGCACTGAACAGTATTAGCCACCATGTCAGCCTCTGAGGGTTGTCAGTAGCAAGCAGCTACCCTTTGGACTTCATAATGCTGATCACCCAGCTTTGAGCCTGACAGTCCAGCTAATTGTCCACCCACCTTCTTAACCACTTATTCAGTCTGTATCTCACCAATTTGGACTCAGGGATGTTTGGAAGCAATGTTGAAGGACATGCAACACCCACTGTACGCCACTTAACCACACAGTCATTTACTTCACTGTAAAAGAAAATCAGGTTAGTCAGATATGATTTGTCCTTCTCCACAATTAAAGGTCTGAATGATCTTATAGATCTATCAGATAATTTCTAAAATTAATAATGATAGTTAACACTGAAGGATGCTTGTGAAATTTTATTTTGTTTCTAACATTTACATTTTGTTGCAATTAAACAGGTATGCAGTTAAGATAAAAAAAAATAATCAGCATTACAGCTCAGTGTTTAATTGCACATATTTTTTGTCTCTTTTTTTTTTTTTGTTAAGAAATTAATGTATGAGAGCATATTTTGCTATTTTCAGTGTGGTACATGCTTCCCCATTATGTAGGTTTTGCAGGAAACGGAAGGCATGCTTTTTTTTGTTTTGGAAAGTGCTTATCTTGTGGTGCTACTGGGAGATAAGTTACTATATTTTTAAGCGCACTGCTGCACTGTGAAAACACCGTTGCTTAAAAAGCGCACCTTCACATTTATTCTAAATCCCATGCAAAATCAAAGGCAGCAATTACTGTGGGAATAACAGTTAATAATATGGCCAGGTTATGAAGGAAGAAAATCTTTCTGGTTAAATTCCACCCATTATTATGATGCATGTGTATAATTTATTAATATTTTTAAGAAATAGTGCTGATACTGATCAGTATTGAGGACTCCCTCAATTCTAAGCTATGTTCTCTTATTTTCAATTCTTTTGGTGTTCCTTAGTCAAGAAAAATCCCCACAGAATTTGTTATTTATGGTGCATTAGAATCATCCTATCACAGCTATTCTTTACATATTCAATATACTTGGTATGTTTGATCACCTGTTCTGTGTAGTTATGCTGACTAGAAAATTACAGTATTGTTTCTCATAGGGGTACTGTGGTCCCTTGTGGAAAATAATAAAAAATACTTGCCAAATGTGATATGATTCACACCTTTTGTTTATATATTTTTTTGAAGTAGGGTTTTGTTTTGTTTTAAAGGAAGGTAGCTATTCTTGATTGAAAATTGATAGTAGTGAAGTATCAACTCCAGCTCTTGTGAAGGTGGCCCCATTGTTTAAAACTTTTGACTGTTTCTAGCCTTCCATTTCTAGTTACTGAATCTTAAAAGTGGTTTTGGACAGAACAACCCATTTTCAATTTTATTGTTGCCTGTGAAAGTACTTTAAAGTTGTGATCAATTTGCACCATAAATTTGTCTTGATTCCTCATTTCTCCCCCCCGAAGACAAATTATGCTCCTGCAGTTATTCTTTGAACTCTCTTCAATATGTCAATATCATTTTGAAACTGGAGATGGGGAGGACACAGTGTAACTGTAGAGGTAGCACTAGTGCCAACCAGGTAACAAGGTCTCCCTCCACCTGCAGCTTTTCTTGTTCATGTCAAAGAACTGTAGAAACTACTAGCTTGTAATAATGAGGTATTGAAACATAAAACTGGGAACAAAAATGGGATTGTAGCATATTCTTCAATATTCTTCACGATGTTGTGATGATATCTGATAGCTAGAAGTTCCCACTGGCTAAACTGAGAAACAAATATGATGTATTTTTAATAGTAATGATAATTAACAGTGAAAAGCATGCATGATGCACATAACAGGGAAACAAGTAGGGTTTTTTTCCTTTTTTTGTTAGCTTTTTTTGAAGTAAAGGAGTTACTGAACATACCATTAAAACACAATATATCTGTATATATATTTGAGCTACCCTTGTTTTAATAATTTCAGTTGCATTCAAAGGTAAGAAGATACTGAAGTTTACTAATCTGTTACAGGACAATATCAGTTACGCATGAAAGTTTTTCATGTGTGAAAGTAGAAGAAAGTAATAATGCTTTGTTACTTTATCAGAAAGCATAACTTGCAAGGAATGAAAGAATGTGTTTGTATTTTTCTGATATATTTGTGTGTGGCCCTACATTTTTAATTATTGTGCAAAGTCCTGAATTTTCATTCATCTGTGTGGTGTGTGTCCTCAATATAATATGAATATATCAGAGGTATGAAATACTGGTATTTCTCCATTCTGCCACTGAAAGATAAGTATGTAACCTGTATTTCACAATTAGTAAGGATATCTATGCACTGCATTCAGCAGCCACACCTAAATATGTGTTTTAGTGGGGTTCAGTCTGCCAGTATCCCTGTTTTCAGGCTGTTTAGAATCATAAGAATGTTGCCGAAATTAAGTCCTTACTGTACAGTCAAGAGGTGGGAGGTGTCGTTTTTCAGCGGGTTAAGTCATCCAAATCACAATGGAATTAGTTCAGATGATAGAAGTAGGACATTTCCTTTGTTGAAGTGCCAGGCATCACTTCAGACAGTGGGGATGCAGGCATTTCCGAAGAAAAAGCTTAGAATAATTTTCTATTTGGGAAAACACTGTGCAATGTAAAAAAGCAGACACTGTTGTGTCAGCATCTCTTTAGTGACATGCTGTTCTCCTGCTGTGTATTCCATTTATTCCATTTCCCTAGTAGCAGTTGCTTTTATGTTCTCAGGTCAGAGACTATGTCTGCACAAGTGGAAATTATCTAATATGTAATTACACTACAAAAATAAAGGGTCTTTTCCAACCTAAAAGATTCTGTGGTTCTATAAATACATTATTCAAAATAGACTTTTGGCATGTTATTTTTTGACCTTCTTATCTTTTGTTTACTCAGTTTCTAAAAGTTAGCAAGAATTTGTTTTAATTTATTTTATCAAGCTGTTTCATTTTATTCTACAATAACACTCTTGGATGGCTGTACAACTGATGTGACAGGTCCAGCTGGGGATAAAACTTACTGCATTTAGCAAAAATTCAGGCACTTCAGAATAGGATACTTTTCACCCTGGTATCTTTCTTCACCTTTTTAAGCTTAAAGAATCAACTTCAGAATTATTCTGTTTTCAGATACATAAATTTTGAAGTTAGGGAAAGGAGCTTTTTTTTTTCCCCCTATGTATTAGAAAGAGAAGCTGATAATAATTTTGTTTGTATTTGGTAAGTGGGACAAAGTGCCATTAGGCTAATTCTTGCTTTCTTTTCTGCTGGTACAGGAGATCCATCGTCGATTTGAAAATGCTCCTGACACAGCCAAGACAAAGGCTCTGCAAACTGTTATTGAGATGAAGGTAAATAATTGCATATAGGCAGCAGTAGTGTTTGTTCTCTGAAAAATAGTTTTTTCATATGAAAGGTGACTCTACCAAATACCATCTACTTCTGTCAGTCTTCTGGTTTAAAACAAGTATATTTTAATACTGTTTTATTATCTATCATTTTTATTATTGATCAGTGAAGAGACAGAGCTGCCTCATGGCACAGTAGAAACCTGCCTTCTGTCTGCCTGCAGCAGTACATAGTTTTATTTCAGTTAGGCAGGAGTCCATTGTATTACAAGGATGGAAATGATGGATTAGTAGGTCTTTATAATGATGTGGGTCATTTTCTTTTTATAATGTCAGCATTCAAAATACTGCTTTGCATTCTGTGTTTCAACAAAATTAGGCATTTGCAAACTGAAAACCCACTTAAAATGGGTCATGTAGCTAGGAAGATGTCTCTGTGTCATCCTAAACCTAACTTTTCTAGACAACTTTGTGATTGAATTCTCAGGTATCTAATGGAACAATGGCAAGTTGCCAAGAGCTCCGAAGCCACAAGTGGAGTCTGTGATTTACACAGCTTTATGCAATCGTGATTCATACTGTATGGTCCATAAAGTACCTCAGACAGGATTTGGGCAAATACAGTTAAAAAAATGGAAACTATCTTTGCAAGCTATTCTCTTCCATTTTCATATCTCCCCTATCTCCCTCCTTTATCTGTGTCTTTTTCTTTTATTTTCCTTCCTTTTTTCCCTTCCAACTCTTTCCATTCCATCTCAGTGTTTTCCATAGTCATTTCCCATCTTTCTACCCTGGAGGCATTCATTTGCCATCTTTCTTTTATTAGTCAGCTTTGTGGTCCATAGTAATGAAAACTAATTGACCATCTGGTAACAATAAGCTGTCTTTACTATCAAAAGAGAAACGCTGTTACTTCTGGGAAGTGATATGAGCGCTGAATCGAAATACTGCTGTAAATTAGAACATAATACTTCACCTCTACCACCTCTCTAGTTTTTTGTTGCATAAGCCTTCTTTACTGATTTTAACTTAAGCATCAAAACTTAAGCGGGAGATCTGACTATATCTTCATATTGGTCCTTTAGAAAAATCTTACCTCATGAGTGAAAACCTATGCATTAAAATCTTTTCAGGCTTTTTTTTCTTTTTAGCTGTGCTTTGGTTGTTCAGCAGAAAAAAATGAAGGTTTGGGCTATGAAAGAATGAAGGATAGTTTCAAATCCTACCTGCATTTCAGGAAAGACTAAATATTTTTGAGAAATTAATTAAAAAGAAATCTGCTTGAAGAGGCTACAACTTATAAATATGTATCTCTGTTCATGAGCATGTGTGAAGCTCTGTGTGCTGTATGGGTCTGTTCTTGCTGTTCCTAACACATAAAACTTCTAAAGAAGCAGTAAACCAAGTAGATTGAAAACCTCTGATCGTCCTGTAAAACTATAAGAGTAATGGTAGATTGACCTTTTTATTTTTCCAGATGTATTTTTTTTTTTTATCTGTGGAAATTTTGTATGTGTTGTATACGTGAGCCAGAATACTTGAAGGATCCTCTACTGCTTTATCCACTCAAAATTAATTGTCCACCCAAAACTAGATTATTGCATCTTTTCTTTGCTTCTGGTGCTTTTTAAGTTCTCAATTTGTGACTCCACTTCAATCACTAGTAGCACAAACCCATTTTTTTGTCTTCTTGCAGTCACGTTTTACTGTGACTGTTAATTAGAATTAAATTTTTCTGGTTTATACTGGCTTTGCATTACAAGGCAACCTTTTCTCCTGTTTATTTATTTATTTATCATATACTGGGTCCATGCCCCTGGCCATGTTTTCTTTCAGTACTAAACTCTTGCTTCCCTTGGAAGGTATAAAATACTGAAAAATGAGTACTTGAGCACTCAGCCAGATGCTGGGTAAAGAGATGTAGGCTGATTTCTGTAGGAACTTCAGGAGTAAATTTCAAGGGCAGATACATGTCCAACAAACTATTTCCTTTATTTTTTACTCCAGTGGTATGTTAACAAATCATCTAACTGTGTATCTTTTCTCCACTTCTGTTTTCAGGATTCAAAAATTTCTTCCATGGAGCGTGGCCTCCGGGATTTGGAAGAGGAGATTCAGATGTTGAAGTCAAATGGAGCTCTGAGCACAGAAGAACGTGAAGAGGAAATGAAGCAAATGGAGGTGTACCGTAGTCATTCCAAATTCATGAAAAATAAGGTACTGAGAAAGCAAATGAGGCTAGTGAGATAAGCTGAGTTTAGCAACCAGATGAGAGAAATTTTCATACTTCAGTAAGGAGTTATAGTCTGGGTTCCCATTCAAGTGCTGGGAAGCAGAATTTATTTGTATTCTGACTTGAAGTCACTAAAATAACTTAACAATATTTAAGAGAATTTTAAGTTCAAATCTGGAAATATTGTAATGGTGGTTCAGAAGGGTCAGTGGCCCAAATTCTGCTTTTACTGTCACACCTGATTTTCTTTAATTTCAGAAGGATTTTTGTGGTTTGTGTACCTTTAGAATATTGCTAATACATTATTACTTTAGCTTTTATTTGGTCTGTTCCAATGTAGCCTACTGAAAAAAATTATTTCTTTTTGCAACTGTTGTAACTAGTAGTTCTTTTTATTATGTAAAGACTGAAAGGAGCATAACTGTCACTATAATGGCTTTCCATTACACTCTCCTTCCAGTAGTGGAACCAGAATTCTACAGCAGTGGTAGTGCCAGCATTAATTTATGCAGGACAAATTCAGTAGTGGGAAATGTTGATTATCAGGTATAAAGATGGACGCTTGACTACTGAATCCTGTACAGCCAAAAGTCAATTCATTCTTTGTTTCTCCCAAAGAAGTGTTTCTCAGTCTTTTAGTGGACCCTAACATTTTCTAATGAAGATTCAGGCCACCTTGTACAGTAAATTTAAGTATATTGTGAGCAGTCTTGCTTTTCTGAATTAGTTTTTGTGTACTCCCTGCAAGCAGTGTACAAATGCCTGGAACAGAGGTTGAAAATTACTAGGAACTGAAGAACTGTAACCTACTGCATTTGTCCTGCTTGAAATTATTTGTCAAGAAAAGAATGCTGGAGAAAGTTTCTCCAAGAAGTGTTACTTGTCTTAAAGTAGAAACGTGTCATGAGTATTTGTTTCTTTCACTTCCCTTGTGCCAGCTCACTGATTTATCTCAGGATAACCACATCTGTTCTTTTATACTTTTGCCCTTTATCCCACTTAGTTGCTTGTAGGAATTGAAGCACACCCACTTCAAATTATGAATGCAGAGACAATTTTAGCACCTCTCCTTTCTATCCTTTCTTCTTCTTTCTTCTTTCCTTCTTCTTCCTTTGTTAGCAACTCTTCAACTTCTTCTCCCCTCCCTCTGTGAGCATACAGATCTATTCAGCTGCTTCATTCCTGGATCTCTTCTGTCGACTGTCTGCTCATTTATTTTCCAGCAGAAAATTTGCTCCTTTTTGATAACTATTCACTCCTGACTCACAGCCAGTTCCAATCATATCTTGCTGTCCTACGTTGTTTTGTAATTGCACAACATTATTTTTTTTCAGTATTGTATTGTATAGTTATCTGTGGCTGTATCTTGACAATTAACTTTATTTCTCTTAAACTTCAAAATGTCCCTTTTCTTGTCCCAAGTTCCTTGTGAATTCCAGTTTCAAAAGCATTGGGTGAAGCGCCCCATACTTGACATATATAAACATAACAATAACTATATATCTTTGTTTCATAATCAAGTTCTTGTCTGGCAGCCTGTATGAAATTACAGAGACATTAAACTTTTGAGAAGACTTAATGAAGAATGGAAGAGGAAATGAGTGACCAGTGTTGATCCTTCTGTTCAGTTCTTTGTCGCTTTTAGTTACTTGGATTGACACAGGCTAACTAGAAGCTGACAGATGATGAATATTTAAAAGCATAACAATGTCGTGACAGGTAGAGCAACTGAAGGAAGAGCTAAGTGCCAAAGAGGCTCAAGGGGAGGACCTGAAAAAAAGAGTGGCTGGTCTCCAGGCCGAGGTCTCTGCAGTAAGATTTATCTTTTGTGTGCAGCGGCCATTCACTGGGGCTTGCTAGTTCTCTGGCTTTGGGGTAGCTTTTCTTCTCTTACCTTCTTTATGACTTGGTATAACAGTGGAACTAACAGCCTGCTCAGCCTTGTAGCCTGCCTTTTTGTTCACATGGTTTTGGTATCAATAACATCACTCTTCAGCTGAACATCTATATTTGTTTTGTTAACTGTTTCCTTAACGGTATGAGCTGGTTTAGCAATAACTTACTCTTTTCAAAAGTATTCAGCACCCATTTTGGGGCCAGACTTCCAAAGAGATTTGCTTTCCGTACTAGAACAAAATAATTTAAAAATGTGCTGAAATCTCTTAATATTTTTTCACAAAAAAGTAACAAAAGCTGGATGCTGAACGCTTTTTAAAACTGATGGTTTCATTTTAGCAGCATGAACTTAGGTTATTTCTTTGCTGTGAAATTAATACATTTGCTGAGTGATCTTAGTGTCTCACCAAGAAGAGAGGCGTGAGCACTTAACGCTGTCTTAACTTCTCTTGCAACTTGCAATGGTATGCACTGCATTCTGCCTAAAAAACTTAAGCACGTTGGCAGTGTGGGCTTACAGCGAGAGAATGATCTTAGGGTGCTACTGGGAAATTTTTATGTAACAAAATATGTTTGTGTTTAAATAACAGTGTTTCGCCAAAACACAAGTATTTAGGGTAAACATCTTGTCTGAGATGACTCCAAAAAGGATTTGTCTTTTCAAAGAAAGACCAAACTGGTTTGAGAATGCTTTATTATAATTCAGGATACCTACTAGTTGAAAAACTCATCATCTGAAGTTTTTTAAGGATGCTTTTTTTTGTTTAGCTACTCCAGAAGTATCGTGACTATTCTATAACATAACTAGCAGAAAATAGTTCATCTCTTCCTAGCTATTCTCCTATGCCTAGCAAGATTGTGCAATGGGTTGTATTGGTCAGTAGCTGACCACAGAAATAGTGCTGCTAACATGAATATTTTTTTATCTAATTTAAATAGGTGGTGAAATAATTCTGTGGATGTATTTACTTTTAAAGATAAAAATATGAAAAAACCCAACCTAGTATGTTTGAACTAAATGGGCAATAAACTACCGAATAGTTCTATAAATCAGGTTCTTATACTCCTTCCCATTATTCCATTTAAAAAAAAATAGTTTGTGTGAGGGTTTTTTTGAGACACATGGCCTTCTTCTGCTCCCCTTCTTGCTTATCTCATGTATGCTGTTTCACACTGGAACACAAGAGTCCTTGATGACATCTTTTGATGCTATTTTAATGCTTTTCAGTAAAAATTTTTCTTTAATTGCCCTTTATTGAAACAGTGTTGTAAAGATAAAACCACACTTATCCAAGCTTTTCCTCTTAGTCATTTCTACTAATACATGTGTTTAATTAAAAAAAAAATTAAATTATAGCTTATATCTATTTAATTTTGTTCTTGACACATTCCCAAAAATGGAGGTAGTCCTGGACAGGCTTTTTTTAGTTTGTGATGTCCTTTAATTTGGTTTTTGAAACATTGGGCGACATACTTTGGGGATAGAGGAGTTTTGAACAAAATTGTACAAGTTAAAAAAGGGAAAACTGTTTCATTTTAGAGATACGTCCACCTCTGCTATATAATATGTAAAAGTAAGATATCGCTATTTTAATCAGTGAGGTACATCGGAGGCAAACCAGAAAGTTGGTTATAAATGTGGACATAGGTCTACATTTAGACTTCCCAATCCTCTTTAATTTTTTATATATATATATATATATATTTTTTTTTTCAGATTTACATCAACATTTTCCTGGCTGATGCTGGGGCTCAGCATGAGAGTTCATCTCATTTCAGTGCTTTACTTTTAGATTTCTTACTGCATGTCTTTTTAAACGATTATCCAACTTATATATGTTAAAATAAATCAGCATTTTGGTACTGATTTAGTTCACTTCATTAAGTCTAGAAGATTGCCCTCAATAAAGTGCAGTTCCACAAAGAGTTTTCGTGCTTGGATGTGCATTTGTGTCTGCTGTAAGAAGCTTCCATAAATTGTTATTTCTTAGAAGTCTGAAATGCTAGTTTTTTAATAATGGGAGACTTAAATGTGTTTGCATACACTATAAGCATGAGGCTGGATTATTCGATGGAGAGATGGACAGAAATTCACTGGTTTGACATTTCAAAGCAAACATCGTGCTTCTTTGAGAGACCTGTAGGTATCTCATCTTTTCTGATTTGACAGGGTAAGGGTATTTTTCTTAACTACAGTTCTGCTTCAACTTCATGAAAAACTTACCCCTGCTAAGTTACTCATTTTGGTCAGTCCTTTGAGAGATATCTAGGAACAGACTGTCTCTGTTAAAAGAACCTCTCTTGAAAAATTGATGCTTTTGCTCCTCTCTTCTTTTCCTTGTGTCTTTTCCTTATGACACAAATTTTTGCTGGCCTTCCATTCAAGATAATTGAAGGCTTCACAATTCCATGTAATAAGTTTTGAGTATCATACTGTTTGTTAGTAGTTATGTGAATTTATAGTTATTTCATAAGGAAGGTATAAATTATTTTTTCCTTTGCCCATCTTTTCTTTCTTTTTCAGATTGGTCAGGTGAAACAGGAGCTGTCACGCAAAGACACTGAGTTGCTGGCCTTGCAGACAAAACTGGAGACCCTCACAAATCAGTTCTCTGACAGCAAGCAGCATATTGAAGTTCTGAAAGAGTCTCTCACAGCTAAAGAGCAAAGAGCTGCCATCCTGCAGACAGAGGTGAAATGGGTGATTCTTTACTTAATGACTTTTATAGAGAAACAGATAAAAAGCATTATTTTGTTTCTTCTTGCTTGGGTTATACAGTCCCATAGCCACTCAGTACTGCTTGTTCTGAGCATCTTGTACTTTTGATTTTATGCTTAGATTCTGTAGGCCAGGGGACTTATGCAAAAGCACGTATATTCCTATGGATGAATACACACTTGTATGACATGTTCCACTAACATGCTATCACTAATACAGCTTTTCCTAGGCACAGCTAAATTGGAAGTTGAAATGCTTGAGCTAGGGGGATTTATTTTCAATAACATAGCTAAAAGAGAGCAGAGAAAGGAAGAGCGTTCCAGTAGCATACAACTCCCTGAGGCTTCACTACTACAGTCAGCATGTATGGGAAATCTTGCATATAAGCCTGTGCTTACGCCTGAAATAGGGGCTTTTGTGTTTTATGATATATATTCTAAGGTAAAAAATAAGTATTTTCAAAACTGTGTTTCAATAACAGATGCTTAATAACGTAAGACGTAGGCGCATGTATGAACATCAAATAGATAATAAGTACAGCATAAATTTGTTGCTTCTGGATATTGCTGAAGAACAAGCATGAAATGTGTGAAGACAGCATTTCAATCTACTGGCTTGGAAAATTGTAGTATTCGTAGAAGTCCAAAAGATGGCAGTCATGCATCAAAAAATATTTGTGTTGTTACAGCAAGAGCAGTAAAAAACCAAAGGAGATATTAAATGGGCATGCTGAAAAATTGTGGGTATCACTGGTAGAAAGATTCTATATTACAAAAGTGTAAGAGAATTTATTTGAACTTTTGCCCTCATGTAGCTTTCCTTTATCTGTATTTAGTGAATCTGTAGGTGCACATGTCCTTGTCCAGATGCAGAAGTCAAATTACGTAGTAAATATTTTCTGATAATTCTGAGATGGCTTTTCTGATTATTCTCAGATTTATGTAAAGGCTTAAATGGCATTAGTCTGTAAAACTGTGAAAGTGTGCTTGGCTTCAATCAGAAACTTCTTGTTAAATCTGTTTTCCTTTTTGGTAGTCAGAAATGTATCCTAGATTTGTACATGTTAATTTTCAAAAATATTTACATTTCAAAATATGGTTGGAAGTAGGTGTTAGGCAAATGTGCAATTTACATGTTTAAATGTTTGTTTTGATTTATTACAGTGATTGAAAAGATTGAAAAGAATACAGATAAATTAAATCACTGTGCAGCTTCTATGAAGCCAGAAACACGTTTCTCTTTTTACTTTTTAATAATGAAAAGCTGTACTTTTCTACCCATGAGAGATAATGTTCTTGAAATAATGTACTTTATTAGGAAATTAAAAGACTTCAGTAGATGGCCATAATTTCAGCTGTTGTGGTAGGTAAGCATATTTATTGAAATAAAATGTGTGGAATTGAAACAAAATATTGAAAGACAAAAAGACTTGGCTGTATAGCATTGAGAGATACCCTTGATAATTATTCAGAACATTTTGATTTTATTTTAGAGGAAAGCTATTATTCTACTGCTGTCTAGCTTGTAATATTACTAAGTAATCATTGAGAATATTTGTTCTTCACTGTATTCTTCCAAATGAGATTCTCATATAGAGCCACAATGCTAAAACCAGGTAGGGTTCCTAAGTGGCTGGAAGGTGGGTTGGGACAAACGCTAGATTTAATACTTACTGGTTTTGGGTTATTCATGCAGTTTGCTTTCAGTTATCGTAAGCGAAATGTAGCAACTACAGTAACAATGAAAGATGATTTTCTGTCTGTCTTTCAGTGAGAATTTGCTGTGGAGCGAATATATTAACAAACTGTCTTAGAATCATCTTTTGAGAGTCCTAGCATGTTCTCCACAGTAAGATGTAGCAATCTGGTATGAATTTAACACATACAAAGTGCTGTTGATTATCTGGCTATTTATGATCCATTTATGTTCCTGAGAATGTTTATGTAATTCCAAGAAGATATTTATGCTTTTTGAAATATAATCACCTCTTTTTCATTCTCGATGATGATCTTGACAGAAAGCTCAACAATTAAATCATCATACAGTTACCTTTCCTCTGTCTTTACATGGATCCTCCCAGGTTTAAGATTGAAACACATTGATAAAATGCAGTGTTGAGATGTTTATTATTGTATCCAGTGATGTGTTTGGGTTTTTTTTAAGGACATGGTATTTCTCTATAGAAGAATTCTCACTGAGAGTAGAGGTAGGAATGCCTAGCCTTTGCCTGGCCTCACTTGTTGACAGCACTGGTCAGTGTTAAAATATGACTAGCTTCTCTCAAGACACCTACAGAGGGTTGTGAGGAAGAAGAGAGGTGCGTTTTCTGTCCTATATTGGCAGACATCTTCATAGGGGATTGGTATTTTAAAATCATATTAAAATAAATATTTTGAGAGAAAAGAGAGTACCTTCATAAGCTTCCACCCTTTAGTCTTCTGTTAAATAAAACACAGATCAGTAGGGAAAAGATGTTGGCTTAATATCACAAAAATTGGTTTGCAACCTGCCACACTAGAACTACAAAGAGCAGTGAGCTGTTTGTGGGGTGTTTATCTAGAGGGCTGTTGGGTGGAGAGGATATTGTGGTTAACTTTTCAGTTTGTGAATAAACCTCTAAAAATAGCTCTAAAAATGTACAATCCTTTTGTAAACAAAACAAAAAATAAGTCAATATTTATTTTGGAATGAAGACTTCATCCATATAAAGTTTGTGTTTTGCACAATGAGCACTTTAGCTTAGGTCAGTGCCAGAAGGTATGTGGCTTCAGTGGGAGGTTAAATTAATCAGTGAGAACATTCCCCTTTGTTTTTGTATACTGCCCAAGCTGGCGTGGTTCTGTAATTGGTCTGTTCATATGGTAAAATCAGATTAATACTTGGTACAAGAATGAATCCAGTCACCTGGAAGCATTTTACTTGTTCTTAATGTCTCAGCAGAACATAAAAATTCTGTAAGGGTCTTTCCTTATTGCAGCTTATACTGGTATTTTGAAACTATGGTAGACTTCCCCAAATCTGTGACAGTTAAGGAGTGGATCACCTTTAGAGGAATGTGCTATGAAGATTTGTTAGCACCAGCTACATGAAGATCTATGCTGATAACCTGCAAACATTAAGCTCAGCTCACAGAACTGAATTCACTATGTTTAGGTACTTAACACCTTGTGCTAGGGATTGTGGAAGAACAGTAGAACTGATTTCTGACCTGAGCAGGGTCTGGAAGCAGTATGTCTGTCCTGCATTGAGTTTATAACCCTAGCAAAAACCAAATAGGCTCTGCGCAAAGCCAGGTTTGTGCACCTCTGCTCAATGGCATAGTCATGTAATCTGAGTAGTCCAGATAACTGGGATCTGTATGTTCATAAAGAATTCACTCTCTTCAGTGGACCATAATGGATATTGCTGCAATTTTTATAAGAAGGTTATGAGTCAATTCTAACATAATTGATAAGAAAGATCAACGCTAGAAATAGAGAATTAAATGTCGTGAACTACCACTGCATTCAAAATGAATCCATAAACATAGCTTTTAAGTCTAATTTTAGACTTAAAACAGGAAAACAGGTTAACTCTTTTTAGTGTTTGTATGATACGTTTGCAAGATAGTAATAGAATGTCACAAAACTGATCCTTTTTTAAATGTGCTCATTTCAGGTACTTGCAGACTTCATGTAGCAGTATCTACAGCTGGAAAAAAACCAACTTTCACCTTGTATACCAAATATAATTTTGTGACTTCCTCTGTGCATTTCTCAATTATATTTAAATTCTGAGTCCTGACATAGAATTACTTCAATATCTACTTTTAAAAGTAGCTGGCTTTTGTTAGAAACCATAGCAAGCTCTGAGCAATTATTTCATGATTGATATTCTGTCTGTTCCTTTTGCTGCTGTTGATGTAGTCATACCAGCACAAAATAAAAATCTAGATTTCTGCCATAACAGAGAAACCGGGGCCTTGCATATAACATAGGGAAGATTGCACCTTCTGATATAACTGAATGGAGCATGGCTTGGTTCACTGACCTAAACCAATAGTTCAGCAACAGTTTGAACAGGTGACAGGTAGATGGGAAGAATCACTCAGTCTCAGGAAAAGAGTTTTCTCTAGGCATCACTGACATCTTCTTAAACCCAAGTGGGAATCACTAGTGTCATAATACCCCGATTGCTACTATAAAGCAGAGATGATGGTAAAATGAGAAATGTGTGCAACCTAAGTCCTATTGACTAAAGCTACTGCGTCAGCTGTGAAACTGACTGTGGTCTTTTGAAAACTTTAGTGATTTCCCTAAGCTGTAAGTTGGGAATATTTCAAAAGACTATAAGTACAGAATCCAAGACTTTAGAAAAGGGTTTAAATTCAAATTCATTTTTTAATTAAATACTTTGTCATTAATTGTGTTTGTTCTGGTAGTCATTGGAGCTACTAATGTACTAATTTATCTTAGAAATTTGAAATCATACTTGCTTAATATATGGCTATACATAATTAGGAACAGAGTCATAGAGTGTAATTTACTGCTACTGGAATGTTCTGTGACAACTGATCAATGGTTCCAAACAGTTTTCCATACATCGTTCTTACAGTGTAGAAGTTTAAGTCTTAGGTATGGTACCCAGCTGAAGAGAGGTATCTGTTGGCTGTTTAGTTGAAATGCACTTACTTTACTAAAGCTTCATTGGAAATTGGATGGTATGTGCAGATCAAGTTTGCAAGCCTGTTACATGAAGGACTAGCAGTTGCCTGAGCTGTACTGTAAGTTTTTACTTCGCCATGCACAATTAAAGGCATGGAAGTCTATTACTGTGAAAGCAGTTAGGTTAATCCAGGGTTAAGACAACACCATCAAAGATGCAAAAGTCAGGAGAATGGGCGTCAGCACCACAGTTAGCTGTTTGCCTAGTCATTTCAATGTGCAGAGAAAATCTTAAGCTGACTTTGTTGAAGTTGGCATCACCTGACTCCCACAGACCTCAGTTCTTGTCACTGTGGGAGGATGCCATACATAAACCGAGCTGACATGAATAAACAAGTGCAGTGTTCTGCCAGGAATAGCGCTAAGGTGATGATTGTGTGTCCTGCCACCCTTTGAAAATGCTCTTGAAAGCGTTCTCTGTGGTTTCCTAGGCAGGGACCTCACACAAATAAAACCAGGAATGCAATTTACCCCAAACCGTAAGCTAATACAGAGTTAAAGGGAATAATCAATCAGAAAATGAAAAGCGTTCTGTGGATAAATTTCTGTTTGCAGATGTTCTCTTTTCACTTAATACTGTGCTTCAGGCATCTGGACTGTCTCAAATATTTTGCAACCCAACTGTTGAGAGTGTGTGGATTTTCTTGTGAGGGAGATTTTCAGTTTCCCTTCAAGAATTAATAAAAGTGGCTCTTAGCTTTAATATTAGGGATATCCAAAGAGGAACATACCGAATCAATCTATAAAACTACGTTTTTCACAAGACAAGCCTTGATGCACCTGCTAAGCTTTTCATTACAAACACTAGCAATCCTATAAATCATATTTGGGTAGTACCTGGTACTCTAATATCACTGCAAAATATACTCCATGCCCCACTTGCTGGGTGAAAGGTCAGGAATGTGATTTTAATAACATATGTGTAAGTGAGAAGGCTCCGAACATAAAGGTGGCAGTGAGATTGCAGTGCTGATGGGGAGAGCAGGGCAGTTCTTTTCCCCACTGGCAAGTGCCTATTGCTCCGTGTAAGAGGAGTCAGACAAAACAGCAAAAGATTTTGAAGGTGTAGCATAGTGTAAATGTAGAGCCCTAGAGGCAACTTTTCCATTAGCAAATCAAAATGAAGTGGAATTAGAACACATTAAAACGGGAAGCATATTGACTACCCAAGTTCTTTCCCTAGCCTGAGTTGTCCAAGTCATCTTTTCACCTCATGTCTCTGCTAGCCTATCAGCCAATGCTGTGCAGAAGGACCAAGAAATTCATTGATCACCCTGTTTACTTTGTGTGACTGATGTCCCGTAATGAATTCAGCTAACAGGAACCAAATCTGATACCATCAAATAAGATTAGCAGCCAAGCTGGCAGATTTGAGCTCTGTCTGAATGCTGAGTGGATAGGGGTCAGTGGGTTTCTTTTGGTATCTTGAGCAGGTTGGTGGTGTTGGATTTCGTATTCCGCAAAGGTCTTTGAGATTAGTCTGTGCTCTGTGGTGAGCTTAATCTTCTCATCATATTTATATTCAGATAGCTCTGATTCCTTCTCCCATTTCTTTTGTCTCACAAGCTCTGTGTTTCATTTATGTAAGGGAAATGCAGAAGGAAAAGCAAAATCTTCTCAACGTACAGTTTTGAAGTTTGAGGATGCCATAAAATTCCCAGGTTGTGTTTCTAAATTTATTGAGGCCCTGTGAGCTCTAAATATTTTTGTGTGTCCAATTTGTATCCGCAATATCCTGTACGGTGTTACTTGTTCAGTTTTGTCTTTAATATAAAATTGCATCCTGCTGAAAATGCATATTATATTTAAACTATTATGTTGCTATTTAAGCCAAAATATTATTAGCTACCCTAAGAATATCCACTCTTTCCATGTTTTGATCTGCAGTGGCTGCAAAGACCTCTGCTTTCATTGCCTCCAGGCTCAGCTAATACTCGTGATTAAAACCTAGAATATAAAGTGACTGTTTGGTACTATGAGCCAATGTTTAAATATGTGAACATTGTGAAAGAAGGGGTCAGTTTTCCTACATAAGAGAGAACTCCTCAGCAACACATTGTATTTGATTCTACTTTGAGGGAAAAAAAAATCCAGACATGTATCTTACAGGACTGAGTTATGCCAGAAGTATTTTGAGATTTTCCATGAAGGAATCGTAGAATCATGGAGCATTAGCCTCATATGTTTTGGGAATAAACACTTGCTTATTTTTACTGTTTAGTCTTGTGCCACTTGTGATAACTCTTTCAGTCCATAACCTTATGTATGTTGAAATCTTAAAGGGAGGTTATTTTTCTGGATGGAATTGTAATTTGACAGCATTCACTCCCTTGTGGATGTGGATTTTGTAACTTTTCTAAAATTTCTCTCCTTCAGTGCTAAGCAAACCCTGTTTCTGCCTGTCTGAATCTAGGTGGATGCATTGCGATTACGACTGGAAGAGAAGGAGACTATGCTAAACAAGAAGACAAAGCAGATTCAGGAGATGGCAGAGGAGAAGGGGACTCAAGCAGGAGAGATCCATGACCTCAAGGACATGTTAGACGTGAAGGAACGCAAAGTTAATGTTCTTCAGAAGAAGGTAAGATTGTAGAGGTCTAAGTCAGATACACGTCTGATGCATTTCGATTTTTAAGTGTCAGAAAGTCTGAACTAGAATTTATATTTTGGATTTTAGTGACTGAGTCGATTCATGAAATGGGAAAATGGTGAAGGCTGAGTTTCAGTTTGAGGTTTTGAAGGAAAAAATAGAATTCAAACCACAGGTTGTTGCCTTTCAGTGGTTGCATGTGCTGCTTCTGCTTCCATTTCACTATTAACAATGACTCGAGTATTTTTAGGAGGGCACATAATCTGAAAAAATCAATCCTTTCATACCCATCATCTTAACCAAGCTACACTGAATTGAAGCCTGGGGCACTGGGTGACTGACTTCAGTTTGTGAGTGAATGAGTTGTGTCAGTAGAAGCAATTAGGATGATTCCTCTGTAACTTACTGAGAAAGTTCAGGAAGACCTTTCTATAACTTTCATTAGAAATGCTGTTTTATCATACTTAATATTTCTTGGGAAGTGCTAGAATAGGATGACCAGGGTTCAGACTATCCTTGCATATCTTTCTGGGTAAGAAAATGTAGACCTTATCAGTGAAATGGGGGAGGTCTGGATAAGAAAAAGTAGACTGACAGAGAAATTAGAGAGGTTTCCCAAAGAGCATTGAGTCCTACAACAATAATTGTCATTATGGATGATCGTTGGGAAATTGCATACAATATATCTCAAATTGTTGCCTATACATGGTAAGAAGAGAGAAATGCACATATAACAATATTTTTTCATTTTAAAGTATTTTTTCCTCTTTAGAGAAGCTGCTCTTGGAGTTTGTATTCAACGTATTAAGCTGTGAATGTGTTATGCGTTGTTTGTTTTGTGTTTTGTTTTTTGTTTTTTTTTTCCCTAGTCCTGTAAGCAACTCTATGGAATTCTTATGATGTTAATAGTTCAGAATATTGGTTAATTTCTGACACCTGGCCAATGCCTTTTCTTCTAGTATATAGCTATGAATCATGAGGGTATAGGTCATGTTCAGTTCTGTTGCAGCAAGTGTCATGCAGGAATGGAAGATCAGGCAATTATTTATGGCAATTTAGCCATAAATAAGTCATTAATAATTTCAGAACAGCCGTAATTCCAAAGCTTCATAGCCTAGTTTTTTGACTGTTTATCTTTTTAAAAACACAGATTTCTACTTTTTGTGCTATGCTTTCTTTATGGTTTCAAAATCGGTCATGCACGCTCCAAACACTGATTGAGATCCCAGCCGTGTTTAACCAAGAAGTGGGGAATCTGACATTTGTGTAAATGTTAAATGTCAGTGAGGTTGGTTTACTTCTATTTACTCTTACACTGTTTATTCACATTTTCTTATTTGCTCTACTTAACCCTTTAGAATGGTCTTTCGTTGGTTCATTTACAGGCAGTGCTAAAGGTTTTCTTTTTACTCATTTTCCATACTTGTTTTCTTGAGACTCCTGCAATCTATATTAAGACAGTTTGATCTTGTCTCTTCATGTGGCGAGCCTATTTCTTGAGGTTTGTTTGCTTCTGCTTTCAAGTAAAAGCACCTGGTCTCTTCAAATTAGAAAGTAAGGGCCTGGGCTTTTAGATGTAAAGGTTTTGAAGACGTGTTCTCCTAGATAGCTCAACAGAGGATAACACTACCATAATAAACTGCAGTTTGAATTGTTTTATAAACCTGTCTCTGAGCTTCATAAACAACAATATACGTGTCTCTCCAAAAATATGTATTTCCTACTGCTAACTAGAGTCGCATGCAGAGATTTGAATTTGCTTCAGCCTTGAAGTTGTTGGAACCAGGTTTTATAGCATGAACAGGTTAAATTGTGAGGGTTTGAAATACAAAGATTAATTTTCTTTTTTTTTTTTTTTTCCAGTTTCTGTAACTAGCAAGTGTAGAATATTTTTAGGGAGAATACAGCTGACAATACTTTTATCTGAGGTTTGTGGTTCAATATGGATTTTTTTTTTATAGCCTAGGGTAAATGAGCACAAATTCGGTCAATTAAAGTTTTATGATTGATGTTTTTAACTGAATTTTTTATTAGGTCCTCCAGACCTAGAATCTAAACCTCGGTTTGGGATTTTCTATAGATTGAGCTTTGCATTTTCTTTTTCTCTTTAGCATTTTTCCACGGTAAAGCAGAGATTGGGAAAACACCAAAGGAAGTTCAGGTCTCATTTTATCAGTATACTGTGGAAGTCATGAGAACTTTATATTCTGAGCTAGCACGTTTCAGGTGCTAGAGAAAAGTTCTATTTGAAATAGATGCCTGTTCTTTTATGATTGTTCAGATAGCTATTTCTGCCCTCTGCCTTGAACTTCAGAAGCCTGTAGCTCCTCTCATGTAAATGTTTTTCTCCAAAAACTTGTAAACTGTGATTTACTACTTCTTTTTTTTGCATCTCTAGATCATGCTTTCTTACTAAAGTGCACAGCCTGTTTTCTGCTCTGTCCAAGTGCTGTCTTTCAGACTGTCCTGGGTTCAGCAGCAGCAGTCATTTTTCTCCTTCTTAATAGCTGATGCAGTGCTGTGGTTTTGACTTTCTGCCTGGGAACAGCACTGATAACACCGATGTTTTTAGTTGCTGCTCAGTAATTTTTACTCTGACCAAGGACTTTCTGAGTCTCATGCTGTGCCAGGAAGGAGGGGAAGTCAGGAGGAAGCAGAGACAGGGCACCTGATACAAACTAATCTAAGAGGTATTCCATACCACAGCACGTCATGCCCACTATGTAAACTGGGGGCAGTTACCTGGAAGGGTTAGATCACTGCTTGGGTCGGCCTGGGTATCGGTCAGTGGGTGGTGAGCGGTTGTATTCTCTTCCTTGTTATTTCCCTTATCATTATTATTATTGGTGGTAGCAAGCAGTGGTTTGTGTTATACCTTAGTTACTGGACTGTGCTTATCTCAACCCATGGGAGTTACATTCTTTTGATTCTCCTCCCCATCCTTCTGGAAGTGGGGTGGGGGAAAGGGGGGAGGAGTGAGAGAGAGGCTGCGTGGCTGACCGGGCTTAAATCATGACGCAAACCTTCCAGGACAGTTCAGAATTTTATTCTTGTGTAAAAAAAATATGCTGCCTTCAAACTTTTGCCTTCATGCACAACAGTCTTTTTATTCCTCCCTTTGATTATAAACTGGTGTGTTCAGACAGATCGGGTTTTAATCTGTATATTCTAATTGAAAAACTTTTTTGTGTGGAGCCCAAAACTGTGTTATACTAAATTTCTACAACTTCTGATGCTGAAACAAGAATTATTTAAAATCTGCCCTTTACTATTGGGTCTCCAGTTTGGATTCATAGACACAGGCCACTGCATAGTTTGTTTTATGAACTATTAATATTTTTGTGTGGATTAAAGGTGGTGAACTATAACCTATACTTTCTGGTCATTCTAAAATCCAGGCGAAGAAAGTAGTGGAAGTTTGCTGGTCAACTAGAGGACAAACAAAAGACAAAGAAGATTGTGAACAACAAAGATCTGAAAAATTAGTGTGGCATTTGGCACCACTACTGATACCCAGTAGGCACCAAAATACATTTTCCAAGTTGCTGAAGAAATCATATGCGTCACATTTATATTCTAGAATCTTCCCAATTCAGACCTCCTGCAGTGATGCTGATTAGTAGCACCTTTATTTGAGAAAATAGAAATAAGGCAAATACTAGAAATTTGGAGATTACAGAACTGAATTTCAGCTTTATGGCTGAAAATTTCATGCAAAAACTTAGTTCTACAAAGCTTCAGGATTTTTTTCTCATTTCATTGAAAATAAATCTTGCATTAAAGTCTCATTTTAAGTTGTTAGGAACTCCAGGCAAGGGGAAAGGACAGTAAATAAAGCAGGGGCCATGCTGCGCAAATTTGAAATTTGAAAAACATTACATTTTGCTTCATTATTCTCTTTATCACATCTGTTTATCTGTGCTGGTAGATCAGGATGAAAAGGAATTAAAAAGAAAATCAATTCTTTGCAATCAAAGCATTTTAGAGAAATAACATTTGGACAAAAGATAAGTAACATTTACTCTGAAAGAAAAAAAAAAGCAAGCAGTGAATCAATCACCCCTTGCTTTGGGGGGAGGTCATGTTTTGTCTTGGGGAGGGGAGGGTAACACTCCCTTCATTGTGCAGTGCAGCTGCAGGCAAATAAAATGCAAGTTGTAGTGTCTGAACATAGCTGTGGTTTTTGGCAGCTCCCATGCACTACGTGATAACTGACCTGTGACAGAGGAAGAACAAAGATTATTTTTTATTATTATTTATCTATTTATGTTTTTTGTTTGTAGCTGTGCTGACTTGTTCAGCTAGTATTTGGTAAGACTCCAAATGCAGTTTTCGTGCTCTTTTGGATAAACGGCATTGACTTTCTTCAGAGGAAATAAATGCCCTATGCTTTTGAAAAAGCTTAGAAATCAAACTGTCTTATGATTAATCATAAGAAATACTGTGTGGCAGGAGAGAGGGTCTGCAAATGGAATTTATAACTCAGTTGTTTAAAGTCAGTCGTGATCATAGTTACTGCAACAGCAGTGTTGGGTTAATATTTGTAACTTTTGTACTCTTTATACTTTAGAGATTATTTTCTTTCCATTCCTTCCCCTGTGAAGTAGATTTACTTCCCCAAGCAGCTCTTCTGCTTGAACCCTGAAGAGATGACAGAGCACAGAGAAGGAACTGCATTTTCAAACATTTAATTCACTTTATGGTAGTTTTATTTTCCTTGGTGTGACCTTGAACTTGCCTACCAGGTGAATGAATATGTAGTTTTCTAAGAATTAATATGATGCAGGACGGACTTTTAGATATCTCTTTGAGACGCTCGACAATGACATTGACAGTGCTTAAAAATCCTATACTGTGGGTGGTGGTCTATTCAAACCTGCAGCATGTATCTGAGTCTCTGATTGTGCAGGCTGTACGGGAAAGAACAAAGTTAAGACTGTCCCAACAAAGATGGTCCAGATGTACATTTACAAAGTGGGTGAGCATATATCCTCTTATGTAAGACTGGATAAATTTTGGCCTTTGTTATATACCTGTGAGCAAGCTTATTCTCTGCTTTTTAGATGCTCAATTCATAAATATTTAGGGAGGAGCACCGTGTAGTGCTTCAGGATTATATTAGTTGGCTCATCAGCCCAGCTTTTGCATGGAGGTAGAAGGAGGATATGCTGGACTTTCTGTTCATTTAGGACTGACAAACTAGTGATTTTTCTTCAGGAACTCTGTGGCTTAACAAGTAGTGCAAATACAAGAGTATTTCTGTAAATATCACTCTCAGAAAAAGACGTCCTTCTGCTCCTTTGACTCTTAAGTTTCAAGGCACGCCACTGAACTCATTCCAAACCAGTTCAGAGATTTCAAATGCCACAAAAAAGACCTAACATCCCCACAGGCTTATGCCAGCTTCTTTATTAAAACTGACAGACGTGACCTCAAAGATGTGTCCTGGAGGGTCGTGGGTGACTTGTCCCTCCATGTCCCTGAAGGGGTAGCAGATCTCTTCTGCTGCTGCTTTTTCTTCCGACCTTTCTGTTGCAGGCTTGTTGGCTGCCACTGAACATAACAATAAACTTGAAATCTGAGGCTCTTAGAAATTTCTAGAAGCAGTTCTGCCTTTGTGTGTCCAACATGCTGGAGTCCCTTCTCTTTTCAGGAATATCCTCAGAATTGTTCTACTATGTGGGATGGGATTTTTAGATAGGAATATCATCTTCAGTTAGAGTAATAGTAGGACAAGCTTTTAGTCCTTCATCTCTATCAAAATACCACTAGATGGAATTTTGGAGAAGGAATGAAAGTGCCAAAGATGACTGTAGAGGCTTGCCATTTGTGAGTTCAGATTCAGCATAATTAGCCTGTGAGATTTTTTTTTCCTTTCTGCTATTCAGGAAGGAGATCAACTGTTTAATTTCCACATGGGAAATGAGGGCACAACACAGAATTTTATTTTCATTTTACAGTGAGTCATGACCACTTTGGAAATAGAGTTATTGCCCTTCCATTTTGACTTTTCACTTCTCTGAGAAACCATTGAGACTTTTTAGAGTAACAGCAGCGCAGCTCACATGTCGTGGTGTATATTTATTTTTCTATGTGTGTATGGCTAACAAGACGTTATTAGGGCAGGAGAATACCTCCATTTCTTCATACCACTTTTCAGCTCTGATAGTGTAGTTTTAAAGGTGAATGATGAGCATAGAGATCCTAGAGTGTATTATAGCAACTGCAGGTTGTGTCAGCAAGATCCCTTCCCTCTCAGGAGAGGCTTTAGCTCATGAGATTTCCTCTTTTTTTATTCTTTCTGAGCCATATAGTAACATAAATTTTTCTGATATGGAGTATGGGTCCTAAAAAGTCCACAAGCTTAGCTTCAGACAGTATTTTCAATGGCAGATAATTCATAGTTTGCAAGAGCTGGAAGAGGCGATAGTGTGTTCATCAGGGACTGACCCGAGAAACACACTTGCCTAATCTGGCTCAGTCGTGGCAGATGCCTTGTGGCTTGAAGTGCACTCCAGCATTCTCACTATAAGGGCTTTTGTTTCTAAAGCAAAACACATTTCACAGCTCTAAGTTGGGTGCAGTTATGGCCCTCACCAGTGAGTATGTAGCCTATAGTTCTGTTTAGATTATAATAAACAGTGTATGATGACTTGTATTACTTTGTGAAATAGGATTGAATAGGGTTGCAGAAGAATCGCTTTTATTAAACTTCAGAGCAGTGAAATCTGTGAGTGAATTTACTCATACGCACCTAATATGCACTTGAAGATTGTTTAGTCAATTTTGTGGGACATATAAGCTAGTGGGGGAGACACAAGTTAAATTTGAAAAAATAATTTTACACAAAACAGGTTTTATGCTATTAAAGTATTTTTAGAGCATAGTTATGACTACCAATACAGCAGCTATGTTGGAGAAACCTACTGGATTAAAAAAACCCAAACCAACCCCTATCTCTTCCTATATTATTAATTATATTTTATAAGTGGAGAATATACTGCTTTATTTTTATATAATCACTTGTTTTGCTTGCAGCATTTTGTGGTATCACAATAAAAATTAAAACATCTGGAGCATATATAGCATATGTACCTGTATGCCCAGATGTACGGTAATAGTCTTTAAAAAAATCCAGTGTTGTTCTAATGTGTGCAAAAGATAGCAAGCCAATTTCTTAGTTTGAGATCTAATGGTGTAATGAACATTGTCTCAATTTATATTGATCTTAGAAAAGAATCTTTTGTCTTTAGTAACTAAAGTTTGATGTTTTTTTTTTTTTTTTAATGAATATCCACTCCTCCTTCTAGATAAGTAGGTTCAAATGAGGAAGGAAAACAGGACTGTGATGTTAACAATGTTAGTTCTGTAGTTCAGCTATTGTAGCTGATTTTAAACTGATACATGTTGCTGCAATAGTGTCACATAAGATTGATGGCAATAGTGAAGTTACAGTGAAACTCCATTGGAGTTTCTGGTATTACTTGTGCTCCAGCATTCCAGAAAACTGAAACCATAATTCAGTAAATCTGTCATGTATGGAAGTACTCTTTTGGGGTTTTTTAGTATCCCTCAAAGAGGAACAGTCGTTTTGATATTATGTCCTTCTTGTGCTTTGAGATAACCTCTTGACTGTCAAGATGGAACATTACTCATAGGTAGTGGGACTGACAAATTCTGGTTTCTTGAAGGGATCTGGGAAAACAGCCAACTGTGGGGCCTCTTCTCTTCATTATAAATTAAACATGTAGTTTTTCTGGCAAGATAAAGCTAATAAGCTTTGTTGGTGTATTCACTGTCATACTAGACAAACACAAAGTTCCCTATGATTGAAGAGGCAGGAAAAGCAAGGGTGTGCCATTTTTGAGGTTGCTTACTCACATGGCTTTTCATTGCTCTCTGGGTTTCAAGAATTCACAATTTCCAGTGCTTTGGTCACCAGGCTTCCAGGCGTTTTCTGCCCCTGTGGGGATTGTCTGAGCTGTGTCTGGAACAGACATTAGTGATTTCGTTAGCCAATTCACTAGAACAAGGAAGGAGTAATATTTCAGTTTAAATCAATAATTTCCTGGATTCAAGAGTGAATTTTGAATCCACTAGGCTAGGCAGTCTTACAAGCAGAGTCTCTGCACACTATTTATAGAGTCATTACAACTGTCATAAGGCACAAGTATATGAATAGCTCTCAAGCCTGTGGTTTCACTTATCCAGAGGATAAGAAAACTGGTCAGTATGGAGTACTGTCACCAGGAGAAACTGAGATCACCTTGTCCCAGAATAGCATTCATTTGATAATTAGGATGCTCCTCTGCATGATGAAGAGCTTACATACCTTCCGGCAAAGGTGGCTGGAGGACAGTTTTAAACACAGAACTTCTGGATAAAGAGGACCACTCTCTGTCCTTCCAGCCTTTATTTTCAGTAGAGATTGGAATATTGATTTTCCTAAAGCCATCTGTGCTATAAAATGGGAAAGAATATAACCAAAAATGGTAGTAGTTTAATATATTTGCTTCTTAAATATTTTTTAAGGGATTTTATGTGTGAGTTAGATTTTTTGTCACCTATCACTGTGTGTTCTGAAATAATTCTGTGAGAGCAGTGATGGCTAAATACTGAAGAGCACACACACTCATTCTCTCTTGTGTTCAGTATTTACAGTATGACTTCCTAATCCCTTCTTATTCATCACTCCGCATCCTTCGTAGGAGAATGAAATGGGACAATCACAGTTCACTGGGCATGTTTTACACTGGGATTAGAAGTATCTTTCCTTTCCAGAGCTCTCCTCAGTGGTTTCGGGGCAGTTTTAGCTTGTAGTATTTCTTTGATCACTTTAATAAATCAATGAATTGGACAAAGTAATTCAGTGTCTGAATCCAAATCTAATTTAAAATCTTTGTTTAAGTTGTACAGCCTTCTGCTTGAGTGATCGTAAATGGTAATGCAAATGGAGTTTAGTTTGCTGTGAGGATTTCCTTTATAGTCAACATTGAATCCCATGTGGGTCTGCCTCAGCATTTGGTCTTTTCTGCTCTCTGATTCCCATTCTTGGGTATCTCAGTGCTGTGATGACTTAAGCCTTTCCTTTCTTCATGTCTTTTCTCGTTACCCTTTTTTCTGTAATGAGGGTATGATACATAGCGCTGTACCATATGTATCTAAGCAGGGATGTGTCAGTAGTTATAGCATCCTTATTCTGTGTAGAGCCAAACCAAAATCTAAAGCAAGTCAGGAAATTAGCATCAATAATTTCTGACTATCTCAGATTAAGTTGCCTTAGAATGAAGAGTGTTTGTTTTGCAATAGTCAGTGAAACACTGTATTTGGTTTATCCAAGTAAAGAAGTTTGATTTATAGTATAGTAGGTTTTTCACTTGACACTTTCTAAATTTCATATAACCTTGTGAAGCTTGAGCTGTTCTAAAAGCAGCATCACAACTTTTTAGTTTTATTCTGGTTCTTACAAAACAGAATATCAGATCTAAGTTAACAGTTACTGGTTCCATTTTTTTTTTCCCCCTTGCTCTATCAGTGTTCCACAATGATGTCGTTTTGGTTTTCCTTATTTTGAACATTTGGGAACCATCAACATGAAAATATTCTAAATTATTGTATTAGTATTTTTTCTGTAATGAACTTTCCTAAGTCAAATCTGTGCATATTTATTGACAAAGTCTTTTCTGGGACTTGGAACAGGAGTGAGCAAATGTCTCCAAAATAGTTGGGCTTTTTAATCCCTTTGTATCTAGTAGGTCTTGGGAGTAAAACTTTAGAAAGCATAGTCGCACAGATTGCTTCATTATGTCAGGACACTGCTGAAAAGTAGAACTAGCTTGATGTTGTCAATCCCATGCTTAGGCCAGGATTTCAACAAAATGAATGTTATAGTGAAATAAAATAGCAGATGATTTCAATTACGGTTCTCAGTATAAGTGACATTTCAACATATATTAAATAAATGAGTAATATTTAACCTTAGCGTTTCATTGAAAATGGGAAGCAGAGTCTAAATGAATTTGGTTTGCTATTTATGACAGCAGTATTCTGCTTTGAATTACTTGGGTGAATTAAAGTATTGCTCCTAAGTTAGAACCAACAAATTGTCTTAACAAACAACTCAGGCTGAAATCTTGTTGGTGGATAATGGGTACGTTCTCTTGCCTGATGAATGCCAGCGAAACCAAGGGGATACTCAGTGAAGCTGTAAGATAAAAAAGTGATAGAGATTTTTTTTATTACATAATTAACTATATGTACTTTACCAACTACCTCACATATTGCCAAAATGAATCTCTTATTGACCATCCTTTTATAATTCAGTTATTTAATTGCATTTTCAGAAAGTATTATCCATTCATATTAAAACCTGTATCGGCAGGTTGGAAAGAGTGCCTCTCCTGCACCTCTCACCTCAAAACCCTCTTGTATTGGTCAGTGTCCACCATAGGATTTTACAATTCAAAGAATCTGCTTTTGTACTAGGTTAGGCTATTGATATTATAGAACCTCCTTAGAATGAAGCAATTTATTAACTAAATTTAACTGCTTTGCAGTTGTCTAATGATGTGAGTCATTGCTAATGCATAATTTTTTCTAGGCAAATGCTTTGGAACCGAGATAACACTTAAGAACACACACATTGGCTCCCCTGAAAATGTGAATTTCAGGTCACTTACCAATGCAAAAATTAGTCTTCAGTCTTGGGGTTCTAATTTATTACCCACCCCTAACTGGCAGCTCCTTAGAAGCTTGTAATTGAAATGTCTCTCAGTATCAGTTTTTCAGAAACAGGTAACTTTAGTAATAGGATTGTTAGAAGGTTTGAAGGAAACTCAAGCTACTAGCAGGACAGAAGGATTGCAAACATGATAGTAATATTCTAGGAACATGATTTGAACCGTGGTTTACATACTGGTTTTTATATTCAACAGTATTCACAGAATTCAACAGTACAGAAAATATTCTTTACTATTTGGAAGATGCTGTAATTACAGTTCCGTTTATGGTGACTGTTCTTATTTAGTTCTGTTTTGCAGTGATCTGTCAGCAGACTGATGCTGCCAGAAAATTATTAGGTGTGCAAAAGAAAGCAGGAGAAAAGGAATCAAAGGGATGGAAATAAATGTCCTTGGAGATTATTTATGTAAACATGGATGAACTATTTTTCTGGCTGATACAAATCTACTTGTATGAAAGTAGAAAGTAGCACCTTTGTGTGAAAAAGCAATAGAAAGAGAATAGTCTTTTGGATCAGTGTCAATCATTTGTCGCTCCTTAACCAAAGATACAAAATAATTAACTGTCTATACAAGTTAAGTCGGTTTTTGTTGTAGCAGTGCTTCTTCCCACGTAACATTCTTTTCTCAAGTCAACCTTGCAACAAAAAGTGATATGCCTGAAGCTTCAGCATTCGTTCAGCTTCCGCCCAGTGTTGCTAGTCTTGTGAATTTAACCTTTAAAATGAATAGCAAGAATATCACTTTCAGTCTAGTTATTCAGTACAGTAATATGAAAGATATTCAGTCATGTTAGAGGTTTTATTTCACTGGGGGCTTTAAAAGTAACCCTAATGAGATACCATTTTAACCTTATATTGGAGGTTGAAATGGAGCCTGACACATACCAAACATCAAATTTTCTTCTGTCCATGTAGTGGTGAGCTAAACTTCCCCCAGGAATGTGTTTGTGCTAAACTAAACATAGATTTTTTGCAATTCATGCAGGAGAACTGTAGCGATTCTTTTGCATGATCTGCAGTAGAAAGACAGTTATAAAGATGAGGTTTTCAGTATGACAGTTTGTAAAACTGGAGCTTAATCTTACAAAAGTGACCAGTAATATCTGCTTGTAGGTTTTCACTGTGGTCTCCAAAAGTAACATCCAAAAACATGGTAATATTTACAATTCCAGTAATATACCTCTTTTACACAGTCACTCAGGACTAAAGGTGACCTCTCATTAATGCATTTCAGGAACAAAATTTCTCGAATTCAGATCCATCTCAGTTTTCTAGAGTAAACATCTTACCCTTTCTTCTGAAACAACCCATTTATTATGCCAGATGCAACAATGTGATATGTCTGTTGTAACTGTTATGTTCTCATTCTGATTTTGATGCAAACCCCCTTTTCTCAGCTTCTCAAATACTGTGGGATTCTAGCAAAATTAAGTATGACTGCAGGCTATATTTTTTATCAGCTATTATATATATATATGAATTATATATATTTTATATATATGAAATTTATATATATATTATATATATTTCATATAACATGTATGAATTGTTTTTTTTCTTTCACCACTTTATTCCTTTTACAAGTCGAACTTGTAAACTCAAAAGAGTAGCAAGAAGAAAATTGAAAGTTGGAAATGAAACATTAATACAATTAGTTCTGTTACAACCCAGATGATGTTTGATTAAGATAATATATTTTGAAGGAGGATAAAGATTCTTTTCCAATAACATGGTGGGAGGAGGAAAAAGATTGAATGACAAGTTCATAAACCCACTTCATTTATTCTAATTCAGATGTCATTGGTACAATTGTTTTCCAAGTGTTTAATTTCCATATAGCCTAGGGCTGACAATGGTTCTACAGAAGGATGTGGCATGATATGAAGGATCTACTAGTAACCTTTAACTAGAGGAATATGGGAACCTAGTGGCTTTGACGGGCATTAAACTAGACATGTCGCATTTAATTCCTTGGGCTGTTTTTAATTTGTGTGTGCTTGGGATGAGGTTGGTATTTGCAAAAAGTAGAATGCTTCCTTGCCGTTGGAACGGGGTGCCAAAAGAAACTTCACTTGCCTCTGCCCCCATGCGTCAGGGCTGGAAGGCAAAATAATTAGTTCCATGCAACTAGGAATAAATCACCCAGGTTGAAACATGATAGTACCTGACAACTGGTAAGGTTGGAAAAAAAGATTCAGTAAACCATTATTGATAGGAAATTGGCATGCAGAGCTGATGATTCCAGTGTATGTATGTGTACCATTACAGTAAGCTTAGTGTTGTTAACTTAGCTATAGATTGCTTTCTTTCCCCTGTGAAATATGTATATGACATGAATAAAGATTGTTAAGAATCTAATAATAGTATATATTTTTTTTATTTTTCCTTTTTGGAAAGATGGTACAGTAATATGTATCTTCCATAGGTTTGTAGAACATTTCACAGGCCATATGTCATCTTCTGAACATTTAAAGACTAAACAGGTGCTTGTTCATTCCTAACCCCTTTATGATTTTCAGAGGGCTTGGAGATTCCATTGCATTTTTTTTCATCTCTTGTCAGGAAGAAAAGAAATATCCTGTTTTGGTTATCTGTTTTATTTTTAGCACTTATTTGAGAATTTGTTCAGAATTGCTTTTTTTTTTTTTTTTAGGAGGAAATGGTGGTAAAACATCATTATTATGTGGGGCTTTTTTTAAAAGATTCTCAAACTACTTGTAAGGACATAGGAGTGAAATTCTCTATTAACTATATGGACAAAGTGTCGGCTATTCTTTGTTTTCTTCTTCAGATTATATCATTTTGGAGAGCCTATAGTTTAATTATTATTTGTTACAGTGGTGCAGGGTCTTGGAGAAAACTGGAATAAAGGCAATTATTTTATTTTTGATTGTGATTTCATAAGGAAAGTTTGCATCCATTATTATACAAATGTTTCAGTTTTGACACTTTGTGCAAGTTCCATTTTGCTGTAGTTTAAAGATCATGCCCTTGTTTGGGTACTGTCAGTTATCCGACCTCGCAAAAGGCAAAGTTGTAGGTAGAGTGGGTTTTTTAGATAGCGCCTATCTATTGGTATGGCTTAGAACATATTATTGTACCTGCTGTTCCCTGGATGATAATAAAAACCACCATTCATGACTCCAAACGCAAAAGTATGCACATAGACTGAAAGAATAGACAGGTTTGCACTTCCTACACAATGCAGTATTATTATTTTTTTTTATTTTTTTTTATTTTATTTATTTACATTATTTTTGTATACAGGAGGGTACAGTTGCAAGGGGAAGATGCAGCAGTCATATACTAGTCATATTGTACAGCTATCATCTTACTCTGGACACGGTAAACAGTGTTACTGAAACATGAAAAAGTATGCTTTGCTTGTACAAATGGTTGTGCTGTCTTGGCAAGCATCTTAATATCTGCCAGAGCTGAATTATTTAGCTGTCTCTTGTGTGTGGTTTGATCACAGCAGAAAGTCCCTGCACTATCCCGTCTTCAGCCACTTGGAGCCTTTGTGGGAGCATTTCGCCTCCAGAAGTAAACATGAGTCTAAGAATAGCTCAGCCTTCTTTGTAGTATATTTTCATGGTTGGCTGTCTAAACAACCAGCCTGTCTAGACAGCTGACGGCCCTGAAAGCTCCTAAGGTCGAAAGCAGCCACATAGGCTACTCTTGGGGATGTTACCTCCTTGGTAGCTGTGCATGTGGGCACTAGGAGAACTTTTCGGTCAGAACGAGTAGGGAACTTTCTGAAGTTCCATGGGCTACAAGTATATGTTAATAAGGCATTAAATAATAGATATGAGTGTATAAAGAAGGCATTTTCAGTTCTCGTTATTTCTGACGCACATGATATGGCACCGGTTATGGTGTTTTGGTGTTCTTTAAAATTTGTCTTGTAGTGTCATTTGTGTTGCGCCCAAATTTTAAATTTTGAGAATAACGGAGACCTCTGAGTTTTTTCTAATAGAAACTAAGTGATGAAGATAAACCAGAATCAATTTCAGTCCATTCTTTAAAGAGCAACAAAAAAACCTTACACAGTTGTTCTGCTGTTAGTAATGCATAGATTGCATACATAGCTGGATGTAAGTTACACATGCTTGCATAAGAGAAATAAAAAAACTGGTATGAAGAATCTCATATCAGAAGACTCCTCCTATGGCCATGGGTTAGAGGAACGTTAGCAAGGGATTCCCTGTTAGCAAGGGATTCCCTGAATTAGGTTGTTCTTTCTCCTAGCTTCCGCTTGTAACACATCTACCATTATTTGTGACTAGATGTTCAGCCTTCCGCAAAATCTGTCACATTTATCATTACGGATCCTGACCATTCTCTATGTTCCAGATGTAATTTTAATGGAGATTAAAAAAGTAGTAGTTCATGTGTCTAAATAACCATTAGCTCTGTAATCACAGCAGCTTGTTTTTTTCCAATGTTAAGAGTAGGTCATGGGGATAGTTGCTGTATTTTGACTAATGAAGGAGCTGCTAACTGCAGTTCAACAGATGAAGCAAAAAGGCTAGTTAGTGCATCTGTTTAGTTACAAATACTGGACTAGATAGCCTACCCGGTTGTCTGGTTACATTATTTCTCACAAGTGTCGTTGAAAGAATATCTTGCTACAAGTGCTTTGCAGAGAGATGCACCATTTTATGATGTATGTTTGCAGATGCGAGAAGAGCTTGTCAACAGCAACAACAAAAAAGAATCAACTGAGAAATCTGTACCTGGTTTAGTCCTTTGCCGATAAATTTGTTTTCAACAGGTTGCCATAATGTAAATGGGTCTGTTTCTTGTGAAGTGTATGTATGCATAAAATGGGTTTAGCATTAGGTCTTCTCAGTCTGTCAAAAGATATATTCAGAACTCATATAATGGTTTGAATTCTACTGCCTGCAGAAAACAAGGCTAATATATTTTCTACCCAGGGAATGGTCCTTTGTGTTAGTCCATCATACAGCAAATTGCCATGTAAGATGAAAAAAGCTACATGCCAGTGCAGTAAACAGTATGACAGTACAAAGGAAATACTTAAAATAATACTTCTTTGCAACTTATTAATTAAATACTTTTTTTAGTTTACATATACAGTAATGGTTTTCTCAGCTTTTTTCCTTTCATATTGTTAATGCATTGATCATCCTTCAGTCACACAGCACCCAGCATTCTCAGAAATGAGAAATAATTTTCTTTCTGTTGGTCTTGTGAATATTATTTGGACTTTATTGTTCTGAATTCTTTGCTGATTATCAGAAAGGTTACTGATTCTTTGTTAATATTTGATGGTTTTGGTTGCATAGCTTGATGTTTTGATGTAGGATTGCAGGAACTAGGCCCTTGCCCAATTTCTTTGCTTTAAGAATATTTTTAAGAGTTTACACTCCTAAAATGATTTTGCATGCTTTTGCTTGCTCTTGTCTTAAAATTTATTCCTGCTCTTTAAGATTGAAAATCTACAAGAACAGTTAAGAGACAAGGAGAAGCAAATGAGCAGCTTGAAGGATCGAGTGAAATCCTTGCAGGCTGACACCACAAATACTGACACTGCCTTGACTACGCTGGAAGAAGCACTTGCAGAAAAAGTGAGTATGGAAAGCCTAATCCCTTCCTTCGAAAACTCCTACTGGCAACCTCTGGGCTCTGTAGAGGCATCTGTAATACGAAGCCCCAGTGACATCCTTTGTCTCTGCATACTGAGGTATGAGTGTGGAGGCTGCCGCGGTGGGTCCCTCACTAGGGGGCACTGCAGGATATCCATAGAGCTATCCCGGGGTACATCCGCCGGCATCGGTACCATGAGCACGGCAGGAAGGCAGAGCTGAGCCACAACCTATTGCTCTGGTCGTTAGCTACTTATCATCATTTTGTGTGATGATGAAAGAGCTTGGTGTTCTCACAGTCATCACTTTCATGGTGCATCTTTGGTACGATTGTGGAATACCTTACAGGTCACCTCTGGATTCTTCTGCTTTTTGCCCTTTCCTGCCTTCCTGCCTGCCTTCTTCTTTGCTCAAATATTTTAATAATAAATAATTTTTTCAAGTTTATTGTGTGAAATGGAGCTTTAATTCACAATATTAAATCAAAGTGAGTAGTTATCCTGATAACTAACATTTCTTTATGCTTGCTCAACTCTCAGGAGACAGCTGACAGCCTTGTCTATTCTGTTTTAGTGGGGCAACCTTTTGGA
This sequence comes from Myiopsitta monachus, assembly GCA_017639245.1. NCBI lineage: Eukaryota > Metazoa > Chordata > Aves > Psittaciformes > Psittacidae > Myiopsitta > Myiopsitta monachus. Next base: position 77,312,002 of record CM029920.1, read on the forward strand.
TTTTACTGTGTATTTTTTCTTGATTCCCAAAGAACCAGGGTCACAGTTCTTTAGTCTGTCAGATTCTATAAAAATAAATCCTGCCTGACATTGGGGGAATCACTTACATCCCTTCAGATTACAAGATAACCAAAGCTCTGTTGATATCTGATATACTGGAAAGTTATTTTACTTGCCCTTTCTTACTGTATATCGATCCTGGTGTCACATACGCACTACAGCCCTTTCTCTCAGTAGGACCACAGACTTAACCTTGTATTTTGGAAAAACAAGATTTAGGTAAGGAAGCAATATATAATGTATCCTGGTCTAAGTTAATTCTGATTGTCAGAACCAGATTAATTGTGTTGGACTGTAACAGTGCAGTGAACTTTCAGAGATACAGAAAGCCTGGTATTTCTTAGCAATAAATCCATAGATTTCTCAAGTTTCCGCCTTTTTGAGAATCTGTTTTACAGCCGTAAGGAAAAGAAAATGGCAGTGGTCTAGTGTCCTTGCCCATGGCAGGAGGGGTGTAACTAGATGATGTTAAGGTCCTTTCCAACCCTAACCATTCTATGATATCCTACATTCCTCCTCATCTACAGTAATGTAAGAAGTGTTGCGATAAGAAGTCTCAGATGTTGAACTTACGGGGATTTTTTTCACAGAGTGCTTTCTTTTGTTAGGAAAGGACCATTGAGCGCCTAAAGGAGCAGCGTGACAGAGATGAACGAGAAAAACAGGAAGAGATCGACAACTACAAAAAAGATATTAAGGACCTGAAAGAAAGAGTCAGCATTTTACAAGGAGATCTCACAGAAAAAGAGGTTGACGAGCAGAATAAATCCGTTGTGTTAGAATTGTTTTTGTATATGTGCGTCTTATGTTTGAGGTGAAGAAAACCGTTCCTTTATAGTAGTGATCCTTCAACAAATTTATCTGGTAAAATAGATTGTTTGAGAAGTTTTCCAAGCATAAGCATTTCAAAACCACCTGTTTATGGATAGCACACAGTGCCATTTGCAGCACTTAATCATATTAGCAGCAAATGAGCGATGGCTGGTGATAGCATTTTCTGGAGCTCTGCTTATAGACAACTGAAGGCAGAGAACAAGCTTGTTCCTGTCTAAGTATAGGGAGGAAAGGACAGAGGTTGGTCAATACCGCAGGTGCTAAAAGCAAGCAGATAATGTTTATTCCTTTATGCAGACAGTATAGCTCATTCTTTTGACTCTAAGAAGTGTCTTTTTTGATAATAAAATTGCTTTTTGGTAATGAGCCAGTTGCTTAGAGAAAATTAACCTAATTACATTAGAGAAATATAAACACTCTGTTCCTCTCTTGGAATTGTAGCATTCAAGTTCACATACTGTCTTTTTCAAAACGCAATCGAAGTAGAGCAATGCAAAAGAAAAAACTCGCACCCAGGAAGTGCTAAGATTTTATCTGCATGAAAGGCAACATTTGACAGGGAAAAATCATTAAAATGGTTCACGAAACAAGAAGTTGAGATGTATGTTGGTGGTAGGTAGCATGGGTTGGTTTCACCCCATAGCAGCGGTATATAGAAAAGCTTTGAACACTGTCAGTTTTGGATACAATGGCCAAATCAGCTATGCATATATGATTTTAAAATATAATTTTAATTAAACCAAATTTTCTTAAACATGACAAACATGAAATGCAAATTCCTGTTTACAAAATCTTCCATCCTTAAAAATTATTTTGAAATTAATTTAAATGAGGTTTTATTCTGATCCTGAAAACCTGAATTAAATCAAGCTGTCTTTAATCAGTGCCACGAACATCCTGACAAAATATGTTGTTCTAAGTTGGGGCCTGCACACAGTGTGAAGGGATAGGAAGAAAATAAAGATAAAAAAGAAACTAGCTATTGCACATAGGGAGTATTTACTTGATAGTTATTTTACATCTTTTATTTTAGTCATCATTACTGGACCTGAAGGAACATGCTTCATCCTTAGCTTCATCAGGACTGAAGAAAGATTCCAGACTCAAGACACTAGAAATTGCATTGGAACAGAAAAAGGAAGAATGTTTGAAGATGGAAACTCAATTGAAGAAGGTAATCTCCCTTCATATTTAAATATGTGGTGTAAACATTCAGTGTTAGACAAATTTGCCACATCTACACAGAAAACTTTGGGTCTTAAGTTTGAATTCTGTGAGTTGGTTTTCAGCAAGAACTGTGAAATTGTGTCCATACTACAAGATAAGCTGGTCAGAAAGTAACTTTCAGACACTGGTGCTAATTTTGGATGTCATTTACATGCAATAAAAGTGCTGTTGACTTTATTTTTTAACAGGTACTAGGAATTAAAGACTTAGTATGCTTCACTACAGTTCATAGCAGTAATTGTGCTATTAAGCTGGTGTCACAGCTGAAAAATTAGCAGCTATATATTTCACATATAAATTATCAGTGTTTGTAGGTGTTAATGTGATAAATTCAGAAGTGTGATTGGCCCAACCCATAGGAATGCCTAAAATCAAATGAAAAGAATGTTATCACCCGTGAAGTGTGTGGTCTTTTTGTCTTAATCTCATTGCCAGTCACAGCTGATACACTGCTAGGAGTTTGCTGTTCAAAAAAGCAATACTCTATTACAAGCAAATTAATTTATTTGAATAGAATCTTCGGGTTATGTCCGCATTACGAGCCTTTTTTATTTTGGCTCAGAGTAGCATAAATACTGCACTGTTTAGAGGAACATTGATTTGGTTTTAACTTTTTGATTTTAAAAGAGCAGGTGATGAAGCAGCACAAAACACACCAGTTGAAATAGTGATAGCACTTCTGTTTAGAGAAGCAGAACAAGACAAAAAGAAACATGATTTTTTAAAAGAAACTTATGCCTTGGATTGTGGTGTTCTAGCTGTTTCTTTGCATCTACTCAGGAAAAAAAGGAGTGCCCATGCTGTAGTTTGGAACTCTGTCCTAGTTCCTCAAATGAATGTGGGAACAAATTTTGAGTCATTTGTTAAGACCTGTTTAGGATTTCTGTTGTGTGGGTACAAGGTGGGTATTAATGCAGCTGATAACTGTGTGTAAGTGAAACTTACACATATACTTGTATCTAGGCACACAATTGCCCTTCTTTTTATTTCTTTTACGCAAAGGAAACAGTTCTCTTATTCAGCATCAACAAAGTACAGCAGCAAGAAAAGATAGTTGTGTACATTTAAGTAGTCTCACAGGCTGTTTTCAGTGTACCGTAGAGCGGGTGAGTATTTCAGAAGTCCCAAAGGACCCTTTCATTTGAATTCTCTGTCATGAATTGCAGTTTCATCATTTGTCAGTGTGTTACTAGTAAGGAATTGAAGAATATGTTGTAGCTAAGATTTGACAGAGATTGTTATAGCAACTGGATGATAGTATTAGTTTGTAGGTAGACAGACACAGTGAAGAACATTGTTACAGTTACTCTAAGACAAAAAAAATGAAATTACTAACTGGGAGAGCGCGTAACAAATAGGTTATGAAAAACCAGTTGTGGAAATTCAATCAATTAGGGAATATGTCTGCATATTTAGCATTTGTTAATGTACTGCTTTCTGCTGCTCCCCCTGAGATCACTTACCTCACTATAAGCAATGAGTATATCAGTAGTATAAGCAGGTGTGGAGGTTGACAAAATCTGGTCAGGCATTGCTGGCTAAAAGACAAACATGCAGTTAATTTGCACTGTGATGACAGCCCTTCTTTATAATTCCTTTAGGGCCTACCTCTGCTTATTCCATTTCAGAGAGGATTATGCTTAATAGCTAGTATTCAGGAACATTGCATAAGGACATTAAGCGACTTCATAAGGCTATATATTTTTATAATTTAATATCTTTTTTTTTTCCCCCAGGAAATAATAAAGAGGGTGACCCTCTTCATGAGGGTTAAAATGGGCAAATAGCTCAAATGTTAAGAGCACTACTAATTGTACAGGGCAGCTATGGAACCAATAACTGCATTCCTAATTTGGTTCTGAGAAAGATAATGAATATAAATTCATTGCATTGTAAATACAAATAGTTTTGCATCTTCAAATCCAAAGAAGCTATTGAAATAATTCAGTTGGGATAGTTTTAGTTTTACAAGCAAAGAAAACGGATAGCGTGCCATTACCTGTGTGAATATAAAGCCCTTCCATAATACTCTGGGTATCTGGTCCTCTGCTTCAAGTGTTATTGCTTATTAGGGCATTTGGACCATTACTTCCTGTGCAAAGACACTAAATGATCTTTCACGTCCTACTAAGACAAAATCATAAATACCTTGTTCCTTTTTTAAATACTGTGTCATGTTGGCCTCCTGCTTTCTTTTTATTCAAGGGGAAAATTAAGTTCAGTGGAAAGATTTTTTTTGGTGATAAGGCAATCCACAATGGCTTTTTTATAAAGGAATCAATGTTCTAGGACCCACGTATGATTACATGTAACTAACCATGCATTTGCTTTCCTCAAGCTATACGAAAAAGCCCACTTCTACCACTGATCCTCCTTGCTTTCTAGAACCAAGTCACAGTTTTACTCCTAGTTACTCAAGAAAAAGTAGTTAGCAACCACTTGGAATGTTTTATAGTTATGACTAAGTTTAGATATTTCTTTAATAACCTCTTTTCCAGCTGTTTTTAATTTGCCAGTGTATTTTATCACTTGCAGAAAAGAAGAAAAACGTATTTTTAAAAGACTTTCTCTCTTTAAACACACTGCAGATATTTGTTCAGGCAGTCTGACATTTTCAAGGTGGGTTAATTCCTTGTCATCCTTGAAACAATTATGAGAGAGAATTCTGCTTCTAAAACCTCAGGTTTACACATCTACACTGTTAACAATTGCAAATGACTGTCGCAATTAACCATAAAACTAATGGCTCCAAAGAGATTTCAGTTTAAAGCTGAATTAGAGGTTTACTATGTTAAGTTTTATTACATTGTCTTAGCACTCTTTTGCATAAGACATGCAGGAAGGACTCTCTCACTTAACTCTTCACAGCAAATGGCAAAAAGCTTATTCTTTTAGGTTATTTCCCTTACCGTTTGGACAGAGGTGTGTCCAACATCAATCTTGTTTCCCTTGCCTCTTATTTCCACTGAACAGTTTGAGTACTTTCAGTTAAATCTATTAGCCTTAGAAGTTAAAAAGCTGACTGAAGAGACTGAATTGGACTATTGTTAAGCCATTAGATAAAAAAGATTTGGACAGCCCTTGGAAAAAACTCTTGCTACTCTTTAAACAGTGAACTTTTGAGAAATCATAAACAGTGAAAGATTCCACTTTTTCTATAAAAGGGATTTAACTTTACACTAAACTGAAATATTATTAAACAAATGTAGTTGGCAGGTTCTGAAAAGTTGCTGATATTATTTTTCTTTCCATGTAAGAAGTCTCCAGTGTCTGACTTGCGGTGTCTGCTTTTTGCTGTTACTATTCCTCTTCTTACTAATGACGACTTTATATTGATCTCTGTCTCAGCAAATGAAACTGCAGTGTTTATCATATTTGGGTTGGGTTTTTAATCATGATACCATGGTTATGTAAATCAAATCATTGTTTCTGTGCTCAGCTGTCAGCCTGGTGCCAGCAGGAGGTACTGTGGAAGATTCTGAAAGCTGAAAGCAAGCCATAAATCCATGTTGAGTTTACAGTGGCCTGGTGTCCTGCCTTAAATAGTCTCCTTTTTTTCTCCTTTTTTTCCATTAGAGGGAAATCACACACAGGGAGTTCTCTGCCTGTTTTTCTGTGAAGTGTTATTTTTCTGTGTTGTGGTTTGTTTGCTTTATTTTATTTTTTTAATTGGGAAACTCATTTTTCAAACTTCTAATTTAATGTAATAGTTTTACAGTGAAAAAAGCTTTCTTCTAGTTGTTTTTTCTTCAGGATACTCACTTTTTCTGTCTTGTCTTTCCCATTCAATATGCTTTGTTTCATTCTGGTTTTCTAATCTAGTGGACGCCAACTAATACTATAATTTGTTCCAACAAAGATGAGCAGATTTTTGTCTGTCTTCATTCCTAGTGCATAGCTTTCCTCCCTATAGATATTTTCCTTATTTGAAAGGGATCAAGGTTAGAGAAAAGAAAGAGTCCAAAACCATATTTTAACAAGCTTCCCCTTGGTGCATTCTAGGAACTTTTCATCAGAGAATGTTAGCAGCGATTCCCTGCCAGGAAAATACCTCTAGATTCAACAGGCTCACTCAGGGAGTGCTTTTTGTTCTGCTGCGAATGTTCTTCCTTCAAGCTCAGGAGGCTGGTATCTTTCAAAACACAGGAAAAAAATGACTGAAGCATTGACCCAAATTCTGCTTTTCACAAGATTTAGCTCAGCTAGTCTAATACGGGCTCTGGCACTTTTTATTTTTGTTCACATGAATTTCCTGCCACAACTGAAAACATTACTGGTAATATTGGTAGATAAGGTAGAAATACTATTTCTTGTTCTCAGCTGATGATCTTTTTTTCTTCAAAGAAAGGACAATAAATGATGTATTCAGCATAGCAACCTAGAAAGGTTGAAATCCGGATGTCTTTAAAAGTAAAAACCCAGAAAGTGTGTTCAGCGTTCTGATAGTGTCAGTTACTGAATTATTTTTCTTAATCATTTAGCTGCCTTGTAATTGATAAGTGAAGCACTAGAAATTAAAGTCCTTCTCAACCTGTAAAACCCAAACACAGGGCTGCGTTAACTGTGTGGAGACTCCAAAATCAAGATCAAGTTTGGAACTTGCACAGGGGTAACTCTCCATATTTCTCATGTTTCAGAAGCTCATTAGAAATGCATGCTATAATCACAAATTAAGATTCTGTCATCTTAGTAAATTAATGTTGTAGTTATTATTTTAAATTCTTTTCTTGTTACATCTTTTCTTCTTCTCTCTCACACTATTCCTATCCCCAACTTTCCCCATCTTTTCCTGTCTTTTTTCTCCCTTTAGCACCCTGAGGTTTTATTGAGTCATCCATCCAAGCCAGTAAGTTCCCTGGCAAACTGAGAGGCTGTTGCCAACTCCATTTAATTTTGCGTGTTGCATGTGTATTCACCTGTGTGTTTATATGTGGGCCAACATAGAGTATATTGGTGAATTACTTTGGTAATGGTATGGATAGTGTAGATAAAAGCAAAATTCTGTGATGTGTTTGACCAGTCATGCTCAAAAAAGCCTTCTGAGATGCTTTTATTTTATGGCTGTGTTGGTCTAACTTCATTTTTGTTCGGACAGCTTAATGTTGTGCCAGTGTTTTTGTTTCCTTTGCTGCAGTTGCTTGAAGTGTCCTGTAGCTTTTGTTTCATCTTCATTGCTCGTGCATTTTTAGAGCAAGAGTGTAGAATTTCCATGCAAATAAAGCTTATGTGAAAGAATTTTGTAACACCATGTACAGCAGCACATAAGAAATAATAATTAAGCTATGGCAAGTAAAAGATTGCTTAAAAACTTGTGTAACCATTAAGCTTACTGGTACTATGTCAGTTTAATTTTGGATCCTATTACCAGCCTTCTGTTTGATGTCAAAGAGCACTCCTTTCAAGGAGTGTTTGTATAATAATATCTTGACACCATAAATTACGTAATCCAAGGTGGTTTTCATCAGAGATTTCTTTTGTGACTGTGTGCATAAAGAAATTCTGTTACAAAACTTTCAGGAGTCTGGTATCTGTGTTTCACTTGACAATGATCAGGGTAAATGTAGCTGTACCCTGACAATCATTGTCTGAAGGTCACAGAATAGCTGGTGCTTTTAATAGTTCAGGTTTTGTGACACACCATATTGGAAATTGTTTTAATAAAGCAGATGGTGCATTTATGGGACTAGATTTGGGAAAAGAGTTGTGGTATGCAATAGGGAAAATTATTTTCATAGGACTATCAGAAAAAACAGTGAATAGTCAACCAGGGCATAAAAACTGCCTACACTGTATTTTGAGTTATTTATTATATGTAAAAACAGTCATTAATAAATATTCTAAGGTATTTGGTTCACAAATATTAGAAAACCATTTTTTTTTTTCTTAAAGGATATAAGATTAGTGGAGATGGCATTTAAAGTTTTCATTATTTAGTATTTCACAACAGAGAATATTTTTCCCCAGAGGTTTTATGTGTTGAGGTATGAAATGCAGACTCAAGACTTTTCTGGTAAATTAATATGTTCCTCCACTTCAGAATAATTTGACAGTCTCCTAATCCTGTGGATGACGCTGGTACAGTCATTACTCAGCTTGTTTAATGCATCCTGTTAAATAGGATTTATGTCTTTAAATCTTTACATTGTTTCATTCAGTCTGAGAATCTGTTTGGTTTTGGTTTTTTTTTCTTTTTTTTTTTTTAAAGAAACTCTCAGCCTATAAGAGTTCACTGTTTTTAAGAACAAGATGCAGAAATATGTTAATTTTTTTTTAACACTAGTTATTTTTTATTAAAAGATTTGGTCCTTTTACCAGATATTTTTGATGCCCCTGTTTAAATTTATCTAAATTGGTTAAAAATTAAATGTGTTCTCTATTTGTACATGCTCAGTAGAAAGATAGATATAGCAATGAAAGATTCTACCTGCACTGGTTATACCCCATCCTGAAGAGGTAGCAAGACCTTCCCATTGCCTCTCTCCATTACCACAGTCTCTTCTAGGTCTGTTTGAGCAGACAGTAGTACTGCTAAATAGACTATTCTCCAAATACAATGCTGGTTCCAAGCAGCTGCTTGATCATATAGAGCAGAAGCAAGAATCAACATCATGGTGTGCAGAACAGATCAGGACAAATAATCTGGTAGGATTGGAAGTTGGTACTGAAAGTTAGCCACTGGGAAGATAAAACAGATTGGATTTTGCTGTGTGAATGAGTAGCTAGGATTACCAGGATTTTTTGTTCAGCCTGGAGAAGAGAAGACTTGAGAGACCTTATAGCAGCCTTCCAGTACATAAAGGTAGCCTACAAGAAAGCTGTAGATGGACTTTTTACAAGGGTATATAGTGACTGGACAAGGGAGACTGGCTTTAAACTGAGAGTTTTGGATTGGATATTAGGAAAAAAATCTTTAGTGTGAGGGTGGTGAGAGACGGGAGCAGGTTGCCCAGGACAGCTGTGGATGCCCCAAACCTGGCAGTGTTCAAGGCCAAGGTGGTAGGGCTTTGTTCAACTTGGTTTAGTGGATAGGTGTCCCTGTCCATGTCAGGGGGGTTGGAACCAGATGATCTTTAAGGTCCTTTCCAACCCAACCCATTCTATGTTTCTACAATCGTACTGAATCTGGGACTCAGTAAAAACATGGTATGAGGATTGGCTTGTACATGGGTAGGAGGCACGGGGCTACAGGCACTGCTGGATAGAACTAACTGTGCACAAAAAATGCCTCACACCTGAAAAAGTAATAGGAAAATGATGAGGTGCAGCTGGTAGATTAGTGGAATCTGACAGTATAAGTAGAGTGGAATTTGAACCTGGCAAAATGATATTGATAAAAGGGTGGGGAAATGATATATAGTAAGAAGGGACAGTACTTGGTGCAAATAGGTGGGAGAATTTGTGCCCAAGGGAGCATATTCTCTATGAAATCTTTTATAGAATGCACAGTTTCTGAGACTCCTCAGTACTTGGAAGTCAGAACATACAAAATGTGGGAACAAACTGTATGATATGGCCAGCATACAGGATAAGGTGCAAGAATCTCTGTGGTAGCTTTTAAAATTCCAGTCCTATTGATGGTCCATGACCATGTCAGAATCATCTCATGCAGAAGAAAACCGGAGGGTTTTTCCCCTATTTTCTTATACTTAAGAAATTAAAACTTACCTACTCCACCCCATTTAGAAACCTTGTTAGGATAACATTCATTTTGAAAAATTCAATATACAAAAACTAGGAAATGGCCAATGCAACATTGTGTGGCCTTTCTCATTTTTCATTTTGAGCTGGTTGTTACGGCATTTATAACTTAATTATTGTCTGCCAGACTCTTGCATTGAGTGAATAAGACAGGATATTTTTGCATCTCAGTTTTTCACGTGCACAGCAGGTAAAATAACACGTCCTCATTTCCCACTGGTGGTGTTATGAAGTGATTAGTTACCATTTGCCAAGAAACAGCCTACAGCATGATAGAAAGAAAACTGGGAAAATACTTCTTTTCAGTGTCATTTTATAACTTAGAGTAAACAAGGCATAGAGCCATACATGGAATATCAAAACCTAAGGACTGATTATCTGAGTAAATCCTTTCTGCATATTGAGTGAAGCTCTGTGTCTGTAAAATAGTAGCATATGTTCAGGTGAGCAAGGCCTGGTTTAGAGGAGACATGGGAAAGGGGGTTGAAGTATGCTCGCAAAGAAAGCAGTGGGCATTTCCCTTTGCCCATTCTCTTTGCCCAGCTCTTTGTGTTGGCGTAAATTCTAAAAAGAGCAAATTGTTAATATTTGTTAACGACTGTGGGAACTCATATATTTCTGAACAGATCACTTTTTTTAGTAATGAGTTCTCTCAAGGCATCTCCCTGTTATTTACAACTCGAACCTTCTTTATGACATCATTGCAACCAGATACTTTCTTGTTCAGTGTCTAAATTTACAGTCATGTTTACAAAGACTAACCATTGAAAAGGCTATCACTAATAAGATAACAAACAAATCTTTGTGACAGACTCAAGTTTTCGGGTACATAGTATATAAAAGAATTCACTTTTACATCCAGGACAGACATTTTAAAAAGCTGCATTACAGTATGTGGCTTTCAGAGCATTGGATCTAAAGTGAAGAGCAAGTCTGTTTGATTTTCAAATTTATAATTTTGGTGAACTAATAAAGACACAATAGAATGCAGTGCACATGTTTTATCATTTGAATTGCTGCCTTCACAATAGGAAAAATGAGATTGTTATGTGTTTCTCTTTTGCAGTAAATAGTCATATATAGTTTTGTATTTGTGTATGCTTTTACTATTTTTAGGAGACGTGAGGCACGCTTGGAGGTAGGAGGGTGGGGTAAAATGGGATTTCAGATTCTTGGGAGCTTCTGTTTTGTGGCCAAAAGTTCTTGGCAACATTTGTATGTGAAATGTTAAACTGAATTTACTGTCTCAATTCCTAGGTAAAAGTAGAAAGTGTTTGCTGTGAATTATTTGCTGTTTGATTTGGTTAATCTTTTAGGAATAATGATCTGGAATTTTAGTCATACTGTTCAGTATTTTTATTTACATTTTAGAACTTTTAAATCAGATCTGTGCTATTGTTTTCTACTCTGCTGCTGGCATGCTTTAAGCTGTGTAAGACTACGTTGCCTCTTAGTAAAGAGTTTTTTGACATGAGAAATAATCATCTTTGAAAATTCTTTTCAATGTATTTTGTCTTCCTTTCCTCTCCATCTGTAAAGAGTAGTTATTTCTGTGAAACATTGGTCATCTTTGTTTTAGTTGTAGAAGTTGGCTTTGTCAGCTGATTTTCTGTGGAAGCAATACAAATTATATTACATTTATCTGAGGAACAATCACTCTTTCTTTTATTCTTTAGGTACCTGAAGTATTCACCCCGTCACTTACCACATTCCAGAAGGGAAATAATGGCTAAGAGCAAAAAAGCAGAAAGCTGTTAAACCACCTTTTAGTTTATAGTCCCTCTTAAGAACTTTGAGAACATATACAAAGTAGTAGGCTTAAACTAAGTAGTAAGGTTAAACTATTCTCGGTGCTGAGCCACTTAAAATTTGAAATTAAAATAACACTGGCAAAGATTAATACTATCAGATGAGCTTTGCTAATAAAAACATAGCCTAAGAAAGTGCTGGGTTTTAGCTAAACAGGACTGTGTTTCTTACACAGATCAGTGCAGAATCAAATATACAAGTTTGATTGTGCTCCTGAAAACAGCTTCAGTTCACCTTTTTGACTCCACACGGGAACAGACATGGAGAGCTAATGCCAGGGTCAGTAGTAATAATTATGAGGTTTAAAATAGCCTGTTATCAGGTAAACTCAGTGCTCTGTAACATATACTTTTCATATTTCTCATTTGTCACAGGAGAAAGTGCAGTGTTCCCTTCACCCTAAGCAAGCTGTTTTTTTCAATTTATTTAATCTTTATCATACTTTTATACATTTTCACATTTATCTGTAACTATATTAAGAGGTTGCAGATCTAGGAACATTGTCTCAGGCAGAGCTAAAAGTTGAACCCATGGAAATGCACTTCTTACAGTCTCTTAATAACAGCAGAAACTGTATTAGTGCGTTTATCACTTTATATGTCAATTCTGTTTAAAGAATGAAATTGCTGCCTTATTTTGGAATTTTTGTGCACCTTTGGTGGGCAGAGGAAGTTGTGTGGGTTTGTTTTTGTTGTTTTTTTTTTTCCTGTGAGTTTAGGAATTCATTATTTATGTTTAACTTTCTTTTCGGTTAGGAAAAAATACTGCTGAATTATTTCACGCAATGTTGCATTGGGAAGGTAGCCAATTTCATCTGTTCCAGATCTTGATGTGAATTTGTGGGAAACCTCTAAATGCATTGGTTTTCTCTCCTATACAATAAATGAATCCAGTAGGATTTTTGATGCGATCATGTGACATGTATTTTGTACATAACCCACAAAATGGACCAAAATCACTCAGTCAGTAATTCGCGACTCAGGAAGTGGTCTCCAGTTTACACCATATCACATAACGTTCTCTTTGTGTTAAGTGAAAGTATCCATACTTATGTGCATTATATACAAATAATACGTGTTACATGTCTTAACTAATAATTTATATTGTGTAAATAGCCCTTTCTTTCTATAAGAACCAGACACATTGACTTGTTGGCTAATTCTCTGAAACAGAAAATTGATTTCCTCTTCTCAGTAGTGTCTCTCGGGTTGTTGTGGAGATACTTTTATTAACACAGAGTAATATAAATCGGGACCGTCCTGGCAGTAGAATTGCATTAGGTCTTACAACTTATTTTGAATTAGAGAGTTGAGTAGTCCAGGCTAACAGCCTAGCTTTGCTGTTTTTCTTTAAAGAAGTTTCTTGATTATCTGATTATGTATTTTGGATTACTTTAAAGCACTTGGAGGAGTATTTGCTAAAACAAACAAATTGAGATGTTTGAAAAATACCTCAGTCCAGTACAGAAGAATTCAGGTTCTGTGTCTGGTGAAAACCAGACTTAACTGCTAAATTTAGTGTTTCTTAGGAGAATATGGATGCCCCAAGTAGACTCCAAGATGCCTCCCAGTAGGTTTATGGATACCCCTCCAAAACAGGATTCCTAGTTCCTTCAAAGCAGTATTTGGGAGGGAAGGATGGGGATTTTATTTGAAATTTAGGAATAGTTGAAAAGAAAATCAAGTATTTCAGTTTTCCTGCCACCTGGAAATCCCAGTAAGACATTTCAGGAACACCCACCAACACTCTCCTTCCAAAGTAAAGTATATTCCCTGAGGCTTGTAGCTGTTTGTGGAACCAATACGCTTGTCAGTCTCATTGCTACAATGTCCTCCTGGAGTCTGCATCATCTTGGCAACACATTAATTAGACTTGTGCTTGCTGTAGAGAGCCCTTTCCAAGAGTGTGTAATTTAAAGTGCTTATGGGACAGTAAGGGATCTGGAAGCATCGACAGCCCTCACTACAAAAGGCTTCTCAAAACTTTCAGGCTCACCAGGGGTGCACTTGGAGCCAGGTCTCAGTCAGGAGCTCAGAAGCAAGATTTTCAGATTTACAGCTAAGTGGTAGAGAGGTGTCAGGGTTTGACTTGAAAGTCACTCAGAAGTAAGGAGCCTTTTAAGTCTTCCTAAATACATTGACTCAGGAAAGGGTTCTGTTCTATGGTTGTTCGTCTCTTCTGCTGGAATCTGCCCAGGAGATTTTGGGATTGCCAGACATTTCATTCTAGGCTAAAATACTGTGCAGGTTGTCCAGCTTTCTGGAATTCCTGCTTAAAAAAACAAGCAAACAAGCAAAAAATATATATATGGAAAATCAAACAAGTTTAGCATTGACTCTCAGGCAGGAGAAGTGTTCCAGTATTGGAGAAACCCAGATTTGTCCCAAGGTCATAGTCCCAGAAAAGACTGGTATCAAGGACATTCCTCATTCCTAGAATATTCTGCTCTGAGATTCTCTTGGATTTCACCAAAATGTGGCTTTGGCTTGAATGGAGCTAATTAAAAGCAAGAGACTTCAAAGCAAAAATGCTGGGGTCGATGAACAGTTATTTTCCTCCAGTCTTATTTTACTGAATAATTAAACGAATTTGGCCAGTTGTATTCTTTGCTGTTTGGTTCTTTGGAAGCAGCAGCTTTTCACTCTGAGTTTTATGCTACTGTAGTTCTGTCCAATTACCTTTAAAGGCCACTGGGTCTACCAAATTTAGACTTACTGTGCTTTGGAGCAGAACATTGGCAGCTTGTAAAACAACTTTCTACAGCTGCACACAAGGAGGGGAAAAGTCTGTAGGTCTTATTGCCTGTTGTAGGTTCACTTCAGACAAGAGAAAGGCCTTGAGTTTGCAGGCAATCTTGTTTGACAGAATAGCTCCACCAAACCTGCTCTTCAGCAAAGCAGATTTGTGCAATTCTGAAATACCTTTAATTGATATCAAATAGCAGTTCAAGATACAAGAGCAATGGGTCAGGGGAGAATTAATCGATAGTCCTTAGTCTGTTGGTTTGAATTCTGGCATAAGTGCTGCCTTTTCTTTGTCTTTGATATGCTTTGGAACTGTTGAATTAATTTTACTAATAAATTGGTGCTTTTTATAAAAAACCAAACATTTAAAAAAAAACCCGAACAAAACCCTACAAAAAACCCCAGAAACACTCAGTCCTCTGAGGCTTTTTGTCCCCATAGCTAGATACTGAGAAACCATATTTCCTAGATAACTAGGCAAAGACAGTTTCAGTAGGTAGCCAGACTCCAATTAGTCCTCGTCTATATGGTTCAGATAACCAGCCGGGACTTCAGTACCTCAGCGCCATCTGTGCAAATCTATACGATGCTTCATACTCATATAATTATTGAAGGCTACTAACATGGGATTTGTTTTTCTGGAGTATCTAGGTTAAAAATAGTTCTGATACTTAATTCTGCAACCATATCACTGTTTCAAAAGTGTATTTTAGACTATTTTATACACACTCACACTTATGTTTCTTTTCCTTTCCTTTCAAAGAAGCTTAACTCTTTCATATTTTCACTTCATTCTTCCTTCAATTCTAATTAAAAAAATCAATTTAATTTTTTTTAGACTGAATCAAAAAGGCAAATTTCTGTCTAAATTTTTATTTTCCTGTGAAGTATTTCCCCATACTTATAAGTAGCATAGGTACTGTATATTGATTTCTGTGTAATGATTAATTTTTCCAGTTTGAAACAGATATCTAGATAACGTTTTGCAGTCATCATAGTGTATGTAAAATACATATATGTGAATTAAGTGTTTTTTCCTGAATCTTTTTCTTACAGGCTCATGAGGCAACACTGGAGGCTAGGGCCAGCCCAGAGCTGAATGATCGTATGCAGCAGCTGGAAAGGGAGGTAACACGGTATCGGGAAGAATCTAGCAAGGCTCAAGCTGAAGTGGATCGTCTTCTGGAAATCTTGAAAGAGATGGAAAATGAGAAGAATGATAAGGATAAGAAAATAGCAGAACTAGAGAGGTGAGAATGGTATAAAGGTACTAGAGGAGCAAAAAAAGCTGATTAAAGTTAGCGATAACCTAGTCCATTTTTCTTCTCCTAAAACCTTAGAGTGCCTATTTCGGGAAAGTCTAGAGGGTTTTTTGCCTTCAGTCATTTATCTTGGTAGACAATAAACGAAAAGGTGTCTTACTGTATACTTTCATTACTTAGCTGCTTAAAAACAGGGCTGATATAGATAGAATTAGAAGGGTAGATAGAGCTGTAAGGGAGTAAAGATGGTAGAAAAAGTTGCCGACACCGTGTTGTGCTTGGAGAACAATTAATTCTTTTGATTTAGTAAATTCCTCAGGCATGGTTTAAAAAGCCCCTGAAGACTAATGAGAAAAAGTACTCGGTTAGCTTGTGATAATAGTTACCTAGGTTCTTCTGACAAGTGGCATTGAAACTCTTTGTACTGGTAGTGACAGCGGTAAACTTTGGCTCATGTGAAGCCATATGAACGTATTTGCTTTTGTCCAAATGAAATCTGATGCCGCACTTTTCATCATTTTGTATCTTTCTGTGGGAGCCTGGGTGTTCAGATTTTTTTTTCAATACTTTAATGTACAAAAATTATAATTTATTATGATGCCATGACATTTGTATTGCAATTCTAAATAGTAGATCTTGGGAAAGACTTGAAACAGATCCTGTTTTCTGTCATTTTCTTATGTTATGTTGGGCCAAGAGGGAGCATCTAGGCAGTAATACCTGTTGGGGCTTTTTGTTTACTTTACCCTTCTCAGTGAAGAATTGCTAACTTAGAAAAGCAAAATGGAAAGTTGATTATTCCCATTTGCCTTGTGCCAGACTAGTCTTATCAAATTTCTGTCTTGTCACTATTTAACTGCCCTGCATTTAGTGTCAGGACGATGAGGGCAAGTGAGCAGAGGTTCTGCCTGATGACAGTGGTTATTATTCAGTGGCTTGATGATAGTCAAATTATGGGCTCCTATGAGTGATTTGGAAAACTCTTTTCTAAGAAGTCCATTCTTATTTCCTTGAAAGCGACAGAGCTCTGAAATAGTTCAACTTGTCAGATAGGTTTCTTCTCTCTTTGTGATTGTAAGTAGCATCCTGTTAGTTTTCTTTAAGTAGTTCTTTTATTTAACCAGAATTCTTTATTCCTGTGGTGCAAGCTTCATTTGAACACCCAAAAGTGAGGATGCATCCTTTTTAACTGTCTTTCTTTTTCTCATAAGTAATATATGTAACTTTCAGCCCATTGATAGATGATGCATTCAGCCTAACATTCAGGCAATAGGTGTATAGAGTAGGTGCATTAAGTATAGACATGAGAAAGCTTAAGTAGCAGTTACAAGCCATGTTTTTCTGTGTGATTTTTTTTTCAGTCCCTTAGAGGTGCCCATCTCGGGCAGTGAAGTTCACCATGTCATCATTTTAGGGCATGCAAGTTGACTAAGGATCAGGATATAAGCAACAAATTTCTTTTGGAAGCAAGGTATAGGGAAGAATTATGTTCATAATGCATTAATTTTTTTTCTGTGTGTGGAAGTAATTATTGTTTAGGAAAAGCAAGTCAGAAATATTTATCGTTCCTCAGCCTGATTTCTAGACAAGATTGGAGTAGCAGGAGTAGTTTCCTTATGCACACTATTAATGCAAGTCTCATTTTTTTATTACATTAGCATTCAAGATTGGGACTTGTAATGTCAAACACTGAATAAACACATCAAAGTAATCTATAATCCGACGAGTTTATAGTCTACAAAGCAAAAATAAGAAAGAAGTGAAGGTGGGCCTCCTCTTTTACAGATAAAAGCATTGGCACCCAATATTCAAAGAGTTAGAAAGGAGCTTTTTCTTTGAAAAGATGAAGCTTTAGTGATCTGCAAAGCAGTTATTTTTCATGTT
The DNA here is from genome assembly GCA_017639245.1 of Myiopsitta monachus. NCBI lineage: Eukaryota > Metazoa > Chordata > Aves > Psittaciformes > Psittacidae > Myiopsitta > Myiopsitta monachus. Next base: position 77,329,520 of record CM029920.1, read on the forward strand.
ACAGTGGTAGTTCCTTGCTGGTTTGGTCACAGTCCAAACTCTTGCTACATCAGTGAAAGCATAAAATCATCAAATGACTGGGCATCATTCCATAACAATTTGGTGAATAATACCACTATTTAGTGTTAGCCATTCCTTCTTACCACCAGATCTTCACTCTTATGAAGAAAAAAAAAATAGAGGTGATGTTCCCTTCATAACTTGTCATGTTTTCTATCAGTACTGAGATAACGTAGAGTATGTCTTCTTTTACTTCTAGTATGTATTTTAGCAAGGTAAAGAAAAGACTATTTTTGTTATCTTGTGATTGCCAGCAGCTGTCTAAATCAAGGGAGGGGAAAAAGATCTCCTTATGAGTTTTTACACAAAGCAGAGATTTTTAACATGCCTATTAAAACCAGAACCAACCTATACATTTATCTACCATGCTTGTTTATAAAGTGTTCTTTCATGGCTGAGCTGATATACCCAGGCATGATACATGCGTATTAGAGCTAGAGCCTTAGTTTCCTGAAAAGGATAAATAATTTTGCGTTGTCAAAGTCCTTCCTAAACTGTGCTCCATGCAGAACAAGCTAGAAATTATCTTGACTTCTAATGCTTCTACAGTTGTTCAAACTCTGCTGTGCAAAGAAGAACCCTAGTGCTTGCAGAAGCATTTCTTAGAAAGCACAAAAGTGAATGTTGCCATGCCTGTCAGGAACTGTTACTATTCCTTGTAGAGCAAGATGACAAGAAATAATCACAGTCAGAGAATAACTGTACTAACAAACCCAAGATTTTTCAAAATAGTGTCTCCCTGAAGTTTTCCTTTATGCTAGTTATATGTGACAACTAGAATATATGTCATCAGGAGAAGAGAAATAGTAGAATGGTTTAATCCATGGAATAGAAGAAATGAGTCACCTATTAGGGAGGTATGTATAGGGGAACAGAGAAGGAGAAAAGATAGGAGAAGAAGATGAAACGAAAAGCAGAGAACTGTTCTCTTAAGCCTTTTTCAGTGATGGCAAAGCTGCCTTCAGTTGAAGTTAAAATAAAGAGGGAAGTGCTTCTGTTCTTCAGTAACTGTTGTAATTACTGTGGGGGAATGCTTTTCAGTGTGAATGGAAGGATGGGTATAAAAAATGTGTTAAGTATGCTGTATGCTGCACAAGTTTTGAAAATACTCTAGTGTCAACATGAGGTAGCAATCACAAGCTCATTAATTTATATCTTCTGTGGGCAGGACTTTGCTTTTTCTAATAGGAAGGTGGGCCATAAGTCTGTATTTCTTCTGTGGGTGAACAGTCCTCTAAGTTTCATTTCTGTCCCCAGATTGTGGAGGTGTAGAGGGTTCTGTAGCTGTCTGGTTATTCACTTCTTTATAACTGACTGTTTGCTTTTTGTATTGTCATTCCATAACCTTCTGTCTCTCTGTAACTTTTCATTTTGTGTTTTGTTTCCTTCCTCAATTCTTCTCTCCTTTTTCACTGTCACGTCCTGGTTCCACGAGGTGGTTTGTTTTGTACATGTGGGGTTTTTTTTTAACTATGACTTTTCTCAGAAAGCACACCTCCCGCAAATTGCACCCTCCCTACCAGGTGTCGATCCCTGCACCGCAACACGTAGGGGGGTTTGTGTGGGACTTCCTGGGAAAGTGAGTGCTCTATAAGGCTTCTGTTTCCTATGGGGTGGAATGTCACTGCTGGCTGCCCGGCTGCTGCTGCTGCTGCTGTTTGGGTCTGCTGCAATTACGCTTTTTTTCTCAGGTTAAACAGGAACTGGTTATGTCAAGTACAAGCTCTAACAGTCTCTGCATTCAACTCACGTTAGAGTGGTTATAACCACGGTCCGAAGGAAGTTTGCTGCTATTCTCCCTGATTTAAAATCAACAGAAGCTGTTGCTTTTTATTCTAATTCTCTTGCTGTGATTCACATTTACTTCTAACCTCTGCTATCAGTTCTGCCTGAACCAGCTAAAACTCAGCTGTTCTAAAATGTCTCATTCATAGAGGTCAGTATTGACTTATTCTTGAGGTTTATTGTGATTATTATCCTGTAATAAGAAAAGGGAAAAAAAAAAAAGGAAGAATAAAGAAAGAAAAATACTGCTAATAATCAGGGATGTGGCCATCAAAACCTTCAGATGGGTAGCATACACACAGAGGTATTTGTGTGCATGTATTCTGGAAAAAAGAACTGACTTGGTTGTTGAGGGGTGGAAATAAATATATATATGTATATGTTGCTTCAAAAGTAAGCACTGACTAAATACATATGGAAGTCCTGGTTCCAGTTACAGACCTAAAATTTGTATTAATTTGGCATGTTTGTTATGTGCGATAGGTAGTCCTTGTAAAGATATAGGACACTACCATTTTTTTGTTGAAGGAAATTTGACTTTGCTTTTGTAGCAAATGAAGACAGTACTCAGCTTTGGAGTACCAGAAGTCTCATTAAGAACAGCTGGAAATGATTGCTATTTTAAGAAAGAGATGTAGGGGAGTTCTTCTAAAAAGAATTTAAGGTTGCCCCATTCAAAAAGAAACCTTCAAACTTTTGATGTGTAACAGCCAAAAGGTATACTCCTCACCTTAAATATTTCTTCTCCATAGTAAATAAAAATGAAACATTAAAAAACATAGGGTGATCTCAAAGGAATGCTGACAAATGTGGTCAGTGCAAGTATCTTACTCGGTATGTCTTTAAGACAGTAATATGTTTGTGTAGCAGTCTGTGAAGGATAGATGGAGAGAGTAATTAACTGCATGTTCCATCAACTTTATGGTTTCCTAGAATAGTGAAAAGGAAACTGTACTAATAAATTATGCACTAAGCTTAAGTCAACAATTTGAAGTCGAAATACATATTTTCAAACTACTACTCGTGTCTTACAATAGTTGTCTTTGGTTTTCAAGTTGGTTGTTTCTGTGAATTTTACACACTTTTTAAAGATAATTTGTAAACATGAACCACATCAGGGCATGAAAGTAATTTAAAGTAAAAGGGATGTTGTCAAATTAAAGAACAAAGCTGTTCATGAAGTCATAATCTCATCGCCATTAAAGTTAACCTTGAGAGATAGTATGACTATAGTTCTGTATTATTGTAGCTCATTAGAGTCCTCTAAAAATAAATTGCACTCTGATTCAGGCATAGGAAAAACTGAAATAAATAAATATTTCTTTGAAGTATTTGAATCCATTTTGATATCATAAAAGCAAATTGAATATATTTGTCTCTTGGTTGCATGGTATTATAAGGCAGAGTTGGTTGTTCTCATCCACTTCCCTCAAAAATTCATAGCTTAAGTGAATATTAAGATTCTAAGATTTATCACTGAAAACTGAGGACATTCCAAACTGAAAATCGCCATGTAGTTTTAATTAACCTCTTATTTAAGTCTGTGTATCACAATAAAGTGATATTGTGTGTCACAATAAAGTGATACAGTGTTTAACCATATGAACAATTTTTTTTCCACAAAAGTGTTGCCTTTGGTGTATAACGATGTAGCCGAAACTGTCCCAAAAAAAGTCCCAGGTGTGGCTGACACCTGTCATGCGAAATTTTATCACAATTTGTTAATATTTGGCAAACAACTGAGAACAAGGTTTTGCAATGGAAAGAAGTTGAGGCCCATAGTTAGCCCAGCTCCACTTCTGAGCCCACAGATCTATTGAATACTAAGAATCTCATCCTTTCCAAGCAGGGAAAGGAAGAAGTCATTTCTTTCCTCTCACTCTTGCTTTATCTTCATACAGAATGAACATTACACCCAAAGTCCCACATTAAGTTTCACAGAGGAAAAAAAAATACATTTTGTGTCAACATAACTGCTTTAAACAGATAAGAATATAAGATGCTGATACCTTTACCTACAGGTATTTAACTTCAGACACTGGGAAGTATGCAGATTCTAAGAGGGCAAGTGTCTGCCGTCTTAAAGTCAACCTTTGTTGAAGTGCCTTAAGATCAATACTCAAACATACTAATCACTTTTGAAACCTACATCTAAGAAAAAAGTGACAGAGTGACTGCCAGTAATTGCAAATCCATCTGCAGAGAGCACCAGATATAAAAGCCATCATAGTGATTTTACCGGTGACTCCTCAATCCATCCTCACCTTTTTTGTATAATGGGATATCCTTTTTCCATTTGTTCTTTATTTATTCTTCCATTCTCTCCCTTTTCCTGTGATTTGGGAAAAAAACTTTGACATTGAAGAAACAGCTGTTCTAAAAAACAAGGTCAAAAACCCCAATTACTCCAGCCCTTCACCTGGTGAGAGGTCAGGGCTGGTGCAGGCGTTGGCTGAATGAGCTTGCCTGGTGTTTCCCTGGTATTATTTCCACATTCAAGTAGGCAGGACGGACGCTATTAAACAGTGATTCATCTCTATGGAACTGAGTACAGACTTTCTCCTTTGTTAAATTCAGCAATGGGCTGAAAGCTTGGTTTGTCTGCTGATCCAAGACCGAGGATCTGATCTTGGATCCTCCAAGAAGGACCCCTGTACTAGAGAAATGCTTACGAGTAATTAGAAGTTCTGATGGTGAACTTTTTTGAAGGCTTCTCTTCCTGACAAATTTCTTGTAGCATTCAAGTCCTGGGGTTTTTTAATCATTAAATTAAGGTGGTTGTCAAGCATTCCCTCTCATGCTTAAGTCAATTATCTGTAATGAATATAGGAGTTGTCATTTGATGATTTATACTCTGCTTGAATTCTAGCAATTATTTAGTAAATATCTCCTAATCCAACTGCTAAGTCAGTAGTGTAAGAGCCATGATATAATTAAAATAATTATAAAACCAGATAAGAAATAACATCATGCAAATAATGAGCCTAGTTTGCATATTAGGTTTCATTGTTACCTGTCTTGACTACATCTCTTACAAAAGTTGTTTTGTAGCTTTGTTTCAGTCAGCATCTTTGATTTGACTCACAAACTAGTATGTAAGGAGGAAAAAGAAAACCCAAAACTATTTATACAACTGATACAGTAAAAATAAAACTGTCAGACTCTTACATTGCCTTGGATTACAGTAAGAACGAAAGGAAAATCCAGTAATCATCAGTAAGACAGTGAAATAGCAACATTAGGGCTCCACGGCCAGTCGTGATCATGACTGTGCTCTTAGGTTCATGTATGCACATTCACATGGATGCACATACAAACCTTCTCTATCTCTCTGTCTCTTCCCTATTAAATACTCCTCTAAATATCAACTAAAAAGAAAGGAAAAGACCAGCCATGATCCTTTTTACCAAGAAAATGTATCAGAAGTGGTAAACATAAACTGCTTTCCTGCTTTGACTGACTCAAGGAAGATCAAATGCATACTATTCCCTGTCGGACTGCTTGGAAGGAATGGCAAAGTAATAAATATACACAGTCACTCACTGTCAAACTAGTGGAATTCAAAGGTTGACTAAATATAAATGATTGCATAAACTTTTTTCTAAGTACATTTGAGACTAATGTAGAAGACATTCCACTCCCGATAATATAATAATAATATTTAAATAATAATAATATTATTTAAATCCTGATAAAAAAAGCAAGCATGTGGAAAAAAATATAGCTGGAATAATCAACAACTTTGTAAATATATTTCTATTTCATAATTAAATTACTAAAGTTTTCACATCTCACTGATTTTTTTGCTCTGAACCCAGCGATCAGATTTAGGCCAGCTAAATCTTAAAAATGAATGAGATGGCATTTTAAAAGAAGATGGGTTTCTCTGAGACTGCGATTTGGTGTTGCAATTGTCTTGTCTTCCTGTGTAACTGTTGCATTGGAGTACGCAGTTAATGGGGCTGGGCAGAAGTGCTGCTGCTGGATCTTGTAAGGAATGCTGCAAGTTTGTGTTCTTGCTCGAAGGGAAATAGTGCAAACTAAAGATTATTATTTTGCTCTGTAATGAGCATGTCTTGGTATGTATCTGATCCTGCTTGCTTGGGGCTGCTTCCTGGGGCAGATGCTTGCTGTGCTCCTCTGCTCAATTTCACTGATGTAGTCCCACGCACTGAGGCTTCCCCTCCGGTCTGCAGCAAAACTCCACTGATTTCCTAATAGCTGGTAATTTCCGGTGTCTGCCTCGTTTTTAGTTTGAGTGACAGCACAGCTCCACATTTTTTCCGATTTTAATGTGCTTTCAAAAATTCCTCATTTTTGTTTGGATAAATATTACAGTTATTCTGAAAATCCACATTTTAAAAAATATTTTAAGCCCCTGTTAAAAAAACAAACAAACAAACAAACAAAAAACCCCAAGAAACCCACCAGAACAAAAACCAAACACTGAAGAAGGGGCTAGCAGTTACACAAAAAGTATCTTTCTTTGGAAGAAAGAACTTGTTCAAAACCAAAATGAAGATGTAGCAATAATTATTCTCCATTTAAATCCTGTGCAGCTGGGTAAATAATAATTCTGTAGCATACAGAAAATTGCATGTGACCTCAGCATAGCATTTCAGGTACTGTTCTGCCTTCCTTCATCTTGTGCCAGCAAAAGATGCTACCCTTAATAGCAGTTGAAAGAACAGTATGGTTCATTCGGATCCTACAGGGCTATTCTGAATTCTAGCCTCTATTTTTTTTCACTGTTAAATTGAAGAAACAACATAACAACATCGTTACAATAGAACCAAGAACTACAAAGGATCACTGAAACACAAAATGAAAGGTCTTAAACTTTCATAATGTAGATTCAGTAACAATCATAAAAAAGCTGAGCTTTTTCCCCCATGCCTTATTATTCCCATATTTAATCAAGTGTTGTTTTTTTTTAGGTTTTTGTTCCCTTTTATTAAATCTGTTTGGCCAGTTGTAGCTCTGCAGCTCAGCTTAGAGAGTGTACTCTTGGATTTCAGTCAGAATTGTTAGTTACACACTTCTCTACATGAATTAACTCAGGCTTTTGTAACATGATAACTTACTGCAAGATCAAACAATGAGATGTGGTATTTGGCATTTTGCAAGTCTCATCTTAAAATCCCCAATAACACAACCTTTACAGCAGCTGTCCTTGAAGACTTTGGTATGAAGAATGCTATTTTAAAGCCAAAGAAAAGTATCTTACATCAGTTTATCTGTTACAGACCAACATGACACTGCTCTGCTGTGCCTCACTCTGAAACTGCTGCTTATACAAAATCAGTATTCTACACTGTTGTTTGTAAAATATATGACACAAATAAGGACTTCAAATTTCATTTGCCTGGTTTCATATACTAAACGTAATACCAGTTAGCCTGCTCTATACAAATATTTTTCTCCAGAACATATCCTGCCTTCTTAGAGTGAAATTTTGCCATTGGAGGAGTTCAGCATATGTTGTAGAAGCCAAATTGCTACTTTGAACAAAAAGACATTAACTTTTCTTCGCTTCTACCAACTGAAAACGATGAAATATCTGTACTGATGGCTCCTTGTTGACTTAGCTTGCTGTTATCAGTGAAATTGACAGCAGATGCCTATGAAAAAATGCTGGAGATGTTTGAAATAAAAAAGCAATAATGAACCTATAGGACCTCATGTTACACAGGGGACTCCAGCATTTTGCCTTGGTCAATCCTGCTGTTGAACAATGTTGGAGAGAACTGTTAAAAATATGTCTCTTTGGTCATTATTGTTTTTAGATTGCACCTTATATGGGAGAATTAAAACAGCAACACTGCAGGAAGAAGAGGCAGATGCTATTTTTCTGTTTGTCTTTGGAAGGGTGACTTCAATGTCAAAATTAAGAGAGATGAACTTTTAGGTTTGACAAGCCTTCATGTCTTGAAGGCTTTACTCCATAGTTGGAGTTTTTCTCCCTTTTATTTATTGCCTTTTGACAAATCTAGGTCATCTGCAGAAAAAGTGAAAAATGTGTGTTTTGCTCGTGGGGATAAAATAAGGCCATAGAAGATGACATAGAGGAACACATTAGGGTTCATCTCAGAGAGTGAATCTTCACATTTTCAAAATGTTATTTAGAATTCTGGAAGAAAGATACATGCTAGTGATGTGGTGTAAATCCAGAGTTGTCTACAGTTGGCATATTTCCCTTTTCCAAGAACTCTTAGGTATTGGAGAATGTTTTCTTTACAGAAAGTTGCCTCTAAGTGAAATGGTGTAATCTAATGTAGTGGTCCTTTTTCCTTTTTCTTTCTTCTTTTTTTTTTTTTGTTTGGTTTTGTTTTTGTTAAAATGATGTCTATAAAAGATGCAGCTCTATGTTTGTGAAAGATTGTGTGTCTATATGTCATTACCTGATTTAGATCTACCTGTTTTGTCCTGTATTCTTGAACTGCCAAATCTCTGGACACTGTTTTCACAAACTCTAACTCTTTTTCTTTCGCACCTCCTTCCTGGATTTGCTGCTTCCTTCAGCCTCACCTCAAGGTCAGTATTCACTTTTAATAAGGGTGTTTATAAGACTGTTGTCTATTCAGCTAAAATTGAGATCTCACAGAAGATTGCACATCAAACTACATGGTCTACAAAACAAGAGATCAGGGATTTGCTTAAGTCTGTGTAGGAGGATGGGTTGGATAGGGTGCATGTTTAGAAGAAACTTGTACTTGAAGGGAAGAATTTATATCAAACCACTGTAACTCAATGTTGTAGTTCACTGGGAAGAAGGGGGAAGACTTACAAGTGAAGCCTTTCAATGGAAAAAAATAAAGGAACTGGAAGCTAGACAGTTTAAATATTACTGGTTTTATCTGTTATTTCAGGAAGAAAAAAGATGGAATGTTAGCCATATTCTCTGATGCACACTACCAAGTGCAAAACTAGTTCCTTTAAAATACTAGTCACATATACTTTAGCATTTGGATTTTTATCATTGCATCTGTGTCTGAAACCTTGTGGTGATGTTGCAAAACCAGTTTTGGTGCAGTTTGAGTGCATTGTGCTGTCAGAAAGAAGCAAGAGCTGAGGGTTAAAGATAGGTAAATTAGCAAAAGGATGCATTTGTTGAAGGCACAGAGTGATAAACTATTAAAGAAAACCTACCAAGAGACAACATGTTGTGAAGTTTTTCGGCTATGGCTCATGGTTTTATTTTTATATTTTAAAAGCAGTTACTAAACATAGATCTGGGCATTTTGGTAGAATAGCTAGAAGTAGATGTCTATGGCCTACATAATGCAAGTCGTACAAGTCAGAGCACGTTATCTAAGGCTCTGAAACCATTTGGTAGAGTGTCCGTGACTTCTGATGAAGGAATGATTATAATTGTTTCAGGCCATGTCTTTGCCCAGAAAGCCACTGCTTGACTGAATTTCTGAGTTATTGACCAGCATCCAACTTTTCTATTCCTGATTAACACTGAGAAATGCGGTGGTGAGTGGAATCCCGTGATGCTGCAGTGCTGCTGATGCCTTCAGATTGTGTTGGTGTTCTGACCTTGGTTTGGCACAGACATCACATTTGTGGCCTTGGCTGCATATTTTCCTTCCTCCCACAAACTGGAAAAAGATTGGAAGTTAATCATGTTGTTGTCCATCAATACCTTCCATATTGAGTGTGTCATCCTGGCATACTCGTAATTGTTGGGGAGAGGAGGCTATCCTTGAATGACCCTTTTTCTTCGGATCCCAAAGAAAAGAACTGCCAGGAAGCTTTTTTGCTCTGTGAGCATTCTCTGAAATACACATAATGTCTTTTCTTATATGAGCAGAACTTCTGTTGGGTATTTACCACTTGCCACTATGAGTAGAGTTGGATGTGCTTTGTCTGGCTGATGTAGTGCTAAATGTAATGGAGTCCATCTGTCAAAGAAATTTCTGCTTCAATCCATATAGCTATAGGTCTTTATCAGTACCTGCACCTATACTGGAATTTGTGATGAAGAGGAAGAACTAGATTTAGGGTATGTTTTGGGTGTGTTTTCTCTGAGACCTGGCATGATTTCTCTTTTCCAACCATGACTCTTACTTCTTTCATTTAGAACATATTGTAAAATATGTCTAGAAAATGTATTACTGCAGTTTAAGCTGGCCAAGTGTTAGGATCTTTGAAGAGTTCTGCAACAAGAGATTGTCCATTCTGTCCTCACAGTGTCCTAATGGTTTTATGGTTTGGTTTTTTTTATTTTTTCCTATTTTTTAAAATTGATTGCTATGATGTCTAGTTGCTGAGTTTTTCATATATTTGTTAAAATAAATCTAGAGAGTAAGGGAATAATAGGTGAAATGACTACTCTTGGAACTACAAAATCCCTCCTGGCCAGAAACACAATTAAAAGTTTCTTATAAGGACAAGTAGGAGAACTAGAGAGGTTGTGGTAGCACTTGTTTTCTTTCCTTTGCCTTTCAGTGTCTGCCTAATTACTTTTAACTGAAACAGATGAAGAAATAGCTGTTCTGTAAAGTTATATTCTACACTGGAAGCTACTGTGGGAGTCATGACTTTATTTTTTCTCTCAATGGTGTAAAGCAGTTACTTTATTCAGACATCGAAGCAAATTAATTTTCCTGGAAAAGAACTTAATATGTGAAAAAATGTGTTAGGTATGTCTGTCTTCTAGAAACAGGAAAAATTACTCTGAATTTTACCTGTTCTCCTTAAGAATAGCTTTGCTTACTGTAGTCAGTGCAAACCCTGTGAATTTTCTGAGCTGTCTATTAAGTTTTCATTATCTCTCTCCCATTGATAAATTCAGTGAATATGAATGTTATAGTCTAATCCACATTGCTGCTACTGCACAGAAGTCTAAGGGCCTAAAGCGGATGTCATACAGATTCATAGTAAATAAAATAATCTTGGAAGGCATGGGGATTAAAACAGTTTTCCTTAAGGAGTTTTTGGCTAAGCATCTGTGTTGATGACAGCTTTACACAAAGAACTTTCTAATGCTGAGTTCAAGATTAATCAGCCAAATAATACAAGTCTGGTGTCATTACCTGCAGCAATGGAAAAAAAAAGAAATAGAAAAATACCATTAAGTCATATGCTACAGTGCTTTTAAGTGGTTCTTATGTATGCATATTGCAAAAGATGAGATAAAAAAAGATAACAAACCCAACAAAATCAGGTGCTATATTGAGCAATAACATAATTTCAAGGAAAGAACGAGCTATATTGATAAAGCAAAAGCAAGATTTCTACCTTCAGATTGGGTAACAAACAGTTACATCTTTTTTTTCTGTCTGCTGAATCACATTGAACGTGCTGTTTATCAGCAATTTATCTTTGTAGTATAGCGCTGGAATGGAATAATAGCTGGAACAGTAGGACAGGAGGCTTGTCTTTTAGTGTCCAGCTTTCTACTGTCAGGTTTTCGAATAGTTTATATTACATGCTTAATTGTGCTGTCTGTCATCTTTTTAAGCAAGTAATACAGGTCTTAACAGAAAGAAGTTTTTTGGGGTTTTGGTGTACCAAAGAGAATCTGATACAATAAGAAGTAATAAAAAAAGTACTGTGAACCTTATTTCCACACAGCAAAGTGGCTTGGTGATTAGATGAGTGCAGGCTGATGGCATGAATCCAAGTAGAAGTCTGTTATGAGCGTCCATGTAAAATTAAATGTCAGTATAGCAACTCAAGTGTAGCCTTATAAAATCAAAGTAAAAACAAATCCTAAATCTGAGGGGATTATTTCAGTCCTTTTTCCAAGGTCCTAAATTTACATTAAACAGAACATGTTTAATCACCAAAGAAATATTTAAAACGTACAATCCTTCTATAACAGAAGGAAAATAACAGATAATAGTGTATAGAAAGTTAAGCAAATGCAGGAAACTCAGGATACTATTCAGTAATTGGTTAAAAAAAATAAAGGCAGAGTACTTAGTTACCAGCATATATAACCTGTGGTAGCTGTGAGTTTGTGATGGAAATACCTTTATACAGTTATATACTATACCTCTAGGAAGCTGTATATGTGAGCACTGAGAAAGTGCCTGGGCAGTCAGGAGAAATTCATACCTTCAGAAGACTCGGGTCTTCATTCTGCCACCATGCTGGTCATTAACCACATCTGGAAATGATAAAAATTTCAGGCATGTCGAGTCAGCAATGGTTAGTTTTAGCTCAGCAGAGCCAGATACAATGTGTTCAAAGAAGTTTCCTTTTAAATTTCTGTGGTCATCTCTGAAAAATAACGACCTCTAACAATTGTTTGCTATGTAGTATGTTTCCTTAATTCTACTTAGGGCAAAAATATCTTTATGGAATTCTTTGCGTTACAAACTGCTTTGCTTGTAAGAGTTCCTTGGGAGTGAGAAGTAAAGCATCTTAGTGATGATAGGTAAAGGAAGAAATGAAGGCATCAGATTTGTTGGCTGTGAAGGTCGGGTGGTGATGAGTAGGGCACAAAGTAGGATTGTGGTTTTCCTTGAAACAGGTCACTGGCACAGTCTTTCAAATCAGGTATAGTGATTACCAGAGCTATCTGCCTTTGAAGTGGAATCTGTATCTTTTCTGTCAAAGGTCCTCTTTTCTTGCCTTATTTCACTGCATCTTAACAAAGCAAAATTATTCACAGCTGTACATCCCCTTAGAATTCTCACTCACATGAACTGAAATCTTTCCTATTACTGCTGAAATTAATTATATGAAACACTGAGGGGTCGTTTTTGTGTTATTGCTGTTTTCAGTACATGTATTCACAAGCGTGTTGCTTTCCTGTGGGAATTTGAACTGAGGTAGCATTAGAAAGATGTATGTGATTAGATATGGCACTCGGGAGAATGTTTGTATGTCAGCAGTGTGCTGTGAATTTTGAAGATCTCCAAGTCAAATGCTCCAAGAGACTGGAGAATTCTTCACAACTTGCTTTTTTTCAGATGCAACCATACTATTTGAAACATCGACATACAGCATTATTTTTAGAAGACATGTTAGAACATGTGTTTACATTCATATATCCCAAATTTAACAAATTACCTAGCATGTCATCATTATCAGATTAACTGAAATTATCATTCAAACTTCATGCAACATTAAACATCTTGACTAACCCATATGTGTCACATCTACTCTAAGGAATGAAATCTGAAAGTTATTTTTCATCTCTAATGTCTAACTTCTGTGCAGAAATTTTATACCTATTCCCCCAATTTGTTAGATTTTTGTCTCTTTGGACTAGATTTTCACTTTCTATGGACAGAGTGAGTTTATGTGTCTATCGTAAAATAGTCTTGGTGCACATATTTCCTTAGCTGACTCCGAGAAGCTTTAACAGACCCTAGACTCAGCAATAATATGATAGTTACAGAGAACTGTTAGGCAGGAGACCTTTTTAAAAGGTCACTGAAAAGGATGGGGAGTTCAGTAGCTTCTTTTCCTCCCTTTTTACTGATAAGGACCCCTTTCAGATCCCTGAGCACAGAGGCAGTGTCTGTGGGAGTGAAACATTATCCATAGAAGTAGAAGGTGAACTTGCAGACCACTGCAAGAAATATGCAGGTTGATGGAATCAGATCAGATACATACAAGATTGCTGGGGGAGCCAGCTGATACCATAGTGAGGACTCTATCATCTTCAAAAGCTTGTGGCTGTCAGAGGAAGTTCCTCATGACTGGCAAACATCCCACCCATCCTCAGGGAGGATGAGAAGGAGCATCCAGGGAATTGTAGGCCAGTCAGTATAACTTCATGTGCTGGAAAATTTTTGGAATAGACTGAAAACCATCTTCAAGCACCTGAAGGACGAGAAGGTGATGGGGAACAGCCAGCATGGATTTACAAGGGCAAATCATGCCTGACCAACATGTTTGCCTTCAGTGACAAGATGACTGGCTCAGACGGTAATTAGAACTGTTTAATGTCTTCTTAATGATGTGGATGATGAGACGCTATACACCTTCAGCATTTTAATGGATGATAGCAAGCTGACGTGACTAGTTACGGGGAGTATATGCTGGAGGGCAGGGCTCCTCTTTAGGGTGACCTTGACAGGCTGAAGAAATGAAGTGGCAGCAACCTCATGAAATTCAATAAAGGCAAGCACAAAGCTCTGCACTTGGGGTTGAATATCCCCCCCTATACCAGGTGAGAGTCAGCTGGTTAGAAGGGTGGTTCATGGAGAAAGACCAAAAGGTAGCTGAAGACAAGCTGAATTTGAGTCAACAGTGTCATGCTACTGTGAAGAAAGCCAAATGAATACTGGGCTGCATTAGTATAAGCACAGCTGGCAGGGCAAGAAAAGTTGGTTTTACCCTCTGCGTGGCATTTGTGAGGCTGGGGCTAGTTCGGGGCTTCCAGGTGCAAGAAAGTTTGGGATAGTGGAGTGAGGCAGTCAGGTAGGCAAGTGAGATGACTAGGTGCTACGGAACATAAAGTGCAAGGAAGGGCAGAGAGAACTAATTATGTTCAGGACCAGGAAGAGGAGCCTCATGGGAGATCATACTGTGGTCCCTCAGCTATCTAATGGGAACATCAGGAGAAGACAGAGCAACTCTTCTTAGAGGTGGTCAGTAAAAAGGTTGAGAGGCAACAGACACAGATTGGAACATGTTGCAATCTAAGTTCCAGGGAGATAATCGGCAGAAAAAGTTCAGAGTGATGGAGTCAGATACTGAAAAAGATGCCCAGAGAGGCCGAGGAGCCTTCATGGGGATATTCAAAACTCATCTGAGCAAAGCAATGAGCAACCCTGCTCCAATTTGGCCTTGTTTTGAACAGGGGTTGAACCTTCAGTGATCCCTCCGACCAAAATTACTCCATGATTCTAAGTTACTGTGGTAAATTAATCTGTATTCTAGAACAAACTCTACAAATTTTGTTTGGTTTTCATAAGAATTTGCTGCATAATATTAATCTTGCAAAACAAAATAAAAGCAGTAAGAAAAATATGGTGGGGTGGTCCACTGCACTTGTCATTCAGTTTGAAAGAACCGTTTTCCATTATTCACATCCCTTTTGTCACATCCTTTCTCTTCCTAGCTTGTGGACAAATAGAATAGAGCATAGTTGACTCAACTTTTACTCAGCTGCCTTGTTGAGAAAGCATTTTTCTGCTGTGAGGTTTCCAGCTGTCTAGGAAGTTACTTCTCCTGTGTTTAGTCTGTGACCAAATTGAAATGTTACCTTTAGTTCTTGTGTTATTTGTGAAGATCAAGTTCCGTTTTTGACATGTGCACAAGGTGACTTCACTGCCTTAAGATGAGGGCATTGAACTCTTGTGTTTCATATATGCCTTTCAGTACTTTACTCATCAATTGAGAGCATTTCTTATTACCACTGGTCATTAAGTAGTATTTTTCATAGGATCATAGAGTGGTTTGGATTGGAAAAGACCTTAAAATCATCCACTTGCAACTCCCCTGCCATGGGCAGGGACGATTCACATTACACCATGTTGCCCGAGGCTCTGTCCAACCTTACACTGAACACTGCCAGGGATGGAGCATTTAGCATTTCTTTGGGCAACTTGTTCCAGTGCCTCACCACCCTGCAATCATCCCAGTTCCTGTAAAAACAGCTTTCCTAACTAGCCTGTGCATCTTTGCAAATAATTTCTCTTCTTTCAGATTAAAAATGTAATAGGTAATCATAGATGTTACAGTCATTAGATTTATAGATTCAATGCATGCTTCTGTTGCTATCACTCAATTAATTTGACATCACTCTTAATCACATTACTATAGAATGAAAATAAAATTACTTATCCATAACATCCAAAGCCAGCTATTAGATATTGCAAGATAAAAACATAGTTAGCATTCTTAGACTAAGATTTAATTGGTAAGCTTTTTTCCCCCTCCTTTTCCTTTCTCTCCTATGGCTCTCTTCCATTTCATTGTCCTGAATAGGTACCTCCAGTCAAGTATTACTTCTTTCTGTGTAACATGTTCTTCATTTGCAAACAATAGAGGACCCCTTTCATGCTGGAGTATGTCAGCTTTTCAAGCCATCTTCTTGAAGCATGCCAGGTAATTCAGACAGATTTAATCATGCTCTCAGAAACTTACTTAATTTCCTTCTTATCTGTCTGCTAGGCCATTTTTCTTGATTAAATTCATTAAAACATTTGGTTTTTAATTCCTTGGAGAAGAGAATGTTTCCAGTTTGTCACTTTCTTTTCATGGTTGGCTAATTAACTCCTAGCTGTAAGGCGTGAAGTGTCGCTTATTCTTTAGTGACCCAACATACTCAGTTTGACTTAAAGTCTCTTTACTGGAACATTATTATGTATCTATTAAAAATACTGAACAGATTTGATAGAAATTGGGATCAAGCATAATAGTAGTTTTGGGGTGACAGCTGGGTTGGAGTGATGCAGTTCCAGCACCCTTCTTTCAAGCATTCTGGAATGAACTTGATTGTTACAAGTAATCTATCTCCTTTAAAAAAAAAAAACAAGAGTGAGAAAGAATTGGAAATTTGAGTTGCAAAATACTCTCTGTAGATAGACAAAAAGAGCCTCATCTGGTCCTAGAAATCACAGCTGCCAACAGAGCATGCTCAGTGCCAGCCTTGGCAAAAGATCATTACAGGTGCAGAAGATTGAGGCTGCTTTCCTGCTAGTTCCTACTTTCCTGTTTTGCACAGCTCCCTTCTAGCATGTAAGCTTGTGACTTAGCTCTAAGTCACAGATTTACTGTAGCTCACCAGATGGCAGCTCTGAAAAGCATATGTTGTCTTCCTTCACTTTCAGCAGCAGTCCAACTTTTAGCTTTAGCAGTCCCACTGGCACCAATAGCACCCACCAAGTTGTTTCCCTTCTGAACGCCAGCAATAGTCAGATTGTCTGCAAACTTCCCCTTGCTTTTTCAATGTCTTGAGTTGTTCATGCTATGTCTGATGAAGTCCCACATGCTGAGAACTGAAAGCGAGCTGCCATAATGCAACCTTACCCTGCAGTTGTACATAAGGGTAAAGAATCTTAGCCATGCAGCTATCTCTGTATCTCTGAAAAGAGACCTTTTTTCCTTTTTCATCATTGCTATATGAAAAATCAGGAGAGAGCATTGAATGAAGTTACTGGTAAAAACTTTATTAGGCACTGCCAAAGGGGCCACTGACTCAGAATGTGAAAAAAAAAAATAGATTTTTCTAGTTCATTTGAGTACAACAGTCATAGAATCATAGAATAGTTAGGTTTGGAAAGGACCTTAAGATCACCAGGTTCCAACCCCCCTGCCATGGGCAGGGACACCTCCCACTAAACCATGCCACCCAAGGCTCTGTCCAACCTGGCCTTGAGCACCACCAGTGATGGAGCATTCACAACTTCCCTGGGCAATCCATTCCAGTGCCTCACCACCCTTACAGGAAAGAATTTCTTCCTCATATCCATTCTAAACTTCCCCTGTTTAAGTTTGAACCCATTACCCCTTGTCCTGTCACTACAGTCCCTAATGAAGAGTCTATCCCCAGCATCCTTATAGGCCCCCTTCAGATCCTGGAAGGCTGCTAGGAGGTCTCCACGCAGCCTTCTCTTCTCCAGGCTGAACAGCCCCAACTTTCTCATCCTGTCTTCATACAGGAGGTGCTCCAGTCCCCTGATCATCCTCATGGCCCTCCTCTGGACTTGCTTCAACAGTTCCATGTCCTTTTTCTGAGTACCAGAACTGTACACAATACTCCAAGGGAGATCTCAGGAGGGCAGAGTAGGGGGGCAGGATCACCTCCTTTGACCTGCTGGTCACACTCCTTTTGGTGCAGCGTAATAACTGCAACATTTTATGTAATTTCTTCTTAAAGGAATTTTTTTATGATCATATATCCCAAGGTACTGTTCCCCAGAATGGAAGTTTTAAGTGCAGTTCTTGTAGAGACCACGCAGTGGCATTATATAAAGGGCATCAGTGAGATGTAATTAACTGCTGGCATTTACTACTTAATTTATAACATCATCTCTTCTTCCCTTTCTCTTATCTCTTACTTTTAGCACAGATTTCACATTTTAATATGGAATGCTCAAAAAGTTGGGGCATGACACATAGTTTTTGACAGTTTGTGGCTTTCAACTGCTTATTTCCATGCATATTCTTTTTGAATATGCTTGGATCACATGGACAAATGACAGCTGAAATGTAGCTGATTGGATCCTGCTTTGTGTTTCTAAATGCTTGAAGCTTCAAACATTCTTGTACTCGGCTAAAAACCTCATAGTATGAATGAAAAGCTGGACATTTGGAAGATCATTTTAAAGTATTGCTGTGCTGGTTAATGTTAAATAGAAGGGGTAAGGACATGCTGTTACAAATTTGTTCTGATTTTTTTCCTAAATTATGTTGTCAGGCTTCTGATAGCATCTTCTGTTTCAAGTAAGCTTCCCACCCTTACTTCTACAGGTACCTCACACTCTTCTTGAATACTTTAAATTTTCCTAAAAATTACTTCCTTTCTATGTCTATAAAGATCCCCAAACTCAGCAGATCACCAAACTTAGAACCATTTTCATTATCAAGTTTTAAGTTCGTCCGCGTCAAAATAAACATCTGCTGAGGCAAAAAAAAAAAAAAAAAAAAAAAAAAAAAAGCCGTATAATAGCTGCAGTTCAGATTCTGTCCAAACTAGATTGCTGCCATCCTGCAATACTCTAACACAGCCTGATCAGAACCAAAGATTTCCATATTGCCTCTAAAACTGGAACAGAATGTATTTCATAGGAGAACACACCTCTTAATAAATCTGTTTGCTAAGCACCCAAAAGAAATATGCCATACATGCTATTCTGAGAGACACTGTAGTCTGCATTTGTAACCAGTGGGTACCAAAATAAAGCTGTATACTTCCCATCCCACATTCTCATGATAATGAAGATGCTGTAGCAAGGTGTGGTTTGATGAGTGTGGTAGTGTTATCTTCAATCAACTTTATCCTTTTGCATACTTTTCTCAGTATAGTTTCTGGGAATGGCCAGCTTTGGATCAGATTTGGTACTGCTTCTTTATAGCTAGCAGGATAGAACCTTTTCCATTTACATCTGTAGACAGAATCTGTTTGAAAGGTTCTTTGTGAAAACAATGTTGGTTTTAGGAGATGAGCTAACTTATATAAGATTTATTTGGGTGTCTCAGCAACATCGTCAGGCTTTTAGCCCCAGAATTGTCTGGTTTACATTTTTTTCAGAATGGTCCTGCTAGCATCACTGCCCTCACATCTTTTCTACCAGAAATCCTCTTCCACTGAGTTGTTACATTCACTGTGCTTTCTTCTTTGCCCTTGGCAAATGCTCAGTTCAATACCTTTTGCTGAAGACTGTTTTCAGTAGCTGTCAGCTGAAAAGTGTAAGACATATCTTGATTCTTTAACATATGCTATTTCAAAATGACAGGATAATATTCAACTCATCCCAAATTTATGTGCATTTTTTGAAGAGGACTTTTCTCTCTTGATGCTTGTTTGTTATGCTGTAAAATAAACTGAAGGTACTCTAGCATAGTTCTTAAATGGTTTGCTTTTAATTTTTTCTTCTTACATTTTATTCAATTTTTTATTTTGTTTCAGTGGCTGATTTTTGTATTCAATTTTTCTTTTAATTATTGATTGTTTCGGGTATTATTCTAGAAGGAATGAAAAGATCTCATGCCCTTATGAAAGAAAACAACTGCTGCATTATGATTTGTTTTCTTTTCTGGCTAGCGAGACTGCAGTTAAGAGAGACGTGTGATCTCAGATCACAAAAATACCCTCTGAAACCTCAATAAAATTCCATTCATAAGGAAGATTTTATTGCTGTTTAGAAAATACTTTTTTCAGCCAAGTGGTGCAGGTCACCGGAGCAGAGAGTGTCTGGCTGTGTGTGATCTGTTCACAGGGTGGTTGGTTTGTGCACTGAAGTTCAAGGTATAAAGAACAGCACCTTTGGGACTTCTTGCCACACTGTTAGGGCCAAATTCAACTAATCCAGTGTGTTGCAGGGAGAAAGAATCCACATTGAGGCCTAATCAGCCATTTTATAACTGTCATTTTTGGCTTTGCATCTGTTTGCTCAATTAACAAAACAGAAGAAAAAAATACAGCAGAAAATGGCTGATAAAACTTATTTGTTGAGCTACTGAATGCTTTTATTAAGGTTCTTAAAGCATTAGTATTTTTCTTAACAAAGGAACTCCTATATTATTATCTCACATATTTATTTCAGAATTTGGTTTGAGTGTGTACTTTTAAAGGTCTTAGCTTCAATAAAAACGAGTGGTTGCAAAGTTTTCAGGTTAAAGATTTCTAGTTCAGCTACAATCAGCTTTCAAAAATAATTACAGAATTTGGCACATAAATAATTCCATATTTAATCTCTGAAGCCTGATTTTTTAATTTTTTTTTTTAATTTTTTTGAGAATATTAAGACAACAGCATTTGACTTCACCATTAACTAAATGTAATTGGGCTACTTGCCTCATAACCGGAGAGTAGCCTAGTTGATTCTGGGTTTGTTCAATCATCTGATTTTAGGAAAAAATGGGTATGTTTTCTCTGAATTAGATTAGTTTGATAGTGCTTAGAGCATGCATTTGAGACGTGTTACTCATCCTCAGGTTTTTTTCTGTTAATGTACTTATTTTGTAGCTTTCTCTAAATTCATTGACTGTTGATGCTGCAGCATTTCACTCTATCATGAGGGAAATTGTTTACATAAATGTAAGTTCCCTACTGATCACTGAGAAATAACATTTCACAGGGAAAGTACCTGTAGCATTCAGGTTTGGTGTGTGTGGTTTTGATTATATTTCTTGGTCTTCTGTTAGACTGAATCAGTGAGATTAATACAAGAGGAGAAAAAATTGAAAGAAATTGTATTAACCTATAATTATGCATTGTATGGCCAAATGTGGGAGCTGGCTGTATTTGGCAGTTGACACATTTTACCTCAGAGAATCTTGAACCTGAGTTTGAAGGCATTTAGTTACTCCTAAAGAAATTACACTGAAAGATAGTTTGTTTGTGCAGTTATCTGTAGCGTAGGCTGGTAGCTGTTTCTAGTTAGGACTTGCTAAAATTCTCTCACGAAACATGCCATGTAGTGTTAATAACTTGTGCCACCTCTCTACTTCTAATATGCTTATCTATACAATGTATTGCTAATTGGTCCAGTGATAGGATTTCTTCCTGGGGTGTTTTCAAGTGATAGGAGGGTTTAGGTTACATTTTTGTTATACTAAGTTTCTAAATTTAAATGTCATATGCCCCTGTTTCCTGTATTTTCTCATCATCTGTTTCTGAAACATTACCGTGATGTTTTTTAGCTAGAGTGAGAGGTGCAGGCTAATGTGCTGTCTGCATCGCGAAGTGTGCACTGATATCATCATCGTAATTCCTAACACTGAGAAAGGCAATGACCAGTGTAGAGTCAAGATCTGCTTCTAGTCTTTGACTTCCACACCTTTGATTCAGACACTGTTGGGCTCTTGTTCCTAAAATCTGGGGCAAGCTGATTTCCCATAGCCTTTCTAATCTTCAGCCCTTGCCCCCTCCAGTGCTGATCTGAACAAACACTTTGGTTTTAAAAATCAAGGTTTCCTAGCTTCAGGAAATGAAGTTCATCCTCTCCATCTCTTAAAGCCACTGTGGAACAACTTGACTTACATACAACATACCAGTTAAGTTTTCAGGGGCTGTCAATATGTTACCTTGTCATATAAATGACACAAAACAGTGAGGAAGAGTGTAACAAAATGGTGAGATTGAAGGAGAGGCACACAAGCAGAAGTAACTAAGTGCTGGAGTTTGCCAGCTGTGTATCTAACAAGAGCAACTCACTGCGAGTATGTATATACCCATTTTCTAGCTTGGATGCAATGTGCAACAAAGGTAATAAACCAAGCTGTTTGAAAAGCTCAATGAAATTATTGTTCCTTTAACTTAGTAATTTAATGCACCATTCTTTGACCTTGTTATAATGTTGAAGACTAGTGTCAAGCTACTTAAGAAGCTGGGATTGCTCAGTGCAGCCCAGCAAAGCAAAGGAAGAGGCCCACATAATGCTTGCTTTTCTAAAAAAAAAAATAAATTCACCCGTACCATATAGAACTTCAGCAGTAACTCCCCTGATCCTGATTTTCCAATGTGTAAGATAGGGAACTTGTTTAATCTTTGCCAACTTTTGACTGTCAATCAGACAGCCAGTTGTGGTGATAGAACTGCGTGATGTGGTCAGTCCAGTTTCCTTCATCACTTATTTAGCTTCCTTTCATCACTTTCTTTTTTTTGAGGTCAAGCAATTAGGCTTTCCAAACGCTGCCATTATCCTCTGTGGTTTGGTCATCAACCAGTGATAAGGTGAAGTGTGTTCTAAGCAGCAAAATGCTAAAGCAAAACCTTTCTGAAAAGGGGAGTTTCTTTTTCTGTAAACAAAGTAGCATTTTGGGGAAGAGTTTCTCCTTGGCTTTCTTCTGTTATGCTTCCCAGAATGTAAATGGCTTACTTTGTGTACCAAAACTACAAAAAAAAACAACACCAAAACAAAAAGAAACCCACGCCCCAACACCAACCAGACAAACCCAATAACTCCTCTATGTCACTGTGTTTATGATCTTTGAAATGAACAAGTTAAGGTTAAGGATATGGTCAGCTAAAATATTTGATGGGGCAGACCTTAAAAAGAAAGTGATGAAGGAAATGGCAGGTGTAATGTAGTAAGTTGTGAGTTTTAAATCGGTCCAACTCAGATCACTAATATCCCATTGCGCTGATCTTGTTGATTTTCTTTTTTCCCCCTGTAAAAATTTCCTTCTTTTTTCTCACTCATCTAGTCATTAATGAACAAGACTGCTAATGAAGCCGTGGACAGCTTAGCTGAGTGTTTCCTGCCTTCCAGCATTTCTTTACAGAGTTTTTCCCATTATAGTGTGTTTTGCTGTCTGACCTAAGTTGCTGTAGTATCATAGTCTGCCAGACGGCTGCTCCATTTCATTCCACAAGTGAATAATGTACTTTGCTGCATATCTTAGGACCACAAAGTGCTTTGAGGTCTTATGCAATTATATCAACTTCTTCAAGGAGGTCACTAAGGAGGAGGTGCTGATCTCCTCCCTCTGATGACCAGCAATAGGACACAAGGAAATGGAATGAAGCTGCTTCAGGGGGAGTTAAGGTTGGGTACTAGGAAAAAATTCTTCACTAGAGGGTGGTCAGTCACCAGAAGAAACTCCCCAGGGAAGTGGTCATGGCACCAGGGTTCAAGGAACATCTGCACAACACTCTTTGTCATGCAGTTTAGGTTTAGAAAGGCCTGCAAGGAGCAGGGGTTGGACTTGATGGTCCTTATGGGTCTCTTCCAACTTGAGATAGTCTGTGATTCCGTATTATGCGCTGTAGAATCTAATATTTCATAATACAAGGCATATTGGCAATTTAAAACTAAATAATGTATGACTTCATTGCATACAGTTTTCTTTCAAGTTTTTTTCAGTAACGTTGACTGTTACATCAGTTTAACTTATGTTGAGGAGCAAAGTGTGCTTTAAAGCAAATGAAGTTCATCTGTCCATTAGGATTAGTAGCTGCAGCAACAGAGGACTGTCCTGTGGGTGGTGGTAATGCTACGTCAATGGAGGCTTGAGCTAAACAATCTTTCTGACATGGCTGACTGACACATGGAAATATTTTCTGAGTACCTAAGTCAGATGAATAAAACAGGCTGTTTCTGTAGCTGTGCACAGGATCTGTATATTTTTTTCCATAGTGTGTGTATTCGTGAGATGAAATATAGTATGTGCGTATACATTTTGTATTTATATTAGGGAAGAAAACTCTTCCAAAGGACTCACAGGTAACAATATGACTTTCCACTTGTCAGGAATGCTTGATGGTCTACTGGTTTTCTATTGCTTATATTTGTCTTCCTGTTTTAAAATTATTTTAAAACTTGAAATCTTCTCATTTGAAAGTTTTGATTGCTTACTGTCATTTTTTTTAATTCATTCCCCATGGTGCTTAGCTATACTTCATCATTGGAAATTCAAGAATTTTACAGAGAATTGGAAAGCTGTGGCTTACTTTAAGTGAAACAGCTTTGTTTCATTAAAAAAGAATAAATAAATAAAGTCAGAACTTAATAATTATTTTCAGTGTCCAGATTAAGAAACCCGGACACTGATCTTTTTCAGCAGGCATATGGCTTAAATTGGGCACCCAAAATCAAAGGATGGGAAATGATTAATTTGGGAAATCTTGGCCTGTCTTTAGTTGAAAGAGTTTGGGTTTTATTTTTTTTAAATCGGAAGCCTGATTTTGATTTTGCTTCCTTTCCTGTAATGTATTCCATTGTAACAGTACTTAAACACTCTTGTTAGATTTTTCTTCTTTTTTATGTCTTTCTTATTATTCGATTGGAAGGTGACTGAAAATAAACATCATCTGAGATGAGGTAGTTATGCTTTTATTAGTTTTGTTATTGTTTCTGTTGTTTCCAATGATATCCTTCTTTCAAAGCTTTATCTCTCTGAACGTGAACTGGTTCTCCAATTTTTATTAGGATCGCCACCATTCTTTCTCTCTCTGTAGTCCTATTTTCAAAAGATGTTTCAGTAAGAATATGTACTTATGGTTATATTTAATGGCCTGTATCTCTCAGAAATTCGTGTGGTCATGATGAGAACTCCATGTACACATTGCAAATTGGTGTTTACTCAGTTGCTCTACATGCTAATACTAATGCTTTCTAGAAAACACTCATAAATCTCTATGCTTTTGCCATCATTGTAATTAATTCCTTCTCTTTTTGCTGTCTTTAATCTTGTGCAATTTGAGTTCTAATAAAAATACTATTACAGATGAAGGGTTTCTTTACAACTTTACTATCCCTTTGAAAGGATTATGTGCTGTATATGTGTGTAATTGCAGCCAGTAGAGTTAAAAGAACATTGAATTTATAAAATGAATCTATCAAACGGAAGGAATTCCTGGGCTTTGTTTCTTTCTGCAGTCCTAATTAGCTGCCTTGTGCACATATGACATATCTTCATTTTCCTATTGACTGTTTTCTCATAGAATGTACCAGTTGCAGTGTGCTCACTTAAGACACATACTGTGTTCTATTTTATTATTTCAGTTCATTTTATTGTCCAGTTATGCACATTGTTCAGTAGTGGTGTGAAGATGAAATGGTTCTATAACAATCATCAGTAATATTTCAGTGTTCAGAATAGCAACAGAACTGTCTTACTGAGCAGTGAATTGGGTGATTCCTGTTCATCAAGCTTCTGAGGTCTGTTGATACTAAAAATATGTGTGTGCGTATTCAAATATTTTTAAATATTATTTGCATATATAAGAACATGAGTCTCTGACTTCAGCTTTGAAGACTGAAAGTTATCTGACAGAGAAAAAGGAGAATTCTTTACAGAATCACAGTATGGATTCTTCACAGTTTCACAGAATTTCCATAGTGCAAATGTACAAGAGCTATGGGCTTGTATATGCAAAACCTCTTTTGTAATTATAAGCATTATAGAAGTGAGAATTATCATTTGGTACCATGGGCATTGAGATAACATGAGATGTGCATTTATGCATCAAATGGACTGTAAACCTTTTAGATTTATAGTTTTCAAGTTTCATGTGACCTTCGCAGTCTATACAGTTAAACAGTTGGGGAAATTTGAGGTAATGACATAGATAGCTGTATTATTTAAAAGGTTTATTGCCCAACTTTTGTTACTTTTTGACAACGGAGTTATAGAATGATAGTTGTATTCTGCACATGATTCAAGACCAGGTTGGATGGGGCTTTGCACAACCTGGTATAGTGGAACATGTCCTTGCCCATGGCAGGAGGGTTGGAACTGGGTGATCTTTAAGGACCCTTCCAACTGAACCTATTCTATGTTTCTATGAATTCAAGTTTCCAAACAGTATGACAGTTATGAGGATTGATCTGAGTATTGCAAGCACTGAGTGATTTCCATCTTTTAAACAGTTTTAGGAAAGCTTCAGTTTATCTCAAAATATCTACCTAATATATTAGAAATGCAGTCATTTTGGTTCAGACGTGAGAAGGTGGTTGTCATTACTATTTGTCCTTATAATTACTCCTTTCTTTGAAATAAGTATTTTGTTTGAAAACATAATGGACCCTGTGGGAGGTTATCTGCTTCATATTTATTTTGACGAAGCTTGTGACTTTATTAATATTGTTGTCTCTTATCTAACCAGTGATTACAGTGACACAGACCAGTTTCCCAAAGAGGTGAATCTAGGTTTGCAAGTTTTTAAAAAATAATTAATTCCACTAATCTTTATTTAGGAGTTGAATAAGAATTCTCATATGGAGTTGAATGTGTGGTGCTGACACAATTTCATTTCTGCATTGACTTAGCCGTACTTTCTGTGTTTATTTTGTTGGACAGATAGAACCATTAATTGTACAAGCTGAGCTGGTGCCAACATAATATTTCCAATAAGTTGTTTAATCACTGAACAAGTCTCCTTTCAAACTGGGCAATGTGCCCATTGCCAGTGTGCAGCACTGGGTTAGAATAACTTACAATTATACTGGATGTGTTTAAAAAGCATCCTGACTCAAATCAGCTGTAACTATTGGACAAGGTAGTTAAGTATGCCAATAATTTTTAACATCATCAGAAAAGGACTTTCCTTTTTCCTCTTGGTCTTTGGATGCCATCAGCACTTTTTCACACTAATAGAAATCTGTTTAGCACCAAGGAAAATTTGCTATCATTGCAGTTTTCCCAGCTCCAGTTGGCTTACATTGCAAAAAGCAGAGCTTAGTGTTGAACCTACTGTTTTTGGGGTTTTTTTTTGGAAGAACTCAAAGCGCTGACTAGCCATGTGCCGTAATTTGAACATATTTATTACAAAGAGACGTGTTCTTGATCATAGTTTTCTTAGGAGTTCTGAAGAAAATACTGAAGCAATCAGAGTTGTTTGTGATCTGTTCTTAAAGTATTTCTGAAATACAGAAGAAACATTCTTCCCTCTCAATGTGGATAACATACCAGATATGAAACTAGTATATCATTCTGCTTTCTAAAAGTAAATTAAAGATCTGTCTCTACTACTTGCATGATGTTTTGGGGAAATCTTGCAATGAAAGAATCTGTCTTTTATTCCAAAATCCAAACTCCAGATATAATTATGGAGAAAAGGGCTGAGGAAGCAAAGCTAGCCTATTTTGTTTCAATTGGACGAAAAGTTTAGACTTCAGTTTTCTGCGGTCAGGAGGCTGAGATTAAAGGGTCTGTAATTAGTTTCAATACTCCATGTGTCTTAATGCCCAGAAAGGCCAAACCCTGTCTGCAGGCAGTGGTAGTTGCCAGGATCATCAAAAATAATTCATAGATGCAAGTGAAAAGGAAATTATGCACACTTTCTGAAATAGTTTGTTCTTACTTGCTCTGTCTTGTTTCTGTAAAAAGAAAGGATGGGAAATCCCTCAAAATATCTAGTAAACAAGTAGAACTTGAGGTTGAAAAAATGTAGTTTTACTTCTGGAAACAGATTGCGTCGGTCTTGTAGGTAGTCCTCTGTAGTCAAGTCATGTTTCATTAGGTTTTTCTTTTAAATCCTCCTGTTTTCCTTACATTAGGTATAGTGATCCCCAAACCAAAATAGGCTCTCAGATGTCTGTTTTTTTTGTAGGTATGTATGTGTATGAACAAAGCAAAGATTTCTGCCACATCACAAGAGGGCAGGTGCACCTTTTGATTAGTAGTTTATACCAAATAATAATTAAAGGGCTTGTTTCAGAAATTTCCACATTTAGCTTAATAGTAATGAGCAAATCAAAGCATTCTTTTGGCTGAATTAACAGTTGAGGTTAATGCTCAGAATGAGTTTGGTGTTGGTGACCTTCTGGAAATGAAGTGATGGTACTTGAGAGTTCCACTCTTCCCCAGTCCAGTTTCCCAGTGCTAGGGCTGATGGGAAGCATGCTCTGGATGGCGCTCTGAGTGCTCTTCTCTTTTACAGGCAAGTTAAAGATCAAAATAAGAAAGTAGCAAATCTGAAGCACAAGGAGCAAGTGGAGAAAAAGAAGAGTGCACAGATGCTGGAGGAGGCCAGGAGAAGAGAGGATAATCTTAATGACAGCTCCCAACAGCTTCAGGTAACATGGGCATTGAATTAAAGCAATACGGCCATTCAGCCAGGCTTAACTACCTTGCTCTCTGCTGCACCTCCTGATCCATTTACGTAGCTGTTACCTGAGAATTTTGTATTGATTGTTTGAAAGCACACATCCATCCCCAGAGCATTTCAAAGAGAGCAGCCTGTCACCTTCATAGCTTACTCCATTTTCATAAAAAGAGAAATAGTTTTCCTTGTCTACTTGGTTATGAAGTGCATTGAACTAATTGTATCTTTCCAGTATTCAGATTGGTGTGGCTTTTCTTTCTTCACTGCTCTTCTAACAGCCTTTTTCTTTAGCTGTTTTGTATATTGTCCCAGCTATTTTTACCTTATATTGATGCCTTCAGTAAATGAAAGATAAGCAAGCAAGTATTCTTACAATAAATTAGAATTATTGTGGGGTAACTGGAGAACTACACTTTGAATGTTTACTCATACTTGTCTGACAGTGAAACCCTACGTTACCTTATGAGTTCGTGGTATGCTTACTAGACAGTTTGCTTTGTTTCTGAAATGATAAGAGTCCTGCTGCCTCACAGAATTAGCTGGTTACCTCAGATCTGCCCAGGTACATCAACGTCACTGGTATGAAAGCAAGTGAGATATTTCTCATTGTGCTGTATGTTGATATAAGATGTAAATGGTTTATCAAACGGTAAGTTTTCAAGTGCTGTCATAGAAACGTTGAACCATTGCCATGAAGTAAAGCAAAAATACCATGATGTTAATTGAGGAGATAGTAGATATTTTGCCTGTGATTTCTTTAATTTGCAAAAATAACTTTCTTTTTGGTGAGTGAAAAAAAGCATGGAAGCAGTAATCTACCCATGCAGTCTTTTACAAATATTTTTAAAATCATCAGAGAGAAACCCTTCTCTTAGGTATTTTACTTTGTTATCCTAGGTTAAATCCTGTTTCTTGTTACCAGCTGCATTTCTTAATACATCTACAGTGAAGACACAGAATAAATCCTAATAGTTCACTAGCAAAGATAAATTCCCTGCTTAATTTAAACAGATACTTCTTTACTCTGTTCTGTGGAATTCCAGGGGGATGGTTTCAACTCTTTAAGAACTTTTGAAAGAACCACAGAAACATGTGTCCATATGGAATGCTCTCAGATGCACCATTTTGTGGTTTTCCCCTCAATTCTAGCCCTTTATATTGAGGGCGCTGAAATAGTTAAGTTCCAAGTGTATGAAAATGATTTCAATAACTACAGACTTTTATAAAAGGCGGGGATGCAGGATTTCTGCATCTGCTAATGGGTTTTGTGACATAACGCTAAGGCAATCCACAAGGCTCTCGTTATGTGGCAGCTTAGGTTTAAATAACACAATCCTCCTGGTATTAGTTAAATGTCTTTAAAAGATCCTAAGACAATATTTGGTTAGATTTCTAATCTGCATTTGAATAAATCTATATCTTAAGTTTGAAAAGATAAGTGATACTTCACATTTGCCTTAGCAATTATGTGCATGGTGTATTAAGCAAATGACACTGTTCCACAAGACCATATTCTTGGGGTTTATGTAGCAGTTTCAGTTTTTAAAAGATACAGCTTTCTGTTTGGGCTTTTTTCCCCACAATTATTCTTCGCCTTTTCACTTTTCTTTTTTTGAGACAAATGGAATGCATTGAAAAAAGCCTGAAATCTGATTTCTCTCAGCTGCTATGTGCATACTAAGAATTGCTGGGTTTGTTTTTTGATTTATTTTGGTTCAGGGTTGTTGGTTTTATTTAGTAAAAAGCTGTAAGTTATGTAATGTGTTTGTACAATTGCACATGGCAGTGAACAGACAGTGGTGTTTTGGTTGCTGATTACTTCAAATCCCATTAAAACTATTTAACACCAGTTTCTGATAAATCAAAGAGGTTGTACAGCTATGGTGGCAGCAGTGAGGCAGCTGTTGCTCAGAAATTAGGTGGCAAAAACTGGTGCTGCTTTTTATCAGAGTTCTTTAAGAATATATATCTGTCCTTGCAATGTCCTGTCCAATTCTTTACTTATGAAGTGTTTTAGCAATAGAAAGATCATAGATATGGAACTATGAATGGCATAGTTAGCATAATTTTACTCTAAATATTTCATCATTTTTAATTTCAATGTAACCAACTTCTCTCTAGGAACAAGAAATAACTAACCAGTTGTCTCTTTTGAGGAAGCCAGGTTGTTGGATATTTTTCTCTTTTTCTCCAGTTTTACTTTGTTATAGGTTGGTGGTCTTACAGTGAAACTAAAATTAGGTACAAAGTTGTCAAAGTGTATAATTTTATTATCTTTACCTTTTTACATTCAGGTTTTGCAATTAGTGATACATATACAGCAGTATACTTTGTTCTTCTTGTGTTGTGTTTTATTCTGCACTGGTGTCTCTTGTTTTCTGTATAATTATATGCAACTATTTCTGAGATTAAAAATAGACATTATTAAGTGCATGTTAGAATTTATGATTGAAGTGGGATGTGATAGTCAACACTGAAATGTGTAAGCTACCATGGTATTAATATTACTTGATTTTCCCTAGCGGCTTTCCTGCTTTTGTGAACCTAATTGTCCTGTTTGGGTGGGCTCAATTTTGGAGTGTCTTTCCCCATATTCAAAGCAAGGCTGAAGGGAATGCTGTCATTCACAGAGAAAAAGGTCTGCATGCACTAATGAAAATACCAGGCTAAGGTAAAATATGGAGTGTTTAATGGCAAGTGACAGGTTCAATAAAAACTCCTTCCTTTAGAAGAGCCCTCTGCTTATGGCCTCCCTCTCTCAAGGACTGCAACATTTTGGTTTCCTGGAAGTAAAATTTAGCCAGGACCACATTTGAGTTAGTTAGTTAGTTAGTTAGTTATGGAGACCTGTCTTCTCCATCGACTCTAAAGGGCACTGCCTTCTAATCAATAAAAAAAAATAAATTTAAACCTGAGAGGAAGATGGATTTTTTTTTTTCTTATGGAACCATTGCTGGCTTTGGGGTCAGGACACACAAGCACCAATTTCAGATAATTTTGGTCTTGGTGGTTTTGGCTGGAATTAATAATAAGACAGTACGAAATGCTTAAAAATATATGATCTGCATGTTCTTCGGTTGACCGTCTGCAATCCAGTCAAATAAACACGCTCCCAAGCACATACTCCACTCCTCCTCACTCTGTCCCTAACAGGCATGTGGTTTCTTTCTTCCTGAGTCCAGTAACAAAATGTTCGTTTATTCAGAGAGCTCTGATGATGGAAATTTGGTATTTTGGGGAGTGGGGGAAGAATGAAAACCATAATGTCTCAATTCTAGTGAGATGGATAAATGGCTTTCCAAATCTGTCTTTTCCTCCTGGGTTCCCTTAAACCACAACTCTCCAGAGATCTGAGAGGTTAACGAGTGTCTGGTCTATAAGCAGGATAAAAAAAACAAGCTGTTGGACTGGAGTAAAAAATTTTTGCTTCAAGTAACTAAAGCTTGGCTGTTGTGGAAAGAAATCGATACGCTGTCTTGTCCTAGAAAGGTAGCATTTACTGAGATTTCATGATATTTGAATGGGTACTTGGAACTGATATCTGGAAGGTAGCATGCATAGTTTTCTTGTTCTACCACTCCAGCATCCTCCAGAGGTTTTAGGAGGCATTTTCAGAATACCTTGTGGCATGAAGTTGTGTACTATTGGATCTGTATTGCAGCAGCTATCCATCAATCTGTAATTGCTGATGACAAACTGTATGTCCAGAAGTTGTGTAAAATATATTTGAATGCTTTAATGAACAGCTGTAAAACCAAGTAAACTTACTAATTTTTTTTCTTCTTTTTCCACACCCAAGTTTGGATAATTTAATGTATCATCCTATTCTGTGAACTCTATATGCAAGTATATGTAGATTGTTCCTTGTGCTGATATAATTCTTCTGTATTCCATTCTTCTATCTTCTATTTTTTGACCTTTGAATAGGAAAGATATCCTTCTTGTGGAAAGAACTAAATTTTCAATCTAAACAAATGTGCAGTTATTTGTTTGATAAAATTATTTTACTGGGATCCTGACATAGCTCAATGAAATCGATAGGCAGCCAAATACCGTCTCATCAAATGAGCTTTCTAAATTCATTAAATGTCAACCAAAATCTGGTCTTAAATTACTGAAGAATTTCCTCTTGATATGCTATGATTGGTTCTTGAGGGTAGGGTGGCTGAAGTTTTTTCATCTGATCTGTTGATGGTAATACCATGCTATGATGAAAATGATGGTTTGTCATCTTTGGGCTGTTAGTAAAGAGAGATATTGCTTCCCAAATTAGTATATGAACTTGGATTCCGACAGTATATGTAAAGCCTCTGAAGAAATGGTTAGATTTAAAGAAAGTTTTCTAAACTTTCACTTCAAGATTTCCTCCGTAACTTCCTAGCCATTTTCAGCTTTGAAGCAAATTCAGTTATGCTATCTAAGTGGTGTTATACGTTTCCCTGGAATAAGTGAATTTTAAATGCTGATAAGTTTGTGGCTAATTTTTAGTTCCATATAAACCACTGCCATATCAGATTCCAGCCTTGCCCTCCGGCTGAGTGAACTTTCATTATCCCGTGAATAGCCCAGCTCAACATGATAAGGCCCATGAAACTGTCAGCTACTCCGTATCAGCCTAGTAGAAATGTACTCTTTAATGCCATCTTCCCTCTGCAGGATTTATTCCAGAGAACAGTCTGATGTATCAGACCTGTATTTTCTCATTGAGCTCAGATCCATCTTTGGGAATAATTCAGATCAAAGCATTCTTTTTCTCTCCCTTCCTCTCCCAGTACTTTTTAGACCTCAATTACATCAGGGAGATGTTTTAGCCTCCATCTCCCTGGATAATTCTTTGTGCTACCCAGCCTTGTGGGTGTCAGTGTTCCTTGGGCCTTGGGTGTCATTGGTTCCTTAGGTGTCATTAGTTCCTTGGGTGTCATTAGCACCTTCACAGGTGGCTATAATTTCACGAAATGGTTTATTCAGTTCTAGGCGAACTTCCTTCCACTGTGTAGGATGGAACTCATGACATAAAGCACTGAAAGGATATGAATGTGCTTTTCAATTCAGTTTTCAAGAAACATATTGGCATTCTTTTGAAAAGATAATTTTTTCTTGTCAGTCAACATAAAGGATGAAACACTGTTACGTGTTCTTGATGGTTCAGCTAAATATGATTCTGAGTTCAGAGATGATGTGAATCAATCTTGTACTGGCTGTCTCTCAGTATTACAGTAAGACCTTTTAAAATGAAAATGCAGCAGGTATGAACAAATAACAATCTCTAAAGAACCTCATGAAATTCTAAATGGAATAAATGTATGCAAAGTATTCCTCCTATTTTATTTGGGCTAAACAGGGTGGTAGCCAGTAGGTAGTTTTGGGATCAACTGACCCTCCAGCTCTTTCTCTGAGTGAATCTGTGACAGCTGGCTATGCATCAGAAAACAGCATATGCATATGCATTAGAGACTTTAATATGCATCATGATTTGTTAGCCATGTAATATTCCAGTAGCAATTTTAATTTCCATCAGTTTTTACAGTATGTTACAGAAAATGCAATGTTCCACAAGCATTGCATTCTGTACTTACTTGGAGGGTTGTGATTTTCAGCGCAGTGTGTGCAGTTACTGTAGACACAAGCAAATATTTAACCCTGACAGATGCTTTGAGAAAAACTAGTTCTTGTTCTTATGTCAGTAACTCTCCCTGTCAAGAGAGTTTTTCCTGGATGTCCAGGAGAAGTTCCAAAAGTGATGACCTTTTAGGTTGGCTTTGCATGAGTTATAGTCAGGGGAAGTTTCATGGGAGAGAGGTAGATTAATTTGAATTGTAGCCTTTTTTTCAGGAATTTAAAATTTGTAATTAAGCATTTCTGGATACATCTACTTTTATGACTTAGGAAATGTATGGGGAATGAATAGACAGCCTCACTTATATCTTGTTATATCTGTGTGAAGGAATGTAGTAGTTTTGGGCACTGGTATTCTTGTTTGTAATGCTTCCTGATGGAAAAAAAATTAAAAAAAAAAAAGGCATTTTTACAGTGTTAATATCTTAAATAATTTTTATCATTTAATATCTCAGAAGCAGGACTGGAAAGAAGTGCAAGTTCACTCAACAGTGGAGGAATACTGCACGGTACCAAAAATCAGTGTATAATATGAAATAGCACTATCATGAAATTGCATTTTCATGTAAAAATGACACTGTTGGATTTCCATCTTAGCAAGAGTGTAATGCACATAAAAATGAGCTTCTAGCTGAAAAAAAGAGTTTCTTCCCTTTTCTCTATTGAAGTCATGAAGTACAACTTTATTTCGAGGAAGAGGATGAAGGCTTGCTAACAGATCACCAGAAAGTAAACACAGCAAGGTAGGAAAAATATCTTGACCGATAAGGATGAATAAAGTCAACCCCTGCAGCATCTGCCTAGATGAATATTAGTCCTTTTCATCTCTTACCCTGTCAAATGTGGATCTGATGGACTTTGCAGGACAGGAATTCTCCATTTACTTGAAGGAAGCTCATCAAGACAAGCTTTCATACACATTGAGCCTGAAGAGTATTTTTTTTTTTCCCAATTTTCCATACAGACATCTGATATCAGTTTCTCCAAACAGCTGCATATGGAGAATATGTAGTAATATAGGTGACCATTATGAAGTGTAGATTTACCTCTCCAATTTCTTAATTTTACTGGATTTGTGAGATCTTGATGTTCTAACATTCTTATAATGTGAGCTGTGAGCCATGAGCAAACTGTGGGGACAGCCCTGTCTCCAGTTTTAGTAAAGATGTTTTTTTCTGATGAATGTTTACAAGGTCTGACCAGTTTCATTTTGCCCATGTGTGCAGTGTTGCATGTTGAAGCAACAACAAAAATAACTTATTTTTGAACATGAAAATGGTTTGTCTCAGAAACAGATTGCTCTGTTCCTACATGAATTATTCAGTTGTGTTATTAAAGAAAGAAGATGCAGGGTTTTCCTCCATCTAAATTATAATATACATTTCTGAATATCAGAATATATGATCTCGTTCTTAGATTTGATGTGACAGTTCTTACAGAGACAGAATCTGTCATTCTACATAATCAATGTTTATGACATTAAATACATTGTTAAGGAAATACCTTCTCCTGTATCTGACCAGAAGTACTCCTTATAGAATACCTGTTACCATAACATTTACAGAAACTAAGCTTGAAAGCGCTTGACATTTGGAATGGAGAAGCATATCCCTGGATAGAGACTTAGCCATCTGCTCTATTTGTTTTCACTTCACAGTTTAGTTTACCGTACATTTATTATGTTCTAGCTAAATGTATTCACTGCCTTTACATCTTTAAAAAAGATGAACCATTTGACTCTGTCGTCTTAAGCAATGTAAAAATGCTCTACAGTCTTGAACAGACAGCTGGAAAAATTTTGTGAAAGTCACTATTTACAACTAGCATTAGGCACTCTCCCAATTATTCCAGTATTTCCTTAACTGCAAATTGAGATTTGTAGTGAGAGAAAGCCATTATATGGCTTGAGAGTTTTTAATGGAGGAAAGAGGACTCCCTACATCCTAACATTTCTCTGTGATCCGTCAGGAATATTGTTCTCCAGACACAGTTTCACCCAGTCTTTTCTGCAGAAACATTAGGTGTGAGTGGAAGATGAAACCTGCTATTTGTACTCTCTTGCCTGTTTGGCAAAGAGCAGGATTGGTACCCTTCATGGTATGCCAGAAACTAAGTACAGTGAAGACTGGACAGCTGAATTTGTGCCAGCAACCTTAACCACTAGATGTTTTTTGCATAGGTTGGTTTTTTTTTTTCCGAGAGTAGTATCTGAGTTCAAACTCCTTTCCTAAAAACTGTCAGAGAGATTAATGTAACTGTTGACAACATGGTGTGGTTCCTGTGAGGAGGCCTCTCCTGAGAGTACAAAACATTGAGGGCCAGATTTAAGCAAAACAATAGGAGTACATTCAAGGGGAAGAACAGCTCTCTTTTCATTTTGGTGTCTTATTTCATGAGCCTGAGAAATGGCAATAAATTTACTTTT
Source organism: Myiopsitta monachus (assembly GCA_017639245.1). Lineage (NCBI taxonomy): Eukaryota > Metazoa > Chordata > Aves > Psittaciformes > Psittacidae > Myiopsitta > Myiopsitta monachus. Next base: position 77,365,537 of record CM029920.1, read on the forward strand.
TTTCCATCTTCTGATATTTTTTTCCCACCTCTCTCTCTCTCAAGCCCTTTTTTTTTTCACTTACTGCGTTGAAAATCGTTTCTAACACATCTCTTCCCAAGAATAAAAATGTCCAATTGCCTCAGCTCATGTCATGGTCTCATTTTTCAATAAAAATTCTGTTCTGCCTTGTTCTTGTTTTGCCCAGCAAAAAAAGAAGAGGAAATAGGATGATGATGGGCACCTAAAGGCAGACAGAATTCAGAATTTATCTTAAAAAGATAATGCATGCGTTTTCTTTTTTTTAATACCTATGGCAACACATGCTTCAGCATTTCTATTGTATTTTCTCTATTTCAGTAATTAAACCTAATTCACTTCATTCTAATTCAGTATTATTCCTTAATCTTGCTTACTAAGCTGCCAAAGTTGCTGTCATCATTAAACTACTCTGTTTTGGGGTTTTTTTGGGGGGGTGGGGAAGTGTTTGGGTTTTTGGGGGGTTTTCTTTGTTTTGTCTTTTTCTTTCTATTGAAACAAGCCTATTCTCTCTTCAGCACTTTTTTATAAAATTTTCCTCTGGCTAAAATATCTTAGGATATATCAGAACAACTGCTCTTATTGGGGTATGCAAATATTAGGTGGGACTGAGGCTTATGCTGCAAATCATGTGTATTCATATTTGACAGAAGGTTGTAAAATACAAGTCAGCACCAGTCCTTTCAGCTGTTGAATGTTGTTTGAGGTACTTTCAGATCAAAATGCAGGTGGTTGGAAAAGCTAAGTCTTCTACTAAAGATTAAAGGATGATGGTCTCCTTAACATTCTAGAAAATGTCTGTAGTCAGTTATAATTTGTCGATGGTTATAGTTCATTGACAATTTTAGCAGCCTTCCAGTACCTGAGGGAGCCTGCAAGAAAGATGGAGAGGGACTTTTTACGAGGGCATATAGTGATAGGACTGCAATAGCTTTAAACTGAAAGAGGGTAGATTCAGATTAGATATTAGGAAGAAGTTCTTCACTGTGAGAGTGGTGAGGTGCTGGCACAGGTTGACCAGAGAAGCTGTGGCTGCCCTGTCACTGGCAGTGTTCAAGGCCAGGTTGAACGGGGCCTTGAGCAACCTGCTCTAGTGGAAGGTGCCCCTGCCCATGACAGGGGGGTAGGATCTGAATGATCCTTAAGGTCCCTTCCAACTTCCAACCCAAACCATTCTATGATTCTATGACAAATTCAGCTTAGGACATTGTGTTGGTTTAGTTGCTGGTTTGATGATGGGTTCTGATCTAACTATGTTACCATAGGAAAACAGTCTTGGAATTAAGTATTTTCATGAAAATATTATTGGTTAGCAGGACTATTAAAAAATGTTAAGAAATATTAAACTACAAAACAGAAAATACTGCTATCCCACTGTACACATCAGTGGCGCATTCATCTCTTGAATAATGTGTAATGAGGTGGGCCATTCACCACAGAAAAGATATGGCAAAAGCAGAAGAGGTAAAAAAAAAGGAAGAAACTAGTAAACATAAGGAGAAGCTTCTATTTCAACAGATATTAAATAAATTTAAACACTTGAACATGAAAAGAAATGAGTGAGGACAAGAGCCAGGGAGTACTTTTTGCAGCTTTACGGCTGAGAACAGTAGGTTATCATTTTGGAATATTTAGGGCTAAAGAAAAACTAACTACTCTTCTGAACTAGTTCAGGCTTTCATAGAAACAATTGGAGTTTCATACAAAGAAGTGAGACTCTCTCAGAATGTGAAGAGTTTACACTTTCTTATTCTTTTGGCTTCTATGCCAGTGAAATGAAATGGTAATTTTTGTGAAAGTTGCAATTCTTTGTTGCCTGTTTAAATGCTACTGTCAGTGCAAAACTGAAAATACACCAATAGGAAGCTTTTATTTCAAATGCTTCATTTCAGTACTTTTTAACTATTTTCTGATGGTGTTAGTGTCTAAATGCCCAACTTTGACTTTTGCTTTTCAGTATTCTGTTCTTATGAACTTTATCTATTAGGTTTCATGTTCCATACGTGCATATGAATTGACTGCTGCTGCGCACTTAAGTCATTCTGTTTGTCCTGATTCTTCTTAGTGATTTTTTTTAAGTTTTTGTTAATTGTATGCAAGTCATAAATATGTTTATTTCTTGTATTTGAACATATCCTTACACTTTAGATACAGTGGTAAAGCTGATCTATGTATTTACTGTAAAGGTATTGATAACAGAAACCAGTTTTTAATCTTTAAGTGAAACATTTCCCTGAATTAATATGTGTATATTTTGTTAGTAGCTGAATCCAGCTGGCTTCCAGAGGGATTGTGAGTGGGTTGGAGTGTTCCCAGATGGCCTGAGAAACAGTGATAATTTAACTGTGACATGAAATTGGTTTGATGATCTCTAGTTTGAAGTTGGGGAGATACGGATGCATCTGCATGAGTGAAAGTAATAATCTTGGGCATCTTTTACATTAAGTAAAACGAATAGTTAGAGACTGTAGTGGGAGGACAAGGGGCAACGGGTTCAAACTTAAACAGGGGAAGTTTGGATTGGATATGAGGAAGAAATTCTTTACTGTAAGGGTGGTGAGGCACTGGAATGGGTTGCCCAGGGAAGTTGTGAATGCTCCATCGCTGGCGGTGTTCAAGGCCGGGTTGGACAGAGCCTTGGGTGGCATGGTTTAGTGTGAGGTGTCCCTGTCCATGTCAGGGGGGTTTGAACTAGATGTTCTTAGTTTAGAATCATAGAACAGTTTGAACTAACTGTTCTATGATTCTATATTGAATAGTGGTTGGCAATAGCATCTTGCTAGGCTGCTGGTCTTATCCCTGAACTGGTGGTTAAAGGAAGCAGTTGCTAGCACGAACACAATAGCTGCTCTACTATGATGAAAATCAAGGAGGCATCAGAGACTAAAATGAATGTATGAGACCAGAGGTGACTGCAGGAATTCCCTTCAAAATTGAAAGAATGGGAGAGAATCAATGGCATCAACCGCTAAGTAAACATTTCCTCAGTGGTGGTGTCTCACTAGCAATTTTTGTCATATGTTCAGCTATGAAAAAGAGGGAAGATGTGAACTTTTATAGCTGGCTGTCCATGCATGCTGCTTTTCTGCTCTTTTTTTGCTGAATGATTGAAAATGAGCAAAGAAAGGTAGGTCTTACAACTACTGTGGTGCATTATTACAATGGTGATGACAGGGCTGACATTGGTAAGGAGAGTTCAGAGGGCTGTATCAAGGGAATAATGAGTGGGTTCAAGCTTCATATTAATAGTGCAGTTAGTTAAAACTGCCACTATTTTTTTTCCGTAATCCTGTATCAATTTAAGAGTCTTGAGTCATAGTGCTGATTTATGTGTGAAGAAGAAATCCTTTTAGAGTAGCATTCTCCAATTAGCCTCTCAAAAACCACCCCATAAAGTAAAATAAAATAAAATAAAATAGACAACTAGCAGACAAAGAAAAACCACAAGCCCCCATAACAGTTACATAGAATCATAGAATAGTTAGGTTTGAAAAGGACCTTAAGATCATCTAGTTCCAACCCCCCTGCCATGGGCAGGAACACCTCACACTAAACCATGCCACCCAAGGCTCTGTCCAAACTGGCCTTGAACACTACCAGTGATGGAGCATTCACAACTTCCCTGGGCAACCCATTCCAGTGCCTCAGCACCCTTACGGTAAAGAATTTCTTCCTTATATCCAATCTAAACTTCCCCTGTTTAAGTTTGAACCCGTTACCCCTTGTCCTGTCACTACAGTCCCTAATGAAGAGTCCCTCCCCCGCATCCCTATAGGCCCCCTTCAGATCCTGGAAGGCTGCTATGAGGTCTCCACACAGCCTTCTCTTCATGCTGAACAGCCCCAACTCTCTCAGCCTGTCTTCATACAGGAGGTGCTCCAGTCCCCTGATCATCCTCATGGCCCTCCTCTGGACTTGTCCCAACAGTTCCATGTCCTTTTTCTGTTGAGGACACCAGAACTGCACACAATACTCCAAGTGAGGTCTCAGGAGGGCAGAGTAGGGGGGCAGGATCACCTCCTTCGACCTGCTGGTCATGCTCCTTTTGATGCAGCCCAGGATACAGTTGGCTTTCTGGGCTGCAAGCACACACTGAGGCTGGCTCATGTTCATTTTCTCATCAGCCAACACCCCCAAGTCCTTCTCTACATGCTTTTGCTCACTTCAGAGCATTTTCACAACTGTATTGTTAGCCTTGGGTCTTATTCCAATAGTCCATGTAGTGACCAACTGTGGTTAGATAGAAGTTTAGTCCCTGTAGCTTTTAAAAAATACGAATGTGGTAATTTGCAACAGCTGAAGCAAAATGTTAAAGCTGTTGGCACCTTCTGTGAGCTGCTAAATGGTAAACCTGGTTGTTAGTATTGGCAAGGTACTTTAGTGTGTCTGTGCTGTTAGTGATGAAAAGTGCCTGTACAAAACCAACATAACTAACTGATTGCTGTGTTGGGAGCGCCAAGCTTAGAGTAACAGGAAAGAAGTGTCAAAAACATGGCAGCTATCAGGAAGAAACGTTGCCAGTTTCTCCTAGGAATAATCAGTTCTGCCTTTCCCTTTTCAGCCTGTTGTAATTGTGTCTAAAGATGTCCTTTTCTTCTTCCTCTCCATTCTCCTTCAAGAAATGTATAAGTAATCTAGATTGCAGTGGAATTCTTCTTCAATAGCAGAGAAGGATAGAGGAATTACAGAGCTTTATGATGGGCGTAAGTCAATTAGTATCGATTAGGATCCTTTCTTACCATTGCCACAAGCTCTGTGTATTTTAGATTGCTCCAGATGTTGAACAAAACTGCTGTATATTGTGGAAACACTTTTTTAAAGTAACACACCTGAGTGGTAACAAAATTTTCCAATTTTCATGGATTTGGATGGGGTTTCTTCCCATGTAAATATATTTTAGGGACAAGTGCATGCACATTTTACCCTTAAGGATTATACATGTGTCACATATGGAATGTAATTTACATCTTGACATACCTCAAAATTATTCCTTTTAGTGTAAACTGTCATTTAGTGCTAATGCTATTGTGTAGGATTGCAATTTCTTTGTATTATTTTGCTATTTCTTTGTGACCTATATATTTAAAAACAGAAATGAGTTCGCATAACTTCAGATGGACAAATTGAGTCTATGTTTATTTTGCTAGCAAGTAGAGAAGAGCATTTTTTTTACTGATGCTTACAACTTCAGTAAGGTTCTATGTAACTAATCTTGGTACCAATATGTTTCCCATCAGAAATTTGTCATGTTACTTTACAGACATATTTTACTTATCTGTGTGGGTTTTTTCTTTCTTCCTTTATGGGGTAGATATCCACGAGGACTTTGTGCAAGGTCGAGCAGCTGCCTCCCTGATTTTATTCTTTCTATTTTATAAACTTACGTAGTTGAGCACATTTTGTGATTTTCATTTAAGTGAATGTCCATACAGGTGACTTTTAAAGTGTGCATCCTTCCCATGTACACAGGAGCAAACATTTTTGTCACCAGCATCATTTTTAGTCCTGAATTACTCCCGAGTGTTGTCCTAACCTACAGCACTGATATTCAAGGCACAGTGCTGTCCAAACACCACTCCATTTCCTACCTTTCTATTTCAAAAGAAAATTTCACTGGCCATTTCTCCTAAACTGTTGGTTTCCTTATAATTTTTTTTCCCTCTGTGCTAATTTTAATTCACCAGTTCAATTTATAATGTCTGGAAATAATTTTTATCCATTTTGTTCTTTCTGCAACTGATGATCCACCAGTGCACACGTATTCTGGATGTACACATCTTCTCTTTTTCCATTGTGGTACTCTCAGGAGAATGTACTCATCACCTTCTGCTGTTCATCGTGTTTTCAATGTGGCATACACACTGCTGTGGCCAGCTTTGTTGCACTTCCCTCTCAACTTCTAGTGGAATGACATTCTTCTACTGCAGTTCTGTTTCGTTGTCACATGTCGTTATTTTTCAGCATTTATGCAACTTGTCGGGCTTGAATTCCAATCCATGTGTCTTACTTGGTAGATACAATTTTCCAGATGTTGACATGATGAGATAGCCGTCATGCATCTTGGGTCTGATCTCTCCAAAGATGAGGAAATGTTAGTCAAGGAGCTCCTGCTTGGCAGTTTCTGTCTCTTCAGGCTCTTAGACTGTTCCTTTCGTTCAGGGACTCATGATAACTACATATACTGTTGATGTACTTACAAAAAACCCCTCTCTTGGCTCACTCGATGAGATACAGGGACTTCGTATAAGCCTAATACTGGATATATTCAGCTTCTGCCTAGACAGACAGAGGTTTCCCCATCACAGGTAACCCCTGATACTGAAGTTCTTTTACCAACTGAGGGCATCAACTCAGCTGTATGCAGCATTGATGATACCAGCATTAGTGTTTATGGTTATTATATAAACTCTCCTGGTTTTGCCCAGCAATATATTTATAGTAGTAGCAGTTTACATGGCAGTTTGCCTCTCTGTTACTTTGTTTTTATTTTCAGTATCTCTAGTATTCGATCTTTGTTTATTTGTGGTTCATGCTACATCTTGGCACCAAGCTATACACTATCCTAAAGGCATTTCCTTCTTCAGGAATTTATAAAGTAGTCTTCAATTCCACTTTTCAAGACAGCATGCTGTGGGGTTTTTTATTGCCATTTTCTTCAGGAAATGGTAATGTATGCAGAGGGAGAAGTCATCCACCATGGACATGTCCTTTGAATGAGTTGCACAGGGACCCCAACCAGTCTTCTTGAACTAGATTCTGTAACTACCATGCAAGTTACGTACCATGGTGATATGGCCTACATTTACCCAATGTATATTCTTGAAAACACATCAAGTCGAAGTATTGTCTCATCAGTGTAAGAGGTATTTACAAGTGACAATTTGCATGTTCTTCTTGTTCAGAGACTTTTTCAAGTAGTTGATCAGCACATGGAACTGAATGAAGAAGCCTCACCTGAGTTTTAAGGTGCTATGATTGCTTCCGAAATCAAATGAAGCTGTAATTTTTGGTACCTTCACATTGTATATTCTCTTAAAGCTCTTAAAGACCTTTTTTAAAAGGTCTGCAGGTTTTTACAAGTTTTTTTTTTAGAGAAAAACAGAGATTAGTTAACAAATCCATTTATTTTCATCAATTGGCATCTTCTGAAGAGTAGCCTTCTCATTTTGGGATAGGGTCTTTCCATCTGGGTTCAGTAGTGCAGTTGTTTCGCCAACACTGCAGAAACCCACCTTCCATAATTTAGTGAGAGTCTTTTGGCATCTTTTGGTAGACTCCTAGGATGACAAACCAGAAGTCCTCAGTAATGAGCTGACTGCAGCAGAACCACTTTTTATTTTTTCACATTTGGTGCCCCTACTGGTTATGGGCAAAGACGGGAAGCCAGGGACTTTATTGAAGAAACTTGGTAAGATTTAGATTTTTCCTATTAATCAGCCAGCATGTACTTTAGAGTTGCAGAGATTTATAGAGATCAGGTCCTCGTGTTTTTTAACTGGAAAACTCCTAACGTTTGTAGATGGCCTGCCTCCAAATGTTGGTGAAGAATTTGTTGTATCAATAACTAAATGGCAGTTTGTATCCAGGAGGAAGCTTTAAGCAGTACTTGAGGCAGCTGACAGTCCTGGTTCCCAGGTTCCACTTACTTAGTGGAAGGTCAGTTCACAAAGCAGGATTTTTCTTTCTAGGGAGAGTTTTATTCCATCTAGAATGGACTGAGATCATTATCATTGGGGTTTTTATCTAGGTTGTGGCTTTTTGAGGAAATACATGATAATGAAGAGAAGTAGTTCACAGGAATAAGTGCTTGTAATGATATGATGATGTCACTGTTAAAGAAATAATTTATTCCTAGTTTGTAATGCCTCCAGTACTGTGTTCTTCCCTTCTGGTTTATGAAAGCACCCAGCTAAAATGTGCTAGTGCATGAATTACAGGATTATATGAAAATGATCTTTCCCTGCCTACATGATTGGCTAGTCCTAGAAATACTTTTTAACAGTTAAGCATTTCACTGCCTTCTCAAACTGTTACTTATCTTTCCCAAGAGTTAACTAAAGAAATCTACCTTAATTCCATTTCAAAGAGCGCAGTTAGGCCATAAAAACCTTTCTGAGTCTAGTTCAAGACACAGTTATGAAGAAGTTTGCCAGGATACCTTAGATTTAATTGAACCTAAATGCCTCGGTGAAAACATATATCCTCTTTCATGCACTTCCATAAAACTTCATGACAGATTACATGTCACATGAATGCAGGATTGATTAAATTGATACATCCTTTTAGCATGTATCACTTGGACATCCTACCACTTCCTTCCTGAAGTGAAAGAAAAAGACCAGAAATGTGCGTCAGTCACACCTCCTATTCCTTTCAGGCTATCAGACAGGCATCTATTGGAATGAGTTTTGCATGCAAATCAGCTATGGGGTCATAGGATAGGTAGCAAAAATTTTTATTGTGCCTGAACTCTTGGCACTCCTGCAGTGTCAGATGGGGTTTTCATTTTCTTTGTGCTGCCACCAGTGAGCATAAAGGCAGGGCTGTCTCCTCTCTCCCAGTTTATTCCACCTCTGCTGTGAAATCTCGTGCATATTGGACTTGGAAGGAGAGGAAGGGAGGGTCACAGAGATATTTGGTTAGGTAATACATCTTGAAGAATCCAGTTACTGTACAGGTAAGTAATATTTATTTTCTTTCTGAATAGTCATCTATATAAGCTTCATGAAGGGAGACTGCCCCTGCTTGTCATACTACAATTTTATCAAAATACAGGAAGATGAATTTGCCCTCAGTGCCACATTCTCATATATATATATGAGGTAATTCAAGTTGTACTCTAGTCCGCTGCTTCAGAGGATCAGTCACTGCAGGAAAAGAAAAGTCATAACTGTAATTATAATTAACAGAAGTTTTTCTCTGAGTTTAAAGCTTATTTATCACAATAAAGGTAGAACACTTCATGTAACTAAAAAGAGGAAGGCAGCAGCATGGGTTAGAAGGTCAGCGTGAGTCTGACATATTTTGAGGGTTAGAGCCAAACAACTGGAAAAATCTGCTGGTATGTTAAAAGGCAAATGCGGGTTCACTTTTATTTAGTTTTTTTCTAATTAGTATGTTTTGATTGAAATAGCAGTTTGTAATTTGAAGAATAATAATCACATGCCAGTCAATTAGTCATGAATCAAAAAGCTGGAAACAAAGCAATTATTTAAAAGAATAGCCTTGAAACTATTCTGCACCAGTGGAGGTGCTACCTGGCTATGCAACTATCTCCTACTCCCGACAGGCGCTGGTATGGTTTTGTAAGGTGGCTACACACATTGTGACGCCTTGGCAAGAGTAAACTTGCGCATCTTTTAACTAGGTTTGTCTGAGACAAAGTGAAACCTTGTAACTAATCTCTCCTTACTGGGTGGGTTGCTAATATTAGACTGAAGATAAAAGATCTTCGTTTCTAGGTAGCTGGTTGTAGTCAACACTGAAGTATTTTAACTTGCAGCCATCTACCGTGTATGTTAAAGTTCATCTACTATTTTAGGAAAAGCAATTCTATATGAATATATTTTTTTTTTCAAGTGCATTTAATGTCACTGTCTTGATCAGTTTTGGTATCACCAATTGCTCTTCCTCCTATCCCTCAAGAGTTCACATGTCTGAATTGAGTGCTATATGGTATTAAGGTTAATACAATGTCAATTTCACCTCTTACCTTATGTGTTAGAATGTTTTATTCTGCAATCTTATTTTAAAGCACTTTCCATTTTACATGTAACTGTTCAAACTAAGCATTCCCACTTCTGTTGCTTGAAATGAAGAACTACGCTTCCACATTTGGCAATCTGTGAATAATATATCAAGAAGCACAGTTGATATTTATTGTGTAATGCAGATAAGCGAGTAAATATTCATGTCTGGCAACAGTTAATATTCTGAGGTTTTCTGTAAACTTGTTATTCATCTTTTATATGAATCTTCGGTTAAGCTTATCATAACCATAAAGTAGGTGTGGAAGATATTCTTAGTATTTCAGGAAGATTCAAATAGTATTAAAACATGTTCTGCAACTCCTAGTTTTGAAATTTATATCTCGGTTTGTTTCTTTAGAAATCAACAATTGCTTGCCCTATGAATCCATTTTGGAAAGTAACCATCAGCATGCCTGCAAAGCCTAACAAATACTGTCACCTGTGCTAGTGGTTGAATACTAGCCTTTCTCTGCACAAAGGCAGTGGTGCCAGGGGTCTTGCGCTGGTCTGATATAAAGCTTTGCAATCTCTGCTGGAGCACTCTTGTTGAAAGTGCCAGTTTTAAGACTGCCAGAAATGGTGTTCCTATGACAGGTATCCTTGGTGATATATCCTAAGTTCTTGAAAGCAAGAATTAAGAAGTAAGTCAGGTTTGTTCTTTAAACTCCAGTGACTAATTCTTGCATTATGAAGGTTGCAAGGTCAAATTTTTTCCAAGTCAGTCATCTTTTTCCTTATTCTTTATATGGTGTGAAACACTTTCAGAGAAACAGTGGAAAATTTCAGTCCTAAATACAAAAGGTCAGAAGACAAAGAGGTAAATCTGACAAAAAGCAAAATGCAAGAAACAAAGAGAAACATTTTTTATTCTTCCACTACTGCTGAGATGGCTAAAAAGCCCATTGTGGTTACTGAAACCTGCATTAATATATCATCTGAATCCTATGATCTAAACCAATCTGCAAGTCAAGAAATGCAGAAATCTTCCATCAAGCTGCTCATTTCTGATAGATTTGTTAAGTAGCCACTGGTCCAAGGCATTCATATATACCTGTCAGGGCAGCCTGCTTTGCAGTCTTTTGTCCAAGCTGTTACATCAGAAGCAGGAGGTACACATTTATTTTCCTAGCAGTATTAAAGTAAGGAGGGTCTTCTTTACAAATAACAGTATCATTAGTTTTGTATATATTTTTTCTAAGTTGCACTGTTACATCAACCAGTAAAACAGTATGTTTTCTGAGAGGCAATACTATTTTCTTCCATGGTCTTTGGATATATGTGGGACATCTGAATTTGCAGTTGTGAAGACGCTCTTAATCAAAGAATAAATTTTAAGGTAGTCTTGATACATGAATGCCTGAGATTCAGACAGTCCAGATGAATCCTTCATGATTCCTAGAGAATTTTTGATTAAAAACTTCCTTAAAGACTTAATCCGAACAACAGAAAACTGTTGGGATAATGTTTACCTTTCTTCCCCTTAAGTTGGAAATGGCAAATTCCAAACTGCAGTGAAATGTTTCCCTTCTTACCACACCTGCTTGTGAATGTGTGAGGAAGTGGGCAACTGCCTGCTATGTTCCCATGAATTCTGGCTTCTGTGCTTCCTTGGAACTGCTTACTAATTTTTATTTACCAATAACCAGTTGCTTACCTATGCTGTATAATCTGAAAGGACTCTGGTATATCCAGCATGGAGGGCAAGCACTCTTTTTTTCAGATCCTGCTTTGCTAGCTTTCTCCTTCTCTTTGCTGTAATCTTCCTCCTACTCTTGCATCACTTCATCTTTCTCTCCTCTCTGCGAAGATAACTTGCCTGCGGTTGCACCTTGGGAGGGAGAAACACATTTTGGTTGGCAGTAACACATGGTTGATTAAAAGGACTGTAATTCCAAACAAGCCATCTTCACCTGGTCTCCCGTCATTTTCCAGGACAATCTACGTAAAAAGGATGATCGGATTGAAGAACTGGAAGAGGCACTCAGAGAAAGTGTTCAGATAACTGCAGAGCGGGAAATGGTGCTAGCACAAGAGGAGTCAGCCAGGATGAATGCTGAGAAACAGGTCTGCAATCTTATAAAGTCACTGGTAGTCCTCTTAGGAAAGTAACCAGACAGTAAAGTACTATTTTCCCTACTCTACCATGAAACACAGATGTTTTTGTTTGATGATCCTGTATCACTGTTCCAACGTTAGGTAACAACTCAAAAAGTCTGCAAAGCCTTCATGATAAGTTGTTTTTCATAGGTAATATTTTCTTGAAGTTAAAAAAAAAAAAAAACAAAAAAAACCAAAAAAACAGGGATCCTGAAATTCAAAATATTATTTTAAGTAGTAACTCTTCTGATCTGTCTTGCCTGTAAAAGCTGTCTTCCTATGGGTAACCGTATGTAGGTTCACTGTGTTGTTCATTGAAAGTGTTTTAAGACAGCTTTTATTAGCATAGTTGAGTTTATGAACCATGGTCTCATTGCACTTGCAAAACAACTGGATAAAGAGACAAATCCCTTGGCTTGAGCCAAGCATACACACAGAAAATAGCATATTTGTGTGTTGAAGCCACAAGTATAAACTTCTATGCATTAATTGATTCTGTGCCACTGACAAGATGTGCTGAAGAATCATTTATGTGCCTGATTTTATCTAACATAAGTAACCATTAGAAAACATACAGTAAGTAGTGGATAAAATTCCATGAGAATTTGATAAAATTTTTAAAGCAGAAGCTGAACCTCGCATTCTTACTGTGCTTTTTGTGAGCCTCTTCAATCTCTTTCACTGTTCCTTACTTGACCGTAATTAGCAAACAGGAGCATTTGATCGGTTGCAGTTGCATTGCAACGGCATGATCTTCTCTTTGTTATTGAAATAAAAGAAGTTCTGACTAAGTGCACTTTAAACTATTTTAAGAGGACTTTTCCAACATATATTCTTATATCACAGACTTTAATGAAAAAGAGGATATAAATATGTTAGTAATAATCCAATTTTAGGGAAGAAAGCAACTGTTTCTTATTAGACTAGAGTCAAGTTCAGCTGTTTATTGATAGTCATTCTGAGAATAATTCTGGTTGCTGTACCCTAAGATCCTAGACAGTGTTATGGAATTCACTTTCAAGAATGCCTTCTTTCCAATATTCTTGTAGTCTTTAAAAAAATTGCGTGAAACAGAAATGTTAACTAGGTAGTGAATACCACATCAAAGATTAGATCTCCTTGAAAGGAAAATGCGTAGCTCACAAGGGAGAAGGTTCTATGCTGAGATGCAAAAGTAAATAACATAGTATGTGATTTGGTGCCTAGGATGTCGTAATGTTTTCATTTCTTTGTTACAAGACAAAGTGGCCATTTCTATATTCTTTGAGCACCTAGAAGCATATAGAACTCATTCTTTGAAGTCTGTGCTAAAAATGCAGAACACGATGCATAAGGCTTCATGAATTTTTTTGGGGGAAAGTTTTGAAAAAGGTAGAGTGTGTTAATTTTGTTAGAGGTTAAAAGTATCTGAAGTTAGGGAGGTAAGCACAAAGATGAACATTTGCACATTCTATGCACATAATGTGGGCCTTTACTAGAGGATGGTCACAGGTCATCTCAGTATTAAAAGTGAAAAGTGGGTGGAGTACAGTTTGCAAAGGATGGGTAGCTTACATTTGATTCACTAGCAAAGAGATATGCTTGTAGCATTAACATGATCAAAGCTACAGACAAGAAGATTACCTCACAAATTGGCACAACCTGCGCAAGAATGATTTTTTGCTTAGATCCAGACATGGAAGAAATCCTACCAAAGAACTTCAGTAATACAGATGCAGTCAAAGAAGTCTTATATTTTAGATATTCCATAAAAGAAATTCTGCAAGACTTTAAAAATAAACTTTAAAGAAGTTTGAGTCAAAGATACTATCAAGTTTAACAAAAATATGGAAGTTCTGTCCTAGATGGAAAAAAATGAAGTCATAAGGAAGATTCGGTCACAGGATACAAAGGAGATCTCTTTTTTAGCATCTTGAGCATGAGCTCCTCAGATGTCTCCAGTGTGAGCTGTTAGCAGCAGGTTTATTATGGGTAGAAGGACTAAGTCTGGGTTAGTAAAATAGGGAACTGTTGTTATAAAAGTGATGCTTTATTTATACATGAGGCATCCAAAACAAGAATATGGGAAGAGAATAATGCTTTGAGAATATGCACAAATTTCAAATTTGGCAATAAGGAGGCTTTTCAAAAGAATTCACCAGCAAAGCCTGATGAGAGGCACATAGTGAGGTCGGACGGTCAGAGATTGGTAGAAAGGGAAATATCTGGTGAATGGAGAGTTCGAAATTCAGGCGTACAATCTGAAAGATGAGGCAAGGCAAAGAAATGTGGAGTCTGAGGCTCAATAAACCCTAAGCATCAGTGAGAGAGATTGAGAGGAGAGGAAGAGATCCAAGATGAGTAAGATATGTGGGAAAAGATTGGTGGAATATGATGGGCAAGAGTGTTGTGGGGAAAAAAAAGGTAATTTGGATGTTTCAGTACAGAAGGAAGGAGGAAAAAGAAGGATGGATTTAAAGTAGCAGTATCAAAAGAGGGAAAAGTCAACATCTGTACCTTTACTGATTGACAGCTGTGCCTTACTCCAGCAGAAGAACTAAACTGTCAGCTCTGACCATTTCTAGTTTTTAAAATATGATCAGGAAGACAGCACAAAGGAAAAGCAACTGAAGTGTCTTGTTCCAGCCTCCACCAGGATTGCTGCTGTGCCCCATATGTCCTCTGGGATTTTGTTTTGCTATCAGTTAAATACACTTAAGTAATAAAGTGCTGGCAAATAGTTTTTTTTTCAAGGTGAGGAAGAGACTTTTCTTCAACTGTTTTTCAGTTTGTATTCCTTCAATTACTTTAAAAGAATGCTGTCTTTGTTTTATCAGTGTTCTGTGGAGGTTCTTTGTAGAGTTATAACAGACACCCGTAAATAGCTTAGGAGTTTTAAAATGCAGAATTCTGTTTTCCATATGATATTAATGGCAAATCCTTTGATTTTTATAAACAAACGATAGGTTAGGAACATTCCTAGACCAAGTATGAGTGATATGTGTAATTTTTAAAATGGCAGTGCTGTCCAGATGCAGTTTTAATTTGCTTTTAATTGCATGCTTTTTCTTTCCTCTCTTCTGTTTATCTTGTTTTCTACCATTCTGCCACTTCACTGCCTGTCTGAAGCTGTTTAATGAGTCAGTGCATGAGGTCAAGCATTTTGGCTTTAAGTGGTTCAAGGTATGAGGACATCTCATTTGTGTGTACCTCTGCCCCAGTATTTAATGTTAGTTTTGTAGCCTTGTGTTGTGTAATCCTACCCTCCATCTCATCATGATGTATGGTTTCCTACTATTTTACAGGCTTGAGATTTGAATTACAGTGTCCATGAAGCTACTCAGTATTTCATGGTTCTCAAAGACACATTTCAGATTAAAATCTTGCTCTCTTTAATGCAGTGTCTGGAAATATTCTGTCCGTGTGTTTTAACTTTGGCAGTAGGTTAACTGTGTTAATACACTATATACGACAAGATGTCTCCCTCTGACTAAAGCTGTCCTGGTGCATCTTACCATCTCTTCTCTTGCAGTGGAAGGCAGGAGGTTATCTTCTGTATCAACTTATTCATAATCAGCACCATTCTCAGGATAATGCTGAAAATGTGTTTCAGTCTTCATGAAAGAATAAGGCCCTTTTTGTGGAATAAAGTGAAACAGAAGTTCAGGTTCGTTGATTCAGTGTCAATCAATAAATAGTGTCAGGTCCTTGGCTAAAGGAGCACAATTTTAGAATTACTTATATTTTGAGCCTTCATTATTGCAAGGCATAGTTTATAAATGTGTACTGACCTAAGGTACTTATGCCCTCCCTCATTTCTCTGACTTTCACTCCCATACTTCAGTGCATGTCTCTTCAGTTTTTTGAACCTGGGTCCTTGTGGGGCTGTGTTATGAAAAGGACTGTCTTGGTTTAAGCCCAGCCAGTAACTCAGAACCACTCAGCTGCTTGCTTGCTGCTCCCTCTCTTCCCCACCCTGCTCCAGGTGGGATGGAGAGGAGAATCAAAAAAAGGTAAACCCCATGGGTTGAGATCAGAACAGTCCAATAACTAAAGTATAATACTAAACTACTACTGGTAATAATAATGACAAGGGAAATAACAGGGGGAGAGAATATAAAACTAAAAAAGAAAGGGGAAAAGAAAGGAAGCAATAAACCAAAGTGATGTATAATGCAATTGCTCACCACCCGCTGACTGATACCCAGTCTGACCTGAGCAGCAATCTGGTGCTTCCGAGTAGCTGCCCCCAGTTTATAAACAGCACTGCCCCAGCTACTAGGAAGGAATAAAATAACTGTTACAGCTGAACCCAGGACAGACCTAATTCATGGTAAGAATGATCTGACTTTTTGAAGTACTCTTTTCATGGGAACCAGTTTGCTGATCTTGTTCATGGATCCGCAGGCAGAACTTGAGGCACATCTGAAGGAACACTGAACTATGAGAGCAGGACTGAGAAGTGGAGGCAAGAATTGCTCAGTATTATTACTAAAAACATTTTTACCAGAAACTGTTCTTGTGGCCTTTACAATAGGCTACTATTTCTATGAATGAGATGTTGCAGCACCTGACTGCAGTGTATTTTTCTCTATCTTCTTTTATTTCCTTGCAATTTGAAAAGCAGTTTTAGAAATATGAATAGCATTTCTGCTGATAGTAGTGTAGCTCTGTTCTTGCATGAATATCAACTGCTTAAATGCACTCTGTAGAATAAGCTACCATCTTAACTCCTTACCCTACAATGTTGTGGCAAATAAACACATGAAATACTGGCCATTACTTGTTCATCCCTTCCTTCCTTAAAGTAGTTACTTGAACTGAAATTTCCAAGTTAGCAGTCTGATCTTGACACCTTCCATCAAATTTTTTGCAGTTATGGTTCTCAGTAGGAAATTTTAATTGAAATTTTATGTAGACCTATAAATAACTACATCTGTGTTCATAGTGCTCTATCTTTTTACCCTACAAAGGGTGGGGTTTATCTGCTTTGCTTTTTTGGGAGAAAATAGAAGATTGACTACTGTAATAGTAATCTATTGTGTGAATGTATTTTCTTAGGCTAATTCCTCTCTTCCACTGTCTCTGTAAGTTATTTTGGCAGTATATAGTATTTTTTCAGGTACATATTATACATAAAATATGTTGATAACACGACTCCTGAAATTCTCTGTCACATACATCTACTTCAGAATTCGTATCTGTTTATTTAGTAAAAATAAATATGAAATAGGTAAATGATTCAACTAGTGTCTCCTTTTTTCCCCATCTCCTGTTCACTAGGATTTCTGTAGTAAGTACAAGGGCGGCAAAGGTTTGAATGTAGAGTGCAGCCTCCAAGAGCTTTTTCTGTCTTACCTAGAAATTACTGTAGAGAAATTCTACCTTATTTTTTAATGAAACCCCTTATTTGCACTTCTGTCAGACCATCGTTCTTGCCCTGTTTTAACTTCTAGCATGTATTACTTAGATTACATTTTCTTGTGAGAATAGAAACTACATTTAAAACAGAAATACTATATATTGGACCCTGTCTTATCAAGTACCTTCCAAAAATTTGAACTAAATTAAAACACATACCTTTTTTACTGAGCATTCTGTCACTGAAATAGTTCTAAAATATTTTCTAAAACATGTTAAGTTTGCAGATTTTTTCAGAGCACAAATTCTCACACACTAGGTTACTTCCTACCAGTCTCTGTAAATGGATAATATAAAGTGGAAGTTCTCATGAATGAGTTACCTGTGGGGTGTTTTCTGAGCATCATAAAAATATCAGAATTCTGATGGCTCTGTAGTAGATGCTGGACAGTTTGCTTTTAATTGATGTTTTTGCCTCTTCTGTGTCTCCTTATGAGAAGTTTGATAAATCAAGTGATTGCAGATCAAGGCAGTAATCCAAAGTATGGTTTGGGGGTGGAGGTGTTTGAGCCTTATTGCTTCCCACTGATTTTTCTAAGCAGTTTACATTCTCTTTGGCTGAACTTCTCTTGATATTTTCTACAAAGCTTCTTTCTATAGAAGTCTGCCAAACTAATTTTGAGTGTATGTATATACATTCATGTGCAAAGTTATTTCTGTATTTAATTTATATCAAGTGAAAAATCTGTGCTAAAGCTTCACATTTTAATTTCTTTTACTGATAAAATTTTCTTAAAGGCTTTTTAGTCAGCTGTTCAGCCTGAAGTATGGTCTTGCCATTGTATTTAGGAGTTTTCTTTTTTTTTTATTTCTTTTGTCTGATTCTTTTCCTTCACTTAGAGATTGCACTTTGGCACGTCGGGAAAGTCGACTGTGTGCCATGTCTTTATCAATGAAGTATGCTAGCAGTCATTTTTAGAACCACTGCTTCTCCCTAAAGTTCCTATTTCTCCCAAGGTATTTAAATGGATTATGTAGTTTCTTCCTTTAAAAATACAGATTTGTATTGTGTCACACTCCTTACATGGGAAGGTATGTTATTCCTTTTGTATTCAGTAATGTACTTCTTAAGAACTGTAACAGAGGAGAAGAAATCATCCCCCAAAAATATGAGACAGATCTTTTTCTAACATTATAGAGGAAAAACTTCTAAATATTTTAGAATTATAGAATAGTTTAAGTTGGAAAAGGCCTTTAAGGTCATCCACTCCAACCATATACGCAGCACTGCCAATTCCACCACTAAACTATGTCTCTAAGCACCACATCTATACATGTTTTAAATACCGCCACAGATGGTGACTTTGTTTCTGTTTAATTCATTGCACTTATTTAAGATTGCAAAGTGGGCAAAATCTGATGACTTCCAGGAGAATTTAGTTCACCGAAAGGATAGTTAACTTCTGTTCAAAATATACATTAAGCATTTCTCCGTGTAAGTCACCTTTTCATTTAATGAGATGAGAAACACTGATGGAAACTGATATAAAGATATTTGGTGCAAGTGATAATTTTAAGATCATTTTGTCTGGATTTTTATCCCTTTTTATTGTTTAATAGATATATACTGATTTCACATGATGCCTTTTATAATAGTCAGGTATTCCTGACAAAGTTCTATCCTAGCATCTCTCTACCTGTTCCATAATGTTCTCGCATACCTACCTCTAGACAGTATTTTATTTGTTGTGGCTCAAGAGAAAATCAAAGTCTTGCATATTTGGTCACATCAATGCTTGCTTGGAATTGTAAGGACCCAAGCAAATGTTTGTGTTACAATTTGTTAATTTAGAATTTCTGTTGCATTTTCCAGTTGTATTAATTAACTGTGATCTTAGATGCAAGTGTGATACAATAATATGTACATTAGAGCATTAGAAAAGTTCATTAGTCTTATGGATTAGGTTCGTAAATTTAAAATACATGCTCTTTTTCTGACATAATCATTTTATTCCCCTGAATCCATGAAATGCAAGAAAATAAAGTGCATTTCTTTTCAGACCTATATAGAGAAACACAGAACAGTAACAAACTTGAGGTTAATTAAATTGAGGATGCCTGTTCTTTTGAAACTTTTCCTACTCACACAAAAGCTTTTGGACTTTGCTGTAGCTGCTTTTTACCAGTTAAGTTAAGCATACCATTTTTTCACTACTTGTAGTAAGGTAATACATTATCCCAGAATTTTTTTCCTTGGAAAATCAATCTTTGCTATATAAATTGACAAGCTATGCTATGTAGCACAGCAGTTAAGTATTTACTTTGAATATTGTTCAGTTATGTCTAAACTGTCTACCATGGTGACGTATTCTAGTTAACCTGAAATAGAAATGCATCAAAATGGAAATCAGCATGATCTACAGAAGGCTCCTAAAAACCTCCCGAAATCCTTGGACAATTAATCTGAGCTGAAAGGCTTCCTTTGGCCCAATTGCTACTGCTACTTTAGCAGCAATCACAGAGCAGATGCACCCTAAGAAAGGTCACATTATTTTGAAGATGTCTGTTTCTAGAGTTGTGACTGGAGTATCATGAATTAACCACAATTCTAGAGAATTCTCTTTGGATGTAACACATTATGCTGAATGAGTACGTACAAAACTGTGCAGAATGTGCTATATTCTAGTCTCTCTGCTTCTGTAGAGATATTTAAAAGGTGATAAAAATCTAGATTTTTGCAAGTTTGTTTATTATCCCTAATGGTTGCTGCTGTGTTCCTGAGGGGCTGGAGGGATTCATTGCTAGCCACAGGAAATAAAGACAAGACAGCTTCCTAAGTTTACAGATCCATGTAACATAAAGCAGGACAGCTTTCTTTGGTATGGTTACAGGGGTTAAAAAGCGTAATGAAAATATTTTGCAGGACAATTGTTCCACTTGAGGGAAATGCAGAAATACAATTGTAACTTGTTATAGTCTTCAGATACCAAACACTGCATCAGGTTTCTGTTGTAAATAGAAATCAGGATTATATATACATTTTTTTACCAGGCCTGACTCAAATATTTTGTATCTCTTAAGTGGAGACAATTACTGCTTCTTTCTCAAGGGTTCTTGTCCCAGCAGTAGGCTGTTGCTTATTTATGTGGCTTATGGCCCTTGTTTAGGAGATAGAACTGTCAAATTACCTCCAAACATCCTAACAGGACGCAGCTGTGACTTAATCAGTCCTGAAGTCTGGCGGCTCAGTAGTTTTGTCTTTTCCAAACATCTGTGAATTTTGGTTCCTCCTCCTTCAGAGCTCAGTGCTCTCCAAGTATAAGTAAAAAGCACTTTTGATTGATACTCAAGTAACGTAATCCTTGACAAAGACTTGCATATTTCTATTTCTGTGGCTTCTGTAGGAGTAACATGGTAATGTCAAGTATCTGATCAGTCTAATTTTAGTGCTCTTCATTGCCTAGATCTATCAGCGGAGAGAGAATAAGGAGCAATACGGAGTATTAACTTCTCTTCATTATCAGGTGCTTTTTTTATAATGAAAGATTTTGTTG
Organism: Myiopsitta monachus; assembly: GCA_017639245.1. Lineage (NCBI taxonomy): Eukaryota > Metazoa > Chordata > Aves > Psittaciformes > Psittacidae > Myiopsitta > Myiopsitta monachus. Next base: position 77,386,295 of record CM029920.1, read on the forward strand.
AGAGACCAACTCATGAAAACAAGAGCCATCGACTAAGTATCTCGCACAGTGATAAGAAAATCTGCATTCAACTACAGTACCCTGCAGCTTTTCAGACCATAGTCTTTTGTTCACTTTCTCCTCTTCTTTTTCCCAAATAATAATGTAAGAATAGGACACTGGCACCAGTTCTTTTAAGCCACCAAAACACTGTATTTTAACAGGGATGCTGAATGTGCAAAATCATAACCTGAAAAACAGAGGCGCGAAGACTTAAGTCTTTGCACACTAATGTAAAGAAAACCAAAATTCATCCCTAAAAGTACTGCTGTATATTACAGATTATCAGAAGAATCCTGCCTTTTCTTTGGAAAACTGATAATCCACCAGACACTAACTCCCCTCTTGCAAACAAAATAGAGCTCCTCTGTGTGCAGTCTGACAGAGTCCTCTGATGCTGTACACAGTTGACCTTGGCAAAAGGCGTACTGTAAATCTGGCATCCACTTTGAGATGAAGGTAAATGTGATGTATAGAAACATCTTAATTGTTGCACAATATTCTGCTGTGTTTATTTCCAAGTATCTTTAGATTGGATCTTCAGCTAAGGAATTCCAGCTTGTGAAGAAAACAAGCTTTTCACTTGTCTGCATAGGATCCTGTGCCAACGTTTTTTTAACAGTGACCACAAAGAACAAGTGAAGCAGTAATACAGGTTGATATGTATAGTGTAGGGAAGAATGCTCTTTTTAGGTGAACATGTGTTCACCTTAGTGTATCTTTAGAGTGCCTGCAATTACAGAATAAAAATTAAGGTAAAGGATCTTAACGCCTTATATATCTGCTTCAAAAGGCATAGTGGTGGTCACATTGTCATAGTGGAGAAGCCAGCAGCCGTGATGCAATCCTCTGTACCCCTTCAGGCATATGTATACTTATGCACTGGTTGTGAATAAGGGGGGCTTGAATTGGAGCCAGAGCTCGAGCCTGTGTGGTAGGGCAGAGGTATTCTGCTTCATACCCTTCTGCTGTCAGTGTGGTAGAGCTTTCAGCTGTTCTCCTAGTTGAGGGCTGCCCTTACCTTACAAATCAGAAATTGCATTTTAATTTTGTCAGGGGGAGAAGAGATTTTTCTTGTCACTGCTTACTTATTTCTCTCATTTTCCTCTGATATTTTTAGCTTTCAAAAAGCTATGCCTAACAGCTTTCCCAATATATAAGAATTTGGAAGTTGTTTCTTTAATTCAGAATAGCCAGGAATTTTGTTAAGTGTCTTGGATGGAGTCTATAAGAGTACCTAAAGCCACCCTACTGCTTTAAAGAAAATGGGGCTATGATGAAACCATAATTCATTTCCCTCTTATTTTGTGTAAAGGTTTATTAGCTTGTGATTTAAGCAAACCATCTGGTCCTGCTGGCAATCCAAGTTATGTCAGACTCAATGCTTTCTCCCTGTAATATGTTACTTGAGGCAGTTAAATTACATGCTTAAGTCCCAAGTCTGGCCTGTACTTTTTCCATGTCTTAACATCTGTTCTGGGAAATTTTTCTGGGATCCAAACAAGTTTGTATGGAGCCAGAGCTCTTGTCTTTGTCTTTCTTTTCATGTCTATTTCTTTCCCTTCTCTCCATCCTGTAGTCTAATCAGTTCAACTAAGTATAAGATAAATGAAGAAATTTGCAGTCCCTTTCTCATTTCAGTAATGTACACAGTGAAATGAAAACAGTTCAAAAACTCAAAATGAGCTGTGGGAAAGGAGGAGACTTTCCTCTGAGACAGTGAGTGACACTTTGAGAAATGTTAGATTTTAATTTTTTTTCAGTCCTTGTAGTGTTTTTTACTACTGACTTGTAATTGCGAGGCGTTGTTTTGCTGGCCTACTTCATTTTGGGCAAACATACAGATTTCCAGTACATTTTGTCTTGTAATGCTGATTTCATATTTATGCAAGAAAGGTCTATGTTCAGAAAGCTAATAATTTTGAATACACAAGTTAGCCTTCTGAGGTGGTTTTGAAAATGAGATTTCTAGTGATTCATTTATACAATGATGATGGAAAGTGACTTGTGTTGATATTTGTGTCTGTATTCTCTACAATTTCAGCATTTGTATTCTGCCTGAGACAATAATGAATATGAACAGCTACCCCATAGCCCAGTGTGTGTGTATGTATATTGAAAGATATAGTTTCTCTTCCTTCAATCAGAAGCATAAAAATGTGTCTGTTTTCAGGCATGTAATTAAATATGAAACTGCAAGTTTCCTGTGTATCACTGCACCTAAAGTACTGTATCTCCAGATTAGCATTAGGTTTATTAGAGCAATAGTCAAGTCCCTTTGTTATGTCCTTTGAGACTTTTAATTATGGACTGATGCGCAGTCTTTCGTGACCAAAAAAAGAAAGACCAAGGGAGGAAAAATAACAAGACTAACAGATACTTTGGACCATCTGGATGGTTGAAACTAGCTGAATCAGTGAAAAACCTCTTGAAGTTTAAGAAACTAAGTGCAAGGTTCTGTACCTTGTTGAAGGCAATAAATACCCATATCAGTACAGAAGGACAAATGGATTGAGAGCAGTCCTGTGGAGAGGGACATGGGAATATTTGTGGAGGAAAAACCAGACATGAGCTGGCAATGTGTGTTTGCAGCCCAGAAAGCCAACCATATCCTGTTAGTAACAGAGAGAATTGCAAAGATTGTTAATCTATACATGGGGAAAAGCCTTATGTAACATTAACATAAAATATTTTTTATATAGTGTACCAGTGATTTGCTATCCTTAATAAATACTATTTAAGCTGATCTTATACCTTTGAACTGTAAATGCATTCATATACTGTTACTTGAGACTGAATAATTTTCCTTTGCCATATCTGTAAAGGGTGTTCCTTAGCCTTTTTCTTGTTCTTGATATGCACTTAGCATATAAACATAGATTGCATGGGTCACCATTTCAGAGCAGATCCCCTGCCCCTGGAAGTGCTTTTTTCAAGTGCATAACATTTTGCTCTTTTCTTTTTTTTCCATATTTATGATTTTTTCCATTGTCTTTTTGTATTGGCACAGTAGCACTGTGGTGAATTACATCATATTAGCAGCATTCATGATGCCTTTGTTGCTTGGATGATGACACAAACTTGCTCTGGTTCTCTGAAAAGGTGTTAGCAGAAAATCAAGCTCCAGAACTAACTTCCTGAGAAGGAAGACCTTTTTAAATTCTCTGTGCAGTAGAAAAGTTCTCTTCAGATGATCCTTTATCACTGAGGAAGAAGTTCACAGTGGGAAGAAAAAAGTTGCTGGCATTACATTGTAATTTAAACGCACTGAAGCATTTGAAGATCCTGAGGCTGCTTTAGTTAGCCTGTCTGTCTGCATTGACCTTTGGGCTCTGATTTTAAGAGGCAACCACTGACAAACACATCAGTTGATTTAGCCTTCTTCCTTGCCTGAAATACCTGCTGTGTCTCTGGTATTTTCAGTAGTGCATTAGTTCTCCTCACGTAAGAGGTGTGAATTTCAGCTTGTGATCCTAATAGTCAGTAATCTTTCCAAGAGCTGGTACAGAGTTGGTAGGATCCCCATCATCATGAATATTTTGCATATTTAATCTATTTCTCAGTTTTACTGACTTTGAGGAACTTGACCAAGGTCTTTGGTGGTCCTTGGCCTCATGTTACTCAGTGGCCAGGAAAGCTTACTGGAAACACGACATACTTGGAGGTAATGTGTTAACTGTATGTCAGTGCAAATGCCTGTTTACTTATTTGCAGTTGCATCAAAAGAGCCTGAAATTAGAGTCTGCAAAGCAAGGAGGTTAAGATAATAGATGGCGTAATGAAAAGGTCATTTTTTTGGCATTGCATCATTTCTTCTATTTCTTTACAAGCTGCCATTGATAGGGTAGATAAACTTCTGTTGTATTGCTTTTTCTCTCCACCTTGCTTTCATTCTTTCTCAGGAGATGTAATACAATGTAAAAAAATTTGTCCTATGTTGACATTTTCCTTTTCTGGTGCTGTGAATCCCATGCTGATCTAATTGACATAGTTTGCCCTTCAGTCTCTCAGGAACTCTCTCCTCTAATGGAAACTTCATTCCAGCTTCATATTCTTCCTTAAAGATAAGCTGTCATCTGGTCAGGTCACTTAAGGTCTGAAAACAATGAAAAAATAGTCTCCATTTAAGTTCTCTGCAGATACATCCTGCCCAGAATACATGGAGGCCTTTCAGGCCAGTCTACAGAGAACTGAATCATGGGTAGGTCATTGATAGACAAAGATACACTCTGCTTTATATAGTATCATTTGAGCAGAGAGAAAGGAGGAGCAAGAGTACACTCTCTGCACTTTCTGAAATGGAAACTTTCCAGCTATAATTGATAGGGCACAAGCTTATCTGTAGTTAAACTGAAAATGTCAACAACATCTCTCTGGAAATGTCTCAGAGTGCAAGAACTCTGGTTCTTGGCCAATACCTTTTCTTTGTTATACAATTAGCTGCTCTCAGGACGAAACAAGTCAAGGGTAGATTTGAAGCTTTTTGTATAGGCTACATTGGATGTGCTTTGCAAGCAGTTTACTTCCAGTGAATATTCGTGTACTGTTTCTCACAGGACTGCTTACTGGGACATATGCAGACAAGGCTGCACTAAGATTCATAAGATGCCAAATAAAATGCTTTGTTTTGTAGAAGTTTAATTGAAATGGTCCCATGGAATACCTATAACTCGATGTGTCTGAACAGCAAAGTCTTTGTTGTTAATGCAATCATCACTATTTTGGTGTATTTTTTCTTTAGGAAATCACATAATAAATGGTACTTGCAGGAGAGGATGGGAGGTAATGGCAGTTCTGTAAACTAAGTTTTGGCACAGTTTAAAAGCTACTTGCATTCCAGCCATTTTTTTGTACAGTTAGATCAGTTTTCTGTTAACCTTCAAAAATACAGAATATAACCTTAGAATTAAAAGAATTAGCAAACTAAGTGATGAGAAAAAGATTTAAGTACCCGCAATAATCACTATTACAAAGTACTCCTGCAGTGTTACACCTTGCCATCTAGCACCAGGACCCTTGGTCTAGACACCAGCTTCTCTCCTGGTTGTGTCTTTTTAAGAGCACAGAGTTGATATGCTACAGATCTGCATCAAGTCAACCAGTCCTTCAGGGTTAGCATCACAAACCTTGATGACTGGGAATGGAATGAAGGATGTCAGAGATCTTTCAAGCCTCATTATGGAAAAAACATTGCTTCAAAGATTGCTTTATCTTGGCAACTGACAGATTGACATGGGCCATTTTGGTTGTTGCAGTTGGCTGGGGGCTTCTTTATTTGAGGTTATTTTCTGTTACAAGAAGAGGCTTTCACCGTTGGCATGACTCTTTTCTTCTCTGTTTAAAAAGGAAAATGTTTATGTAGGTCATTCTGATCCACCCAAAGGAAATGGAAGCTGATAGACTAGAAGCTGATACGCTAATACACCTTCACTTCCCCAGCATGTTGCTATTTTTGTCTAAGTATTAGTTTCCATCCTTGTAGTATTTTTGCCGTTTTTTGTTTCTGCAGATTTTCTTTGTATTCTTTTCTAATATATTTATTTCATTTTATGGAGTTCTCTCTTTGCTTTAAAAAATGGCAGAGTTTCTGATCTTGTTTTCTTCACTAAACACTAATGAGACAGGAAAATTTTGGTTATTATATGCATGCTAGCCAGTTTGGACTACGTGACACCGAAATTCTCCTCCATCTGTTGGTTACTGGATGAACTCTTGGCTGTACATTTTGACTGGCTTTTGATAACTGCATATTTAAAATTTTCCTTAATTTGCTGGGCTTAAGAAGACTACTGCTTGACAGCTGCATTTGAGTAGAAGTAAATAGGCTTTCCGCAGTAAATACTTCACAATGTCTATGCTAGTTTTTTATAAATTTGCTTATTCAGAATGGCAATGTTTCTTGCTCTATCACTAGTTGAGGATGAAAACGAGTCTTGTTAATCTGTGTTTGTCCTGAGTCATTAGCTCTGCCTTTAGGAGTACAGGATTTATTAAAGCAAGGGGTGGTATCTTCCATACTTTGCATCTTCAACACCTGTGTAGTGAGTGATGTGCCTAACTCCTTTGTGAAAACACAGAAGTAAATATTTAGCTTAATATAATTTCAGTAATTCACTTCCAGGATGGAGCATAAGTTGACTATTAAGCAGGGATATAAATGGCATGCAGTTCTCTATCATCATACTAAATTTATACAAATTTTTTATCGTGTGAACCAGTAGCATCTCAGTTTCTCCCATTCAAAGCACGTTATAAAATTGGTTATGAACATTTGGTTGTGATAGAAAAAGGAGATTCATCAAACATTATTGTAAAACTATTAAAAGAATATCCAGAAGCTTTTGTATGTTACATGTAGCTATACTTCAGCATTTTGTGGTTTTGCATGGTAATTAGTGATAAAATTTAGCTGAGACAGAACCTGCTCCAAGTGCAAAATAAAATAAGAGTATGTTAATCTGTGTAATACATATGCTAGAATTTACAGTCATGTGAATTCTGAGCCCTTCCCACATGTCAAAGACATGAGCATTTTTCTGCTGGCCTGTGTGACGTCAGCAACTCTTTGAATGGCTTTTATGTTTCTATATCACAGTGCACGCATATAAGCATTGTTCAGTAGATATCTTGAGGGAAGTAGCCTTACTTACATCTTCATGGGAGCCAAATGCTGTCCTTATTTCAGAAACTGTCTTCATTTTTAAAGTCCATATGTAGTTTCTTTTTAGGCATAATTTCCAGAGAAAGCTTTTTACTCTTCTGCCATATTATCTATGTATTCCATTTAATGCCTAGCATTTTTGTGGGCTAATTTTAATATATACAGAACATCTGTTTACCCTTGTGGTACATTTTCTAAAATAGAAATACTGAAGAGTTGAAGAGTTGTAATTTCGTACTGTAATGATAACGTTCCAGTGATCAGACTGTTAATTCACAGACTGCTATGTTGCTTCAGTCAAGTGTAGACATACTGTCCACAGCAGTAGATGATACTTCCAGTCTACAGAAGCGTTATGCAGTGTTCATGCACTGGTACTCTTTGTGATCCAATTTAGTTGTGACATTCAGTGAGTCCAGCTGATCACATTACACTATTTTTCTCTACTCCTGTCTTCCCAAAAAATGTTTTAGGTAGAAGAGCTGATGATGGCCATGGAGAAGGTTAAGCAGGAGCTGGAGTCTATGAAAGCAAAATTGTCCTCTACACAGCAGTCCTTGGCTGAGAAGGAAACCCACTTGACCAACCTACGAGCTGAAAGAAGGAAACATTTGGAAGAAGTCCTGGAAATGAAGTAAGTGTTTCTTTTTATTATTTGTAGGCATGTTTTATTGATATCTCTGAATTCTCCTCTGATCACTGGTGTTCTAAAGACAGCCACTGCATGAATATGTCTCTGTAGATAGCATCTATCTATGTAACCAGTTGAACCTTCAGAAGTGACTTCTGACCAGGGATTACCTACCTGACTTTCACACTTCTGATACAGCTCAAAAACATTTCTTCCTTCTAATTGTATGCAGTAGACTACTATTATTTGCACAATAGCATCTTCAGAGATCCTAAACAGTTATTGGAACTCAAATATTTGTGTGTCTTATGAATGTACCATCTTGCTTCGAGTAGCTGATAATTTACTTTAAGGTAAGACACAAGTTAGTGTAACAAATGGCAAAAAAGAAATAGGGAAGAGATAAACATAATGTCAGGTGGTTGTAATGCTAAAATCAGACTGCAGATATCTGGTTGGACTTCTCTCATCATCTTTACATCAGGAAGCATGAGTAAAACCAAGCTTTGAGGAGTGGGGAGAAATGAGGAATTAGACTTGTAAGGCTTAAATACTTCCTGATTTCTGACCGTGCATTATAGATAAATAGTTATCCTTAGTTTAGGGAGACATGAATCTATTTAGTGCAATGATGGATAGTGCTGCCAGCAGTTCATTAGAAACATTTTCAGTTGTTTAGCCAGCCCTGAAGAGAAGGAACATTTTTATTGGCAGGACCAGCAGTGGTTCCTCCACTGTGGTTTTTTGAACCATCATTTATTTATTTAACTTTTCTGCACTGGTTTCTTTCCTTTTTCTTTTTCTTTTTCTTTTCTTTTTTTTCTTTTTTTCTTAATGAAAGGATAGAAAAACAGCTGTTACAGAATGGAAAGAGAGGTGGCTTAGATCTTGAAACTTTAACTTAAGAGTGCTTGTATAAAGTGGGCCAAGCCTCCCCAGCTTTATATTCAGCTACAGCAGTCTGATCTAGACCTGGCATAAGGACGTTGGAAGACTGAAGTACTTAGAAGCCACACTTTTTATTTTTAATAAAAAATTTTATTGAGCTATAAATTTGACTGCTTTGAGAGTTGGTGTGTCGGGGGATGGGAAGAATAGCTCTTAAGGTGATGTGGGAATCCAAAACAACTGGGATATATCCCATATCCAATCACTTGGCAGAACTTTCTTTTGCCAAACTGCTCTGCCAAACCTTCTCATTAAAATATACACGTAGTGTACAGTATATCCTGAAATTAATTTGGAATTGTGTAGCTCTTGAGCCTTTAATATGACTACTCTCTTTTTCTAAGTGATGACCTCTCTTAGCTAAGTACGTTATTGTTGGAAAGCTGTTGTACTGAAATGTAGTATCAGGACTGCATAAACTGGTAGAACCATTGTGCCTCAGGAGGAAGAAGAACACTGGAGAGAATGGTAATGCTGTCAGCACATGGAGAGAAAGATGGAAAAAGCATTACGTTTGCATAGTTAACTAGCTAAGCATGTTTTAGCCATAGCTGGTTTGTCTTAAAGTTCTATAAAGCTGCCAAAGGCATCCAAACTTCAAAAACCCTCACCGTGAGGCTGTGTTGCAAGCAAGTCTCTACTCAGGACTCCCAGTGAATGAAATATTTTGTATTTCTATACAGAAACTCCAGTATATTCTTTGTTTCCCTACTTTCCCAGCCTATTCCTTTTATGAAAAGCACTCTTGTCACCTGTTTTCTAGTTTTGCAATATGTTTCTAATGCTGTTAAAATGTTTTAACTCAAAAATAAGAGTAATTGAACAAGTGATCAGTTTTGTGAAGCAGTTAGCTAGTTTTGGTATCCTTAATGGAAACAATAGCTGTTGCACAGGTACTGTTCAAAGATACAGTAGACCTGTATTGTTTCCCAAGTTTTGGGGCATGCTTCACTGGAAAAAGTTGGAGGTACTCAAAAGCAGTACTGATTAAATTTGAGATCTGATGGAAGTGTAAGTTTAACAGCCTGAGCCCTGCAATCAGCTAAATGGGGAGGGGAGCATAAAAGAAAAATAGCTTAGGAAATGCTAGTTTAGGAGATTCTAGATATGGACTGAAAGAAAGTGTTAAAGCAACAAGAGGACTCCAGAAAGCTACCTCTGGGTTTTAATAGGAAGTTGTTAGATATTATGGTAGTGAAAATATATATTTAAAATACTGTTTCTTAGAATAGAACTTGTGTTTACTACTGACTCTGTAACTCCCAGAAGATGATTTCACACTCCTTAGGGAATACCGTGGCACTAGAATAGCTCAAGTGTGAATTATTCCAGGGAAGAAATTTCACTCCTTAAAGAAATACTATGTATTTTGAAGCCCTCTTCAAGTCTAATATTTTCATTTTCTTAAAAAAAAAAAAAAAACAAAAACACACCTGTGTTGTAAATAATTAGAGGTAGATAATGGTCTCTCTATTTATATCACCAAACCTGATCTACTGTACAAAAATACTAGTGAACTGCTAGGATTTTTGTTTTGTTATGTTTTCTTTAAGAAGTTCTAATGTTTCCATCATTCACAGCAAATCTTTTAAATTAGGCAAGAATAAAGTGCTGTCTACAGAGAAATCTCTGTTCTTTGTCCCATAAAAACCTGCTTAGGCTGAGCTGAGTTATAAACTGTTGAAAATCACCGGTTTTCCTTTCCTTTTTTTTTTTCTCCTGGTGTTGTCAGCAAATTTTGGCAGTGTGTGAAAATAACTGAGCACAAACAGTCTAATCTGGGGCCGAGCTCATGCAATTGCCAGAACTGTAGCAGCGGACACTGTGCTTACAGGGGAGGGGAACAGACACCATGTCTGCATGCAGAGAAGAGATTGTTTTGGGGTTTTGGTTGCTTTTTTTTCACTAGGCAGGCCCTTTTTATGGTCAGAAGGACCAGAAGTTTCTTCCTAGTCATCTGCGTTGGGGTTGAAAAGTCCCAGTTGGAGCATTTCTCAATCTGTTCTTTCAGACCTGGAAAACTGTCCAACAGCCCTTTCCTGAATTATGCCTTCTCTTGCTAATTGCAATTGCTTCTAGCCCTATAATTCAGGGGATGCGGACTTACATAATGTAGTTGGCGCTTCAGAGTTGAATCCTTCATCCTGCTGGCACACAAAGAAAAGATTACTGCTTGTCTGAGAATAATTTACTATCCTCTTTCTTCTTTAAAAAATAATCAAGGCTATTAGAGACAAGTGAATTGTTACACTAGAACGTAACTTACATTTCAAAATCAAGCGGTCAAAAAATGTTGTTTGATTTCTTATGTGGCTTTACATGAGTGGTCTTTTGAATATTTATCATTGTAGTCTCTGATTACATGAGTACATCCCACATACAGTGTTCTGTTTGATACAGAGTGTAGGTGGTGATCAGAGATGAACCAGGCCTGTGTAGCTTAGTGAAGCTGTTTATTGTGTTCCTTCTTTATTTCATCTTGGGTTTGGAAGGCCTGCTGAGAGCTACATGAGGGCTACTATTAAAAATAAGATGCCAACCTAGGCAGTGCTATGCGGGAAGACTATTCATCCTTATCTCAACTATGGTTTTCCTACATGATATACAAGTGACTTAAAAATATTTGATGGAGGGTTGATAAGTGCATGTGTTAATTTTCTGCCTGTCAGATAAGAAAAATCACACACACATGAACATTCACAAGTGAAATGAAAATGAAGTCAGTGAAAGCTAAGGTTATTTATCTTTTGAAAAGTTCATCCTCTCAGCAGTAAAGCAGTACTGTCTGGAGGTATGTGTATAAGCTTGAAAATGAAAGTATTCCAAATGAAACTGATTATTTGGTACATAGTTTATTTGTGAGAAAAGTAATTTCAGTTCGTCCTAAATGAGGTGTGAAGTAATTTCAAATGCAGCAAACAGTTTAACCAAACAAAAATATTTCAGGTTATGTGTACCCATGGTGAACAGACCAGAAAAAAAGAAGTGTTAATGTCCATCCAGTGGTAACTTGTCAGCTCATCAGAAATTGTCTTCTTGGAAATGAAAGGGCTTAGGGTTTTCTTTTTCATTAGACGAAATTATGGTTATGTCTATGGTTTATCAGAAGTTCTCCAGAGGAAAAGTGATTGCAGAAGGATGTGTATGTTCTACATGTATAAACAGTTGTCTGTAGTTTGAAATCACTTTGCATTTGTTGTCATTGCTATTAAGCAGTAATACATATCATCTGCAAGGTATGATTTTCTAGGCCCAGCACAAACTCTGCATCATATTGAACTGGACTATGAGGTCTGTGGGCCACTTGGTATATCAGGCTACCATGTGATTGCAGCAATGGTACCAAAGCACCTCCTATAATTACTTTGTGTGAAATTAAATAAGCTAAATTCCCGCAGGGGGCACTCCATGTCCATAGGATTTACTGCCTGGGGCAGAGCTGAACAAGTGCATCTGCACCAGTCCCATTTTTTCCTATATAAGCTTACGGGTTTTTTTTTTCCCTTTAAAGTGTCTTTTTCCAGATGCACAGTGAAAATGAATGCAACAGTGTCTTGTTGCCACTGTTTTGTCCTATTTAATTGTCAAATATAAAGTCCATGATTATATATGTGTATTTTAATTACATATGGTTGGATTTTGACATTTAAGTTGTATAAAGTTCAGTTGCAGTAGACTGAAATGTGAAAAATTATCCATCTGTAATTACTGAACAGTACAGATATTACATTTAAATAATTGGAAATAAATTTACCTTGGAAGTGCTGTTAGTCTTTAAAAGAATCACACAGAATCCGATAGGAAAGCTGAAATATATTAATATATAATATATAATATATAATATAGATATAATATAGATACATTGTGTGTCTTTTAAGGCTAAAGGTTATTGAAAGACCAGGGGTTTTTTACTCTGTAGTCTTCCTCACTGTAATGAAGTATCAAGCTTTTCATAAATGTAATTGTAGATCTTGGTTACTTTCAAATTTGATGGGTTCTGCTGTTATTTGTTAATTCAGGTGAGAGCTTGAGAGAAAACATAATCTCTTTTGTGTTTTTTTTTCTCCTGGCAATTAAGGAATGAAGCCTGTTCTCCTTTCTGTCCTTCTGCATTATCAATCAGCCTTTGAGTGCTCTGAGACAGTGTTGTGGCAGCATTAGAGACAAGCTTCCTCTCTCTTTGCAGTGGAACTTATGCTCGATGTCCTGAGTCATAGAAATAAGCTGAAAAGCTTAACAATTTGTTTATGGGCAGTAGTACAAAATGGGTTGATCAAATGATTCACGTAGGTGAAAGAGCTATTAAATTCAAATCTCAAAGTTTCACAGAAAAATAAATTGCAAAGCAAAGAAGTGAACCTTTAGCACAGCCTACATAAATAAGGATCCCCATATGGGCACACGTAAAGTTAGTTTACATGTAGTTTACTCTATTTTTTTAAGTATTGGGAAGTTATGTTTATCTTTTGTAACTGGCTTGTTTTGACATTTCACCTGCCTTGAAAGTTTTTCTTCCATGGCTTTCTCAGATACTAAAATCCTGGCACGATATGTCACAGTCCTGTTCTGTCCTGTGATAAACCCACCATATCTCATTTTATCTTGAATTTTATGGTCCCCGAGAACAGTCTTGCAGAGAGAAAGTACTATACTATTTTAATGAGCCATGACAGGCCTGGAAGCAAGACCAACTGCTGAAAAGTACACCAGGTGGTGTTAAAGGGGTTTGTTCTACTCAGTAATTTCTAAGACTATTAAGATTGCAGGGGTGGAGTTGGGAAAAGGAAGTCCAGTCATTAACTTCCTGAGAATGTAGCTATACTGTGCTCTTGTTTCCATGCCTTTCTACAGGAGATGTTTGTTTTCTTCTGGATGTGTTTTTCAGGGACTGGGGTTAGCGTACATGAATCCCTTTGGTAGGTTTTGGACCACAGTTCTTTAGCTGGTGAAAGGAAATTAGACCTCTTTCAAGTGAGAATGGGAAAAATATAGCGTATATTTTCAGTATTAAGAATGGACAGGTTTTGTGATGTTTTTCTTTTCTGTTAATAGGTTACAAGCATTCTTACAGAAATTACCATGAAAGATCTCAAAACTAGAGATCTTGGCATGCATACAATTTTTTTAGCGCTTGCACAATCCTAGTAAAAATTAATTAATACCCTTCTTGTCTTTTTTCAGTTCGCTAGTTCATTGTTACAAATACACTTAGGGTGCAGGTGTAGCGCAAGAAAATTTCTACAAAGTCATTGGTGCCCTGTTTTTTAATGCCCAAAGGGCGTTTCTTTGGGGAAAGTTTGGTTTGACCGTAACCTGCAAACAGATCATGTTATCTAAAAGAAAAGCAGGAGTTATGCTTTTTTCTAGAAATAATGACTCAGCTAACCCAATGTTAAACTGGTAGAGGAATAGAGGGAGCAGTAATTTTATTTTGACCAACATACAGACCAGATTGCTTGTAAGATAGCTCTAAAGAGCACCAAGATACTGCCTTCTGCTAGCTATTTCTGTATACCTTTTCCAGGACAAAACACACTTCTTCTACTGTTTCCTAACACACACTTTGTGTAATTAAATGCATTTAGAAGTTACGTCAGAAGTAAAGGTTTATCTGTTCAAGAGTATCTGTGTAATTTTCCCTTGGGTGTGTGAATCCTCCACTTATTTCTAGAACAACACTGGTCTTCATTTCCAGGTCTTCAGCATACCTTTTTTATTGCTTCCTATATACTTCTATACACAACAAACATAAATAAGGACTGTGATTTTTGTTTTAAAATATGCAGGAGTGTTTTGGCTTGGGGTTGGTAGCAATAGTACATTTCTTATGCTAGCTGTTTCAACTGCATCACTGATTCCTGTCGCCATCCCTAATCCAGCTATAAGATTCTGGGGCTTCCAGGGGTGTTACTGAGCTAAACCAAATCAGGCACTTTTTACTTTCTGTTAAAGTCAAAATAACCATGAGTTCCTTAGGGTGCTTTTTCCTCTTTTATAAACGTGCACTGTAAATAGTGATGCATATAAATCAAGTCTGTGAGCACTACATATTTCATTAAATACGGACAAGTTGTGGGTTAATAGAAGTTCCAAGTGAAAATATTATGGTATCTCATTGCATATATTGTAGATTTAATGTAGTGTGAACAATAGTAGCTTTGAGCCATTGTAAATCCCATCCGGACATCGTCAACATAGTTCAAAATACAAGGAGGGAAATCTGCAAGGTTAGATGTGCTCATATGGCCACTGTGCATGTGCGAGTCATTCTTTTACTGTTTTTAAAATAACAGTGCAGCTTTGCGGGGTGTAGGTCTAACTAAGGCAAAGTCTAACTTCAGACTGTTTTCTGGAGTTCAGCAGAAATTCCGTTTTTTGGAAGTCAGGTTAATTTGCTTTAATTACAAAATAACCTCTGAAGCAAGTAATTGCTTCCCTACAATCCTGGAGGACAAGAAGTGTGAGTTGCGTAAGAGGAATTGGAGAAATGAGTCAAGTTGTCAGCAGTCCCTGCAATCTTCGTCTCGATACTGTATAGGAATATTCAGTATATCTTTTTGTGGTCTCCCTTCCCAAACAATACTTTGGCGTTCTTTTAGGCAAAGTAGCTCTGCAAGTCTGTGGAATTTTTGAGAAAGTTCCATTGGGAGAATGTTTTGGGAGTCGTTGGTTTGTCTGGTAGTATCTTTTGTGCAGGACAAGTGACTACATGTAAAAGGAGTTAAAAATATGGAAATTGACCAGAACTGTTCATTTAGAAGTCCTAGCAGATTACACTAAGCATGATAAAAGTGTCTTTCTATAAGGTATTATCTGTCATTGATACTGAGTCACTTCTCCCCAGTCCAGTATCAAGTGTAACAGTTTATGCTGATTATAAGACAAAGAGAACTATCCCGATATTAGAAGCTAGTACGTATAACATTGTAGGGAAGACTGAAAAATTATTTGACAGAATGTCATATCTGGTATTCCATAAAGCCCCTTTCATAGCCCTTCCTCAGGCACTAACTAGATGTGACTATAGCTTTCTGTAAAGCTGTAGTTCTATTTCAGTCTGCTAGCATTCACAGCTTTAAAATTATATCAAGAAAACATTGAAAACTAAAGGATCACACTAGTTTATTTCTACCATGTAATCTAGGAATCAAGCTTTGCATATGAGGTTAAACTAAATGATGTAACTGGTATTTGCTATACAATCTAAGAGTCATCTAGTTTAACCAGTTTAATTTCATTAATAAAGATTTAAGGCCACCAATACTGTTTTGAGGGATCTTGAATGTCAAAGTCTTCCTTTTTATAAAAACATAGATCCTTTCTACATCCTCATTTTTTCTTTATGCTATGTCTGTACCTCAAATTGAGTATTCTTATCTTACCCATTTATGCTGTAACTGGAGAAAAGCAATCTGTTCTCTTCTGCTAAACTGATCTTTGGATTTGTCTTGCTTGCTAGATTCCCATTGTTAGAGAGTGCTTTGGTTTGGCTTTTGAAAAACTAGATGAGTTTAGCCAGGAGATGTTAATTTAAAACAAAAACAAATACATTTTTGCCTTGCCTTGAAAAATATGAAGCTGGCTTTGGACCACGATTTTATAGGTTTTGTGACAAATGAGGCACGAAACAAACTGGCAAGCCCACAATGTCCGAAGTACAGTGGTGCAGTATGCTCTCTAATTCCCAGCCCTAAAGATCTCAGCAAAGGCTGCAAATTAAACAAGTTGAAATTAATCAACTCTACAATCAAAATAAAATTATTAAGGCTTTCATTTACTACAAAGAAGCAGTTGTGAAAGAGGCACTGGAGCAAGTTCTTTTGTACAATAAGGGAAAATCAACAGCAAGGTGTCGAACAGAAAAATGAAACCCTGCAGGTGAGGCTTTGTCTTCAAAGCCAAAAGAAACCAGCACTTAGGCAGAAATGCAAGTAAACTGTTGGAGAATGGAAAAGGTGTTTGGTGGTGAGCTGCAGAGTGTGTCAACATTGCATTTGGCCCTAACAGAAAAGGCCTATGGACTAGAGGCATGCACTCTAGTCATGCGCAGCCCCTTCAAGCAACCTCTCACCAACACTTCACTCCAGTGGTCTCAGCTGCTGTAGCCTCTTTTACAACATGAAGCATGGTAATAGCACTGTGTGGGAAGTTGAAAAGTACAGTCCTTTTTTGCCCTCCTTTTGTGGAGATAGAGTGCTCCAGATGGCTTTGTGATACGTATGGATGCATCTCCATTATCTCAAGTACATTATTTATACAAATACTGCATTTCTTGTTCCATTTTATGGCCAAATATTTTCTCAATGCAACTTAAATACAATTAAGTGTAAGAAGCTCTTCTTTTGTTACCTTTTTTGAAACAGAATTTGTAGACCTTTAGTGGAAATAGTTTTTGAGGGACAGAAGGTACACTGAGCAATTGTATGGCTTTAATCTCAGTGATATGAATAACAGAAAAGTTCTTGTTTCATATTCTGTTTTCAACTGATAAAATAACAGTGTGGAACTAAGATGTAAATAGTGTAGTAAGTTAAGCTTTATTCACACCAATGAGCCCTAATAATGAAATACATGTTTTTTAGTGTACACCTGCCTTAGCCCAATTGCTATTACACCTTTTCCTGGTGCAGAAACTCATGTGTGTACAGTGTGCATGCATCACTCGTGTTTTGTTTGACTTGCCTAGAGTATGGCCATTTTTATTTTATAAAGAAGTGTAGTTAATTTTCTGTAGTTAATTTTCTGGTAAGCTCTATAAGCTTCTTAGCAGATCAGTGATATAATGATAAATTAATATATTTGCAAAGTAGGAATACTTACTTGTTTAAGAACTGTCAAGTTATAGTTTGAGGCATGGAATAAACCCCTCAACTCTTATTTCACAGTTGCTCTACCTCCTGTTCCCACTGCCAAGTGATTTTTGAAGCACTTATGCATAAATCAACAGACCATAAACAGGAAATGCCTGCTTGGAAAAGATGGAAAATTTGACTCCTTATGACCAACAGCGCAGATTTTCAGTTAAACTTTCATCCCCATTCTATATACTGATATCAGTAGCATGCAACATGCATTGTGATGGACAAAATCTACTTTTTTCTACTTTTTTCTAATCCCAAGGATATCCTACAAGTCTTAGAAAAAATATTTTAAAAATATTAGCTGAAGGAACACACACATTAAAAAAAAATAATCACATTCCTCTCTGCAGTTCATGCACTGCACATATTTCTAGTTTATGTCTTAACTATGTGTTTTGATTTGAGGTAAGACTTAGGACAGTCTAGTGGAAGTATTTCATTACCTAACTTCTCAGCTTTTCCAGCTGAACTTGGTGGCAGTCTGCTGGGACTTGGAAATGCACACTACACCTTTAATCATAGAATGGTTTAGACTGGAAAGGACCTTAAAGCTCATCTGGTTTCCAAACCCCTGCCATAGACAGGGATATCCTCTGCTAGACCAGGTTGCTCCAAGCCCTGTCCAACGTGACCTTGAACACTGCCAGGGATGGGGCATGTACAGCTTTTCTGGGTAACCTGTGCCAGTGCCTCACTACCCTCACAGCACAGAATTTTGTCCTTATGTCCAGTCTAAACTTACCTTTCTTTCAGTTTAATGAACTAGAGGAGTTTGCTGATCAAAATAGGATATAATAACCTGTCTTCACACAACCTTAAAATAATTCTAGGAATAGATTTATTTAATTTATTTTAATTATTAAACCTTCTGTAATTTCAATTCATGCTGTGCATTCAGTTCTCATTATGATACTTTACATTATGTAGCACTTTCCATTTGTGAATGTTAAAGCCATTAAAAGTGCCATGTTAATTCTCAAAATACTCCTCTGAAAAAAGTAAGTATTGATCTTATTTAGGAATAAGGGACTCAGCACATGAAAAATCTAAATGTCATGAAAAGATCATCTGGGTTGCTTGTAGCAAAGTGACCTCTAGACCATGCTCAAATTTACTTTATCTTGCGCTTCAATGTAAGATTTCATTTGTGAGTAAATGAGACTTATTTTTCCCCACAAATACCGTTTATATTCCAGTGCAAATGAATAAAGGACAGTTACTAAAGTTTTGCTTAAAAGGCAATATTAAAATTAGTTTTCTTGTTCACAGTAGAAAATTATTCAGATTAGGACAGACACCTGGAGACACACAGCTAGGTTCTTTCCCATCTTCTCTGTTCCTCAAGTCTTCACTTCCTTTTCATTTGGTTGGCCTTCAGAACCTTGTTCGCAGCCTACCAGTGACCATCTCTAACTTATGTTCAACTCCAAGAAATGTCCTTCGACTTCCACAATTCTACATACAAGATATACATCAGATAAGAAAGGGGCTCATTTCTAGCTCTGAGACACCTATTGATCGCTTAATTGTTGATTCTGAGGAGGACAGCTCTGCACTGTCTGAACCCAGGACTTTTGTTTCCATTTCAGATGCAATACCTGGGTTGCATCGATGTCTCCTGGGTTCAGGAACCTGGTTTCAGTTAGGCCCTTAGGTAAACAGGAGGTATTGTTTACATGATACAGGGCAAGATATTAACTGACTTTCTATTCTCTTCTATATAATCTTGCTCCTTACAGCAGGATTTCATATACATGTAGAAAAAGTAAAAAAGAGAGAAGCTGAGGTTATGCAAGACTTGTGAAGTTAATAAGTAGGCTGCTTGAGAGAAGGATGATTAAACTGGGTTGGTGTTCCTAATAATTCATGCCATGTGTTGATCTGTTTTCTGAGCCACCACTTCGGAATTTTTCCCAGGCTTAGACTTTGGATTGACAAATATGCTATCATTTTGTTAGTCCTCTGATTTTTTTTTTCCTCTTTGTCTTTTGCTCTTCATAAATAAGATACTACAGAATGGCAAGGCTGAAATCTAGTTGTTCTAAATTCATAGATTTTTCTAGGTGTGCACTTTTACCTTAGCCAAGTCACTTTATAAAGTTTCCAAGCTTTAAAACAAATATGCAACTACTTTTTCTTGTATATTTTTCTCATAACTCAGTGAGGGTTTTCTTTAAGCCTTTAAGTATGTAAAACTACTTGAGATGCCAGAGCACTATAATACTGTTTATTTATTTGTGTCTTCCGCAACAGGTCAAGGGAAACAAAATCATACAGAGAATCTTAAAACAAAATAAAATCTTTCTCTTTGAATATTATAATTAGCCATGTTCTCCACATAGTTGTTCATGCATTGTTGAAGTATATAAATATGAAAATAAACAGAAGTGTTCCTCGATTCTGTGATTCAGTAAAATCCCTTCTAAGAAGCATTTACACTTCATACGCAATTTTTGATTTTATATTATTCTTTGAATGACACTGTGCTCTGCAGTGTACAAGCAAGGACTGAAAATACATTCTCAGGAACATGAGGAATTGTGTTCCGACTGCACAGAAGGCTGAGATCCTGACTCATCTGCTCCTGCTTCCCTCTTCCAGATCCTCCTTTACCCTGTATCTGGCACTTACAAAAACTCTGCTGAACTAATTCAGCGCACTAACCTAGGAATAAAGTGTTTGCATTTTCCTGAAGGTAGTTTTCTGCTGGCTTAGGACACTGAAATGGCAATCCATAAGTCTCAGACAATACAAGGCAAGGCTTGAAACTTATGTCTTGTGTCCTGGGAAAGAAAAGACTGTGACAGCAACCTGTTAGATTAGCTTGAATTGTAACTTCAGTTGTGAAACCAAAAGTCACCTTTGCATGAAGTAAATGCCTTCTGGTCTTCGTTCATAGCTTGTGGAATATGATGAGATCCTTGTAATGAGATCTGAGTACTTAATAATCCTTTCCTGCTTCATAATCCCTTTCTTGACTGCTTTTTCCTCTTCAATAGAAGATCCGTCCTACTCTTGACCTGATAGTCTTGCTCCCTGTGGCCAGCTGCCTTTCTTATCAGCAGAATATTGGAGATGGAATGGTGTTTTCTGCTAAAGATCTGAGCTGCAACAGTTCCGTCCCTCTGTCATTCCATGTCTGTCAATCATTCCTTGTTCTGAGTTGAGTGGGTTGATTAGACTGATTAGAGTAGGTGTCTGGATTGAGAGGGTTAAAGAGCATCCATCTGTTCTGGATTTACTGCTGCTTCAGTGGAGGCGGGAAAGCCAGGAATTAGTGAGTGGCTTAGTCCTTTCTCACTGCTGGCAGCTGACAAGGAGCACTGATGAGGTGATAATGAACTAAAAAGTCTGCCCTGTTGGCTGGGTGGGAAAGGGACCCAGACAGTGGGCAAGTCTCACCCCTGTTCTTGCCAAGATTTTCACGTTTTAATGGAATCCATCTAAAGCAAAATTAACAGGTATACTTTGCTGGACGAATTTCAGTAATATAACTTATCACTGGCGGATACGAAAGAAATATGTATCATGTTACTTGCAGTATGGCAGTTCTGTAGGGTTCAGGCACCAGACAGTCCAATCAATAGGAGCAATGGCAGAAACAAGGTTTATAAAATGCAAAGTAAAATGTAGTCTTTTAAAATACTGTCCAATGTTCTGCAGAAGATAACTCTTCCATTTTAGTTCTGACTTTTGGTGGCACTTACTAACATTTGATGACTCTAACAGTCCTTAAAGTATTCAACTCAGGATTTGCAGATACATCCTACAGGCATTGGTTTGTGTTTTTCCTCATTGCTTTAGTTGCCCCAAAGTGTTATTTTTCTTACTTCTTCTTAAACCTCATGTCTTTCATCAGAATATATTCCAGATTCCCTGTAACCTCACAATATTTTTGCTTTTGACATAAGTCCAGCGAATGCCAAGCATGAGTGTTTATTATATGTACATACTAACACAGTATGAATATACTAGCATATCAAAGTGTAAGAAGCACTTGAAGCTGGTCGAATAGCTGAGGAATACAATGTAGGCACTCAGTGGGCTTCTTAAATTAACATATGGTGTTCTTCTCAACTTGTTGCTGACAGACTTAATAAAGGTTCAAGATTTTGCAGGCCTTTAATTTGTAAAGAGTCTACAGAGAATATGAACATGAAATCTCTTCGTAAGAGTTTGCCTTTTTCTTAGAAAACAATGCTGGGTTTTGCAAGCTGAGTTTGAAGTTCTTTATTCCGTACTCCAAGTGTTTGGAAAGCAACTTTATTCATAGAGGGTAAACGTCTCTGACCTTTATGCAGAACATCGAGGGGGTTGCTTACAGGGAAGATCATGACCCTTGAGTCTCCGGTGGCTGTTGATTGAAACCTTGTGTTTCAAGAAATAAATGTTTAAAAACACTTCCTTATAAGACCTGGGCTGCATACACAGACATTTTTATAGCATTTTAACTATTTTGCTAAAAGGTGTTTCTTCCCCTACCCCCCCCTTCTGGTCCTAACAGAAAGGGCTAACTCAGCACAATCGTTAGTAGGACCCTTAGACTAAATGCAATTTTGGCATTATAAATAAGACTTAAATTGATACAGCTTCTTTTCCTAAGCCCATAGGCCCAAACTGTCACTGCATAAGTATGTCTCTGTGACTCTAACAATGTCTGCATTCATGGGGTTGCGAATGTCAATTGCAGTTATATGTTTTGTAGTTACAACAAGTCCAAAAAGGAAAAACTAGTAACTTCAACCTTGAGAAAAAGACAACTCCTCTAATGGGTGGGATTGGATATGAGGGATGTTAGGAAACATGCAAAAACCTCATAAAAACTTCATTTGCTTGTTTAATTGTTAGCAGTCAGGCAAATTGAAGCCATTATTTTCATACAATTGATTTGATGTCCCTATATGCCCCTCCATTCTCAGAAAGAAATTCAGGAATTTCAGAAATTCTTACATCAGTTTTGTTCACACAGACCTTTAGCAATGATAGGAAAACACGGAGATGCAAATAGTCCTGCTTATACAATCACATCAATTAATCAATTAAGATTAGATCTGTCCTTTCTTAACTGGTGAACTATTCTGCTTCGTTAGCTGTACCAGTGTACATCATATGGTACACAGGGCCCCAGCAGCTTTCATCACTACCGAAGGAATGCTTTTCACGATGCCTCATTTGTAACATGAATGTTGTGATTCAGAAGAGGAAGTAATTATTTTTAACCTGGTATATTTGGGAGAGGTAGCAATGAGTTATCATCATGGACTGTTATTTACGACTAGCAAAACCCAGTTGCTTTTTTGCACACATTATGGTTGTAGTTCATAGTTTTCAAATTAATTAAAATAAATATATTTGTTCTCTCATTCTTTTATTTTGGAGGGGCAGGGTATTTGTTCAAAAGCTACCCCATTTAGGATAAACTGAAATGTGGTTGGTAACTGCCCGCTAATGAATCTCAAAAAGTAGTATGTCCTCTACTACTTACAACCCGTTCTCAAGAGTCTAAAGTAAAGCCAGCAGTGGGTTGGGGTAGAGTTCCTAAAAATCTTCTAGCCATATCATCTTTAGATGTTCCTTTTCTTGTAATAGAACAGATGGAAGAGTTTAGATTGGATATAAGGAAGAAATTCTTTACTGTAAGGGTGGTGAGGCACTGGAATGGGTTGCCCAGGGAAGTTGTGAATGCTCCATCACTGACAGTGTTCAAGGCCGGGTTGGACATAGCCTTGGTTGTCATGGTTTAGTGGGAGGTGTCCCTGCCCATGGCAGGGGGCTTGGAACTAGATGTTCTTAGGGTCCTTTCCAACCCTAACTGTTCTATGATTCTATGATTCTATGAAATGGAGCTCTTGAATCTGTCACAGGAAAGGGCATTGGTTTTTTGTTTGGTTGGGTTTTTTTAACCACTTTTGTCAGAATTTCTCGCAAAATAATTTAGAGCAACAGATTCAAACATTCTTGTCTGAACAGAATTAAAATCTTCTCATCTGTTCTGTAATTACATAGTAAGGACATATTACTGCTGGCTGCTTTTGTATTATGACCATTCACTCATTTGTGATACGTGCCTATTATTCATGTCTAAAATATAAGCCGTTTTGATATAGAGAGCACAGAAGAATTTTTTGACATAGAAAGACATCTATTTGTGTGCACTTCAGAATGATCGGGATGTCTTCTTGATCACATCATCTTTATAAGTCTTGTCTTCCTTTCTTTTTGTACAAGGTCTGTGGGGAAGCAGACTAGAAATTGGAGCCACTGCATAAAAAATCAAGTCATCTCCATATTTGTTCTGTGCAAGGCTTGGGCATAAAGGCAATCAACTTTGTCTTTCATCTAATGTCTCTTTCAGTTTTCAGTGTTTTGTGGGTTTATAGCTTCCAGGTAAGGTCTTCTAATTCTTGAAAGAATTCGGAGAGCAATATATTATCTGCCCAGAAATAATTTTTCACTCAAGTTTGTTTTGGTTTGGTTTTCATTTTTATCCTTTTTTTTTCCCTTCTTTTTTTTCTTGACCCAACTTGCAAGTCAGGGTGTCTCCGAGTTGCTGATTCTGCCCAGCAGCTGTTCTCATCTGATCTAGCTTCTTCCAACTGTTTCATGAATGTTTCTCTCCATTTGGAAGATGGTCTTCAGAAGCCAAGGTGTCTGCTTGCTCAGAGGAAGTGTGTGGATAGTGTCAAAGCATGTTTCATGTCATTGTGTAGAGCTAAAGAGAAGCATTTCAGCGTGGGAAACTTTTCCTATTGAGCAATCCTGTACAGAAATTTCTTCGCTTCTTACAGGTCTTTATTGATGTTGTTGCCATTGTGATTAAGTTTCATGGCATTGCTGATTATAGTGATGGCATAGAGCCAAAATCACTGTTGTTCTTGGCTGAGCAGGAAAAAAAGACAGTATGAAAATGTTTTTTGAAAAAAAAAAATAAAAAGAAATCTACTTAAGGCTGAAAAATACATTGTATCTTTGTATCATATTAGAAACTAAGTCAATTTTTAACAGCATAAGTTTCAGTATATTTCATGGCAGAGGTGTTGGGTGAGGCAGCATTTAAAGAATAACATTTCCCAGCTGAATATGTAGTGTGGGTAAAAAAGTAAACTGTGAGCACAGTTCCTTGCTGCAGTTCATTGCTTCTTGGGAGTTCTATTTAGGAGAGCAGGTGCCTCCAGTCTTTCCTACTGGCTCAGCTTCATCTTGATTAATCCAACCCAGTTTTCTTTCTATGCCAGGGTGCATAGTGACTTTTCTTTCTTCTCTTCACATACTGTGATACCCATGACTGCAATCTGCCTCTTTTTATAAAAGCTGATCATTTTCTCCTCCAACCTGAAAGGTTAAGCAAGTCCACTTCCGAGCCCTGATTCATAGCTAGAACTTCACCTGCAGCTTTGAAAGCTACCTCTGGAATGTGAATGTGCAGGCTTTCTTCCAAAGAGACTTTACATTCTCATGTTAAAAGTGTGTTTCTTAAGCTAGTGTTTGAACAAAAAAAAAGTCTATGGTGGGTTAATTTTGGCTAGTGTCCAAACTCCAACCCAGTTGCTTGCTCACTCCCCCTCCTCAACACAACAGGTGGAGAAAATAGGATGAGAAGGATCATGTGTCGTGACAAAGATAGGGAGATTACCTACAGGCTACTATCACAGGCAAAACAAACTTGGGGAATATTAATTTCTTGCCAATTAAAATAGGTTTGGATAGTGAGAAACAAAGTCAAACAATAGAACAACACTTTTCCTCCCCCATTTACCATGCTCAACTTCATCACTCCAGACACCTCCTCAACTGAGCAGTGCAGAGAGGAACGGGATGGGTATGGTCAGTCCATAGTTTCTGTTTGCCGCTCCTTCCCACACACTTTTCTCTTGTTCCAGCATGGACTGTCCTTCCTGCAGTCCTTCAGCAAAAATCTGCTCCATTGTGGCCCTCAGAAGACTGCAGTGGCTATCTGGTCCAGCATGGGCCGTGCAAGGGCTGCAGCAGATACTTTCTTCGGCACCTGGAGCACCTCCTCCCCCTTCTTCTTCTCTGACCTTGGTGTTCCTACTTTGTTTCTCACTCTCCTTCTCACACACCCCCTTCCTCTGCCTGTGTGGTGGGTTTTGCCCTTTCTAAAATATGTTTTCCCAGAGGTCCCACCAACTTGGCTGAGGGACACAGCTGTGCCCAGCAGTGGGTCCACTGGAGCCATCAGGAACTGTCTGTCTCCAGCATAAGGCAGCCCCAGACTCTTCTCGCAGAGGCTCCTGCAGTCTCCCTGCTGCCAATACCTCGCCATGGACACCCAGCAGAGTGTCAAATGGTTCTTTAGATTTTATTCATAGGGGAAGTTATGACAGTATAACAATGCTAACTAATGCGGTCCTGTGCCACTCGCTGAGTGAAAAATAATGTTTTCTTCATCAGAGGAAGTGATTTATCTATCATGTTGGGCTTTAACTCTCACACAGATATAGACAAGGCTCCTTGTACAGAAGGACAGGGCTACTGTGAGGAGGCTGTACTCCTCTGCCAAGTGGAGGACTGAGATGGAAGATGAGCATTGTCTGGTTTCAGCTCAGGGATCTTTCTCGTGAGCTAACACTGCATTTCACTGCAGTGGAATTGGACTTTACTCACTGCAGCTAGAAGTCAGTTTACAACATATAAAAGCACTTCTTCATGCAGCAGTTAGTGAAGTGTTGTGGCCACAGAGTGCTTAGAGACAGTGTCCTGACAGCAGGATCAAATGGGCTTAGACACATTCATGGGCAGGAGGTCCATAAGTGGATATTAGAATGAGATAGATAAGGATGTGTTCTCTAAGATCCTTAATACTATAATTCTCAATGTTGGCAGAATGCGAGGTGAATAAATCAATAGGCTATGGTGTAGTTTGATTGTATTAGAACTGAAAAAATGGATCCAAGAGAAAAGCGTGACAATGAGGTCATAAAAGTTGCAATTACAGAAAATGTTCTGGAGGACAATAAGGGAATTTAAAAAATTAAAAGTCATACCCAGATTAACTAATGCCAATACAAAGAATGTGAGAAAGATCTAAAAAGAAATATAGCAGATGGGAAGAGAACCAGAGATACAGGTATTGAGGGAAGATTAGTCTAAACAGGCTGTTGATGACACTGGAAGTGGCATAGTTCAAGGAAGATACTGAGGAAATCATGGGGTTTTTTGCTTGAAAAGACAAGCAGCAGAATTCTCTTTCTCCCATAGGTGGGTGTTGTGTAACACAAAACTCTGCAGATCTTTGTGTCATATGGCTTTAATCCTGTTTCTCTTAAGAATGCCTCTTTCTATTATGCCTCTGTATATTACCAAGTGTTGAAGTGGATCACATGGAGTGGAGTTGAGATCGCTTCAGTTACCCTGATCGTTAGTAAAAACAGCAAGACTTGATTGGAGGAAGCAGATCTGGAGTTTCTTCAGAAGTGCCTACAAGTAGTTTGCAAGCAGTTTGATCACACAACTTTTTAACCTAAAACTCATGTTTGCTTTAGGTTGCCCTATAATAGATATATCTATCTGATTCCCTTTTGCTACAATTACAATCACTGTTTTCATTCCTCCTTTTTGTAACTTTATCTTGCTTACCTCAGATTTTTCCATCAATTTCAGGAAATAGGAGCCTGACATGGTAATGCTTGTGAGTGAAGCCTGGTCCTTGGCATCCTGATGTTTGAACTTTATGGATTAGAATTGTTGACTCACAGCAATCAGGTTCCCTCTTGTTGTGTCTGACAGGCAACAGAGGGGACTAAACCAAAACCAGAACCCCCAGAGTAAGGGCATTAGTCCTGTCTTTTCCAAAGTGAATGGTTTCCCTTCTAAACAGACTCTGGAAAGAAGCTTAGTAATTCCTTAGGGAGGCAAGTTATAAAACTTGAGATGCAGATATTTAAATCCTATGAGCCAGCCAGCAGTAGTGGAATTGGCCGTCAGAACTTGTAAAAATCTCAACCAATCTCTTTTATTGTCCTGCGGCTGCAGCAGTAAGGCATCTCAGCTATTGCAGGGTGAACTTTCCCCACCATATCCTGTTTGCTACTGTTTATGTGTATACAAAAAGCAATCTGAATTATATCTAAAAGAAGCATCCCTAGGGTGGGAAAGGTTATCACAGAGGTCTTTTCTTCAGCTGAAGTGTAAGAACATGAGAATTTATATTCATTATATTAGAGGGGCTACAGAATTGATTGGAGCCCAGCCCTGGATTTATTTAGTTTTAGTACTGAAACTTAGTGGTGCTGCAGGCAGTATGTCAGATTCTTGTATGCAATATTTTGAGCTGTGTAATTTTTACTAGAAGTTGTCAAACGCATGGAGAAATTTCCATTTGCACTCCAGTTAAGAGTTCTGAAGTGTTCGGAAGTATTACCTCTGATTGTATATGAATATATATACATATACATCTATATATACAGGTACATGAATCTAGATTATTCAGGGAACTTCATAAGAAAAATTCTCCTATGTGCTGTTCCCCTTGTTATGTATGATGCTACCACAACCTCCAGTATAGTGTGGCTCTAACAAGAAATATCTTTCCTAATCATAAACCAAAACTATGAAAGAACAGTTCTGAATTGCAAACCTCTCAATCTTGTCCATCAAGAAAAACTTTTTCCATTCAGGCTATGGGCCCCAGTCTGGTTTTAGTTAGAATTCTGTTGTCTTAGACAGCAGACGGATGTCATTTCTGGAAGTCTTCTGATAGCCATAGTGGGTTGAAGAGGAAATTGTGCTGCACTTAGAAGTGATTATATGGTATGATTGTCTGTGATGGCAAGGGATTGAACTTGGTGAACTTACAAAAATAGGAATAGACAAAAAAATCGATATGGGTGGCAGCCATTTAGAAGATAAGATATTAATTCCATTGTTTATGTCATCTTCTGTTTTATGTACTAACTTGTGATTTAGACAAGAATATCCATAAAGAGCCACGTGAAGTGTCTGTTGTTTCTTTTGAAATACACAAAAATCATGAGTACAGTAGCTTCTTAACATGTAACATAAGGTCTTGATCTCATTAACATTCTGTCAGCATTATATAAAAGTGTTTATTGCTGGAAAGCTGTGTGTTAAAGCTGTAGTCCTTAGGTCCTATGCCAGTAAAGGAATTAGTGGTAGACTTTCAATTTCAGACATACAATCATAGAACGGTTTGGGTTCGAAAGAACTTAAAGACCATCAAGTTCCAACCCCGTGCCATGGGCAGGGATGCCTCACACTAAACCATGTCACCCAAGGCTCTGTCCAACCGGGCCCTGAACATATTGGTATTATCATTGATTATGCAACTGCAAATAATGCTGCCCTGGTAACTTTGGTTGATTTTGGAATTTTATATAAAAGGAGACAGAGTGATAAGTTTTCATTAGTGTGGTTGTCTTTTGATTCAAAAAGAGAAATGTTTGCATTCTGTTTACCTGGTATAAGCTTGTTTAACAACATGAAGATTATAAGCACACCATCAAAAGAACAAAAACATAAAATGCCATTTAAAATAGTGTAATATGAAGTGAGGAATCTTGTTGAGTATTGCCAGTAAAGATTCCCAGTTTTATATTTCCTTCTGAATAGGAAAGTAGAATACACTGTATAGCCTGGTTACTCCAGTAGCTGTCCTACAGTGTGGGCTTGAACTTTCCGAGACTTAAAATTTCACAATTCCTGGACACTGTTATAAAAAGCAGATTGCTGTAGATAAGGTGGTCACTACTATGTCCTCCTCCTGTCATCATTCAGTTCTCACTTATATGCTGTAACGGAAGTTGACACAGTCATGTGCAAATGCCTGTTTTGGACATGTATCCTCAGGAGCACTTGTGGGCTGTGGATCCCACTTTTACAGAGAGATCATCCCATGGCCATAGTTTTAATTCCTAAAAGTAGGAACAAAGCCAGTTCTATCACTCTCATGTTCATTGAAGTGTTCGTCTGTTTTGTTGCCCAATGTTAAATTCCTCTGAAAGGTGCATGACTTTCCTCATCAGCTGCAAAGGGAACCT
Source organism: Myiopsitta monachus (assembly GCA_017639245.1). Classification (NCBI taxonomy): domain Eukaryota; kingdom Metazoa; phylum Chordata; class Aves; order Psittaciformes; family Psittacidae; genus Myiopsitta; species Myiopsitta monachus. The sequence continues at coordinate 77,415,452 of CM029920.1, forward strand.
GTGCATGTAATTCTGTGTGGTGAGTTCTACTTGTGGAGCAAGTGCCTGGTTTGAGGCAATGTTGAGAGTGGTAACATAAATAAATGGCTTTTTAAGTGGGCCAGAGAGCTTGCTGAATGACTTTGGCATGATGTTTGCTTCACAGCTGCATTCTCACACTGTTGTATAGTGATCATTAGCTTTAAAAAAATCTAGTAATATTAGCTTAGTATTTCTCAGGGTATTGTTAAAACCCATTAAATTGGTTAATCAGTATTAAGTCTCAGAAATTGTTAAATCAGTCCATTACATTATTAAAATTTTTATTTAAGTTACACAATGCCTGAATATTGTTACAAATTCAATATTTTTTCTAAATAATCATAAAATGTTATTACTTATTGCCTGTACTATTTGAGCTACCCTAGTAACTACCCATTGTCATGCCCTCTGTAGTCTCCAGACATATCAACTATTGCTAAAATGAGGAGGTGGACTCTGTCAGGAACATATGCTGCACTGGATTTAACAAGGTGTTTGTTTTTAATTAAGACTTTTAATGTACATTTTGAGACTTCACAATTAACTTTTGTCAAATATAATAATAATAATAATATCTGAAGACATTTCTAATGTGGGAAAAACAAAAATATCTTAAATGCTTGCAAAGAGATTTTTGTAAAAATCCTTAATATGAAACTGCCTGGGAAATGAGGAGGGGCAGAACCCCACTTTGCCACATTTCAGCCTGGAGTGAATTTTTATGGCAAAATTCCAAACCCCTAAAACCCTGGGACTTCAAGTAAGTGTTGACATTGATGTAACCTGAGCAGTACAAATGAAGTTGCTTTAATACTGTGGATGTTCAGGAGCAGTGATTACTGATGGAAAATACAGAAGTGCAGATAATGTACAGGAAGAGATATTATGAATTTGCTTCACCAAGTCCCTCCTAAAGGGGTTTGTAAGGGGCTGCTATGGCTGTCAGTGATTTACATCTGCGTTGCCTTTCTTAACTGTACTACTGAGGTAGGAAGTTGTAAGTCACAGCCTAAATGCACAACTAATGCCTTCTGCCACTTTAAGGGTCTGTGAAGAGTTTCTCTAATTGCAAAAGATGGCCGAAGCCTCGCTCTGTTATATGCTCCTAATTTCCTTCCTTTTTCCCTCGTGCCAACTCCGCCTGCTATCCCCCTCTCCCAGCCCTAACATTTCTGTGTGCGGCTTCTTGCAAGAAGTGGTTTTTTATTGAGTTCACATACTCAGGTGTCTGGGACCTGCACAAGCTCAGCCTGTGTACAAATCCAGTAGATGATCTCATGATGTGGTTTGAATAGGCTCTGTGTGGTCAGCACTGCTGCCAGCACCTGAGGGAACCAGGTCTGTCTTTCCACATTACTGACGCAGAGCAGGCTGGATTTGAAATAGGCTTGCTGTGAAGGTAGAGTTTCTCAAAGCTCTTGTGCACAACAGAAGCCTCAGGAATTTGCAGAGGGACCTCTCAGTGCTGGTGCAGGGTGTCCTAAAAGAGTGTCATCTCTGCGACATGGGAAGCAGGGAATCATTTCTTCGTATAAGCAGCCTATGCTTAAGGGGCAGCTGAGCCAGTTCCTGTACTGATAACACATCTTTGGTTCTTGAACTGGTTCATGTTTCCTACAGTGGGAATTGGACATTATTGGTAATAACTTCTGCCTACTTCCCTTCCCTTCCAAGGACAGGAATTCCTTTTAACTGAGAAATTAAACACTCTCTGGAGTGTTTTAATGACATCAGAGTTTTGTCTCCGAGTCATCAATTTTGCCCTGTCTCCCAGCCATCATCCTTATACTCCTTTCCAGAAAACCCAAAACTAATCAACTTAGCATTGGGCATTCTGAAATGTTTGCTGAGAAAACATCTCTGTTTTGACAGACAGCAATTACAGCACCTGGGCCATGGGCAGACTTTACAGCTCTTCTGGGGATCTCTTATGAATAGTCTCCATGAGGCCAGCACAGCCCTGTGCAAACAAGCTTTGTAACGAAATTGCACTGAAAAACCCCCTTCTTCTCTATCCACACCTTCCCCTCCCAAAATTACTGAGTAGCATGGATGTTCCTCCTTTACCTGTTTTGAATCTGAAAAGGTTCTCAGGTTTTGTGAAGAGTTACTGTCTTACTCAGATATGCCTGTTTGAAGTCCCATATGTATATGGGTGGGTGTCATAGACTCTTATGTTGTTGGACTTGAATTCTTTTTTTTCATGATTGTGAGAACTCTGCAGAATGTATGGGAGCTTGGAGTGATTCAGCTGCATGGAAAATAAAAGAGAGGATGTCAATTAATGTAAACACAGTTTTGTTTGTGTCCTTTGGGGAGGCAAATTGTCTGATCTTGTTTCTCATGGTTAAATCGCTCATGAGTAATAAATTGCCTTTTTTTGAGAGAGAGGAAGCAATGCAGTGTCTGAGATCATGCAGTCCTCTGCTACCTATTCAAGTCTGTCTTGGAGAACCTGGGGTCTCTTCTCAGCTGCCACTTTTTAATTCTGCTGCTTTGTTTTCTGCCTTTGTCACTCCTTGCTCTGAAAGGGTTGACTAGAAACTAGAAGTTCTCCTGTAGGTAGCATTCTTTCACTCTGTTCAAAATCTCTACTAAAGGAAAAGGAAAAGAAAATGTCTGCAATTAGGTAGCTAGCTCGAGACATCAAAAAATGGTAAAATGCTAATTTAAACAAAATAACATTGACTAGCCATATTAATGAAAAATTGCCATTAACTTTGTGCTGTAAAGCTGTTACAATGTGATAGCCTTCTTGTACTAAAACATTCTTTTTCCCAGAGAGTCTTTTTGGCCATTAATCTCCGCAGTGTTTTCTATAGGCTGGAGTAGGTTATATTTAGTGTGCTGTACTTTACTTATGCTTCAAGAGCAGACTCCCTGCTCTATTTTTAAACGAACTACTTCAAAATCTTTTGCAGTGAGGTGTACAAGACCAAAACCGTAAATGACTGACTTTTCTGTGAAGAAGGTGTCTGTTCCAGTCAGGTTGTTATTGGGTTGTTATTGCTTTCCTCCCCTCAGAGTGAACTCTGCTATGAACATGCACTGGCCTCTGTCAGCATCTTGATGGGGAAGAGGCACTTTCATACATCTCTGAACACACTGTTCCCTTTGCAGCCAGACGAAAAGGCGCTGATCTCTCTGAGGAGTGCAGCGACAGCTCTGGAGCCACATGAAAGTCAGCAGCGTTAATCCCCTTGCCATAGCTTGTGGTAGGCTTTGGTTACCACACTACACCATGGGTAATGCTTTCTTAGGACATGCTCATCTGGAAAGTTCCCTTGTATTTGCTTTAACCCAAAAGCAAATCACCTGGAAAAGCTAGAGGTGTTTGCATGTTACTGAGCTTTTCATGGCATCTCTGTTTGCTGTTGTTGCACAAATGATCTTTTAGGTCTAAATAGCACAAACTGATGTCTTTGGCTAACACAGATGTGATATGTTTACATTTGAATAGAAGATTATATAGAGTACCAAGAGTAAGCAGAGAGAATACAGGAGATTGTTCTAATTTCTACCATTTATTCTATTTAGTTGCCAGTATCTTCCCTTTGTTGGGAAAGATAGTTACCACTATCTTCCCTATCTTCCCTTCCTATCACACCAGTAAGTAAAAAAGCAAGATGTGTGAGGGGGAAGAAAGTAAAGCTTATATTTCTTTTTGCTTCTCTACTTTGTTTTGCACTGAAATCACGTTAATAATTAATTATTACCTGACAGTTTTTGAAAATAGGTGTGGGAATTACACATTCTAGGTCAAAGCTAAAAATCAAAACTTACTTTTTCACTCCACCTTTGAAGCCATCTTTTATGTCGCAGTTAAGCACTTTGCTGCAAATGATTAGCTAGAAAGTTCTTAGGGATCTGCCAAGGCTAATTTATGTTTTATCTGATGATGATTTTGCTAAGCAACTTAATGTGCTCTCCTGCTATGTCCCTGAATGTCCCTGTCATATGTAAAAAAGCTTTTCAAGATGAGATGACATGTAGGTTCTTTGGTCAAACATGTCTAAGTCAGCATAAAGCTTCCCCACAAGAAGATAAAGTACATAGGGTTATAATTCTATTTCTCAGCCTCCACAAATTTCACTTTGCAACTTTAGAATGTTCTTTACTAAGGATGATTTTTGGTATAATTTCAAATAGATAGGTGGAATGCTGAAAATTTTAGAAGGCATTTAAATTAGAAGGCATTTAAAAGGACAGTGGGAATCTGGTCCCTTAATACAGTTCTTGCTGTACAAAGTCAATGGGAATTTTGTCTTCAGTTTCAGAAAGGACACCATTCACATTTGCCATTGTGATGAAATGACCACTGTTTTTTCTTAATGCCAGCATTCAAATTATTAAAAAAACATTCAGTTATGAAAATTGTTTTCTGTTGGAATTAAAACAGCCAGCATAATTAGAATTGCTGGAAAAACAAAGCCAAGAAAGATCTATTCCTTTTTTTTTTCTCCAGTTCATTAAGCCATTTGATGTGCTTGCAGTATGCCCAAAATATTATCTTATTTGTTTGTGACATCTTTCACTATTAAGTTGGATCACACAGGAATAGAATGGAAGTAGGTTTGCCTCTCTTCCTAGAAAGGTACGGTGGCATTTCGTGTTTTAGTTTTCAATATAATGAACTGCTGAAGATGTTACATATGTGTTTGGGGTGGCACGCCAAGATTTCTGGTACCTAAGAACACTAAGAGAAGTTGGGTGAAGGGAATTTTGGCTCCTGGAAAGTTTAATAAATTTTGGAATTGTGGTGAAATTCTAGAAGTTGTGAAAATGCTCAAGTTCTGGAAATGTTGCTAATAACAGGAAGAATAACTTGCTATGACTTGAGTAACTGTTACAATTTGTGAGCAAAGTAACGAATAAGCTGATAAAAGATTCTGATAATGTAAAGAATTAAGGAATAGGCTTTTAATTAACACCAGTCAACTTCATTTCTGTAAGATGTATAATGTCAACAATGTAATATGATTCCTTAATTATCTGCAAAGTTTAGTTAAAAAAAAAGAACACGTTTGATAGAAATAACTTTTTGCATTAAATATGATTAGACTTCTAATGATCAATGGTAAATGACCCATTCCCAACAGTACAGTATGAACACTATATAGACAATATGCTGAATGTGAGCGCTATCTGTCAGTATTTACCAATTAAAACTGAACAGTGATATTTATTTCTGAGCTTCATAGATCTTGATACTAGGCTTGATGCTCGTAATCATTTTATCAATGAGCTGGAAGTAAGTATAAAATGACAGTCAGTGGAACCTGCAGGCAATAAAGAAAATGCCATTGTGTTACCTAACGGTGAGAACAGACATGTAGGGCAATGTAGATTGCTTCTTAATGTGAACTCATTTACACAAAGTGCATCTAAATATTAGGCATATAAATTGGAACAATATGGAGTCTACACTATTTTGAAAGGAATTACTTGGAAAAGATGTAGCAATGTTATGGAAAAAAGCGGTGAGACATTGGCAGCAAAAGGGCTTTGGCTACATAAAGTAGGATTAATGAATACGAATAGAATGAGGATTTTACTTCTGTTTTATAGGATAGTTGATACAGTTGGATTCTACAGAATATTGTGACTACTATCTAGAAAATGAAATCATAATTGTATTAAAACACTGTTCATTCTAGTTGAGACAGCCAAAACAATGATCGTTATCCAGAAACTGAGGGCAGAAAAATCAGGAATAGAAAAACAAATGGCATTCTGACAGCAAAAACTAGTAACCACTGGGACAACCTCACAAGGAGAGCAGCCAGTTCCTCATGGCTTTCAGTGGCAAGTGAATGTGCCTTTTCCTAGCTCCCCAGAATAAGTTATTGGCTTCAATGGAAGCAATTGGATAGAATGTATTTGTTCTGTAGAAGAAATCAGACTGGGTAAAATCAATGAATAAGCTTTGATTCTGTCTGCTGTAAGCTCTGAAACAATTCACAAAAGTGAAGGATATTCTTTAAGTAGGGCAAAACAAAATAAAATAAGCAGGTGAAGGAAATAGTTTTCCATGCAACTGTTTACATGTGTAGGAAAAGTAATCACGAAACAAACATCTTCAGGAGGGTTCAGTCTTGGACAAATCTGATGGGTTTAGTGTTGCTTACATTTGGTTTATCTGTCCTTCTTTTTCCCTTTTCCTTTATCTAGATTTTTTTTTTACTTTGACCAGTTTAGTGGCATTCTTAACTTTCAGTGTTCGATGAATTCTCCCCTAAATTTCCCCTAAACATTTCCTCCTCTACCACTTTCTCTTATGATCTTGTCCTTTGAAAGTCTTTCAGGTGTGTCTCCGTATACGTAAGCTTCTTCTTCCTAGCTACGTTTTCCGTGAGGCAGCTTTCAGGGGGCATGTTACCATGTTATGTCTATAGTTTTAAGATCCATAAGACCTCTGAAGAGTGAAAATAATCTGGATCTCTTCCACTATTTTCTGAATGATTGTACAGAATGACTTGCTGTCTGCAAAGCCAAAGGAAAGTCCTAAAGGAAAGGCTAAAATGGAATGAAAAACAACAGATGGAGAATTTATTTCTTGGGTGGGGAGCTACGGCTGAAGAATAGGATTATATCAGTGCATTGATTCCACAGTCTTATCACTACAGTAATCTGCTGCAGAAGGAAGTCGTTTCTAAAGGTGGTATTTAGTGTTAAACGCAGCAGGCCTCGGACAGCCTGGGCCTGCATGGAGAGGCAGTGGTGGGGCTGAGACCTATTGTTTCTGTAAGTGGTTGCAGGGTTGTCCAGGTGTCCTGATTTAAAGGCTGCTCCTTGAGACAGGAAATTGTATCTTGTTCTGAGGTTTACTGTAATAAAGTACATAGTCCTGGGGGAATGTGCTGCTGGGCCCATGAATCACTTTATGGGCTGGCTGTTCTGACCTCAGCCCTGTGATTTATTCACGCCATACCGCAGCAGGAATGGCAAAAATGTAACCGGCGCATGGTCTTCCCAGCCTCCCCCCTGCTCCAACCCAGATGGGCCTTTAACCGGGAGGCTGCCATAAATTCATAAACACAGGTTTGCTCAAAGCTGGCAGTTTCACTTGTCTTGCCCAAGAGCTCTCTGCTCTGTGTCTGTTGGGGATTTGGTGGTAGGGGAATCCTTGTGCTTCTCAGGTGTTTCCTTTATAGTTTTGTAGCCTTGTAGCTGCTTGAGTTTCTTGTGTGAAGATGTGAAAAATCCCAGTGCAGTCATGGTACTCAGCAAAAAAAGACAGCTTGGAAGTGTACAAGTTTTTGGCAATCCCCTTTTTCCAATAAATAATAATAACAAAAGAGACCTGACTGTTTCTCAGCTCAGGATGTCACTATTTTACAGACAGTACCAGACGTACTGGTACAATTCTTTTCTTAAGTAAATAGTAGTATTTGCATTTACAGAGGTCATTAAATGATGTGCTTTTTGTCAAGCCACAAGGCATGAAGAGTAGATCCTGACTCTCAGCTCCACTCAGCCATGTTTCTGTTTCAACTGACTATATTGTTTATGTGTTTTGCAGTTAGCAGTTGTTAGTTTTAAAAATTTAACACTTTTCTTCATTGGTGGTCTTTCCATCTTAGTTTTTAAAGATTTATTTTGCATGAAGCATCCTTGTATTTTCCTGCAAATTCATTGGTCCATACACTTCAGAAAATGCTGAGAATTTTTGTTGATGTACGAAATACCTATTTCTTAAAGATAGTTTCAGGGTTGAAAGTTGACCAATTCTCTTGTGTTTGCCGTGCCTCGCAGTTATTTTCTGCCTCTGTCCTCTGTGAATCTCCATTCATTCAGTGTAAATCTCCACTGTATATTCTTGATATGATTTTGCTTGTTTTAGATAATTTAAACATTACAGGGAACTGACAGAAAGAGCCATTTTTCTTTTGGTTTTAAGTAATACTATTAGAACAAAGAAGCTGTAACCTGTAAAGCAGTCCTGTTCCTTGCAAGGCACTCAAATTTCTGACTTGACCTTCTCATCCTGAAGTCAGCTTTGGATTCGAACTTAAACAGGGGAAGTTCAGATTGGATATAAGAAAGAAGTTCTTTGCTGTGAGGGTGGTGAGGCACTGGAATAGGTTGCCCAAGGAAGTTATGAATGCCCCATCCCTGGCAATTTTGAAGGCTAGGTTGGATGGAGTCTTGGGTGACATAATTTAGTGTGTAGTGTCCTAGCCCATGGCAGGGGATTGAAACTGGATGATCTTAAGGTCCTTTCCAATCCAAACCATTCTATGATTCTATGACTATGCACAATTTTTCCCAAAAGTAAATAAAATTAAAACATTTTGCAATTTAGCAAGAAATTTTATTGAAAGAAAAGTGCCACAAGTCTCAATACCTAGGAAGATCTAAATTATACTCGTTAGCAAATGGTACAATCCAATTAAAGGGTAACTATGTCCAAACAAGCAAGAGCTACTTACAGAAAGGTATGGGAACTTCCATTTATTATAATGTAGACAGGTTTTCATGAAAGACAGTCTCTGTGTGTGATACAAGATGTTTTAAGTTTGTTTCATATCCTTGAAATTGGAGTTTTTTACTTGTTCTAAGATAGAAGAGTTTTATCTGTAAATGTACATGGAATAGTGTTTCTTCTGTAAGGCAATTTTCATGGGATTTCTGTTTAAATTACAGGAAGAACACACCTTCACATTTGTTAAACTGAAAAGGTGTTGGTAGCTGGAATGTGCTAAAATGAGGTTTTTCTGATTCCCTCACATATGAATGACTTGCTCTCTCACTTTCAACATGTTGCTTAAGGTTCATGTACCTTGTGTCTCGTTACAAAGCAGACAATAACAGCTTCCATTGAGATTGTTGAGCTTCTTTTTTTTTTATATATATATAGGACTCTTTAAATCTATACATGAAAAAAGGCTTTGTACAACAGAAGGTATCATTATGTTTAGCATAGGTCTGATAATAGAGGGTCGTCAAGGCTCTGTTTCCATGGTTTAGATGAGGCTTAACAGTGTTTGCTCTGGAGCAGATTACACATGCTCAGTCTCCCTAAACTGTTTTTACAGCATACAGCTCCAGTTTCTTCTCATGAAGAGCGCACACTGGGTAGAGATAAAACCAGAAAAGATGACAGTGGGATGCTCCCTACTTAATTGTAGAATGCCAGTTGCTTTAAGTATCTGGAAAGTTGTTCATCTTCAGAGCTCATCAGAATATACTGGAGTGCCAGTTCAAATGCAACTTCTGCACTAAGAGACTGCAAGTAGCAACACCTACTTTCAGACCAGGATCTGAAAAAGGAAATTAAATGAAACCTCTCAGGCCCCTTCTGCTGCAATTATGGAACTAAATATATACAAATTTTATCCATAGCCCCTGACACCTGCTCCATTCCTGTCCTCAACCCTTTCAACAACTTCCATTCACTTAGAAACACTTATTTTGGCACTACTTAAGCAGCAGTCATTGAAGCTGCCAGGTGTGGGAGGCAAAGTGATGCCTCAGTGCTGAATGAAACAGCTTCCATCCTCTTTTTCCCCTGATGCTGCAGTTCATGGCCTTGTCCAGACTTGAGTATTTCTTTGGCTCCCTTTTCAATCCATCTCCTGGGCAGCAGCAGCAACCAGAAAAGGCTGAAATACAGGCAGTAAGCATTAGTCCTAGGATAAAACAGATGTCAGCATTAGTGCTGCTGCTGTTACTACCACCAAACTATAAGACATCCTTTGCAGAATTAATGTAAATAGTCGCATATACTGTGTCTGACCTTAGATCTTTCTAGAACTCAGGCAGGTGGTTCTAGAAGAGAGGCTTGTACAGTTATACAAAAGACACCTTGAAAAAGAGGGAGAAGAAAATTAGGTAAGACACACCCAGGTTGGTAGTCAGTTAGACAACAAATAATGAAAGCAATCTAACTCCAGCAAGAAAATTTGCTGAAATGCAAAGGAGAATCAAGATGTTTGTAAAAGAATAACAAAATTAAGTAGTTCTGCACAACTGGTATGTAACATGAAACCAGATGTCACAAGGATAATGGCAGTTAATGGGAAACAGAATAATATTCACGACTGGAATGTGGGTACAAGTTGCTCAGGAAAGCTAGAAATTAAAGTACAGGTGGCATATATTAATGATACTGGAGATTCTGAGTAAATAAAAAAAAGTGATAGCATCTAACCCTAACTATTCTATGATTCTATGAAATGAAATAATAGCATTACTTTGAGTCAAAATAACATAAAGACTATAAAAGGGCTTATGCAAAGAGAGTAAATGGTAGCCTGCTATGGATTTTACGTGCAGAGCTGTGGTAGATGTAAATAGCAATTATAAAGTGAGGTTTTATGGGAGACATCTATATATTGGATACCAACCAGAGAGACTGCTGGACTTCTTAACTCAGTATTTACTAGCTCACCGAGAAGTGATACAGTTTACAGCTTCAGGATTGTAATAACTGTTTGATGATACTAAAGAAGAAATTCTCCTGAAAACCAACTGTAGCTGTAATGACCATGAATCGAGTGAACTTATATTTAAAAAAGGAAACTATGGTAAACAGGTAAAATCTTCAATTTCAAAGTATTAAACTGAAACATTAAGAATGTTAGATAGCAAGTGAATTAAACAGGACTCAGAGATCGAACTGTAGAGGAAGCAGGGAATTTATGTATAGCAAAATGCCAAACTGTAAAGTGTTTGCATCCCAAACAAATGGGGGGAAAGTTTAAGGAAGAGTTACAAATCTAACTGACTATGTATCTGCATCGAAAAGGAAATTAGCAGCAGCCTTAAAAAATGATCGAGAAAGAGAGATACTTTTGGGAAGCAGAAATTACAGGAATGAAGTGAGAATTGTGAACACTCATGCTGAATTGGACCTTCCAAAGGGAATCAACCCAAATAATAAAACATTTTATAAGCACAGATATAAAAATATCAGGAAAAGAAATGGAATCACAGTGCACTGAGGACAGGGCTAGGATTAGCAGTAGTATGCATATGGTTCCAAAATGAAATTAATGTCTTTACCTTGGTTTCCAATGAGCAGGCAGATAAAATAGAAAAAAAGGAAAGTGTGATAATCCATCAGAAGGAGTATGCCAAGCATGAAAACAAGGCAAATGCAGAAAGAAGTGAGATTATGTATATTAACCAGAAATAGCAGTCATGATAGTCATGTAGTAAGGAGGTAAGCTCTCTATCAGTTTGTATCATTGATTAGAGTCTAAATGTTGGATAGTTTTCTTAAAACTATAAATCATTACTTGGGGTTTTCACATGATCAGAAACCACACTAAGACTGCAGTATTGTTGTCATCATTTGACTGATACAGCTGGAATTTCTTTTAACCATCTTTCACCTGGGGTCTCATTTGTGAAGACATAATTAAAGACCAGTTGTGTTCACTGTAGTAAGTATGGTTGGTTGATATGTTATAATCAATGTGAATTCCGCAATTCACTTTCCATTCTTATGTTTTGTCAGTGCTGGCTTTGGCAGCTATGGGTTTGACACTGTCACGGCGTCTTGAAGAACGGCAGTTCCTCTAGGGATAAGGAACCTGTGGTCAGATTTGGTTTCTTACTGTTTATTCAGGGCTAGGTTTTCACAGGATCACCAAGCTGAAGGGACACACAGTCAGTGGTGCTGACACCAGGGAGCAGGGCAGGACCCTGAAAATTGAAAAGCAGAACCATCTCTTTCAGTGAGAGCTTTGTCTTGTGTCAGCTTAAGCCGAGTGAGAAACCATGTGCTAAGCTAAAGCTCAGCCTGTACTTGACCATGTCGCAGGAAATGAAACTAGAGCTGCTTTTCTTACAAGGTCATTTTTTCAGAATCTGGTGGATGTATTCTGGTGGCCTCTATTGCCTGGTTTAAAATTATACCTGAAGTTTGTGCTCTACTTGCATTACCATTAACCTGCAGATGAAGAAAAGACAGCACAAGTTTCAGGACTACCTTCTCAGAAAAGCCAGCTCTGTGGAACTCCAGAGCATTGTGAGTCCTTCTGTCTCTCATCCAGCTTCCACACCGAAGGCAAGTAAAACAAGAAAAAGATGTCTTAAAAAAACCAAACAACTACTACTCTTTGTAGGAACAAATCTGACATAATATCAGGTGCCATAATGTCAAGGTTGAAGGCTGTTTCTAACGTATACCATCTTCAATAACTCCCACTGTTCACAGGCAAGCGAGGCTCATGTACTGTCAGTTTAGCAGCTGTGATAAGGAGTAGCCACTTTTTCACTGGAAGAATTAATCAATAAATGTAGTACAGGAAATTAGTAGTGGGTTGGAAAGCCCCTATGTGAAAGCTTTAGATTTTTTTTCTGGTCACAGTGGCAGACACAGTCTGAAGCTCTACTGTAGTTCTGAGTCCGCAGAGCTGAGATGTGAGCAGGACTAGGAATTGCAAATCTTCGCCTCAGGTACCAAAGTGATGGTAAAATTAAGACAGAAAGCTTAAGTAAAAAAAAGGCTAAAACATTGATGGGAAATGTAATATGTAATATTTATAGGATTACATATGACTATATCAAATATACTGAGGGCAAAGACTTCGAAAAGCATTGCTTATCAGTCCTAATAAGGAATGATGCTTCAGTGAGTCTAGGCATTTAGGATGTTAGGGAAAACATGCATAGGAAAGTCTAAATATGTTACCAGTATTCATTTATTTATTTATTTTTAAACATGGACAGCACAAGTGGTAATGTTTCCTGTGTCAGTAATTGTTGATTGTTGATTATTGATTATTATCAGTGCCATTCATACAATGGCAAATTACAAGGGCATGCCTTTTGTGATGAAACAACTCTATTCACAAAGAATTTACATTTTTATCTCTTGTTTTCCAGTTGTGGTCACTTGTATGTAGTGACATAGAAAAGAACAATGAAAAGGTGTACATTCAGGAGGCTTCAATTTGCTTATGACAAACAACTTAGTATTTTCTTCTCACTTGGTTTGCTTGAATTTGCAATTCCTTTTTTGGTAGCTGTGAGTGTAGATCGGGATGAGAAGGACTGCTGGCGTGCCCTCCAGACGAGGGAAAGGTAACTCGCTGATTCAGGAAACAAATACAGGAATGGAAGGAGCATGGTATTATGCCTGTTGACTGAGGGTGAAAGGCTGTGTTTGGGAAATTAATTTGCAGCCTGAGGTTTGATGATTCCCAGCTGCAATTAAACGAGCAGGTAGCACAGACTGCCAAGTTACATTTTTTTCCCACTCTCTTGCAACAAGAGGTTGCTACTGTTTCTTTTGGATAAATATTTTGCTCGCTTTGGGATACTTCATGCTTTTCATATAGCTGCATCTTAAATACTGCAGAAATTGTAGCTGGTGCAGAATTTGGCAGCTTATGTACTAAGTAAGGTACTGGTCTGTTAGCATCTTGAAATGATGTTCTCTGGTATGACTGCATGTATTTGTCAAGATTACTTCTAAGAACTGAATTCTGATACCCAGAGTTCTGCAAGGACCGCATCGTCCCTGTGAGGTTCAGCAACACACTGACAGGATGACTGTTGCTAATTGCCAGGATATCAGCAGTGTTAGAAACCAGAATTTTCTCTCCACGTGGTTCAGAGCTGTCAGAGTTCCTTAATTTTCCGAAGATGTTCTGTAACCAGCAAAAAAAGTGTTGAATTTGGAACTACACCATTAGATGTGTTGACATAGTTTGTGAAGAAAAAGGTGATGTTAGCGCTAGGGGAACTGTCCCATTGGATTAGCTGTTTGGTGGTTTTTATTATTAATTACTTTTTAAGAGTTGTCAGGGTCCAATTGGAGGAGAAACCCCAGTGCCGGACCTTGTTTCAGTTCATGATCCCAAGACTAAAATTAAGACAAAAAGGAGGCCAAGAACCATGATCTGACAGTCTGTTTATTACAAATTACAAAAAGGCAGTTATTGGAAAAAAGGGAAATTATTGTAATAAAGGGGATAGCGATAGGACAGATTGGAAAAAAGGTAGAAAATGAAGCAAGAATTCGGGTTGCAGAGAAAGAGAGATAGTCACCACTGTGGATCTAAGTGGTATCCTGGGGATCTGTTGTCGTTGTCTTTGGTGGTGAGAGTTCTTCAGTTGGTATCTGAGCAGAGTGTCCCCCAAGAGTCTGCTGGCAGTGGGTGCCCTCTTGGAGGCATCCTTCTGGAGTCCCCTTAAAGGTACCCCATGGAGTGTGTCTCTTGGAGTTACCCTCATGGCGATGTTTCATGGAGGATGACCCTCAGGGTCCATAGTAGTCATTGGTGGAGAGTGTCCTCAGGAAGGTGTCCTTCTGAAGTCATCCTCATGGCAATGGCTCCCTGGTGATGTGTCTCTTGGTGATGTGTGTCTTGGTGATTACCTTTTCCCCTTTTGTAAAGAGTTGGGGGGAGTACCTCTGCTCTTCATGTCACATATTACATGTTCCCGGTGGACCAGTTTCCCTGGTCTTGCAGCCAGCTGTTTGACACACGTGTCTGCAGCAATTCTCAGGATAATACCTCACACCAATCCTCAAGGTGATGGATGGAAGAGTCTTTTCTCAGCTCTTTCCCATGTCATCCCTCCAGCAATGGATGGTGTAGTCCAGTTCAGCTCCTCACAACCTTCTCCCAGGAAATTGATATTGGAGTCTTATCTCAACTCCTCCCACCCATCTCTGGGGCAAAAGATAGGTGGATTTCCATCTCAGCTTCTCAGACCGATCTTTGAGACAATGGACAGTGGAGTCTGATGTCAGATCAGTCTCTCACAAGAGTGTGTTAAGTGTGAGCCACCCAACCACTGTCATTCTACCAAACTCATCAAATTACTAAACTCAATGTCCTAACAGTTATATTCTAACGTGTCACCTAAATGTCTGTCTAGCTCTTGCAGTACTGCAATACTTTATCTGAATCTCTTTGCCTACTAATTTTTTATGTTGTTGCCACTTCATGGGAGTTCTTTTTTTTAATTCATATGCAAATACAGTTCTTATTGTAGCGGTGATTCACCATACTAAGACTTAAAAATGTCTGTGATTGATAGAAAAGCATTAAATGCTTTCATAAGTATTTTCTGTAGATCTTTGAGCACAGCATTGGACAAAAACCAGACAACTGAAGCAAGTACTATGCAAGTATCAGCTCTTTCCTTCTGTGATAGCAGATGCCCTTACTACTGGAATGAGTAAATAGTTTGTGGAACAGCAGAACCTTTGCAGTTTGAAACCTTGTGTATTAAAGGCATGACAGCCAGAATTACAGCTAATCTCAGTATGCCAGGTTGAGAACTTTGTCAGCCAGTCATCTGTCAGGAAAGGGCCACAGTCTGTATTGAAGAAACTGATTGGAATTCCCTGAGCTTGTAGCTAGCTGAGCTCTCCAAATCTATGTCATTTATGTTGCTTTAAATGTTGTCATTTAATGCCAGTCAGAAGGAAAACTGGAATTGATCCCTATAATGAAACTAGGCCTGACGAAGTTATCCCAGTTACTCAGTGACATTAAAATCAAAGCTGCTGTTGATCTCAATATTGCTTTTATGTGATCTCATCCATAGTTTCAGAAACGCTCCACATAGGACAAAACCTCATAATTTGAAATAAAATTAATTAGAACAAGTATATTTATAACATTTCTATATGGAATTTTTTCTCACTGACATATCTAAACATATTATTTTAATGAATATGTATAGGTGGGGTTTTTTTTTGAAATATCATTAATTCAGCACTGTTTGTACCTTGTCATTCTTTCTAATTACACAGCTGATAAATATTCCAGCATTATGATCCTGAGGATTGTGCTACAAAGTACAAAACTGCTTTTAAAAATTCATTTTCTGTTATGTTTTACCAGAAGGATCCCTCTCCTTTACTAGGAAGGAGTTGTGAGGGAATTACATAGTTTCCTGAAACCAGGGATGTAGGGAACCATTTGAAGACATCTTGATTCTATTAGTATTTGTAATCCAAAGGACAAACTGGGCTACCCTGGTAATTAAAACATTTTTAGAGTTGTGGATGAACCTTTTTTATTGCAACATACTGGATTTACCCTGCTTGATCTTATTATGTAGGAGTAGAGAGTATTAGTTCTGCAGTGCTGAGGGTTACTGAGTAGTTAGAAAGTCTCATGTCCCCATTTGCAAAAATATGCTGAGGTTTGCCAAAGAGGAATGAAACAAGACTGGTGTCTGCAGTGCTCCAGGGAGATAAGTTACTGGTTTTTACTACACTGCACACAAAGAGCAGTGCTAATGGGACTCAGTAACTGAATCTGTATGAGCTGTAGTTCCTTGTTTTCTAAGTTTATTCAAGTACTTGGTCACTCAAACTTCCAAATCCCTTATTTATCCTCACCTAAGCCCATACCAGAAGTCTCGTCTGTGCTGTGTATGTCTTTTTCTAGGGCCTCTGTAAGGAAGTGTATGAGATGCTAGCACCTGCCATTTTTACTGGAGTCGCTGCAGCTAAAGTGTTCTTTAAGGAAAATAATGTTCAGCAGTCTGAAGTTTAATGCTGTACAATTTTTTAAGCCTTTCTTCTCTAGCTACAAAAAGATTTAGAAAATACTGCTTGCTGGATGCCTTCTGTTTCTGCAGTTTGTCATATTTTAATATGTAGTTATATAATAGTACATTGTTCTGATTTTTAAGCTTTCATAAAAAAAAGAAAAAAGACTGTTTCTGTGGATGAGGGACATTCTTAAAGCTTTGCCTTCATTGAAATCAAGCTGCAGTTTAAACTGTTGCCATCTCCATCTTGCTCAATTATCTTCCCAAAATCTGACACTTCCATTCACGATCTGAAGGTGACATCCCTTTGCACACTCTTCTTTTTTGTGTGTTGACAAAAATATTAGGATGGCCATTGAATGCAACAGGGCAATTTCTGTGTATGTGTAGCTTCAGCAAAACTCTAGCAATTGTTGGGAGTGACTGAGGGGAGGAGCAGAGATCATTCATCGTGAATGCTACAAAGGCTGACAATATTCGGTATCACAAGAATTCAGTCATGGCAATTTTCAGTGGCTTCTTGGCTCTGCAGTCATCACTGCCTTCCACAAGACATTTCAGTCCTCTGGATCCATTATTGTCTCAGGGTTGAAGTCATTCATTATCACTATGTCCTTGTCATCAGCTATAAGAACTCTCAGTCCCAGCTGAACTGCAAAAAGAATGGAGACTGTAGATGAATCAGAATTATGCCAGAGGCAGCTCTACTGCCACAAACTATTCTGTAACCATCTGTTTTAAAAAGACAAACCCATCTTTCTTAGCATTTTTTTAAGACTGCAGAGTGAATAATATTGGTATTTATCTTCAGATTATATTCACCATTATCCATACACCAACTACTGGTCTTGGTACCTCCCCAGACTGTAGTGATCATGATCCACATTCAGTGAAAGGCCTCAGCATAAACAGAAGGAAAAAAAATCATCTGCTTTTTGTCCATTTCAGGCTTAATCCTGAATCTCTTTTCACTAGATTTTCTACAGTGTTGCCATTTAAGGTTTTCGCTTAGCAATATTCAGTCTGGTTTAGTCTGCTTACCTCTTGTTAGCTGCTATCCAGCTCAGTTCAGGCTACAGAACCTGCACAAATTGAGAGATAAATAGGCAGTTTCCCCCTTGCTAAGTTGCTGTCGCCACAGCTACAGTACTACCAGTATCTGAAATATCTGAACTAACCTAAGTGTGCTACATTTATGTAGCAACTCAGAGGCTAGCAAGCCTTTTAAAAGATCAACCATCTTGGGCTGTGCAGGCAAGCACATGCTGTGCCTGCCTTTTAGAACACTTCAGGGCCTTTGATCTTGTGAACTTAAGGCACAGTTTGCTGAAGAAGCTGTACATGTACCACTGACTGTTACCTGAACCAAAGCTGGGCCTCTTAAGACTCACTGCAACACTCCTGGCAGACAGGTTTGTTCATGTGCATCATTCACGCAGCAGCCCATTGTCTCCTCCTTGCCACCTCATCTGTCTTCCAGCATGTTCTTTTGGTCTCCCTGGGGATAACAGCTCTCAAGAAGTGGAACAGGTCAGTTTTATAGTGCTCTTTTATCACAAAAATTGTGTTTTGCTTGCTGATATTTGCTTTTTGTGGTCTTTACTAATTTTAGCAATTCCAAGCTCTGTTGAGAACAGCGTGTGCCATTTAAGTGGCGTAGCCACTTACATCTTGGAGGGCAGATGCAGAGACTGTGAGAATGAAGACCTTAGGCACAGTGTAGGAGAGGATCAGGTTCAAGATCTTCTTAGGAACTTGTACTTGCACAAGTCATGGGGCCTGATGAAATCTGTGTGTGGGTCCTGAAGGAGCTGGTGAATGCAGTTACTAAGCCACTATCCATCATATTTGAAAAATCATGGCAGTCAGGACTGGAGGAAAGGGAAATATAATATCCCAGTCAACAACTGGAAAAAGGGAAATATAGCCCCCATTTTCAAGAAGGGGAAAATGGATGACCCAGGGAACTACAGACCAGTCAGTCTCACCTCTGTGCCTGGCAGAATCACAGAGAAGATTCTCCTGGAAAGCATCCTAAGGCACATGAAAAGCAACGAGGTGGTTGGTGACAGCCAGCATGGCTTCACTAAGGGTAAATCATGCCTGATCAATTTGGTGGCCTTCTATGATGGGGCTACAGAACTGATGGATAGGGGCAAAGCAGCTGACATTGTCTTTCCGAACTTGTGCAAACTGTTGATGCTGTCCCACATGATGTCCTTGTCCCTAAACTGGAGAGACATCAATTTGAGGGATGGACCACTTGGTGGATAAAGAATTGGCTAGATGGTCACATGCAAAGAGTTGCAGTCAGTGGCTCAGTGTCCAACTGGAGACGAGTTCAAACTCCATCTTGTTTCAGTTCCAGAAAGCAGTCAGAAAGCCACAACAGCTTTCACCCTTCTACTTGACCAGCACCCCTTTCTCACACATGATGTAACACTGAAATTTTGGACAATTGGTTGTTTTTCCTAAGGCATGGTGGTGAAGATTATTCAGCAAAAAATAAGTAATGGGCTGCTCTCCATATCTCATCGTCCTGATCCTGGAGTTTTCACTTAAGAAGTAGAGATGGGCAACAGAGGATTTGATTGCAGAAGGTATGATTTGCGTGTTATTTGAGGCACCTCCAATTTCCATACCAGAGTAATAGCTATATAGATACTGTTACAGAGATATTCTTGGCTCTGGTCCTGAATCATCAGCAAGGATTGTGGGTTTACTATTTAAAGAATAAGTGTTTCTTTAGAATCAAAACAGATTACTCTAAAGAAAGTGAAAATGACCAGAGCTCCAAGCCAGCCTGTTTTTCCCAGGATTACGATAGCTAGAAAAAAGCAGAGGTCATGGATCATGTTCTGTCATTTCACTCTATTGATATTTTTCATGTTTCAGGCATACATCCAGAATTGAATACTGTTCCATAGAGCAAAAGCAACTGAAACAAAGTGGCAATAATAATGTGCCCATCATCGGTTGTTCCCACACCTACAATCTTAATACTGTAACTGGGAATCTGATGTTCACCTTTTCCTTTCTTCTACTCTTTGTCTCCATTAAGTCATCGTAATCTTTGTATTTCTTCATAGCATAAATGTCTTTAGAGTATCTTTTGATACTCTTCTGAAAAAAATTGCCTAAATCAGTAGTATCTTGTCTTGAAAGACAAGGAATAATTTAAGGTGCTAGTTTTTCTAGATACGAACTTAGCAGGATCCAAGTATTTTCTGAACTGGATCTGTCACATTTTTTATATTCTGGTAGTCTGCATAAAGCAAGCTTGCTCTCTTAGCATGTACAAGAAACACCTGTATAAACGCAGAGATGAATTCCACTCGCAGCAAGTTCATTGTGTAAGTCTGTTCTGCTGTCAGATGGTGAACAATTTCATGTGTTGAAACACACCTTTTCCTCTTGGAATATGTGGTTCTTTCACATTTTTTTGGTAACGATGTATGGCTTCAGTTGAGATCCTGATAATAGCAAACTTCTGTGTATGGTAGCTTCAGCAAAAACTCTAGCAATCATTGGAGTGACTGAGGGGATGAAAAGATCGTATCTTAGCAGTTGGGGTTTTATGCTCTAGTTAATTCTCTAGTGCGGTGATAGAGGTCTTTTAATAGCCATAAATATTTCCAAGAGCTCAGTCACTGACTGGGATCAGAAGAAAGCCACGTCTACCCTCTTCTCACCTAAACCTGAAATGTACAAGAAAAAGTTGTTTTTCCATCCCAGCTATCACTCATCTGAAAGCAGTCATGGACTTTCTCATCACTGAGTCCATTTTCATCCATTGGCTTAACAAAACTTCACACCTTCCAAGTGAAAGCAGTATTTTACTTTCTTTTTACACCTGTAAAATATGGCAAGAGCTTTTCAAATGTGATGTCTCACCCCTTCAAATCTGAAAGAGAAACAACCTCATAACCGGATGGTTTCAGCTCCAGGACTGTGGAGACAGGGTGCCTTTTGCATAAGTCTGCAGGCAAAAGTGCTGTGCTGGCTGTTGCTGAGCCGAGTTAAAATGCTGTAGCCCTGAGCTGCTGCTCAGAGACTACTGTCTTCTCTGCATGCGTGGTTGCTGCCTGGTCCCATTCTGTTGAAATAATGTGTTGAGGGTTTTTTTTTTAAGGCAAAACAGTATTGTTCAGGTTTTCAGAACAAGGTCAGGAAGGAAATATATATGCAGTTATTCTTACAGATTGAAGAGATTACTAAGTAAGTAATCTAGGACAGGAAGTTGTCTAGCTGAGCAGCAGGTATGCATCTCCCTGCACATTTGGTCTAAATACTGAAGTACTGAAGCTATTTCACTCTTCATCCTCAGAAACATTACAATATTAAATACATCTTTCCATGCTCATCAAATTTGTAAATTTTTGAGGATTTTTACAAGTACAAATTTCTGTACTCCAGTGGTACCAGTCCTTTTCCTTTTTAAGCCTTCTGTTTAAAAGTCCAGTATATTGCATGCATTTGTTTAAAACATCAATATTAAATAAAAGCATTGACATCTGTCCTGTTCTCCTCTATTTTTCTTGGTCATGTATTCTTTCACATGGAGCTCAATGTTCAGTTTTGGAGCAAATATTTTTATTTTAGCCACAGTTACAATTTCCTATCTAAGATTAAGTTAAATTGTTTAGAAAGAAGACATGGGAAGAAAAAACCAAAGCTACTTTACTACAAATAAAGTCTGCTCAAGGAGTGGTAACAAGTGAATTATAAAAAAGCTGATTTATTGTCACTGCTACCCTCAACAGTTTGCCAATGTGATCCTAAGTCACCAGATTGTGGTAGGTCTTTGTTAAAAAAGATCTTGAGAACAAGCAGATATATTGGTATCATTAAAAGCAATCTTAATATTTTACATTAAGCTTCTATAACTTTTCTTGCATCTTTAATAGAAGACTGTTGCTGCAATGTTATTAGCATAATAATTGCTATTGGCATAATTAGCAGAATAGTTGTACCACATTTGATTGGTTTTAGAAAACCATTCTCTGAAATTAGCAATATTAATACACTTCTGCTTGTAAACTAGAGCAGGTAAAAAATTGGAATATTTGGGAATTTGGCATTTTTACTGGTTTAATGCATTTGCAACTAATTTTTTAGATGAAAAGTAGATAGGAAATCAGTAGCATTCAGAGTTTGTTTTTCATCATCGCTCCCACATGATGCCATCTTTCACACTGCCATAAATGGTTAGGAACTCATTTTCTTTGCAAAACAGTGAGAGGTGGGACAAGCCACGCTTATGGGTCAATGAGGATTTTTTTATGTCCTGATACACATCCTGATTTGGCCACACCATCTAAAGATGAGAATTCAGGTCAAAGGACAGAAACAGATGTTTTCCTACCGTAGAGCAATAGTTTGAGTTCATTTTAGAACTGCTATTTTATGATCAGGGCCATTGTCTTCATCTCCTGTCTTGCTAATATGTTTCTGAATTCTAAATTTTTTGCTATTGGGAGAGATTATGGCATGGTTGTCTTTCTCCATCTAGTTATTACACTGCTTGAGCCTCAAGATCTTGCTCAAGATCAAGAACAGAATGTTTGTTTTTACACCATTTGCACAAGTCTGCAAAAGGTTTGTGGTGAATGCTCCATCGCTGGTAGTGTTCAAGGCCGGGTTGGACAGAGCCTTGGGTGACATGGTTTAGTGGGAGGTGTCCCTGCCCATGGCAGAGAGGTTGAAATTAGATGATCTTAAGGTCCTTTCCAACCCTAACTATTCTGTGATTCTGTGATTCTGTGAGGGCTGGCCTACTTTTGTCTTAGTCAGGACATGCATCCAGCAAGCTCATTATATTGGTTACTCACAAGGAAAGTCAAAGAATAGCTCAATGGTGCTTGAAGGCATCTATTTCAGCATTTGTCATGTAGAACAAAAGTGTCTGTGTCATCATCTCCTTCTGGGAATACACTGTATTGTTCAAGTGATTTCAATAAACTTCTCACATGCCACCTTCCTTCTAAATAGCTGCATGAATAAGCAATATGAGCTAATATAATTTAACACGGAAGTCTTATCATTAGTCTATTATTTGTGCGTGTATTTTCAAATTCTCTTCTGGAAATGTATAGAACATTACAAAGAATGAAAATTTTCAGCCAAAGTAATAATACGTGGTAGTTACTAAAAACTGAGAAGCTGAGTGCAGAATAATAGCATATCATTACATGGTTTTATTACCCTGTGGGCAATAATTTGGCATCAATGCAGTCATTTAGGGGTAGGCGGGTAGGTCTTGGCTTCCTGCTCCACCAACGTAGAGCCATGACAAACATTTATTACTGCTCTTCGGAGTTGCATGCTGCTACAACATGTATGGTATATTCATCTCTTTGTAAAGGCTTCCTCTGAGTTTTGCAGGATGATAATGTATTTATATGGTCTTTTTTCAGACAAGAAGCCCTCCTTGCTGCCATTAGTGAAAAAGATGCCAATATTGCTCTACTAGAACTCTCATCCTCTAAGAAGAAGACCCAAGATGAAGTGGCTGCACTGAAACGAGAGAAGGACCGTCTTGTGCAACAGCTCAAGCAGCAGGTGGGTAGAGGGGGGACTAGGAAAGAAAGCAGTTAATCATCTGGTGAGAGATTATTACTTTGATTTATGGGACTAATAATGTATAATCCTGTCAAAAGTTGGGATAGGAAGTGTATAAATAACAATTTCAAACTAGCTACCGATCATGAAGCCTGCTTAGAATGTAGGGGGAAAGAAGAAGCCTCGTTAGTGAGGGACCAACGTGCCACTTGGCCGAGTAGTAAATGTCTGGTAGAATGTATAGGGAACTGTGAATGAAAAGGACATTGATTGTTAGCTTCTACAGGTACAAATAATCATGGATTCAGGGACATGTAGTGATACTTCTCTTGGTGGTCTAGATTTGCCTTGTCAGGGAAGAAAAATTCTCGTTGCTGTAAAGCTCAAATATGAATGTGTTACTTCACACAGTCTCTACTGTGATTTCAAATCTGTGACAGAAGCACCATATGGGAATGCTAGCTACTAGGGTGGAATTTGGGAGGTCTTGTGCTTCTGAGGAGATTGGCCCTTTCCTATTTCTGGCCTCTCCCATTTCTAAGATCTTTTTGTATTGGCATAACAATAAGAAAAAATGTGTTTCTATTCAAGCATTTAATATTGTGTTTCAGTGTGGAATGCAATGTGAAATATACATTGCCAATAAAACACAGAGGAGGCAAAAGGCATCCCTGGCAATAAGAGAATTAGGATCTGAATAATCTGTATAGATTCTTCACTTCAGCACTTCTACTGTTTTTTCTGAGTTATTCCCTTGCCACATTCCCTTCAATAGCACATAAGCTGCTGCCAATCCTGTATCAACTTCTTTAGTGCCATCGTTTCCATCTTTACAAAATCTTATGTACAACATTTCATCTGTCAATCAGTTTATTTCTGTTGCTGTCAAAGACAGTAAGACAAAACGGGTTTGCTTTCTGATAAGGGATTTCTCTGCTCCTTCCTTAGGAAACACAACTAGGTTATGTGGATGGCCATGGATTTTTAAGATAACAGTGATTTAAATTTAATTGACAAACAGTAATTCTGATTATTATACCAGCTTCAAAACAAGCAAGAAGTATAGTTTACAGTCTTGTATTATTTACTGTTGAGCAACAGTTGTAATTACTTTCTCTTGTCAGCCACATGACCTCATACAGGATTCAGATGTGGCCACAGTGATAGAAAGTACTCATTTTCTTCATGTAATTGTCTTTAGGTGTAGCAGTTAATGCACATTACCACTAATTCCATGAGAAATTGGAACTTTATTGTCATCTCTTGTTATCCTAAGTTTAAATTCCAGCATTTCATGCCCCTTGCCTTTCCCAGTTTCCTTCTGATTGTCCTTTGTGGGTAGGTAGAACAGATTTGTGGTGGGTTTTTTTCTGCAGAAAATTTGTGACATTTGATTTATCCTTTAAGACTGTGATTATCTTTAATGATTAGGTTTCAGTTAGGTGATTTTTTTAATGTTGTAGGTCATATCATTATTTTTCAGTGTTAATAAGTCTTAAAATACCATATTCTGTTCCTAAAAAGACATGGACATTTCCTTTAAGGATGCCCATTCTAAGTACCTTTCTGTATAGCTGTGGGGTACTTGATTTACTAAAATACTTGATAAACTAAAATTGCGAAGGAAATCAATTTCAAATTGTGGGAACAATTCTGAGCTGATGTTTTGGTTTTGGAAAAAAGGAGCAGTAGTCCTTTTTCAAAAGATTCATTGGAATATCCAAATGCCTTTGAAGTTTCTGGTTCCAAAACTGCCATCAGCTATAAAGGCTTGTCATTGTTTAAGGTTGTTTAATACTGTCATCTTAAAAAAAGAAAAAGAAAGCAGAAAGTAATGGTGCACATCTGTGCTACAAGTAGTATAAATGCAAGCTATATATAAGTAGTGTGAGTATAAATATAAAATCAGAGATAATGAGGCTGCAAGGTATTCTCCAGTACATTCCCAATCCCCAAGGCAGAATATATGTTTATATCTAAATAGTCTAAACTATATTTAAACCATAACTGAGAAATATTTATTTGGCCTAAGAGGGATTTAACATATCCTCCCTAAAATCAGTCCTACACCTTAAGGATGCATCATCTTTCATCTTTTTGTGTGTGCAGCCTTCAACACATTGAAAGAAAAACTCCTCAAAGTTACTCATTATGGGACAATAATACTCACCACCTGTTTAAGATGCAGGGGATCCCAAATCCCTTTTTTTTGTTCAGTACTAATAGTTTTGATACATACCTTTTCTGCATCAGTTCAAATCATACCAACTTTGACAGCTCCAGAAGTATGAGATAGCTCAGAAGAGAAGGCTGTGAGATTTTGCAGGATCCTCATTAGTGATATAGTCAAAGCGAATCTCATTTTTCCACATGCTTTGCAAGTAACCTCTGTACCTGGCCCCTGTGGTCCTCTTCAATTATTACAGATCACCAGCCTCATATTTTCCAGCAAAACAACTGAGCTGATTCGTCAGTTTAAGTTTTCTCTACATGGACCCTGTTCTACATCTTGGGAACAGAGGTCCCTCTGTGTTTACCAGCACCACAGGACTATACAGCATTTCTGGAACTTCCTAAAAGTTTAGCTGTAATTCTTAAATTTACAGTAGAAATTGTGAATGGAAAATCTTTCAGATTTGCAAATGCATTGAGCACAGCTGTTGAAGAAAGGCAAGTAATGCCAGTTAATCAAGATGTCTTGGAAGACTTCAAAAAGCAGTTCTGGAGCTTAAAAGGTTTATTCAGCCATTCACATTCAGAGTTGGGATCCTGACCTCAAGAATTCCTTCCTTCTGCCTTTAACATTTTTTCAGAGTTGTTGTGCTCCCTGATAAGTATTTGGTACTTCAGTCCATCCAGTTTCTAGGAAATTCTTAGACTTTGTGGTGGGAAAGCAGCTCTTTCAATTGGCTTGCAGTCAGTTGACTAAAAGATTCCTGTTTCCCTATGCATAGGATACAAATAGAAATGCTGAGCAATATCGGAAGGGGGTGTTTGTGTGAAGAGTTATGCATGCTGTGGTAGGCACTGTATTCCTGTTTGCTGAATCTCACTGCAAACTGGAAAGAGCCTCTGACCAATATAATGCTTTAAGAAAGCAGTTTTCTGACTACACAGCAATAGCAAGTGTGAATGGATCCAAGTGTGTATGATAGGATTCAGATTGTGCCTTTCCGTGGCTTGTGCTGGTTGTCATTGAGTTGCTACAATAGTTACCACTGCAGACTGACTCACTGTTAATTCATCTTTCTTAGTGTGTGGAAGGATGCAACTAACTGTCTCCCAAACCAAAAACTCATTCTACCCATGAGCCTCAATTTACTGCTTAAAAAGAATAAATCCAGTTTCTTCAGCCCTGAAATTTCCAGTGATTCTTATTTATTGAAAAATGTTAGTGAATACATGGATTCACCAAGGAAAGGTTGTACAGATTCTGAAGGACTCTCCAGTTATTCTGTGCTTTAACTCTCCTTTCTCCCTTCCCAACACTGTCACATTCTTGGTCACTTGCACAGGCAGGGTATTACTGCGAAAGACAGGGAAGGAGTCCTGCCAAAGATATTTTGGTTCTTTAATTTCTCTAAGTATGTGTATTAAAGTTTGGATGAAGAGAGGCATTTTGGAAAGTGGATATGGCATCAATGTTGTTTTAATTTAGAGTTTCTAGGCTCTGAATTGCAGGAATGTGCCTCAATATAGAGACCATTTCCTAATGAGGCACTCAGCATTGACCAGGCTTTCCAGTAAATGGAGCTGCCTGTTTCATATTGGTTGTCAGTTTGTATGAGGGATTTCCTCTATCATCGGAAAGGCAGTCCAATTGCAGGGCGAAGGTCACCAGCTAATGTGGTCCCAATTTACTTCCTCCCAGAGTACTTTGTCTCCATGAGTTGTTCATGAAGAAGCAGTGGTTGGGAGGCTGCTGCACCAGAGGGGGCCAGGGCTGATGCAGAAGAACGGAGCTACAGGTTGTCTAATACAGACCAGATGTAGAGTGGCAAGCGCCAGCCAGCGTGCTTGGATTATACACCATAGAGAAGCCCCCATGACGTGTGTCACTGGAATTGATGGAGACCCAAGGAGCTTTGGCCTGCTTAGTGGCAGAACATCCACTGCTCATCTGTTGAAAGTGGCCTGTTTTCCATTTATTCCTTGCCTTGTCAGCCTAAGTTTTAATGATATGGGTATACTTACTGTAACAGGGTGAAGCAATACTCTACTGCTTTGAGTTGTGAATGGAAGGCATATCTGAATGGGCTGAGGTTTCCTGTCTGTGGGCTTTGAGTCTTAAATACTTGGGGTTTGCTAGTAGGAGACATTCGGAGCAAAGCTTGTCATTTACTGTGTTTTTCTACAGTGCCTAGCACAGTGGGGGCATGACTTGACCGACATCTCTAGGCACTTCTATGTCATAAACATGAAGTAATAGTGCTGAAATTTTCAGGAGCCTCAGAACCATATCAGTATGTTTTCTGAGAGCTGAAGGTATTATGAAATTGAATTGTTTGTAAATCGCTATGTTCACTTGTATTATTATATAATGTTTCATAATTATTCCGGATTCTTTTATAATACAGTGCAGCAAAAGGTATGAGGAACTAGCTTGATTCAGTATTATTGATTATGGGATCTCAAGATTTTCATTTTAAGTGGTGTTACTCCAAATTAGATTAATACTGTAATTAATAATAGGAGTAATATTCTTATTATGCTACCTTTTCCGAAATAAAAGTAATTATCAGATCACTTCCTCAGTCTTTCAAGAGCATATTGAGCTCTTATCTGACACTTTAGCACACTCACTAAACCACCCAGCTTAAGCTTTCTCCACATATTTCATAAACATGTATTTTCTTCTATTTTCATCAGATATTTTGTTATCTATTTTCCTCACATTGTTAATGAAAAATATTGAATAGTACTGGGTTCAGGACAGAGCTCCATGTAACCCACTTGATTTATTCAGTTATACCTGTAATCAGTTCTTAAAGACTATTAATGAGGGAGACCTTCAGTCTTGGGAAGTCTTTTCTGCGGCTCATTTGTCTTTATCAT
Source organism: Myiopsitta monachus (assembly GCA_017639245.1). Taxonomy (NCBI): domain Eukaryota; kingdom Metazoa; phylum Chordata; class Aves; order Psittaciformes; family Psittacidae; genus Myiopsitta; species Myiopsitta monachus. Next base: position 77,443,562 of record CM029920.1, read on the forward strand.
TATAATGTCAACCTCACTGCAATCTGAGGTCAATTTAGCTTTTTCTATCTATTACGGATGTGGAAAAAAAAGGCTATTTCTCTGCACATTTTAGCAGATGTTTTGGTTTACGCTGGGGTATCTCCTCTGTGTTATTCTCTAAACTGGGCAGTCTCAGTCCTTCCAGTTTTCATGTGTCTTGTTTTCAAGATACCTGATCATTCCAGCTGTTTTTTCTTAGATTTTATTTGATTTGTCTTTTTCTTTCTCCAAGCATGAAACTGGACGAAGCTCAAAATGAGGCCTTTCCTTAGCTGAAGTTGTTCATGTCATGAGCGAGTGTGAGAAACCTTAATGGAGTCTTGCAAAACAACACTGGTTCCCACAGGTTTCCATAAACAATCATTAATAGCTTTCATTATAGTAGATAAACTCTTCCTAGTATTATGGAGTTTAGTCAAAGCTAAAGAATTTGAAGGCATGATTTTCTTTTTACTACCATTTCAATTGTTCTTTTCCTTTTCTGACCTGAAAGGATATTCTGTGAGAATAGAAGTAAATTTTGTTAGCGCCTGAGTACAGCTTTAGCAAAGACCTGCACAGAAAGTGCATGAGCACGTTGAGCTTTTTGGCTTTATTTTTTGGTGGTTTTCACTTTTAACTGAGTAGGAGATCAACCTTTGTCTTCAGTTTCCTTTTCATTCTGAAGTGCAACACTAATGTCTACTTTTTCTCCCTTAGTACTTCTATTTCATATGGTCCCTCACCTTTCCTATTGTTGCCATATACACTCTTGCTGTTCACTTACCCTAGTGAAAAGAGCTCCTTTCCATTTTAGTGAAGAGAGATAAGAAACCTCATGCTATTGAAAGTATGGCTTATGTAGTCAGCTTGCTTGCCATTCAGAAGAATCTTTAACACCTGTCATTCCTTTCTACTTCTATATCCTCATCATGATTATACCTTCCTTTGTTGGGGAGCATGAATTTGAGGGGCTGTTATTTGCAATTCACATAAATCGAGAGGAATTATTTGGCAATGACTAGTAGTCTTAATAGTTTGCTTTTATGCAGTATTTAATATATATTTCATCTAGCCATTCAGGTCCCAAAGCTGTTTGTTCTGTGTTTCTTTGTGCTTCTTCCCTGCAAAGATTTTGGCTGGCTTTCCTCATGAGGCCAAGGTACAGCAAAGATTTGTTTCTCAAGTAAATGTGGTTCATGGGATCATGAGGAAGAGGAAAGAATTTTAGATTCCATAATAGCTTCTCCCCCCAGAAATCCTGTTTTTCCACTGTTAGTTGTTTCCCTGGAAACCCCGCACGCTGACACCTGACACTTCCCTGCTGTGAACTTTTCCAAAGTGGAGTTCCACTGGTTGGAGTCATTTTCTCTTTGTAACAGGAGAATGTAGAACAGGTCAAAGGAGACTGACAGGCAGGCGTTTTCCTCTTACTGCCGTCAAGCAGTATCAGCATGACCACACTTCTGGCAGTTTTTATTACCACCCTGCCTGATGAAATAATACAGATTCTGCAAGGCATGCAGTTAGTCTTTGCTTTGCCTTAGCTGCCTTGATTTGAAACTGTATCTGATGAAAGTGATTACCCTGTTAGAAAATTATGTTCTTCAGGTGATATGGATACAGTCACTGCAGATGATTGCTGAATGTTGTACTGTTTCTGTGACAGAACTACCATTGTTCTGTGAAAGCATCTGAGAGGTCCTAGTGGTGTGATGGTGCCCGTTGAAGTTTAGTGCATGGAGGTACCTCTCAAACCACTGTCAGAAGGGGACTTAGGAAGTCTAGGAAGATATATTAAAGTTGTTTGTGTGTGGTGGTCTTGGCTTCTATGTAGCTGAGAAAATTAAGTAAAAGTTATTGTTTGAAACAAGTGATGAGATTTGCGGTACTTGGATCCATCTTTGTTTATTGGTCTCTTCACCCACATACTTGCATTAGCAAGAGTGGAAATAGATGCAGAAGGGGCAGAAGAAAAGCTGTTTGATAAGAAAGTTAAGAACAAACAGATGAGTTTGGAAGGGGGTGTCAGAGGTTCCTGCATGTACTGGGTGGTACAGAATTGTATTATTCTCCAAATGCCTATTTGAAACAGCAGCAGACAGACTAATGCACTCTGCCAAGGATATTTTCAAGGAATACTGAAGCATTTTCTTAACTATTGTCACTTGTAGTGAACTTGTTATCTAAATAGTGCTGTCACAGCCTCATTTACACACTAAGTAGACATTTACTCAGTGTAAATTATCTTTTTTCAGATTCTTGTACCACCATTATGTGTAGGGTCAAATGTAGCTTTACAAACTTTGAATCTACTGGCTTTAATATACAATGATGCCAAAATACGTGGTTTTTATAGAATATTCTTAGCTGTAATGACAGTATAGCTGGCATACATCTAAGCAGGCAAAAGTGGGGGAAATCACTGTACACTTCCTATTCAGGAAGCTACTGGACTACAAATAGAAGAAACTTCTGGCTGAAGTGAATATATATCCACTAATTGGCTCTCATCAAGCATTGCCAGCTGTCAAACTTAAGCATGGTGGCTTTTGTCGACGGCCTGAAATCCACCCAGATTATCAGTCACAGCACAGCACTGTTTGTTCTGCCAGGCTTTGCTCCTCAGTAATTGTTTCTGTCACAGGGGGATCTCTGCCAGGAGCAGACCCCAGCACCCTGACAGCAGCCAAGCAGGCACAGAAAGCAAGGCTTTGTCATGCCCTTGAACACCGCTTCCTGAAGCACAGCACAAGAAGCCCTTGCAGGTTAAAAGAAAGCACCTACTCCCTGCCATGTGCTCCAGACTTTTTTCCCATCATTTTCAATCATCAATTACCACAGTAACAGCATTCAGTGCAGCGTCAGCAGTCTTTTCTGGGGCAGCATTTCATCTTCCTGGGGTATTACTTATACTCTCATTCCCCTCTCCCTCCTCCTTTTACCTTTACCCTCTGCCTCTTGTACTACTAAATAATAATGTATGTTCAAGTGAACTCCTTGCTGTCACTGGCCTCATGGTGCCAGGGAAGGGAATTGCCTGTTGACCCTGGTATTAACAGCCACGTCTGTTTTCTGTTTGTGCTTTCACTCATGTCTCAGCCAGTAGTTTTTAGGGCATTGCAATGACAGCTGTGTAGGTTTGCTTGAAGGGGAAGGTTCTTTGCCTCATGGAGAGATTGAGCCTTAAGATCTGTAGAAGTAGTTTGGAATCATAGACTCATAGAATAGTTAGGGTTGGAAAGGACCTTAGTTGACAATACGGTATTTGCTACCCTGTCTTTCTAGACATCTGTAACATTTAAAAAAAAATTCTATGGGGTAGTATTTCTTAAGTTTTATCTTAGTTTTCAAAATCCTGTTATATTTAATTAGAAATATTCCTTCATTTGTCGATTATGTTAAGGTTTTCATATTACAGTTTTACAGCTTTTTGATTCACTAAAACTTGGTACAAATGAAGGTAAGTTAATTGGATAGTTGCTGACAGCATCTCCTGCTGTATTTATAGTATCTCTCACTCAAGAATTGTGAACTCCTATGCTAAGTTATTCAGGTAACATTGTCCCTGACTACAAAATTATGATTTCTGGACAAGTCTAGGTTAGCAGTTGAGAGACCCGGTATCCCATTTCTCTAAGTCACAACCAATCTGCTGGGTTTTGATATCAGTTAAAATTGCTAAGGCTACACTGGGAGGACCAGGCTTGTTAACGGTCTTGAAAAGTTTAGAGCATTGAGTGAGCTTGGGTTTCTCCAGAAGTCTGCACTAAGAAATCTAATTTGGGGCCTAAAAAGTAATAATTCCTTTGTGAATAGTATTTATGGACATTAGCACAATGTAAATACAGTCACTGTCACTTCATGCCGCAGTTGTACTGTGCAGTGGTTTTCTGTTGTTATCATGGTGCAAACCACTGATCTGATAGGCACTGTTTTTCAGTTAAATAGAGTATATTATAACAGGTCTTTTTAATACATATGTCCAACAATGCATTTAAATATTTATTTCTGTGGGATCTCTATGCTTCAGAGTTTACACTGAGAACAGTTACCCTCAGTTTCTGACAGTCTTTGTGTACCCTGATGAGTTTGTGAAATAGGAACAAAAGCTCAAGAAGAGCCATGTAGGAGAGCTCAAGATTGAAAATAGTTGTTCATGCAAGAAATAAAATTATAGGTGCATCTTCTTTTGCTTAACTTCTGCCACGTGCTGGGTAGTTGGGAAGGACCCGTACATGACTACTCCCTGTTTGTTGTCCAGTGACAGGATGTGCCTCAGGGGTAAAGTATTTGAGACTTTCCGACAATTGGTTCTTGTGGCTGGGTTGGTTTGGCATCACTCTTTTGGTATTTGAATTGATGATGTTTGAAGGCTGACCGGAAAATACAGTGAGCTTATAATTACATTTAAGTTTTGTCACTTAGACACACTGTTTAAGGAACTCTGCAGTTTTGGTGACAGACAGGATTCCACTTAAACATTTAAATAATCTTGATGAGATAAACCTATGAATGTATTTTTTGTGAAGAAACAGGAATTTCACACCAAAATTTCAAATACAAAAAGATTTTGAATTACTTTTTTGAACTCAGTAAAAATACTGTGATTTTCCAACCTGAGTGTGTAACCATCTGTAGTGATACTCCATTGATTGAATGCAGCTTTTTCTATACCAAGTTATTCCTGCTCATTTGGGCTGTCCTACCTGGCACTGAGAATTGTCTAGAAGATACAAGTGTCCCTTTCCTTCATCACCATTCAAAATGTACTAACTTGGTGCATTATGCTTATCTGTTCCTACATTTGTTGGTGTTTTTCCCCAGGAAACACACCACACACTGAACAGCTTTATTTGTGGTTGCTTCTCTTCGGACGAAAAGCCTACCGAATCTGTGACTTTAACAATTGTCTTATATAGAAAGCAGTTCACATATTGGTAATTGGTAGAAAGTACTAGCAGAAAGCTGAAAGGCATTTTACTGGCATTAGTATTGGGTTTACTCTGTGTAAAATCTGAGGTGATAGATGGTGCAAGGTGTATTCCAAAAACATGTAAGGAGAAGGTGAAGTCAGAGATATGAGCTGACTGATTGCTTTCATAAACTAAATATATAGAAAGTTCCAAGTAGATTACAGATTAACAGTTGTATGACTTCATATGTCAGTGATATGTTCTTTACTTGAAGGAGGAATGATGGAAAGAATTGTGCACCTAGAAATATGTAATGAAAATTAATGATCTATAAGATAGAATATATTGCATGTTTGGAATTCTTTCTATGTTGTTTTGGGAGTAACATAATAAATCAGTGGGTTTTTTTGTTTGAGAAGAAAAAAAACATAGTCTGCAATAGAGAATTTTAATCCCCACCATTTTACAAATTGATAATGGAAACATTAAATCTTAACTGTACAGAAAGAACTTCAGCTTCAGTAATATAGTGAATCTTAACTGTACAGAAAGAACTTCAGCTTCAGTAAACAGTGAGCTGTTGATGAAGAGTGGTCTCAGGTATTTCTGAGTTTATGCACTGAAATGCCTCTCAGTCTACAGATTTTTTTTTCTCATCCACTGTAGTAAGCTCCTTAGAGTTCTGAAAATAATTTCCCTTTTTGAAACAGTCTGATTGAGCCTAGTCCAGTACGCAGTATCTCAGGGTAGCAAATAGGTAATGCAGGGGAAAATAGAAGTTTAGTGTTGCAGTTAGAAATCTTAAGATACATGATATCAGTTAGGACTAGTTTCTTGATACTAACCCTTCATGAGCTTATGTACCAAACTGTAGAATTTGATAGAATAGTTTATCGAAACTATTTTTTGATATCAAGTTTATCAAAAGGAGTTATAGATTTATGAAATGAGGCATCAGTTACTCATTATAGCTTCTGCAAATGGACGGGTGCTGATGGCTGCAGATTCCCCTCAGTTCAGTTAAATTCGTGGTGTTACATTCTAAAGAATCCAAGCCTTAAAAAAATTACTGTTCATGTTTTGGTGCTGAATAAATTACACATTTTACTCCTTAATAAGTGCATGCTGTTTTCTGTGCTCCTTCTCTAAGGTGAAAAAATATTCAGGACCAAAGAAAAGGTGTAGTTTTTCCCTAAAGGTAATGTATTTGCCACTTGACATTTGTGAATGTGTGTAGAGAGGGGATGGAAGTTTTTCTGCTGGCTACTAACTTGGGAAGCTGTGAGGAGTCCGGTAACAGCTGCCAACTCAGAGAGACACAAGATGAGAAAGTTGATACTAATGGAGATCCTGCTTCCAGACCTTCACGTGAATGGGGTCTGCAGAGGATGCTCTTAAATATGAGGTAGTGATTTTGGCAGATCATCTTTAGGGCAGTTGGTTCTGCTGCTGAGTGGACCTGTATTGAACAGAGTTTCAGTCTTCCCTTCTTTGCCTTAAATGTGGTACCAAAGGTTTGACTCTTTTCAATACCAAGAAGTGCTTTTAGGGATTAGTCCAAGATTGTGCACAAAGACAAAATAAGTCTCAATGTCAGTTATCAAAAGATTGATGTCAGATTTTACGTGACATAACGAAACATCATGTGGCTATAAGATCAGTTTGCTGGTCAAGCAGTCTCAGATTCAAATATGAGTAAATTTACCTTTTCAGTAACATGTTACATCAATTTTAGGTCATCAGTAGTTTAGGTGAATGTTAGTCTCTCAACTTCCATAAAAGCTTTAGCCTCCAGACATATATTAAACTTGGACCACAATACTGGTGCCTGGGGAAGAAATGGTCTTTTATGTTGAATACAGCCCTGATTAAGGGGTAGCCATTTTATTAGGGGTTTTGTTCTCTTTGAGTATGACTTTACAGTCACAAAACTTAGTCGTTTGTTCTCTTTCTTTGCGTTTACCACCAATTCATGACTGTCTTAGTGTGAATGCAAATATTTCCTGTGGTTGAGTAAACAAAAAATAAATGGAGGTCTCACAGCTGACTCCAGCCAAGCTCTTCTCAAGATCTGAACAACCTAGGTGTCTCTTGTTTTAACAGTGGATTTTTATTTGGGAGGGGGAAACTTAACTTTTTTAAAGATTCAATTTTACTGTAGTACCACACAGAATCCTTTTTGCAGTTGAAGAAATGACTCTTTTCATTTTTTTCACATTAACCTGAAACGTAACTGTAATTTCTGATACCAGGCCAATGTGCCCTCCATCTCCAAAACACTCATAGATATAACCTTGGCTTTGCCTCCTTTATTACAGCTAGCAACCCAAACTTCTGCCAACTGCTGACATTAATAGTGGTGAAAAAATAACAAAAGCAATATAGTGAACCTTCAGAACACACACATACAAAAGTTGTTTAAAACTTGGAAGACTGCACAGGTTTATTTGTTCTGTGGAAGTAATAAGTACTGTGCCTTCTCATTCTAGGTTTTTTTCTGGTTTTGTTTGTGGTTTTTTTAAGAGAAATACATTTATTTATACACAGATCTTCATTTTGTGCACCTTTTGAGTCTCTCCCAAGTCTCATAGAGAGATATCAGTATGTTCTTCTGGACTGGAAAAAGAAGGATTCACAGATCTGGTGGGAAGGATCCACAGGTTGGGAAGTGGAAAGTGAGACAAGTTTCTTATGGTCCATCTCTAGCCTCTTCGTCACTATCAGATGATTATGACAAGATTTCTTGATCTGTCTTTCCCCCTTTCCTGATAACCAAAACTAGCTAGGACTTTTCCATTGTCAGCCAGCCAGCAATCTGTTTTGTGTTTCAGAGAGGGATTAAAAAATACGAAGGCTTCCTTGTTTCCTCCTAGGTCTCAAAGTGGCAAATAAATCAGTGGAGGTTGCTCCTGTCCGTCTCTTGGTCTCTACTTCTTCCTCTGCTTTGTCAGGGCTCTTTAACATGTGGCATCACCTAAGTTTAATGACTTTGCAGTAAAAGGATTGCTAAGAAAAGAATACCGGAGGTATGACTGGCTTTTTTTTTTTTTTTCCATCTTGTTCCACAGACCTTTTGATGATTCTGTACCAGAGACAGAATTTTCTGAGCTTTACAGGGTGCTTTATGGTGTCCATTGGCTGGGCCTCTACTCAGATGTAATGGCGTAACATAATGTAAATCACAGAAAGACAGCTGATTAAGAATAGAGTAAGCAATGACATGAATACTGTCTGAAATGCAGACTCCTTAGAGAAATTTATCTGAACAGGCTGGCATATCTATATACATTGTGTGCCATGAATTTTGTAGAAAGGAAGAGAACTGCTTTGCTTGGTAAGAAAAATTCTGGCACAAATACAGTAGAAAACCTGGATGTTTCTTCAGATTTTCCAGCTAGTACTGTTACCTAAGCTGTGATGCAGACCTAATAAGAAAAATCAACCTCTGCAGGAAGAAAAAGAAAGAAAGAAATGAAAAAAAAAGACGTGCTGGTTTATCATGATCCTCCTTGCTTGTGTACTGCATGCAAGAGCAGGGCAAATAGACAGGAATCATCTGTCCAACTCTGTACTGCACATGTGCTGCTCTGTGCTCAGGCAGGAATCCTGCCTCTGTGGACCAAACACAGGGACAGTGTAGATGGACAGGAATCCTGTGTCTGCAGACCACACACACAGATGGTGTGGACAGACAGGAATGTAATGTCTGTGTGTTCGTATGGCTATTATGAGGCAGAGCTCTTCTATGTGGATGTCAACCCTAATAACTGGCCATACAGAGAAAATTCTTAGCTTTAATTTAGTTTGAGGTAGCAAAGCTCTGTTGGTTGTCAAAGGAAATGCCCTTTCAACTCTTCCCTCCAGCAGTTACCATGGAGGATTTTGTCTAGATTCAAAGATGAAAGCAAAGCATAGAAAGAAGAATATTCATTTTCTTTTTCTTTTATATGCACCAGCTTTTGAAATTAGTTTCAGAACAAGCATAAATAGTCTGGAGGTTTCCTTGTGGGCTTTGTTTTTTTTTAAAGTTGCTATCAACACTGTTTATATCATGTAGACACAGACACATTCATGTATACACCCAGAGCTGGGTTCTGGGCAGTTACAGACAGTCTGTGTTGAGATGATACTGAGCAGCTCACATCACTTTAGCATCTAGGAATTTGTATCTGTACGTAACTACTTCTTTTGCCAAGATCAGCATGTATTGAGGGGAGTTACTATTAACAACTCTTTGAAGCTGCAGGCAAATGCAATTGAAGTGGTGAGTCATATAACAATAAAAATATATAAGGCTAAAAGAGCTGTGGTAAAAACACTATATACACCTTCCAAAACTAAAAATACCTAGATAGAGGAATATTTTTACTGTATTTATTGTAAAAATACAGTTATAATAGGCAAGGATTTGAAAACTTTAAATTACATCGACTGTGAAAGGTGTATGTAGATACACGCGAGCAGATGGCCTACAAACTATTTTGTTGAAGTAGGGGATCATGACTATCTTTTAAGATTTTAAAGTAGGATGCATCTGGTATATAAATTCTAATATATAGATTTTGCTAATCAGTTTTTGTAAGTTTCAGTGGACTGAGAAACTTTCTGATTTCAGACTAAGAGACAAAAGCAAAGTGACTAAGGCAGTTGTGTTATACAGGCAGCTTTGTGAAGTTGAGCATATGCAAGTGGATTTATTTTGGAAAGGAGAATCAAATAGAATAACAAAAGAAAGAGGGACAGAGCAAAGCAGATGAGAGTAGGATGAGCAGCTTGCAGAATGAAGCTGAAGTGAACAAGGAAGGAGAAATTTCAAATAAACAGTTGTAACAGAAGAGGAGTCTTATCAACTGTGTCAAACAAAGCTTCTATGTTGATAGAAATACTTGCCTGTTCTACAGGATACAATGTAGGGATTTGCCTTCAGATATTTATAGGTATTGTAAGACTAACCGTATCTCTGGTGTTTAATTCTGGTGCTTAAGTTGTTCAAGTTTAAGGTAGTCACAGGATCATTACCATGTTAGAATGCAATCAAAGTTTTTAGGAAGCATTTATGCTGCAAGGTACTTTTCAGCTTGGTTTTCTGGCTGCTTTTTTGTCTTTGATTTTCTCTCAATTGATAAAAGTTGAATTTTTTTAGCTTGGACCCACAAACATGCCGTGAGAGGAGAAAAATAAGCAAGGGGAGAAGTGCGCTCAGGAGTTTTCAACAGTTTGAGTAACAAGGACCATGGCAAAGACTGTATTTCCTTTTGCATTATTATAAAATTAGTATTTCACTTTTTTGTTCAAGTGAGTTGTCCTTGGTGGCATGTATCAAAGTAAGTTAAAGAGACTGAATAAACTGTATATATTAAACATTCAGCAGACACATGAACTAAACATGAGAGGCTCCCTGCTGTTCACTTGAGAATTTGTAGCAATTTGGCCTCCCAGAGTCTTAAAGAAAGGCACAGAGTAGGGTATCAGAAAACTCCACTTCTGTTTAACGTTTAACACAAGGATATATTGCGACTATATCCAAACTCTTACAACTTGAACAAAACATGCAAATTTGGACTAGCTTTTATCCTAAAGTACTCCAAAGAGTTTAAATCACAGTGCTATCCATCTGCTCCCACCAAGTAACGTTTCAATTTATTGACTACTTTCAACCAAATTTGACAGAGGGAAAGAAGTCTCAAAGACTGTGTAACTTACAGGAACTTAATTAACATCCGCAGCTGGGTAGAGGTGAAAAAAGCCCGAAGTAGTGCTCCCACACAGGGAAAGGCAAGAAGAATTGTGCCGTGATGTATTTTGTTTGGCTGAAGCATACACATATGGCTGGCCATTCAGACCATACATACTTTCACACTGGTCCCAGCTGACTCTTGCCTGGAGACACCATGGGGGAGGCAGGCTGGAGAAAGCGATTATTCTAGGGTTGAAGACCATGCTTAGAAGATGTAGAATATAAATCGAAAGTGCACAGATTTCATTAGCCAACATGAAATGGTAATAAAGTGGACTTGTATGCTTTTTAAGGGTAGCCATCCTGTCTGCAAAAGAATCCAGTTCGTAACTAATTAAAGAAGTAACAGAGATGGCACAATAGATAGATAGTAGATGTAGCAGCATGATTAAGCAAAACCCAGTTGCTGTTAAGATAATTTAAATGGACGAGTCTTTTCTGCTCTCAGGACATGCATCACTAAAGGATACTGATCTTACACTCTCTGACAGGGCATTCTGCAGTGACGCCCTTCTTCTCTGCCATAGCATGGAACCGAGATCAGACTTGCCCTAGCAGACTGCACCATAGGCAGGCTTGTAACACATAAATACTTACCTACTTACTTTAAACCTAGAGTATAGAGGATTTATATGCTCACTACTGGAATGTGAATATAGCCAGTTCTCTTATTTCATCTTAAGGATTAAAACACCAGCTCATTTTGCTTGCTGTTGCTGCCTTCAGATCAGTTTCAGTCAATAATTTCTTCGGGTTTGTGTAATGTGAGGGATCCAGGATTCTTTGAGGATGTTGTCACAGGATACCATTTGTCCTTCTGATCCTGCCTGAAATGGTTTTTTTTTGATGCATCGGCCACCCAGACAGTATAAATTAGGATTACAATGTGGTGGGAAACATTCTCAGACTCCAGCGCTTTCTTAGACATCTTTGAGATACCCGAAAACACACCTTTATGATATTTCTGCATAAGATGTTTACATGCACAGGAAAGATGCCGAAGAGCTAACATACTTGGTTTGCTCCTGTGCAATTAAGCATGAGAGAAGGAGGAGGTTTTTAATCATTATTTATTTATTTTAGTTTCCTTTTGAACCTGGGACTGGGCAGGCCCCAGCTCTTGTGAAACAAATAATTGAGAAAGGCATTTTTATTACCACTGATGGGTCAGTCTTAAACACAGCTTGAGGTACCTTTAAAGAGAGTACAAGAGAGCTAAAGAAACATAACGTTCATGTGGTATAACACAACAAGGAGTCCCAAACACAAGATCTGATTTGGACTGTCTTTTGTGTGACTGGTTTTGTTTATACAGGAATCAGAGCAACAGATTTCAATAGATTTTGTCATCAAGCAAACCCAAAGTTAGTTACTTGTTCATCTCGTAAGAAACTAATAAAATTCCAACTGATGCATTCTTGTACAGGGAAAATTTCAGTTCAAAGTTTGTTTTTTAAATCCATCCACATATATCTACATATGTCAAGCCTTGGAGAGAACTCTGTATCTAGATGATCTGCCTCCTTTAGTTCAAAGGGGTTTTGAGTATAAATTCGCCAGAATGAAGTTTATCCATAATTACCATATGTGGGGAGATGAACACAAAAATTGAATCATTACACACAGAAATTAACTGGACTGATAAAGTAACTTTAAAATGTAATATTGTTGTAACATTGCCAACCGGACTGGGAGCCAGTATCTCAGGTGGAGTCTGTGTTAAGTCCTTCAGGCTTTGACAAACCCCGACAGCTGCACAGTGCATATGGGTTTTTTGTTGGGCTCACACAAACACAGGCTCCAGGTTGTACAGAACTGTAGTAACAGGAATGGTTTTTATTTGCATGCAGCTGAACCTTGTATTTGTTTGCTGTTAACTGAAGAATCCTGCTTGCTAATCTTAAACGTAGCTGAAAGTCAAACCTAACTAATGATGTGTCTTTTAAAACTTGCAATCAAAAATGACAACTCAGCATGTACCATCTCCACAAATTTGAAAAACATCTCCCAGATAATTAGATATCATAAATGGGAAGGGGACATTGAATAAAATCTCAAAACAACCTTTCAGAGACCCTTTGTTCAAGGGAGGTATACACTCAAGGTAGGTGTGCATTCAAGTACTTTCGAGGTAGGTATAGATATATATCTCTCAAAGCAGTGATGTAGCGTTTCACATTCTAACAGCAGGTAAGGAGGGATTATTCTCTTTGTGTTTCTCACGGCCAGATTCCAGCACAGAACTGTTGGATATTTACAGGGAGTATGTGTGATTTCAGCAAATGGAAAAGGAGTATGTAGTGATAGGACAAGGGGTAACGGGTTCAAACTGAAACAGGGGAAGTTTAGACTGGATATAAGGAAGAAGTTCTTTACTGTAAGGGTGGTGAGGCACTGGAATGGGTTGCCCATGGAAGTTGTGAATGCTCCATCACTGGCGGTGTTCAAGGCCAGGTTGGACAGAGCCTTGGGTGGCATGGTTTAGTGTGAGGTGTCCCTGCCCATGGCAGGGGGGTTGGAAGTAGATGATCTTAAGGTCCTTTCCAACCCTAACTATTCTATGATTCTATGCAAGAACATAATTTTCAGAGATACTGAATTTGTCACATGACTTGGGGGGGGGGTGGGGATCTCCTAAGTCTCTCCTTTATAATTTTTATGTTATTAGTGGTGAAAAGGTTTCTAAACTGTTGCATTTGCATGTGTGTGCTTCCAGTGAAACATTTAATTCGAATTGAAATCGGATGACTCCTTTAACTCACTGACACACTGTCTCGACCACATATCCATTTGTCACAAGTACAGTCATTATATTAATGTTTACTTAATGTGGGGCTTACTAAACTCCACATTAAAGGATTAATAAAGCTTGTTTAAACTGGTTAACAAAGCCAGAAATACCCTACTCAAATGTTTTACAAAAAATGAGAAAGTAGTCATTGATATCATGGTTTCTGCTTTGTTGCGTCGTAGAAAAACAGATCTGATGCAAACTGTTTGAATAAGTTACTGCACAGATAGTATGAAGCAGACTAATAGAGAAAATGTACAGCTTATAAGATCATATCTGCTATTTATTAGAGGGCTTGTCTAGAGATACAGAAATGTGTGATTCCTATGAATAAAATTTGGTTTCAGAAACTTGCCAGGGTAATGATTACCAGAACACTAGCTATCCTGCAGAAATGCTTAAGAAAGGTATGTATTCTCATTATAGCATACAATTTAGTGCAAGCTTTCAAATAAAAACATTCTTTAAAATATATTATAAACAATGTCTGTAGTTAAATCTGTGGGTTTCGAATTTATATGTGGAATTCCACTATAAAGAGTTTGTCAGACCTGGGCAGGACTCCTCTAGGTTTTACCAGCCATATTCCAGAATATGTCTCTGACTCTCCCTTACGCTTCATGGACCAGCATCAGTTCTGGTTTCTCTCATGTAATAATTTAACTGTGATACAATCTATTAATTTGGTCTTTAGGATGGAGGTGCACAAGTAAGCTACCAGTGTAGCCTGCAGTGAACGTAAAATAACCTACTCTTAGCAACCTACAGATGAGAGTGTGCTTTGAAGCAATATATCCATGGAAGAGGAACCTGGTGAGTCTTAAACAAAATTCACCATGGATACAGTTTTGGCAGCTAAAATATTATACATGTGCTGTTTGGAATGAAAGTTTTCAGGTGCTGGTTGCATTAGGAATAGTCTACTGCATGATAGTTTCCTTGTTTACACAAACATTTAGTGGTTATAGAATACAGGCAGAAGTAAACTGTACGATAACCAGAAAGTTTGATGAGATCCCTGCAGGACCACTGAGCAACAGCAGGAGAAAGGGCACATTTAAAAGAAGTGGTGATGCTGACCATTCACATGTATGATTAATGTAAGTTTGTCTCATATTTTCTCCTGGGACTAAGTAACGATGAGAAGCAAGAAGGGTATTAAGATTATCAGAGAGGCAAAAGGACAATTGCAGAAGTTTGGGAGGGGAGAAAGGGAAAGTAGGCAAGATCTCATAGTACTAGAGTGTTTAGTGTATAACCAGAAGAAGCTGGAGTTTTTTAGATACAGTACCCTTGCAAACATTGTGCTTCAGACCTGTGGGTCACAGACTCTGGTCTGCAGACATCTTGTCTTGTGGCAAGTTCTCCACAATCATTTCTGGCTTTCTGTTAGGAGCTTGAGAGTGTGCAATGGCTCTTCGGTAATTCTTAGGTTTGACACTAGTTTAAAGGGTTTGTTTGTTCTTTTGCACATGATTATTAGGAGGCTAAGGAGTGTTGTTAAGGGCTTTGACAAGATATAGGGTTTTGAGGGCAGGGTGTGATTGGAGGGCAAGGAATATAAGGTTATGAAATCTGTTCTGTTAAAAGAAAGAAACCTTCTGGACAAAAAAATCCAAAAACCTATTGAGTTGCAGAGTCTTGTCCTGGTTTTTTCATTCTAGCATTTTATCTGCACGTGCATGAAGAAGGTACCTGTAATGGCGCCTGGTATCTTTTAAGCAAAATTTGGATCTGACATCCGGTTCTTATCATCACTAGTTCTGCTTGCGAGCTCTGGAGGTTTTAGACAAAAGCACTCCTGACACAACCGATTTGTCTGCACTGCTCATTTATTTTCTCACAGGACGCAGTGGTTAAACCACTTTGTTGTTCATAATTTTACAGTGATGTAGAAATGTTTGCCCTAGGATCTGAGCCATAACCTCATAAGGTGGGAGAGGATTGTATAATAGCACCATGACAAAGCAGTTCAAGACTGCAGGATGTTGGGAGTGGTTCCCCACAGTAAACGATTTGTTTTTAAATCACTGCAACAGCCATATGCTCTAGAAGTTTCCATCCTTTTGGACATGGTTTTTTTTTTCTGGAAGGATGGGAGCAGTAGGAGAGAAACTGAGTTCATGTATTTCCAGTTATTTTCAAAATTACCAATTAGAAGTTTGTCAGTTAGTATTCCAGTCCTAAGAAAAAGCTTTTCATGTCCGTGTTTGACACAAAGAGAAATAGAAAAATATTATAATGCTGTAATACATATTTTCTTTGCAGCACTGCTTGTTGGAATTTTAATATTGGAAAAGAATTTTTAGTGGCATCCATCAGGAAGTAAACTGGTTTTCTTCCAGTTTCTTGTTTTTTTGCCTAATTCCAATGATACATGTGTATATTAGCTCCTGTAGTGAAATCACAGTACTGATTTTGGTGTTTTCTTGCCAAGACATATATTTCACAAACATGCACTCTTAGGGTAACAGAAGCCATGGAAGATCAGATTGTATTAAAGAGGGAACATAGAAAATGTCCTTCTAGGTGAACTGATACATATGATTATCATCAGGATGCTGCAGAAATTGTTTTGGGTTAAAATGTTCAAGGGGCTTTAATGGAGCTAAGCAGCTAAATCATATTTAGCAACTAAGAGGAAATTTGGAACTTGGCTTCCTCTTCCTTTGAAAACTGCAGCCTTGATTGCTGTAAAATTATCTGAAGATGAAAAGCCCAAATAATAAGAATTGCAGCATATTTTAGATCACATCCATCCTGCGGCTGAGAGAGCATCACTAACTACCAGCTTGCTCAAGGTCTTGTCCAGTCACATTTTCAGTGTCTGGATGTCCTTCAGTGCAAGGATGGCAGCCTCTTGGCAGCCTGTTGTGGTGTTTGATCAGCCTTGTTACAAGAATTTTCCTGATTTTTCTGTGTTCCAATTTACATCCATTGTCTCATGTCCTGTCCCCTCCAGGAAAAGTGAGGCTTCATCTTCTCTATTTCCTCCTATCAAGTAATTAAAGAAGCATCTTGGGTTTTTTGGGCTAAACCAACCCAATTTTCTCAGCCTCTTGTCATACCTCCTGCCATGTATTAATAGTAGGTTATTCTACTTGAAGTGACAGAAATATGCAACCTCTTCAATTCCACTTCAGAATTTTCTGTGAGGGATACTGTGCTTTAAATGTTTATACTTTTATATCCTTCTCTTCCTGAATTAGCATTAACATAGTTTTTTTCATGCAGTATAATAAAACGTGCTGCCTCTGTCTGGGAAGAGCTGTTTTTTCTCTCAGAAAAGTTAATGTGCTATACTAACATTCTGCTGAACTTCTGCTTTTTGACAGAGTTTTTTTTTTCCACATACACACTAAAAGTTGTGTAAGGAGTTATTGCTTATTATCAAACCCCAAAATTTCCAAAGAAATATGAAATCATTTAAGATCAGTAGCTCTCATTGCAAAGAAGACATTGTTAGAGAGCCAACCTTAAATATAATAAAATAATAAATATGGAGAAAGCACCTTTATAATAAACTGGCTGTTTAAGTATTAATGTAGCATGTTTCAAGTCGTGATTTATGAATGATGAGTCAGACTTGGAATTCAAAACTTGTTTGACAAAAAGAGCAAACAATATAAAGATCTTGCATGATTAAATTGCTTATTGCTTAAGCTCAATTCATTGTTAGCTTTTGTTAAATTAATCCAAGAAGAAAATCAAATCCAGATTCAAACCCTGGACCTTCTCTGTAATGATCTGAGTACTGTCAAGTAGAATCTGCATTCTCTAGCCTTGAGGTACTCATTAAAATTAGTTTTCAGTGAGAAACCATGCAGTTATGAAGGGATTGAATCAACAGCTGGCATTTTTACAGTGAGCTTTGAGCTTTCATTTAAGGCATTTAATTTTAGTGCATCGCTGATGATTTAATATGTCTAGCTGTGCATAATTTACTATGTATCATATCTAACATAGTTCTGGCTAGCCTTTTTATTTTTTTGGAATACAAGGATTTTACAAAGCTCAAAATGGGGCTTTGTCTACCTAATGAGCTGGGAGGAGAAATGCTGTCACTCCATTTAGGGTCTGTTCCACGTGTGAGTGCCCCAGGACAGTGTCACCCAGATAACTTGGAAGTGAAGTATCTAGCACGGGGCTGGCAGTTCACTTTGCAAGACCCTTGACACAGCTCTTTCATAGTCCTCTTTAGGCTGCTCCTAGAGCATCATTGCTGCCTGAATGGTCTTTGTGAGCCCTGATGGGCAGGTGGGACTATTTTGCCTGGGTGGATTTCTTTCCTTGTTTGTGTGCATATGTTTGTAGGTGCTTAGGGACCTTGTTTCAGGGTAGTGTATTGAAAGGGCTTTGTCTCACGCTGTCCTTTGCATACACAATCATGTAGTGCTCAGTTGCAATTCCTTATCAGGAATGGTAATGTTAAGGTAAGGTATTCCATTTATTCTTACACAATTTATTTTATATCTTGTATTTTTAAAAATCATACATCCTCTGGAACTTGAAATTTCTTGACAAGTTGAAGAAAAGCTGGGAAACTTGTTTTATATTTTGTTAATCTTTTGCTTGACCGTGTGGAGATTTTAATTTTATAGATTTTTATTTTGTCACCTTTTCTTCCTAAAGATGTGTGTATTACCTTTTTAATTTCCTCACAGGAAGGCTTTTCTAAAATTCACATTTTTCTGACCAACCTCAGAATTTTCCTACTCTTAGGTATATCAGTTGAGAACTGGTTTGCATACTGAAACTGGATGGAGTATTTAACCTACTTTCAGCTTATTTACTTTTTTTTAACCTGATGTAGAGACATCAAACTGATGTTTTCACCAAATTTTTCTCTAAACTGGTGTTTGAACCTTAATCCCAAAGGTCTATAAGAATAAATTCGTTTCTTGGTATACACATGAACGCTACAAGTTTTAGTAGGCACAAGTCAGATGAGCCACTTACTTACTTGCAAAACTAATTTAGCCTCAAAGTGAAGTGGTTGGAATGTGTCTCCAAGTTTTTATCAGACCTTAACAGTAATACGTACTGGTTTCTCTACAGTAGTACCTAGTGACACTGTTTATGAGTTTCATCTTTTCCATGTACTGGTTTTTGCATATACAGGATAGCATAAATGCCTATTCCCTTTAGTCCCTATGATCACATTAGAAAGTAGACTTGAGATTATTCTTTTTATTTTTGATAGACTCAGAACCGTATGAAGCTGATGGCTGACAACTATGAGGATGACCACCTCAAATCCTCATCCCATTCCAACCAAACCAACCACAAGCCCTCCCCTGACCAGGTAATGTGTGTCTCTTTTTGGTTTTAAAGTAATTTTTAGTATGGGAGCTGATTATTTTCAATCATGTGTAATTTTCCCTGACATGCTTGCAGTACCTTGGAACAAAAACAGCATTCCAGAGTGCAGTTATAAACCAGAAAGGGATGTTACTGTTGTGTCAGCTTCACTGAAAACTCCTGAAATGTGAACAAACAGTTCCTAGTACCAAGCTGTTATTAAGTGGGTGGAAATGAGGGGACAGGCAATGAAAAGGAGGAAAGAAATGTTACTCTCTTAAAGTGCAAGACAGGAGTCCTGTCTGGAATATTCAGATTTTAGTAACTCAGGTTTACTGCTTGAGTGTGTGGAGTGTCCAGGTCTGTTTCTTGTCTTCAGTAGCAGGAAATCATGCTCCAGGATCAGCTTTCTGATCTATGGCTTGCATATGAGCAGTTCCCTTCATTTCCCATGAGGAAATCCTCACCTCTGTGCCAAATGAGCACAGACTGCTCCCTCACAAACTCAGTGGGCCGTGAGCTGAAGGAAAATCAATTTACCATCTCCAAGGCAGTGAGGAGCCTCCTGTGTCATTTACAAAGCACAGCCATGTGCTTGATAACTATCAGGGAGATCACCTATCCCTTGGGTAACACAGAAAATGCCAGCACAATTGCATATCCCATGTTGTAATCTCATCCATTCCAGTTTAATTAAAATATTAGTGATCATTAATCACTGCCTTGACAAAGTGAAGGAATGTTTGGCGCTCCTCTGCCCTCTGGCTTATCTGGAAATTGTTGAGATCTGAAGCAAGGCATCTCACGCTAGACCTTTAAGCACCAACTTAGTGATATGCAGAAATTATGAGTAACGTACAAGAGGAAAATGGCAAAAAACAATTACGTATTCACGTTACAAAAATAGGTCTTTAGAAACCTCTTCATGTCTTTGTCAGAAGACTGTAAGGGGTATATACAAAGAAATGAATAGAAAAATTCTCATTTCAAAGTAATTTCCTTTTGCACCTTGTTTTAGTACCCTTCTCCGCTGTAAATTGACTGGCTTGAGTTTTCTGCAACGCTTTTGGAAAATGTTGGTCTTACCCTCTTCAGGAGAGTGCAGTTGTTAATGCTGCAAATTAAATGGCTTTCCTATTCTTAATTTGGACAAAATGTTAGAATAGCTGTTGTTTCTACGTTGCAAATCTATAGAGAAATTAAGCCATTTCTAGAATGTAAGCGTAGTACATGCTTGCAAACAAATGCAGCATAGCATGCTTGGATGAAAAGAAAATGGAAAGAAAATTAAATTGAAAGATAAAATGTCAAGAAAAGATTACATTTAGATATTTAAGGAAATTCTTGCAATGATCTTGCTTGGGAAAGTGATAGGAAGGAGGATGTAGGAGGAGGGTCTGATTGCACTTTGCCTTTGCAAAGAAGCATTTTAAAAGCTGACAAAGCCTACAAGAGAGCAAAGAAAGCTGTACCTCAAGGTGGCTCAGAATATTGCATAAGGAATTAAACACTTTGTACTGCTATTTGTACTTACATATGTGCTTTGAATACTAACCAACTCTTTATTTCATTCCCATGCTGCTCTGGGGCTTTTCTCTCATTGCCACCTCTGCACCCCTAGGATGAGGAGGAGGGTATTTGGGCATAACCAGTCAGATGCTCTTAGTTCAGCCATTTTGTTCAGAACGGTGAGAATCAACTTTTCTTGCCAATAGAAGTTTCCAGCAGTCACTCTCACATCTCACTCCCGTGTGCTTTGTGAAACCTGGTTGTGCTCCTTCCCCCTTGCTTGTGTAGTCTCTGCATGAGCTTGTTTCTCATGTGTTTATGTGTAGTTTGCAAATTTCTTCTTCTCATCATCATGTCATTCTTTCATGATATTATGGGGAGAACTTTCCAGGGCATGTAATTGAGTTTCTATGCAAAGCAAACTCTCAATGTGTACGAGAGAACAGGAAATGTCTCTCATGTCATTTATCATTGGCTTCATGGAGGAAATGTTTTCAGTCAGATTCTTTTTCAAAGCAGTTTGCACTGTAGCCAATTCTGTGTATGCTTTTTCGATTCTGGTTAGTGAAGAATTTGCTTAAAGATAATGTTTCTCCTGAAGGTTTTAAGCACGTTCAGATCTGCTGCCGAGATTGCTGCCATGCATGCTGACCTAACCAGTCACAGACACTTATCAACTCAGAATAGATGGCTCTTGATATGGACTGTAAATTTTCTGTAAATTTGAAGGCAAAGAGGAATATCCCCTTAACCTTCCCCTCTCCCTTCCATCTCCTTTGTTCTCTTAAAACCACTGGGGAGAAATTGGTAGCTATTTGTCATTTAAAGTGCATTTTGTTTCTCTGTGTCTGTATCCACAGTTTTCTCTTTTCTGCTGTCAAATTGTCCCCACAATAACCCCCATTTCCAGAAGAGAGGGCAGTACACAGGACAGAACCCTTTTTCTCGGGCCTGTTCTGTAGCAGACATCCTTTATTGACCAGGAGCTTTGATATATAGCTATAAAAGTAAAATATCAATTATCATGCTACACTACGCAGGATTCATTTATGTATTGTATTCATCAGTTTTAATGCACAATATATTTATTTGAAGTAGGTAAAGTATTTTAAGGAATTCAGATGCAATGACCCTATTTTAAAAATTTATATGGAACTTTTTCTTTCTTCACTTACGCTTTTAAAGAAAAATATTTCACATGAGTTTCTTTGCAGTTTTTCTCAGAATTTGTTTTTTCTGTATCAATTATTTGAAAGAAAGCACTTCTGAAAAATTCTGTGGAAATTTTGGACCCTTGAATTTCTGCCTTGATTACTGCCTTACATTAGATTTGTAAAACACTCATGAAAGAATAAGCCGCTCTCTCATCTCTTTGCACTTGCTCAATGAACTGCAGACTTACATGTCTGTCTGACTGTATAGATCAAATCCCTCTTTTCAAGTCAACCATCTGAAAAAATTAATCCAACTGTGGCAGCATTAAACTTGAATTTCATGCCTTGGGGTTTGAACTGAGAAAATCTCTTTAGTGGAAAAATTGATAAAGTGCTTCATTAATTTACACTCGCTGTTGATTTCACATTCTTCTTGAATCGCTGCTCTTGCAGTGGTTGTGTGTTAGTGCATGATGTTAAAAGTTTTAGAGAGAAATGCTTATAAAGATCTGCTGAAGCACAACAATTAAACACAAAAGATCAGGTAAGTAAATGATGAAGAGGACACTCACTATGAAGGTAGGAATAATTCTGATTTTCATTCTAGAGCAAACATGGAGGTTGTGTAGAAAACACTGATACAAAGATCTTTCTCTTTTCCTCTGTCATCTGCTGATACACTTATGAATACAACTGTGCTAAGAGTATGGTTTCTCTTAGATTACTGAATTAATGGGTTGTTCACATTAAATACAGCATCTCTCTCCACTTTGTACTTGAGGCGTTTTCCTCAGGAATAATGTGTTACAGAATATCCTGGTCAAAATAATGAGGCAGTCAGCATCCCTGCATTACATGCATCCCATCCAAGAATCATATCAGCTTCAAGATTGTCTTGCTTACATCAACAGGGAAAGTATAAAGGTGATTGATGCCTTCCAAGCCAGTTGTTGCCAAAAAAGTGCATGTTTTTGCCATGGTTATTCTATGTACATTCAAAAAGAAACCCGACAAAAAAACCAGAACAGGTCCTTGCTCTCTTTGTAAAAGCAAAGAAGCTGTAAGTCACAGAGTTTTAACCTGCATGTGTTAAATTAAATGTATGTATTGCAATGATAAAAAATTGACTAATAGCGTAGGACATAGTGATAACTTTGTTTTTTAAAGTTGCTGTAGGTCTGAGTATGTAGTCACCTCTGGTCAGTACTGAAGATAAACTAGAGACTATCAGAATATCTACAGTAGTAAACTATGTTATTTTATTTTTATGTTTTGCGGTTTAAGGGTTTTAGCCTCCAGCATTCTGGAACTGACTGAATTTAATATTTAATTACACCAGTTCCGTACATGACAGCATTATCAGATATAACTCCCCTGAAATGGAGCACTGTTTCTAAACATATGCGCCCTTCCTGTAGTTTCAGAAAATGGTAGTTTACATTTCAGTTTACAGTTCAATGTAAATACCATCTTTCATCCTGAAATAGTATTTCCTAGCCTTTTATTCTAGGCTCTTTTCCTTGCTGTCTGAATTTCATGTGACTCCTCCTATTTCCCAGATGAAGCTCTATCCTCCTTTATATCCAGTCATATTCCAATGTGTTTTCTTACTGAATGCCCCTTTGTCTTTCTCAAATGCCAAAGTGGTCTGCCAAATGGCTTAATCAGTTACTATTCACTTTTATCAAAAAGAATATGAATTTACACTTTATGATATTTAATGCATACGAAGGGATTTGTGTGGTTGCACATGTATCTTCTTGTAAATATGTACCACATATGTGCTATATCAGGTAAAGAAGCAAAGCTTCCGTACATGAACTTCCCATGCTGCTCAGTTTATCTGGTTTCCTTGTCAGGAAGTGTGAGTAGGTTCAGCAATCTGCTTGTGCCACCTCTGCCCATAAGAAATGAGGACTGCTTTTGTTGAATGTGTTGAATAGGATCACAAAAAACTATTGAAAGAAGAGTGAAAGACAATCAAATTAAAGGACATGGGGGAAAGTGAGGACAGAATAAAAGTGCCAAGGACAAGAACAGAAGAGCAAAACTGAAACTCTCAAGTACATGCGTTTTTAAGTATGCATGCTGTTGCAGAGCATTTTTCTTCCTGTCTTCCATGGCTCTGGCTTGCAGGAGGAGTTGGAGCTAGGTAGATGCTGTCACTGGACAAGTTTTTTGAACTCATTCTGTTGGAAGCTTTTTCTGTTAGCAGTTGCCAACAAATCCTGAAGTCATGGATCTGCCTGCTAAGGAGCAAAACATGGTTTTGCTGTGCTCAAATTTCAGGATCAAAATCTGAAAATTAATTTGATGCTTATTAGAGTAACAGTGGAACGTCAAAGAGCTAGCATTGGAGTGCATAAAAACAGGGATCTTTCAAGATGATGAAAATATTGGCAAGTTTCTATTACTGTAAAAATATTGCAAGACAAAAAGCCTCTTATTTTTGAAATTTTTCTTTAATACTTGAGCTGGAGAAATGTTAAGCAGAAGCAGAGTATTTTGAGTTGACTGCAAAAGACACTAACCTAATTTAATGGATCTCTTAAGATTTCGGAGGTGATACATGTGGTGGAAAAAGAGGGTAAGTCGTAACAGGAAAATATTTGACTCATTTTTA
This sequence comes from Myiopsitta monachus, assembly GCA_017639245.1. Lineage (NCBI taxonomy): Eukaryota > Metazoa > Chordata > Aves > Psittaciformes > Psittacidae > Myiopsitta > Myiopsitta monachus. The sequence continues at coordinate 77,467,593 of CM029920.1, forward strand.
ACAACTGAAAAGCAGTCAATTCAAGTAAATTTCATAGACTCCTTGTCAAACCCAATATAAATTATAATTTGCAACATCACTGATTACAAGTATGCATCATGTAAAAAAGTCTGCATTTTTGATGTTGTAATTTGGCTTTGCCAAGACTTTTTCTGTAGACGAGAGTCATCGAAGCCTCAGAACTGAAATAGAGGGAAAGTCATCAATAAGAAGAATGTTTTATAAATTCAGTTTTAATTTTTTAACTATAGGGTTTTCTTTAATCAAGAGCTCGTAATATTCTAAAGGTCACCTTTAATTAATATGTTGTTTCTCAAAACAGTCTCATTCTGAATAGCATTTGTGATTATTAAAGGGCAATGGTGATTGAATGACATTTCTGTATTACATTTATTAGGACAAAGGTATTAAACAGGATTACAGTAAGAATGATAGAAACAGTTAAACATTAGAGAGAAGTTCATCTCTCTCTAGAAGAAGACATGCAAAAACCAGATTGTAAGATTGTAAGCTATATGTTTCTAACTTGTATCTGCAGAGCAATTCTGTCTTGCCTAGGAATGCCCACGATGAGCATTCACAATTTCCTTTTTGTTGTTGAGGGGATATTTATTATTACATTTTACAGCTAAAAGGACATGCAAAATGAATGGACACCTAGTCAGCCAGCATACATAGCTATTCAAACAGATTTAGAGGTCAGTGGCAGAACTAGGTGACAGGCAACAGCCTGAAACACTATGACTACTTTAATGGTAGAGTAAGAGGGATAGAAATAATGACAATGAGGGCAGGACATCTCAGGATTTAACTTAACCTTCGCCACAGATTTCAAACCCCATGGGCTTTTCATGGAGATCACTACAGAACTTAAAGTGTCTATGCTTTCAGAAGTTTGGGAAAAATATTGGGGTTTTTTTTCTACATTATTTGGCGTTTGGATTAATATACTGATTTCTTTTAGCAAAGTAAATATCTTACTCATTTTCAAATGATGGCACAGGCATTCATTCACTGATAAGTGTGATCTTTCTCTCAACGAGACACATTTCATGCTTGCAGCATGTAGAGATCTGCTTGTCCTTCTGCCACACTTCTTTCAGGTTCTCAGTATTGCCACTTATTACACTGTGACCTCATAAGCCTTTTAAAGAAATTTATTTTCAGTATGGTCTTTTTAATTTTGAGATCATGCAGAATGGTCAGAAGCACCAAGCTTTCGTGCCTGACTTGTATTACAGTGTAATTTACTGGACACGGTACTAGACCACGATTCAGAAGATAAATTCTTTCCTGGCATCGTCTCCAACCACTCACTTGTTCTCTTTCTGCCTGTCTCAAATTCTCTAACTGTAAAATGAGCTGAAGCTTTTGTAAAGTGGAAGTTCTGCTTGGGAAACTTGCTATGTAAGTGCTAGGTAATATTATTACACAATCGTCTAAAATAGTGTTGTTACAGAGATACAACGGTGATTCTAATACCTCATTTTTAATTTGTTCCCAAAATTATGTTAAATGTATATTTGACTCAATTTATTAATACTTCTAATTTTTCCTTCCAAGATCCTATTCCTTCCCAAAAAAAGGGAAAATAACCCATATGTTAAACATTTCAAGCAGCTGCTATTCCAGCATGCTGAACGGAGCTCTGTAGACCGCTGCCTCCTCTTCTGCATTGTCATGTTTTGTCATCTAAAGGGTCATTTTTTCCCCTTCCTGAAAGTCTACAAACTGATTGTGTGCTATATAATAATCTGGTATGATATGTTCATTCCAGTTCGTCATTCGTATGTGTAAAAATACCATGTAAGAATGTCTTATGCGTTAGAGACATACCCTGTGGAAACCTTTTGGGCATCTCCATAAAATAATCTTAATTTACTTAAACATTGTTATTTGGCCTGACTGAGAGAGAAGATGCCAGATTTGTTTTGTCATACTGTTGACAGCCAGGCCTCTTCACTCCCACTTTCCAGATGGGCAACCCTTTAGTAAGAACCCTAATGTGATGCACTCAAATAAGGTGATGTAACTAATTAATTGTGACGAGGGCAGCACTTTGAATACAGTTGTCCGGTTAATCACAGGACCTGCTTTCCATCCATGCTTTTCTGGAGCTCTGCTTATGTGGGTGTCGTCGTTAATTATGAAGCTGAAAGACTTCTGTGCAGTCAGGTTCAGGCAAGGAAGCACAAAGAGTTCATGGACCAACGATTACTGCTGTAAGGAAATATAATTCAAAATCCTGGTCTAGCTATCACACAATTATCTGTTCCTTTGAAGCCTTTTCAAGCTTTGCCTTTTTTCGGGAAGAAATCTTTTCTCCTCTGGCTCTCTAAATAATGGAGAGCTTTTTGTGACCTTCTCACTTTAGTTTAAGTAAAAATCCTGTTATGGTGGAGTGAACAGCTGAAGTGTTCCTTAGTATTTTGTTTTATAATTAACTTACCATTCAAATTTTGAAATCATGCCTTCCCACCTTCTCTCTTATTCTATACCCATACTGGTATGTAATCTTTTACCTAGTAAGCACTGTTAGACTGGGATGGCCCAGCCTAGAGAAGAATGCTATCCTTAAAATTATGTCAACTTCTGCTCCTGGTGCTTTTCCTGTATCTGGGAACAGTTCTTTTGCTAGCTTGTTGGGGGTTTTATTTTTGGTTGTTTCTTTTTTTAAAACAACTCCAGTATTATTTTGTTATCTTAATAAGTATTTTATCTTTGAAGAATGTATTCTCTGTCCAAGAATGTTATATCCACAAGCACGAATGAATTGATCTTGATACACTGTTCATCTTCTTTCTGATCCCAGAATGATAAGACTAAGATTTCCAGATGGAATTTTGTAATCTGCAGCTCTGGGATGAATTAAGCACTCGCAACAGAGGTGTAACTGGATTGTATCACTGTCTTCCTATTATTCTTACAGATCAAAGAAGATCACAAGTAGATACTTATATTCTAAAACATTCAAAACAGATGGCTGGTTTCTTTTTGTAGAGATTTGTGCTTTTCAGCAAAACAATTGCAAAAAGGCCATCATTCATTTCTACCAAATGAGATTATTCCAGGTCTGTGTCTTATTTTCTTCTTTGATTTGCAGCTGAATATGATCTTCTTCTAGTGGCTTGGTCTTTATAGCAAGTAGGAATCCTGTACTCAGTTTTGTTTCTGGCTTACAGCTTGTGTGATAGTCTCTACTATCTCCCAATTACTCTGACATTTAAATTTCTTACAGCACTCGTCCATACCCCAGAATGCAATCCTGCAAGGCCAGAAGCTTCTGCAAACTATGGATATGCTGTTGGTGACATAAAGGAGAGGGGAGCTGAGCCCTGGCACTCACTCATAAGCAGGATAGAGCCAGAAGAGGAATAGCTGCAGCCAGGCTGGCGGTCTTGCTGCCAGCACCTTTTAGTTGTCAGTTAGGAGGAAAGAAACTGAGGGAGCGCAGAGATGAACAATATTAAAGAAGCAAGCCCAAACCTGCTTTCCAACATATTAACTATGAAAATAAACTCAAGAGAAATATGACTAAAATAAAAACTGATAAAGGCATGTAGCCAATGTAGATGCTGTATTTTCCTGGCTGGTAGAGTTCATAATTTCTGATGGAGATGTCAGGATTTACAGTTCCAACTCATAGTAGGCTCACCATGGGCAGTCCAACTATATATGGTTGTTTAATGCAACATGTAGATAAGAATTACTCTACATCTGTATAAATAGGTGTTTTTCTTAATGGGATTTTGCATTTGAATGTAGAGCAAATAAATCTAAAAAGAATTCCAAAAGACACATAAACCAGGTGTTTAGTGGCTTCATGTAGCTTTGCTGTGAAAGTTTCATGTAGCAGGTAGAGAGCTGGAACAGCAGAATGAAAACCCAGTGTTAGAGAGGAAAGAGACAAAGATTCCTATCACCTGCAGACAGGGAGGTTATAGTTCATCTGAACAGGAAAAGCACTGATTGTGTTCTCTGGTAGACTACTTAAGAAATACCTTCTGTTTTCCATTAGCAATGGAACAGACAGCAGGGAGACAGAAGAATGCAGTCACTGATACATAAGCATTCTCATGGACACACTCTCCCAGTATATGTGCTGCAATGTTCTGCTTTCAAACAAAAGTGTATTAGCCACTGTTTCCTTTTATCTTTTGCAATAGGAAGGAGCAATAGACAAAATACAGTACAGCAAGGAATGTGTGTGCTTTCTTGTTCACTGTTGTATAGATAACAAGTGCTAGAAAGCTTGAATCAGTTAAAAATATAAGCAGGTTGTTCTTGCTTATTCTCAAGCTGCTATGTTCTTGTAGAGAAGGAATCAATATAAAATCTAGTGGATTCTTTGAAATCAAAGCTTGCCTAATTATACCTACAAAAGTTTGATCAGGAGGATGCTAGTTTAAATCTGTAGTGCAAGCTGCAGACAGTTTTTAAACTCTTTTCACTTGTTGTACACTTTTTTTCCCTGACGATACTCTAGTTGTCAATATCATACATTTGTCTACCCAGTTTCACAGCTTCCTATGATTTAATTTATTTTTTAAAATTTTAACCTGATAACTAACACAAATCCCAGAAATTAAATTCTCAAATGAAGGAGATTTTAATATATTGAGGTGGAAGATTTTAAGTTCTCTGTAGATCTCACCTTACTTTGCCCATTCTGTTTTGCTCCAGAGCTAAGCTGGTGGGTTGCTACATTCCCAAGCAATTGTGAGGACAAAAGAAAACTTAGACAAATAAAATGGTGTTTCATATTTTGTGTTCTGATCTCATCTTGCCTTTAAGCTACAGGTTTCTGTCCTCTAGCTCGGTTAGGAAAGAGGCATATGGACTGTTAGAGAAGAAAGAGGTGCCATATGTGCATACTGCAATTATTTAGGGGCGAGAGTTTGGATGAATACTCTTGGTTTTGAAAATGGGGGATCAATGAAACAGGTAAAATTCAAGCTATATGTAGACAGCACCTTCAGCTGTGCCAAGGTAGCTCATTGTGAGTATTTGTATTCCCCTGTGGTCCAGTTATGAAGCTTCTCACAGTAGTCCCTGCTATTCTGCGCATGGTTCCCCACAAGCTTTTCCTCCACAGCCCATGTAAGTAAAAGTTGCCAGTGTCATGAAAAAGCACTTCTGGATTTGTTATGTATGAAAATATTTTTTAACTGTTTGCTCATTTTAGAATCCTAAGAACCCACTGCAATTCTTTGCTTCACCTACATTGTAGGGAAAAGATTTTATTTAAACAGAGGCAGCTAATGACAAAACTGCTTTCACTGTTTTGTGTTTTGTCTTCTTTTTTTCTGGTCAGGATTTTCCCAAGGTGAAGAGGGTGAACTCTGGAAATCATTAATCCGTGGGATTTGTTCATGGTGTATAAAAATTTCAAAAATAATTTGCTATATAAAAATGATTTCCTAATTGATCCTGTCAGAAATGAGCTGAGTAGGACAGTTCTGTCAAAATAGCCAGAATCTCTTTCAGCTCGTCACGCATGTTGTTTTGCTTTGGTTTGGTTTATGAGGAGAAAATGATGATGGTTAGGTTTAAATCCATTTTTTTGTCTTTAAAACAAATCTAAAGAAAACTGAGCCTGTCCCTGAGCTTTTTGTGTTGTGATCTTCGGAAGAAACCAAGTATCTCTGTGCAGCAGTGAACTGAGCTGAACTGAACTGAGGTCAGGCTGTGTCTTTTTGAGAACTTTCTTCTGTTTCCATTTAAAATAATGAAGGGAAGACATCAGTGATAAATTGTTCTGAATTTGGGAAAGCTTTGCATTTTCTGAGCCAAATTCATGCCTCATAAAACTCCATTGCATTCAATAGTTACAAGATGATTGTAGTTGAACCCTTGAGTTTGTTGCCAAACACAAATGGTCTGAGTAAGAAGGCGTAATTCAATTTGCCATGCAGATACTTCCAGACTATATCATTCAGTATCTTAGTTTTACTTCCATATCTCCCATATAAGATATTTTGCTATATAGGCAAAATTTTCTTGTCTGGTAATACCTATAACAAAACCCAGATACAGAGAAACATTCAAGGACCCACTATGATCCACTCCATTTTTTGTTAGATTTGTCAGGTCCTCCTTGGAATAATTTCTTTTTAACAAACATATGCATTTACCCAGACTTTGAGCCCATCTTTTCCTGTTTAATGGTAGTTTGGGAAGTAAATTTTGCTGGGTAGCATAGTTGCATCTGTATGTAACAAAGTTTGAACAATTTCCCATGCTCACATGAAAAATCTGATTGATAGGAGATAAAGGGCAACCTTCTTTTAACTGATCTGCCAAGCATATTTGTTATGTACAGGCTGAAGTTTTGAGGGGGTTGTTGGGGCTGTTTTGGGTTTTGGTTTGTTTGGTTTTTTTTGTCAGAATTCCTTAGTGTTTTGCCTTTGCAGAATCTACAAAGAAAACTCAAGGTCCATAGACCAGGCTATCAAGCTAGAGCATTCATCAGTTAGTTAATTCCTTGGAAACATTCAGATTCATTCACTCTACAGTTCTTTGTAACACTTTAAATACAAAAACAGTGAAATTTTGACCCCATATTATTTACTTTGACCCCAAGATTACTCTACAATTCTATTTTATTTTCTTCTTGGTACAGCTGTTCTTCCAGGGATTTTCCTCAAATTTTTAAAGGTTTTTGGCTAAGTTGAGGAAAATCTACTAAGTTATTTGATTGCAAAATGAAGAGCACTTATCTGCATTACTCTGCCTTTTAGTGTTCTGTAACGAAAATATACACGTGGCATATGTGCAAGCAAGATGGTCAAGCCTAATAGGAGAGCATGACAGCAGTCATGCTAGTGCCAAGTATACGTAAGGCTCTTTGTATGTCATTTTCTCCCTTTTTTTTTTTTTGCTTGCTGGTATGTGTCTGTAAGAAAAGGATTGCTGCTGTTGATCCATGATCAACGTGCATGTTGGTACATGGTTCTGCTAAGCAAGGCAAGTTGTGTAAGATAACTTTTACAAGATCAACTAATGCAGCTGGAAAAATAGACAAGCTTTTAGGGGTGCTTGTACGACTTTCTTCAACATTCTTTAAGTTTATTGCTAAGTAGACGTTTAGAAGGTACTCTCTGAAATTACTAAAGTTAATTACTTGGTTCCACGAAAGAAAAGTGGTTGCTTCCTTCAGAGAAGAAGGGAATGTTAGCAGGCAGAAAGATGACCAGGTCATTAGTCCTTCTGCCTGCAGAAGCCATAATTTAAAGCTGGTGGTTGTGGTGAATGAGTTCTGTTACATGTCGATTAAAACCATACTTTATGCCACAGACGTCTACGGATAGTCAATATCACATTTATCTTGGATCAACACTGCTGCATTTATACCATCCATTCACTGGTTTTTCTTTTTCATATAGCCACCTACATGTTCATGCATATGTACATTAGACACTGCTTAGACAAACTTTTAGACACCAGTCTTTGTGTGGTAGGTGTATTGATATTTCACAGTAAAACTGACCAAACATTTAGATAGGTCTCTCCAACCACATTCAGTTACACATACCTTTTCTTACCTATGCAGCATATATATGCATTTTAAATACAGTTACTCATATTTCAGCTGACCATTGTACAGCAACAGCAGAACTACCAGTGAAGAAGCAGGATTAGTTTCATTCTAAAGCACTTTTTTGCCTCAGTGACTTGTGCAACTACACTTAGATTCCCATTTGTCATGCTCAGAGTTTAAAAAACAAAAAAATCTGTGAAATCTCAAGAAAACTGAACATGCTGTTTTCAAGTTGAATTTCTTTTAGAATATGTTCCCAGAAGTCTTTGTCAGTTGGTAGAGATGGTTTGGATTTATATCAGAGATTTGTCAAGCTTTTCATGTGTCTGCTTCAGAGTTATAATGATTTTTATTTTTTTTTTTAGCAAAACACATTGTCAAACTTAGCTGGCCATTAACAATATTCTGAACTTGAGGCTACGTTAAGCAGACTTCATTCCATGCATTGGTGAGGATGGCCTAAACCTATCGGGGCAATTAATGAATCAGAGCTGCTTTAGAAAGATATTCCTGGGTTTGGTCTGTATACCCATTGTTTTCCTAGAAAGCTCTGCAGCTCTGCGCTGACCATGAGAACATGATGTGGTTTGTGAATCCAGCAGTGCCCTGCCTTTCCACTTAGCAAATGCTCTTACACCCTCTTGAGATAAGGCAGTGGCAGCTCTGCTGTGTGGGAAGCACAGTGCCTCTTGCTAAGTGGCTAGTTCAAATTAGATATGGCAGGAAGGCAGATATAAGGGCATTTCCTACTTGACTGGCTGGGTTTAATGGATCCCAAGTGAGAGGAATGATTGCTCTGTGAACAGCTTTGGGAGGGCTGCTAGTTAAGAACTTTCACACGCCTCATTTGGCCTGTTTCCAGCCTGAGGTAAGGAGGAAGGGTAGAGAAGGAATGTGCTTCTAAAGGGCACTAGTCTCTGAGCAATCAAATTCAACTGTTTTATGAAAATCTTCCATCATTACTTGCCAGATAGCTCTGCTTTCTCCATCAAGGAGGGCTTCTGTTCACAAATAGCCAGGAAGTTGGCAGGTCAGTTTCTTTTCAGACTGAAATCTGTACATCTGATTGATATTTAATAGACTGCAGTACCTGAAAAGAATACAAAGCAGCTACTACATTGATTGGACAGCTAGTTATTAGACATTGACTACTTAATTAACACACTTTTATAAACCAGTGGTTTTTAAGATGTGATATTCCATCAGTCTACCCTCTGTGGGCAAACTGAATAGTAAGTAATTGGGGTAAATAGTACAAGTTCAGCAAACAACCAAAGCTGAGGGATGCAATTGGCTAAATACAGTTGTGCTTCATGGTGAAAGTGAGGTATAAATGTCCCTTCCTGTTGCTCTGTGCACAGGAGAGTGGAGTATTCTGCCCTGCTGCAGTTTGCAGTCTTGATACATCAGACCATTATTTTTATATGTGTTTCTGTCTGCAAACAGGTGTTGCCCCAAGGCTGCACATAGCAGAAGGGTTTCTAATAAAGCACGTGAGCTCACTCTGTCCTTGCTGATCTCTACTACAGCTGCCTTGTCACTGTGGCTGTGGCTTTTCGTAACTGCTGCCATCCTGATGTTCTTATGTAGGCTGCTGAGTGCAGCTACGCTCTGCAGGACAAGGAGCCTGACATTAGTTAGCTGCTTAGCTATGGCTCTCAGATACTCTCACTCTACAGAAATTAATCCATGTAGAACCGTGTTAGAGGCAGAATAAGTGAGCCCTGACAGCCTTATTAAAAGGGGTCAAAGCCAGAGTCTTTGTTGAAAGTAGTGCCAGCACCCTGTTTCTGTTGACTCAGAGATTATCTCACTCCTTATTCATTAGTAAGGTCAGAGGTGCCCTACTGAAAAGATATCCACAGCCCACTAACAAACAGCAGGTGCAGCCCCTGCCTGAGAACATGTCAAGTTGCCAGTGTTGCAGTAAGGCTTTCCAGCTCTCCTAGCTGGTGCACATCAGTGCCTGTTGCTTCAGCACCTCATGTTACGGAATGGAGGCACTAAGCCCAATTCTTCCATAATTTTTCATCAGCTGCAAACCTTAGAGATTTGCATTACTGCAGTTTTGAATATATGCTCACAAACACCTTGAACAATATAAAGCATTATTCTTGTGGGGAAGGCATAGTGAGGGATTCCCAGTATGTATTTATGCATTTCAGTTCTATATATTTTGTAAAGCAAATGAAAAATGGCTCTTCAGATACTTTGAATGGGAATTTGATGTCTCCAGTTTGGATTGCATTGGGGAACAAGGATTAGATTCAAATTAGGTTAAGTATAATGAAATAATATAGTATGTATTAAAGTCCTTTGATTTTATTTTTTAGTCTATTATATAGAATCTGACTTGCATAATAAATGCAAGTCATTGTTTTTTCAAAACTATAGAAGACTATCTCTTAACTATAGAAAATATAGAAAACTATCTTAAGTTTCTGGCAAAGATATGTCTCTATACAGTTTCTACAGCAGAGATACATTCATCTTAAAAACAAACATCTTGACATCTGAAACTATTCTCTTTAGAACATGTTTATTGCATACTTAAGTTGCAATTAAATGTTTGTTGGCAAAATGAGTTAAAATCTACATTGTTGTTGCCTTAGCTGTGGACAGGCACCTTTTATCAGAAAAAATAATTTTCTGAAAGCAGGGAGTTGAAATAGTTGACTGAAGCATTGCTGGATAATCAGTAGAGTTAATGCATTCAATTTGACACTCATTTTTCACCCGTATCATCATTATTTCCTATGTTAGTCAGGCGGCTATCATCACCATGTCCCCTTCCCTTAGTGCAGTTGGTTTCTTTCTGCTTCAGCTAGGATGGTTGCTGGCTTATGGGATAGAAGTACTTGGGGGGAGAGAGGAGAGAGGGTGTGCAGATTTCTTCCAGCATGAAGCTGAACAATGTTGTAACTTAGAGGTTGATCTTTGCCTTGACCACTGCTTGGGTCTCAGTCTGTTCCTCATTATTTCTGTTCTTATTTCAGATAATTCAGCCCCTCTTAGAACTTGACCAGAATCGCAGCAAGTTGAAGTTGTACATTGGACATCTGACAGCCCTCTGCCATGACCGTGACCCCCTGATTCTACGTGGACTCACCCCACCTGCTTCCTACCACCTGGATGATGACCGGGCAGCTTGGGAGAAAGAGCTGCAGAAGATGACCCAAGAGCAGGTGAGTTTGTGGTCTGAAGCTCTGAACAAGGGCCTGAATGTTGACATAGGTCTTACAGATGTGCCACACCAAAATGTTGGGGAGCCATTCTGTAAGTGGTGAAAACAGGCAGCAGAAATCCACTCTTCAGCTGATAGAAGGAGTCATTGATTTTTTGAATCGTTGCCATTTAATATTTATTAGAGAATTTCTTCTGTTGTTTTATCTGTATGTGATGCCATGCATCTGCACACTCAAGGAAATCAAAGATTTGGACACTGTGTACTAGATGCAATACACCTATGCTTATGCACACACACAGAGTGATTTCAGCAGTCCAAGAGTGTATTTCCAGGAGTTCTGGAAAACTGATAGGGTTTAATAACAGCTTTTCTGATGAAGTCGCTACAGAAACTGTCAATCTAGTTGTAATTCAGCTACTGAAATAATTTTTCTTTCTGCCAGCCCTGGTGATGTCTTGTCCTTTTAAATCCCTGCAGTTGCAGTAAATGTGACTAATTTTGTGGGTTTGACCCTGATTTTGAATTATGGTGCCAATTCTTTCACTAAATTCTTCACTTTCATATGTCTATACCAAACTCTATCCAGTATGCACGCGAACTAGTGTAAGTCCTATATAGTTCAAGGTGGATTTGCAGGTCAGTGAACACTATCTTGAGCCTATCCTGAACATTTCAGCTCTGGTTGTCTTCCTTTGTGGTGTTTAAGCTCATTTCCATGCACTTTCAACTCAAGGCTGAATTTTGATCCAAAAATTGGAGAGATCAGCTTAGCAGCTAAATTACAGGAAGCCAACAGAAGCATGTCTTACAATTCAGAAAGAAAAGCATACCTCTGGAGATAAATGTGCCTGTAACAGGGCCTAGATGATCTCTGGATCAACAGGATAGCTGATATCTGTCTTAGTACCTGTCTCCATTTATTTATTTGATTCATCTTGTGCTGCATGCCTCACTCAGTATCTACATTCACCTCTATAGGCCTGACACATTCCTTTTCCCTGCAGAGCCTGGTAACTCCAACAAACCCAGAGTCAGCATTGTATTTACCTCTTGGGTTCTGTAATCGCTGATACACCATTAAAGGTTTATCAGATATTTAGATATCCCTGAAATAAATTGACTAGTTTGTAGTAGCTGTGATGGTCTTTGAATATAAGCAGGATCTGTAGGGATAAGTGGTATCTTCCATTTTATCAAGAGATGCTGGTTGAGGAAACAGATTTTCTTTGGCAAGTTCTTCTGAAGAGACAGTCAGCCCCAGGCAGCATCCACACTGGTCTAATAAAAGATAATATTTCTCATTCAAACTTTGCTAATCCATTAGCAATGTTTATTAGTTACGCAGTAAAGAAGGCATGTAAGTATAAATTATGGGAAAAAGAATAAGTTGCCCTAGAGAAGAGAAAAACTGTATTTTTCTACCCTCTCCCATTATTGTCTTAATTTGGCATTGCTGTCACCACAGTTGTTTAAAGTTACTACTCCATTTGTGATTCCCATGCACAACTAACATTCGCTGAAATAAAATGTAGCAGTCTTCTGCTTTCCAATACTCAGATTGTATTTAACAAGCTTCAGTTGAAAAACACACAATAATGATATACTTCAATTTACTAAGCAGATTTTTCATGTAAGTCGTGGAGCTTTTCTGTTTCTAGCTGCAGAATTTCCTCTGTGCTTAATGTATTCCCATGGGGGGTGGGAGTCAGTTCTCCAGATTCACAGAAGCCCATCGTAGAATACCCATTTTGCATCTTCGGAATTTTAATGAGTTTTGTAAATTACTTCAAATCCGATGCATTAAATTCACTCCTGTCCCTTCTAATATGATCTTCTATAGATAATGCTTCACAAGCCTCAGTGGGAAAAAATTAATCCTCTTGAACATTAAGAACTGCTAACGTGATTAGGGAGGATACATTTAACTGAACACCAATAATATTTAAGAATGAAGCCAGTGTATCCACTTCTCACTAATGAGATAATTTTGTTTGGGTTTTTTTATAAATAGTGGAGAATTCATTTTCATACTGCTGCTTTTGGAGCTGCAATTTCCCAGTGCAGCAACTATTATTGGCTAAGGATGGTCCTGCTATATTTCATCATAGCCAATATACCCTGTAGGTCTCTCATGCCTACCAGGGAGACTTAGATACAAATAGTTTTCTGTGACTTCTTCTGGTAGGTAAAACTAGTATGTGAAGTAGATTTAAGCTCTTCATTCTTCCAGCACATCCACAGTGCCCCACAGAAACTAACGTACAAGTCGTTGAAAAGCATCTGCCAGCATCAACACAGCATCAACACAATTCTAATGGGAATTTTTTGCCACATAAAGAACTTTGTAGACTATCAAAGTTTGACTGATAATTGGTACCTTTCATGCATAATAGTTTCTTTATGCTACCATTAAGTTCAGCTATAGTCCTAAATTACTTCAATTTATTTTAATCAAAATATGGGGCCAAGATGCTATATTATTCTTAGTTGGCATTTAATCAAAGACATTTCATAAAGCCGACTTACTGTAGTAAAATTTTGGTCCATTTCTAATGAAGGCCTGAAGCCAGTACTTTATGAGTGTATGTTATCTCAGAACCTAATCTAAACTAGTATACTAGACTAAGTAATGGACAAACTGTAAGGAATCTGCAGTGCTTGGAACCATGTAATTAAGTTATTCATATAGTGGAAAATATTCCTTTGAGTCAGTTCTGACCTAATGTCCCCAAAGAAGGTAATCAGCGCTGTTGCTGGAATTGTCCTTTGACCAGTTCATGTCCTGTTCAACTTTTCTTATTGAAAAATTGAAGTTACCAGAAGGAAGGAAGAATGTTCCAAGTCTCAACCCTGAGAAATACAAATTCCATTCATTCATTATAAATAATTGCATTACTCTAGCAATTTCAATTAAATACAATATTTTCTTCCACTATTTCTAAACATATCATTATGTTAATATGATTGAGCTGTGTAGAACTACCATTGTTTCATATTTCAGATTGTTGCCTTTAAGTGAGAGATTTAATTGCTATGAAAGGAGATGACATTAAGAACATAATGATATGGTCTACATTTTTATTTATAGTTTGGTTTTTGGTTTTCTCTGAGCTTTAGAAAAGGAAACTTGCTGAAAAGCAGAATTTAAATGTGGTGGTGATGTGCTGTACTGTGGTATGAAGGCTACAGTGCAAGAAAGCAAAGAGAGACAAATACAGCAACCAGATAGTAGTAGTAGGCAACAGTGTTTGCTCCATTAATAGCTTAAGCGCTATTATAAATGTTTCTTATCACTTCAAAACCAGCTCTAAAATGTGCAGAACCTCATATTATGGAGAGCTGCTTATTTTCAATAGGTCCTGCAAGACAGGCGTTCTGAAAAAACTATTTCTTCCAACAGAAGAGGACCTATTCAATTAAAGGAACAATTTTCATAACCTGAGGAGTAGGTGGCATTTTATTCCCTGGCGCGCTGCTGTCAGTGTCTCTTTCCAGCCCTGTCCAACACATCTTGGCTTTGTCCAGGCAAATATATTTCTATGAGATACTGTCTCAGAGGACACCTGTATGTGAGGTTGTCTCGCCCCACTGATAGTGTTGTTACACCTATGACTGCTTTGGCTGTGAGGTACAGAGAGAAGAGCTTTTGAAAAATCTTTATGGTCATAGAAGACCCTTTGTAGTGAAGAAGGGTTATCTTCCCTCTCCCTGTGTACCAGGTTCTGCCAAAAGACAGTGTCTAGGGATGCCTACTTACTAATCCTTTCCCGAGGAATCATGAATGGCATTTCTGTTCAGCTGCTCAAAGTAGAAGAAGGAAAAAGGTGATAACGTCGCTTCACTGTATCAGTCACAACCTGCTGTATCAAGCTAAATAGTCATGGCTTGGTGCCAAGGAGCATAATTTACATTGCACATAAGTCATATTTCACTCTCAGCAAAGTTAATGTTAAGCTTTTCACAGAAAAGAACACCAGACCATAGGCATGTAGCTTTCAAATGCCATTTTTAAATTGCATATGTGCTTGCTGAATTTCGAAAGTATTAAACTCACATTTTGGGGTTTTTATGCAAACAATATTGTAAGTGTGATAAACTTTACTCTAAATTACAAATAGCCATTTTATAAACATCCCGTGTACTACTTTGGTCAGATTCCACGTGTGTTCTTACTTCTGTATCATCTACGAGAAACTCATTTCATTTCTATAAAGAAATTACTCTGTTGTGTTTTGCATTTTGTCATTCTAAATTACTGTATTACCTCAGAGTTTACCCTGTCTCCCTTCTCTGACTGCTCCTCCATTAGCTTGTTATCTTCCACACCTGATTTATGTCATTAATTTTTAATTTGTAATCTTATGGGAATGCATAACGTATTTTAAACAGCCCACTTCTGGTCTCTGTTAGAAATTAGAAGTAATAATTGCAACAATTTATATCTTTCTTCATGTGCAAGTGTGTTTCTTGAGTTTAGTTGAGAAAGTAATGGATATAGGAACTCTCTAAAATTACTGCATTCAGTAGCATTTTAAACTTTATATTAAAGTTTTGGGTGAGGGTGAGAGCTTGGGATCAGTGTCGTAGTTGTTAAATACTGGTTGAAGTCACAAACATTATCCATAAGTTGGTTATATCCATAATGCCATCACATTATCCATTTTTGTTTCTGTATGGAATTGCTGATTTTAATGAAAATGTACACTATCAATTGGTAACATTAACTATTCCTAACTTGAAAGGAACTTCCTCTTAAAGAGAAATAAGTAGCATGGAAAGAGCAGAAAAGGCTCCAGCTGATCCTGAAATAACTGGTTGTATAGAACGTCTTCGTTTTATTCAAGTGGTTCCTGCTCTGTCCTTCCTTCTCTGTTTTGTGCTGTGCAGGTACAAAACTAGAACTGCCTGCCAACCCTCTGTCCTAACGATTTTTCCAAATTCATCAGCTAGGACCTATAAGAGAGGTATTTAAGATTTACCTTGCAGACAGGTGAATTTCCCCTGTGTTTATGACTGTCAGGTGCCGCCTTGACTCAACAGTCAGAATCTCTTTGGGGACATGGACACCTAATTCAGCAGCAGAGAAGGCAGGGGGCAAAGTACAAGCCCAGCATGGAGGGTGCATCACAGAGTAATTCTGGCAGTGTCCAGCAGTCCGGCTTCTGGACAGTAAACTGAATCCTAAGGTAATGCATTGCAACTGAAACTAGGAGAAGTAGCTACCTAACTTTTTTTCACAGTCCCTTTGACACACAGAATTGCAAGTTGTTAGGATTGTGGGGTTTGCCTGAATTACACGCACTCAGGAGAGCAAGGCCTGTCCCTAGCAGGTAGCCCTGTTGTACAGGCAATAATTATTATTTGTTCTGCTTAGCCACAGAATAACAACTTTCTGTACACTTTCGCATTATAAGTTTTCAGTGTGCAACATACATCAGAATTTACATGAACAGAAAATTGTCTTCTAACTGAAATGATTGCTGCTGTTACTGGAGGATGGACATATTACCTGCAGGTTCAGGCTTTGCAGAAAAGCTCCAGTCAAATGCAAGATATAACTTACAGGCATTTGTTTTATTTCTTCTTCCCATTCATATGGTTTTGAAATTCATTCATTACCAAGGAATTAATTCTATTTCTGCTATTCACAAAGCTTAGAGATGCTCAGGGATGCAGGATAAATCCCATAGTGCGAAGTCATCTCCAATGTATGATGCAAGAGCCCTCAACAAATTCTTTCAGGTTTTTTTGACAAAATGGTTGTAAAATCTATCCAAATATATTTAAACACATTTAGAACATATTTTTAAAGCTTGCATGATTTTAGAAGACTGGACAAAGTTGGAAATCTTACTTTAATTTTTAAATGGGTGTCTTTAAAAAATTTGGAAAAGCTAACATTAGAAAAAAATCCAGATAAAGCACAGATATTTAAGGGCCTACACAAAAATGATCACTTTTTTCTTTTCCTTTTTTTAAAGTTTGGCAGACTGGGATTTCCATATTCTGAACCCTTTCTTTTGGCCTTTTTATAGGTCTGGAGTTGGGAAATAAAGTTCTGCATGTAATTGGCTCTCGCTACTTCAAACATACATATTTACCCTGGTTGGTCTGGGAAGACACAAAAGCTCTTGACCATTTGCCTGAGATACAGCAATTCAGTGTAGTTTCTGATTTTGAAACAAAATGAAAGTTAAGGTTAGATCAGTTCCATTTCTTTTTGATGCTAATTTCTCTTAGTTTAACCTCTAAATGTATTTTCAGCCTGTTCCAGAAACATCTAAACTTTGAGAAACATAATTCCAGATCTCAGTATTATAGCCATATAGACCTGCATTAACTTTTGTTTTGTGCAGGCACCTGCTATTCTGTAATCAGTTTTACTGTCCATAGCCTGAGATGAGATCCTGCTTTATTTTTATTTGCCTTCTTTCAATAGTGTTTTTGTGGAATTGTTAACCAGAGCAGAATAACACTTTGGGGAGTAAGCCTCCTCTGTATGAATAAATTTTAAAGGATCTTAGCTTAATGTTGCCTTGCTTACCTTATTGGATAAGCAAAGGCTGCACAGGAGCACCAGAGTTCACCTAGTCTGCATTTAAAACCATAGCATCCTATTTCCTAACTGTGAAGTTATCTTCCCTCTGAGTGTCAGTTTTAGCTTTAAATAAGTTCTGGAATACCTTGGACCAGAGAAGCACAATGCAAGCAAAATTCATGTGAATTGTTTGGGGCTTTTTTTTTTCACTGGTGGAGTTTAACTATAAATGGAAAAGTATTCCTGTCATGACTTGCTCTAAATCCAGAAAGGAAGGCAGCAGTGGCGAAAAGTGTCTGACTCTATTGCAGATTATCTGCAAGCTTCTATTCCCCTGAGATTCTGAGGGTCTTTTCTGTTCTTCTATACAAAGATAAAGTAAAAATACTGTGAAGCACTTATGAGGTCCTTTCTCTCCTTTCTGAGCTGTCTATTTTTACTTGTCATCCACTAGGCAAACGTATCTGGCCTTTCCTTCTCTTTTTTGGTCATTTCAGTGAGGCAAGCATTTGAATCCCCTCATCTCAGCTGAAAATGGCAGCAAAAAGACTGTTAACACTCCTTTATTTTCATAGAAAAATGGCCTGGGGGAGGTAACGCCATTTCTGCTTGCATTCACAAGAAGAAGATCTAGGAAACCAAAGCAGAATTGATACTAGTACTGTTAGAGAAACTTCCCTAAAATTAAGGCTGTCAAACATCTAGGTGAATCAAGTTATATTGTGGGGAACTGATTGTTCTCCTTTAAGGAGCCTGTCTGAATGAGGAGTGACGTATGCTGCTCACAGCTGTTTCTGAAAGGAATGACGTAAACGGAGATGACATATATGATATAGAAATGCTACAACCAGCCACATAGTCAATTAAGATGTCTTTGTTTAAGTAGAAATCACATTATTAAACCTCAATGTTCTGAAGCAAGCAAACTCAACGCAAAGCTATCATTGCTACTTTTTTCAGAGATGTTTCATCACAGACATCTGCCAGCCAGCTGTGTAGACTTTCTGGCTGCGCTAATTTGCAAAGTATTATTGCTGGCCTTCAGCATTCAGAGCCATCTCCTTTTGGAGTTCTTGATGGTCGAAAACTTATTTCTTGGAAATGTTTTCTTCATCTGCTTGAGTTGGTTACTTTTGTTTGATTGCATTTGATTTATTTTAGCTCTGGCATGGGCTTATTTTGTTGGGCTTACCTTGATTTTATAAGGAATCTTATAAATACATAAATGCTGACTAGTAGAGCAAGAAGCTGAAATATCACTGAGTTTGCAGTACTGCACCACCAAAGACACCATTTTCCCTTGTCCACCAACCTCCCTTCAATTTTGAAGGTTATCCTCTTTGAGTTGCTTTTGTATTTGATTATTTAATTGCTTTGTCCTTTCCTGGAGCTTCACCTGGAGGATTTGGCTGAAAGGCTGGGAGGAAAGATGCTGCATGGACAAGTGGTGGTGCGGGACCCGCAGGGAGCAGGTCCCTGCTTTCCCTGCTAACACTGCCCTCTCCTGGTTCTCCTCCTGAGGACCGAACGAAGAAAAGGAGAATTACATCGCTGGCTTCTTCTCCCATTACTTGCTGTCTCTCCTGACCTCCCTTCTGGTGGATGGCACTGTGAAAGCTTTGCACTGGCCCAAGAACCCAAGGCAGCCCTGTCCCAGAGTTCAACGTTCAAGTCAGTCCCATGAATTTCCCAACACTTAGGTGTTTTGCAGGCTGCTGTAGCTGGGGGTGCCTGAATTGCTGGGGTTTTACTAGACTGAAGAACTTGAGACTCAGAAGTAGTCCCTGAAACCCATTCTCCTGGCTTTTAACATTCAGCACCACTCCTAGCTGGCCGTGCTGACTCTTAATCCTGCTTGTTGACTGGACCTCTCCTAGGCTTATCCATCCATTGCAAGTTTCCGACTAATAACATTGCCAGGCTGTTGGAACCAGGCTAATCACCTATCCACAGCATGCCGTTTCTGAGCCATTATGGGTTACTGCTGAATTCCCTCTTCTCCCCTGAGAGCCCTTACAGAGCCTGGAGTGCTCCCCTCCCTCTCATTTTCCCCACTTCCCCAGCTCATGTCACTCCACAGAGCAGGATCAGGTTGCTTTTGCATTGTGATTCTTGGCATGAGCCCCTCTCGGATTCGTATAGCTGTTATGTGAGTATGGCAGCCAGTAGGAACAAAGCACATAAGAACACATTAAACTAACATTCAGCACACAAAGCCCAAATAATTTACTATATGCTACGCTGCCTAGTAAAGGGAGTAGTGTAGCAAGCTTACCCTTTTAATTTCCTTTCTCTCACTTTTGTCTACAGAAGTCTATACCATAACTTCCTTACAAAGAGTTTATATTTATTCTGTAGTGATTCTTAGACTGTTTGAGTTTATGCAGTATTTCTTCCAGTAACAATCTCCTGTGCTTTGCTTGGTACCATCACTAAAAAGAGACATACTGTTGTATGTGATTAGAAATTTAGTTGTAGAAGTACAACCCTTCCCACTGCCTTGTGCTCTTATGGTGGTAAAATGATCCGTCCTGTCCTGCTGCCTGACAATTCTCTCTTTTTAAAACCCACAATGAGCAGTATTACAGAAGTGCAAAATATAGATCAAGAAATGTGTGTACTGATTACCAGTTATCCCTTCAGGGATGAAAAAAAATCCAATTTTACATTCTTTCCATGTCATATATTAACACAGTAGAGTTCCAATAAAAATATTAATCACTTAGGAATAAGAAAGGTTACCAAACTGACAGAGAATATTAGGGGGAAAAATTTGAAAGGAGGTTCCAGTATAGATAAGAGAGTTGCTACAGCTGCTCATACTGACAAAGACCTTTGGTTGCAGGAGCTTGCAGTAAGCTTCAGAATCCATCGAAGTGTACGTACCATGTTACAAATACACTCATATTCATAGGGAATATACTTTATTAGAAGAAAATCATACCACTGGGGGAAAAAAAAGCCAGAAAAGTTTTTGGGATCTATAGTTTTGATAGAGCAACCTGCTTGGAAGTTTATCCAGTCTGCCTACAGTATCTCATTGCAGTCCAGTAAGAGATATTGCTTCTCCTTGTTCTGCTAGATCCTGAGACCCCTGTGAGTACAGTAATCCCTGAAATGCTTGTACAAATTACAGCCTTACTTGGGATTCTGCACAATTCGCAGGCTAGCATGGACTTTATCAGTTGCTGGGCAGATAAACAGGTTACTGAAGGCAGATGTTTCCTGCTCTTCATTAAGACTCTGTGGGCCCCTAATTCTGGCAATAGTGTTAGGCTCAGAGCTAAAAACTATGTTCACATATATTTCAATATGTTGTGTGGTGTGGTTTATAACACCACATGTTGGAAAACCAGTTTGTAGACTGTAGACAGAGTGATTAAGATAGTTTTGAAGTTCCATGTCCTGTTCTGAGCCAGTTACAGTAATCTGAATAATGAGTGATCCAACAGGAAACACAGAGTTAGTAAACAAAAATCGTGCATGTTCCACCACAATTGTGTATCGTCATCTTCTTACTGAGTTAGGAAACACAGTCTCTGAAAATTATTAATTCCACAGCAAAATCAGAATTCTGCTTAACTCTTCGGTGTATTGTGTATAATCATGTAACATTCCTATTGATTTTATACAGGAAATAATTCTGAAGTAATGACCTATGAAACATCCTGTTCTTCAAGAGTGAAAGTCAAGCTATTTTAAGTACTATACTGGGAAAAGGTTGTCTTGCTTCTGGGATTGCGTTCAGAAAAACATTTTGCAGAGGAAGTTTTTCTCATATTTATCATAGAACAATTTATTCATAATTCTATTTTCCTTATCTGGGAGATCATAAACCTGGTCCTGTAGAAAGAAAAAGTGAAATAAAAAGAAACCAGTTTCTGGTGTGTGAGTCACAAAGAGAAGATGCTGGTCCTGGAAGTGCCCACCATGTTGCATCTTTACTAGCTCTCTTTCTAGAAGGTGTCCTAGTTTAGAGCTGGGCCTGCTGGGCAGGGTTCGTGATACGATAAGCACATTTAATAGTAGAAAATGACCATGCCTCTGTGTTTCTTACAGCTTCATGATGAATTAGAAAAGGGTGAGAAGGAAAGCGCAGAGCTGCAGGAATTTGCCAATGCCATCTTACAGCAGATAGCGGATCACTGCCCTGACATCCTGGAGCAAGTCGTCAATGCACTTGAGGAGTCATCATGACCTCAGCCACTAGCCCCACCGGAGCAGCGCACCAGTGGCCAAGCCCAGTCAGTCCAAGGAGCCGTGAGAGTGGAGAGGAATGTGAAAGACAGAAAATGGCCTAGAAACTTCTGGTGCACCTTTTACAAAGAAAAAAAGCAAACAAAAAAACCTACCAACTCTCTAAAAACTACATGCATTCTAGGTTCTTCCAGTCTATGATTAACCAGTCATGTTTGCATTCGTCTTCTCACTGCCTTTCTACTTTAAAATCCAATTCCCCATTGACTTTGTTGATGGTGACTTTTGGATACAGCTAAGCAGAGCTCATCCAAGTCTACTGAGCAAAGAAGAGGGGATCCACTGAACGCAAGCAGCTCTAGTTCTCCATGAGGTTGCAGAAGGGTAGCCCTTGCCTTTCATTCATTTATTGCTTCTTTCTCTCTCTTTCGTTCTCTCCTCCTTTCTTTTTTTTTTTATTCCCTGGAAGAGCTAAAAGCCTGAATTTCACAGTGCTAAAATCAAACCTGAGTGTGCTCTGATTATGGTTTGTGACTGGCCAGCATCAGCTAGCTAGCTCAGGTCTCACTGCCTAAGTGTTTCTATATTCTTAAATAGAGAGAGAGGAAAGGAAAGTTTCACTGTTTGTTCCTGTTAGTCACTTCATCAAGCAGCTGGAAAACAAGGTAGGCTTACTGGTACTTTCTTGTTTACTTAACTTTGATTTTTACTATTTGCTGATCTGACTCTGAAGTGCTGAGTGGGGCATTTTTTCAGGTAGATGTTTTCATCTGTTGATTTCTTGGTGTTTTTAGCTGAGGTTTCTCATCATAGATCTGTCTTCTAAGCTCTTATTTTATAGAGAGCTCTCTCCCTTCGAGCAGGTGTGGTCAATAGGTCAGCTCCCAGCTTTAACTTGTATAGTGTGTCCATTGCCATTTTTTCAGGCCATAGCTTTGTGAACACTACCTTCCATCAGAATAGTCTTAGGCATTTTGCAAATGAGAAAATTGCATCATTTAGCTTAAAAGTACAATTTTAAAGCTAAAGTTAGTTAAATCAGTAACATAGTTCTTACTATAATTATAATTTAATTTATTTTGGTTTAGCTTAGGTTGACAAAGAGTGAGCTTGAGTTCAGAGCAATAACACATTCTTACAACGAGGAGCATCTCTGCTGGAGTTGTCAGCCAGCTGAGTAGGTAGGTATAAAATCACAGCTTTAGTTAAACCAGTGCAATTCTTATATGTATATGAGAGGCCTTAGTCTTGTTCCCATCCATCTTGACACTTGTTAAAGCCCCTGCTGATAGGTAATATGACCTGAAATAGCAGGTCAGTTTGTCATTGTGGTGGCAAGTCAGGATCCTATTTAATGAGTAGGATTTGGGTGTTCATTCTTAGACTATGTATTAATGGGGAGACATGTTTTTTTCTTGGCTACCAGTGGTTATGTGTGTCTGGGGGCATCTGCAGGACAGAGCCCTTTAACACATCCCCATGTGCTCCTTAAAGGAGTTGTTCCCCTTTAGCTTTCTCATATTACTTAAGAGAATGAGAGAAGGGCAAAAGGAGACCAAATATCAACATAGCAGTGGAATAAATCTTGGGTTTCTAATGACTAGCTGATTATGAATCCTCTCAGTAAAGCTCTCATTCAGAGCCTGCAGTTTAATTCAGTATGACTTACTACATTTTGACCTTAATCACTAAACTGTTATGGTAACGAAAATGTTCAAGCCCTCTCAGGAAAACTGCATTTCTTACGCCTTTCAAATCCGTAACACAGCTCTCCTGTAGGTCTTTCACGCCTTGTTTTTATCTTTAGAAGTAACCAATTGTTTCTAATAGAAAGGAGTTCAGCAGAAGCTGAGTAAAGGAAGATGTACCCTGGTTTGTTTTTTTTTCAAACAAGCACTGAAAAACGTGCAAACCTGAAACCTTATATACCTGCAGACTCTATTAACTGATTTAAAATAAATCACATCCCAATTCATTCTACTGTAATAATTCAGCAGAAGGAACTGGCTCTGTAACCGTGGTGTCCACTAGGAAGAAATATGTAAGTCTCCAAAGATGTGATTCACGCCTTTTCCGTGTTTTGAACTGCCAGTACTTTGCAAATCAGGAAATGTAGCTTTAGTTCTTGCTGTAGTAGCAGCCTGTGTCTGAAGCTTTTGTTGTCATAGATGAGGAGAGTAATGAAAACTTGAATGTGTGCAGAGGGGAAACACCGGAAGGCGTGCAGACAGTGACTGTACATACCACTGAGCCATTCCTCATCCCAGAACCACCCCTTTGGTCCCATTATTTGAGTCAGCACGTTTTGATAGGAGCTGTTGTTTTGAAATCTTTCCTCTTGCTTTTTCTTCACCACCCCTAATTACTCACTCAAGGAATTTAATGCCGCCTGTAAAAGCATCAGAGCCATCAGCCTAATATCATCGCGCCACTGCCACCACTCCTGACTATCTCATTAACTTATATGGTCAAATCTCCAGCTGCCATGGTTCCCTGCTGTAAAACAATCTTTGCTCTGTGAGAAGCTGTGGAATTTCCCTTATCGATGGTTCAAATGACTCCTGCTTGTAAACCTCTTACTGAGATGTTCCTTGATAGCGTCTCTGCTGCAAGCAGGGGGAGGGGATGGGAGCAAGGGGTGGTTACTTTGGGCTGTCATTTCAATTCGCTTCATTTACTGCTTTGCCCACACATCACAGGAAAGTGCTGAATCTTCTTCATCTTAAACTCAGCCTGTGGCTGCATTTCTAGAGTTGAAAGTGCCCCAGCCAAAGGCATGGTGCTGCCATGGCATTGTGTGTGGGATCCATGCATCAGCAGCTAGGTGAATCTCACTGTTTACACATCTCCCAGCCTCTTCCCTGGGAGGATTTGTCAAGCCTGGCTAGTTTTCATGCCTGGCCATGTGGTCTTTTATCTCCCAGACACGCACCTGCTGTTCCTCCCATCTGCATTGTTAGGCCTTTGCAACTTTTCTCGTTAACCACTGTTATCTTCCAGGTCTTCCAGGCTTCCCATCTTAAACATTGATCTTAGACCTCAATAAAGTGCTATCAGGGAGAGGGCAAATCTGATTTAGGAACAGACTTGATCCAGCTTGATCTCCATCAAACTATTTCAGGTAATCTCTCTGATCCTTTGTCGACAGAGATCTTGTGATGGCGAATAGCTTAAGGAACTAGGTGATTTGGGAGTTACTGCTGGCCGTGGTTTAATGCTGAACGTGACCAGTGAAAGCTTTTTCTTTTTCCTTATGTGGAGTTCCACACCATTGGCCTTAGGGGAATGAAGGGATTTTGTTACCATAACCCATCACAAAATTACATATCAAGCGCATGGCAGAAGGGCCATATGCATGCACATACTGCAATGCTCATCCAGTTGCCTAACCCACCACTCTTAAAGCCTGATACCCAGGTGTCAGCAGCCAGGCAGAAATAGACAGTCTCCTAGCACAGCAGTCCTGCAACACAGCAGCTCTGGGAAATCAGGGGCCCTTCCTAGGGAGCCTGGGGAAATTTGCTTTTTCTTCTCCTGTTGAATGAAGTTCCATTTGCTGCTGGAGCTGTGAAAGTTTTAATTGCTTTAATGTGGGTTTTTTTCTTTCAAGCTGTCTTTTGTAGAGAAACTGAGAGATGTAAGGACTTAAGGAGCTGTCTGTAGAAAATTAAACAGGTTATTTTAGCTGGGTTTGGGCTAAAATATAACTCAAGCCTGAAGCCCACGTACAGTGTAAAAGCTGACACCCCAGCTGTGCTTCTTCAATGACATCCTTGAGTCCAAGTACATATTTTCCTCTGAGTCCAGCCTCATGTAAAACACTAAAAGGACATTACAACACTAGAATTGCAGGGTGAGGACATTAACACTATTTGTGATTGGAAGAAGAATTGCCTGGCGTGCTCCCAAAGGAAGCTCTAGGCTTCTAGTATTTGCTCTCATTTTGACTGCCTTTAACCAGCTTTCCCTCTAGAAAATGCCAAACACTCTTTGGAGTATCTGATTTTTGCCAAGTCCAGGGGACAGAAGGTGAAGGTCTGATGTGATACACAAAACTGTGTGTGCTGTTTCTGGTTGCACAGCTGGAATATCCCTTCTCTTGCAAATTTTCTGGTACTTTGGGGCTCTCGGTATTTTGCACAAGGGAGCGTTAATGTCATAAATCTTATAGACGTAACCCTGGTTTTTTGAACCAAAGGAGCACCTCTTTTCATTTAGCCTGTAGTTCCCACTCATTCTGCTGCTAGTGCTCAATTTGTTGGAGAATTTCTACGTCTGATTAAAGTTGACAGGGTTGAGTCCCCATTCCTGCCCTAATTGCCAATCATTGCCGCTGAAGGGGTCTTTGTAGAGGATGTAGAGTCACACAGTGATACCATTTTAAGGCAAAAATTTCACTACATAAGTAATGCACGTGTTCCTCAAATGACTCCACTGAAACGCAAAGGGAGGTAGTACAATCAAGGCATCTGATATTTAAAGGAAGCCTCTACTCAGCTCAACGCCCGCATTGGAAGGAGGGAACCGGAGAGGATGCAGAAGGCTATGGATAACTAACACTGCCCCAGCGAAGCCGGCAGGATGGGAGGGTCAGGCACGGGGCATCACGGGGCATCACGCCTGGCAAGGCCAACTCTGCTAACCCCTCTTGTTATCATGGCACGCAAAAGGAATGTCGGGGGTTTTTTAAACAGTACCATGTTTTTAATTGTTTTTTCCACAGAAATGGAAGGAAACTCACGCAACAGCAGATCCTTCTGAACAAAATGGCTGTGTCCGCTGACTGTTTTTAAAACAAAAAAACAAGAAAAACTGTTTCAAAACTTTTTAGTGTCAAAAGCATAAACACAGAAATCCTGACTTTTTCCAGTGTGTGTGGTGAGTGCTGTAACCCTGTCATCAGTATCTCTCCTGACTTTTGCAGGGGTGTTTTTTCCTGTTTTGTTTTCTGCTTGTCGATATTGTCTGTGTGGTCCTAAGGCTGGGGCAGTTACCAACAATGTGTGTCTGTTGTCGGATTAAACAAAAAAGATAGTAGTAGAACTGAAAAAGATGTGTTTAAAAAAAATATATAAAAATAAATTTCATCAAAAGGAATTCAAGTAAAGAAGCGACAAAGCCATGACTCCTCCTTTTGGGATTGTACGGAAAAGGATTTGTGGGCTCATAATCATAACCAGTTGCCTTTCACAGGCTTTTGAGGTCCAAGGCAGCTTGGCCTCTTAGGAAATGTTACAAACCTGTATAAATTCCTGCTCTTCCAGGTTTATACTGTACAAGTGTAATACAGAAATGGGCAGATGAAACAGTATTTTGGAAATCAGTCTTTTCTGGTAATGGTTATCAGCACCAGGGCTCCCTTAAGATAGGAACCACTGATGTAAATGGGACAAATGGCTTTGGCCAAATTTTCCCTGTCTTCTCAGTCGTGTCCATGGATCCCAGGGACATGTGCCAGTGCAGGTAATTGTGTATAGGTCCATTATCAAAGTTGTATTTGTGGTGTTGGTCACATAGCCACAGCAGGTTATGGTATAGGGAAGGACTAGCAGCCACATTCTGCTGCAGTTACATCAAAGGAACAACGTGAGGTTAAACCAGCATGTAAAATAGACAAAAAACCCCACACAAATCGCTTCACCTATGAGACTAGGTAAAGGATTTCGTTAAATGAATGTATTTTTTATATCAATTTATCGTATGCTATTTCTCCCCATTTCGCACTTCTACTTTGGATCTGGAAAATCATGTTAATCCCATTTGGTTTTGAGTAGATAGTTCCTCTTCAGGTTCTCAGTGCTTTGGTGGGGCTTTTTGTTCAAAACATTGGTTTTCCATTTGGAAACTGGCAAAAAATGGATCTGTCACTCATGTGCTGTTACTATGTGGTTATCTAAAAGTCAGATTTTATGAGTAGGCATTGTTCCTTTAACCTAGCCCATCTTCCCAGCTCTCTGGTGACATGGCCAAGTCTCTGTCGACCCTTCCTGCCCAGGGGCAGCTGCATTTGGCCCTTACTGACATGCTCGTTACAGTATATCTGGGGTGCTTTAGTGGCAGATGCCTTTATCTGTTCAGACGCTGAAGGAGGATGAATCAAACGGGACCATGAACAGGGGAATAATTTCTGTGCTAGCCCAACATGCTGCTCCAAGCCCACTAAAACAGTATACTGCCGTTTCCCTCCAAGTCAGTGAATGGCGAGAGCCGCACAGCAGGCTCACAAATGGTTTGCGGGGTTAAAAATCTGTGGGATGCTCCGTCCACTCCACAGACACGGGTCCCTCATTTGCTTTGGAAGAGACGTGTTGCACTTTAGCGGAGGGGGAGATGGGCTTTGCGGATGGGATCTAGTGTACTTGAATTCCTTTTGGAAATAACAGCAGCGGGAGACATTGATGTCTGTGATGCAAGTGCGCACGCTGCCTTCAACTTGTATGTGTTTTATTGCTGGAGTCATGTTACTGACAGGATAATGAAATTGCAAAGAAAATGTGTTATATTCAACTTTGCCTTGATAATATAAACACTTTGTTCATTTTTTTTCTTCTTTTTTTATTCACAGACTAAGTTCATCAGGAAATTACAAAATTATTTAAAAATCCTGTGCTGTGTCTTCATTTCCGTGACCATTGTCTTGTTCAGTGTCCTCTCCTGTGTGCCCAGCACCAGAGGGCCAACAGGAGAGCTGAGAGGCTCTGTGGCTTTTCCCTGAGGCCTTGAGGTCCCATATGTTGCCCACCCACATGACTGAACTCTACTGAGGGCCTCAGCTGTACTGTGTGCCTGGCAATGCTGAGAGGTATCGCTGGGGTTGCCTGCAAGGGGAGGGTGAGGGACTGTCAGTCACAGAGGTTTGGCAGTTACCCCAGGACCGTCGCAGGTCAGGTAAGTGGAGATAGAGCAATGGCATTTACAGCCAGCTGTTTCCTTTGTCTCTCTCATGCCTTTTTTCCAAGTAAATGTGACTTAGATGTTGCTAATGAGTGGCTGAATCCCAGATGTGCATCCAGTGTTGAGTTCAATGTCGGGATCACATCTTACAGAGTAATGCGCCTGGAGAGCCATGCCGTGCAAAGGCCAGCAAGGCTGTCCTACAGAGCATGTTCCTGGTGAGACCCAGATGTGGGTCCTGTCCCTATGGGAGTGGAGAAGGGTCATGACTTCGTGATATACGATGATCTGTGCCCCTTGCAACACTGGAGGAAACGGCTCTACCCAGCACGCAGTCTCCAGACGCAGTTTGAGGACATGGGAAATTGCCTGAGTACTGCCACTATAAAAATCTCTTTTTTTCTGGTGATTTTGACTGTTCTAAAGAGAATAGCATTGCAACACTGGGTCTCACTGGTAGAACAATGTCCATGTTAAGCACACTCCACCAGATTCTCCGCAGCTATCCCGACGCCCTGGCAGAGCAGACCTCCCCAAGTTGGGAAACTTTCTAACCACTTTATGTCTCAAAGCCTCTCCATTTCTTTCTCCTTTTGTCTTATCTGTGCAGCCAGTTTTTCTCTGGGCTTTCTTGCTGGCCTTATCCCTTCTGCTTTCTGTAGATTTATCATTTCAAGAGCCTTCTAAGATCCCAATTTGCTGTTTCTGGACAAGCAATTTCACGTGTGACAGGAATGGGCATCCTGATCTTGGTGCGTGGACATTCCCCTCCCTCCACTAATTTCAATCACTTGGGTTTCAATCAGGCATGTAAAGCAGTGTGTGGAAAAAGGATGTGTGGGGATTAAGGGCTCAGGAGCTTTGAAGGGAAGAGTCCATCAGCCTTTTGGTTCCCAGTCTGTTTTTTTGTTTGCCTGAGTGTCTTTGGCTGAGAAGGGGATTCATGATTCCCATCAGGCCAGGGTGTGCCTGGCTTTTTGCAGCGGAGTCCAGATCAGCTGAGTGATACCACATGCCATATAAATTTAGCCTACTCCTGTACAGTGGGGTATCGATAGGTCTGAGTGGTACAAATGCCAGTTCTGAATAGCTTGTCCTTTTGAAGGAGGGGTATGAGTGAAAGGCAAGAGTCACAGCCATCACCAGCAGGAGAGCACATCTGCAGGAAGAGCAGCACATCTGCAGGCAGAGCTAAGCTGAGCCATCACAGCCCACACCGGCTTTGACTGCTTGGTATGTTGCACTGCCATATCCTTGCAGGCTGACTCATATTTTGGATGGCCCATAACAATAACACTGTGCTGCAGAGGGAAGATGCCAAATCCCTTTTGTAGGTTAACAGCTTACATTTTATGCATTATGTGCAGTAAAACACAACAACGCATCTGAACAAAATTGTCTGCGTTGACTGCTGCTACTGTGACACAGAACAGGCAAGGCAGTGATGGGAATGGCAAATGGTCAACTCCGGGATCAAACACACAAATTTAAAACCTTTTTCCTTTGCCTGTATTGCAAAGATAGGTTCATAGGGGTGTGCGGAGCCCATGTGTTATACAGGCTCCTGATTAGACATGGGCCTTCTGCAGTATTCTAGCCAGAATGACTTTGTAAAACCTGCTTTTCTAAACTGCACCAGTCAGGGGAACTCATGAAACCACCTGTGCAATCCACTGGGAAGAGCAACGTATTTAGGATCTTCTATTCCCAACAGGATCAGCTACACTTGTGCTGCACAGGGCCTCCTGCTTCTATGGATTGATGCTATAGGGATGCATCAGTTATATCATGTAGGATTACCCAAAATAGTAATTACAAACTAATTGCCTGCACTGTTTAAGTGACCTGCATATGACTAGTGACCTTTAGACTGGGACTTTGTGATACCAAGTATCCACTATTCTCACTGGGCTTCAAAATTTTGGGCAAATGGACCAAGTCCTCTTTTTTTACTGTCTTTACTAACGCCCAAGCTCAAAAAGGGACATATGCCCTGGGAAACTAAACTTAGCCATATAAAATGGATTGGAAACATTTTTTTTGCTTATCAAGGAAACAGTCATACACCTTGTGTTGGGAGACTTTGTTTATGAATATACTGAATACGTATTCTAAAACGTAAGTGGAACTGCTGGGAGCAGCTTGGGTGTAGCCATGAAGTTATAGCAAGTGATTCTCCGAGTGTGGGCTTTGAATCAGACTGATTTTATGTATGTGATCAGGAGCTTTTCACCATGGTTGCAAACATTAAATGGTTCTAGATGAACGCCTAAGAAGTTAGGACCAGATTCTGTGCAGCCATGTCATTTACTTCGGCAGGAATTCAGCTCCAAGAATGCTTATGGACGCAAACTATGTGACAGGACAAGTAAAAAACCATTTGGTTTCTTTCTGTATTGGGAAAAAAAGGATTCTTTGTGCCTTTCTTTATGTATTGCTGTAGCTCAAAACCCTTCCTAGGAGGTTTTTTTGTTCAGTTTGAGTAAACCCTTCATTTTCTGTAAGCGTTTTGCAGAACCACAAGTCTTGGAATGTATATGAATGCTCTTAAACTCTCTGCATTATATACAATCATGAGTCTATGATTCTATATAGCCCACACAAACTGTTTTTAACTTTAAACAGTATATCATCTTGTAGCCCAGTGTCCTGAAATGCATGTGTGCATATATTTCTGTGCATCTGTGCCCATCTGTGTGATAATATATACAGCTGCACACTGAAAACCACTTTTCAAGAATACAAAGCTTGCAGTGCCAAAGGTCTGGAAGTTAAAAAATCTGCATGACTTCATGCCTAATAGGTCCATGATGCAATTTTCAGTGATGTATTTATGCAACTATTTTTTTCTGGTCCTTTCCTTCTTGAGTGTGCAGGATGAACTGCTTCCTTCAAATCAGTAATTGCATAAACCCTGGCATTGCTGTTACCCTAGCATTGCTGTCACCCATACATCTTCCAAAACCACCAGTTCTCTGATGCAAGCCTCTCATTACTTTGATTCTGCAAATTGTCGTTCACATTAGTGACCACTTAGACATCAAGAGGGCTGCTCCCATAAAGAAGTAATTGCCTCAAAGTTGTCCCATATTTTTCAAGAGACACAAGCTTGTATCTGCTCTAATGTTACTTTAAAATGAACCAGATCCTGACATTTGGGAAGACCCAGGCTTCAAATTCCACAGCCCACAAGTGCCTGGAGCAGAGGATTTGGTCTAGCACAGCCTACATACGCATCATCCACATCCAGATCTAAATTTCATTCACACCCACACCAAACACAGACTGGCACCACAGTGACAGCTTGCGCTATTGCTCTCTGGGCATGCTGCCACTTATTTCTAATGGGTTTAGTAATTGAAATTTTCATCTAGCAAAGAAGACTCATGGTTCTTCAGGCACACAGCTGGACATTAACTCTGATCAGGCACTATATGCAGCAAGGACTACCTGAGGCTTGTTAGGGAGTCAACGACTTAGAGGGAGACATGGTTTGATATTAAAATGGAGGATAGTGATGTTCTTCCTCTTTTCTTCCTTATTGTCTACAAAACACATTGGCTTTGCCAGCCGGGTCATTTCTGCCAGCAGCACAAGTCTCCCATAAAGAGAGACTGTATAAAATACTTGGTCCTGTATAAAATATTTGGGACTACCTGACCACCAGAGCGACTGACATACCACAGAAGGGACACGTGTTTGCAGATGCTTGTCAGCTGCAGTTGCTAAGAACTGCAAGATGCTATGTCAGATACTTAATAACTTGGAGGACATGTGCAATACATGCACATGGGATTTAAAGACTGAGTGCAAAGTGCAGGAGGTAAGTTTGATCACAGCATCTCGTTCTTTTTTATCTCTGTGTGGCTTCAATCAGCGGTTCATGCCATTCTCCTACAAATTAATTGATTGATTTAGGATTAATAGTTACTCCGAGTATTTTGGTGGTGGTAGTCATTAAAGTTTGAGAAATCAAAGGATATTTTAAACTACTGCCACTTCATTGCTGTAAAGTATTCTGGTTTGGCTTCAGGTGTGTCTTCCCAATCCAAGCGGTAACTGTGTAAGGCTGTTTTCAGAGGAAGCCAGGTCTCAGCAGCAGCCAAGGCAGAAACAGCTCAGGAACTCCATAGGCTCATGGCACCCACCAAAGCCAAGGAGGCTCAGCTGTATGTAGGGAAGGCACTTTATACATTACTTACTGTGGGTAAGATCAAGCATGCAAGTACAATAAAGCCATCATTTCACCTTGTCCAGGCAGCTGGCAACCTGAGCTTGATATTAAACTGTTAAGCTCTCTTGTAGACATTTTCAACCAAAGGAAAAAACACCATGATTTTTACCAGACTAAAAGATGCCCTTATTTCTCCTCCCAGGAAATGTGGCTTTGTGCTAGGTTGCTGTGGGTGGGGATCTACATAAAGATCTGCCCAAAGAGTGCAGTTGGTGGCTGCCTTTGCCTGTGCTCTACAGGGCATACCCAGTGCAGGCTGGGTTTACTAAAGGCGGACATTCAGTAGAAGACAGGAGTTAGATTGCTTGGTTCTCCTTCTGCAGCTACAGGAATAGGTGTCTTCATTGCTGCTTTCTCACCTGCTCTGATGCAGGAGGAGAAAAAAACAAACCCAGCAGTACTGTGTGGCTTTTTCTGTATAGTTTCGACTCTGCTGATGAGTTTATTTGGGGGACAAATCCCTTAATCATAAATCCAGCAGAATGGTGCTTGTACAGGATATCCCCTTTTCTCTTTTTGTTACAAGTATTTTTTAGCAGAATTCAGCTGAAGTGGTAACAAAGATACTAATGGGTTCCTGCAGAGCTTGGCTCAGATCCCGAGGTGTCCTCTTTACAGTGCCTGACACAACTGGAGAATACTTACATTTTTACAGACTCTCAGGGCTCCAAAGATGTAAAACGAACCGGGATAAGTGGGAATTCGTGCTGGTATCTTAATTGTCTGCTTAAGAGGAGGCCCTACAACGGGATTGTATGGAAAACGAAGAGTCTCCACTGCGGATGATATATGACCGTGGCAAGGTCTTCCTACTGCTCAGCAAGGAAGAAGAGGACAAGTGGTAGCTGGCAGCTACTGTTTCAGCTGACATACTTGACTTTGCTTTGCATCAAGCTAAGAGCATGCATACTGCCAATTGCTACAGCTCAGCTAACTTGCAGTGATTTGTTAAGCTGTAGTAACTCGATGGCTTGCATTGTCTCTTCAGATGACTGGACTAACACAATGCTTTAAGGCAGTGGCTCCCAGTATTTCAGAGCTGCCAGCTTTCTGCGTGTCTCGGAAAGCAGCACCTTTTTTGTTATCTTTGTTAGGATTTCAAGATATTTTAATCTGAAACTTTTAAACATAAGGGGTTTTCTGGTTACTTTGGACAGCCTGTAAAGTTACGCGATGGGCATGACAAATGGAGGAACCAGAGCCCCAAAGTACATGGTGCTGCTGGTCCTTCAAGTGGAGACAGTAGGAACCAAGTTGCTCAATCCACTCTGGCTTCTGCAAACTCCTTTGTGACAGCTTCTAATACAATACTGTAAGGTTCCTTCTTTTTCCTACCGCATGTGTGAAACACTGTTCTAGGAACAGAGATAAAAGAAACTCTTTCCCCCTTGTGCATTTAGCCCACCATTTAAAATCCTCCATCACTGCAATGGCATTGCACATCACGAATTGTGCTTCCCACCAGTGCCCTCGGAAGGATGCTCTCCTGTTAGCTTGGCAGCAGCATGACACCCAGAATCCAGAACAGATCCTGCACTAGATCCAGAACAGGAGAGGTACAACATCTGGAGGAACCCCAAGGAAATGACAGGATTTATCAGGCAAAATATAATGCAAGTTCACCGCTTCCATGAGAAGTCCATGTCTCCACCCATCCCTGGGGTGGCAGGGAGGGATTAATGTCTTCAAACACCTGCTCTCTGTAAACCATGGTCCCTCATGGACCTAAGGAGGGGTTTGGCCACTCACACAGCCCATAAGCCCAGTGTGCTGGGGAGTGGCAGTAGCTGCTGGCTTCACTGCAAGAACCTAGCTGCAGGAACAAGCACTTTGCCAAACAGTGGATGCTGGAGGTGTAGTGCACCTAATGCAACCTCTGTCCTTTCAGTCCCATCCCAGTAGCCTAAATTAGGCACAATGACTCCAAGGTGACAGTGTAAGGCTGCTCCTCACCTTATGGTTGGAGGCTTTAATTTGATTCCTTTGTTAATGAAGCGATGACTCTTGAAAACACAAGTGGTAACACAGTTATCTATGCTCATCTGTCAGAAGAGTAGATCAAAGGTATCTATAGAGCTGCAGACAAATATCACCACGGATGACCCAGAGGCTTCCTTTGTGTGAAGTGACAGACTGGAGCATGACTTCATTGGGAAACCAGTCTTAAATCCATACAGCAAAGTCACCCAGCCTAGCGCTGACCCAGAGCTTTCCTCCGTGTTTGCTTACAGCTGAGTAGTGACAGGGGTTAGAGATGATGACGCCAACTTTTTCTGTTTTTGTTTTTCTGGTAAGAGACCTTATTCAGCACAACGGTATCCCTTATGTTCATCATTATACGTGCAATCTGAAGATGATATCTCAGCAAGTTCAGACGTGACACAGGCCTTTGGGTTGTGTCGCTGCGGGGTGTGTTGCAGCCTGGCGCTGTGCAGCAAGGGTGTTGTGGATCGTTTGGGAACCTCTGTGGGTGTTTGAGGAGGCAGTGGTATAGCAATCACTTCATCCCCAGCTTGGAGCCAAACCTGACCGGATACCTGCCATCTGGGTGTTTCAAAGAACACCCTCGCCATAGTGCTGGCACCATGAACTACTAACATCTTCTCAACAAGGAAGAGCCACGGAAACGTAAGAAAAGATCGCGAGTAAGTCAACCAAAGACAATGTTGAAGGCCAGCTCCCCCTTGCCTTGAGCAGAGCTTTGTCAGCACGTACCAGCTGCAGTTCAGGCCTCTAAAAGGACTGCTGATGCCTAAAGGTTTAGCTTTAGTGCTTGGGAAGGTTCCCATAACTCACTGACAATGTGGTCACCCCTAAAGCCCAATTTTATAAAGTCGCTAAGGATCAAGAGAGACAGATCCCTCTGAACCACATAAAAGCTGGTTTGTTCTCCATAGATCTCTGTGCACATTATTCATGCTACTATAAAAGGGATTCTATAGAAGCCATATCTTGAAGGGTGTTGAACATGACATTACGATCTTCTATAATGTTTGGTTCCTTAAACACAGCCCTGAAACCCTGTGATGGAAAGACGGTCCCCATCTGCATTTATCTAAATAAATAAATAAGTAAAAGAATTCCAGCTCCCATTGCTGGAAGGAAATGAAGAAAAATGTGACTACAGTGAACACGAAAGGCTTGCAAACAAGAACCAAATCCTCCAAAAAAAATGCTCCTTCAAGTGAAAACTAAAGATCTTGCGCATGTGGACAAATACAGTTTGGGACATGACTCATGTTGTCTGCAGGTTTTGTGGAGTTGGGGGTTTTGTTTGGGTTTTGGGGGGAGTTTTGCTTTGGGTTCTTTGCAGGTGTGTGTAATTACAGGCCCAGGATGTGCTGAAGCATTTAGTGATTTGGCTTAACTTCAGCTGCCACAAGTGGTTTTAGCAGGTAGGTGCTGTGTGTATCCTGGAAAATCAGTGTCTCAAGCTGAAAATTCAGAGTTGTGACTTAAGGATGTCAACCACAGAAAATACAGAACACATACACAATTGCACTTTAATTATATGGGGGAATTCTGTCTTTAATTTTACCTTTGCAAGAGTACATCACTGCAATCTGAAGTGGAATTCCCCAGTTTATACATCTTTAGTTTCTCACATGTGTAAATACATATACAGACACACACTTTTTTTTGTGAACAAGCCCTTG
Organism: Myiopsitta monachus; assembly: GCA_017639245.1. Lineage (NCBI taxonomy): Eukaryota > Metazoa > Chordata > Aves > Psittaciformes > Psittacidae > Myiopsitta > Myiopsitta monachus. Next base: position 77,503,839 of record CM029920.1, read on the forward strand.
AAATGTGCCAAGGGTTGCTTGTGCTGTAGGAGCATCAGTATCCATGTGCATCTGTTTGTCTGGTGGCCGAGCACTGAGACCATATTAAACATAACATCCAAGTGCCTTAGAAGAAAACCATCTATTGTCATATAGTTTCATCCCTCTTCATATCTCGTGACTGCACTGGTGCTTCAGTTATTATAGTTTCCTCCCCTGCCTATATTGAGCTTCAATGCTGCTGTTTGTGTAAGCCCATATATTACCCCTGCTATATATGTATGTTTAGAAGCCATAGTGTCTAAGGATTGTACTTCTGTTCTCTTCAGCTTGCACTGTGAAGGTGAGACTATTTAGCAAAGGCATTTGTCATCAAAGGACACTTGGGAGCCTACAAAACTTGGCTGTTTTCATGCAGAGGCTTTATTGTCTTACCAGGTTGGTTTGCAGAAGGCCTAAAGTGGCACAGCCAGGAGCTGCAGAGCCCATCCTAAGCCTCACTGGCTCCAGTTTGCTCCTGGCCTTTGTGGGACCCAGAAATAAAAGCAGGAAATGTGCTGTGGTTTCACTAGCTGTATATAGCGACCGTCCCCAGGCTGTGTGAGAATCCATCCCTGGGCAGTGTTGCCTCCGGGCAGCAGCACCAGCAATCACATGCCTGGCAGACGTACATTATATCATATGTATTATCCCTATCTGCACTCTAAGCCTTCCTTTGCAGCCCTGCAGTCCTGGCAGCAATGTCCTACTCTCTGTGCGATGATGTTCCTAGCCCCATGCAGCCTCTCTGCCCACTGTCCTCACTACCTCATGGACTGGGAGTCCATTTACTGGCAGCACTGATGGCAGGGCGGCACTGGTGGCAGGGTGGCAGTGGTGGCAAGGAGGAACTGGCGGCACTGGTGGCAGGGTGGCAGTGGTGGCAAGGAGGAACTGGTGGCAGGGTGGCAGTGGTGGCAGGGCAGCACTGGTCACACCCTCCTGGCTTGGTGGCTCAGCACATTTCATTCCCTTCCCTTGCCGCCTGCCAGGCTGTGCAGCGTGTGCCGCCCACCCCAGAAGCCATCTGTGTCACCCGCGTGTGGCGTTGGGCTGGCCCCGCAGCCGGGAGTGCCCAAGCCAGCAGTGACACAGAGAGGCACCGGGCAAGCCCGGGGAGCACTCTCACCATGGATCTGGGGGATTCTGCCCCCCCATGCCCACCCTACAGTGGTGCCAGGCAGGGGAGAGGGGTCTCAACCCTGTCAGTATATCCTCTGCCTTTCGCCACCTGTCTGCACAGTCTGTGGGAAAACTGCATGTAGCATATGAACTGGGTTTGTTTCCTCCAGGTGAAGTTGCTTTGTGGTATTAATCCCAGTGATTATCAGGAGAATAATCCCTTTCACTTCATCAGTGACAGGTACAGCCAGAGGCCTGTCTTGCTTTCGAAGAAAGAAATTACAGAACCTTTGAGCAAGTGAAGAAAGTAATTACAAAGGGAGATGATCAGAAAGGGGGAGGACAAAGAGGAAGAAGGAAAGGAAGAGGAAGGAGAAAAGAAAAAGTCAAAAAAGAAAGAAAGAGATTACATGGAGAAAGTTATGGAACATGTAGTGGAGTAAGGTAAAACCTTAGCATCAACTGGGATTCCCCCAGGTACCATCCTGGGGAAGGGGCTCTGCTGCAGCATGCATTCCCTCCCATCCCAGCTGCAGCCCCTGAGCAGCTGAGGACCACAGAAGAGGAGGATGTCGGGTCTTGTCCTTAATAGATCACAACTACAGCCTTGCATGCACTTCCCCCAAAACCACCCGTGTGTCTTCATCTGTCTGGGGACATCTTGTCAGGTTTGTGGGGCTTCAGCATCGCTCCCCTAAGCCAGAGGCTGGTGGAGCAATTGCTCCCTTCTGACTGTGCAGGGCAGGAATTTGGGGGTTGTGGTTGCCTCACAATCAGACATTGGGTCACAGCATCCAGGGTGAGCAGCCCCAGCTCAGTGGCCTCACTGCTCCTGTGCCCCAGCCTGGCTGTACCCTGGGGTTGATTCTGTCCTCGAAAGGCGATGCTTGTCCTGCCTGCAAGCAGTGCCACCCCCCGTGCACCCCTGCCTGCGCACACACTCATTCAGAGACACATACATGCGCACCCGCGTGTTGCTGCTGCTGGTGAAGCCCATGGTTGCTATCACAGACCATGTTTAATTACACTGTGGAGCTCATTACCACAGGAAGCAGCAGGAGCCAAGAATTAAGTAAGACTTTAGAAGGGGATTTGCCATTTGAGCAGACAATAAGAATATCCAGAGTTGTCATAATTCATGTCGATAAAAATTCTGGAAAGGATGCACAACTCTTCGCCTCGGGGTTTAAGCCAAGTGGAAGAGACCAGGAGGCTTGGTCTGAGAGGAGGAGAGTTGAGGGGCAGATTACCTCACTGTCTGGCTATGGCTGTGGCCCCGCACCTCCCTGAACAGAGCCCTGGTCTTTATCAGTAGCAGGGCACAGGGCTTGGTGCCCTGGGCTTACCCCAGGGGCATCTCCTGTCCCCCACACCCAGCAGTGCCGTGGGGACTGGTGATCTTATCTGCTTATGGGAGGGAGAGAGGAAGTGATGGGGAATCACCCCCAACAACATGGGACACATCCTAACAGGGTCCTGGTCCATCCCCATGGCCATCATGGGGATGCAGGGCAGCTACTCCCACATCAGCCTGGGATCAGGGCCAGCCCTGCATCCCTGCCTGAGCCAGCAGTGAGAGCTGGTGGGACTCGGGTGGGAGGCTGTTCCTGCCCCGGTCACGCAAGCCAGGGCTCCTCGCTGGGGGCCACCAAGGAGGGCAGTTACAGTTTAACTCTCTTAGCCCACAGAGCCTGCTGTCGGGAGCGCCTGTCTAATCATTAAAGCTAAAGGAGGAGGCATGAACTCTGCCGGCTCTCCCCAGCCTTGCTACTGAGTTACATGGAGCCAGGCAAGTCAGGACGTCACCGCATTGCAGCCGCCAGGTCTGTCTCGTTGCTCCTATATCCTTTAAATCCTTATGTCTTCACAAAGGTTTCTCATTATTTGCTTTCTTGGTATTCAAAACCTAGTGAATGGCTCAGTTCAACTCCTTTGTTGAGGACTTCAGAGGAGGAGGAAGGAGGAGCAAGGAGGAGGTCTGCAGCCGTGGATCACCACAGGAGAGCTGTACCCTGATCCACCCTCCACCCTGAGGAGCTCGAGATCCAGATATCCCCTGTGGGCATCTGACAGGCTTCCCAGAGCTGCACTTTGAAGGACCAGGAGGGTAGGGGCAAACTGGACAGAGGATAACGTGTAACCATTGAATGTGAAGTGGCAGCCTGCCATGTAGCTCCATTTGACCTCTGGAGCAGCCCCCCCAGCCAGTAGCACCATCCGGATGGGAGGCATCACTCACAGGGACCCTTCCAGTGCATCACTGATGTGAGGAAAGGCAAATGCTCATCATAGAGTTGCTGCATTGCCCTTTGTGCCCTATGCCGACAGAGGGAAAGAGCATGCTTGCAGATGTCCGTCTCCAAAGGCAACAGCTTCTGCCCATTCCATGGACCCCCTGTCTGGCTCCTGTCTCTTCTCAGCGTGGTGCCCCTGGGTTCAGGATGGATTTTACTTGGTGATGTCAGGCCTGATGAATCCTGGTTTAATTGACCGTGGGTGAAATCGTGCTTCGATGGTTAATATTATACTTGGGGCTGGGAAAACTACTGCATGATCATAGCAATTAGAGCTGGAAATGATTCAAGTCATCTAATTTATTTCCTCTCTCCCCCCTCCTTGTCTCTCCTGGGGATGGGGGCAGTAAGGTTTCCAACAACACGTCTCCCTGTGCGTTGTTCGGTCCTGTCTCCCTGACTCAAGGAGTGGAGCATCCACGTGTCCCTGGGGAGACGATTCCACCGGATTGAAAGACGTCAACATTAGGAAATGTTTCAGAAGTTTAGCCTATATTTCCTTTTGTGGAGTGCCACAAATTCCCAGGTCATGAGCTTTATGCCTCAAGGAAACTGGCTGCTTCCCACGAGGGCAGCAGCTGGAAAGAAGGTGGTGGTTTCCTTCAGTGTTTGCAGGGGCAGGTAGAAAACATGGGGATGGGTCAATGAAGGTTTTCACACCTGTAAGGCAGGTCAGATCAGGTAACGTGTCTGGAACGAGCTCTCCTGTGGCAGGAGACCAAGATGGGGTTTGTTTTCCGTTTCCAGATTTTTATTCCATGAATTCCACCTTGACTCATAAAAATCTCACTGCTGGAAACGTGTCCAGTTCCTCACTACAGATTCACTCCCTTTGACTTGCTCCTACTACTGCGACTGATTCCACCACAGGAGTATGGGGTGAGTGGTCATGAAAGGACAAAAAAAGAGGTCCATTTCAATGAAAGAAGCATGGAAAGCATTCCTTGAGATGTTTTGCAGAACAGACATCATCTCAGCCTCAGCTCCGCCCTGCACGCAGGGAAGACACAGGACCAAGTCGCTAGGGGGAAGCTTATTGTGCAGACTGTAACAGGGAGGGGTGAAACTTCCCAAGAGATCAGAGCTTATGAGAACCACAGAAATGCTAGACTGGGCCTACATCTATGTTAAGGAAAGTTGGAGCCATGTGACTGACTTTCTAGTGGTAAGGTTCTGAATATATTCTGCAGGGTCATGCCACTAACTAAGAGGGACGTATGTTCCCTATACCTTTTAAATCACTCTGCTCCTCCTCCAAGTGAGCTGAGTATTTCCACATATTGGACAGTGTGAGCTCTTTCCCACCTTTTTCCTGCTCACCAGCAGCAGCGACTGTCCAGATGAGAAAGCTTCCATCACTGTAGTAGAAGACAGAGAAGCGTGAGGGCCACTGTAGCCATAGGAATGTTTCAGTGAGATGAAGAGAAGTAAAACAGCATGTGGTGTCCAGGCGGCTGCATGGGTTTAAGCTATTTTTTACAACTCATCAGATATAACAACTTCCCTGGTGTGTTTTGACTGTGTCTCCCACCAATATTAGTCACATCCAAGCCTCTGGTCATGGAGTAAAGTCCACATCCTGTCCAGTCCTAGCTGTGGACACTGCTCTCTATTAGATCAGTAAGGCTTAATTATACTGGGACATCTAAAGAACATCTGGATGACATCTTCAACAGCTCAGACTAGACAGGAGCCCCTCCTACCGGCAGCTGATACCCCAAATACCTAGTGAGGATCACCCCTCTAATAGTACAAGTGCCCTTTCCTCATCCATCATCTCCTGTAGATGGAGGAATAGATTCAGTGGACAAAAGCTATGGTACGATATTCATGGGGAGTTGTTTTGGTGGAGGATAAAGCAAACTTGCAGGGGAAACATGGAGAAAAGAAGGCAACCAACATTTTTCCTTCCGCTAGAAAAGCAACAAAGATATTTCAGCAGAGAGGACAAAGTGAGGTAGAGGAATAAGTGGTCTCCTGTCCTCACCCACCCATGTAAGCACCATGTCCAACTCATTCTGTGTTTTTTGACCTCAGTGCTGGCAAGGGTGCCAAGTCTTCCCCCTTGTGTGACATAAACCCTCCCAGACGGGCCATGCACCTCATTACTGCTGGCTGAGGACCTCTTGCTTCTTCTCCAGCCCTTCAAGTGGCCAGCCAGGGGCCTGCTCCCACTCAGCCTTCGAGATGCGCACCCCCGGATGTCTGTCCTGCTCTTCCTGCCTTTCCAGCACCACCACAGGACTGACACACACCTAACATGCCTCTTGACAGCTCTTCTGGTCCCACCAAAGCAGGAGTGGAAACAGCCAGAAATGATGAAAGCTGCAAGAAGTCTCACCTTCTTCATGAACTATGCTGTAGCCAGTGTGGTCTGTCAATAAGCTGGGATCTTTTTTGAATAACCCACACATTTCATAGCTGGAGATTTTAAGGAGCATGCTGTGTTCACTCCTGCCCATCCATCTCTGCTGCTGGTCTACACTGGCTCTGCCCTCCCCTTCTGCCACTTCTAACCCTGATGTAAGGCACTACCTCTTGGGGTGAAGCCATGCCAACCCCAAGAGAACTCCTATGAGGACCGCTGGCCTGCTGACCTGCTATGGCCAGCTGTCCCTTGTAGCACCAGAAGTGGGTATGTTACTTGACAGGCCAAGCAATTTGTTACCAAGCCTCAGCCCTGTGATGCTCCCCTTCACACCTCCATTTCCCCAGGAGGGGACTCTGCTGTTTGCAATGTCCTCAAAGGACCACCCTGGCCCTGCCCTCCACAGCCTTAATGTGCAAGTTAGAAGTCTGCCAGACAAGCAGGGAACAACAGCCCATATGGTAAACCGGCTTTACCTCGGGGAGAAAAAGCTGGCACCTAAAATCTCCTGCAGCCAGCTGCAATTTCAAGACTGCCTTTACCCTCTAATTAGCTCGTATTTGCTGTACCAACTATTATCTTTCTAGTTACATAGTGCTGAGGACAATGGCTCCTTATTTCCTACCACAAACACTGGGTTACTATTTACCTCCAGCTGTACCTCCTCTATCCCGTATTCCCATTAAAAGAAAGCATCGTTAATGACTACACTGATGGGAAACACTGAACAGTTGGTCATAAATTGACTCAGAGCCTTCAATTATTTGTACCATGTAGCCTGCATTCAAACATTTACCTGCACCTCTAAAAAATGCTCACGCAAGTATTTCCACTCTGAACCTGAACAGATGCTCAGGGCTGTTTGAAACAAGGTGCTCATGCAGGGGTGTCGTGGTTTAAGCTGAAACCAGGACATGGGGTGCACGCCTTCTAGCTGCACCAGGTCCCAACCTGGTACAAATCTAAGCAATTCCAGGGGGCAAATGCCTCCCTGATGTAAGCCCCTTTGAATCTTCATATGCCTGAGGCTGTTCATGTATAGGAGCAGCAAGGCACTCACTGCACTGTGTGTGAGGCTCTGCACTCCCGCCACATGGAGATTTTTGGATGCCTGATGCTGTGAGGCCCGGAGATGGGGATCCCAACACAACAAGTGTAAACTCTGGCTTTGCTGCCTACTGCAGAGCTGCCACCGGGCTCGAAGGCCAGGCATGTAAATCCTGCCTCCGTGTGCGCCGCGATGCCCAACGACCCCAAGGGCTAGGCTCTGCTCTCAGTTACAGCACCATCAATTTGCAGCGATCCTGCTAATGCCTGTGCAGCTACTCCCTGCCTCTGCCAGGAAAAGTGAGAACAGGATCTGGCCGTGAATCTGTGAAGTTTTATGGGAAGAGAGGTGGGGAAGAGCCCCCAGCGTGATTCCTGGTGTTGTAGGCAAGGGATGGATGTGCCTGTTGTAAGCCAGCCCCATCAAGAGCTCCACACAAGCTGTGCACTGCCTTCTCCGCCAAACTTTGCCAACCTTTAACAGCATCCCAGAACCAGGCTTTGCCTCTTTCGCACCTTCCCTGCAACCCCCCCACTGCCTGCACTGGGAAGGAGATGCCAAAAAGCCGCGCAGTTCGAGTGAAACAGCGGGTCACCAGGTCGAAAGCTCTCCTCTCCAGCAGGCTGGCCCCCAGGCCGGGTCCTACATGAGCAGGGTGCCAGTGAGCACCCACAGCGAGAAGCGTACGGCAGAGTGCTGGGGGCTGCCCGGGGCGGTGGCGAGCCGGGCACTTACAGACGGGGGGGGCCCCAGCAACCAGGGCGAGAGCATCGCAGAGGTGCGCTGGAGCGACCCACGGGTGACTGAGGGTCCCCTGAGGGGGCCGTGCTGCCGGACACGGGGAGGACAGGAGGAAGGCAGGCACCGGGCGGCTGCCGGGACCGAAGGCAGGGAGCCAGCCCAGTCCCCTCTACTTCATGGAACCGCTGCTTTTTCCCCCTGTGGCCCTCCCCACCCGCCGGGACGGGTCCCCCCGACGGCACAGGGCTCGCATCTCGCCCCCGGGCCAGCACATGCCCGCCCCATCCCCCGGGTCTGCCCCGGCGGGGGAGGCCGCCGCGCCCCCTCCAGCGAGCCCCATCCCGGCAGCAGCGGCGGTGCCCGCGGCGGGGCGGGCGCAGGGCGCGGGGGGCGGGCGCGGGGCGGGGGGAGGCGGGGCGGAGGCGGCCGGAGCCCCCGGGATCCGCCGGCACCTCCCGGGCCCGGCACTCGCCGCCGCCGCCAACTTCGGCCGGGAGTCGCCCTCGGTGCCGCTGTTCCCGGAGCTCAGCGCCGCCGCGGCGACGAGCAGGGCAGCGCCGGCAGCCCCCTCCCGCTCCCCTCTCGCTGCCGGCGAGGGGCTCGGCCCAGCGCGGCGACGGGGCCGCGGCCCCCTGGGCAGGTGCGTCCCCTCGCGGTCTCCGGCCGCTGCGACGCCGCGGAGAGGGGCGCGGAGCCCCGTGCCCGCCGCGGGCGGACGCTCACCTGCCGCCGCCGCCGCTCGGGGACGCGGCGCCCGGGAGATGCAGGTAGGAGGCGGTCCCCGCCCGCGGCGGCGGGACAAGGCCGGGGGGCGGGAGGTGTTTTGCCGTGCCCGGTTCACGGCTTCCCGGGCCCGTCCCGTCCCGGGGCCGGACGCCTCCCCGGCGGCCCCCGAAGGGGCGGGAGGCGGCGCGGGCAGTGCCGGAGGCTGCTGCTTTCTCCCAGCCCAGGAGACGCGACCGCTTTCAGCCGCCGACCCCCGGCAGCGTGACCCGGGGGCGCCCCCCGCCCGTTGCAGCCGCCGGTCGAGACCGCGGGGATGGAGCGGTCCCGGCTGCGCGGAGCACCCTCGGCGGGCGGCCCCGGCCGGGGATGGGGGACGTCGGAGGCTGTCGGCGCCTGAGCCGCGGCCGCCGCCGGGCCGAAGTCTCGGTGAGCCCCTTGTGACTCAGAGCTGCAGAGGGGCGACGGAAGGACGGGGCTGCGGCTGGTTGCAGGTTGGCCCCGGGGTGGCCTTGGCCGTACTACTGTGGTAGGAGAGACTGGTTGTGGCAGAAAAGATGGTGCGAGGGATGTTCCTCTGGGGTGGCAGACCTTGTGCTGGTAGCACAGATGTTCCTCCAGCATGACAGACATGAGTTTGGCAAAACAGATGTTACTCCTGTAAGATGGACGTAAGATGGTTCAGGGGATGTTACTCGCTGAGGGCCCTTTCCCTGTGCGTGAGAGAACCCAGGCCCTCAGCCCGTGTGCCCGAGGTGTTACAGCATGTACCATTATGGGCCATGGCATGTAGCGTGGGAGAAAGTGCTTGTGCATGCAGAAACATGGATGAGTAGCAATGGTGTACTGGGTCTTAGGGTACCAGGGCACGAGCATCCCAGTTATGTCTGTAACAAATACGCTGTTTTATGGAACTTGGTCGGTTTGGTTTTGTTTGGTTTTTTTTTTCCTGGGAATTACGGTGCAATACTTCCCTTAGTGGTACGGGCAAGATGACTTCCCCAAACATGCTTTTGTGTGCTGTAACACACTTTGTTGCCCCGTGCTTTTTCTGTTTGCTTGCCACCAAATGAGCATCCCTGTCATGCTCTCTCTCCAACTTTTACCTGCCTCTTTCCTTCCTCCACTCCAGTGTGTGATCATCACCACCCTTGCTCTGCCGCCTGCACCCGTGTCGTCATCCTGTTCATCTTTAGGGCTGTTTTGTTTAGTGACAGAGCTGTGTCTCACACACATACCAGCATTTACGTTCTCTCTTCATTTTCTTCATGGCCAAATGTTTGGGTATGTGCACGTCATGTTCCTTGTGTTCACCTGCACATTCCTGATATAATCTGCTCTTTCACACATCACCTGCATACACAGACTGTCTTTTGCACAAATGCCTTCTCATCTGCCTATACATGGAAGGCGCTTTCCTGTTGCCCTTTATTTGGGCTTTTGTGTCTGCACAGCCTCGGGCACGCACTTGGAGCACACAAGGTATCTCCTTCGTTTACACTCATCTTTGTCTGTCTGTCCCTTCAGAGCCTGTCTGGTACATGTGTTATTTCTAAGGTCTTGCCACCTTCCCCTGCAGGTGAGAGGTCTGCAGGGGGGCCCAGCACTCAGGCATGAGCCTGTCGTTGCCCTTCCTTCCCACATTTGCCTCTGGGCATCGACGCACAAGCTGAAGCAACCGCTTTTTCTGCTGGTGGCCAGTTTCACGTGTGGGTGCCTGTCTTCTGTCACACGCACAGATGCTGCTGTAAATGCAGAACCAAGTTGGGTACATATTCTTCCCAAAAGAGAAAGAAGTGGGCTTTCTTAAAGCTGGCAGAAGAGACAGACTCCTCTTAAACCTGTGTCCTATGCATAGATACTTGGGTTTATCCAAGGTGAGGGTTGACCGCTGCGGGAATTCAGGTGGAATTTTTTTGACCCGAGCATCCAGCATATGGGGTAAGTTGCAGCACATGTCAATGAAGGTAGCCCAAGTACTTGGGGTTGGGGTTTTTTCCCTCATCTTTAAGCAAATTAGCCAAGTATATGAAGAGAAAAGCATGAAGTTGAACTTCCAGTATGGGGTAGGAAGCAGAGCTGAGGAGGTGAGCTGGCCCCATTCCTGCCATGGGTTTCCTCTGCTCCTAGGCTTTGTCGCTCGCTCATGTTTTTGTGCCCAGGAGTGTCTGTAAGAGATTCCTCCCTTTTGGAAATGAGTCCTCCCTTGCTCCTTCTGTGCCTTCAATATGAGCACATCCCTCTTCTGGGTAGCTGTATGCAGCCACTTAGGGACTGTCCCCCAGGGACAGTCCTTTCCCCGCTCTCTAGGGCATATACAATGAAAATGTCCTTCCACGTGTGACTGACCTCAGCTTAGGGAAAGCTAAATTGTGGCTGCCGGCTCCCTGAGATGTCTTCTCTCTTGGCCCCTTCCTTCCCAATCTGCTGGAATTCCTTCCATCAGTTGGAAAACAAAAACGGAAGTTTTAAAAGAGCTGGGTCTAAAAAGTTGGGGGTTCTTTTCCGATGTAATAAGTTATGTCCCAATTTTATTGTCCAGACTTATTTTACACAGACAAAACCACCCCTTTTCAAAGAAAAACTGAAATTCTTGTATAGCGAAGTCTGCAGGAGCTTTGACTTCTAGGAAGAGATCAAATATTGTGAAATTAAAGAAAAAGGATAAATCAGTGCAGTCACCTTTAATGCTCTTTGTTCCTTTCTCCAGCCCAGTAGGCCTCCCTGTTTCTGGACTGCTTCAGATCTCAAGTCTTTTGTCCTGAAGTTGTTGGGTTTGGGTTTCAAGGCGTGCAGGAAAACCAGCTCTTTTCTGAAACCTACATGATTGCTCATTTAAATGAATATAAATTGTTTCTGTTCGTAAGATCTTTTTTTCCTAATGGCTGATCAAAGTTCGAGTGAAAACCATTTCATCATTTCCAAATTAATTGGACACACACACAATGAGCATTTCAGAGAGACTTTTAAACTCAGTACTTTTAAAAGAATCAGGATGCGGATAGCCAAGGCATGTTGTCATGTAAGACAGGGCAGTTCGTGATTTGCTTTCATTTTTCACAGAGAAAGGGACCTTTGCTTGCTGGAAAAAGGCACGCAGACTTCATTAAAGCTGAAGGCAGTGCAGAGAAGAGTCATGGGAATTTCTCCTGGGCTGGAAAAAATCCTTTTCTAATGGGAGATTTAAGGAATGTGGACCTAAGTAATGTTTCAGAAGGAAAATCAAGAGGTAGGACGGGGTGATACCTGGGCACTTTCAGTGGCACTGGGGAGTAGCTGGCATTGGAGAGCTTTCTAATTCAAGAGGAGAACTTAAAGCATGTGGCTGGCTGTTAAGCTCTCTGCATTCACTTTAGAAACAGGCAAGGTTTTTAACAGCAGGGTGATTAACCATTGGAACAAACAACCAAAGGCAACCTTAGCTTCTCCAGCTCTTAAAATCTTCAAATGAAGACTGAATGTCTTTTTTGGAAAAGACGCTTCACTGGAGCACGAGTTCTCAGGCTCGCTGCAAAGATAACTGGCTGAGACCATATGGACAGAATTACAGACAAGACCAGACCCTGTGATCCACCATCCCCTTCCAAGCTTTGGCTTAGGCCTTGATAAAGCTTACGCAAGCCTTCCCCAGCTCTGTGTGAGGTGGAGCAACAGGGTCACTGCAAGCAGATTGTTGCTTTTCAGCACAGCAGCTTCCACAAAGTAGGGATGCTCTCATGTATCTTGTAATTGCAGGGCCACTCTCCATGGAAGGCCATTGTAGATGGCAGGCTGTCCACATGGGGGATCTCCCGCTTGTCCCTGGGAGCTGTGAAATGGGCAATGGTGTTTGATAGGTTGCATCAGGGCTGCAGGCAGTGTGGGCAAAGGAGTGCTGTGCGTCCCCTCCAGTCATCAGGGTTTGGATGACTCAAGCTGGAGTCTGGCTGAGTTTGCAAGACTTTAACTCCTTGTTCTTGCATTAGGTGTTATGAGCAATCACCAAGCCTCTTCTTTTACCTCTTTTTCCCTCAAAAGCAGGGCTCTGGCACCCAAATGACGACACTGAGGTTATGACGCACGTATTTCTGGTTGGATTTCCCTGGTGCCTTTCCTTTGCATGGTCCCTGTGCACCGTGTGTACCCAGCACTGCGGCACTCCTCAGGCTGCAGTGTCCTGGGTGATTTGCTCAACGGCATTCTCACTTCCTGGGAACACAGCCTGGCAGGGAAGTGCTTGAAGCAAATGGTAAGGATGAAACATCCAGGCAGTTGGGCACTCCCTCAGCTGCTTGTTCTTGATGGCTCTATTCTGGGGTGCCCCAGCCACAGCCCTCAGCAGCTTTTTTTGGGGGCCCTCCCCAGGGCCTGGCAGTGGCAGATGGTGAGGGCTGTGTGAACCCCATCTCTTCCCCTTGCTATGTTTACCTGTCTAAATTTAACTCCCCAGCCGGCTTCATCCATCCTAAGCTGACCTGTTCTCTTGTGGCTGAGCTGTGGGTCTGGCTCCTGCTGCAGCGTTTCCTGGCTGCCTTGGGCTGGTGGTTTGCTGCTTGCTCGCTCTCTCCGGCAGACGCTGGCTCTTCCGAGGTCCTGGGCAAGCCAGTTCTCTCCGCTTGTAGGTTTTATTTTTAAACCGGGCTGCGCAGCCCTCAGGACTGGAGGGTCCCTTGTTCTCTCATCCCTGGTTTCTCTCCGTATTTACTCCACAGTGGGCTTCAGGAAGCGTCCCTTTATCCCACTGCAGCCCGCAGAAGTTTTCCTTCTGGCTGTGGTTGCTCCCAGACAGAGACCAGGCATACTGAGGAGCTCTCTGGACATCTCTAAAGGGATGTGCTTCTTTGTGCCCCTCTTGGGACCCCAGTTGAGGGGTCTGTCGGTGCTTCCCAATAGAGGCATCTTCCTCGTTTCAGTTTGTTCAGAGCTGGGCTTCCCCAGGCTGGCTTTCAACCCAGTTTGATTGGGAACAGTGATGTGCTCCTTTGCTTCAGAGTAGCTGGAGAGAGGAAAAAGCAGAGGAGATGGAGTGCGCCTGTTTCTGTGAGGCTGGACAGAATTCACTTTCTTGAGAGTTTCAAAGTTTGGGACAATAAATATGGGCCAACCTGACAGTCCTCTTCACCTAAATAAAACCATCAGGATCAGACCAGTCGTGCTCGGCATAACCCTGCAAGAGACCCCTAATTGGTCTCTGCTTTTCCAGACGTGCCTGCTTGTCGTGTAACTAATGCTGTGGTCTACCACATGAGAGAGATGGTTTGAATCCTGGCCTCCTCTGTCACTCTTTGAACTAACCCGGTGGCCTTAAGTTTAGTACTCTCATATTCAGAGGAAAGGTAATGAAGGCCAGGGTTTTGAGCAATGACTAGTGATTTGGGGTATCCGACTTGAAACACTGTCAAAGGTCCCAATTTTTTTGCTGAGGTTCAGCTATTTTTGACACTTGGGCAGACTTTAAGTAGTCTGTACTTGATTACTGCAAATGCCTACTCTGTTTTGCAGACCTTCACCTCGGGATCTGGAGCAGAATTAGGCAAGACAGAATGAGATCAAATAATGCACGATGTAGGTCTCTAGCAGCGATACTCAAATGGAGTGAGTCTTCCTAGAGTGGGAATCGGTTTGCGGTTAGAGCTCATGGCACTGATGTGTGCAGGGATGTGAGAAAGAGTTATTGGTTTAGTTTAATTTGTGGGTTTTCGTAGCTCGTGGGAAAGGTTCAAAGGGTTTGGTAGTTTTTCTCTTAGGGAAAAGGAAAGGAGAACAGCATTGTATCTTTGCATATAGAGATACAGATTTATATATACACTTGAAGTTCCATTCTTGGTTTATTTGAGGGATTTGGGGAAAATATGTTTTCTGTGAACTCTTCCATCTCAGTTGGAGATGAAGGAGACTGAAGTGGTTGGGTGAGGCACATGTTTTGGGTTGGATTTTTCATCATTAAGGGAAGGGGATTAACAGCAGTTATGCCAATAGCAGTATTTCAGTGATCTCCCTAAATTTATCTTCCTTTTCCAGTTGTTCTCTGTTCGGCTTCTTGGCTGGTTTGGTATCTATTTCACTGAGTCCTGAAGCATTGTAGCACCTCTATTATAAACAAGCTGGAGTTCTAAAGCAAATTAAATGAGAATCTCCCTGGCTTAGCTGTGAAAACGTTCCCAAGCTTTGTTATGCATTGCATCAAAGAATGCCGAGACAAACACATGAGCCCAAATATGTCTTCATTAATGCAACAGTGCTCAGAAGAAATAATTTTGTGACTGTTAGGTTCATGACTCTCTGAGGTGTTTCTAAGTACTGCAAAGTTGTCTCTAAGCATAAAAATTCAATGCTGTACAAAAGAAAATGAAATTCCTTTTTTTTTGCCTCTTTTTACAGATAGAGAAATTCTAGAGGTTTCCTTCATTATGTTCAGTGGCCCATATTCATTAATAATTGTTGTCAATATTGGTCCTGGCAAAATGTCAGGGTTTTGTTTAGTAAATATTTTGCCATTGTCATTTCTGTGTCACAACTGGGAGCGTTTGAAGTATCCTGTGGCCATTCATCCCTGTCAATTCTCCTTGGCTTTGCATCCTTGAAAACTAATCTGAGCTTTACACTCTTGTATGGAGATGATGCAAGTATTCATGGGGTAGCCCCATTACTCTGCATCCAGTAGCGGAAGCTTCTGGTTTTCTTGCTGCAGTGTGTGGTGTATACGAAGGAGATTTCTCACCAACATCTGCAGCCGCACGGGTGGCTGCAGCTGTAATTCCACCTGCAGAGATTGTGCAGCCTGCCATATAGGTAGAGTGGAGTGAGTGCTCCTGTGAATTATGACCAGTTACCTGTCCCAGTTTCTTTTCTGTTTTTATAGAAAAAGTTTCCACCTATTCTTAACAACCTGTTTGGGAGTTCTGCCAAAGTACAAAATGAACTTCCAGTAATTTTTTATTAATGGCGAGAAAGTTTTCAGCTGGGTAAGCTTGGTAAGTGCTTATGTTCAGTTTCTGCTGTAGCTGCACATGCTCTTTCAGCATCTCTGCCATTTTCCAAGGAGTCTGCACAATCCTGAAAGGCCTGGGAGATGCTGGTCTTCTCCATAGCATGCTGAGAGGATCCAAGTGTGGGTCTGTATTTCTGCACAATGGCTGTTTGCACTCCAGTGGCGTAGAACCCCATTGCACCTAACAAAACTTTTTGTCATCAAGGCATGTAAAACTTCTGTATCTTCTAAGAAAATGGTGCCATGTAGATCAGACTCTCACACCAGGAACAGTCTACTTCAATCAATCTGTCTGAATTTGACTGATTGTGTTAGGTTGTGACTATGGTAGAGCAGCGCCAGCATAGCTCATTAGTGCCAGGCTTTTCTGCCTGCATATCTGTGACGCCTTTCCAAAGACCGTGAATGAAGGTAGTAGCAGCAGCTCCTGTGGACGCAGACATGGCTACACGGGCATCTATGTCATCGCAACTCACTGGGGTGTTGGGAAGGGTGTGTTTTTATTATATTTTTTTCTCTCCATGAGCTAAAAGAATTTTGTGGGGTAAACTTCATAGCCTGGACCAAGCCCTACTTAAAGACATCAGGTAACACTTCCATGTCAAGCAGGAACCAAGCTACAAGCAATATGAAAAGCAGGTACATTTAGACACAGTTAATCTGTGTTAGCTAAGCCTAACTTTAGCTTATGGACAAAGCTGAACTGGAAAATGTATTTTAAATACATTAGAGAGAAGGCTCTATGAGTTTGCTGTCACGTTTGGTAAACCTGTGTGAGACCTGAGCCGGTAAACCTCATGCTTCATGCAGTCAATCCCAAGCTGAGAGATGGAAGTTGACCATCACAGTCTACCTCTGAGCTGGCAGGAACAGCTTTGGCTGTCACCTGTACCAATTCCTGCACCTCCCTGAGGCAACACAGATGATTATCCTGTTATTTCCCAAATACACTCATTCTTCCTCCTGGTGAAAGAGGTGGTTGGTGATCTTCACAGATCCCAAAACCTTTGTCCACAACCAGGGAAGGATTATCCAGCAGGGCTGCGTGCAAGAGGATGAGTATACTGGGCTGTAGTGTATGTTGGAGCTGGACCAGGGGTGCGGGAGGATATGGACCTGTGGAAACTGTGGCTCATTCACAGGCATCAGCGACTGCTCTGGGGTGGGCATAGCTTTCTAAAGTCATCTGGGATTGGAAGAGCTCAAAAGTAACACCCATTCCCGAGTTATGGGCTGTCACCCAGAAGGTCTGTCAATTGAGCAGGTGCTGGTCTGATGTTGTACGTCACTGAGTTGCTTGAGTACGATTCATTCCCTATTTGGGTCTCAGGCAGATGTTGCTACTCTCCTTGGTCACAGCTGTGACTCCACCTAAATACATTTTACTTTTGCCGTCAGCTCCTCTGCCAAAATGAGCAGGAGCCTTTAGCCTCTAATAACAATGTCATCACACCAAATTAATCACTTGATTCTGTCACTCTTTCCTTGGTAGGGCTTTCTCTCAGTGTATCTCAGCATCATGCTGAGTGGATCTTCCAGACCATCTTGATGACTTGTAATCTGAGGTCTTGCATCTATGACTGGTCACCATAGATTGACTTGCTGTGCTGTCTTGTGCTGCACAGACTTGCATGTTCATAGCCGTTGTCCCATGTGTCCAAAACAGCAGACGTTAGTGGTGTAGTTACCTTTTCGGTCGAAGTGTACAACCCTGCATTTGGGACATACTGCTTCCTCTCATTGTCCCCTCTGCCACAGAGAGGTTATTTCTGCGCAGGTCAGAGGTTGCTGGTAGTCACACATCTGCCTAAAGATGTCTTCAGAAGTCTTGTGGATTCCTGGAGTTGGAGTTAGGCTTTTGTTAGTGTTTTCTGCAAAGAATTATATAAGTAACAAGTGATTAGAGGTAGTTCTGCATTTCCACAGCCCCAGTTGCCTTTTGCTTTCCAAGGTTTTTCAAGATAACAGACCTTTGGACAGAGGTCTGTAATCACATGTGCTGCAAAAGAGATGCTGCTTTGGAGGGTATCTAGGAGTACCTCAGACCCCACTCTCCATCTCTGTGCAAAGTGGGTTTCTGTTTGTCCACTTCTGTTAAAATCTCTACTTGCTCTGTAATATTTCAGGTTTCTAAACAAGTCTCGGTGCAGATATGCCAAATTCTTGGACTTCTATAAGGAATATCCAGTGTGTCCCCAGACATCCCATTGCAGACATCCATATGCTTGGAGCAAATGCCCAATCCTTAAGCAGCAAAACGAGCAATCATGGAACTGGTAAATAAAAAGGCTTTCACAAGAATACATGTTTTGGTCCAAATTGAATTTTTCAGAAAAAAAACATGTTTCTCCATAGTGATGTTTCAAAACCTAATGAATTCTGTTTCCAATTGGCATTCGGACTTAAATGTCATTTTAAGTTTAAACCTGAAACAAGAGTTCATATTTCAGGTCAACATCCCAAAATCTTTTGGTTTGGATCAAGATTTCATTTTCAGAGAGTCATCGAAGACCAGGTTGGAAGGGACCTCAAGGATAATCTGGTCCGACCAGCCATCTGGTGCAAGACCTTACGCTTGTTGTTGTGGAGCTTCATAAGGTTCTTGTTAGCCCACTCTTCCAGCCTGCCCCAGTCTTTCTGCAAGGTGGCCTCTCCCTGCAGAGGTAGAATCCATTTCCCCACTCAGTTTGGTATCAGTAGTAACCTTGGTCAGGGTGCACTTGATCCCATCTTCCAGATCGCTCATGAAGATCTTAAACAGTATTGGGTCCAATATCGATCTCTGGGGGACCTCACTAGTTTGAAAAGCAGCTGCTCACCACCACCCTCTGGGTGCAGCCAGTCAGCCACTTCCCACCCACTGCTCAAGTCTCGGCGGGACCATAAAGCACGTTTTGCTAGGAGGAGACTGTGGGAAACCATATGGAAAGCCTTGGAGAAATCCAGATAGACAAAGTCTTCTGCTTGCCCCATATCAACTGTGCAACTGACTTTGTCATAGAAGGAAGTCAGGTTTGTCAAGTGCAATTTGCCCTTGGTGAATCTGTGCTGGCTTTTCCCAATCATGTGCTTCATTTGACTTATGATAGCCCCCAGGAGGATTCATTCCGTAACTCTCCTGGGAACTGAAGTAAAACTGATGGGCCTGTAATTTCCTGGATCCTCCTTTAAGCCCTGCTTGCAGATAGGGGTGATGTAGCCTTCTTCCAGTCATTTGGGACATCCCCTGTTCTCCGTGACTTCTCAGAGATTATGGAGAGCGGCCTCACAAGGATGTCAGCCAGCTCTCCTAACACCCTCAGGTAGATAATGTCAGGGCCTTTAGATCTGGGACAAGCTCCTGGTATAGTTCATGTACCAACTTTTCCCTCACTGATGGTGGGTCTGTGTCTGCATCAGCGTGGATTTTTTTCCCCAAGGCCTGGGGCCCAACAGTGCTGGAAAAGACAGGGGAAATTCTGGTAAAACATTCTGACTGTTTTGTGTCTATCAATAATATCTTGGGATTTTTTCCCCCTGCATTTTCAAATCAAAAGCACTTGGAATTGTTCATGGCATGAAATAGTATTATATTTTGACCTTTTATCCTTATTTGAGATGCAGGCAAATGTTGAAATCCCAGCCCTTCTTGGGGAACAGAGATTCCATTCTCTGACCAGATCTACAAAAGTGTATTTCCACTGGTTTTCCTGGCTGGCTGCTTCAATACTTTGTGTGTGATGACTTGTAATTCACTGCAGATTGAATTCATGGCGTGTCCACACTGCTGGTTTGGAGAGGCTGAGGGTAGTTAATCTTTCTTGCTCTGTGTTGTGCTTTCAAATTAATATCCAGATTTCTTTCCCAAGATAAATTTTCCTTTTGAACCAGTGTTTGGTAGTGCACCACGCAGATGCCTGATACATATTCCATGCACAGATGAGGACTGTGGTGCTCTCTCAGTCCAGCTACAAGCTCTTGTATGAAATCAGGATGTCTTAAAATTTGAGACAGCTCCTTGGTCATCTATTGTTTGCAATTTCACTGCCATATATCTTTCTGCTCAGAAGTTACTTTTTCCCCTTCCCACCATTGTGGGGAACTTTTTCCTGCCAGGCTCTGTGCAGCGTGTCTCTGAAGCAGTTTTATGGTGTTCCCAGAAGCATGCTTTTGTCAAGCTGTCTCAAAGCATAATCCAGAGGTCTCTGAAGCAAGAAATGTCCTTTTCTGTTTGGCTTTGAGGTGTTATCTCCCCTCTTCCAAAATGCATTGGCTCCATCTACATCCCTAAGCTATTTTGTTTGGAGCAAAGAGAGCTCAGAAAATCAAGGGAGGCCACACACAAAAACAACTGTGTGTGAAATCAATTAATCTAAACGAGCAGGAGACATATTCTTGAAGGAGAAAACGCTGGTTCTCACAGAAACCTCCCTTGTGAGCACCATTGGCGGGACTGTTACAAACATTACATCACTGGAACAGTGATGAGCTAGGTGAATATTTTAAACTTTTTAGCTAGTATTGGCCAATATTTAGCGGATGAGTGGTGTTTGATTGCGTTTGAAGAGCCCTCCCCACTCTTTGTGAGTATTTTAGCACATGATTTTCACAGTGGAAGTGCTCACAGGTACAGCGTTAGCATGCTGAAGCAAATGCTATCAAAGGGACCCTAATTTTGACATCTTCACTTTAAATATTTGCGTCATAAATTTGGTTCCAGGAATTGCAGTCACCCAGTCAGGGATAAGAAGCTATGCCTGTCATTCTTGTTTCTTCAGGTGGCAGATATTGTCAGCAATACATACACAAGAACCTATGGGACAGGAATTACTTGCAGGACTTTTGATGAACAATTTTTTATCTCAAATTAGAGAAAAATCTTACGTTGCTCTTTTCAAAAAATCTGATAAGAAAGAATAAGTTTCCTCAAGCTGTGTGTTATAGACTATTATTTGTCTCTGAGGTTGTAGGACTGTGAAACAGGATACTGCCGTGCAGGGATTTCTAAACCTGGTTAGCTCTTGGACTGTGGTCACACATAGCAGCAGTGCCCAACTTTCCCGCAGGAGGAGGGTTATTCATGTCTCAGCCCATTATGGTCCTGTACTTTAGGGTACCCAAGGGTCAGTGATTATGATCACATCCCAGTTCCTCTCTGCACCTCTTTAGATAATAGTCTTCTCTCTTAGCCGGCTGGCCTGGGGCAGAGGTAACACATGAGAGAGCAAAAAGCTGTGCTTCTCCTTTCTTGGCTGAGGGAAGGACATGGAAAGGAGGCCTTGAGAGAGCACTCTTTAGGGGAATGGAGTGAAAGACTGGGAAATCTAGGAGACAGCTACTCCACTCAGCCTCCTAAACCATCACAGGAGAGGATGAAGCAGTGCAGCTCTGGGAAATCAAGTGTCCTTGTGCTTATCGTGTTGCTCAGACATTAAAGTCTTTTTACAGCCATAAACCTTCCTTGGCCCTACCCAACCTCCCATTTGGGGATGAGGAAAATAAGAGAAATTGCTTTGTTTTGCAGTGAGGTCTCCCTAGGGAATTGCATTCTGCTTAGCCCAACTCTGAACTGAAAGTTCATCTGATGGAGCGGAAGGTTCTCAAAGGCTTGATCTAAAACCCGACGTGTTAAGGAAAGTTGCAGGCCAGTGATAGGATACTCCTGTTCACACAACCTCATCATTAGTTTTTTTCCCTGATTCTTGTTTAATTTCTGCTATATAAGGGATTATTTTCCTGATTTGAGAAGAAAAGAAGGTCCTTTAGGACTAAGACTTGGGTGTATAATTTTTTTAGGCCAGGAGACTGTCCAGCATGGAAGCCAAGAAGATGCTTTGTGTTCCTGTGCTGCAACCCTTCCGGAGAAGGCAGAGAGCCCTCCCTGCAGCTTTGTGGGTGGAAGAGCATCATCACCACATACAGCCTGCTTGTGCCAAAACACAACAGGTTGGCGATGCTTCTGAGCAGCCACTGCCTTTTATCATTCTGATCACCATAATTTGTTTTATTTGCTATCTGATCTGATGGAGGCTACGAAGGAGATCACTTCCCAAGGCCCTCAGGGCAAAACCTGGGCTTCCTAGTGCTAAGCTCTCCTTCCGACCCTCCAACAGCCCTGGGATGACCTCCAGAGGCATCTCTCCTTTGAGGTGTCTGCTGAAATGCACCAAGTCCTTTACAAGACAGCTGGCTATACACCACTGAAATTCATCTCCCTCAGGCACTTTTCTGGATCCCAAAAGCAACCAGTGTGCTTCTTCAGGCACCCAAATGTTGCTATTGAAGCGCCTTATTGTCCCGTAGTTTCACATCCATGGAAGGGGAGTCCCAGCATGTTCATGTTCCCAGCCTGTGATGCTTGTGTGGTTCTTACACCATTTTCTCTCACAACAAGTCTGAGGAGGAAGGGTAGATGCCATTCTCATCCCTACATTCTTGTCTGGCACTGGAGTGGAAATACAGAGAACATCCAACAACACAAATAAATTAAACTGCTAATTTCCAGGACCTAATTACAGCTCTTGGGTTTGCTCCTGACCTGAAAATAAAACTCCCTTGTGAAGTTTCCTTGTTTTGGGTTGGGTTTTTTGTATTTGTTTTGTTTTAAACAAAGCAAGTAAACACGAACCATGCTTAGTGAATTGGAGGGGATGGTTTGCCCGGTTCGTTTTCCTATATTCCTCCTTGGGTTCTACTCGGCCAGCTGTGCCCCACGCTGCACTGTGGGAGGGGTGTACCAGGCTAAATTTATCTGCACTGCCTGTGAAATGCAGTATGGGGTGCTGTGTCATTTGGAGGAGTTTACTTGGAAACTGAGGTGGGAAGCCAGCTTTTATTTTCAGCCATGGGTCAGATGCATTGGTCAGTCATCTCACCCAGAATTTTACCCTCTATCGGGAACTTGTGAGACAGACATAAAACCTACTCTCTAAATAAAAAGCCAAGCTAACTGCAGCGGCAGCATTGGGGCAACTATATTTTCCTTGTTCCAGCAACCAGATTTACGGTTTGAGAGCTTTTTCAGATAGATCACCTTAAAAAGAGCGAAAAAAATTGTAGCTCGGATATCATGGCTTAATGGGTAGAGGAGTTGGTGTGATGCTGTGTGCTCTAAATATAACAGAAGGAGCTCCAGTGCTGGCAGCATGCTGACAACTGGAGTCCTTGGGCTTTTGCTTATGTTGGGACAGAAATGTATACCTCTAAGAAATGTCCGAGGAACGGATGCAACTTGGTGGCTAAAGAGAGCTTAGATTTTGCCCTCTTTAATCCTGCTTTTTGGCTTGCCTTTCCTTGCTGTTTCTGCTGGTGCAGTGGGAGTGATTTCACGGAAAGGGAAGGTATTCCCACAGTTTGGAAATGCCGAGGGGCAGATGCAGTGCAAGGAGGCCCACCTGAGCTCACTTTAGTCTCTGCCGCACATAAGTAACCGCAGCAAGGCAAGCGTAGCTGCACTGATGACACAAGCCTGCTGGGGACTCTCAGGGACTTTGGCAAATAGGTGGTGGAAACCCTTCGTCTTTCTCCGTGAGCTCACCAGGATCGCCTGTCTGAGCATCTAATGTACTGCAGTTACACATCTGGCTGCTGAATACATTTTTCTCTGTTCTTTCTTATGTCACTGTAAATGAGAGGAGTGCCAATGTCGCTATGTGGCTCTCTGACTGAAAAAGATGGGAAAGCTCTTCAGTATAAGGTTTTGTGTTTATCTAGGGGGATAACAATAATGCAAAGTAATTTATGTCTTGTGTTTTTTAGTGCCTAGCACACTGGGGCCTCTTACTGTGGTGCAAGCCACGCATTGCAGATTAAAGCTGTACAGCTTTGCCAGAAGAGAGCTCCTGGTGCACTGGGGTCCTGATTTGCACCAAGGGATTCTAAAGGTCTGGGATGTGCACTTCATGTTGATGATAATTAAAATCTTCCATATTTCTCTCCAAGGATTCAGTTGTGAGGTTAAGGGCTGGGCACTGGGGTTTCTGAGGCTAACCCAGGCTCTGTGACTTCTGGTAAGCCTGAGTACTTCCTTTACTTCATGGACTTCACCTGGGCACTGACAGCTGTAAGCAGCAGAAAAGATTACCTTCGCCATTTGAACCTGCCCAGGTGTAGTTTATCCTCTCTATAACACAGGATTGTTGAGAGGGCAGATGGGGACTATTTTTCTTTAGCTTCTCTTGTAGGCTCTGCATTTAGTTCTGCTTTCTTGATTGTTCAGCACTTCCTAAGAAGGTGGTAGGTAAGTGAACAGTCCTAGCAGATATTGTTGAAGAGCTTTGGTAGCTTTGTATCTTCTTGGCTTTCTTATACTTTGTTCCTTGGTGGTTTTCATCTGCAAAGTAATCTGTTCCCTCCCTTTTTCCCTCCATCAGTACCCCTGCCTCAGCCCAGTGAGCTGGTATAACTTCTGTAGCTGGGATTACCTGGTTTCAGAGATGGGATGGCAGGTCTCAGGGAAGGGTTTTTTTTTTGTGGGGATAGGTAGAATTTACAAGTAGCTGTCCCACAGCTGTGTGCTCCAGTTGCTCTACCACATGCTGCTATGTAGACTTAATATTCATGGCTCTTATTCAACTGTTATGTGAAAAGTAAAGGCTGTTGGCGCAATATGCCAGAAAAGATACCCCTATTAGGTGAGGGTGCGCTGGACGGAAGCATGTGTCTCTGTCTAGTCCACCTCAGGTTATTAACTAAACCATAATAGTGTATAATTAACCATTCAGAAATTAAGTGTTGCTCCTGTGAGAAGTTTGCTCCCTTCCTTCTTTCCCTCTAAGCCCTTCTCCCTATGTCTATAATCATTATGGATCACCTCCTGGCCAGGCATTTAGCAGTCTCCTATCAGTGGGCAGGTTGCAGCCTGAGCCTCTGCATTTTGAAGAGTATCTCCAGCCTTGCCTTGAATCCAGATGCAGGAGGCGAAATTGACTCAGTCACTGTGTCTGGACAGAGGGCAGGTCGTGTGAAACTATGGTGCGATAGCACTGCATTAATGAGGCCAGCAAGTGGTTTTTCCTTTCCGTAACACCGCTGATGCTCCAGCTAGAGTCTTGAGAATGTCTCGGGGAGTGCTGAGGGGGGTGGGTCTGTGTTTCAGTATGTTGATGTCCCCAGTTCCCATATCCTGGGACTCCAGGGCAAGAAACTACCTGCAAAGGGCAGCTGATCTTGAGATACTGAGTTCCTGAATTTGCAGGTTTCCAGTCCCCTCTACAGAGGGATGCGAGATAGTGCCAGAGGATGTAGTGGACAGGAAAAATGTGCTCCTATCTACCAGTTCTGTTCCCTATTGCAAGTGTGAATGTAAAGCAGTGGATAGACCTTGGCAGCCCCTGCTCTTCCTTCTGCTTCTTCTGCTTCTGCATGGGCCTCTCATTTTGGTGCCTTTGAGACAACAGCTGATGAGTTCAGGGCTGCAGTTCTGGGGAGCAGCCTGGCCTTACAGCAACAATTCATTCAGATGTGCCAGCTGGAGTAACCGTGAGCTTCCCTGACACTGGTGGGCATTGACTGCCAGGGGATGAGGAGAGGGAGGTAAGCCGGGAAAAGCAGCCTCAGGACAGGAAAAAGCAGGAACTGGAAAGGAAATGAAGAAGGAGAGAGCATGTGGTAACCCAGCTGGAATACAGGACATGAGAAGGAGGGTACAGGTTTAACCATCCACCTTCAGAGTTGACACTGCACCGGTGTGCTACACTGGTGACCCCAGCACAAATGTCAGTGATGGGTAGTGGTGTGTGGGGAAGGAGGGCATGTGGTAGCACAGAAGATTAAGCCCACTGCTGTGAGCGTTTCCATGGTGGCATCAGTCTCCTGTTGTGTATTTTCCCCACCCTTGCTTACATGAGGACTGTCATCTCCCAGGTCAAACCTGTGTGTTGCTCATATTCAGCGTAGGGAAGCCACAGAAAAACTCCATAGCTCCAGAAAACAAAATAGGAGATAACTTTTTTATTATTATTTTTTCTCAGTCAGTGCTGAGCCTATGTTCTGGGAAAGAAAAGGAAGAAATAGGATGTCGTGTCATGGGAGAAACAGTCTTTCTCACGAGATAGAAAACTTTGTGTCTGACCAGTGAACATCTCCTGGCACTGATGCTAATCCTAATGCCCAGGTTTTATTGTGCAGTACGTAATGTAAAACACGTGATAATTCCTCCTGAAGCTGCAGTAGAAATGTTTCATTTCCTAAACAAGCGTGCTGTGTTCCTATGCCCTCTTAAGCTGCTGCTATGTGCCGTTCCAGTAGCCCTACGTTAACATCCCGGCTGGTTTGCTGGGTGGTTTGGAGCCTTTTGATGGAAGGCGCTATTTAATTATCAGCGGTGTTATGTTCCCAGGGCTTGCTACATGAAAGCGAAATACCAGCAGTCTGTAATTAATCTAAGCTAATGTTCCACTGTTTACACTCCATCTCCCAAACCAGACAGATGTAAGAAGACACCCAGCCTTCATCTGGGATCCTCCCAGGTTATTTCTGAGCTGTCTTTGGAGAACTGCAGCGAGCGTATCTGCCCACCCCGCAAGTCCCTCAGTAATGCGTACCTTTAGCTTTTCTAAGGAATGAGTGGGAGACTTTGTTTCCTAGCAGGGAGCAGGGTTAATGCCTTTTCGTTTGCATTACCACAGCCGGTGGCTGGCATGGTACGGGAGCACATAACTCCTCCTGCAGTCATGAATTTTGCAGTGTGAAAGAGGCCGATGTAATAAGCCCTGCTTCCTCCATTGCTCCCCTCCCTTTGGCTGCTGGCAATTGGGGATGTGCTGGATTGCTTTGGTGGAAAGATGAGTGATTCGCTGGGACTTTGGTCTTGAAAATAAAATATCGTATGTTCATTTGTGATCTCTCTGCTACAAATATTTAGCAGAAGAAGGTGATGAAAATGCTTAGAGGTGCAGAGAGACTAAAAAGATTATGCATCCTTAGGTAGAGTGAAGAGTAATAAAAAGCAACATGACAGAAGTATATAAACTTAGAAGTACAGAGAAGTAAACCAGGCATTCCTGTGTATACTTTTACGTAATACAAGGTTTTCAATGAAATTGAAATAAAACATCTGACATAGGTGAAACTTTTTTCTTACAGCACATTAATAATTGAGACCAAGAACATAGCAGAATGCAGAAAGGATTAGATGTTTATATGGATAAAAATCTCACACACAGTTTATTAATTTAGTTCTCTCTGGTTTAGAAGGTATAGGGCCTCCTGCTCATGGACAGTTTTCCAGCTGCAGCTGGTTAAATGCTCTTCCTGGCCCCATAAACCTCTAATACCTTTCTCTGAAACGTCTGACAGTAGACACTAGCTTAGAGGAGTCATTGCCTGAGCCTTGCGTTCCCGAACATCTGCATTGAATAATTACTATAAGCCTGCCTGAGATCAGAGGTGACCACAACTTTCTAATCGCCTGAAGGCTGAGATGTAGAATACAAGGATGTTGTCATCCTCCTGAACTATAGATTCAAGATGACAATTATCCATCTTGTCAAACCACCAACTCGGATGTCTCAATCACCTCTTTGCTAGTTATCCACCCCAGTGTTGTGGCAGATAGATGACCTCTGCAGGTCAGAGCCACAGTAGGAAATGTTACAACATCAGTCTGTATGACTGCCATTCAACTTGGGGAGGGATGCATTTTAGGTGTTACCTCAGCACCTTTTTTCAGCAGTACTGTTTTGTTCAGGCTGATGTGAGTTGTAAGCAGCTTAGTCATTAGGAAAGGCTCTTGTTGAGTTTGACTTTTCCTTGTTACGAATATGTCTTTGGGTTCTGGTTGTTTTTAATGAGCACTGATTTATCTTGCTGTGGATGTATTGCTGCAGAGTAGTCCCCTACCGTGCATTAGGCACATTGCACTGGGGTATCCTGGGGGTACCCAGGACATGCTCCCTGCTTCCACACTCCAGGCTTTTTGCTGTTTTTGCAGAGAGAGCCTGCTAGCATTGCTGATCTGAAGGGAAGACAAAATGGCAATATCCAGCAGAGGGTGCTCATAAACAGGTATCACAAGTAATCGGGTACTGCTGGTACCTCCGCACTCCAATTACCCAGCATGCGAGCCCCAGTTTTTGGTGGCCATGGCTGTTTTAGCAGGCAGAGTGGGCCAGGAGGAGCAGTGCTGGAGGATGAAACTGTTGGTGCTGAAGACCTGGCACCTGTGCAGTAGCACTTATGTGTGCGGGGTGTGTTATTTTGGACTAGCTCTCATCTGGCCCCACTGATGTGGAGGAGGCAAGTGAGTTATCCTTCTCAAACATGGTCTCCTGTGCAGTTTCATCCAGAGGGAATTCAGTTCACGAGCTCTGAGGCTGCTCTAAGTTGCAAATCACTGCATGAGTAGTGGAATTGATGGGGATTTGCTTCAGAAGTGAATCCTATTTGAGCTACGATACAGCATTCTCATGGTGCTCTTGGTGTTGGTAGTGGTCAGGGCTGCTATCAAATTCCTGTCACATATATTGAGCTCATCCTTTTTGCTTTGCAGGTGAGTATGGATATTCCAGCCACTCTCCATTCATGGCAGCTTGCCAGCCTCTGAGTTTTGAACTGAGTTTCTGCCTAAACTGAACCCAAACTGTCCAAGTGTACCTTGATCAAAGCTTCCAAGTTTGATGATCTTTTTTGGCTTTTCTTATTCAAGCCACAGGGTACAATGAAGAACTGTAACTTGGTCCCAGCTGTGCTTGGAAGGGTCACAAACCATTCAGTGAACCTGGGCTGTATTTGTGCCAAATCCCAGAACCAGGTGTATTTTTCATGTGTTTTTCAGACTGTGTGTTGTAAATGTCACATGGCTCTGAAATGGAGTCCCCAGAGCAAACGTAGCATGTGATCAGAGTGCTGGGATTAGGGAAGAAGGGGAGGAATTTTTCTTCAGGTAATTATAGGCAGCTGAGTTGCCTGTGGAAAAAAAAGATAATCCTGCTAATGCTCAGTGCCTTTAGAGCACTTACTGTAGAGTAGGCATCACTGAACTCCTCTGCATCAAAGGGGGAAGTACTTGTCTGGCCTGTAATCCAAGGCTCTCTTGGATTAAAGAAAGATAGCAGGTCATGATTATATCAAATGCAGAAGACTTCACTAATGTCTCTACAAATCTATTTTATTTTCCCTAATGCCTTTTCTACTGAAAAAATCCTGGAATGTTTAATCAGCGTACCTGATTAATAACACTGTCTCAGCACAATTCATCCTTTTAGTGCTCTCTTACATGGGGTTTTCCACCAGTAGCTCTCAATGCATTTTGCAGAGGAGTTTCTTCTCATGATCCCCCTTTGGCACATGGGGAAAGGGGAAGGTAGAAGAGATGCTTAAGTTATGTGGCCAACCAAAGGTGGTTTGGGGGCAGCAATAAAATTCCAGGTTCTTGGTTTTGGGTTCTGCTGGAACTGTTCTTCCAGCCATCAAAGTGCATTTAGGGCTGGATGAAACAGCAGCATTGAAACAATTCAGGACAGAAAGTGGAGGAAGGCAGAAATGTGATTACGCACATAAGGAGCGGTCACGTAGCCAAATGCCAATGTTTGTGTAAAGTGACATGTTGTCTTTAATAACCACAAGTGTGGTTCAGGGTACTCATTTATTTCCTCTGAAAGACAACGTGCTGAGCAGGTCAGCGCCCTCCGGCATGGTGCTGAAACACTGGGACAGTGTTGACTCAGAGGAAGAGGCTTCTACTGCCTGAGTCACCCACATTGCTTCCTGAGGGACCCTGGTTTCCCCAGGAGCATTGGCGAGACATGGTGCTGCCATCCTGCTGAGATCAGATGAAATCATGACCTGAAGTGGTCTGGCTGCCGTTAAATATAAAGGGATACTGAAAAAAACACATCTTGCTCTAAGGGCTAGAAGGGTGGTGGTTTTTTGTTTATTTTTTTTAATGATTTTTGTCTTGAATTACAGATTCCCCCCCAAAAGAGGGGGAGAAAAAGGAGAAGAAAAAGCCTTCTTTAACTAACTTGGTAATAATAGTATGGTTTTAAAAGTACTTGTTTAGCCAATGCTGACTATATGCTTACACAGCTACCTCTGGCATGGGAAAGATCGAAACCACAATGGCTAAGTATAGAGACCTCTAAAACATCTTCGTATATACAGTGCCTGAATACACAAGCAGAACTGGTCTCTCTTCTGTCTACAGGAGCAATACTTTCCATAGGATTTGTGTTGACGGAGGTTTTCTCCCTGGAGTTATGCATATTTATTAAAACAAAAAGCCTCCAGAAGCGCATCCATGTGCTGAACCCCATTCCATGACCGGCTTCAACATGATATAAGAAATACAATCTCTTCCTGAAGGAAAGTAAACACTTTTCACTCTGTGGAGTAGCAGGCTCTTGACTAGGGATTGGGGTTTTGGGTTTTTTTTGTTGTTGTTTCTTTTTCTCGGGTTTTTTTATTTGTTTGTTTTGTTTTTAGAGATTTAGAAGAGAACTACTGCCAGGATTTCAGCTTTAGCTCTTGAGAGCTGCTAGTGCATGAAGATGCTCCCATCATTGACATGTGGCAGGATACAGGGGCTGAGCAACCAGATCCACACTAGATGCTAGATGTACTGAGGTGCATTTGCCTATGTAAAGAAAGCACATCTGTACACAGCATGAAGCTTGTTGCTGGGATAAAGTCCTCTTTGCATTTATTGCTTCACAGCCATTTTCTGGAGTGTGAATCTGTGTCTTTTCTGGAGCCTGACCTTTGGCTTCTCTGTGTGCCTCTCTTTGAGTCTTTGGCTTAAACTGCTGCAGCTGCTTTTGGGCAGTTGTGGGCAAAGCAGTTTTTCTGTTCCCTCTCTGTAAGTGTGATACCTCAAATATGTTCCTGCCAATTCCCAGCTGTGGGCTAGTTTTGTACTGACACAACATATTCTTGGGCAAATGACAGATTTCTCTGAACTGGGGTTGGCGCTACTCACTTTGCACGTAGCTGTAGGCAGTGCGTGACATTGTTCTGGTGGGAGCCAGGCGGTGGTAGGAGTGGCACACTGAATGCATGTCCAAATTATGTGCTCCAGGGAGCAACACCTGGTTTATGAGACATGTGCAGATGTTGCGTAGGTGGTCCTCAGGCGCTTGTAGATTTTCCTATCGTTTCTGCTGTGATTATCTCTCCTGGCTCTGGATTGTTTGCTGGCACACCAGCAACCCTGGAAACTCCCCAGCTTTCATAATAATAATAACTTGTCCTTCCTTTTTGGATAGAGCAGCTTCTTTAAATGTTTTAGCAATATGCAGCTGAGTATATAGACAGTTCTTTCAACACTTAGACCCTGTCTGACACAATGTGTCTGTGCTCAAGCTGTATTTTGAAACCCCTCTGTCTACAAGGCCCATTCTTCAGGGTAGTGGTTTGGAGGGGGAAGAAGTGAACATGCACTGGGACCTTCTCAAGTATTGTTGGGAGGCTCTGGCAAATTTCCTGTATGGTACCCTGGGTACAGGAATATCAGTGATCATGTCTGAGACTTCTACAGTGACTTCCGTGCAGAGGTCTTGAGTATGTTTTTGAGCTTCCAAAAATAGGATTTTCTGCTGTCACAGGTATGTACTACTCTCAGTTTAAGCACAAAGCAGCTGAGGTGCAGAGGGGTGGCAGGACTTGCCTGCAGTTGTGTGGTGAGCCTGGAACGGAATCCACTCCGTTGCTTTTCCTGAAAGGTACAAGTCACCAGAAGCTGCTGGGGCACTTGGAGACATCTGAGTGCCAACACTTTTACAAAAGCAAGCCATAAGCCTCTTTGCTTGTCTCCATCCATCACCGATGCCCCTTACATTGCATAGCTACACATGATGGCAATACGCTAGATAAGACACAGAGTTATTTCCTGGTATGGTAGCGTTAATTCTGTACTGCATGTTGCTGGGCACTTCTGTTCTGCTGTGAAATGACTGGAGCTGAAATTGTGCATTGAAAGTAGTAGTGACAGTGCAAGCAGGAAGCAAGTACCTACCTGTGCACTATAAGTTTCCTGAGTATAGTGACAGTCAGCACAACTGCTCTGCTGGAAAAGGATTTTTTTTCACTCTGTTTATGATTGTTGGATATCCTAGACTGGTGACAGAATTTATGAGAGCCCATGAAGTTCAAAGGTCTATAATGCTTATGCTGGGATAGTTCTGGTGCAGTGTCAGACTTGAACAGGAGTGGATCCAGTTGTCCTGGCCTGTCAGTCCCCTCTTTTCACTTGCATCATAAAGCTATGCTAGAAAAATAAATAAGATCCTTTTACTTTGTGCAGCTGCGTGTGAAACACTGGTTATCTTCAGTCTTACTGAACTGAGCACATCCCTCATGTCTCTGTCAGTCCCCCTCAGTAGGGGATTGTCTCTGTTGACTTCTTAGGGGGACGCTGCTGTTGGATCAAAGGGTATGAGACAATATCCGTAAGGAGGATGAAGGAGCAGGGTAGGCAGATACCTATAAAATAAAGTAGTGGGAGTGCTGGGACAGAGGGAAAGTTGTATCTTTATAATATCTTTATGGTATGTCTTATAATAATATTGTAAAATGCAAGATCTTTATAACATCCTGGTGAGCAAATCACTTTACATTGTTGGGATTCTGGTTTCAGCTCTTGCAGGCCACAAGATGTTTGTGAGGATCATAATAGTTTCCAGACATGTTTATCATACATCTAGAAATCCACCTGTATAATGCAGCATGATAATTGGGCTCTTCACAAAGCAGACCTTGCACAGAGGTGGAGTTGAAGCATGTTGCATCCAAGGTGCATCTGCAGGGAGCTGAGTGCAAGGACTAAGAGAATGGAGTTGTGGTTCAGGCTATAAGAGGTGGCCCTGTAAAGGAAACTCAACTCTTTTCTGCTGCTAATCATGGAGAACATTTAAAGCATAGCTTAATCTGGAGGAAAAAATATAATATTTAAGGTGGATAGGAAGCAAAACTATTAGAAGTAAAGTGAAAGTGGTTGGGAAAGAGGGTTGCAGGCTATGCCTTTAGGGAGTTATAGGAATGGGTAAGTTAAACCCTTGTCAGGAATGATCCAAGTATACTTGATCCGGTCTCTGTGCAGAATTTGGATGGTGATCCCCGGAAGTCCCTGGTGTTCCAGTGATACTGTAAGTAGGACTTTTCAAGGTTATCCGTGGACATCAGGCTGTGTATAAATGGAAGGGCTTAGGACTCCAAGAGCAAGGCTCACCAACAGCACTCAGGAGCAGCAGACTGGGAGAAAGAGCTGCTTTGTTTGAAATAGTAGGAGATGGCTCTCCTATAGTGCTATGCCTGCGCTCAATTCATCCGAAGATGGAGCCGGAGCTGACTCTTCACCTGAGCTTACATTTCTAGTGCTGCTAGTGAATTGCACAGGTCATATCCTAGACTATTAGCTACTGGTGATTCTGTGTTTCCTTGTCTTTGGATGCTGAAGCTCTCAAGCTATTTTGGAGAGCACATTCATCTGTCTTCCAGAAGTTAGGCATGTACAGAGTATCTTAAAGCAGATCAGCCTTAACGAGCAATTTTGAGCAAGCTAAGCCTGCTCAAACATGACCCAAAATAGGTCTTTTTATCTTACTGTCTTAAAACGCTGCAAAAACAGTGTCCATGTGGTTGGAAAGAATGAGGTAGAGAGGGGGCAAAAGACCTGATCTGAGCGGAAAAAAAAACCCAAAACAAACGGCATTTAGGCAGTATTCAAAATTGCAAAATAAAAATCTCCAGCTTAGGCACCAACCTAGCTCCTGGAGGCGACTTTAATTCCACAAATGCCTCATTTGCCTTTTGATGTGTGTTTGTTTGTCTGTTTTTTTAATTATTCTTATTTTAACGCACCTCGGGTGCTGAGTGTTGTGCTTGCGTGCCTGCCCAAAACTGTTTGTCTGATCATGATCCAGAAAGCAAGCACCCTGGCCCCTTGGCCTCTAAAGGCAGTTTCAGAGCATACCTAGCACACACGGACATGGTAAGATTGAAAACCCAGTGGCAGCTGCCACTTCCTTTTGAAACACCTTATATAGCAGCTGAATGGTTGGAAGGCTCAGGAATCAAAACCTGATTCTCCATGTTATCCAACAGCTGCTTTGTGCCACATGCTGAGAGGTTTCTGAAGGAGAGTCTGACCCCAAGAGTAAACACTGGTGGTCTACAGCTACTCCTTCCTTTATGTACTCTGTTTCTTAGACTGAGTCTGGAATAATCACTCACACTGTAGTATATGGCTTATATGGGAGTAGTGAAGAATGGTCCTTTCTCTTGGCCCTTGCCTGAGGGCAAGTAGCTGGTGTCTTCTCTGGAGGGGTAGGTTTGAAGTGCCACAAAAGGAGGCAGGAATTAAAGCAGGTCTCCCACTTCCTTAGGCTACTGTTTAAAAGCAGGGAATGCCACTGTTTCTTCTGGGTATGGCTCACCCACTTATATGCAAGCAGGACCATGGCAATTTGATGGTGGAGCATAGAGAGCTCCTGGTAGCCCTGAGCAAGGTATGGAGCTCCTCAGGCAGGAGAGCCAGCGGTGTTTCTCCTCCGGCTGGCCCATGCTAAGCGTGCTGACAGCAGGTGGCTCCATGCCCAGCAAGAAGCTGGTTTGGAACCTTGTTGGTGTCTGACTCTTCTCAGGGGCCACAAAAGCACCGAGGTCCCTAACCTTGGGATCCACCCTTGGCACAAGGCCCTTAAAAGCTGGGTGTTGCAGTTCGTGCATCTTCAATGCCAAGTTGTTTTGGAGCTTGCTGCAAGTAACTTGTGCAAGACCTCCTGCATAACAGCTTTGCGGAGCCAAAGCCCAGCCTGTCCATGAACCGCATCCCATAGGACAGGGAGATGTGCTGCCCAGCTGAGCTCTGGTTTCCCTGGATCCAGCTGTGGTGGTTTAGGTTTCTGCCTGAGTCTGTCTGAAAGTGGCACAGTGCAACACACAAAGAGAGGGAGGGTCGTAAGTACCCCCATTTTCTCTTGATAATCCCTTAAAAAATAATTGCAGGCCTAAACCTCTGGCCTCCAGCAAATTTTCCACTCGATTAGAGGCTTTTGTGAAGCTGGGGAAAGGGACACACAGACTTGCACATTGTGCCACTGCCCGAAACTTCCAGCTGGGATTTTTTCCATCAAAAGGGGATTTTAGTAAAACCATTATAAGGGGCTTAGTCACAGAAAAGCAGTCGAGCTGAGACAGGGATAGATTAGCTTTAACATGCTTGTTTTTGGCACTAGGGACAGAGTGGAAGTTACATCCAGCCGCTCACATGCAGCCTCCCCCTGACTCACTGACTCCCTGGCAGGTGTGTGGGAGATGATATCCCCCCATGTTGTCCCCATACTGATGTCACCCCTGTAGTGCTACATCCCAAACCAATGGAGGTGAGGGGAAAAGAGAGGGCAGCCCAGGCACAAGTCCTCGTGCCGTGTGGTCTGGGTCTGCAACCAAGTGACAGTGACTTTTGGTTTCATCTTTGGTGTGGTCCGAGTGAGTTTCTGCTAATGGACAGGTGCCTCTCAGGAGGGAAAACCATGAGGGGCAATAGCATTTGCAGCCGTAAGAGCTGTGTACTGCCCATGCCTTTGATCCTCATGGGTGGTCTGGGAGCATTGCTGCAGGGACAGTCCTGGTGAAGATTTAGATAGAGCAGCTGGGAGAGCTGCAATCCGAGGTGTACCTGTTGTTGTGATGGACACTGGCCTTCAGGGCTGCCAAGGCGCTGCTTTTTGTCAGCTCCGCATTTGTTTTGCGAGGCTCACTCTTGCCTGAAATAAGAGCTGCAGCAGCTGAAGAGTCTGAACAGATAGGGATGGCTTGTGGGAGTGGTTCCTGCTGCCGGGAGCTCTTCCGCAGCCTGCACTCATCCACCAGCACTTCTGGGACTCTGGGTGGCAGAGCCTGGTGTGGGAAGCATAGGAAGATGTCATCTGCACTTAGTGTTTTTCTGTCCCGACCCTCCCTCTCCAGGGCTACCTTACGCTGGAATACTTGTTTCAGTTTTTGCTGCTCCAAGTGGCAGAAGCCGGCAGGATTGGAGATGGGAGAGGTGGACACCACGTGCTGTTTGGCCATTCAGGGATTTGCGATGTAACCTTAGTCAAGTTGCTTCCACCTCTTTTTCCCCATAGTGATGATAGTTCACTTTCTGATGTCTGTGTGTGTTATGAGCCATACAGAAGCTAATTATTAATTCTAGTAAATTATCAGGTATAGTTGCTTCTGAAAAAAACACCATCACTGTAACTGTGGCAGCAGTGTGAGAAGTGGATAAAGAAGCCCGGTTCAAGTTTCGGTGCTAAAAAAGATGTGTGTGTACAGTGCCAGGTACCTTAATCTCTCCAGTGGTATCCCACGGAGTAACTGTGCCAACAACGTAACAAAGCCCTGCACAACAAAACTGAACTAAAATAATCCAAGCATTGATTAAGTTTGACCCTCCTCCTTGCCATGCTCACTTTTTCATGTTTTAACAAAGCCAAAACAAAACTATTTCGTAGTGTCAAGCTGCAGATGTCAAGAGATGCAGGCTTCAGGCAGAACTAAGTTTAGGATGGATGTTTTCCAGAAGGCAGCCAGTTCAGGCTGGGGTGTGCTGGTCTTGCACAGCGGTGGGGTGTGTTGACCACAGATCTAGTTATGCCAACTGTGGCTTCCTGTTTTGGTTTAAGGTCCCTCAGGACCCTTCACCACCATCTTGCACTGATGGGGGTGATGATGAGCAGCAACAGAGTTCATCATCTCTTTGTAACCTCGAACTCAGACATCCTGCCTGCACAGCCGTGGTCCAGAGTTGCTGATCAGGCCTTCCAAACTCTCCCATCCAATTTCTCACTCAAAGCAACATACGTACCCTGCTGTGTGGACTTCTTGCAGGATAGCAACCCCTGTGAGAATTCATTACCCTTAATTAATTAACGCGTGAAGTTTTAATTAATTAATGTGTGAGGCGTTGTGCGATGCCTTTGCCCGGGATGAGTCAACCCGTCGACCCTCCCCGGGAAACCAGGGCTCCCGAACGGGTCCCAGCGGAGACCAGGCTCCCCGGAGACAGGCCGCGGGTTGACCTGGCAGCCGGCGGGTGGCGGCACTCGATAGACAATGCTGCCGCCTAGCGGAGAGGCGCCGTACCTGCAGGCCGAGCCCGGCCCGCGAGCGGCGACTGTGGCAGGGATGGAGGGAGGAAGGGAGGGAAGAAAGGAAGGAAAGCAGGCAGGCGGGGAGGGAGCCGGCAGGTCCCCGGAGGTGCTGCGAGGTGGGGACGGAAATCAGCGGCTGCCGGTGGCTGTGCGGCTCCGGATAGAAGATGCAGATGAAGATGCTTCAGCCAACCCATGCCAATGCAGAAACCCTGCCAGTATCATAGGGAATGTTCGCTTTTCTGTCTTACTGCGTTGTCCTCATCTGTTTTTACCGGGTGTTTGGTAGACTAGCAGCCTGAAGGATCTCATAGTCTCCATCACCTTTGGACAACCTGCATAGGGATTGGTGGTGCTTAAGGTTGCTTTGGCCAAGCAGGTAGATATTTGCCAGAGCAGAGGTGGGTGTTGTATCCCAAGCAGTTCCACGAGCCTGGGATACAGAGGAAACCAGCTCACCTGCAGCATGAGCAGTCTAATGGGACTTCTCCCCAGCATGCATCAAGAGGAGTATATGGTGCTGTGGGATGCGCCTGGTTCAGGCTGAAGCTGGGGTACCGGGTGTGCAATTGGGGCTGTCACAAAAGCAGATGATGGCAGGGTTTTATTGCTGCTGAGAGCTTGGCATTTTAGCTCACTGAACAAGGAGAGAGGCTGCTGGCTGTAAAGCTGTTGTTGGTGTGCCCATTTGGTGCTCTCTGTACACCTTTGTTGTCAACCTGTCAAGCCCCTTAAGCTGCTCAGGGGTTGTAAAGGTGGGACATTTTGGGAGAGAAAGAGGGGAAGGAGAGGGAGGAGGAGGGTGAACCTGAGATAAAATTTTGTTGTGCTTTTTTTTAAAGCTGGGAGGGGAAATTGCATCATCTTGAAATCACTAAACTGTGCCCGAGGACACAAGGCCCAAAGGAAAGAAAATAACTAGGAGGAGCTGCCCGTTTCCCAGTTAGTTTCTGTAGCAGAATAGTTTGGTTTATGTCTCAGTAACCCTCTCATGGGGAAATACTCACTCGGGGCATGTGTCCAGGCCCTGGTATTAAACTTTTGACACCCTTTCCAAAACACACCTCAGATTTTAGGGAATCTTTTAGGAAAATCCCATTTCTATTCATCTTTCTGTTGCAAGGACAGATGGGATTTGGATCTTTCAAAATCCCCATGGTGCTATTTCAGTTAGGGCTGCCATTGAGCTAATGCATTTGGTAGATTTAATTAAAGAAGGGGGAGAAGCACTAGCATCCCGGCCAAATGTGGCTGGAGTCTCAGTTCTGGCACAGGAGCCTGATGAACCCTCTCCAGCTCTTTCTTTTGTGCAGCTTGGGGCTGGGGAATTGAGCAGGACAGCCTTGCTGGCTGGCTGTGGTGGGGAGTGTCATGCAGCCCAGCCAGCAGCTCTGGCATGGGGCCTCACTGCTGTCCTGAGGGGTCCTCACATCCACCCTGCACCACCCAGCTGAGTTTATCCATTATCTTCTTGCTCCACAGAAGGCGCTGTTAAAGAGCTGCTGGCTAAAAAGAGTGGGATTTAAGGTAGAGGAGGGAGAGAGAGAAAACAAGAAGGGGTCAGCTTTGCTGGAAGCATCCTGCGTATGTATGTATGTGGTGAGGCTGCAGGATCTGAGGGATGCCTGCCCTTGAGCTGTTAATGGCAGTCTGTGCTAACCTCTAGCTTTGGTTCTAAAAACTTTGGGTGTCTTGGCCATCCAGGTCTCGTTTTAACTCTTCCCTGACTTCCAAAGGGCAGGCTCAGTAGTGAGCTCTGTAGTATCTAGCACAAAGATCACTTCTTGTCCTAGCACAGGCCCCAGGCGGTTTGCGTGACAGCTGCCCCGTGACCCTGTTATATATTATCGGGGAAACAAAGGACCCCAGAATCACCATGACAAACTGATTCAGTCAGACCCACAGCATGGGGCTGCAAGGTATAAAATGTATAAATCTGCCATGCAGGGACCTCCTGTATGCTAGTCCCAGGGCGGCAGGACCCAGCTGGAGCCTGCTTTTCCTTCCCATTGCCCAGGGAGAGGAGCCAGACATTGGTTCTGGCCAGGGGAGCAGCTGCTGCAGCAGATCAGGGACCCTCACACACACGTAGGACTTTGCCGCAGCTTCTGAGCCTGTGTCCCCTGCCACTGCCCCTTGGTCTCCAGCCACCTCCTGTCCTGCCCAGTCCTTTCATCCCCCTGCTTTGAATTGCTCCTGCTCTGCTCCGCTTTCTGCTGCCGCCTCTTGAGCATGGCCCCTCTGCTCTCTAGAGCCACCCCTCTATAAAGCAGGTCCCTGCTTCATCCTCTGGACCCTGGCTTGGGTGGCTGTAGGCAGA
This sequence comes from Myiopsitta monachus, assembly GCA_017639245.1. NCBI lineage: Eukaryota > Metazoa > Chordata > Aves > Psittaciformes > Psittacidae > Myiopsitta > Myiopsitta monachus. The sequence goes on from CM029920.1 coordinate 77,542,496, forward strand.
GGACCATGCTGTCCCACCGGGCATGGCTGGGAATGCTTTCACTGGGGGCAGCAGTGAAGGCTGGCGCCAAAGCCACTGCTGGGGCATCATAGGCTTGTTGACACAGATGGAAGACTTCCAGATCACTTCCAAATAGTAGTGGGTTTTGTTATGGTTTTCTACCCCAGTTGCCAACTGAGTCATGTTCAAAAATTCAAGAGAGGCTGGAGAGTGAAAATTGAGTTTCCTTGTTACCCTGAGGAGTGATTTGGTAATTGGTCTATGGTTGTTGGCAATGGATTATTTAAGAAACTCTTCTCTTTACTAGTAAACACATGTGTTTGCCCAGCCCTGGGCTTGCTGTACTGGGAAGCCTGTGTCTGTGCTGGAGGACTTGCTGTCATGCTGGGGCATGAGAAGAAGGCATGAGGAGCACTTGCTCCATCTGTGGGACCAGTCTAGGGTGTCTTAACACTGAGATTCTGGGAGGCCTTGGTTTCAGCAGCTTCCTTTGGATAGGATTCCCCTTAAAGAGTATGCTGGGCCATGTGAGCAATGCTTTTGGCTTGTTTTTAAGTGGGGAGAAGTAGTTTGGGCTTTTTTTAACAGGGGGTGGGGAGGAATCCTGTCCTATTTCTGCTTACAGAACTTATGAGCTCACACATTATATTTAGACATAGGTGTCCCACCATTATCCATATGAACATGAGGCTTAATAAGAGACGCCATTATCGTTCAAATCCAACAGAAATGAACCTACCTTATGAGAGATTAATCATTCATTTGAGATTCAGAGCAGCACTGCGGAGAAGGACTTGGGGGTGTGTTGGTCAATGAGAAAATGAACATGAGCCAGCCATGTGTGCTCGCAGCCCAGAAAGCCAACAGTATCCTGGGCTGCATTGAGAGGAGCGTGACCAGCAGGTCGAGGAAGGTGATCCTGCCCCTCTACTCTGCTCTCATGAGACCTCACTTGGAGTATTGTGTGCAGTTCCGGTGTCCTCAACATCAAAAGGGCATGGAACTGTTGGAACAAATCCAGAGGAGGGCCACGAGGATGATGAGGGGACTGGAGCACCTCCCGTATGAAGACAGGATGAGAGAGTTGGGGCTGTTCAGCCTGGAGAAGAGAAGGCTGCGTGGAGACCTCATAGCAGCCTTCCAGTAGCTGAAGGGGGCCTATAAGGATGCTGGGGAGGGACTTCATTAGGGACTGTAGTGAGAGGACAAGGGGTAACGGGTTCAAACTGAAACAGGGGAAGTTTAGATTGGATATAAGGAGGAAGTTCTTTACTGTGAGGGTGGTGAGGCACTGGAATGGGTTGTCCAGGGAAGTTGTGAATGCTCCACACCTGGCCGTGTTCAAGGCCAGGTTGGACAGAGCCTTGGGTAACATTGGTTTAGTGTGAGGTGTCCCTGCCCATGGCAGGGGGGTTGGAACTAGGTGATCTTAAGGTCCTTTCCAACCCTAACTATTCTATGATTCCCAACCCCTGGCTGAAACTGTGGCCTACCCCAGGAACATTTACATTTTCAGCAGTAATGGGAACCTGATCTGGAATTCCTGTTGTTCATAACATTCGTACATACATCCTCTTTTTAGGTCAAGAAGTTACTTTTTCCTTGACACGGGAAAGGCAGACCCTACACCTCCCTCCAAGCAGAGGAAGATGGATATAGAGTCAGGCTCAATTAGATCCAATTGCGGTAGCTTTCCGTATAGCAAACAATGCAGCTTTTGTGATGGACTCCCAGCAGAAAGCTTGGAAATCTTGGGAAAAAAGGGGGGGGGGGGGGAGGAGGAAACCAACACATGCCTTAAAGTTCAAGGCTTGAGATAGTCCAGGTCCTCCCGCTGTGGAGGAGATAGCATCTCTTAAGAGGGATGGAGTTGGGCACTGTTTTCCCTTTCCAAGTGCGGCACTGACATTAAAGGGTGAGGGAGGTAGAGCTGGCAACAAAGAAGTATGCCCAGTCCAGCTTCAACCCAAAATACCTGTGCAGGCAGAGGCTAAGCCCCTGGGACACAGAGGGGACCAGACCTCCGTTAGTGGGGAATCCGACCCACAGGGAGCAGCACCCCAGCGAGTGCTGCTGGAGCACGGTAGCTCGGGGGGAAACGGAGTCGCCTGCTCAGCCCTGGAAGTGCTTAAAATGCAAATGTAGAGGAACTTCAGACCATCCCCCTCCCTCCTCCTCGGCGTGGAGGAAAGCAGCTTAAATACAGCCAGGCCTGGAGAGGAATGTTAAAAAGAGGGGAAGAATCGCCCTCCTCCTTTCCATAGGGACCCGGCCCGGCCAGATTGAGTATGCATGACTGAGCAAGCAAGCAAGGACAGCTCCTCTTTTAACTTTCCTGAACAATGGCTCCGGCTTCTTCCACCATTTCACATTCCGCCTCCTTGGAGGCAGGAAGGGGGCAGCGGGCTGAGGGAGCTCTGCCGCCGGGCTGGGGGAGACGGGCTTTGTCGCTGCCCTATAAACACTGTTTAAGCTCCATCTCCAGCAATAAAAACCCCACATCGTGGAAGGCTAAAAAGGGAGCCCACTAGGTTAAAAGTCATACATTGAGGAGAAAGATTATGGTATAGGACAAAGGGCACCTTAATGATTCAAACTTCTTTTTAAAAAACACGTTCCCACTTCACTTCCTCTTTAATCTGTGCCTGGGCAGTGGAAACCAACTGAAAACATTTTGGATTTCCCAGGTCCTCATGTGCTGGCAAGGACAGAGTTTTTGGTGGCTGTTACTGCTGTGAAATGTTTTTATTTGATGGGTCTTCCACCCAGGGTGGGCCTCCATTTAAATCTCAAAAAACCCCCTTTGCTATCTACCTGGGGCTTTAAAAATATTAAGATACACAGCCTCTGTCTCCCCCTTCCCAAACGTCTCCCTCTGCCACAGAATACTTGATTCAGTTGCTAGCAAGCTTCAGCACTTTTAGTTTCTGTGACCTCAAACTGAGTTGACACTTCACACCAATGGGCAGCTGAACTCTGCTTCTCCCCATAAATGCTCCAAGTGCCCTTGCAGACAACTCTGGTCCTAAAACTCTTTGTGATGTTGTTTCTCAGCATCCTGCACAGGAGGCACCAGGCTCTCTCCTTCCTTCTCCTCCTCCATCACTCATTGGAAAGAGAGCAAGCAGCACCAAAGCCCAAGCTGCACAGCATACTTACCAAACCCAACAGATAGATAACAGGTACATGTCTTTAAAAAGCACAGACAACACAGGTACAGCTTTTTTGCTTTTTTTTTTTTTCTTTCAAAAACATACTTCATATTTCCTCTTTTATTATATAAATATGTTTAACCTTTTACTGTAAGAATATAAAATGTTTTAAGAGGATCTTTGTTATTTTTTTATACAAATTCACAAACAGTACAATTAATCCATAGGGGTCTCTGGGTTTGCGTTAACTCCATGGTCTGGCCTGTTACTGTGGAGGATTTGAGATTTTGAACAGATGAGGGGGAAAAAAAAAGCCAAGATATTTTTCTTTAAAAAAAAAAAAAAATCAAAAAACTGCACTTACTCTTCCACTTTAAAATAATAATTAAAAAAAAAGACCCAGCTCCATTTTATTGACAGAACAGAGATAAGACAGATGAACTTCAGTCTCCTCCCCTTCAAGCTGCAGCCTCAGGGCCTGTAGGCCAGCTCCGTTCCTCTCCACCTACAAACAGGAAGCCTGGCATGGTGACCTTTTGTAGGTGATTTGGGAGGGGAAACCATTTGCATATATCTCTCTATATAATTATTAAAAAACCCCAAACAAACTAACTTGCATCTTACACGTTTCTGTTAACAGTAGCCCAATCCTCAGCATGGATTCTCACATGTTATATGTCTGTCTAGAAGAGTAAAAATGCAGCAGCAGAGTTTGGGTCCCCAGTCCCCAATGAAGAGGGAGGGAGAGGCACAACCAGAATGTGGAGGTGGGACACAGTAAGGTGAGCTTAAAAACAAAAACGAAAAATTAAAAAAAACGGGGGGGAGAGAGGGGTTAAAAAGGAAGAACAAACCCAAGGGGCATTATTCCAGTCTAGGCACAAAAATGTTTCAGTCTTAAAATCTCATTCCTGTAAGAATTCCAGGGCTTTTGAAGAGGGAAAAAAAAAAGTAACAAATTAAAACGAGGTAGCCAGACATCATATATATATTTATATATATAGAATATATTCAGCAGAAAAAAAATGTACTTAAAAATCCACAAGAACAGCAACTTCATATGTCTTTAAAAATAAAACCATGTAAGAAAATGAATACTGTAAAGAGGAGAATGAGTGAGGAAAACTGGGATCAGTTACAGGACATAAGCAAGGGATAGATGGGAGAGTAAGAGGCTGTTTTTGTAGCTGTAATTTTTTTTATGCATTTCAAAATAAAAAACAGGTCACAGTATCTCAAATGAAGCAGAAATGAAGCTGGAGATTCTTCCTCATGTCCCCTGGGTAGAGGGGGAGCTAGCCACCCCTTCTACCCACTCACCCTGACCCAAAGAGGAATGGATATGTAGTTGGATATGTCTATCCCTGTTGCCAAGAAAAAGGAGGGGAGAAAAAGAGAGAATGATGAAAGGGAAAATGAGCCTGGTGACTCTGTGTCCCCCCAGTGCATGGGAAGGCTTAAGAAACTGGAGTCCATGTCCAGTCCCCACAGAGACAGAAGGAGGATATGGTATCTTCATCTCCAGGAGAGATATGGGGAGAGAGAATGGAGTGCCTAGGCTTTTCCATTAACCATAGTGCAGGGTGACACAGAAACACACAGACAAAAGGAGAGGCTGTAGCTATGCCTAATCTCAGTGCAGTGGAGAACTGGAATAGTGGAAGGTTGTATCCACCCACAGCAGAGAATAACATGGAACTGGAGATTGAAAACAGATTTCAAAAAACCCCAAAAAATAACTAAAAAAAAATAAATCAATGTACCTAGGGAGCAGTATTTCTGTCACAATTCCCAGTTGACAGGGGAGGGGCAAGCGCAGAGGTGGAATGGTTATTTTACCAAAAGCTGTGTCTGTGCCCAGTCCAGGATGACTGGGTGGCTGGGTACATACGTGTAGCTAAGAAGCCTTTCCTGCTGTTGTTGTTCCCATCTCCCTTCCCACTCTCCTTTATATAAACCAAAAATAATCTATTCTGAATACATGGCAGAACAAGGGTCTTTCTTTATCCATCCTTAGTGCACAAGGGGATGGAATCAGGGAGTGGGGATAAAGAGGGGTGTCTCTAGCCCCAGTGCATAAGAGTATGGGCTTCTACCTCTTCTGCAGGGAAGGATGCTGTGGGGGAAGGGGGAGCTCTGTCTCCCCAGTGTGGAGCTGGAGGCATGACCTGGAAAAAGGATAGGTGCTTTCTCTCTCTCTTCCTGCCCCCCACTTTCCTCCTCCCCCTCCAGAGCAAGGGTAGGTAGGCAGCACAGAAGGGCTGAGGATAATATTCTCTTTCTCTACGTTCCTCACTCTGGTGCCAGGGTGCGTGGGTAGCATGGCTCTGTGCGTGCCCCTCTCTCTCTTTCTCTCCTCCATTGCAGCAGTCAGTCAGTCAGTGAGTCCCTCCAGAAGAGATGGAGGTCTTGGGGCACCCCCCTCGTCTCACCTGACCTTCTCGCTCTCAGTCATTTCCCAAAGTCCCAGGTTGAGCACCTTGAGGCAGGGCAGCTGGGTGATGCGCTCCAAGCCCCGCTTGGTAATGCGGGTGCAGCCATAGAGATCAATGCCCGTGAGCTGGCTGAGGTGTTCAGCGATGAGCTCCAGGCCTTTGTCAGTGATGCGGACACACTGGCCGATGTTGAGGGTGCGGAGCCCATGCATCTGTCGCACCATGCGGTTGATGCCCTCATCGCTAATGTGGCAGGAGCAGAGCGAGAGGGAGCGCAGCCCATCCAGGCCCTGTGCGATGTAGGCTAGGCTCTGGTCCCCCACCTTGTCGCAGAAGGAGACGTCGAGGCCGGACAGCCGCAGGCTGCCCATGGCCAGATGCATGATGCCCGTGTCGCTGATGTTGTCACAGGAGCGCAGGTTGAGGCTGCGCAGGCTGCTCATGTGTGACAGGTGCAGCAGCCCCGCGTCCGAGATGCCCCCGCAGAAGCTGAGGTTGAGCTGGCGGAGGCGGCCCAGCCCGCGGGCCAGGTGCTTTAGCGAGAGGTCGCTGAGCTTCTGGCAGTCCTGCAGCGTGAGCTGCTCCAGGCCCAGGCAGCCCTCTGCTGCGCTGCGTGTCATGCCCGCCAGGTGCCCGATGCCCACGTCGGAGAGGTGCCGGCAGGAGCGCAGGTTGAGGCTCTTGAGGCGCTGCAGGCCCCAGGCGATGAGGAGGAGCCCGGTGTTGGTGATGTTGCTGCAGCCCCCCAGCTCGAGCACCTCGAGGCCCTTGAGGTACTGGGCGATGCGTCCCAGGCTGCTGTCCGTGATCTGCTTGCAGAGGCTCAGGTTGAGCGAGCGCAGGGAGCTGATCTCCGCCACGAAGGCGTGGCCCAGCCCGTTGTCGGTGAGGTTGTAGCAGCCGCTGAGGTTGAGGCTCTCGATGTCCGCCATGCCCTGGATCACGTAGCTCAGGCTGCGCCGCAGCGACAGGATCTGAACCCGCCGGATGCCCCGCGCCGCCAGGCTGGGGAAAAGCGAGGGGTTGGCGCGGCGCAGGTGCAGCTTGGCCTCCACGCCCCGCCACACCGAGCGGTGGTAGGCGGCGTCCCGCCAGGCCGTGCACACCTGCGCCGCGCGGCCCTTGTCCCGCACCTCCAGGTACCCGAAGATCATGGCCAGCAGCTCGGGGAACAAGCACGAGATGTGCGTTTCCATCGCACGCCCGCGCCCGGCCGCCCCCGCCGGCGCCGCGCTCCTCCTCGCCGCCGGGCCCGGCCCGCTTCCGTTCGGGGCCCGCCCGCCTTCCGCTCTGCTCCGCGCCGTGCCGCGCTCCTCCTCGCCGCTGCCGCCGCCCCTCACATCGCCGACCCGGTCCGGGCGGCGCGGCGCGGCCCGGCCCGCGGGAGACGCTGCTGCGCGACCGCCGGCCCGGCCCGGCCCCAAGCCCTGCGGCCGCCGCTGCCTCTACCGCCGCACCGGGCGGGCCGCGCCGCTGCTGCCGCCGCGCTGCTGCCGCCGCGCCGCCCCGTGCCGCATCGTGCCGCCTCCCGGCGGGCGGGCGGGTGCGCCCCGGCGCCGGTCCCCGCTCTCCGTCCCTGGTGCCGGCCGCCGAGCCCCACCGCCTCCCTTTGTCTCCGCGCTGCCGCTGCTCACAGCTCGCGGCCCCGGGCCGCCCACATCCCGCTGCGGCGAGAAGCCAGCGAGGGCAGGGAGTCGCGCCGGCCCGGCCCGCCCCGCCACTGGTACCGACTCCGCCGCTCCGGGCCCGGCCGCCGCCGGCCGCCTGCTCCCCTCCGCCGCGCGCCGCTCGCTGCTGGGCCCCGGCGCCGCGCTCCGGCCGGGCGGGAGGGGGAGGAGGCGCGGCGAGGCGGGGGGGGAAGAGGGAGGGAGGGAGAGAGGAGGCGGTGCGGGGCCGGGCCTGGCGGCGGCAGCGCCACTTCTCCCGTCGTTCCCCCTTGTCACCCCCCCGCGCCGCTTGCGCAATGGTACGATCCGGAACACTCTGAGCCGTCGCCCTGGAAACAGCGCGGCCCATTCGCCGTGCCCCGCCGTTAACTGTTGCTGCGCCGCGGCTGCTCCCCGCTGCCCGCCGGGGTCGCCTGGAGCGAGGGGGCCTCCGCCCAGGGTCCCCGTCGGTCGTCTTCGGAGCACGTAGCGCCCTTCGTGGAGAAGCCGTGGCTGGGCGCTGCCTTGTCACCCTCGGGTGCTTCGTCCCCGCCTGAGCGAGGGCCGCACTGCATATGGCAGCCCCGCTTCTGCCGGCCACTCGCCACGGTGCAGCCAGGCCACCCCGCTTCAGGCCTCCTGCCTCACCCACTCCCCAAGAGTCCCTGGTGGTGTTGGGGTTTGCGAAGGCCCGGCTGGTGTACAAACACCTCAACAGTCTGGGGAGCCTGGTGAGGAGGGACACTGGCTCATTTGCTGCACAGTAGGACAAGTGGAAAGCGGGCTGCAGCCTTGCTTGTGCCTTTCTGAGTGCAGGCTGTTGTCTTGTCTGTGGCTTGGCCTTTAGACCGTGTGATGGCCCTGAGGACCAGTATTTGGGAACATCCTGTCTAGGCATCCCTGCCTGAGTGATAGGAGTGTGGGTGTAGATAGCTCACATATGTGGGTAACCGTCAAGGTTGCTAGACCTCTGGGCCGACCATTTTAGGGCCTCCGCAATGGGAAATGGAAAAACTTCTGAAAATGGCTTTCAGCTAATGGTCTCCTTTAACTGGCTCTGAAAACAGCTGAAGTACTCGTAAACCAAGCACTTTCCATTGATTTCCAGCAATTTCAAGAAAGAATGTTTGAAATTCCCATTTCCTACACGTCTGTAGCCTTGTGTAATGGTAACTGTGCACGTTTCAACACTGGGGAGTGTTGCAGCAGTGTTAAAAATGGATTAAGTTCTACCAGAGATCAGGTAAGGCTTTTCAGAACAGTTTCAAAGAGCAGGACTGTCTTTCTGTGCCTAAGGGCTGTAAAGGAAAAAAATGTTCACATTTGTTCAACACAACAGCGTGCATTTTTAATACAGTTTGGATTACTAAAATTCTACCAAAATCATCCTAGTTACTGATGTGTTTTGTGTAATGAGGTTTTCATTAACCTGGCTCTATTTTAATCATAATCTAAATTTATCTGCTACAGAAGCACCCGTGGCTCCTTCGTCATGTACAGATTCTGCATTTGTAGACTCTGTTGACTACTTAGAGGTTAAATGTTTATAGATTTCATTCTGCTTTTTTATTTCCCTTCTAACTTTAAGTGGGAGGCAAGGCGAGTTGAAGGGCTTTGAGGCCCTGGTCCTGCAATGAGATCCCTGTGCATACAAGCATCACTCTCGACATCAGACTGTGGTTTGGCACCACAGGAAAGCAGGCAGTACCACTCCTATTATTGGCTCAAAAATGGGGTGGCCGCGTGATGTGAAGCGCTGACCTGGTGGTATTCATTCACTCTGCCTGCTTGAGTTAATTCAAGGAGTTTTTGACAGGTTAACTTTTTACTAGCAGACTTTATGCGGGATCAGGTATCACTGTACACAACTCCAGCCAGATCAGGTATCGTCTGCACCCTTGTGCCTGGCATACGGCCAGCGTAAGATTGGCGTTGGCTCCATATTGCACACTCTGGCTCATTCAGCAGAAGCATGATCACGTGCCTTGGCCTGATCCCGATCAAATCTGTACTCCTGGGTGATCCAGCAATGTGTAGACCTGGTTTTAATGATAGTGGAGCTGTATCCACACAGATGCTTTATCAGAGTGCCACCCGGTATGAATTATCTTTATTTAGTTTTGTGCTGTCAGGGGGAGATGGCTAACCATTGGGTTCATAAGGAAAAAATTAGGGACGATAGATTTTGCTGAGCAGCCATGCTTCAGATCTACTGTGCTCAGAGCAGTCATAGAGCATCATAACGGAAAAGGAGAATTTCCATGAAGTGAGGAGTGGGTGAAAGGTGTGGCATCTCAAAGGCTGCATGTACCTGCCTCGTGCTTGGCTGAAGACAGTGGGATTGCTTACAAGAAGGCCGAGTCCGGTAGACATCAGGCAGCATGTGAAAGGAATGTGGTACAAAGGTGGTGTTGGTGTATCTCAGTGATTGTTGCATTACTCATAACTGGCAAAGCTACAAGCAAGTTATACAAGTAATTCTGAGAGACTGCTAATGAAGTCTTTGGCCATATTAGCCCAAATTTGACTGCAGAATCTTAGCCATGGAAATAATGTGGTATTTCCTCTCTCTAAGCCTTTCACCTTCAAACTGCATTTAAGGGGGAGTGGGGAAAGGCATGCTCTTTAAGGCATAAAAGCTTACCTGAAATACTTTATGTCTTAGCACATTGTATCCGTAACGCCTGTTGTGTGTAATCTGCAAAGGTTAGGAGCAGATGAAGTGTTTTCTGGAGACACTGAAGTCCCCTTTAGAATCATAGAATCATAGAATAGTTAGGGTTGGAAAGGTCTCACGTATTACATACTTGAGTGTGTGCTGCCTTGTGAACAAGTAAGATATACATGTTAAATGGAACAGCCCTGGAATTTGGACTCAGAATTCTAATCTGCCATGGGGTTGGTTTTTTTTTGGGGGGGGCACATAAATTATTTTTTAGTAGACTTTTATTACTCTCTTTTTGTAAGTGACATGTTTGGAAATAGAGGCTTAGAAAGACAAAGTAAAAGCGCATGAAAAGAGCCAATTTATCACATAGTTGTTCTGTTGACTTTGTGTTTCCAGCAGTAAGAAAATACGTGCCATGTTTTTCATGATCTCATATGGTATAAATAGGAGGTGGTAATCACCGTGCAATAAACTGCATTTTATTAAAAATCCCTGACTGCCTTGTATACGCTCTGACGGCTGATCTGTCCCCTCTGGAACTATCTCCAGCATTCCAGCCCCTTGAGCAGCTCCCAGCAGTTTTCTCTTTTTGAAAGCACTTGCCAGATAAATGTTTTGTTCTGTTTTTCCTCCCCAATTACACTGGTGTTCAGCAGAGACTGGGCAGTTTTGCTTGGCAGGGCTTCAGGAGGAGCCACGTAACTCATTTGTTTGTGGCTTCTGCGATTGGAAATTTGTGCTGATAAAGCTGCACCATCGTCTGTCCTCTATCTTTCATTGCATGGCTAGGCATAACATCCATCCGCCAGGTCTCCTCTCAGTCTGTCCCTATTTTGCTTCTCAACTTGCAGGGTAACTTTTGACTCAGATTAATTTAAGAGATAAATACAGGCTCTTTCCCTTTACAGTGTCTTCTGCCACTCTTCTCCTTGTGTTTTCTGTATTTTCATGGCTTCAGCTGTGGAATGGAAATTTACCCACAGGAATCTTCTTGGCCTTTGGCTGCTTCTTATATTGCCTTCTCTTGTGCCTGCAGTTGACAGCCCCTCCCATTGCCTCACCTGGCTGCACTGTCGCATGTCCCAGAGCCTGGGAGATGAGAGGCAGCTTTATCTGAGGGAGCAGAGAAGCAGCTCCAATTCATGTGCTCCACTCATGGCTGAGACGATCAAAGGGAGACAGGGGAGGTAGGAGCCCAACAGGGTCTTCATGCACGCATTAAAATGGTGGTATTTTACTTCCCACCCTCGAAAAAAGCAAACGGCATGGATGGCCTCAGCCTCCCTCATCTGTTGCAGCAGCTGTGGGCTGGTGCCTTTTGGGGTGCAGCCTAACACAATCCATTAGCTAATTTCCTGTTACTGGCTGATACTGGGTTTTCAGTCCTTTTGTCCAGCCCACTACTACGTTACTTCTGAGCTTAAAGCATTTCACCACAATCAAAGCTGTAGTGAAGAAATTTCTCCTCTCCAAAAAAATGCATCTGACTTAATGAGTAGTTCAGCTTGCACTGTTTTGGGACTGGTTCAAGTTCTAATGTCAGCCATGCTCAAGGGGCTTCACGGATTGGCTTCCAGACCTTCTTCATCAGATTGGAAGCATGTCCACAAAAATCAGCTAACTCCAATACAAACCGTGGTCTTAAATGGGGTTTAAAGGTGGTTTAATGAAACTTCTTTAAAGTCAATTTGGGGAATGTTTTTTGTAGTGAATGAGATCCAAATGGTCTTTTTGCATTGCTGACACCTAAGCCACCATCTTCTGACATGGCTCAGCAAAATAAGGACGCCAGCTTGTCATGGAGACAACGTGGTGCTCACCAGTGTTTCACGCTGAGTGGACTCCTGACTACTACTGTAGAGCTTTTCTTCTCTTAGCAAGGTGTCAGAGAAGCTGCGCTGGGGTGCGTTAGAGATTCCTTTTCTTTCTTGACTGTAAAGCAAAGAAGATCCTCTAGAACCCTTCTGTGAATTCAACGGCTAATTACATGACGAAGATCTCTGTTTAGAGTTATGCATTTAAGTGTAGGCAGAACAGATGTGTAGTATGCATATTTTAGATACATAAGCGTATATACGTATCTATGTACATGCATACACACATACATAAATCAGGATAAGGCTGTTAAGTGAATGGGTTCCCTTTGCAATTCATGCTGGTCATGATCTAGGTTTTTTTTTATCAGAGATGATAAACAAAATCTAACTAGTCAGCAGGTTATGTTAGTGTCTCACCAGCCTAAGAATTCTTCACTATGAAGTGGTGAGACATGGGAACAGGTTGCCCAGAGAAGCTGTGACAGCCCCATCCCTGGAAGTGTTCCAAGGCCAGGTTGGATGGGGCTTTGAGCAGCCTGGTCTAGTGGAAGGTGTGATTGTAACATCAGGATCCTCTCGCATGCAGAGCTTTGTTGTGGAGCTTAGGTCACTATAAAGCTTTCCTTAAAAATAAAAAACCTGTACTTTGCAGGTGTCATATCTCCAGTAGGTGCTACACAAGGCTCTATTTTAGGATTGCATGGTTTGTCCTGCACAAAGGAATTCTGATCTGCTACGTGTTTCCTGATGTCAGGGTGTTTATTCAAAATGCAGCGTACTGTGAACATGTGGTTAGGCACTGGGGCAAAATGCAGAGCTGAGGTTGCCGTGCAGACTACAGCTCTATATTTAAGCCTTTGGGATTTGGGCATTTTCTTCAGGTTTTGATTTTGGTTGTCAGTCAATAGCTGAACAAGGATATAACTGTGCTGATATGAGGTGGAATGGTTAGAGGATGTAAAACATGGAAGGTCTGGATTACATTTCCACTTTTGCTGTTAAAGTGGTCAGTAACTGGTGCTGCTGTTACAGATTGAACCAAGCATAAATAAAAGGATTGGTTGAAGAACCAAAATAATACATTATGGTCCAGGCAACTGCCCTTGAATGCTGTGTACCTATCATGTATGTCTCGTCTGCTCTTGTGGGACAGGACTGTCTGGTGGTTAGAGCCATGACCTGGGCCCCTGGCCGCAGGCAATTCTCTGACTGCCATGCATATCACGCCCCTTGTAGCTTTCATGAAGCTCAGTCCTCAATGGTTAAAAATCATCAAAGGGAAAGTGCTCTGAAAGGGCAGCATGTAAAATCTCAAACCTCAGCGCTTGCAGTTCATTGTATTGGGTGTTATTTTAAGTGTTGATCTTTGTTATTTCTTTATTAGCAGCACCAAGGAAGATCAAGATGGCAGAAAATATCTGATGTAATCATTATGATTAAAAGCAGTAGCACAAAAACAAAGAGACCTTTCAGGTAGTAATTGCTTTCATAAGCCATTCCTCGGGATTGAACTCTGAGACCTCTACAACTCAATCTAAAAGGGGCAGCCCCTGCAGTCACAGCAGAAACATGTGTGTCCGACATGCTGTGTGGTACCTGTTTTACAGCAGCAGGTCTGTGAAATCTTCCCCTGTAACAGCTGTTTAGTCCAAAACCCAACAGAGATGGCCAAACACTGTGTGTTGCTCTGTTGACAGGTAGCACATTCAATTTGGAAAGGAGGAGATGTTCTGGCCCTTGGCTGAGGTTGGAGAAGCATGGGTGCAGCCTCCCTTTTGCCAAAGGGCTCCATGCAGTCAGGGCAGATGTAGCAGTACTGGCCAGCTTGCAAGTCAGGGTTATTTGGCTATCAGGGAACTTTCTTGCTTGTACTATCAGAAGCTCCAAGGAAGAAAAGGCAGGAATACCTGAGTTTGTCCCTCTCCAGTCAAGCTTTGCATGGGGCCATAGCAGCGAGCTCCAGGAGCAGATAATGCATATATTCTTGCAAGAGGTAACCTCACGACAAAGTAACTACATCCTGGACAGAGTACAAATGTAGCTGTGTGGTTCTTAAAACACTCATTTTTGCATCCATGGATTACTGTGGTATTACTTTTAACTTGTAACTACTGCCTTTCTGGACTGTGGCCACCAGCACATTTTCAGGTAGTAAATAGCATTCTAAAATTGGCACAATTTTACAATTCACAAGAATTGGACAAAGTTATGTCACCTGCTCTGCGAGCATCGGCTCTGGAGTAAGTTCTTAGAGGAAAATGGAAAAATAGGGCAGTAATGTTTTGGAAACATGCTGTGAAATTCAGAGTCACAGTTAGAGCCGTGCACAAACTGTGGGTGAGTTACAAAATACTGTATTACGTGAAAGGTGGGATAAAGATATGAAATACAATTCTATGCGTGATGGAGGATTTCCATTCTGACCAGGGAAGGTTACTTTAACAATTTGTTCCTGAAAGTAACTGTGCAGAAACTATTGGTGTTAAATTTCCCAATTTTCTGAGAGGTATCTGCTGCAATTGCAGTGAGTGCACAGAGAAGTGGTAGTGAAAGGGCGTATCTCTCAGAAACTGCTTGGATTCTTACTTCTGTTCTTAGGTATGTGTGGACACTCTAAAACCCCATTTAAACTGCTAAATTCACCAACATGTTATCTCCCTGTGCGTGACAAAAGCTTGAAAAGCCTCTCTGAAAATGTGGGCGTAAAATTAAGGGCAGACACAGACAGGGTGGGAAGAAGGCATGGAGTTCACCGTGTTGGAGGTGGAAGTATAAATAGGTAAAACAAGATCTGCGTTTTACGCTAGTTCTTTCAACTTGTTTCTACACCATTCAGAAAAAACACAATAATCATTTGCCTACAGTATAAGGTAAATGAATCTCCTGTGTGACCAGGCCCTGTCATGTACAATGAGAACACAGCTTTCTGTAATCCAGATGGTTCCCAATTTTATAAGAAATGTGTGTGCACAGGGAAATATAAGCTAGAAATACTGCTTTTCCTCCTTTTTTTCCCCCCAGCATACATGCTGACTAAATTATGTGGAAAAGCCGCTTTCTTTCCACTATTTCACCCCTGAGATCCAGTATTTTCCTAGCCTTGTCAGTGTTGTTGTTCCACACTTTTTGCCAGCAATCCTGGTCTGTATTCTTATGTTCCATTTGGAACAGTGAATCCTTTTGTAAGATTATTCCTTGATGCCCTGGAGCAGGAAACAGACTCAAAAAGCTTCAGATGTATTGAAACCTGTGAAAACATTTATAGAACAGGAATGGTTGCCAGGATGTGAGACACAACAGGTAACTGCATAATACTCCTTTGCATATATGTAGCATCTCTCCTTTTTCAAAATGAGAGCTCTGTGTAATCATGTAATACTTGCAGCTTCTCAGCACTTTTGATTGCTTTAGCCCCGTCGCATGTGTGATGAAACTGAGCCCCAAAAGATACCTTCTGTATGGATGGGAAGTTAGTACCCAGGGCTCAACTGTGTTTGAAACCCTGGCTGCTTGGGCTCAGGCAGTCTCACGCTAGGTGCCCAGAGGTATAAGCTTGAAATCAGTTTTTGGAAACTTAGGGCTGAATGACTTTCCAGCATCACATGCTGGGTTTGTTGCAGGGCCAGGAATACAGCCCAGGTCTCCTGGCTCCCTACTCACTGCCTGAAAGGCAGAGCCAGTCCTCAGCTGCGTTTCAGAGGATCCTAGAAAACACTGGCGTTTTAGCAAGTCAGCTGGCAACTTCACTATGTTTTGTTTAGAATGGTTCACATTCTTCCATCTAATTCCCGCACTGAAAATTTTCAGCTTCCTATTTTCCCTGAGCTGTTCCAGCAAGACATACTGAATATGCAGATGTGATGGCACACATTCACACACGTGCTTTTCCTGAAGCAACCCCTTAAAGTTTGTTCTGGATGTTTGTTTTACTCTGGTTCCTCTAATCCCCAAAGTGACATTAAACAGATTTTTTTATTCAACCTTTGCATGAAACAGTCTCTCTCCCTTTATTTGTAAGGAAATGTGGTTTTAGTTACATTTTGTTTTATTCCCTTGTGCATGGAGGAGATACCATGTAAATGAAAACATATTGTAATTATTATGCACCACGCACATATGTCTTCTGAGACATCTCCCGTACATACATTCTCTAGAATGTATTTTTGAATGTGCACATCACTGTTTTCAAACCCATTCGTATAATAACTGCTTTCACTGTATGAGTGTTCAAACACAGGGGCTGTTCACTCAAAGTCTTGGAAATACATCTCAAAGGCAACTGAAATTGTGACCGAGAGCAGGAATAGGAGCTGGGAGGCTTGGTACCTATTTCCTAGTGATGAATCTGTCAGTACAACATAGGCACTGGGCTTGACCAGTGAACTACACACAGTCAGCATGAGTGAAGTAAATACAATGAAAAAGCTGGCTTCTGCTTCAAGTGGAAGTTATTCTGCTGGAACAGCATAAATCCTTCATAGGATTTCTTGCTTTCCTTGCAATACAGAAAATTGGGTAATTCCTTCATTCCCCCTATACCTTGCCTTCTGCAGGGAGAGATGCACAGTGGCTTTCTGTGGTGCTCACCTGCAAGCCAGCGTGCAAGACAACACTCAACATAACCATTCTGTGCAGTGCAGCATGCTTCCCTCAGCCGCAACACAAGCAATCCTTACCTTCTCTACAAATACACTGTGTTTGCAGGACAAACATTTTTCACTGGAAGAACTTTGTACAAAAAAGCCAAGATTGCATTCCTGATATACAGCTATTCCACCCTTATGTACAGCTGTTCCACATAGAGAAACTCCCTAGTTCGGTCTGGTCAACTATATTGCCAGTTCTGTCAGTCCTGTATTGCCAGCGGGGATAAATATGCTCCGTGTAATGGGGGAAAATGTCTCTGGTGCTGTAAATGTCCTTTTGGATAGTACATAAAATAGATAATTTTAATTTTCTGTGTTTGAGTGGCAGTTAGGAGCACTCACTCACTTTCTCCTACTGGGTACATGTTTTCCCTTTACTTCAAGGGAAGAATAAAAACATTTCTGTCTTTGAAATAAAGCTGTCTCCTATAGACTGTTCTCTTGTGTTTGGTAAGTTCTGCCTGAGGTATTACTGTGAACATGGACTTAATAATAACTGTATATGCATGTTTCCACTGTAGGATCTTTAAATGCATAGAGCCTGTAACGTATCACAGCATCCACAGGCAAGATCATAATATGATCATGAAATATTTTACCTCCCCCTGGCAAATGAAGAAACTGGATTTCAATGTCTCAGGTAGTTAAAACCCAAACGAGATGGCTAAGCAAGTCGGCAGTGCTGGGAAGACAAGGTCCTGACCTAAGCCCTCGCTGTAATCACCAGGCACAGCACCTTGCCTAGATCAGCAGGGCTCCAGACGAAGTCACCACAGCAGGGACTTTTTGTGCCAAATCGTCAGCTTTGTACGTGCTCCCTGCTGGAAATGCTAGTGCTGTGCAATTTAACTGCCACATGTTATATGGCCAAAACGTACCATTAGCATAAAGGTGTGATGCAGCCTCAGTGACTGGGGAGGGGAGGCAGGCTGTCTCTGCAGGGTATCTGACCCAGTATCCACCCTGTGGTAAAGTGTGGCCACAGGAGAGGATTTTAGCTTCTGTCTTCCAAACTCTGGTTGTTCCTGAGGAGAGCACCCTTCCCTCTGACCTGTTAGCTCATGATCGTATACATACCTGAATTTTCACCAGGAGAGAGAATCGTAGAATCACAGAATGGTTTGGATGGGAGGGGACCTTACAGCTTATCCAGTTCCAACCCCCCTGCCATAGGCACAGACATCTTTCACTTGACCAGGTTGCTTCAATCACCATCCAACCTTGTCTTGAACACTTCCAGGGATGGGGCAGCCACAATTTCTCCGGACAGCCTGTGCCAGTGCCTCACCACCCTCATAGTGAAGAACTTCCTAATACCTAATCTGAGTCTCCTCTCTGTCAGTTTAAAGCCATTCCCCCTTGTCATGTCATTACATGCCCTTGTAAAAATCCCCTCTCTAGCTTGCTTTTAGGCCCCCTTCAGGTATTGGAAGGCTACTCTAAGAAGGCTCTCCTCAGAACCTTCTCCTCTTCAGGCTGTACAAGCCCTGCTCTCTTTGCCTGTCTTTATGGGAGAGGTGCTCCAGCCCTCTGATCATCTTCATGGCCTCCTCTGGACTTGTTCCAACAGAAATCACTCAGTAGATACTTGTTTCCTTCTTCAAGTGTGATTCTGAGACGTGATGACAATCTGATGCTGTAGGTGTATGACCATTCAAAGATGACATCAACCCACATTGTGTCAAAAGAAGCAGTTCTGCCCTCTCTCAGCTCTTGATAGCAAACTGGATTGAAGAACTGGTTGGCAGTAGGAGTCAAAATATCCAGGTGCCTTTCTGAAGTTTGCAGGATCATAACGATCTGAATTGGGTGCCCTTATCCAGCCCAGCTGCACCTGCTGCAGGAGTGATGACTTCTAAATCCCTATTTGAACAGCTACAAAATGTGGCTACTACCAACTCTGCTCTCAGGACAGCTTAGGGACAAATTCTCCAGTGTCCATCATTCATGGGCTTGTACACTACTCTCTGAGTAGGTAAGGTGTTAGACAAGCACCTACATTTTTCAGATAATATAACCCCTTGGAGTTCTGCTTCTGGTGGCCACATTTTTCATGTCGAAAAGCAGGAAAGAAAAAGTGCAGCTTTCCACGCGCACTTCTGAAATCTGTTCCTTGTTTGGAAGCCTAGGTATGAGCTGAGCTCTTCGGAGGGTTAAGTCCTCATCAGTGGACTGCAGGATGTGTTCAGAAAACCTCATGATGGGTGGAAAGCTGGTCTGGTGACAACTTGCGCTGGCTGTGTTGAGGGAAAGCAAGTTTTGACTTTTGTTAGCCCCACTGGGCTAACGAAGAGGAGAAGATGGATGCTATTCTAGTGTCTGTACCACCACCAAAACATCACATTGCAGTTCATGTAGAGAAGAGGAAAAAAGCATAGTTGAGTTTTTTGTTAAAGCTTTTGGATAGCTTTGGCAGTTCAGATAGCTATATAATATTGTTTGAAAATGGAGACAAATTCAAAGTCGTTGAAAAGGAACAAATTTAAGTAAAATGCTCTGTAATTGTAGTTACTTTTCCAGTTGATTTTTCTTTCTGTTCAGGGAGGAATTTACAAAGCAGCAAATACTAGTAGCTACATTGGAAACCTCATCTGTTCCAAAGCAGGAAATTTTACACAGAGGCACCTTTCAAATTAATGCTTGGTTACTATTTTTTTAAGACTTATATTTGAATTGCTATTTTTCTTCTAGTACCATATTCTTGCATTTCAGGCCTTGTCCTGATAACACAGGGGCCTTGGCAGCAATATGGTTTAATAGCTACTGTCCGAGAAGCTGATGTTCACCCTCTGTGCAGTTGCGCCCTCAACCTGTGGCAGTGAGCTGTGAAATCAGGGAACAGTTCCGCAGTGAAAAAACCAACCAGAAATACAGCCTTTTTGGAAGTGCCAGTGTGGCTCCATTTGAATTTAACTCAGGTGAAGGCGGTATTGCTAGGGCTCAGCCCCCTCCAGCCACATGTTCCTGCCCTGCTCCTTTGGGCTTCTGATTCGCACATGAACCAGTCCAGGCAGTTAAATAGATAAAACCTGGTCTTGTCTCTTTGCAAGTTTAATTTTGAATCTGTTTAACTCCTTATATTGTCATTTTAACTGCTTATATCATTAAAGGGCTGCACCTGGAAAGAGCAGTGTCTTGCAGCATTGGGGTGGGACAGAGGTCTTTATTACCGTGGTAATGCTGCTAGCAGTAACTTATTGTCTGGCTCCAGCCTTAGTTTTGGAATCCTGAGCTGTAAGGGCCAAGCTGGCACACGAACAAATGGGTGTGAGCTGACCATGAATAAATTTAGGCTGGAAATTAGCAAAAGTATCACAGCTTTTTGCATGGTGAGATGCCTGAGTCCCCAAATAAACCACGTCTTTCAAGATGCTCACTGAGTTTATAGATGGGATCATATGATGTGACACTAAGAGGCACAACCCAATGTTCCTAATATTAGGCCTTATCTACTTAAAAGGAAAAAGAAAAAAAGCAGTGATTTAACTGAACAGTCTATTTAAATCAGTACAGTTCTTAATTTTGAAGGCTTTGCTTTTGGTTTAAAGGGTAACTAACCTACACAACACTGATACACTGATATAACTCTTCCAGATTGGGTTTGCATGGATGCACATTTTGCTGAATATTTGTATTTGGAAACTCTTAATTTGAGCAGGTAGTGATGTTGTAGTAGCATTTTGCAAACAAGATCTAAAATAGGCTACTTTATTTTCTGCAGTTTGAATTGCATGTATGTGATTGGTGCTAGAATAAAGGTGAGAGACAAAATGATCTTCTTTTTGGTACAAACGTAAATGCAGTCGATTCCCCACACAGTTTGAACAGGTTTAGTTTAAATCTGCTGCATCCAGAATTAACAGGAGATTCCTTTACTGAAGTGTGACAGTATAGAAGATAAGTTCTGAAACTGGTTAAATCTGTGTAACCTTCTGATATAGACAGGGCTATATTTATAGTGATTCAGCCTTTTATATATATTTATATTAATATTAAAATGTAATAAGCATACTTGGAAAATGGTTTTTCTCTGGTTTGGAAACTACAGTAACTATGTAGATGATACAGTTGATACACTGGAGCATTATGCCTAATACTTTTTTGTTTATTACTTGCACTTTAAATGCACTGTATTTGAGCAGGAACAACATTTAATTGATGACAAAAGTATTTGGTGGTTGAAAGAACAGAAAAACAAGTACATTTTAATTTTGATCCTGATTCAGCAAAGGTGAGGAGGCATATGCTTACTTTCAAGTGCCTGGTTTAATGCTTTGCTGAATGGAGGTAAATCTACAGCACAGATTTACTGGTTTGAACCTGTTACTCAGCCCGTCCTGTGCCTCTCTTTCCCTTTCTGTAAGTAAGGGGAAAATAGTGGCTGTCAGAGTTGTTGGATCTAATGAATAGGGTGTATGTGCTTGCTTTGCAATTCCAGAGTGGAGGAAGAGCTGATCATTAATACTATTTTCATTAGACTGGACTTTATAAGAACATCTTTGAAGGCTGTAACAGGAAGGAGAGAAACTAAATGTAATTTCAATTTATTCCACAGATTACTGTTTCCTTTGGAAATGTATATATCAAGCTTTGCTGGAAATGATCTAACTGACAGGAGGCTATTGATTGGAGTCAGTCTGACACTGGTCCCTGTGACTTACACTGAGGTGTTGAATGTCCAAGACAGAGCAGTAACCATGCATCTTCCTGTTTCCTATGGCCATTCCCTCTTGGAGAGCTAAGAACCACTACAGCAGTGGAACTTAGGTTCTTAAAGTGCAAACTTAACATAACTTTAAATACTTGACTTTCTTTGCCAGTTGATGTAATTATTACAGAGTATGGAACAAACTAGAAGGAATATATACTCAGAGCAAAAATGAGTTCCAGGCCTATGAGATGCAGAAACATAAATCTTGGTTTGGGATGACTCCAGTGGGACTGGGGGAACTAGATACCCTTTAGGGAGGGTGAAGGGTGCTCCGTGCTTTGCAAGATCAGAGTAAGGAAGAAAAACACTTAAAGTCATCCAGCTGTTTCCATCCCCTAGCCTGTTCTGAAATCTCTGCAGAGAAGCTGCTTTGACTTGGATTGCCTTTCGCTGCCTCCTTGTTCATGCTGTCAGAGAACTTTGTCTTCAAGGAGGGCTGACATACCTGTTTGTGACAACCACAGTCTGAGTCCAGAGTTCTCATGCAAATCCTGCAGCCAGCATCAGCTCTCTAGCAGGACAAGGCCTGCCCTCCTCTCACTGCTTGAGGGGTACATGCTGCTGTCAGCTATGGCAGGTAACAAACCAGCTCCCAGGGTTGGTCCCTGGAAAACAAAGGAGGGATGTACTTCCTTCTTCTCTCTTTCCTCATGTCTTATTCTCCTCCTAGGATAGTTAATTCTCCATATAAACTTAGCACTTGGGAAAGTTGTTGGCTAGAAGGAATTAAGGGTTAGAGTCTTTCATACCTAGAAACCTACAGTGTTGGGGAGCAGCTGCATGGGCTCTTGAACCCTGCCTGGTCTTGTGTTTCAACCTGACCTCCTGTGGCTTCTTGGAGGGGGTCTGGGGAACCATTCCAGAAGAAGAAATTGTTAGTGCAAATTAAGGAGATGGGGTGCCTCTTTGGCAAGTAAGCTGTGACACCGTGGGCAAGTTAAATAAGCCGCTGGATGGTCAGCACAGTATAATGCTTGGTGCTTTTTTCACACATAGTGGAGCTGATCTAACTTCTTATAGAGCCATTTGTTATAGAGCCATCTTGCCCGTATGAACAAAGGATGCTAAGAAGGTTTCAGTTTGTGATTATGGCTGATCTGCTGCAGCCCCAAAACCCCTGGGTCTAGTTATGGGTCGGAAACCCTTGTTCTAGTCATGGGAACAAGAAGTGCAAAGTTTGGGCCAGACATGTCCCAGTTTGGGTTTCTGGCTCTTGACTGAGGTCACCAACATGCAAATTGAGCCCTGTGGAAAAGGGAAACAGATGGCCTGGATCTGTCCCTGGGAATATCATAAGCATAGACAGTTTCCAGGCAGCTATGTACCTGCAGGGATGGGTCTATGTTGCTTCCTTCTTGATTTGGAAAAACTGAAATAGATTTTTCCATTTTGGAGGAGGGTCATGTCCTGGTTTATCCGTGGAGTTTGCTCCTTTTTTTGTGGTGGGTGAGATGGTCTTGCTCCAGGTGAGCTTGTTGCCTGTCATGTGAAATATTGTGACATAAATGACTGTTCGTAAAACCTGACATATATCCTGTATCTTTCATTAATGAGAAGCTGGTTTATTCATAGAATCACTATCCTTTATACCTGCTCTGGTTTTAAATGGTGAAATATTTAGTATCTGGCCTTTTTTTTTTGTCTAATAGGTCTGCTTTTACTTGCAACCTCCCTCCATTCTTGTTCTCCTTGGTGAAGCACTTCAGGGAGAGCTGTCAGTAGGTCTGCTGAGACTGGCAGGTATATCTTGGCATTTGCTGCACTACATGCACTGGTGACAGTGAGACTGGATGTCATTGCGCAGGGGAGTCATGGAAAAATAAAAGAGACAGGTAGTGGTGAAAGGAAATCTGGATCTGTCAGCAGGGTGACAGGTGATGAGATGCAGAAAAAGGTAGCGCATGAGCACATCAGGAGATAAAACGGAGTCTGTAAGTACTGAAAGAAACAAGCAGGACACAAGCAGGAGTAATCTGCCCTTTCAGCAGAGACAGATGGTACATAACAATTCAACGAGGCAAGGCAATGTCAAGACAAAAGAAGAGGTTACAAAGGAATAAATTCTTTACCGTGAGGGTGGTGAGACACTGGCACAGGTTGCCCAGACAAGTTGTGGCTGCCCCATCCCTGGAAGTGGTCAAGGCCAGGCTGGAAGGGGCTTTGAGCTTTGAGCAACCTTGTCTAGTGGAAGGTGTCTCTACCCATGGCAGGGGGGTTGGAACTAGGTGATCTTTAAGGTTGTTTCCAACCCAAACTATTCTCTGATTCTATGACTAATGTGCTGGGATACTTTGAGAAGGTGTTATTACACAGCCTGTAACACCACAGCTGAATATGGGCCTGTAGAGGTGACTCCAGTTGTTGTTCAAGTAATAATCACAATACAAATAAAGTAACACATTTGGGGCTGGGAAGGTTGAGAGCCGTACAGCAACATGGTGGTACGGTGCTGTGCTGAGAAAGGGACAGGTTGGCATCAGGGGAGCAGCACAGGACCGAAAGAGTGGGGGCTGGTGGCATAACAGATGATTTAGGTTTCTGTGTGAGGGCTGCAGTTTAGCTTCAAGGTACATTTTTATTATTATTATTATTTTAATCTACACTCCCTCTAAAACTGGTTCAGCTGAATGGGCAAGTATGTGACTTTAATGAGATTCCTGAAATCTTAGTAAGAACTGTGGTTAAAACCAAGCGTGGCTGCCAGAAGCAGATGTATAGCATGACATTACAGTGTGTGTCTTGGTGCTGTCAACCAGCAGGTCCATGGTTAAAAACTAGAGGGATTCCCTTTCAAGCAACACATGTAAATTCTCCTTCCCTGGCAATGCATCTCTACTGGGCTCCATAAGTAGAGGAGAGTCTATCTCAGTGAATATTTTTCCCATCTTGAGTAATTGTCTTATGTCAGAGAGAGCAATAAATGTTTTTGGATGCACTGGACACTAAAAACAAACATTGAACCACAGTCAAGATGCAAGAATAAACAGGAACTTGAAAGAAGCTCTTGATCGTTATAAGCAAAATGTATGTCTAGTTCTCCTCAGCCTGGGAGGAACCAGACAAGTTGCAGAAATGAGGATTGTTGGAGTTAGGTTGAAAGAGACCTTTTTTTTCTGTCAACATTTCTTACAGCACTTGATAAAGATCTGTGCTGTACTTGAGGACATCCCAAATGTTTGAAAAACAGTAAGGGTAGGACAAGGAGTTTGCATGAGTAACTCTCCTTCTCTCATTTATCAGGGCTGCCTTCCAGCCAGGGTTCAGTGTTTTTCATGGTCTGCCAAATCTTTGCAAATGATCTCATGGACATGACCTCTCCTTCTTGGAGTCTCGCAGCTTCCCTCCAGCAAGCGCTGCAGGGACGGCATTGGGAACGCAGTGATAGCTCTCTGGCTGCTCTGCCAGGGCTTTGGAAACTCGGTGTGTAAAGTTGTGCTTAGTGCACAGTTGTCCCCTCTGAAAAGCGAACAAAGGCAAACACAGGTACTAATGTTAGGCAGCCAGCCAACACAGTAGACAGTTGCCTAGGGCAGCAGACTGTTGAATGCAGCAGAATGCCGAGGCTTTACAAAGATGCAGGCTTGCTGCCACTGCTCTCCCCTCTAAGAAGCCAGCGTTAGACCTTTCATCTGAGGGTTGAGATTCATGTCCCATTTTCAGGTGACAGCTCCCTCTTTGTCCCAGATGATCCTTAGCAATCTGGGTACAAGCACCAGACCTGCAGTGCTGGAGCCACAGAGTGGCTTTTTCAGTGAGCCAGGCCTGCTGAAGGGGGTGGGATGGGGCCTTCTTCAGCAGAAGCAAGGCAAACCCTGGCTTTGGAGTTCTTTCTATTGCCCCTTCTTCCCCTGCTGTATGAGGAGTGCTCTGATTTGGTGTGAGTGGGCTGCTGCAGGGGAGAGATGGTTTGGAATGAAAGTGAGAATCACTTGGGTGGCACTGAGTGAACAGGGATGATGTCCAAGGGGTGATCTGCCAGGCATGAGGTTGGGCTCTCCTGGATCTGAGACAGGTTACCAGGGAGCAGAAAGGCAGGTGAGACCAGATTTATCCAATGCCTTCTCAATACCCGTTAGTGTAGTGATCCTTTTCATGTCACCTGTGTGGAGCCATCCCAAAATCCTGCTCACTTGTAGCTTTCTTCCCCTGAAACCCTAAGCCCTCATGACCCTATCAGCATCTCAGTCGTTCATCTGGGATTACCCACCAGCAGCTCCTTACCTCCTCTCTTAAGTGATGCTTCACTGACTCCATTCATCCCAGCCTACCAGCAACCCTGCTTCACCCCACGTCTCATCTGGACTTCTCCTACCCAGCCCTGCTTTGGCGAACAGCCTCACCAAAGCTGCTTGAACCAGCTCTTCAGTTGGGCTTAAAAAATAACCCAAGCTTTTTATTTACAACATGGAAAGCTTGCTTTCAAGATTTAGGTGGCAAGTAGAAACAGGCACAAGGAACAGTGATAGACACTATTCTTCAGACCACCAGCCAAGTGTTGTGCAGCCTTCGGTCTGAAAGTTGCTGGCTGAGCTAAATCCCTCCAACAGCACCTCACCTGCTACTACCACTTTATCTGAAGTCATAAACACAGCCAATGAAGAAATTATTTCCAGCTCCTTAAAAATTACTCACTTCCATGATTTGCATCTTAACTCAATGGCAGTCGCTCTCGCCAGCAGCAGAATTTAGGCAGAATTCAGAGTCTCAGACCTTTCCTGCTGAAGCATCTCCTTTCATTGTTGCCTGTGACAGGATATTAGGTTGGCTGTATAAGCGATCTTATCCCATAAGGCAATTTTTATGTCTCGTGTTTCATATTAAGATCATTGCCTTGCTTGTGCCTGTTGGAAAGGTTTTTGTTTCAGTCACGTCCCAGTGCTGACGTGGACCACCAGTCCACCAGTGGTATGTCCTCCTCACCCTGTGGAGTTGTGCACATGCGTTCTGAGAAGCTCACATGAACACGGACATTGACATCACCTGTATTTGTGGAAGTGTCTCATGGGCTGGTGCTGTCTCACATTCCTGGCTGGGAGAGGCACCAAGGGTGGCTCGCCACAGTTTACTCCTTTCTCGGAATCCATGAGGAGGCTGTCAGTGAGGGTGAAGCTTGGAGATACGTCTCTGCCATCGTGTCATCTATTAACGTGACACGTGTGTGTGAGACAGTGAGAGCTTTTCTTTCCACCACCCTAGTTTTTCCTTCTGGCTGTGGTGAGATGGAAAGGTGGGATGCTCTCATCTCTGCCAGCAAGAAGGTTTTCTGTATCTGAGGCTGGCTTGGAAATTCTTTAGGTGACATCACACCATGTCTGTGCAGACTCATTGTTTGTCATGGAAAAGCCATTCATCCATACACAACTTCCTTCCTCCCCAGACTCTGGGAGATAAACTTTCCATTCTGTCTATTCCCTGTAGAAACAGACACAAAACACATATGCGTGGCTACACACACATACACCTCACCGTCCCTCCGTCACACTCGGGGCTGTGGAAGGAGGAGAAGGGAGGATATTGATGTGAATAAAGTCACCCTGTTTTCTTCAGACGTGGATCCTGCTGTGCCCAAGTAGTAAAACCCCCTCCCACCGAGGCTGTGGGTCGCACAAGGCTTTTTTGTCCTGAGGCTAATTCTGGCACTTGCAGCCCCACATCTGCCTGCCAGGTGAGATGGGCCACCAGCTGCAGGTACAGCACATCTGGATGGGGGTGGAAGTGAAGCGTGCTGCAAACAAACACAGCAAGTCCACCGTGGCGGGTGAGAGGAATTCCATAAAAAATATACTATACTTCAGTGGTTCGAGGTGCCGAGCCTGGTGATTCGTGCCTTGGGTGCTGCTTGCTCCTGAGGCAGAGTGAAAGACTGGGTACTTGCAAGTCTTGGACCACATACACTGTGGCCACAACCTGGGGGGGACCCGCATGTTCAGCCTGTGTTTGGGAGCTGCCGCCACCACAGAGGCAGGGTTGGGGGGATGCCAGGCCCGGCGGGGAGGCTGTGTGGGAGAGAAGGTGTTGTCT
Source organism: Myiopsitta monachus (assembly GCA_017639245.1). NCBI lineage: Eukaryota > Metazoa > Chordata > Aves > Psittaciformes > Psittacidae > Myiopsitta > Myiopsitta monachus. Next base: position 77,569,592 of record CM029920.1, read on the forward strand.
GTGGTGAAGAGGTGGGGACCGTGCTGTGCAGAGGACAGAACAATGGAAAGCTGTGTAGAGATGCAGGCAGCAGCAGTGGTGTCGAAGGTGTGATGAAGTGGCTGTGAAGGAGGCAGGCTGCGAGGTGTGTTTGTTGCAAGTACCCGCACAGGTCCGGGCTGCGTGCGTTTGCCTTCTGCCGGTGTTTGGGGTGGGGGGAAAGGGCTGAGGAGCTGCCACATTGCCCCCGCCTTTGAGGATCTCGGTGGGTTGAGCGGGGAAGGGAGAGAGGGGTGTTTGGACAAGAGGAGCCTTTGAAGCTTTTCTCCTGTCCACCTCCCCTGCCCATAAAGCTATTAGTCTCTGGTGCCAGGCTATCTGCGCTTGCAGCCGGCAGCCCAGCCGCGCCTCGCAGACCCCCTGCCCGGGCCGCGGGGCCGGAGCCATGCCGTGGGGCCCCTCTGGAGGCCGTTTAGGGGAGGGGGCAGCTCATTTCCGAGCCGGCCCTGCATTACAAAGGTGGGCAGCGGGGCCAGCGCCCCGCTTTGATGTGCCCTACCGGCTCCCCGCACACCTGCGGCGCCGGGGCTCACGGCCCGATCCGGTCCGCGGGGGAACCGGCGGTCTGCGGGTGGACGGCACATCCCCTGGGCCCGAAGCTGCCGGTGCCCCTGCCTCACACGGCTATCTGCTGCGGGACGGGACGGGACGGGACGGGACGGGGAGGCTCCGGCGGCGGCGGCGCGGCCCCTACCCCGGGGCCGAGGGAGGGCGGGAGGCAGGGCTGGGGCCGGAGCCCCCGGGAGGCGGCGGCCGGGGGAGAGAGGGAGGGTCCTGCGGGGGGCGGGAGGGGGCGGCAGCCGGGCTGTGCTCGCCGCGCCCCGCCGCACACAGGCCCCGCTCCAGGGCTTCTCTTCGGCGCTTCTCCGCAGGGCGCCCCGTCCCGGCGGCCGGCTCTGCGGGGGCTGCCCACCATGACCGGGCCGAGGCTGGCCCTCGCCGCCGCGCTCCTCTGCAGCTGCACCTCGCCGGTGGCCGACGCCAACTCCTGGTGGTAAGTGAGGGCGCGGGGCAGACCGCGGCGCCTTTGTCCGCCTCCGCGGAACGGGGACTGCCCGGGGCCGGGCGGCGGAACGGGAGCGGGAGTTGCCGTGCGCTCCCCGCGGGAACGAGCTTCCCTGCGCGCCGGGCTTCTTTCTTAGCAGCTCACTTCTGTCCAGGTTCCCCCCTCCCACTGTCCCTGCCCAGTTCCTGGGGACGCAGCCCTTCTCCAGGCATTTCTGGACTTCTTTTGTACGGGCTCGCTGAGGTCCCGTCCGGGCTTTAGGATGTGGGGAATGCGTAAGGAGAGGGTGGGTGAGATTTCCTACCCGCTGCCAAAAGCCCCTGGAGCAGCCACGGAGCCCCCTTCCCCTGAAGAGCGGAAAATAGCCTGGCTGGAAGGCAGGCACCGCTGGCTGGCAGCCTGTGAAAAGGCAGCAGCTCACTTTCTTCTTCTGCGGAGAAAGTGCTGAGCTTTCTTTCTGCCCCCCTCCCCATCCCGGGTGTCCTCTGTGTTTAAACTCAGGTTACAAACGAGCTGTGTTTCTCCCGCCGGAGCCCTGGAAAAGCCTCGCATCTGGCAGAGCCGTAGCGGGAGGCAGCTGACATGAGAAATGCGCCGGGGCTTTGGGAGCGGAGCGAGGCTGGGCTGACGGGGAAAGGTGCCGGGCGTTCCGCGGAGGGGGCCTCTCCCTCCAGGCAGACTCCCTTGGATGTTTTTCTCATCGCAGGTCTTTGGCCATGAACCCTATCCAGCGACCTGAGATGTACATCATCGGCGCGCAGCCGGTGTGCAGCCAGCTGCCGGGGCTCTCCCCCGGGCAGCGCAAGCTCTGCCAGCTCTACCAGGAGCACATGGTGTTCATCGGGGAGGGGGCCCGCAGCGCCATCAAGGAGTGCCAGTACCAGTTTCGGCAGCGGCGGTGGAACTGCAGCACGGTGGACAACACCTCCGTCTTCGGACGGGTCATGAAAATAGGTAGGAGCACCGGTACGGGGCGCAGGCCGGTTTGGCCCTCTGTAGCTTTCTCCCTTTCTTCAAATACACATGCAGGAGTGATGAGCCCCTTTAACACCGCTCCTAAAGCTGCCTTTAAGGAGGTTTTCCATCCCCTGGTGTGCTGGTGCTGCCTGTGCCCTGGGTGGGTGGCATCAGTGCGCCTGAGCCCAGCAGGAACTAGCTGGGGCAACAGGGGACACACACACTTTCTTTGGGGGGGGGGACGGGGACATGGGGAGGTCAGGAAGAGGGGGGCTGCTTTTTTGTTGTGTGCTCGTTTAAAGGGAGAGAGGGGGGGAAGAAGCTGGAGCCTGGAACAATGGTCCAATGTTATCATTTCGCAGCATCTGGAGTGCCCTCAGACAGGGAATGCAGCCCTGAGTTGTAGGAAATATGGGCTCCTCTGGCATGGGATCTCCCTCCCTCTTCCCTGTTCTGCCAGTTTCTGTGTAAACTCCAGAGATTTTTTATAATTCCTGCCCTGCTGGCCGAAAGAGGTGCATTGACAGGCCATTGCTGCACTTGAATTGAGGTGTGACCTAGCTGCATTGTCCCAGCTCCTTTTGAAATGCAGTCATCTGATGGCAAGAAACTGAGAAATCCGGGCTTGGTTTGATGTGTCCGACAGGCAGGACAATAAAGAAAAGGTGTTAAAACAGCCACTCAGGAAAGCGTGCACACACACAAGCTTGCTCTCTCTCTAGGTCCCATGTGAAGAGGTTTTGTTTCCCACCCACAAAGCTGATCATTTACACTGAAGAACCGGCACTATTTCTCAGTTGTGAGGTCCGGGAAAACACTTAGCAGCTCCTGCACCCTCAGCTGCCCCCAGCATTGCTTGCACCTTTTTGGTTTCACTTTCAAAAAGCCCCCAGGAGATGCAGCTTTGATACTTCTGGGGTGCTGAGGTGATAGGACACCAAGGTAACCAAGTCCCATAACGCCTTCCATTTAATCCTGAAATTCCTATGTGTGATTCTAGAGTACTGTAAGGGATATTTCTGTATGTATTACTTAACCTTTCAGAATTCCTAATTCAACCCACCAGAGCCATTCTGATTCTTCCCTTTCTGCCCAGCTCATACCCCAACAAATCCCTGCTTCTCTGGGATACTCCCCTGGGAAATGCTGTTTCCTGACACATACTTTCAGCTCCTGATACAGATCCAAGGCAGCTGCGCATCCTTGATCCCTTGCTTTGTGATAGCAGGGGTGGTGGCCAGATGAGGCTGCTTTCAATCCCATACTATTAAAATTTTGGGGTATGAAAACTACAATTTCAGCCACCTCCACCTTTCCCTTCTGGCGTCCCTCTCTCGCATGTAATTTATCCCAAAGAACAGGATAAATTTCAGGTCCCCAAAATGATCCTAGCAGCTCCAGAATGAAATAGAAATACCCCCTTCTGCAGCAAACTTCATCCTCTTCTTCAAAACCTTCCTGCAGCTCCAGGTTGGTCCACTATGTGAGTCCATGCCTGGACAAAAAGAAGTAAGGGTGAACTAAGAGAAAGCAAAGTTTAGAGCTGAAGGATGAAAAGCCATCAGGAAGGATCAGAGGATGTATGGGAAGAAGGATTAGAGTGAATAGTGGAAGAGGGAAGATTCTTCCTCTCTAAAGTTAATTTGATCCTGTTAGTTTAGTTTGAGAGTTAGTTTAGATTTGGGTTTTGATGAGGATGGCGCTGTTGTGGGTATGTGATGGTATGTCCAGCAGTCCTCCTGCTGCTGTTCTGTTTGTTCATGCATGCATTTTGTTCGTTAGGAATAATAATGCTGTTGTATCTCTGGTAGGAATCTGCTGATGGGAGTGTCTGTGAGGTGACTGCCTGTGTTTGCCCGCTGTTGAAAACGTATCCTAACAAAGAGTTTTGAACCCATCTCCTTTATATTCTGTGGTCAGTTAGAGCATGTTCAGATGCGGATACTCTGAGAACAGAAGTAAGAAAAATGTAACCAAACGTGGCCTTGGGTATTACAGGGACTATGATGATTCACCACTGTTGTCTACAGTGATAAGGTGTTGTGGAGGGGGATGCTGCCTCTTTTCTGTATTCCACCTTCTGCTTTTACTTTTTCCTACTTTGTAATGAGGCGTTGCTCATTATTTCAGCATATTTGTTTTTCATGCTGGGTAAGAAGACAAAGCCGTCCAGTCTCTCAGGTTGTGTCAGCTATAAAGTCATTCTTCCCTGAGTTCATACTGTGTGCCTGTCTCCTGTTTTCAATTTCTGAGTCCCAGTTCTGGACCACAGCCCTTTTTCTGTACTCTGTGCCAATGGCACGAGGAAGGTCTGGAGACCAGAATATCTACAAGAGTGCAGAGGCATGCCAGAGAGTTGTGGAGAATGGGGGGAGAAAAGAGATAAGAAGGACTCAGAAGGTGTATAGTGTGCCAACAACCTTCGGCTGCCCACCCACCGATACAGGCATGGCATATATTATATGATTTCTTGAGCCGCTTTAGATTGCGGGAGAGAGGACAGCCTGTCCTGGCGAAGTCCAAAGCCAGGGAGATCCTCACCAGAGTGTGCACTCAGAAACCTGAAAGATTTGTTTCCTTTCCCCTTTGTAGAACTTGGCTCAGCCTGGAAAAAATGGGAGGCCTGTGGTCAGTCTGTGTTTAATCATTACACCTTCATTTTGTGCATTTCATAGAGGTGAGGCAGTCCAGTGACACCAAGCTTGTGCAGAGGCATCAGCGGCACTGAAGTAGGCTGCTTTTTAGCATTGGTCTTTCCTAGCGTTTGTGTGGTCATGAGAATTGCTCTTACCTTTTCAATGTGGCTTACTCACTGATGATATCTGGCAATGTACAAGAATTATCCTTCTGAAGTTGCTTCTTCTTCTGTCAATACAGATTTTAGACTGCATGTGTGTGTATATGTGTATCTGTGCATTATAAACAGACAAATTCCTTACCGCTACATTTATGAGGGACAGGACGGAGCACCCAAAAAGGTCATGTTAGAATTTCCTCAGGGGAGGAGAGAATGTACCTCCTTCAGTGCAATCCTAAATGCAAGGCTGGGGTTTCCAGGTTAGTCCAGTCATTTCTGCAGCCAAAGGTTTTATCTCTTATGCCTTTTCAAATGCGAAAAATAAAAGGGGGGGGGGGAGTCATAAAAGACCAAAGAGGAATATTTGAATATTTTTCCTTCTTTTTGTTTGAGAGAGGCAAACCTTGGGGAAATGCTTTTTCTTTAAAAACAAGAAATCATTTGAAACAAAAACTTCATCAAAAAAGTGACACATTTTATCATCTTTGTGTCAGTCTCCCCACTGCGATCTGTTCTTCTGGCATTTCCTTCTCAGGCAGCTCCAGAAAAGCAAGCTGCGGGGACCAGCACCTCGCCTGGGTATTGCTCACGCTGGTACCTGAAATGGTGTCCCCAAAAGCTGCCACAGCCCCGCGCTCTCCCCTTGCGCTGTGGGAAGTGCTGGTGGCCGGCAGGCTGAGGAGGGCAGCAGAGCTCCGTGGAGCTCCACACCAGCAGGCAGAGCTGAGCCCCACGGGGTCCCCAGCGTCGGGGTGACCCCAGCCTTTGGCTTGGGAGAGGGCAGAAGGGGGGTTGTCCTTTGAGTTGACAGCGCAGAGGTGTGGAAGTCGAGTGAACTTTGAGATGAGTGAGACCCCAAATACTTCTCCAAGGCTGGCAGAAGAGCAGAGAAAACTGGGATGTACAAGCCCACAACTGCTAGCTGCAGATTTGCTTTGTATTCAGCGCAAGGTTTCATACACGGTCGATCCTGCCCCCAAAACCAAGCTGCAGTTTTCCAAACCTAGATCTGATGAGTACTGTCGTTTGTTCTGCTTTGTGGGCAACAAGGGGGAGGGGAGGGGGAGCCCCACTGAAACTTCTTTCAGCCTCTCCTAGCACTACCCTCAGCAACCTGAAGAACTCGTGCAGATCCAGGGTCTGCATATTGAGTTGCTGTGCTGCTACATCTGAAACGTGGAGATGGTTAAAACATGGACAGTAAAAGTAAACCAGTCTGTGCTTGCAGGGGTCTCAATTAAGCTGTAAGGATGCTAAGCACCTGGAGTCATGCAGGCTCTGTTGCACCAGCTGTAACACCGGGAGGTCCCTCCATTGTATGTATTTTAACCTGTACAGATGCAGAGAGTGTTGTGCTTAACAGGGTGATTGGTGAGTCCGTGGGGCTCTCACCATACAGGCACAGACTGGTAGGGGCAAAACCTGCCCATTGGACTGTTACCTTAAAATACCAACAGCATGCAAAACAAAACAGATGAGTAAAAGCTTTATTTTGGTTGCTGAAAAAAGACCATAACTCCCTTATGGGGCAGTCTCAGCTGAATTACCTTAACACTTAACGTAGAGCCACTCCTCTACCTCCTGGACCAGGGAGGTTTGGAGAGCACACTCCTCTCCTTATGACCTGCTAGTAAGGCCTTCCCTTCTGTATTATATATAAAATCCCATAGCATTTTATCAGCCTTATGCTGTGCTCCGTAGCAGAAGCCCCTCATTGAGGGGGGGAAAGAATCACAAGTTGTTCTGCAACGTGGATGCCATTCACAGCCTTGCCTTTGTCTTGGGTCATTACCACTAAGCTGGTGATAAGCTGCTATTAATTACAGATTGTCAGCACATGCAAATTGGAACAAGAGCATACCAAAAGCATCAGCTCAGTCCTGCTGAGGGAGCTGGCAGTGAGAGTCTTGTGGGCTGGTGACAAACTGTTCTTGGAGAATCTGCCCTCTGAAGTCATTCAAATTTGCTTGAGAGCATCTTGCTGGGGCCTGTAAGTAGCTCTTCGCAATCAGATTTGCTTATTCCAGTGAAGCTTTGGCAGTTGTTCTCTTTTATCACCTGAAAGTTTGGTGATGCACGCTATGACTCTGAAGGTGTCAGTTTAGCTATTCATTACACTGTGTGGTGATAGTGCAGGTGTGGATTGCCTCCTTCTCCCCCTTCCCCCCGCTCTACTCACCCCATTCAGACCCACAGCACTTGCTGGTGCAGCACGCTTGGCCTCATGCAGTGCTGGCTGTGTTGGTGCCCCGGTCAAATTGAGGCTGAATCACGGCCAGGAATACATAGCTAGAGACCTGATCCAGCTGCTTGGCTTGCACTCTGAGCTGTATAGAGCATATGCTCCAAGCAGGGCAGTCTCTAGTAAACGTGCTAATGGAAAGTCTTTTCATTTATTATTGTCTACATGGGAAATTTTACTTGTTCCAGCACTGCAGCTCAGTAGGTGTTGGAAGAGCCTCTGCCTTGAAGCTTTAGTGTAAAAATGGGTTTCCTTCAGTTTGTCTCAAAACAGTTCTCAGCTGACCTCATGTAAACTAAAATAAGGTTGATGAGCTGAGGAGCCCATAATGAGTGCGTGTCCAATTTAAATGAAAGTCATTCCTGAGTGGTATCTGGCTTGACCAGAATACTTCTTTTGCACAGATCCAACCTCATCAGTTGTTTTCAGTGGTTGCAGTGGCTAAGGCAGCAGCTGTATTTTCAGCAAGTGAATAACCCTCTTGCTTGAGAGTTTCCTCTAGGTTAAAATGAGAGGATACTGAAGGGGAAAGAGACTGAGCAATCCCTGCCTATGGTGTTGGTGTTTCTGGAGTTTCCAGGGCTTTTAAATAGGCAAACATAGGTGTAATAAAAACAGCCCTTGAGGAGTAGCACGTACAAATTCATGAAGAAGATGCTCTTCCCAAGAGCATTCCTCCAGGCGACGGGAGGACTCTCAGACCCTTCCCTGGTGTGTGTCAGAGAATCAGATTTGAGTTTGATCCTGGTTACATAGAAACTGCCAGTTCTGGGCAGTCAATTGACTGGAGCTGTTACTATGAAATGAAAACAAAAATGGGTTGCAAGCATGTCTTAGGACAGTTCCTCTTCTGCCAGAATAGGTTGCTTGCAGCTTGCTGTGTGTTGTGTTTGTTAAATGAGATCTGTCTCTTGTTAATTTGCTTCTCGTGTCTCTCTTGCAGGTAGCCGAGAGACTGCTTTCACCTATGCTGTCAGCGCTGCCGGGGTGGTGAACGCCATCAGCCGGGCTTGCCGTGAAGGAGAGCTCTCCAGCTGTGGCTGCAGCCGGACAGCCCGGCCCAAGGACTTGCCCCGAGACTGGCTGTGGGGTGGCTGCGGGGATAACGTGGAGTATGGATATCGTTTTGCCAAGGAGTTTGTGGATGCCAAGGAGAGGGAGAAGAACTACGTGAGAGGTTCAGAGGAACAGGCTCGCATGCTGATGAACTTGCAGAACAACGAGGCTGGTCGCAGGGTAAGACCAGTGCTGACACTTTCCTCTTCTCAGAGGCAGATTCAGAAGGCTTGAGATAGCTTGAAATTACTTGCAGGGTTGATGAAGATTGTCCAGTGATACCCCAGTAATGGTGTATGGTCACATTTGCTGCATTTCTGTGAATATTACAGGCAATATTGACAATATTAGATTACAGTTTTAATGGCAGGCTTCTGTTGCCAGCTAAAGCCAAATGAGATGCTGTATGGCATGCAAATGCAGACATGTAAGCTGTTTCCAAATAAACTAGGTGCTGTCATGGCCCACTTTCAAGGTTTGCATCTCAGAAACTGGCTTTCCAGAGCTGCCAAAGGAACAGGCTGGTGTTGAAAAGGAGAATCTGTTGGCATGTGGAGTTGTCTTCTACTGCTATCATTCAGAGTTTTGGAATATAAGACCGGAAGCAAACATCGAATCAGGCTACCTGGTATAAGTATCTCTGAAACTTGTGCCTTGCTCATTTACCTTGGTATTGGGCAAAATAAGTAATCTGCTTCTAGCTGAGGTTTTCTGAGAAGATTACACAGTTTTGATCTGGAGACCCCTAGGGATGGAGAATCCAGTCACTTCCTTTGTAGTATGCTACCATCATTAATCACCCTGTTTTGACACTGTACCTCATTATCATTTGAATTTATCTGGCATCAGCTTCCAATTACCTCTTTTTCTGACTTTCACTGCTAGATCCAAAAGCCTCTTAGTAATCAGAATGTCCTCCACATAGAAGTATTTATCTACTGTAATTTAATCACCACTTTCTTGACAAACTAGATTGAGTGCTGAAGATTCTGTCACTTTCAGAGGTTCTCATTAGCCATCAAATCATTTTCACATTACTTTAGCATACCTTTCCCAGTTTTCCCATATCCTTTAAGAGACTGGATACCAAAATGACATGCTGCGTTCTGGTATTGGTCTCACTGATGCTGTAAATGTAGGTGAAGTTGCCCCCTTTGTTTGTGTCCCGTGTATGCGCATTTGTTGTTTACATAATTACTCTGTCTGTGATTAATAGCCCGGAAGGTGTAGCATCATTCATACGCGGTACAACCATGTAGTCCCGCCTCTTTCCAAATGTAGAACGGGAATACTTATTTGAACAGTTGTGTCTTTTTCACAGGGTGTTTAAAATTTTTATTATTCTTCCCTAGTAGTGAGCTTTTCTGAGGTTAATTTCATTTCTAATGCATGTTAAAAAATCCTATTAAGTGTACTTAGGCTTGCTCTTTTGCACATTCTTAACTAATATCCTCAGTTTCCTTATCAATTTTCTGCCCTTTCTTACTTCTAATTGTTATTCTCTTTCCCATGTGTGTCTGTGTTTTCTGCATGTAATTTTGGCTTCATTTTGCCACAAAGGAAGATCTGCTCTATTTTTTTGATTGTGGAATCAATGTGTCAGGTTGAAGCATCGCAAATACTCTGCTCTTCTTTTGCAAAATCAAATGGCAGTAAATTTGCAGTAGGTGGAAAACGGTGCGACTGAAAGCTGTAGAACTCAGTGGATTTTGGTTTTTTGGTTGTTGTTTTTTTTTTTTTTTGCTTGGAAGGGCAGAGAGTCTGCATTTCCTTAGGAATGGGGGGACATTCCTGTAGTAGCCTGAAAGTGACATTCTTCTCTGCATTACGTGCTTTGAACATCTTATATGTCTGGAGTCATGAACTTGGATTACTACAAATAAATGCCCTGTCTAAAATAGGGAGTGAATATGTTATGGGATGTTTTACAGCCAGTCCTATTGCCTGGAGGGATCCAGAGACAGAATATGGCCAATAGTTTGAGGCGCCAGTTGAACTGTAGTAATACTTATATTAAAAGATCAAGTCAGAAGATATTTGCTCCACAGCATGGGTGAAACACTACCCTGTCTTGTTATTCTTGTGATATGGGCAAGAATATCACTGGGCTGTGATTCCAGATGATGATACAGTTTTAGATGGAAGAAAGCTTTGCTCTGTTTTAAGGACAGAGCTAAACCCAGCTGTGTCCTGCCTTTACTACAGTTCAGAAAGTTGTTTAAATTGTGCTTGGAAGGCTACAGTGCCCGTGCTGCTTTGGGCTCCATAGACAAGCTCTCAAGGCAATTTCTGTCTCCAGTTAATGCACAAACTGGACTTGGACAAAGGCTTTCCAAAGGGGCCAGCAAAAGACAATGTTATTTCAAGTTTGGTTTTTGTAGACTCTGTAGAACAGATGGCTGTAGAAAATAACCTTAGACTAAATGAACACAGGTCATTTTAGATTAAATTAAATGGAAGTATAAACCAGTGTGTAATTAAGCTTGTGGATTTCAAAGAACAAACTCCAATAAACTAAGGGAGCTGGTCAGTAAACTCAGACAAGGAACTTGATGTAGAGGAGGTCTGGAACTTTTTCAAGTCAAAGATGCTAAAGCCATTACAATTCTGCATGCCAAGCAAGAGGAAAAAGCTTGTAGGAAGAATATCCAGACCTCACTGAATGAATAACTACCACAGAGAAGCTGTTAGAAATAGACTGAAAGCCTACGAAAAATGGAAAAAAACCCAAACTGATAGCAAATAAATAATGAAAAGCTCTTAGAGGTCAAGAAGTGTAAAGATGAAGTGAGAACAGTAAAAAATCATGCTGAGTCAGATCTTGCAAAGGGTAGTAAAATAAACAGGGAAAGTTTTTAAACTTTGCAATTGGAAGAAAGGAGACTGCTAGTGAATGAGGATAGGGCTGGCTCTAAAGACAAAGTAGTTTTGAGCCCCAAAATAAGCAAGTGCTTTACCTGAGGCTTCAAGTTGGAATAGAGGGCATTGCTCATGGGGAGGGGTACCGTATGTCTGCTGCACAATGGGATGTCTTTTTCTGCCCTCAGTACTTTTGCCTGGGTGAATAAGTGCTTGTAGTGTAGATTTTTAAATCCTCCTGAGATTTTTCTGGGGCAAGGCATGGTCTATCACAGGAGGCAGTAGTAGCTAATGGTGCTGGCTCCCTGTGGGAGTGAGGAAGGCAAGAGGAGGTAGCTGTCGTGTTCAGACAAGTAGAGGAAGAGGAGCTGAGCAGCAAGTACAGAAGATTGGAGCCGGCAGACCTGAGGTGGGTGGGATGGTGCAGGGGGCTAATGATGGAGGGGAGTTTGTGATTGGGTCAAATGATTCAAATGGGAATCAGGTGGCAGCAAAGGGTTGGAAGAACAGAGGGCTGCTCTGGAGTTAAACGAGACTGGGGCTTTAGGGAGGACCAAGTGGATGAGGATTTGAGGGTAGTGAGGAATGGAGATGCTGGGATCGGGAAAGGAGATGAACATGGAAGGATCTGGATAGGAGAGTCCTGATGGCTCTGAGATGGCGTTGGTATGGGTTCCAGGGTTGTCTGGTCAGGATAGTATTTGGCCAGTGCAGGGTAGTCTTTCCTCTTGGCTCTTAGAAATGAAAATGGAAATTATCACCACCTAGGTGGAAGCAAAACTCAGGTTGTGTAAAGCTCTCAAGTGGGCACGGGGAGTGCCAGCTTTCTTACCTGTCACTCTGAAAGAGGTGGCACCTGGCAGCACAGGCAGTGTGATCTCAGCAGAACTTACAGAAGGACCTTGGGGAAAGGATGTCTTGGAGGAAGAGGCAAAATGTGAAGTAATTTGTGAAGGATTTCTCAAAGATTGATCACACAATCACTTAGAACATCATTGATCCCCTAAAAACCAAACTAGATCTATGAGATCTAATTTATAAGCACTTCTGTGAGACATTTAATGTATTTCCCATGTGGGAAACACTTGGTTACACTGGGAAAGATAAGGAAAAATGCAGCAGCTATGAGACGGACAAGAAACTGGTTCAAGGAAAGATGTCAGAAAGTTGTGTGAAAGGATGTACCTTGATTCTTAACAGAGCTTAATTAGCAAGTCTTCAAGTACTTACCTCAAGATCAACACTTAGTATTTTTGTTTCACAGCTTCAACACAAGAATTGGAATAGGCTGATGAAATTTCCTGATGATGCAAAGGTGCCAGGTATTACAAATACAGAGGAAAATCCGAATTTTGTACAGCAGCTAATGACATCCAGTAAAACAACATGAGGACCATCATTTGAGGTCTTGTATGAAAAACGTTTTTAGTCATTAGGAAATGAGTTGAAAAGAATGGGTCGCAGCAGTCTGCTGCAGATGACTGCAGATGTAATGTGGCTCAGAAGGTGATAAATACCCTGTAATGTACTAAGGAAAGTATTTTTAGAAAACAATGGGGGAATACCAATGCTATTGTATTCAGCTCTTGTGAGGCCCCAAAATATTGTATGTTCTCATATTCCCAAGCAAAATGACCTCAGACTAGAAAAGGCTTGTTATGGTGGGCTCAAGGGATAAGAATCTTTTCTTAAGAAAGTGGGCTGGAATAGCTTGCCATGTTTAGCCTAGCAAAGTGTAAGTTGAGAGAGGATGACTGATGTCTGTGTTAGTGGGAGAAATAATAGGGAAGGAAAAGTACTTTTTAAGCAAAAGGCCAATTTGGCACAATAGCAAATGGGCATAAAGTGAGTACGTTTAGGCTGGGAATTAGAAAAAGATACTTTATCATTGGAATAGTGATCAGAATGATGGTGGCCAAAAACCTAATTGCTTTTAAAAGGGCACTCTGTACATTTAAGGAAAACATTATTTGAAGCAGTGCCTACAATAGCAAGAGATCATACTTAAAAACCGAGGAGGTCCCATCTGGTCCTGCATTCCTAAACTTCTGAGATTCTGGTTTTGGAAGTAGGAAGGTGCACTTGTAACTCCATACTCCCACAAGTCGTTGCTGAAAGAAGGGAGTACTGGAGACACGGCAGTGAGCATTGCTGTGTGACCACCAGGTGCCATCCCACGTACAGCCTTGCCCCACTTTCCCAGCCAGTGTTTCAGTTTATGTCTCCTGATTTTTAGGCAGACTTTTGGTGTGTCCCCTCACTCAGTTTCTTGTGGGTGAGAAAGTCCTCCTTGAACCCTGAGGAGCAATGATAGCAGGAGAGAAGATTATCCCTGCTCTCCATGGTTTTCAGAAGGAGCTGAGAGGAAAAGGAGGGGACCAGAGGTCTTTTATCTTTCAGGCAGTCCTGACCCCATCACCTCTTCACTCCATGTCAGAATCCTTGTGGTGGTGCCTCCTGGCTTTATTGGCCATGTTTGTTTGTCTTTGGCTGTTATCTCAGTACGTCCTTTCCTTCCATCTGTCTTTTTCTTCCAATTGGTCTCCATTACACTCTCTTATTTCCCCCCATTCCTTATCTGTTGCCCTGTCTGGCAGACTGTGGCGTTCAGTCGTTCTGCGCTGTTTACCCAGTCAGCATATGGCAGGCCTCAGTCATCAGTCACTCAAGCCAGTGCCAGAAGAGCCTGGAAGGGGGTCTGGCTAATTGACCACATAGGAATTCCCCATTAATTCTCTTCCCATTCCCATTACTGCAAGAAAAGAATTGGAAGAGAACTTGGGCTTATGGGAAGTGGCTTTAAGCCTTTCCATTAGAGGCATTTTCAACCTGTTTAAGTGGCATGGCCATCGATCAGACCCTGCCCTCAGAACTGCATGTGGGGTCTGTTATTCTTTACCTTGACCTGCACCTGGTCAGAGAGGAATTCTCCAATTTCCTCTGTTTTCTCCCTGTTTGGGCAGCAAAGGGGGAGAGTGGGAGAGCCATTTAGCAGCCGAAGCTATGGTTACCTCCATGGGACATTGATGGTGGGAGCTGCAGGAGGCTGAGTGGCGCCATGCTCACCTGCGCTAACTGGTAGCATTCGCATTCCCCCAGCACAGCTACTACCCACATGGGCCAGATGTTTTGAGCATCAGTTGCTTAAAGCCAAGTCAGAGTGAACTTAGTCCCATGACATTAACTGAGGGGGATTGAATTGCAGTGTTTTTCTAAAGGAACAAAGCCCAGGATTAGGAAGAATTGTAATACTTTATAAAAACACATGCAAGGGCAAGGGAGGCACAAGTGGCCTGGGATTTGACAGAACCGTAACCAAAAAGTGCTAACACAAGCTTATAACAAGCAGGCTGGCAGTGCAGTGAGGATATAGTAAGTGTCTGAGGCTCGCGAAATTCAGCTGTAGCTCTGTCTGGTTACAGTACAGCAGGAATCCTTAAGTAACGGTGTGGTTGGTCCTCTGCAGTTGTAGTTTGATCCAAGACAAGTGCTTAACTCCCAGCCTGTAGCTGTTACATTGCGCTGTGAGGGATTGCCTCAGTAAATTGAGCTCCAAGGAGCAGAACTGAAGCTTCCCTGTTTTAAGGACTCACTCCATTGACTTTCTCAGGAGCTGGATTGGCCTCCATGTGATTTAGCCATCAAGCCAAATTGAATCTCCAGTAGCTGTCAAAAGCACTAGATGTTCATTAGGCACAGGAGCAACCAGCTGTTGTAGGAGAACTCTGACCTCTCGCTGCTGGTCCAGAATGTAGTCATAGGTGGAAGGTTTCACTTGCAGTGTGCTCAATTGCATTAGTCACCTACTCCTTTGCACACGAACTGCGGAGAGCTGAGCAGCTTTCTTCTGAGTCGGTGCATGGGGAAGAAAAAAGCCCTCAGAGTCTGGTTGCTTTCTTCATCAGAAAACCTGGCTAGAGGGACTATCGCTGTCTCCCTCAGAGCATCCCAGTTTCCCCTCACGTTCCTTGATGTCCCCACCAGGAACAGCTGGTGGAAATTCCTCAACTGATGCCAGACACCTCTGCTTGGCACATGGGGTCCAGCAGAGGCACTGCCCTGTGGATGTGCGTGATGGTCGGGGAGAGCGGAGGTGAACCTGATAGTGAGAGCATGAGGAGCAAGGCTGGCGCTTAAGCTGCTGTGGCTCTGATGGTGCAGGGACACCAACTCTTCACTTTTCAAACTGTTGTCAGCGCCAGTGGGTGCTGACAGGACCTCACGTAGCACGCGGTTTTGTACCTGTCTCTGGAATTAATGGAAAGAACAAACCCAGCATCCATTTCAGTGTGTTTTCCTAGGTCTGAGCTTTGTAATTCTAGAATGTATTTCAATATTTCTCTCTCCTCCCAGCCAGTGCGAGGAGGAGAGTAACCACCGTTCTCTTTTGCATTGTGTGCTTGCTCTGCTGAGGACTTAATGCTCGCTGCCAGCATTTCACGCCCATTTGCTGATTCGAATGCTGGATTTTCAGGTGTATGATGCATCCACAGCAGCCGAAGACTCCCACAAACATAGCTGAAAGTATGTGGGGAAGGACCGCACCGAAATCTTGCGTTTGCTGTGTAAGATGTGGGCCCCTGTGCATGGCGGCAGTGCTGTTGGTGCAGGGAGCCCTGTGGACACAAGATGGCGCAGGTTCGCAACGTGTCCCTGCCCGCCAGGGCGGACGCCGGGTGAGCACCCCCTGGAGCTGAGGTGAGCGGCCTCTGCTCCAGGACAGAGGTGTTCATCTTCCACACCACCGCCCCTGCTTGCCGCTGTCGGCATAGCGGCCTCTGGGACGCTGCCCTTGAACGAGCTCCTCTCGGCAGAGATGGAGGAAAAGGGTGTGGGGACGTGGATTTATCGTGGAAAGATGCAGATGTGTCCCTTGGACTACAGTGTTGGTTCCTGGTGATTGGAAGTGGGCTGCTCTGAAGGGAAACTCCACAATAAACACCGCTCTTGCGCTATGAGAGTGGGAGAATTTCCAAAGTCCATGTGGAGATAAAGCTTTCTCTTCTTTCCTTCTCTTGACCTTGCTGTTAAGTCGGTGGAAAAAAGGTGCGGAAGTCATGTTTGGAGGCAACGTGACCAGAAATAGAAATATTTAGGGAATAGGAGCGCAGCAGTTGCAAGAGGAGACTTCTGTCTCCTCTGAAGGGCAAAACAACAGCAGTTGGGGGATAATGAAAGCAGCTATGGAAACATGATGAATGCATTGTAATTCAGCCAGCTGCCAGTGCAGCAGGGATAGGCACAGCTTTGCCTGATTGCATTTCTTTTTCCACAGGCTGTGTACAAGCTGGCGGATGTGGCCTGCAAGTGCCATGGTGTATCGGGCTCCTGCAGCCTCAAGACCTGCTGGCTGCAGCTGGCTGACTTCCGCAAGGTGGGCGACTTGCTGAAGGAGAAGTACGACAGTGCCGCGGCCATGAGGATCAGCCGCAAGGGCAAGCTGGAGCTGGTGAACAACCGCTTCAACATGCCGACGCAAGAGGACCTGGTCTACGTCGACCCCAGCCCGGACTATTGCCTGCGCAATGAGACCACTGGTTCTCTGGGCACCCAAGGCCGACTGTGCAACAAGACCTCGGAGGGCATGGATGGGTGTGAGCTGATGTGCTGCGGACGGGGTTATGACCAGTTCAAGAGTGTCCAGGTGGAGCGTTGCCACTGCAAGTTCCATTGGTGCTGTTACGTCAAGTGTAAAAAGTGCACAGAGATCGTCGACCAGTATGTCTGTAAATGAAAGGAGCCACCAAAGCAACAAATCTATATTATATAAATCTATATAAATATATTTTATATTTGTATAAATAAACAGATGATGATAATAATTAAAGAAGCTTATTTAAGAGACATTTTGGTTTTGAAATTTCCCCCATCAGGCCAGCTGGTGTGCCATTCCTTCAGTTCTGCTGGGGAGTTTGCCTGTGGGTACCTCTCCCCTTGGATGTTTCAGTCAGGGTGAAGAGACTGAGGAGGTGCTGAGAAAATGAACTCCCCCCTACGCACAAGCACACAGTTTCATTGCAGAAACAAAGCCAGCAAGAAGAAGAAAGGTGGGTTCTTTCTGCTTTGATCAGTAAGTCTCAGCATTTTGCATAGTTACTGCACATCTGAAATTACTGCCAGATGTGGGTGACTCCTAGTTACCTGAGTTTCAAACCCTGCCACTTCACTAAACCCACTGGGGAATTTGGAACCAGTTTTTGAGCCCTCTGAGGCTTTGTCACATGAGAGGGAAGGTTAGGCAAGGCTCCTTTCAAGACAGAATACAGCTTAAAATCCTGTAAACCATTCCTGGATGCTTCACAGACCACAGTGTGGTGGAGTAAGGTTTACAGCTTGCTGTTGTTAGGAGGGAAGGTGTGACCTGTGGCTGACCAGTATGAACCCAGCATCTAGGTCTTCTGTACTGCCTGGGCCAAGAGGAAACCAGTCCAGCTCAGACTACATGGCTATGTGCATGAGGGAGATTTTTAATTATTTTCCTTTTAATCCCATGCTGAAACAGAATTTGTCAGTGTAGAGGAGAAGCTGCCAGTGCCCAGGAATGTTTGCAAAGGCAACATACTTTGTATTTTGTCAGCAGAAAGAGGCATTGAATGCACACACATGACTGCATAAGCACTCCTCACACTGCTGCCAGTTTTTTCACTCTTTGAAGTGGATGCAGGTGGTCACCTTGTTCAGCTCTATTAAAACCTCCTCGCCACCATCCCAGATGTATAGTTTCTCTTTAACATTAAACACTCCTCACTGACATTTCTCTCCCTCTGTTGCTTGTGTATATGTGTGGTTTTGTTTCATTCTTTTGGTGAGGTGTCTTACTTTGCTGCTCCGTATTTCGGAGTCCAGGGGCCATGCTCTTCCCTGGCATAAGGTAACCACAGGTATGTTTGCTCCCAGAATGTGGGCGCATATTCACTGATGGAAGTATTTTCTGTGTTTTTTCTTGGTAATAAAAGAGCATAATAAAATTGTACTAGGGCAGAAGGCATTACTAAAGTCTGCTAATCAGTCTTACCACGTTGGAATTTTAGTAGAATCTAATTCATAAAGCAGGGAACAAATGCTGTTTCTAGCACAAGACATTTCCTGTGCCTCTCAGCATCTGCGGAGTTCATTTGCAGTCAGAACAATCAAGAGAAGCCGGTTCCCAAAATACAAGGGTTTGCTGATATACATCCCCTTTGTTTCTGACATTCCAGGGGTATTAGGGTTTCTTCTGTAAATTTTAAAATGTGCAAAATATGCCAATAAGCAAAGAGCCAGTTGTGAAGAGTATTATTTTTATATTAAACCTCTGTTTCTTATAAAGCATTGCAGTTTTACAGATTCCACCATTTCAACCACCAGAGAAGAATTTATATGTACCTTTCATACTTCAGATATTTGAGGACTCCAGAAAAGCACAAGGAAGAAAAATTATGTTTAATAATTAGGAGCTGTTGTTTTTTTAAACCAATATGTCCAGTTTTTATTTTATTTTTTTTACTCCAACAGGCAATATATTTGCTGGCATCCCAGAATGCAGTTTCTTGGAATATAAACAGTGGCCTAGATTTATTTTATTATATAAAATCCAAAGCCAGTGGTATTGTAATTCAAAGTAACGGAAATAGTTTTCCATGCACGGAAAAAATGTGAGTGCAATGGCCTGATCCAACTCCCATTAAACTTCAGTGGGAGCTGGACTGAGCCCAAGATCGGATCAAATGTGTGAGCTATTCACTCCTGGGATACTATATGTTTCTAGCCCAGTAATAAAACTTGCTCTACCTTGGATACATCTAAAAAAGACCTTTCCTCCCACCACCCTCACCTCATGTTCTTGTCCATCCTTATTGCGTCAGTGTTTAAAGGTGTCAGCTATTTGTATATGATACCCTTAGGCATTGTTAATGTGCCTAGTAATTCGAAATGATTTCATTTGGCCTTTCTGATAAAGACCACACATTTAAGGGAGTCACAACTTTCCCCACAATTTGGCTCCATGATTAATTTTGTGGGTGTAAACAACTTTGGGAGTGGAAAAGTTGGCATTGTTAAGGCTCTTCTTTTTCCACCTAAAATGTTGTCTGGATGGAAAAAAAGATGATTTTTGGCCTTTTGTCCCAGCACACCGAACCTCTGGCAGGCTGGTTGGAGCCAGTGGTTCCTATTGGACTGGCACCATACAGTGATAGGAGAGAAGTGACCACTGGATTTCTCCTCCTCCCTCCTCTCCCTTCTTTTTTGTTTTTTTCTTTACAAGACCTAGGTTTTAGTCTTCTTGACTTTCTGGGAGTTCTGTATCCAAACATTTGATCCCACTAAACTCTAGCTTAAAACTTAATTTCTGTGGCGCCCACACATAAAAGAACCTTCTTAGGGTGGTAGTAAGTATAAAATAAGAACACAGCCAGATTGGTTTGATGCAAAGCCAAAGAAAGTCAAACAGAAAGCTGTAGCAGAACTACTTCTTTACCATGAAAGCTAAAAAGTGGTGGATTTTATGTTGTGCCTTGTTAGATGCACAAAGTCGTAGAGGGACGTGGGGGTGGGGATCTGAGCTTGATTCTGAGCTCTGCTGTTTATCTGTTTTGTAATTTCAACAAGTTACTTAATTTCTCTGAATTTTAGCCTCCAGCTTCCTCCTGTATAAAATGAGGAGCGGAATACCTCCTTTTTATTGTGAAGCTAGCTGTTTGAGAAATATGTCTGAGGAAAACGTAATTGAAGGCCTACCCTCTACACTCATTAACTCCGTCAGGCAGACAGCTGTATCCCCATTGCACAGGGACACGCTTGATTCAGGACAAAGAGGCTCAGCGGCACTTTGGAGGGTCAGATGCTCAGTGGTGGTTGCTCAGGGGCTCAGCAGGAGCCTTGGGGGGGCTCTTGTGGTGAAGCTGTACTCCAGCACAACGCTGGAGGCAAGACTGTTGTACAAAAGAGAGGTGAACTCGGGGCTTGTTTATTTATGGGTATTGAATATCTTGCAGCAAGAGTAAGGTTTAGGAGGTCTGCCTGCTCAAATTCTGTTTGCAGTTTCATATGGATAAGATATTCACATAATATGCTATTATATAGTGTGCGCTGGTAACTGGCTGCCACATTCCAACCCTGAAGTCACTGCACTTCAATGCTGATAGAAATGACCACCCGTAAGTCATGTAAAACTAAAATATTTTGGAGTTAAAGGCACTATGCAAATATACGGTTATTGCAAGTCAGTGAACATCAGCTCCTAAACGGAGCAGAACAGGATGCAAATCTGTCATCATTTTCCAGCTGGCTAGTACTACATAAGTTATAACGTGCATGAATGAGGCCTTAGTATGTTCTGCTGCAAGGTAAGCTCAGCAATAGCAATCACAGAACAAACAGAAACTTTCATTTGATAATAATTATGTTAAAAAGAGACTGGCAGGGTTGTGAGAAAATTTAAATGAACCTTTTAACACCACCAGACTGTAGGCCATTTGCATCATTTGCAGGCTGCTATTGTTTGTTCCCAAAAAAGATTGTGCCTACGCAGAGCTCAATGTAAGAGAGACTACTGCCTTTTGCAATTCAGGAAACAGCCAAGTTGAACGCAGGCAAGCACTGTGAGTGTAACTTATACTTGCTACAGGGACACAAGTTTTGTAGCCTTGACAAAGCCCAAACAAAGCAGATCTTGTTCCGCCATGTGAAGTCAAACATGCAAGGCTCTCCCTCTGCTCCCTTAACCCCATCCAGGGAGAATCCTAGGAGGTTTAAATTACGCTGTGGGTGCAATTCCTCATCACCTGTGGCTACAGTATTTTCACCAGCTGACACATACACGGGACATCCCAAGGCGACCTTGGGAAATACCTTCCAGCCACTAAAAGGCATTTCTCAAGTGTCTGTCACAAGGCTTTCCAGAGCCAGCTGCTCATAAGGTCATTCACTTTCATTAAGTTCTTGCTTTATTTCATTTCAGGCTACACAGTTTCTAGAAGATACTCTATGAAATCAAGTTCACTGAAGGGCAAACTCTGAAGGAACTGTTATATGACAATGAGCAGACGTGAAGATAATATTGATCCCCTTCTCCAAGGCTGGCTCTGGCTATGTCTAATCCATGGGACCCAGAGATGCATCCCATCTCCTTGACCCAGTTGTGTATCCTGGCCATATCCTGACTCCCTTCCTGACAGGGCAGTGTGGGCACCAATACCCTGTGTGCAAAGGCTGATGGATGCAGAGGCCATCAAGCGGGCAGCCTGTCCCAGGACCAGCCCTGGTGTAGACAGCTGGTAGATTTGGGAGTGGGCCACATCATGAGCATACCAGCACCGAAGTCTAAATATAACCAGCCTCAAAGATAAGCAAAAACAGACTTCCATGGCCAACAGGACAGATACCAGAAAGGACAAAAAGAATCACGATCGGCTACTGTAAATCCCCAAATAACAGTAATAAAAAAACCCCCAGTATAATATAATGATCACAGTGTGCTCATGCCTGCCATCCATCAATCTTTTCTTGCAGGGCCTGAAGCTGTTACTTGTTTCTTAGCTCTGTTTAAATGACAGTTGAAGTCTTTTTTTGCATTAGGATTCAAAAAGGGATGACCCACTCATAGCATTCCTCAGAGAGAAAAAGGGGGAACAAACATTAGGGTCAGGAGTTCTCCTTGTAAGCAGGGATAAAACGCAGCAGCCTTAACATGGAGTACTAAATGTTGCCCTGTGACACCCAAGTTGGCTACCTGCCCTAAGGGTCACAGTTAGCTCTCCGTGCTGTCCACCCAGTGCCACCCTGTTCTGATGGCCTGTAGTACTGGCAACAGCTGTTTGGAACGTGGTGGCTGCAGCGAGCACCAGCCTCTGGCAGCATGATGGAGTAAGCCATGAGGGTCAGGCCTCTGTGACTTAGGAGGGGAAGAAGAGTATGGTAAGGAAAGAAATACACAGAAATACACAGCTTTACTGGGAAGCAGGGAGATAATACCTCCCCAGGTGCTTTTGCCATTAGTGTTGCCCCATGGTGCTGTCATGTGGTGACAGCCATCCTAGGGAATTCAGAAGGGAGCCCCCCTCAAGTATGTTTGTTGGTAGAGATGAGGCAGGTTAAAGGCTTGCGGCAATAAGGCATATCCTGGAAAAAAAAGAAAAAGGTCCAGGCTCTTCCCTACCCTAGGGCAGCTTTATTCTGAATCATGATTTGTCTTTTGGCTCTTCCTAGAGTGCCATATAGCTGCATCAGCCCTTCGCATGACTGCAGGAGCGTGGTGATCACATGGGATGGGCAGGATGAGGCATT
Organism: Myiopsitta monachus; assembly: GCA_017639245.1. Lineage (NCBI taxonomy): Eukaryota > Metazoa > Chordata > Aves > Psittaciformes > Psittacidae > Myiopsitta > Myiopsitta monachus. Next base: position 77,591,813 of record CM029920.1, read on the forward strand.
GCTGAGTAAGGACATCTTACAGTCCTGCCTTTCGGGGGGGTGGGGGGGTGGGGAAGGATTCAAACCACACTGGGATAGACCCAGTGTCACTTAATGACCATCACAGTCATTGTGCTGGAGCTAATTGTAGCCCTGCCTTGTTCACAGCCCCAAGGAGGTGCACATGTGCTTAGCCATTACCTTTCTTGGGCTGAGAAAACATCTAGACCAGGATTGTAGAGTGGCAGCCCTCTGCAATTCACTATGATGATTCTGGCCAGTCTCAGTTTCATTTACCACAGGCAAATTTGTTTTCCCTTGCTCAGGAACAACAACAGAGTTCACTAATAACCTGCCAAATTTCACAAAACACAGGGCTATCTATGTATGTAGGACAAAAACATTCAGAGATGGAATTAAGGCAATGAACATTTTATATCAACCCTACTGTTTCTAGGAATTCTCTATAAATGCCCAGGCAGTACGTAAGTAATTTTTAAAAACTGTGTCTTTCTGATTGAATGTTTTGCCCCATATGGCAGAGCACAGCTTTCCTTTTTGATTTCCAGGTTCTTGAACCAGAATAAACCACCCTAACTCCTTGCTTTTAATATTTAATGAAGCAGTATTCCTATCTCAATTTCCCTCTTAATTGGCTGAGTACATGTTAAGTTACAGTGCCGGAAAATGACAGATGAAAATGACATGAAGTTTTTATATATATTTTTCATCAACGGAGCTCGAAATACTTTAAAATCATTAGCACCATTTTGCAGATGAAATACTGAGACAGGGGCAGGAAATACTTCATCCAATAGGCACGGGGTGGAGCTGGAGCAGGCACTGCAGCTGCTACTCTCTGTGCTGCTGCCCGAGGGCTGTCAAAATACATTTTTATTGATGAGAGAAACTGTAAATACATGTAACAGTCCAACTATGATGTTCAGTAACTACCCAGCTCCATTTGCAATAATAAAGACTTTAATGAATGCGTGAGGTGGGACACAAGTTAAAGGAGACAATAGGGAATTGTAGTTTAATAACAGTTTTAAGAAATGGAAAGGCTATATTTAGTGTTGATGGGTACCAGGGATTGAAACATTTCAAATGTTAAATTACAAGGACAATTGTGCTTCTACTATCTTGTTCACAGCCACCAGTTTGGGCTAAAATTTCTGTGCGGGTACAAGTGTATTGATCAGAGCGTGGCTCAGCAAAGCATTGAAGTGCATAGAGCCACACGAATTACAGACAGATCCTCCCAGATCATCCTATTGTTCTCCTTGGCAATTGTTAAGATTGTCTTCCAACAGGTCTTTGTTCTCTCAGTGTTTTGACTTGTCTCAATGTACAACATGGAGGCACAGGGTTTCCACCATTTCCCCTCAGGATGTGATCTCGGAGGCTGGAATCTCCACCTCACATGGTTTTTCCTGCTACTCTGCTGACACTTCCATTACTCAACAGAGAACCTTCTTGTTCTCCTTGGTGTTCCCTCTCCGTGCCTCCACACCAGCCAGAGATGTTTGGGCCCTGTCACACACGCCAGGCTTCCCAGATGCCTCCAGCAACATCAGGACTGACGTTGTTTTCATTATCGATGGGTGTTGCGCTGGCTGTGGCTTCCCTACCTACCCTGTGCCATGCCGAGGAACACACATACAGGTCCCAAACGTTAAACCTTCATCCAGAGGAGCCTCTTCCCCTCTCAACAGGACCCGCGGCTGCTGCGGTGCCCCCTGGGGACGCATTCCCCGCTTCCCCAGTCAGTTTCACGCGGTCTCTCTCAGCCTGGACTACTCTGAACCGTTACCAGGGGTGCCCCTTTCCGTCACGGAAGGACTGCGTGGCCTGGGGTTTCCTGTGACACGGCCGTTCTGCAGGAGCGGGTGACACTGCTGTCCACGGGAGCACCCCCGCCAGCTCTGCCCCGCCAGGCAGCACGGCCGCCTCCGAGCGCCCCACCCTCCCTGAGGGGCCACCGGTGCCCCTCCCACCAACCGCCGCTACAACGGCCACGGCCGACGGCCCTCACAAACCTCATTCGCGCCCTCAGCCAATCGGAGCCGGCGCCCCGCCTCCCCGCAGCCCGCGCGGCCCCGCGCCTGCGCAGGGCGGCGGCCCCCTCCCCGCCTGACTACATTCCCCGGGATGCAGCGGCGCTCGCCGCGCTCCGTACGCATGCGCGGGAGGGCGGCTCGCATTGGCGGCGGCGGCCTCGTGCGATTATGACGCTGTAGAGCAAGGAGGAGGCGACCGGGCCGGGGAGGCGGCGGCAGCGGTGGCCGCAGGAGGGGGGCGGCGCGGGGCGGCTGCCAGCACCTCGCGGGCGCCGGGGCGGGCGCCGGCTGTGGCCAGGTGAGTGTCCGCGGGCAGCCCGTGCGCCCTTGCTCCTCACCGGAGGGGCTGCGCGGCCTGGCCGCTGCCTGCGGGGACAGGGATCTCGGGCCAGGGCCGAGAGTCCGACCGCTTGGCGGGGCGGCGAGGAGGAGCCTCCGTGGCGGGGTGGAGGCGGGGGTCAGCCTCGTTCTCTTCCTCCGCTCCTCGGGAACGGCGGCGGCTACGCGGGGATCGGGGCTGGGGCCGGGTTTGCTGCCGCGGCGGGGAGCTGGCGCTGCGGGCGGTTGGCCAGTGGCAGGAGGGAGCCGGGCTTGCGGCCACGGTGTTTGCTTAGGGGCACGAAGTAGCGCTTGGAAGTGCTCTGCTGGAGGAGGCTTTGGGCCGGCGAAGCACCCTAAGTGGGTCAAGAGCTCTGTAAGTGGGCCTTGTTCGTAGCCTTCTGTACACTTGTTGCTTGTTAGAACAGGGAAAGCTGCTGCTACTCCTAAAAATCTCGTTACGGAGAGGCTATAAAAATAAGTACTCCTTCGCTTGCCCAGTAAAGGAGCCTTACCTTGCCCCTGCAGAGCGCTCCCTGTGCGTTTAGTGTGTATGGATACATGCACATAAACACACAGAGTTATCAACAATGGGTAATATAAATATTCAGCGCCAGTGTAACCATAAACTCAGATATTCGCAAGTGACAGTTAAATAAACTTTAAAAAATTTGTGTGTGTGGTTTTGGTGATGTTTTATTTGGTTTTTTTTTTGGTTTTTTTTTTTTTTTTTACTGAGAGAGTCGGGTATTCATCTCTCCTTTGCTTAGGATGAGCAGCAAAGATGTTGAAACATATGGTAATCGGGTAGAAGACAAAGAAGATATGACAGCTGTTGTTCTTGCTGAGCTTTTCAAGAGGTGTTGGCTTCTTTTTGTCTTAGCCATACAAGTCAGTTGATTTAGTGGCTTTAGTACGTGTGTGTGGCACTTGTTTAAGAGAACCATTAATATTAAATTACAACTTTTTTGAAATACAGGCTTTGTCACTTTGTGTACGTAAACTAGCATATGCACCTGTCACGTAGCAGAAAAGCTTTTTGCTATTACTCCTTATTTAAAGGTACATTTTGTTCTTGGCGCAGCGGTGAAGTTCTTCAGGCAGTTGAATTGTCTGGTGTATCACAACCGTGTTGTGTATTTTTTAAAATGGGCCAGGTCTTATAAAATTGGCCAGGTCCTCTGGGCAAACCCTTCTAGGCATAACCTGATTTTCAAGAGTTGAGGTCTTCATGTGTAATAAAAACTTTTGTTTTAGCTCCCTTGCTGTAGCTGGTGTCAGGGAGTATTAAATTCCTGGTTCATTTCCAGCTGGTGTTCACAGATCTGTTGTGGAAGCCAGGGAAGAGCTGACAGTCCTCTCTCTCAGTACTCAGTCTCTCAGCTTTCAGGGGCCTTTCTGTAGTATTCCAGCCATGAACTGCTTGCTTTCTACAGAGCTTTGATGACACTACTTCAGATTTGGTGTTTAGCTGCTGTAACAGCAGGAAATACAGTTATGATCGACACAAGTAGATGTTGTGTCATGGAATTATGGGCGCAGTGTGGTCATAAGACACAGCCTGTTTTCCTTGTTATCTTCAGCTATGAGCTAATGTTGTTTATACAGAAAAGGAAGTGATTGTGTTTTGGGTTCATTTCCCTGTCAGGGTACTAGCTAGTTTCAGCTATGAAGATTTTATGCTGTGGCTCTTATGCAATAGGGATAACTTACTATGTGTAAGCTTCATCTATGCTGTGACACTTAATCCTATATGAAAACTGTGAGTGTGTGTTAGTAGGAAACCTGAAAGAAGTTCATTTGTTGTGTTGGAAGTGTAAGATTAGTTGATAAAATGTGAAAATTATTTGCTTGTCTAAACTGGCAACTGAATATGGCTAAATAGGCCTGTGGATAAGCTTGTTGGCAGCTTTGTGGTAAAAACCATGGAGAGTAGCTGCTAATGTGGAGAACTGAATTGGAGTTGGTGATGAAGGAGTTAAAAGTTGCATCCTAATTTGGTCCGGGTTTTCAAAATGATGCTTTCTGTGTATAAATCAGATACAAAAAAAATAATCTGGTGTGAAGGACAGGAGTGTATTTCTGACATACTTTAGCAAAACCTATCATGGTGAAAATTCCTTCAGGTTCTTATCTATTAGATGTATCTTCTCAAGCATAAATATGAAATGTGATGAATATATGAGCTTAAATTGTATCAGGTTTTCAAGAGAGCCAGACATAAGCAAAGGGCTCTCCCTTACCTCTCCCCCACCCTAGTCTCTGCACAGATGGAATTGTATCAGTGCTATTGAACTGGTGGCATTACTACTAGTTTGCTCAAGTGACTAGTGAGTGGTGGTTTGGCAATGTGGGTAAGATTCAAACTTGAAGCCTGACTCCCAGGTACAAGATTAAAAACCTGGAGTTTGCGAAGCTCTAGGTGAGAGTTTTTGGTTGATTTGTCATGAACGAGAATTAATGGTAATTGGCAGGGCATACAATGCCAGTGACTTTAATGCTTGGGTCTCTGCTGTTATCTTAAGTCTTCAGTTGCATGTTCGAGGAGCTGTGTCAAGCACTCATGTACAAAACATACTCAAATATTAGGCTCTCAACATTTTGCAAGTGTTACGGGTTTCTGTTTGTGTAGACATACTGTCCAAGACTCTGTGCAACGAAGCAAGGCTTGCTTTCGTCAGTGGAGATGCTGTCTGTGCATGAGGAAAATCTTGATTAAGGAAGCTTCAGGAGGTCGTTGGATTATTATACCATCAGCAATTCAAATGCTTAAGTGCAAGTAGTTCTGAAATGGAAATAGCAGTTTAGAGTATTTATGATTTGAAAGTGTCTGTGTCTTAGTCATTCCGTGAAATTTCTGGCAGACGGTGTTAGTAGATTTGAAAAGGCATTACACAAGATAATGGTATTGATTATGAAAAGATATTTGGGACAGTGTTTAAGGAGAAGACTGTTTATAATTTTCTGACAAAACTTATTTTAAATGCCTTATATTTTCTGCAAGACGCTGTATTCCAGTTGGTTGTGCTTAACATGGTGACTGGCTGCCTCTGCTTTTTAAAGCAGTGTCTTTGTCAAGACAAGTTCAGTGAAGAAACTGGTTTTCAAAAACTAAGAATACAGTGGCAAACAAGGTACTAGTTCTGCTTCTTCAGAAAATAGATTTCTGAAAACGTTTTTAGCTTGTTTATTTGAATATGCTGCTATTAGCAGAACATTTTATTTCTGAAGTAGGGTGCTGCATATCAGTATGTAAACTAATAAGGAGCAGGAGGTAAATTGGTTTTACATAGTTCCTGTTGCAGTGCATTGAAAAGAACATCCTGGTGCCTTTTTTTTGGCAGCGTGAGAGATTCAGACTTTTATTATCAGGCAGCTGTAAAACTGAGCTGGTGTTTAATTTGCCCAGTGATTACAAATATTTTCTAGGAAGTCTGTCTCAGTGGTTTGACATAAAAATAAAATCTTTGTCCAGTTTGAAGATGAACCTCAAGGTTTCCTTTCAGGACACAGTAGCAATCTTTTTATATACAGAAGACTGCTCACTACGTTACAATGTGGCAGCTGGTATGGTGATAAGCAGCCAGCCTCTCTCGGGAGAGGAGGCACCGCAGTTTGTGCTGCTGCTTGATTCGAAAAGTAGCAAAGAACTTGAAGCGAGGAGGTGTTTGTAAAATTAAGGTGTTCAGAATTTTGAAGAGGAAATGTTATATGCCTAATTCCAGTTTGCCTTCTGACTTAGCATAATTTTCAATTATAATTTCTTTGGAATTTTCAGAACCTCGTGGAAATATCTTTATCCTTCACTGTTTTTTAATGACATCTGTTTGAGCTATGATATGGCCAGGGTAGGAAGAAAATTACTGTTCAGATTTCATTTGGTTTTTTTATTTGTAGCTTAATATTCTCCTGAGCGGATGAAATACGTTGTAGGGCTGATGGGTATAAAATAAGATGACAGTTGTATTTGTTGTTGCATGTAGCTAAGATTACTCTTGTATTCTAGAGTTGCATATCTCTCTGCTACTTTGTTAGTGGAAGAGTCTCTTTTTCTGGCCACGCAACGTTCTTCAGCCTCCTGTGTGTGTCAGTGAATGTTTTGGGACTTCTCAGGCCTGCCTTGCGGTTAAATTACTTGCAGAAAGGTGTCTTCAAAAGTATAGGTAAATAAAACATTTACAGGGCATGTAATTGTCAGTGTAGAAAAATTTGCAGCGTGGTTCAGATGGATTTCAGTAGCTGTGAAAATGCAATGGAGTCTGCTGGGATGTGCCAGCTGCTGCAGCTCTCTGTGAACAGGACTAATTAAGCCCTTGTGAGAACAGAAAATAGTCAGGCACTATTTACAGGAAGAAAGTGTTGGAACAGGCAGAGCTGTAATCATTGGCTCTAAGGTACCTTTCGACAGCAGTAAGCAGGAGTATACAATTTACTTGCAGAAGGAGTTGAAAGTCAAGTCCGAATACTGAAAATGGGTATTGCAGTGTTCTGCCGGCAGATCAAAGTACATTGTACTCTTAAGACCTGCTGCAGAAAAGACTAATTCCTTTATTTTTTTTTTTCCTTGTCTTCTTCTTGTCTTTCTGGCTGTATTTTCTCTCAAAATGGTTAGCATTCATGTTTCTTCATCTAACACTGAAAACCAAGCTTATACTAAATGTAGAAATCCTATCGTTACAACATTGCCTGCTTTTGAATACATCATGTAAATGTGTAGCTGTCTTTGCCAACGTGAATTGTTGTTTTTCTAAATATAGCTATGATTGTTTGCATACATTCAAGATAAGGTGTGGCTAAGGCTGACTTTGATTAAGTGTGCTAAAGCCATTTTTCATATCTATTCATCCAGTTTTCCTCCTTCTCCTCTTAAGCAAATTAAATGCTCTTTTCCCCAACCTGTTTGGTGGCATCTGCTTAGAGAATTGCAGAGATCTCATTCCTTGTTAGAAGCCAAGGTCAATTGTGCTGATGTGGTTAGGCCTAGAGGATGACAATTTACATGCTACAGATTTTGTTAGGAGGTCAGTGGGTGTGTTAAGCAGTTCTACACCTTTTAGGTAAGGGTCATTTTGTTGGTGGGAAACTTTAGTGGGTTTTTATCTGTTTTAATGACACCCTTCTGGTGGGGTTCTTGTTTTAGCTCCTTACTGATGGATGTTCATTGCTTGACTAGTATGATTTTCTCAAAATATTGTAATAAATTTGTTTTCTGTAAATAAGATGCTTATGGATACCTGAACAAACAGGCATGTTCCCTTCATGTAGTTCTGCACACTTTAATAAGGGCATTTGTGCTCTTTTGATTCCTTGCGCAAAATACTTGGTGGGTGATACTACATTTTGGGACCTGTTACCTTGAGGGGGACTTCAGGCCCACAAACATCTACATGTTTCAGAGTTTTTGTAAAATCCAGAGCTTCTGATGAAAATGGGATAATAGAATTGAGCAGCAAAAGGTGCCTTCTGAGGGCAAATACTGCCTCTGGTTCCCTTAGCTAATCTTTAACTCTTGCTTGTTCTAGATATACTTTTATCTGTGTTTCCCAGTCTGCACTGGGAGCTGTTTTAAAAAGCCATGCAGTGCAAAGGTAGGTATTAGCTGAGACTGGCTATATGGTCAGTTCTGAGAGTATTGGTAAGCCTTTACCTGCAGGGAAAGGGAGTTTAGCATTTGAAGCAAGGAGGTGGATGGCTGGTAGGACTTGAGATGAAGAGCCACTGAACATGCATTTCAGCTTCTCTCAGCTGACAGTTTAGGTATGCTTTTGTTATGGAGAATACTGCACAGCATGTCCTAGCGGGCTGCTTCTGAGATTTAGTGCTTGTCATTCCCTGGTGTAGACAGAAGGATGTACTTTTTCTGTTTTCCTTCCTAATCCCTTAATTTATGTCTTGATCTCCATGGCTGGTGGAATTTGTGGGCTTGTATTACTTAGACAAATACTAGTGCTGTTGAGACAAGTTAGTGGTGGTGAAAACTGGTACTGTCTGGCATTATGGGAGGATACAACCAATTTGCTTGTGAAGAGCAGCGTGCTTTGCAAATTGCTGTAGTTTAAGCAGTTATTTGTGTCTCTGTATTCCCTAGAACAGCATATAGCATTGCAAGGCTCGTAACAGCAATGTTCTGCTGTTCTCAATATTAATCTTTTATGCAAATAATCTTTTGTTTTAACAGAACATGTTTGTAGAAAGAAAAGGAAGAGCCTATTCATAACTCTTATTAAAATAGTTGTGTGACAAAGTGCCAACTGTTGGCTTTCTGCCTGCTGTACCTTCAGTAGGGAACAAAATGGATTATTTTCACCACGCTAAGGTGAGTGTCCTTAGAGTTGATAAAAGCATAGCAAAGTTGACTGAAGCTTTACTTAGTGTTTTTCTGACCTTTATATAGTCCAGGTTAAGAAGGGGATGCTGCAAAAAAGGCTTTTATCCTGGTGATCATAAATATCCATGGTTAAGTGCAACTGCTCGTTGGCTTCGTATTTTGTGACTTTTTAATAAGTTTGGCAGCCATATGAATTCTACAGCATTACAGAAATAGTTCAATAATGGATGTATTATAAAAATCCTTTTTACGAGCTTCATTAATGCAGTGAAAGAAGTTGCTAGGTAGCTGAGACTTGATTTGTAAGATATTTCTTGAGGATCAATCTTCAAATAGATTTTTTGTATAGAAGAGGAATAAAAAATTCTGACTACCTGATAATTATGAATTATTAATTTCACATCTGTGAATGATACGAAAGAATAGTTTTTGGTGGGCTTGTTTGTTGGTTTTCCTCCTTATGGCTTTTTGTATCATCTTCCAGAAACACACTGTAATTTGTCAAAGTTTCCTTTTCTTCTTCTTAGGATTTTTCATAGGTGTTCTGATAGTATTATATCAGCTAGGACTGTAGAGAAAGACGATCGGTAATAAAACATTAAAACTTTCTGTATTGCAAAAACCCAGTGCCAGGTTCAGCAGGAGGTGACTTGATGCTAAAATAATTGAGAAGATGTGTATTGGTTTTAGCTACTATATCTGTGAAACTCTTGCAATTTGGCCTTGATCCTCTGGAGGCTAAAGGTAGGTTATTTCCTGTCTTCTGCTGTGAAGGGAAATTCAGAATTTCAAGGTTAAGCTGGTCCTTGATAGGAGAGCAAGAGAGGCTGACCAAGTTTCACAGCACTTGCATAAATGTTTCTATCCAAACCATCTAATTAGCACAGGATGCCGTTGAAAATACCAGTTATGTCAACTGATTTGGAAGGGCTCCAGTGTACGGTCAATGTAGGGAAAGGAAGGCAATACTGAAAAATCTCAAGTACTCCTACAAGAAGTCTGGAGAGGGACTTTTTACAAGGGCAGGTAGTAGCAGGACAAGGTGGAATGACTTTAAAGTGACAGAGGGCAGATTTAAGTTAGACATTAGGAAAAAATTCTTCACTATGAGGGTGCTGAGGCGCTGGCACAGGCTGCCCAGAGAAGCTGTGGCTGCCCCATCCCTGGCAGTGTTCAAGACCAGGCTGGACAGGGCGTGGAGCAACCTGGTCTAGTAGAAGGTATCCCTGCCCATGGCAGGGGTTTGGAACTAAGGTTTTTAAGGTCGCCTCCAACTGAAACCATTCTATGACATAGCAGTTCAGCTCTGCATGACTGCGAGTAACCTAGGTCTGCTTTGGGGTTTGATCAGCAGAGCCTTAAAATGCTATTGGAAAAGTGGTACTAGATCTTCTCAGCAGGACATCAGTTTTTAATTTTTGTATATAAGCCCTTTCCAGCTGATTCTTTCTGTATCAGTTGACCAGTTCAAATACCCCCTTGGTACACATCACAATAAAGTCGTTGTGAAAAACAAAGCATGATCACAGAACCCATGACTGTTTTCCTCTGAAAACTCATGTTTTGGCTCTGTTTCAATAGTTCATTATTTATGTTAGTGCCTGAGGGCTTATCTGCCTGCAAGACTTGTGTGAATGTTTTGTGCAGTCTAAGGTCATCCTTGAAAAGGTATTGTTCCACATTCCTATCGTTTTAGCTGTAAGTACAATGTATACAATAGTTCTTGTAATACCGCCTGAAATCTTACTACCTTTTTGAGAGGCTTTAGAGATTACAACTCCCTTAAAACTCAGTGCTCACTTCTTGGAGATCCTGTTCCGAGGGAGCAGAATATTTGAACGCTTTCTCATTTCAAGCCAAAGGGACTCCTGAATTGGGTGATATTCTAAGTAATGTCTTTGTAATAAATGAACAGGCTGTAAGCATATTATTTGTTACAGCATTCAAAGTCACAGGTAACAGTCGTGGTATTTGGGGTTAACCAAAACATAGCTGCGTAATTCCTATTGTAGAGTGACATTTAGTCATGCTAGTGATGGAGTATATGAAAATTACTGGCACTTAAAATTAATCACTAGGCAGACATAAAAAGGAAAGGTGTAGAATGTATGCATTATTGCTGCTTGCATTGGAGACTGCTGCTTCAGGGGATGTGACAGGTAATAGACCTGTATCAGCATATTGTGCTCAAGGTGATCCAGTTGCTAACAAACTTGCAAGATGTGTATGCCAAACCTGCTACTCTTCAGTGATTGTCCAACTGTCCTTATTCATCTTTGAACTTCTGATTTGATTGTGCTGAAAATCTTGGGTCATTTGGTAAGTTGCCTGGAGAATTGGTTATATTAGCAGGCATGTGGTCTGTTTGTGAAAATCAATTCTGCTTTCTATTGGAACTGTTGAATAAGAAAGCCATACAATTAGAAGGCTTTAAACTATTTGGTATAAGACTTTGTATAGAAATATTACTGGCACGTATTGTATATAATGTAATACTTGTAATGTTTGAGCCTGCTTTTCAGTCTTATGTACTACTTGCCGTATGGGTGAAGTAGGTTGTATAACTTGCCAACCTTCCCCCCTCTGCAGGAGTGTAATGAATGTCAGTTTGAAGCTGGCATGTGAATGCTGCATGCTTTACAACTCCAGTGACACAAGATACCAAGATAAACTCTGCCTTCATTTAGTGAAACTTTTAGGCTTTAACAACATGCCATGAAGAGTAGCAGAGAAAATGGAAATGGATTACAGGAAAGGGCTTCTGCATTCCTTGCTGTTTTCATGCTGTAATATTTATGTTATAGAGGATCTCTCCCAAGCTCTGATTACAAACTCCCAGGAGGACCAAAAGCAACATTGTATATGGTTTGACAAAAGTCCTTTCTGACTAACTTTAAGTGACCTGAGGCAGATTAACATGCGGATTAATGTATTTGGCAGTAATAAATCAGTTTTAAGAAGTACAGATGCAGAGATTTGTTTGTCAGAGAGTTTGAATAAAATATGGTACCTGGGGTTACATTGAATATTTTACGGAGAATTATGTAGCTGAGATGATTAAAAATTTCCCTGCTTTCCTTGGTTTTGTGCTGATGCATCTTTATACAATTTAGCTGTAACTATGTGGAGTTTTAGTTAAATTGAAGTTATCTTGGTGAGTGAGCCTAAAAAATTCAAAGGATTCTAATTTAAATGGAATGCCTTTTGTCATCCACTTTAAATGTTTAATAGCTGCTGTATAGCACTCCAAGGATTCCTAACCCCCTCCCCCATCTGCGTAAATTTATTACCTAGTTTTAAACTAATCTGGATGTTGATTTCACATCCTTGTATGAATGTTGGACTTCAGCCTTCCCGTGCTTGAATACAAATATCAAAAGTCAGTGACAAGCTTGATGTGGGAGATCAGTGCTTCCTCATAGGTGGCACAGCTGTTTGTCAGGGAGCTGTAAGGAATTGGACACTAGCCATACTGGGTGTTTTGGGGAAGTGTATTTTAGTGGTGAAGGGTAAGTGCTGTGTGTTACTCCACAGGAACATGCCCGATCTGTTTGGTTTGTTAGTTTTAAGTTGTATTTCTCAGCACTGAGGCTAACAAGAAGCTTGTATGTTTCTGAAATGAGGTGACTGTAACAGGCTTGGCTTCCAGATTGGAATTGATAGTTCAGGTGTGTGCTACGTAGCTGCATGAGAATATAAACCAGTCAGAGGAAGGACTTGATTACTGTTTTCCCTTCGGGAGGGAAACTGTGGCAGTGTGTCTGGTAGGTTTGTTGTGTTTGTTTTAGGTGAGTGTTTTTTTGGAGGGGTGGTGTGCATTTTCTTTTTTTCTTAAGTCTTTTCTCTTAGTGTTCTGACTTTGTGAAAATCAATGGCATCAAAATTGCTGTGTGACAGTTTATTCATGGAAAAAAGCAAAATCATAGTGGTTAACAGATCTTACCTAATCTGTATGTAAGAACCAAAAGTGGGACACACTGAGTGTTTCCATTTCCTTGAGTCGCTGGAAAAGGGCAAGTCATTCCATTGAAATTTGGAATTCCAGAATAACTGGAGAATAAACGAGGCTGGGTCAAACTAGAAGTCTGTCTGGCTCAGGATCCTGTGTTTGTTGTGGAGCTGCTGCTTAAGCTTCTGCCTCAGGAGACTCTCTGACCACCCTCTTGCATGCAATCCAAGTATGCTGAATAATATCCATTCAGAATGCCTCCAAGCTGTGAAACATCTTTATGTTGTGCTCCACTTGCTTAGTTTTCTTGCCCTTTGCTTCTCACCCATGCACAAAGTGACAAGACCTCCTGGCTGAAGCAGAGGGACCAGGAAGCTCTGAGCTAGCTTGTGCTCAGCAGGTTTTGTGTTTCACTGGGGATAAGTTGATGGGTAGCGTGAGAGTTGTGCTATGGGTTTGTGTTGTGGTTCACTTGATGTATGACTTGCCACATGATAGAGATGTGTATCTGCCAAATATACCAGGTTGCAGTACATCTTACTGAGGCTTTGACTGTGCTTTGTCCCTAACCTTTCTATTTATACCCTTTGAGCCTGAAGCCTGGCCAAGTTGCAGGACCACCCACCAGTCCTAGCCAAGCTGGCTGTTCAAGGGAGAAGGAAGAAACTTGGCAAATGAGATTCTGGAAGCTGTAGAGTTTTTGTGTTCCTTTGTCCTTTTTTTTTATGGGTCGCTGGCCAGAGCATCTCTGGGTAGTGATCTGCTGGCTTCTTGAATGCCTTTGGGGAGTTATTGGGATTGTTAGGGTGCTTTGCCTGGTGTCTCTGGGGAAATTATGTGTTTCAGCACTCATCCTTTCTTCTGGGGGGTTTTTAATTTTGTCTCATAGTTCTTTGACTTCTTTCCTGTTTTGTTTTAATTTGTTAGGCCTCTTGATGTCCTTCCTCAGAGAGGACTAAGATTTTGGGAAGGATGCCCATCCCCTAAGGAAGAAGATAGCTTCTAAGTATAAGTATGAGAGCAATATATGACAGACATGCATTGGTATTTAGGAGCTTATAGGCTTCGTGTGCTTAACACCCCTTGATCGATTTATCCTGTGTGTTTGTCCAGTTTCCCTGTGAATCCTTATCCTGTGGCAAAGAGTTCCAAGCTTTACCAGTTTCCTGTGTCACAACTTACTTTTGTGTTTGTATTTTGTGTTGCTGTCTGCTGATTCTGTGGACCTTACCTTGGTTGACAGGCAGTGCTTGGTATTTTCACTTTTTCCCATTGTTTTGCATGGTGCCGCGGACGCAAAGATTGGGAAACCTTGTGCTCTGTCGAAATCTTGTTGCAATCTTGAGTGGACAGCTCTGGTTATAAATAAAACTTGGTTTTGCTATTGCAAAGCAAATAATTTCTCAATTTAGTAAATATGTATAATGTGATGTAAAACTTGGGAGCTATTAACTAGCTGGTACTACTAACAAGGTAAAAATAGATACCAGATTTTGTATTTCATAAATGCAAGGCATGTGTGACTTTGTACTCTTGTTTCCTTAGCTACCACTGTTTGCTTGCCTACATAGGTCAGGGCTTGCCTGATTATCTGGACAGGTCGCTTGTCCTTCAGGAATTTACTTCTCCTCTCCTTCACTTCTCTCTAACATAATAAATTTGCTACACTGATTATTAACTTGTTAGGTTAGATACTCTCAGTGTCTACTTTTTTCATGCGTGTCACAACTGTGCTGCCAGTACTGGAAGAACCTTTCATGGTAGTATGCCTGGGGATATTAGAACTGTTTATGTTCTGTTTACATCTGACCCTTGTATAGCGTTCTCAGCTAGGTTTCCAAGTGTATCTTTGGCATACAGATTAGTGGTTGGCTCCTACATGTAGCGCTCGTTCTCAACCAAGAAGCTTAGCCTGTGTTTTTTAAGTACTAATGATAGCTGTCAGTCTGTGCACATGAGATGAGTCTGAAGAGGTGTTACCTCTCAAGTCACAGTGACGGACATCACAGTCTGTGCATCAAAATTACACTAGCGTATTTTTCTTACAGAGAACAGGCTTCTACTGGAATGAGATCCCTTGTTTGCTAACTCCATTGACAGTAGGTGTTGTATCAGCGCAAAGTATCTTTTCTTTTTCCAAAATAATTCATCTGAATAGCAAAACCTTGTATTAGCACCCCTTACAGATGCAGTTGGACTAGGGTAAGAGTATTTGAAAACTAGGACAGATAGTTTGCTGACCCAATTTTTGCTCTCAGCTAATGTTCCTCTGTCTGGGCCCTTGTTCAGGAAATCGAACCAAATTCCTACCCTTCCTACTCTTCAGAGTGTGGGTACTTACCAACTTACCCGTATTTCCTTCCTGTTCTTAGGGTTCCTTGAAGAAATCTAGTGTCTTCTGTAATGTCTACAACTCTTCTGCAAACAGAAAGTGCAGTGACTGCTTAGCTCGCTGTTTTTCTGTGCTTAGGTATTCATACATGCATGTATGAAAGACCCTTTAATACAAAACATCATTGTCTGGGTCACCCTGGCACTAACGATTCCCTCTGGAGAAAGTATGTCTTACAAGTTCAGACTGCCCACTTAGTTGCTTTTCCTGGGACTGTTTAAGACATTGCTATTATATTATCATTTTCCTGTAATGTTTTAAAGACTAACATGACTAAATACAAAATGGGAGAAGGAATGAAGGACTCCATCCATGTTGTTACATTCTTGTTTATGGGCAAAGAGGAAGCCTCCCTTGCACGTTTTTCTGTGTCTATAAAAATAAAAGACAAGGATTTAAAGTTGGTATAATTGAGACCTTAATGTTTCTGATTCAAGAATCATTAGTCTAGAGTCGGTTCTTAAAGAAAATCAAGAATATTGCAGCTGGACACAGTACTTAATGGAAAAATGTTGCCAAATGCAGCTAAAACTTTTAACACTTTTTTGGTTTCTGTCCTTTCCCTTGGAGTTACTTCTGCCCTTTGTTTGTCTAAGCAAGTTTGTGCCCTATTTCTTATCCCACGCCTGTACTCCTCTGCACAGCATCCTGTCTCTTCACTTCTCTGGGCCTCTGTTGTCATACTAGGCCAGCGTTTCTCAACGTCATTGTAAATACCACTTTCTATGGAGGGTAACTGGAGGGTATATCACACCAAGGTAAACAAAAGTAAAATAAATTAGCCGTATACATCTAGTCAAGTAGAGAAGCTGCTGTCACAGCTAAGCTGAATAAAAGGCAGGTCAAGAAAAGTTGCTTGCTCTGTCAAAAGACAGAGCTGTAACCTCATGGTAATTTATGGTAATAGGTCAAGCCTGACAAGCCGCAGTGCGATACAGAGCTTAAGGCCTGCTGCTAGCACTGGTAGTGCTGTATTTACAGGGCTGCATGGTTATGATTTCCCTCTGCTTCCATATCCACAAATCCCTGCCTATCATTTATGGGTCCAGGAAGGGTGTTGCAAACCTCTTGTGATTCCAGGTTCCTGAGCAGGACTGTGTAAAGGATCCTGGAGGCATCCTCTCTTTTCTGCCATCTTATGCCTTGTGGTGGCCTGTATAGGTCTGAAGGTAGTCAGTAGTGCTTTGTTGTCATATGTAGCCATTGTACTTAGTGCAAGTTCTTCACACAGTAGTCTCGTGTTTTCTTTTATGAATTTTATAATTATGGTAAATACTGTATTGTCTATGATAAAGGCAACACGGATGTCTAACTCCAACTTTTCTGTTTTATGTGAGATTATGATTTTATTCCTGTGTTGTAAGTTTAGGTTGGACATAAGGGGGAAGTTCTTTGCTGTGAGGGTGGTGAGGCACTGGAACAAGTTGCCCAAGGAAGCTGTGAATGCTTCGTCCCTGGCAATGTTCAAGGCCATGTTGAATGGAGTGTTGGGAATTTAGTGTGAAGTGTCTCTGCCCATGGAAGTGGGGTTGGAACTAAATGATCTTAAGGTCCTTTCCAAACCCAAGTATTATTCTATGATTTTTATAAATATTTTAAATAGTGTGTCTATTTCCTTTGAAGACTTTTTTTGCTTAGTCTCCTCTTGTCAATATCTCTTCTGTTGTGAGTTATCTAAATAGTTTGACATAACAAAATAATCTTTGTTTTCCTTTAATGGTGTTGATTGTCATTCATCCAACGTTACAGCCAGTCCTCATCTTACTAAACAAGCAGTGTAGCTGTGGGTGGATTGTAATTACATGCTTCAAAGCAGGGACAGTATATTTTTCACTGAAAGTATGGAGACATGAAGGACTTGTTATTGCCACAGCTTATTTACAGCATTTTTTAGGGTTTGAGGTTATTTTTGGAGCTGGAAGAGACAAAGATTCTCCCATCCCCCACAGCGGCCATCTGAATAAGTCAGTAAGTGATATTAAGTCATGGAAAATACCTAATGTGTATATTCCCAAAATGCTTCCTGGTTACATGAAGATTAACTTGGAGCATGTTTATGGCCTTAAACTGTTTCAAACTTAAAATTTACACTAGCATAGCTGTTGATTAGACTGCAGACTGCAGCTATACTAGCAAAAACTTCTGCGGGAAGCAGTTATACTAGCAAAAAGTGTTATGCCAAGATGTTCAAATAAAAGACAGCAGAATGTCTTTGTTTGCACATGTCTTGGTTTAGGTCCTATATGTAGCTAAATCTCTACTTAAAGGGCTTGCATGTAGATGGGTAATAAGTTTGGCTCTTCAAACTTTAGCAGTTAACATCAAAGTATCATAAGTAGGCCATGAGTGTTTTGCCGTATCTCATTAGTTACAGTATAGTAGAAAGTAAAAGATTAACTCTACATCAGTGATGTACTCTGATATCAGTGTTCTTGGTCTTTTCTCAGAATTTGAAATGATTTCGAACAATATTACCAGGAAAGAAATTTTATTTACAAGAGTAGCATTAAGTGGTAGAGGAGACTGAAAGTACACTTCAACTTATTTCTTTTAGAAAACAGATTATTCTCTGGCTATCGCATTAAGGAAGTGAAGATATGTAATTAATAAGTAGCTTTGCCGGGTCTTATCTAGAACTTCAGCCATTTGACTAAATCTCTTCCTGACTGACGTAAGTTGGGTGCAGTTTAGTTACAGTAGATCTACCTCTCCTGCTTAAGTTTTAGTTAAGAAAGAATCTGAAAAAGATGTTGCACTCCTTTTTGGATCTTAGACTGATATGATGCTGTAGGTGTTAATGTTATTCCTACAATGTTCTTATAATACTTTTGCTACAGAAAAATAGCAGATTTTCAGAGCTGACTTGTGTCAAGACAACATTGTGGTTTGTGAGGAGAGGACTATCTGCTGTTTTCAACTGAAGATATGCTGTTGTTGAGCATAAGGAGTAAGTTTTCTTTGTCCTTATTTTTTACATATACAGGAATGCAAACATTTTGTAGACCAAGCCTTTCAGCCACAAAATAAAACACTGATGAGCAAGCTCACAGCCTCATGAATAAAGCTTATCAGCAAAACTAAAGAGCAGATACTTCCAAGAACTGGAAAGAATGTGATGGTCAGCTTTCTGCACCCAAGCTTCTGAGATCCCAACCGCTGTATTAAAATCAGTAATCTTGGTGAGGTTTTTGGTTTGCTATGCTAGGTCATAGTCAGCCGGTCAACAAGTCATAATAAAAGCCATGGTATGTGACAATGAAAGGCTTGAGCCAAGAAATAACTTGTCAGTCCTTAATAGGTTAGGAAAATACAGCCCATAAAATAAAGAATCAAAATTTTTAGGTGTGTGGTCATGCTCTTTCTGTCACATTGTCTCTGATAGTGAATTGAGCCATGAGAAGTGGGGCTGTTTGAAGCCCACCCAGGGAAGAGTGGGGCTGCCCTGTCTTCATGCTAGCCAGCCCTTGAATCTGCACAGTGATGGCGCCTAAATGAAGAGATGTCTAAGCAAGCCAATGAGAATCACTGAAGGCAACTGTAATGCTTTCCTGCTTTAAGTTTGCAGCCTGAAATGTGTGTATTCCTTTTTGATTTTAAAAGCAGGGTGGTAGCATTGTTTTGTACTGCTGCTCCTGGCCTTGAAGCATTTTCTTGAGTTATAAAAGATCTCAATTCAGTTTCTAGGAAGGCTCAAACTTGCGCTTCCTCAGAGTTGTACCTGCCAGGGTAGAGGAATAGTCTGCTGTCTTCATTGCTGATGTTGATTTTGGTGCCATTTCCATTCTTACGCAGTTAGATCCTCTGTGTAGAGGGGTTAAATGGGTATAGCTTCAGTTTAGTAGTCTAGCTCTGGATCTTAGTGCCTGCTCCAGAGACTTTGGTTTCTTCATCTTTACCCAACAGTTCTGTGAAGTGAATGTCCTTGAGGCAGTAGTTAAAAGGATGTATTATAAGTTTTCACTGAAGGGGAAGGTAACATCTCACTTCAGTCTTTCAGTTTTAGACAGTCTGTGATCCAAAGTGTTACTAACAAAAAGCAAGTGCGTCTTTTTGTTGTTGGCAACCGTGAAGTAAGTTGGTGTGAGTTAGTAACATGTCATAGAAATGAAATCATAAATGGGCACAATGATGGAATGTTTCTCACTTGGAGAAACCGAGCCATTTAATGAAAATGAATCAAAAACAAGCTTTCCAGGTCTGGGCTGTGGATTCTCGTAGAATGAGGTTTGAAAAGAACTTGAACTTCTGTTCCTCTTTTTACTGCTTTTGAGACAATTCTCTTGGTTTTGTTTATTGAAGAGTAACACTAATTTACAGCAGTCATCCACTCTGTAACAACTGGACGTTGTGCACTGGGGGTGGGCCAACCTCTGATGTAAAGCTTAACCCAGTTACAAAACTGGGGTCCAATTTGCAGTACAAATTGGACAAATGTTGTAACAATGCAATGGGATCCTCTGAAATGGAAGCATTGCGTTAGTGTAGGCAGGCTGCTGGCTTGTTCCCTTTCTTTGGATCCAAATGCATCAGAATGTGCTTGATTGTTTGCCTCTGCAGCCTGCTGTGAAATAGCTTAGGCTGAAGTATCCAGTGACCGTTTACAAGTTACAAAGACAGCTTTTTGGCCACTGACCCTCTGCGGGAGCCTAATCTTTGTTTTGTAGATGTCTCTTTATCTAGGGAAATTACATCTAAGAGAAGAGGTGCTGGATTGCTTCCTCATTGTTCCTCATTGTTAAAGATGACCTCCAAAGAATTTTTACAGCCCAATTCATACTTTTCCTTTAGGGTACATTGAGAAAGCAAGGTTTTCAGTGATCCCCCCCCCTCCCCCCTTCCCCCCTTTCATACATACCCTTGTTTGCTTTGTTTTTGACACTGGTTTTGGAGAATACTTGGAATATTGCTGTAGGTGTTTAACTCTTTAATTGAAAAAGACAGTTCAGTTAATGAAAGACTTGGTGTATGTGAGGATAAAAATCCCTTATTTAAAGTTATACTATTGAATCTTTCGATATTACTGTTAGCTATTTAGCTCTGGCCTTCTAATGTAGGAACAACTTTCACAGCTACTTAAAAAATGTAAAACCTACTTAAAATATATGGATTTCTTATCTCTTCTGCTTTGCTCTTGCGTAATGAAAAAAGCAGCCAACCAGTGGGTACCCCATGTAGTTAGTAAGTGACCCAGCTAGGCTACATGCATGGGCAACACGCAACAGCAGTCTTAATTCATGTGACGCAGTGTTTGTTGTCTGACTTCTTCCTCTTTTCCTTACCCAAGCTGTATACGCCTGTCTTGTAACAGTGCAGGTGCTTGCCTGATTTCCCGGGTAAATGGACCAGCTGTTACATAGGCAAAAAGTCAAAGATGACTGCCTCCCCCCAAGCCCCAAAGCATGAACCCAAACACCTTGCCAACAGCTCACTGTTGATGAACAAAACTGAGCAGCAGTACTGGTGCTAGGGATAAGGGAACCAGATGGGTGATAGGATGATGCCAGTGTCACCTGAAAATAATTTAAGGTTTTGTGTGATGTTACTGAATACTGTTGATGGGGAGGGACTATCTTTGACAGAACCTCCCTACCAGGAGACAGAACTAGAAATGCAATGTGCCAAGAAAGCTATGTTTTTGTTTAGCATACATTATTTCAGTTAAGATAGCCAGAATTAAGTATTTTATTGGCAAACAAATCCCTTCCATCACCCCATATAAGGTGTGTTCTTACCAGAAACAGTGTGGTCATGGGTTGCTCATGTTGTGCTTTGCCGCTTGTACCTGTGCTAGCAGTTCTCAAAATGAAGTTGTGCCTGTTTTGTTACTAATGCGTACTCTAAAGGACACTGGATTTGGTAAGGTTACTCAACGTAAGTGGTTTACTGTTCAGTTAGCTTTGACATTCTGCTGGCATGGATGTAGCTAACTAGCTAGTGATGCAATTGTAGCTGTGATTATACATGGACTCAAGGCCAGTTTATAGATTGAGATAGCATCTCTTACAATAATTTTCAAGCACTCAAGCCCTTTGTTAAATATTAATGAATGTTCTGAGAAATGATGTAGCCTGAAATTGTCATGATGACGTTTTGTTCTTTTGATAAGTAAACTTTGTTAGGGGAATGAGCTATGTTATGAAAATCTGTCTAATGTGTAGACGTTGCTTGTGCTAGTTTAATGGGTGCTTTGAAGAGGATTAGAAAGGAAGAGCACACAGTGGATGCAGTTGCCTTCCTGATAAGGAAAGTTTCTATCAGAAAGGCTGTTGAGTGAGAGGGGAATGGAAGGGGATACAGTTTTCATTCTTCTTCCAAATACCAGCTACAGATAGATTGAAATACCTTTTGAAGGGATCTTTCTTCTGCTGCTTAAAGGAGGAATATTCTGAGAAGAGTTGAGTGCTGGAGAGATTGCTTTCCTTAAGGGTAGTGGGAGGTAGTTTGACTATCCAGGACTCTGTCTTATTCTAAAAAGGGAATGACAGATCTCTTTAACTACAAACACTGCCATTAGTGTAGTTTCTTTCTTTTGCTACCACGTGGCTTAGATAGAAGACTAGCCCTTGTGTCAGGTGAAATCTGGGAGGTTAGAAGGCTTGTATCACTTATCCTGGGGAACAACCAGGGAGATCCTACAAGGAATAGTAGCATCATTCTTGTGGTGCTTAAGTTTGTGTAACTACTCTTTCCTTGTCATCTTGAGGAGTGGAGCAGTGTCCTAAATATGCTGTAATTGTAGATGCTGACTCTTCTGATGTTGCACAATTGCAGTGAAGCGCTGAACTAGTACTGCCTTCTGATTCTTTTTTCAGAAAGATCACAAGTGTCTGTCTGCAGCCTGAAACTGGTACTGACTCTCCTTACTGTGGGGTTGACTTCTGAACTGGGATGGAGTGAGCACCTGGGGGTGATAACTGTTTAGGCTATTATAGGTTGCGTGTTGGCAGCAGCCTACTAAGTCAACTAATAGAGTGCGACATTGTGTTTATAGCCTGTGCTTAGAACTATGATAGCATTAAACTGGGAAGTCCTTTCTAAAAGCTGACTTAGCCTTTAGATGGTTTTTGTATTTAAAAAAAAAAAAACAAACAAAAAAACAGAACAACAAAACAACCAAACCAACCTCTGTAGCAGCTTTTCCCAGTTGATCTTAAACATGGCAGGAACTTGCAGATTGATCTAGATGCTGATGTTGTGCTTAGTATATATGCAATCAGTAAGTAGATTTTCAGTTGCACATGCCAGCTTCCTCTTTAAATGAAATCTAGTCTTAATGAAAGCTTTTAGTGTGTTGCATGCTACAAAAAAAAGTTAAATGACTTATGTATGACATTTGTAATCTCAGCAAAACACAAAACATCTTCTAAGACCTCAAGTGCTCTGTAGCTTTCTGTTTTCTCGTTTTTGTTTCCGTAAGCTGCCTAATCTTAGAGACAGAATGCCTGTTTGCTGCATTTCAACCGTCATGACTTCCTATTCCCTTAGGAAGAGGTCATCCTGGTCATTCATACCCTACGCTGAACTGTGGAGTCATGGAAAGTTTATAATAGAAATTAAAAACCATCTCTGCACTTCCCTGTTCATAATCTCAGACTGCTGTTTTTCACTTGTGAACAAATAGTTCTGGCTATTGGCAGTTTTCTGTTGGCAACTCCATGTTGTAGTCAGCATGTGTCTTTGGCTTTTGTGGTACGTTTTTACAGTTTTTAAAAAGGACTAAAATCCAGTAGTGAAGCTTCTGGACTATGTTTTGGCTTGCTTACCTTTGCGTGCTCAGTAAGGGCAAGCATATTTAGCAGTAAAAGAATCCTCCATGAAGGACAACATGAAAACCTCTTAGTTTATTGAGCAATTCCACTGTGATTTCAAGAAATGACAGCTCCTGTTTCTGCAGAGCTGTAGAGCTCAACTCTACTGCTGAATGCAGATCTCACTCACTGGAGGTGAAATGCATCTTTCATTTTTAACCTTAGTGACTGCTTGGCAGCAAGTATAGTGAAGGGAATCTTCAAGGCCTGATTTTAGTGCCTGTCTCTTGGCACTCTTGTATTAGAAGAACTTTTCACAAGTATCTTGGCTAAATGTGGTTAAGCCTGTTGTGTTGGTTGTTACATTGGCTCCTGCCATGTCATAGAGGTGATGTAAGGACGTGCTCGTTGGCAATATAGCAGGTAATGCAGCACACAGTGGCAATTTTATTGCTTAAAGCTGGTAGAAAGAAAAACTAGTAAAACTTGCTGGTTAAATGTCTAATGCAAAATGAGCAATCTGTGAAACTAACTACTGTTTCAACTAAATACCTATTTGGAATGTTGTGTGGAATGTCAGATAGGGGTGTGTAACTGTTGTTTACAAGGCAGCTACTCTGATTACGTGCATCTTTTTATTTTCGCTGTAGCTTCAAATTGGTACAATGTAGTGTGTTGAAATAAGACTCTTAGAAGTTGCCTTTTAAATTAAACGTTCAGCTCCATTTCAAACTAGTTCTTATTGCATAGTTTTCTTTTCTCCCTAGATCAGTTTTGCCAAATGGCAATGAGATGATGTCTTCATGCTTCTCACATAAAAATAAAATTGGCTGCTTGAAGTACAGCAAAACCAGTCAAGATTTCAGTTGTTCTATGGCTTTCTAAATATTTGTTCTTGGTCTTAAAATCTACTTGCTCAACTTCTTCATTTGGCTTCCTGTGTATGTTGTTATACCTTGGCTTGATTCTCATGGGGTGGTAGTCCTGTGGCTCTTGTGTTTATCCAGTAAACAGCTGTGGCCATTTTAGATGTTACTTCCCAGATGGAGGTTACTGACCCTGTAGTGGAGTTAGCAGGAAGGTGGGCATAACATCTGCTTGGCTGTCATATTGTAAACTTACCTTCTTGGGTGATTAAAGCAGTGTGCCGTACTGAACTCGGACAGCTGAGGTATCATTTAGTTCTTCAAAGTCTGTTACCTGCTCATTAGCAGCTCTCTCCTCTGGGGATTGCCAGGCAGCTGAGGGGATATAATCTACAAACTGCTGCAGCAAAATTAACTTCAGCACATTTGTCAGAGCTGAGAATTATCTCGCAGTTATATGTAAACGAGATTAGTCCCTGAAAGGAACATTATTTGTTGGCTTTTTCGCGGCGACATTTTATTACTAGGCTGCCAATATTAATCCACCATCTTATATTTTTAATTTGCTTTCCCACATTATGCAAAGTTCAGCATCTTTCATTGGGCACTAAAATTCCAATCTAATCATGCTCCCTGGCTAGTTAAAACTTCTTAGATGGATGTGACCAACACATAACATTAAGGTAACCCAAGTGCTTAGATGCTACAGTAATAAGAATGACACCAAGTGATCAGTATAAAGCGAATAGGTTCTCATTCAGAGTGATTCTGAAGCCTCAGCTGAATGCTAATTCATTCTGATAATTTCTGGCACTCTGACTGCAGAGTGCTCTGGCTGTTGTGCCTCCCAAGGCTACCAGTGTCAAATAGGTATCCCTCAACTGATTAGTGAGGTGACCACCACATAGTGGTGTACAAAATGAATAGGTAACCAATAATACTCTTGGATGGGGCTCAGGTTAACAGGTAATAAGGTAATTTTCTGTAAATTTAATTAAGCTTTAGAATCTTGAGTTAAATTTACCCCACATCCTTAATGTCCTAAGCATAAAATGTAGTTAGTTTTCTGAGTAGAAAGCATAGGTTATGGGTTTTTATCAGTTTTTGATTGCTGTGATGGAATGAATGGTGTTTAAATCTGTCTGGTCTAATTCCTTACGCAAGTAAGTGTACAGACCCATTGCTAGCAGCAATTTTGAATGTGTTCATTTAAGCAACAGAAACATAATCATTGTGCGTACTATTACCCTCATTGCAGTCTGTCTGAAGTTAGTTGCTGCTTGAGCTCTGCTTGCTTGCTATTATCTGAGCAGCTGTACTAGTACTTAGTGCTAGTTTTCGTGAAAGTTAAACCACATGGTTGAGCTTGGATATGAGCTCCATACCCACAAGAAGCTTCTAATTATAGAGTGCATGTTATAAGTAGTTAATTTTTGCATAGTATCAACAGCCAAGTGTTTGCAAGTTTGTAAAAATAAAAATAATTTATAAAAACATCACTGTGCTTTTGTGATTTTACTGTTTTGTGGAGCTCACTTTCTGTGATCTTTTGAAGTTGTGTTTAACTTGTGTTAGCTTGTGAAAGTATTAGTGATCACAAAATAGGCACCTATTGTCCAGCAGTTTAGAAATCTGTATCACTGATCCTGTGTAAGTTTGTGCACATACAAAAGCAGTTATCCTAGGTGTTTAGGAGCTTTTAAACATGCTTTTCTTTCAGCCAATTCTTACACTTTTCTTTTAAACTTCAGTTCAGTTATACAGACTGTTTGTCTTTCAGAGCCAGCACATAAACAGCTAAACTGAACCAAGAAGAAAGAGAATATTTGAGAAGGCTCCCAGCATCTCATGAATGAACTAACGGAACTCGATAATGCTGGTTCTCCAGAGCCAGGTCTACGACTCAGAAAAGGACACATGTCTGGCGCTGCGACAACAGAGACAGCCTTTGAAGAGGACAGATCCGAGCAGAGGCTGCTTTTAGTGGAGTCGCCACTGCCTTCTGACCAGGAAAATGTAAGTTATATGATTATCTGTTAGGCTTGCTAGGAAACATGAGTTTTGACATAAGTGCTTCAGTGCTTGAAATAAGTTCCAGAAGTGTCAGCTGTGAGCCTGCAAACTCTTTAGGCCTGCTAAATAACTGTATTAAAACCAGGAAGATGCCTGAAATATTCAGTTGAATGTATATGAACTTAGGTGAAAAGACTGGGCATAAATGTGAGTTTATGCTTTATATTAGCCAGCTCTATGTTTTTTTTATTCCTTCCTCAAAGAAATGGGACTCGTACTGATTTGTTCTCTGCTGAGACACTGCTCATATCAAGACATTTTTGTTCTGTAACCTTCAATTAATAAGTGAAAGGAGAAGATACATTGACTCTGGCTTAATGTAATCTGAACCTTGGCTATCATTTTGGAGATTAGGACAGAAACATCTGTTAGCAAGCATTCTTGTTGGAAGAATGGCCATTCTGAGTTAGACCAAACATCCAAAGTACATGATGTCTTATCTTGGACAGTAGCCAGTAACACTCATAAGGATGAGCGAGTACAAGAATGGGGAAGTATGTTGTGTTACTTCCCAAGGACACGTTCCCAGTCTGTAGTAATTGGTGGCTCACAGATATTCTGAGCTGGTGACAATGTGTTTGGATTTTTGGTGCATGAGCCTTTGTAAATTTTAGCAGCCACAGCACCCCGCGGAAAGGCGTTCCACAGTTTAATTAGGTGTTATACCAGGGTAAGGGCCAGGAATTGGCCAAAAGTACCTTCTGGTTAGAGAATTTCAGAACTGTGATTAATGCTTTTCCCAGGATATATACAGATGGTTATCAGCACACTAAAGTGGAAGAGGCATTCATCCTAAACTCACTATTAAAATTTATCATGACTTAATGAGTTTATTATATCAGCTCAGTTACAGAAACTGTATGGCTTTAGTCAGCAGCAAAAACATGCTGATGCTGTTTACCATAGCCTATGCAAAAGAGTTGGGTTGTTGCTTTAATTGCATTTGCCACAGATTCTAGGCTTGTGCATGGGCCACTATCATGGTTCAACTGACACAACTTGTGTTAGACTGTCTTAACTTGACTGAGTTTGAGCCCTGTGGAATTCACTTCCAAGTGTCCTTTTAATGGAATCAGAACAGGTATTTGTGGCTAATAAGCCAGGCTTATACTCTGTACACTGCTGTAACTTCTATAGGACATTTTCAATATCATAACAGGAAATACTCAGTATTCCTATTTGCACTGTGTGAAAGGTTGTAAAGTATGTGTATAAGGTACAAAGTCTTAGCAAACAGCAGAGTTTGCTAAGGTTAGAAAGAAGTTGAGTTGTACTAGCAAATATTTTGAACATATATGTTTATCTGACAATGTGTTTGGGATCATCTCTTTTGAAGGCTACTTTCATTCTTGTCTCTGACTTTCCTGATTGAATAATGTGAGTTACCTGTTGCCTGCAAGTGGAATAGCCCAAAGTAAAAGCCCATAATGATTGATCTGTAAATCTCTCTATGCATTTGCTTAGCTAGATAGAAATTACGTGGATGAGTCAATGTGTTTAATTTTAGAACTGTGGAAGTAAAATGGTTAAAGTACTTTCATTCTATATTCTTTTTCAGGCATTCTTGGGATTTGTTAGCCTGGTGGGGTGTCTTTGCTTTCATCCTTTCAACAAAAGTCTGTTTCTTTCATTTTGGCTCACTACAAATATTTAACTTTCCTGTATTTGTCTTCTCTCTTTCCAGTTTGCTGTATGTTGCCACAGAAATTTTTTTTTTTTTTTTTGCCCCTTAGGCCTTGCTGTTCTGTCTTGTACTGTATCTCTTTCTCTGCCTTATTTGGCCTTCTGCTTGTTTTACTTTAAGCCTAAACTCCTGTTTGTTTTCTTGGTGTTTTCTTGTTTTTAATACTGTCACATCTTTAATTTTTTCTGCTTAAAAGTTCATTCCAAAACACTGCTATCAAAAAGTACCAAGATTAGCTTGCCAAATGGCCTTTATTAGATGAAATACTGCAGCGTTCTAAATAATCTGGAAAAAACATTATGCTATGTATTATCCTTTGTCTTGTATAAGCCTCAGTGCAGCTGTTACTCTAATGCCTGCTAGAATTCACTTTTTTGCTCTACTGTACGTTCTGGCTAAGTGCAACTGCCTCAGTAGACATGACTTATTATTCAAAAGCATGGTTTTCCTTTGGTTTTGTAGAGGCTCTTGTTTAGATCACAGTAATACAAAGTTATTGTTCTTCTGTGAACGGCAATAGTACTTGGGCATATGAGGACTCAAGTGGTGCCCATTGCATTAGTATTCCAGTGGCTAAATGTAATCACGTTGACGCTGATGATAACAACTGGAGGATTTCCATGTTGGAGAAGGAAAGTGAATGAGAGGTATATAGTGTTTTGATGGTAGAACAACCACGGTCACTTAATATGCTTTCAAGTGCTTCTACTTAGGACAAGCTAAACCTACTGACTTTCTTGAATATCATAATGTAGATGTATTCTAGTAGCTATTATACTTCCCCAAAATTTACTGGGCCTAAGACTTGAGGTATTAGTGTGAAAATGCGTGTATCTTTATCCTGTGATAATATGACATTTACTATTTCTACTGCTTCCCTATTTATATCATTGCAGCTCCTTATATAAAATCTGCTCTGAACTCTCCTATAAAAGATTCCTTTCACTCTGCCTACTTGTTTATGCACTTTCTCCTCCACTCATAGGAGGAAGCAGTCTGAGCAATTAAGGGGTACTAGCTGCTTTTGATGAATTATTTTAATAGTCTCTTCGAAGGAGGTGTGTGCAAGCATGTCGTTGTATTCAGAATAATTTTTCATCTTCCCAACAGCTTGCACTGTATATTATCCATTTCTAATTTTGATGGGACAAAATTATTGGTCCTCTCTAGAAATAAAACATCTTAATGGGAAAAAAAAAAGAGATGGTATTAAGAAATCAAATTTAATCCTAAAAGTGTGGGTTTGTTTTGATTTTGTTTTCTTGAGGGTTTAGTCTCTGGCACCAGTAATCTATTTGGGTGGTTGCATAGCTGTAATCTAAAAATTACATGAAAGATCCTACTCACTGTAAATTGTGTTACTCACTGAATACATGTGGCAAAGGTTTATTAGCTGTATTGAGCGTGGTTATCCATAATAATAATAAAATAGCTGCGTCCTTCTGCCAGTTCTGTAGATCTGTCAGTTACATAATGATGCTTATGAGAAGATATGGATCATTTAAAATCAATGCCCTTTTACACCTAAACCTTAGTCTATATTTTGACCCATAACTGTGTTCTCTCCTGGAGTGTGTGTATGTTCATAGATTATCCCCTCTTCCAAATATCTGTTCCAAAGCATAGATATGCATCTTGATATCTTGTTTAAACATGCAGTTAGTGTGGCAGCAAGTGAGTGGTGTACTTCTGTGACTTTGAGAAATAGTGGCAATTTATCTGAATGTTTAAGATTTGGTGGTGAGAAAAGAATCAGGCAAGCTGCGTAATTCATCTTGTTCTTCAGCAGTTTAAACTTGTTTTTCTTGCTCTAGTTTACATGTGCTGTGCATATGCTGATAAGGCATTTTTTTCAGCAGGGGCTACCCTCCTGTAGCATACTGGATTGCATTGGTTTGCTTTGGGACACCATCCTTTTTCCTGTCCTAGAGTTTGTGTTTTAACTGCCTTTAATTCCAGCAGTGATGATTCCCAAAGAAATCTCTGTTACTGTGGCTTTGTTAAACTTGCACAATCAAATGCTTGTTACTTCTTATAACCTGGTGAATGGGCTCTTTATGCAGCCCTAAAAACTTGTGCTTGACTTTTTCCTTTTATATTTTAACCTGTCAGTGACAGGAGGTAAACAAAAGAACCACTTTATTCCAGTCATCAGGCATTTGTGTTCCTGAATGATGAGTTCTTTCATGCAGTTGAGCTGCCTTGTGTAGTTGTCCTGTGTAGCACCAAAATACACCATGAAGTGGAGACCTGTTGCTATAAAGAGTTTGATAATCTATAGTAAGTGTTTGGGAGGAGTTGTGTGTAGCTCTCAAACCATCTGAATGGGCAGAAGAAAATTGGGCAAATACTAATCTGGATTGCTTCTCGGGAAGCATGGGTTTTGACTTCAAGTGGAATTTACTTGACCTCTGACAAATTTCATGATACAGCTGCATGTAGCTACAAGAACATAAATACTGACCTCACTTGAAGGAGGGAGGTGGAAGGATATAACATTTCCAGGTACAAAAGAGAGGTTCTAGGCTAATTGAAGGTGACCAAATAGCTCTAGGCTTTTAGCTTGGCTCTTACAACTTACTGAGAGCCTTTTCTGTTGCAGAAATGTGTACATATTATCTATAGAAATAGGGTTTGGTATTGACAGAAAGGATGCATGTAGAGTCCTAGCTATTCAAGACGGGGAAGTGCTGGTACTCTGCTGAGTTTGCTGCCTGCCAGCTGGTTTTGTAACCGTTGCTGGCTGTGCTGTTTGTTGAAAACTAGGAGGGGGAGGGAGTGGTTCTGTTTATAATTCACTGGTGCAACAGTTTCCCTGGACAAGGGTTAGATTCCACAATTTTTGCCTTTGTTCTCCTGGAGATCGTATGTCTGGTATGGGCAGCAGTAGGGGATGTAATGCCTTTCACAGTGATATGAGATAAAATAGTGCTGTACTTGTGGGTTAACTTGCATCTTTCTCCAACTGTTTTATTTTAGATCGATTGACTCTGTTCTTCCGTTAACTTCAGCAGCACACTTTCAGCCTCTTTCTGTTTAGTTTGAACAGAGCTTTTTTCTCTTTTTTGTAATACAAGCCCAGTGTGCTTGTTTTCTTTTTCTGCTGTCAGGATCCAACAGTGACAGAGGAGCAGAAAATGGCACATGAGAATCTTCTGTAGTAGAAGCTGTTTCTGCAGGCTTTCCCCTAAAGTGTGCTGAGGGGCATATGTGAGCATTTGAGGTCTTTGGCCTTTGTCAAGTACTGGGCATTGACGGAAAGTCGGTAGTCGCTACTGCTTAGAGATTCAACAAACCCTTTTCATCTGAAGCTGTTTAATGAGGCAGCTAGTTCTAATAAGGATGTATTAGCAAGGTTGCTGAAGCCAAAAAATGACTTTGTCCCAGGACTATTCGCTAAACGAGTGTTAAATGTTAGTGCTTATTTTTAATGAGTGCCAGCAAGCAATCACCCATGACCAGTTGTATGAAACTGTTTCCAAGTGCTGTATTAAATGGAGTGTAGCTTTTATAAGAAGGTGACCTACAAAGGCAAAATACTAAACTCCAGGAACCTTCAAGTACTTAACATTTTGGCCAATAGGCTGAAAGGGTCTTTGGCACAGTGCTAATGAAAGACTCTTTTTGGTTCCATGACAGCAAAAACAGCTTTGCCCGCCCTGCTTAGAGGTTGAATGTAGTTAGCCTTTTGGAAACTGTGGTGTGTCTGTGTTTACAAGTCTGTCAGATTAAGAGAGAAGGTAAACTCTAAATGACAAAGCTGGTATTTTAGAATAACTTGGTGTGTGCAGAAGTTAGGGGATGTCATGGGAAGTTTTAAGGTGCTGTGCTTTCCCAGTTAATTACTTACAATCCAAAGAACATAAGCTGATGAAATACTGAAAAATGCGCAATGGGGTTTTAGGAGGAATGGCGTGCCAAGGCACTGCCTATCGCTGCTTTCCCATTATGGAAGACCAGCTTGTAAAAGGTCAATTGACAGAGTGGGCACAGAGGAACTGCTGGGGAAAAAAAGCAATAAGGCTAGCTGGAACGGATGTTACAGGACTGCGATAAGAAAAAAAATAGCATTTTATAATATACCCTTGAATGTAATCTTGTCCATTATGCTGAATACTTTTGAGTTACTGAATCTGGCCTGCTCCCTCAAGAAACATTAAATGATTTGAATGCTGTGTTAAACACTATTAATCATTCATCTGATGAGATCAAGATAAACAACAGCAAAACCTCCAAAGTTTAGACTTTATTACTTCAGTTTAATATGGGGGCTAACAGTGGTATTGTAAATGCAGTGACATGTGTTTTATAACTTGTATTTTAAGAGAACTGTATATAAGTAGCAAGTCGTATAATATGTCATGACTCGGTGTTAATCAAGACATTTACTTTTTCTGAACTATCCTGCCTGTGTTACAGTGATGTGTTCTTACCAAGGCAGAGTTCTATCAGGACGCAGATCAAGAAGAGAGTGGGCGAACATCTATCAGCAGATGAAGGAAGCAACGAGAACATTAGAACAGATTCAGACTTCATCGCGCTTTGGAAATCCCTGTGATGGTAGCTTAGGGACACCGGTGACGTCTTGATGGTGAATCGGCATCACAAAGAGTTGAGCTTTGAGACATGGGTCTTTAAGTCAGAATTTAATACTGCATAGGCATGTGCATCATCAGTTTAGCCCTCAAGTAACAGAGTGATG
Source organism: Myiopsitta monachus (assembly GCA_017639245.1). Taxonomy (NCBI): domain Eukaryota; kingdom Metazoa; phylum Chordata; class Aves; order Psittaciformes; family Psittacidae; genus Myiopsitta; species Myiopsitta monachus. The sequence goes on from CM029920.1 coordinate 77,623,912, forward strand.
ATTGTCCAAAAAGGAACCCTAGCACAGGACGAGTTCTGCTCTTTCTGGGGTTGAGGAGACTTGTGTTGCAGGTACTAGTGTTACCGGTTAACGTGCACTTCTGGTTCTGCATCAAATAGCAGTTTCACTGCAACTGGTGAAACTTGTCAAATTTCTGGAAGTGTCTTTCTGAAAGCTGCTGGAAGTTTTGAGAATGCAGCAGCCTATTGAAGCAATCACTAGTTTAACTTTTCTTAGTGCATGCCTAGCTTCATTCCTAGGCTCCTTTCTCATGAACACTACAAAAAGGAGGACTGGAGGTTGGCATCCAACTGATATGTGTTGAAAAGAAACTTGGTCTTGCACGTGATCCACAGACAGTATTTTGTAGTGAGTATCAATAAAGTGAGAGCTGATGCTCCCTTTTTCCTGTTGCACTAGCCTGAGCTCCTTAAGTCCCTTATCTCAACCAACTTTATTATGTATTGGGAAGGTTATTTAGCAAAAATATGATCAATTTCTGTCAGATTAATATTGGATCAGCTAATCAACCCAAGGATCAGAGGGGTGCCAGAAGCAGTGTAAAGCAAGAGGGGGTAAGGAAGAAAAGGACCACTTTTGACAGAGAAAGCTTCTTGTGTGGCTTCATTCAAATCTGATTTATGCTTCAGTTTATACACTCTAATGAACACAGATTGACGTTTTTATAGCAAAATTACAGTCTCAAGTGTTGAAAAAAAGCTTGCATGTTACATGTGCAAGTAGTAGGCATGTGCCTACTCTCAAACTTTCTATTCATCTTTAAACTGACGTCAAGAAACTACAGACCTTAAGAAGTTACACTTCCACCACTTGAAGTCCAGAGAACACAACTTTCTAGAAACCCTTTTACCACTTCTGAGAATCTTTCTCCCACCATTCTGACTTGACTTCTCACAGGCATTAATAAATGGTGTGTTGACAGCAACAAGTTTGAGAGTAATAGTATAAAAACTGTTAATCTATGTGAGAAACATGAGCTGTAGACAGAAGTATAAGAAGACAAGATAAGAGACAAGATAACAGAATAAGAGAAGACAAGAGAAGTACTACATTTACTAGAGCAGGTTTTACTGCAGCTTTAACAGTCTTTGGCGATGTGATCGGGCTTTTTTTTGGACCACATTCAGGCAACAAATTCTTGTACTAAATGTAAACTTTTTTTTTTTTAACTTCTGTGACTTTAAAAGGTGAAATTTTAATTTTAAAATAAACTTAATGATGTACACTGTGCAATTGATCGCTTGTGTTTCTTGCTCTTCTTCACTCTGGTTCTCTAAGTCTTGGTTTTAGAATTAAACCTTTTCTATCCCTACCAAAACACACTCTGAAATTCTTGTTTAGAAGATGATCTGTCCCTGGAAGCATGTTGTCTGGAACTCTGTACAAAGTGGCATAATTAAGTCTGGTTTCTACCTCTTTACCTTCTTGTCTATTACTGTTATCACAAAATAATCTGGAAAGTTCCCAAAATAAAGTGAATGTGGATAAAGCAGTAAAACTGTTTTCTTCCAGACATTGTCATTTGTCCTTCAGGTTTAGTTTATTTTGTGGTATCATTATTCAACTTGGGATGCATTTATACTTCTGTTGTATAATATCCATCTCACTAGGTATCTGTGTTATGTGTGGTAGCTTTAAAGCTCTATGAATTTGCACAGGGTGGAATTAAAATTGGAAGGACTGTTTTACATTTCCATAGAATTAAGTGTCCAGAACCTCTGGAGTGTAAGTATACGGGAGGCCTGATTTCTGATTTGTATGGAAGACATTCTATGCGTTGTGGTGTATGTGCAGTGGAAGAATGACAATTTATGATTGCAACAAGTTTGCTTGTTACAAGTGAATGGGGGCTTTTATTGAAAGATAACCCAAAAATGCTGAAGAAGCCACAGAAATATTTAGTCAAAATTTGAGACTGCTTATAAAAGAGGTTGAGTAAATTAGATGATGTAAAAGAACACCTGAAGCATTAGCAGAGTGAAAATCCTTTTGGCAATGATCTAGAAAGTACAAAGGCAAAATTATTCTGGAAGTGGTAGATTCAGGATATACCATACCTTATTAAAAGTGGGAGTATCAGAGTTTTGTTCTGGGCTCTCATTTCTTGTACGGTCTTAGGCAAGTGAGATTATTTACCCAGTGTGTTCTCCCTTTTAAAATGTGTTTTTGTGGGCAGAACTTCGAAATAGTTGAAAACAGGCCCTAAAGCATATGCTTGCTTATGTTATGTTCTAGAATTACTCTTGAATTTCTGATAAGATCAGCCAAAGAAGAGTGAAATGGGACTCCTGAGATACAGAGGAGCTTGTCACAGTGGAAATTTTACAACAGTGTGCCTTCTGAACAGGAAAGTGGTATTTTTGCCTTTAGTTATTGTTTGAAGAATTGAAGGTCGGTAGATTCCTTCAGATTTCCACATGAAAACCAGCATTTGTGTTGCGTTGCGCTCCAGCTATAGATTTCCAGCTTCTAAGAAGCACAGTTTAATGTTCTGCCTAAAAGGATGTTTCGGGAAGGAGTCGAGAGAGGACGGACGTTCCAGAACCTTGATTTGCCTCCTTAGCAAGAAAAGGACTAAGAAGCTGAGCTTCAGGTTTTTTCCTTGAATGCTAATTTTGCAGCTTAATGGCAGGAAGGAGATAGTAAAATAAATGCCATTTTCTGGCAGTAATCTGGACTCTGTGTGCGATACAAATTCTTTTTATCGCTGAAAGAAGCTTGGTAATGATTTGTTTGTAGGCACATTGCCAAAATGCAAAGATTTTCGGGCTAGTTTATAAATAGCTGTGCTCTTCGAGCTTTGCAGTCTGTTCAAATTTAAACCTTCCCATCATTCTAGAAATGGGAGTATGTGGAGAGGCGGAAATGAGCATTTTCTGGCTTTGAGTCACTGGGCAGACGGCACTGAATACAGGCTTTAATTCTGTAAGGGACTTCTTTTTCCTTCAGTCCATCCAGTTTTGCAAAGTGAAGATTATTAACTTGTTCACCACATTCTAGCTGCTCACTGTGTGGTGCCAAGAGAAGGAATTCTAGGGTGGCTAAAAGACATAGCAGTGCTTCTTGTTTCCAGGTACATTGGAACTTAAACACTGGCCTTGCTTTTCTGTAAGGTGCGTTCCTGGAACTTGAGGATTTCTTTGGTTTGCAAGATTGCAGACTATCACGAGCATCTTATCCAGACCCCTATGGCAGGAGGCCAGGGCTATGTGATCTTTGAAGGTCCTTTCCAACCCAAACCATTATATATTTCTGTGACCTTTATTTAATTATTTATAATATTGAAAATGGAGAATCTTAACCAGTCAGATCCATTAGTAGAAAAAGCCAGTAAAATTGACAGTGTGGAAAAATAATGGCAATGAATGTTTTTGAGTCAGAGTGAAACCAAATTTGTTATTAATATGGTTTCTCATCCAGCAGAACAATTTTCTATTTTAGAAGGATATTAAACCTATTTACATCTCAGTGTTGTCTGATGCTTTTATCAATAGAATTGATGGGAAAATCTAGGCAGTAAGAGTGCATTTAATACTTATATTGCTGTAAGATCTGGCTGGAGCTGATCAATATTTATATCAGTTGTCAGATATAAAATATGAAATCATTTCCCAGACTTGCTCAGGGTGGTTGTTGATTGTAATGATAAATGGAGGCATGTAGACACTACGAGGGACAGATTATGTACAGAGATTCATTTAGTCAATCAAGTTGTCCTAGGGTGGACAAATGTGAGGTCGTGACATGCGAAGGATGTTTACTGTGTACTAAACAGCAAAGATCTGCATTCTGGATAAGCAAAAGTGGATGTGGTGGGGGGTCCTCTTCAAAAGATGAAGCTTTCAGTGGCTACTACGGAACTTGGGTACAACAGCAAGTATTAGCATGTTGTTTTTCTTTCTCAAAACCCCCAACCATTGAAGAATCTAGATAGCTTACTGTAGGCTGGAAGAAGTTTCCTTTTATTTATTAAAAAATTAAAGCTTTAAGCGGCTTGTTGAGTTGACTTGCTGATGGAAACAGATAATAAGGCCTTACTCTAAAGAGAGAGCTGTAACATTGGACAAATATGCAGCCAGATCTGATCTCTGACTTGAAGTTGAGGGTACTTACCTGAACATTACTGATAGTATTTAATAGATAAAGTATGTGAGGTTCTCTGGCACTTGGGTCAGAGCAATCTCAGGCACAGCTACAGGTTGGGCAGAAAAGAGATTCAGAGCAGCCCTGCAGAGAAGGACTTGGGGGTGTTGGTCGATGAGAAAATGAACACGAGCCGGCAGTGTGTGCTCGCAGCCCAGAAAGCCAGCTGTATCCTGGGCTGCATCAAAAGGAGTGTGACCAGCAGGTTGAGGGAGGTGATCCTGCCCCTCTACTCTGCTCTTGTGAGACCTCCCTTGGAGTATTGTGTGCAGTTCTGGTGTCCTCAACATAAAAAGGATGAGGAACCATTGGAACAATTCCAGGGGAGGGCCACGAGGATGATCAGGGGACTGGAGCACCTCCTGTATGAAGATAGGCTGAGAAAGTTGGGGCTGTTCAGCCTGGAGAAGAGAAGGCTGCGTGGAGACCTCATAGCAGCCTTCCAGTAGCTGAAGGGGGCCTATAAGGATGCTGGGGAGGGACTCTTCATTAGGGACTCTAGTGAGAGGACGAGGGGTAATGGGTTCAAACTTCAGCAGGGGAAATTTAGATTGGACATAAGGAAGAAATTCTTTACTGTAAGGGTGGTGAGGCACTGGAATGGGTTGCCCAAGGAAGCTGTGAATGCTCCATAGGTGGCAGTGTTCAAGGCTGGGTTGGACATAGCCTTGGGTGGCATGGTTTAGTGTGAGGTGTCCCTGCCCATGGCAGGGAGGTTGGAACTAGGTGATCTTAAGGTCCTTTCCAACCCTAACTATTCTATGATTCTCTGGCACTTCAGGTGGCATTACTGGTAAATAACCTTGATTTTTCAAGTTGTAAACCTTGATATGGGACTTGGAGGGTGAAAAATTGTGACACATAATATGGAGGAGCCCAGTCTCCTTACAGCTTGCAGGGCTTTCTTGGCTTGGTCACAAGGTGCTGTGTGTAGCAGCTTTCTGCCACGATCCCAAAATGTACAAAAGGCTTATTCTCTCTTTTCTAGCTTTCTCAAACTTGTTTACCTTGGAAGCTGAAGGAGTCTCTGGTGGGCCATAAGCATTGTAGTAAGCAAACATTTGTGTCTTGTCACACACACCAACCCTACTACCCCCTATTTTTGATAGTAACACGTAGATAATGTGGTAACTCAGCATAGGGTAGAAAACTTCCAAACCTCATTCTTATAGTTATTAGTGATGTGTACCAGCTGAATATCCAGGATCAGTGGTGGTTTTGTTTTGGTTTTCATAATTCTTTTGGTACATCTTGGGGATATGGGTATTTCTCTTTATTTGAATGTTGGTTAAAACTGTGATGTCTGTAACTGCTTTTCTTTGATAACTTGCCTTTGTGTAACTGGCCAAAGTTTCATACTAGTTTCTGAAATAACTTAAGTCGAGTAAATGTCTGAAGTGTCAGTTAAACACAATAGTGACCTTCAGATTTGAACTAGAAATTGAGATGAAGCATTTATAACTAAGTAAATAGATTCCTTGGCTTGGCCTTTATTGTCCTAAAATGCCATATATGTTGTAGAGGCATTAAGGCAGGCACAGTGACATTGAAACGGAAAATAGAAAGTAATTCTTCCCTAGAGGTAGGTAGGCTGCAAGCCTGAGGCTCCATATCTGGGCTTTAATGAAGCATAACTTACAGAAGAATACTGCTTTCTTCCAAACATGGTGAAAACGTGTGTGAAATGGATTAGACATGTGAGTTGTTCTCAGATACCTAAGAATGTAATAATTTTTTTGCTGGTTCTCTTGAATTCCTTCCTCAGTGTTGACCAGGGGAAAAAAGACTATTTGCCAAGACCTCAAATCATAGTTTTGTATGGAGAACGTCACCTTCCTCTGTTCATCTTTCTAAAAGCTATTTTCTCTACTTTTTCTTCCTCCTCAGCATTCTGAAGATCACAAACACGATGAGTCACCTCAAGAAGATGAAGGGTTTATGGGTATGTCACCTCTTCTGCAAGCCCACCATGCTATGGAGAGAATGGAAGAATTTGTGTGCAAGGTAAGGGCATGTGGAAACTGCTGAAGTAATTTCCTTTTTTAGGAAGCTCCAGTGGGCAGCAGACTACACGTGCAGCAACTGTGCTAGTAATGAGGGAGAGCGGGTACACACCACCCCTGATGGGGCATCTTTTGCCATAAGTAGTAACACTACAGCTTCTTGGGATCTCAGTCTGTCATAAATGAATAAACTGTAAGGCAGTAGGGATTACAAATGGGACTCTAAAGCTGATTGTGCAACTGAGCTGCTTCTTGAAACATCTGTGAGTGCAAAGCAGAATAAAACCCTTCAGGTTCAAGGTGCTTTCATTCACAAGGTCATTTCTTTTTTTCCAGGTTTCTTCAAACTAGCAAATATTTTGTTTTTCCGGCACTATTTGCATCCATTGCAGAATAAGCCCTGTCCCTTACATGCTGTATTAAAACTATGTCTAAACAAATTTAGATTTTGTTACTGCTGATTTTGGCTCTATTTTTGCTACTTTTTAGATCCATAGGGGTGTGCCTGGCCCTTCTTGCTTGGTGAAAGGAGTGCTGCCTCTTTATATACTGCTGGTTTTATGAAGTATTCTTTGATGGTTTTAACATGCATCTTTTCCCTTTCTAGATGTTGTGTAGGGTGGATTGTGTAAAATGAATTTCCTCCTGCTGTTCCTACCTCAATTCAAATTTTTGGTTCCTGAAGTAAACCAGTTATTTTCTTGTTTAATATATTGAATAACTTGGTCTTTAACTAGGTTGGTTATTCTGATTTGGTTTTGTTTTGCTTCCATGAAGGAGTGTAGAGAATTGGTTTAAAAATTCTGGGCTCTGGTTGTTGAAACTGAAATAAGAATGCAGCTTTTTAAACTTAGTGTTTCAGGACTCATCAGGCTCGCTCCTGTGTTACTAACCAGCCGACAAATCCAAGAAACACTGCAGAAACAACCCCGGTACATAAAACAATTCCCTGATACCCCTCAGCTTGGCAGTGCTGCTTCTGACACCAAACTGAAGACTGCATATATCTCGTGTTACTGAAGCAGCTTTAAGAACACCCGTGCACACTTTTTTCATTTGGAACCAGCTGCAAGAATAATGTGTGCACATATGCTCTCTCTCCCTTTGAAGAAGAAATCTGATGGAAATGAGAGTCATGGATCTATTGCCTTAACTGATCTGTCACTGTTTGTTTTGGAAGTGGGGGCTTTTTTTTTCCCTACCTGGATAAGGGATTGGATACGTCTCACTGGACTCTTCCCACTTCATGCTTTCTGGCCCATATTAGTGCTGATGGGTAGCCTTTTTGCTAGGCTGCACCAAATGTTAACAGATACACAGTCAAATTAGCTTGTGGTTGGAGGAACAGGCTCTTATTTATTTCTTGGGCGGAACTAGGTGTAGACTTTGTATTAAATGGGATGGATGATCTATGAAAATAACAGAATATGGAAATGAATTAAATGTTTTCCCTTCATTAGCAGTAAAAGAGGCCCAATAGCTTTCCTGTTCAATGAAATGCTGAAGTATTTCTTTCTCCAGTGGTGCAGATCAACTTCATAATGATCCTGTTTAAATAGGGAGCTGTGACTTAAGCGTTATATTTATTTCAGGTGTAAAGCCTTTTCCCCAGAAATGTCCCATCCACTCTTTTCTGTTTAATGCACTCATAGACTAACACTTCTACTAATACAGGTTTTCTGACTTTTGCCCCACATCAGTGGAACTCAGTTCCCTGCATTTAATTGAAATCTTCTAACTTCTAGGTATGGGAGGGCCGGTGGAGAGTCATTCCCCATGATGTTCTGCCTGACTGGCTAAAGGACAATGACTACCTGTTGCATGGACACAGACCGCCCATGCCTTCCTTCCGGGCTTGTTTCAAGAGTATCTTCAGAATACATACAGAGACGGGTAACATCTGGACACATCTTCTAGGTATTTTCAGATTGTTCCAATGCTAATTGGCTTCATTGCTCTCTTTCTTTGAAAGCAAGATAGAAAGGGTATTGGGGTAGTCAGCATTATCATTCCACTAGTAACCTGATAAATTAATAGGTTGGTATCCCTCTCAATTTTATCCCACCAGGTTTGGATGTGACTTCCTTAATTATGCATTCAGTACAAAAAAATTTCCTTGTAGTTGATAAAATACTAGTAAATACTCTTTTCTCCCAAGTGTGTAAGTGTTAATTGAGATCACATTTCTTGTCACAGGAGCACACCGAAGTTGCAGTTTGTGTGAGTGGTATTCAACTTGCAAGGAGCCTTGAAGGAAAAGGGTTTCTTTGAACCCTGCTCTCCTCATTTTAAGTTTTGTGACAGGTTATTTCATTGTTCTACAATATCCAGCTACTTGTCAGACACAAGCGAAAATACAGAGTCCATGCAACTCTGTATTGCATCAGTCTGAGACAGAAATGTGGTTGGAATGCACAGGGCTGTACTCTGTTCTGCATGTGTGCCGCTGGTTGTCATCCAGCTCCTCTGTGTAGTGCTTCTGTACATTAAAGCCATGCTTTTAGAAAGAAAAAGCTTTCAATATGCATGAACTTGATGCCTTTTCTGCCTCACTGTTTTTCAGGATGTGTGTTCTTCCTTTGTTTGGGAATTTTTTACATGTTCCGGCCAAACATGTCCTTTGTAGCACCTGTGCAGGAGAAGGTGGTTGTTGGATTGTTCTTTTTGGGAGCCATACTCTGCCTTTCCTTCTCATGGCTCTTCCACACAGTTTATTGCCACTCAGAAGGTGTTTCCCGGCTCTTCTCCAAGTAAGTGCCTGGAGGACAGGGTAGGCCAAATACGAAACAGGTGGGAAAACAGGGTTGGGATTTATGCCTGGAGCCCCAGTGTAGGAGTTGTTCATTGCATGACTGCATGTGCTTTGGAACGGAGCTGAGCAGAGATTCAGTGCAGCTTCTTCTAATTATTGTTTGTTTCAGCATGAGTTTTTTGTGCTGTCGTTCTAGTCTCAAAAGTCCTTCATTTTCTGCTGTTTGGCAGGCGTGTGCACGCATCTTGCTGGTGTAAGAAATACATCTAGAGCTTAGTTACAGGACTTTGAATTTTTAATACAACTGTCACTTCTTGTCATTTCACCTAGTCTGAGTAACTTTGAATCTTAAACTTATGTAAGACAGCTCCACAATGTGTATCGAGATGTCTTGGTCTTTTGGTTTTATTACATAGTTTTTTGGCTGTCTGCTAAATAGCTCATATTTCCTAAGATTACTCAACCTAGGATTGTATAGTCTGGAAGACTACCTCTAAAGTAGCTCAGCTATTAAAATCCCCCGCTGAAAAATTAACTCCATCTTTTGTAGCAGCATTTTGTCAGGTTGTGGTAAAAAGCAATAGCTGTAGGAACTCCTTTTCTTCACTGGTATATAGAAAAACAGCATGGTTGAATATGGTGACATTTTTCCCCAGTGGTCACTTAAGCTGGTGCTTGACTCGCTCATGCTTGTCAGGTCCTGAAATGTTTGTGTTGGCTGTGCTCTCACAACATACTGTGTGCCCTTTTTTGTATTTAGGGGACTCTTGTGCTGCTTTTTTCCTCATTTGAAGCTTAAATCTGAGTTTTCTTCAAAAAACTTTGGTCTAAAGGCTGCTGGAGGTATTGATGATGACCAAAAGTGGCCTTATTAGTTGTCTGTCAAACTAATCCATTACTGTAGGAGGGCGCTGGTGGAAGAGTTGCCATCAGGAAATAAGTTGCAATAGTGAGAATAACTTCATTTTGCAGTGAGAAGTAGACAGTAGGTTTACTAAGAAGAGAGTGTTGGTATGAAGACTTCCAAGGGCTCACATTTCTTACAGAACTGATTTATATTTCCTTCTAGGCTGGATTATTCTGGCATTGCACTTCTCATAATGGGCAGCTTTGTACCATGGCTGTACTACTCCTTCTATTGCAATCCTCAGCCGTGCTTCATCTACTTGATTGTGATTTGTGTCCTGGGCATCGCGGCCATAATTGTCTCACAATGGGACATGTTTGCAACCCCTGAATACCGGGGTGTAAGGGCAGGTAAGACCTAAAGTTAACCGTTTTGCTTCTTGACTGCCTTTCTTCCTTCCTGCTTGCTGCTTGGAAAAAAATGTCTTGTGAAGACTGAAGAGCTTGATTTTATAGATATTCTTGGATTGGGAGCTTGATGGGTTTTCTTTCAGCATTTATTATAGCCATCTGGATGCACAAATAAGGGGTGGTGCAAGTCCTGGAAGTGCATTCCTGAAATGGACAGTAACACATGCAGTAGGACAGGCAATGCAAAGTATTTCTAGGTACATCTAGCAACTTTGCTCTCTCCAAAAATGGCTGACTGCTTGGTGTGTGTATGTGTACTTCTACTGTTTGTCTTGTTTTTGAAATACTGGGCTGAGAAACAAGCAAATCACTGAATGATTGAATTAATCTGAATGATTTACCTAGATAAAATAGATATTTAAGAGAAAGAACCTACACGTGACCAAAAGAACAAAATCAGATTTGGTTCCACATTCTGAGGTGGGAAGAAAGAGAAAGCTTTAGGGGGCAGCTATGGAATGTGTGCATAGCTGTGTTGAATAATATTATTTGTTACTTAACCTGCACATGATGCCTACAGTAAATCTAGATTTCCTGGACAAGCTATGGGTATACTTCAGAGAGTTCAGCCCTCCAAACTTAAGATCTGTGGATGGGACATGTTTATATATCCCCCCCCCCCCGCCACAACTGTCACAAGATTTCTGTACGTGCTACTAAAATATAAACGAATAAACCATGTTCTCATATTTGGCAGATCACATGAGCTGCAGATGCTACTTTTGTGTTTCCTAGGACTACTTGTACAGTATATGATAAATAATCTCTTTGTTGTCTCTCCTTGTCTTGCTCTGGAGAGAAAATGGTAAAGTGAGACATAGTTCATGTAGTCTCAGTGCCCTCTACAGTCCAAGATGTGTAACTGGCTCAGTGTACCTCAAGCTGACAGATGCTGTCAGTAAATTAAATATTTCAGTAAGTGCTGGAACATACAGCTAAGTAGGTTCTGGTATATGAAGGAATTCTGTGCATTCTTTAAATTCCTTTCCAATAAAGTGCTTCTGGAGACCTCCAGCTTCAAGAGTTGTCACTTTGCTGCTGCTTTGGCAAATAGTGAGTTTTACTTCCATAGCTTTTGTGTTTGCATTGTCTCCCTTTACCGCCACTGTGTTCAAACCTGACTCTCCCACATTTTCTTTACCTCCCAGGAGTATTTCTAGGTCTGGGTCTTAGTGGGGTTATTCCCACCCTGCACTTTGTCATCTCTGAGGGGCTCCTGAAAGCAGCCACAATGGGGCAGATAGGCTGGCTGGCACTCATGGCATGCCTGTACATCACTGGTGCTGCACTATATGCTGCCCGCATCCCGGAGAGATTCTTCCCTGGCAAGTGTGACATCTGGGTGAGTCTACGGAATGACTGGATAAGGAGACCAACATGAAAGCTAGTTCCCCTTGAGGCTGGAGGATGTTGTGTCAGTGTTTTCTTATTGCAAGTATCAAACTGCTGCACCAGAAGCATATGTCTTAACAGGCCATACTGTGGCTCTCTAAGCCTGGTTTAGCTCATCCCTCTCTTGCTGACTTATCACAAACTGGCTCATCTGAGGTAACTGCCGGTGTGCAAATTCACCCCGGCACATGTACTAGGTAGCTTTAATAGATGGGTAAGCAACTTTGTGCGCCTTTTTGTGTGTGTGCATGTTGAGGATTCTGCAAGTACACATCTTACCTTGCTTCTCTTTAGAATAGTGCCTGGTTATTTCTCTGATGTTCAGTGTTTCATCTGGGGTCTTTACCATATCTGGCTCCTCATCTTGTGCAGCCGGCGAAAACACTGGAGATAGGTGGTAGACTTTGGAGGGATCTCTGGCCCAGGAGAAGGGAAAGTGGTGTGTGCAAGTGGGTGCGTGAGGGAAACTTGGTATAGGTGACAGGATCATGGAGACTCTGGAGTGGAAATATGCAGGAAAGATGTAACGAAAAATCAGATGGAGCAGGAGTATTGATGAGAGGGAGGTGGACCCTCGAAAGACAACCGTACTTCCACTAGGACAGCTTAAGGCCCCTAAAGAAGATTAGAAGTGAGAATGAGGCCTGGGTTGTTTGAGTAGCTTTTTGCGCAGCACCAGTTTGCTAGGTTTGTTTAAATAGCTAAATCAAGCCTCATTATGATAATGAGCTAGGCTCCAAAAGCACTCTTTTCCAAGCTTTCAGTGCAGCCTGAAAATACACTTTTATAGATTTATGTATTTATTTATTTTTTCCCCGAGAGTATTATCCATATTGGCATGGCTTCCCTCAAACAAGGACATGCTTTGTCATGTAGTTCCCTCATGGTTTTTATTCTGCTGTACTATAATCAATAGCATCCTGGGCATTCATTCAGAACATCTGGTTGTTTCTAGGTTTTAATATAATACCTCTTTTTTTCCTGTTCCATTTCTCTGTGGCAGAGAAATAAAATAACATTCAAAATCCATGTGGTAAAACTTATGGCTGTGACCAGAGCAGAATTTTACCTGTTAGCTGTATGAGAGGGCCTTTTTTATCAATAAACCGTATTGTGGAGGAACTAATTTTAAGTGTGTTGCTTAAGCCTTTTGCACAAAGCTCAGAAATTATCCTTCTCTTTTCACAGAGATGCACTGTAGCATTTATGTAGCATATTTATTGATTGATGAGCTGCTTAAGATGCCTGTGAACGAAAGGGGGGTGTGTGTGTGGAGAATTTGATTATTTTGCTAGTGATAGGAGTGGGGTGGGCTTTTAATACACAACTTGGAGAACTTTGCAGCTTGTGGATCAAGGTACTGCTACGTGTTACTGTGTACATCAGCTGAATGTGTGGCTTTTTTGGAGACAGGGTAGCAGTAGAGCCTGTACCCCAGTACAGGGGGGTACCCCAGAAGTACCCCAGCTGAACAGAAGTGTTTTCTTTTCCACAGTTCCACTCCCATCAGCTGTTTCACGTCTTTGTAGTGGCTGGTGCTTTCGTGCACTTCCATGGGGTTTCCAACCTCCAGGAGTTCCGATTCACGGTCGGAGGAGGCTGCACAGAGGAAGATGGGATGCAGTAAAGCCAGCCTTCAGCCCAAGATCGTAACCAAAACAGTACCGCAAGCGCGGTTGAAGCATACAGGCTAGCAAAATGAATACCTAAGAAGAATCCAAGTTTCAGCTGATGGGGCATGGAGCTTCATGGGGATTCTGACTAACCAAGATAAATTCTATACCTCAAGCAATGGAATAAATCAATTTGAAGACCAGGAAATTCTGAAACCCTAATTTATTCTTGGGATCTACAGATTGAGCTGCAGAGGACCCTTTCCAAATCGGCTTCTGTCAATGCCATATTTATTTGTAGAATTGGGGAGGGATAGCTTAGCAGTTTCCTTTTGTTTTTATTTTTTTTCCTTTTTTTCCCCTCTTTTTTTCTTTTCTTTTTTTTTTTTTTGAAAGAAAAAAATCAAGGTTAAATTTATATCCTCTTGGAGGGTTTGGGAGTTGATTTTAGATACTCTTTGGGAGAAAAACAAATTGTAAATAAGATTTCTAACTTTCTGTTTAAATAAAATTTATATAAATGTTTTAAACAATGGGTGGGGGGAAAAGGGTTTTTGTAAAGAATGCAACATGCAAGTACCACACACTGTTTCAATTTTGCACAAAACAAATGATTGCAGGAGGACCAGGTAAAATTCCCAGGAGTGAAGCATGCCCTGGGCCAGATGGGGTCCTGGCCAGCACTTGGAGTAGGTTCAGTATATGTACACAAGGGTTTGTGAAAGTCACAGTGTAAGTAAGTTTATTTACTCAAGTAACTCAAGATACATCTGTGCCCTGCCTAAGCGTGTGGGACAGCTGCCTTCCAAGCTTGTGTGGCCTGTATAGTTGTGGGTAGTGGATCTTAAAGTTGGTTGTTTTGGTTCTCCTCATATGAATTGGAGCATAATGGGATAACTGCACGTGAAATAGCAAACAGTCCGACTCCGTCAGTGCCTGCCTATACCTAAGGGCCCTCACTGAGTAGGTGGTTGCCATTTGAGGGTGTGCTTTGCTTTGTCTGAGCAAATGATGGTAATACACTTGTCAAAAGGTAGTTGAGCATGTGAGGGGAAGCAGAGGTGAGGTTAAGATGGACTGGAAAGAGGAAGCTGTGCGCTCCAGGACTTGGAGTTAACAGTTACTGCAGGCCTCAAGCACATTACCTTCTCATGTATCAGGCTCCATATGCCAAGGGAGTTTGCAGGTTTTTCTTTTTAAGAGGAAAAATCTACCATCAGCCTAATGCAGTTCCATATGGTTTTTTTTCTTCCTTAGGTCTGCTTCCCATCTGTGCTTAAGCAATGGGACTGCTGGTATTTCTTAACCTAAAACTTAAGTGTTCAGTTGGATTGCTGTGGAGCTGACGCACCTCCTGTATAAGGGGAGGCATAGATCCTACTCTTGTGTAATTGATGTAGCTTGATCTTTGGAGCCCAGTCAGAAGCCGAACTGAAGGAGAATCTTTGGAGTCGTAAGATAAACTTGAACATTTTGTTTGTTGTGGCACAGGTATTGCTTGGAGTGTTTAGTTGGAAATTCAGAGCAATTACCTCTCTCACAGATGAGTTAAACAGCTCATAAAATGCTGTATTTCACAAAGAAGGAAGGTAAAGGGTGTTTTGGGTTTTTTGTTGTGTGTTGGGTAGGGTTTTTTGGTTTTTGTTTTGTTTTTTTATCTTTTTAAGACTCCTGCAAGTTTGAATTTTCATCCTTCAAGAGATAAATGTGGATTGCAAAGATTTTCCTGTGCCCTGGATATCGCAGAGAGTGTTTTCGGGAGTTCCTTTGCCTAATGGAGTCGCGCTGAAGTAGAATGCCTTCCTAAAGTTGACTCTTATTAAGGCTTCACCCCTTGAATAGGAGCCTCTGAGAGCAAGGTCAAATGCAGAAAGAGGTGCTGCAGCAGAGTCTGCGAGCTTAGAAGGACATGTTCTCAGTGGGATCACTACACTGGATGCCTGTAGGGCCCGAAGAAGTTTGTCACAGGTCTGTGTGGTACTAAAATGAAGTAAAAAGCAGTATTAACTTGGATGTAAGGGCTAATAGCAGTGGCATTCCGTACAAAGATGTAGAGTTGCCTGGAGGGAAGTATACTGGTGTCTGAGAAAAGCATGGTACATATCAGAATCAGAGTTGTCTGTAAGGCGCTTTAGGATACCTCTGTAACAGTACCAGCAGAAGTGGCAGTTTCCATCCTGGATCGTCCCATGTTCACTCCTTGAAGGGTGATTGTAACCTGGTCCTGCACAGCACAGAACTATTACAAAAACACAGTACTCCACCTGCTATTCTTAACCCAGTCAGTCTCTCCATTCAAGAAGTTTGTGTGTTCCAATAAAAACAACCTAGCTGTGCACTTTTCTGTAGCTTTTGCTGAGAACTCTTCCCAGGTTGGCACCTGAATGCCTTACTCTCAGCAGTCAGAGGCTTGCTTGCTCTGTGTGCAGGTTATTGCCATAGAATAGTTAGGACCTACAGCTTCTTTCCTTCCCCATTAAATAGTGGCCTTGTTCAGTATATTTCTTTTTAAAAATTGCTTACTGTTGGAAGCAATGAAGCACATTCTGGGGTTTTGATGGTGGGGGACTCTGGTGATGGTTCCATGTAAGATGGGATCTTATTACTTGCTGTATTCTTAACTTCTGCTAATAAAAGAACCAAATGGATTATTGTCTGCTTTGAGTCTTTCTGTGCTGTGTGTGAAGCTTGAAAGAGTCACTCCCGCTTCCTTCCTTCCCAGTGCTTACAGGCAGTGCTTTGTAGGTGGAGGATTTTTGCTGATGCAGAAACCAAACTGATGCTTAAACGCTTGTTTATGTGTGACTGAACTGATGCTTGCTGTGTGCCTCCTCAAGCAAAAGCCAGGGAGGTGGGAGTCAGACTTCAGTACTACTATGTGGCATCCTTTTGATGTCTGTAATTCACATCAAGTGTGTGCCTGGTCTTGCTGTAAGATTTCAGTACTGTCTAATGCATTTAAATATCACAGCAAAGGTGTCAGTGGACTATGCTGCCTCTTAACACTACTAATCTCCAAGGGAAATCTGTTTTTCCAAAATATAGACATCGATACCCAGCAGGGTTGCCAGTTGTAGTATGGGGCTGGTGGTGGTGGTAGATGTGTCTGCTGCTAGTACTTCATGAAGCAGTGGTTACGTGGTTTAGTGTGAGGCGTCCCTACCCATGGCAGGGGGGTTGGAACTTGATGATCTTAAGGTCCTTTCCAGCCCTGTTTTATGATTCTAAGCTGCCTGTCATAAGAATTCCCCTGACATACAGTTATTCTGAACTTGCAGAGAATGAAAGGCCTGGAACAACATATATCTTGTCCTATCTCAGCTTGGTTTTGACCTCTGTCATACTCCAAAGCAACTTGAGAACAAAGTGGGATTGATGTTACTGTTAAATCTTGCCTTTTGTTTTGAGAAGCTTAGCTGAACCCTTGCAGTGGAGTTGAGGGGTGGACATGGGGCTGGCTGGCCTTTGTCAGGTTTCTCTCCATCCCCCAAGCCTCCATCTGAACATACTATTTTAAAGGTTACCTATTTCTGCATGTTTAGAGAAGCTAATTTTCAGTGGCTCTGTTTCCCAGTTCCTGGGCTTGCAGACTGTAGAGCAGACTGCCTGTGTGCTGTCCCCTTCCTCACTTCCCAGGCTGTATCCTACTGCTGCAGGCTGGGTGCCAGGGGGTAATAGGCAGGGGAAAGAAGCAAACAGGCCAAGGAGTCAAACTGGGTGGAGCATGGTGGAAGGAGCAGAAACTGTGATTTATGGACATGGTTGGAAAGGCAAAGGTGAAGCATTGGTGGGTGAGAGCTTGCACAGAAAAAGGCAGCCAGGAGAGTCCAAGGGTGTGAAGAGCAAGAGCTGGGGGAGGAAGAGGGTGGGTGCTGAGACCTGAGTGGTTGTGGGTAAGGTTTGTGGTGGGTTGAGACTGAGAAGAGACACTCAGGAGGCCTGGACTTAAATTCCTGGTGTAGAGGAAGTGCCTCACAGCCTGTACCCCTGTAAGGGACTGATCTGGTATGCAGGCCTAAGGCTGGCAGGGGTGGGGAGGAGGAGTGAGCTTCGACTGGGCAGTGAGTGGGGCTGGTGCTGACCAGGAAAGTCCTGTGCCTGGAGCGGGGCCTTCTGTTCCTGCATTGCTGTTCCTTGACTGTCAGCAAGCACATGCGGACTGCCTGGGCAGGATATGCCTAATCCTCCTCTTGTGTTTCTCACACTGAGTCTGGGCATCTACAGCTGGGCTGTTTATCAGCTACTTAACTCAAGGTATGTGTTTTGCAGTGCCTCCTAAGAGATCCAGCTCCAGTAAACGGCCTGTGACAGCTTGAGGTGTTAGGATGGAATCTTTTATTTAATGCAAGGCAAGCTCAAGGAGCGTGGAGAATGTCATTGTCAGATTACACGTGAATTACACTAAAAGAAGCTGCCATGTTTGAGTATGAATTGGGTTTATTCTATTTTCAGAAAGCAAAGTGACGCTTGAAAGTTGCCTGGGAGGCTACACTTGCATGGGCTACCTCTATGTAGCTGTGGCTGTTCTTTGCCCTCTCCCAGGAATCACTTGTTTCATTCATTGCAAAGGGTGAGCTTAACCCTGGGTATGGACTAAAGCACTACAATCAAGTGAATGTCTAAGCCCATTGCTTAATTGTTTTAGGAGCTGGAAATAAATGAAGTGTATGATTAGGACAGAGGAGCTGAGTTTGGTTTAGTTGAAGCTCGTAGAGGCTTTCCTGCAAATTTGAGTTCTTCTTTCCCTTTTTACTTACTTATTTTTCCCCTGTGTGGCATCAAGCACTTTATTTGAACCAAAACTCTCCTGCTGGTCTCAGAGCTGCTGTATTTATCGGGAATGCCCAAGCTGAAATTCTCTAGGCTGTCTTCCAGGAGTACTGAGCACTGATATGCTTTAAATGGAGTTCCCTAAAAAGACCAGCTCCTTGGAGAGGATATGTGTTATTTCCTAGGTCTGCATGTTCTTTATAAAGAAGGAATACCAGCCTCAGGCCCGTGGCAACATGGAACGTGTCATACCTCATCATCTTCAGCTATGTTAACAATGAGCAACATAGGGAAAGCACCAGAGGAATCCTCTGCCCAGCATCACCTGAGCAGTGATGCAGTTAGCTGTTGGGAAGAGGACCAGCTGTAACTGATGCCTTGTTCACCACCCTGCTCACCGTCAGGAAGGTAGGCTCTTTGGGGAGGGATGGCAGGATGTGAGCCCAACACTCCTGTGTGTGGGCAAGGGGATGATTTGCCAGCTCAGTCTTATTTCAAGCATTTGCAGGAGCTTCTCCTTTGCCCTTCTCTCCTCTAGTATAATTCATGTTTGAACAGCAGAGCTATTGCTGTTTCTGAGCTGTGAGATGTTTGCACTGGAGATTCACAGTGATTTCGCTTATTAGCAGCTTCATGTCTATAGTGGTACAGCTGGGCACAGAGGCTCTTCAGAGTTGGCAGAAAAAACAAACCAGTCTAGCTGTAAATGAGATGGGAAAATCACAGGCCTGGCTGGGCTCCCAGACCAACGGCGCGCTTCCCTATTGGAAGCAAATGACACCCAAACCAGCTCCAGCAGCTAGCTTTTGTTCTCCAACCATGCCAAACCTGTGCATATGGTTTGAGGTTTGTGCTGGCTGGAGCTGACCTCCCCTGGACTGCGGAAGTTGTTCAGTGCAGCCAATGCCGGGCTGCAAGGCTGGAGCAGCGGCAGGCTGGGGTACCTCCCCACTGCTGGCAGCAGCGGGATGCGATGGGATTGGAAGCCATCCCTCCTGGGAGGGAACAGCCGCTGCCACTACCTCCTGCCTGCTCCTGGCTCAGCCCTGGCTCTGGCGCAGCTCCCCAGGCGCATGGCCTGCAGCAGCAGCCAGGCTGGGTATGCTGCCTTTGCCAGGGAGCATCCTGCCAGTATGGAAAGCAATACCGTCCCTCAGAGCCAGGCAGGAGCAGGGTGACAGCAGGCCCCAGCTCCTGCTGTGCCAGGCAGCTGGCTGCGCAGTGCTGAAGAAAGCCCCTGCTTTGGCTAGCGTGTGACTTCCAGCATCTCTGTACTCCCTCTCATTGTTGCAAGGGCTTCCCCAGCAGCTCCCTGTCCCCTTCCCTGCCGTCTGTGAGAGGCCAGCCCCTAGTGTGACAGTGGCCTCCAGGAAGGCTGGCAGTCTCCCACCATCCCAGCAGCCTTTCCTCAGGGAATTCCAAGGAAGCACCCATGCACGTCCTCATAACACTGGCTGGAGGAGCGGCAGTGGCTGCCTGATGCAGAAGGAGCCAAATGGAGATGTCAAGACAGGGCTCGGTGCCCAGCCCTCTCCTGTTGCCAGCAGTGGGGTGCCAGGGCTCACAGCATTTGAGCCAGCAGCAAGCAAAGCAGGAAGAGCTGATGAAATTCCCTGCAGGGCCCACGAGGTATTTACTGAAGAAACGTGCTTGGTGGTGTTTAAGTGAGGCCATTACTGTTTGCATCAGGTGCTGGTGACGGGCTGCGTTGCTGTGGCTGATGTCACAGGAGGTAATGACAGCGGTGTTTGCTGGCTGAGTGAGTGACAGGCACCTCTCAGGTGTAGGCAGAGGGGGTGTGAGGGAACCTGCAGCAGAGGCTTTGGGGAACAGCCTGCACAAAGGGATGGAGGAGCTCCCCCTCATCCAGAGGGGACGGGAGCAGCAATCCCCTCCAGCCAGGGTCCGACTGGGTAGAGCCATTCAGCACATGGGAGTTTGATGCTCCTTCTCCACTTGCTTTTGAAAAGGTGCTTCATGCATGCTGCATTTGGCTGCCCTCAGCCCCTCTCCCCTACAAGCAGAGGTATGCAAGAGCCCAGGGTTTCTGCAGTGAAAGTGTCATTGGGCTTTATCAGCAGAAGAAGCATCTGGAAAATATTCTGAGGAGCTTGAGTCTGAGATGTGCGCATGAAAACAAGCCAGACTGTGGTACCAGTCCTTTTCTGGGGTAGAGAAGGGCACCCTCCCCTCTTAACCCACTTGGAGCATGCTGCTCCTCTCTACAACCGCTGCCATCCCCAGCCTGGGATGTGCCAGGTTCTTGCTAAGGATAAGCCCACTCAGGCCAGGCTGCTGAAAAGCTGCTGCCTTTGTGCCCACTCCAAACTGCAAACAGCTGCTGTACATCCAGGGCTGATTTTCATACTGTTTTGTAGGGTGAAGTCATCCCTGTCTGGCCATACTCAAAGGTCTAGTCATCCTCCTGCTCTGACCCAAGGCGTGAGTCAAGGGAGGGTACATGTATGTATGTGCAAGGTGTGTGTCCCTGCCCACAGCTCAAACATCCTCAGTGCCCACCGCAGCATCCAGGGTTACCTCAGCCTGCAGTGGGGTATTTCCAAAGCCTGTAAGGGGGTGTAACAGAGAAATTTTGGGTCCCTCTCCACCTGGCTGGGAGGAAATCAGCTGCAGGTTTAGGGCTTGGAGAGGCCCTGATGTGTGTGGTAGCCGGATGTGGCTGGGTAGGTCTGATGGACACCCCTCACTGCAGAGCAATGCTTGTACCCTTCTTCCATTGAGCCTTGCCTTATTAGAATAACCCCTGGTGCCTACCGTGTGCTTGTGGGGGTGAGCAGGATCTTGCAGGAGGTTCAGCTGTGATTTACAGTGCTGTATCAGGATGGCAGTGGGATGCTGCTCATCTGGAAGTGAGAGGTGGCTCCTCTCCCAGCTGCTCCTCTGCTGGTCAGATGCTCTGGCCTCAGATCTGTTTGCCTTTGCTGACCTATTTTAATGTGCTGTGCCCACATGATTGAAGAAATTGGGAGCAGCTGCTCTTCCTGGGGACTTTTCCCCTTGCAGTAAGGCCATGAGCTGCTACCTCTGCCAGGCAAACAAAGCATGCAGTGGGATTTGCTGAACCCCGTGCTGGAGACCAGGAATGGTTAGGTGTGCTTAGGGTCTGCTTTGATGGCAAAAAATTTAAGTGAGCCATTTGTCTTCTAAGGCTAAAACCTTACCTAAGTTCAGCTCTTACACTGGATCAGCAGCACTTGGGAAGAAAAGGGCTGTGTTTGCCTCCTAATAGATGGTGAAGACAAACCTCACGTACGGAAGCAGGAGCTTCTGTAGCAGAAATGGTTGCTGAGGTGCTACCTGCCCTGGGGAGCAAACACGCCAGGCTTTTGAGTGCGGTGGGCCCAGTGCAGCTCCCCTCTTCCTCGATCTCTCCATCAAACCTTTAGTTAAAAAAGTAATCCAGTTCTCACCCCTGTCCTATTCCCTCCAGTTACAACTGAGGCACAAACTTGCTATGTCAACTAAGCCAGGTATATCTCATGTCTTTACTCTCCCAGTACAGGTCTCTTTACAGGACCATGTTCATTGTGGGTTAATGCACCTGAAATCAAACATGGTTCATAGGCAGGAGGACACCATGTATTTCTGTATCTCTTTTTAGCCAAGTGGAGATGGGACTGCTAATCCTTTCTGACAGGGAGGTCACCCTTGAGAGTGGTGCCCCAGGAGGGCAGCACCAAGGGCATGTGCATGGAGCTGCGGGAGCTGTGCCAGCCAGTGAGGCATGCCCTGAGCCGGTGGCTCCTCCGTCTGCGAGCAGCTCTTAACTCCTCAGACTTGACAGCAGCCCCTTTTCTTCCACACTGTCTTCATCTTCTTCGACTGCTTCTGGCTTTGATAAGGTCACTGTATCTGAAGCCTGGAAACCATGTCCAGAATAGCTTCCAGTGCCGCAGTTGTTCCTCTCTTCTTTGCCATAACACTGCCTTCAGTGAAGCAAAACCCACCACAGTGGGAGCTGTAAAACCTGAAAGGTTCCCACCAGGACCTGGTTGTGACTGGTACTGTCCCCTTCGTTTCGCGTGGCACTTGCCCTGCAGGAGGCATTAGCTCAGTTTGATGAACTACACACCTCTCATGAGGCCCAGAGGGGTGCAGGGCATTTCCAGAGTGGCTGACCTGGCAGAGGAGGCCAGGGCAAGGCTCTACTTTGCTGGCCTGATAGCCTGCTCCCTTCGAGCCACCACAGTGGGTACCCATTGGTGCTGGAGTGACTACAGATGGGGATGGTGCAGAGCTCAGGGTGAGACCCCATTTCCATCTGTAGCCATTGGCTGTGGCATCCCTACCCCTGGTGGTGATGGTCCTTGATCATACACATCTACATTACCCTGCCAGCACCAGGACTCCTACCCTGCCCCAGAGGTGACAGAGCTGTGGTCTGTGGGGTGCAGTTGACTAGTTCACAGTGTGCGCTCCATAGTCAGAGGTCCCAAAGTTCCAGTAAAAACAGTGTCACAGCAACCAGGAGCATTTCTTGGCATCCCCATGAGTTGCTGGCACATCCCTACCAGCCAGGCCACCATTTCTGCAGTGTTTGCAGTCCCTCCACCCGTGCTATGTCTCCGTGAGTTCAGTGAAGGGATATGGTGTAGGGCTGTGATTAGCACCAAACATGACACGCTGAAGCCTAAGTATCTATTTAGAATATGCCATATATTCGTTTTTAGTGAGATGGTATGGAGCAGTTTATACAAAAAGTAAGAGGAGAAATAGGTGCTCCCCATGTGTCTGTAAAGCTCTGTGAGAAATGGCCCATGGCCACCAGCTGGGCAGGGGCTGCTTCTATGAGCGGGGCAGTGCTGCTGCAAGGGGCAAAGTGACCATTTCTTAGCTGCTTCTGCAGTGAACTAGCAGGCAGCGGAAAACATACCCCCACTTTTGGTGAGTCATCCATAACCCCTTCCCAGAGGTTAAGTCCACACCTGGACAAGACTCTGGATGCTGTGCCAGCAGTGTCAGAAGGGATCCCCTCAGCAGAGCTGGCGTAGCTGCAGCTAACTAGCCAAGCGGTACTACTTTCCTTCACCTAGTTACATGTTAAGTACTGCAGTTCAGGTTAGGTGCTATGTCCTGTCCCTGTGGTCCTGGTTGAAGACCACACCAAGCCCAGGAGATACTGTCTCCCTCCTAGGACCACCAAAGGCCCTTTTCTGGCAGGGCTATGCCTGGGCTGCTCCAGACCCGGATGCTCCAAATCCTGGTGGCTCCCACTGTGGGACAGGCAGACAGTATCCCCTGCCCCTCTTGCCCCTCTGTGGCCATATCTGCTCCACAGAGCCCTCTGTACCCCAAAGTGGCTCTGTGGGAGGCAGGGTGATGGTGCATGCCAGCCGTGCCAACAACCTTGGCCATACTGGCTGTGAGCCGGTGGCTGAGAGGAGCAGCTCAGGAGGTGGTGTGCTGGGAGCTGAGCCTGCTGGTCCTCACGCAGGACTGTTGCCATGGGCTTTTGAGGACGGAGCAGCTTCCATCGCTGGCACCACACTGGACCGTGTGGCGAAGAACACAGGATGTGCTGCACCGCATTGATAACACTTCATGTCCCCCGTTTGTTGCACTGGGTATTGCAGAATGGCATGAGCCCCCGTGTCCTCCCTTCCGCCATTCTGGCCAGTGGCAGCCCCCTTTTCCAGGGTCTCTGCTGTATGAGGTGTGTGCAGGCAGTGTCACCGCAGGAGCAGCACCAGGGGCAGGAAGAGCAGCGTGGGTGAGACGGAGATCTCAGCAGTGCCACCACAGTCTTGGGCGTTTTCCTGGGAGATGGGAGAGAAGATGTCAGTGTGCTTACAGCCAGGGCGGCTGCTGGCAGAGGGAAGGGAGCCTGCCTCTTGTCTTTGGAAGGGGAAGCAAGGCCTATAGCTAAAAGGAAGGATCATCACAGGCAAAGGAAGGAACTGGTTTGATTCCTGTGGGCTGGGAAGACGTTTGCCTCCTTGGCTTTCACCATGCTCTGCCCCACACCCTGGAACCCATCCCTCAGCCTCGGAGGCTGCAGCAGAATGGGCTCCCACATGCACATCCCCCCTGCAGCTCCTTCCAGAGTCCCCTGCTTGCAAGCAGGTCACTGTGCCTGCTCCTGGCCCCTCGCACTGTGCGAAGGTGCCTGGACCAAACTCCTGCCATCCAGCAGGCAGAACTGCCTGCCTGCACCAAGCCCAGGTCACAGGGGCTGGTTCCAGGAGCCAGGGCTCTTCCAACAGATGAAACCCCCAAAGAAACCCAGTAACCCTATGATGTCTGAGCTTAAGCCCTTCCCAGGTATCATTAGCATGACTCAGGGGCTTGGAACCCCTTGAGGAGTCACGGGGCTGTGTCTGTCCAGTCAGCAGGATGGGCACATGATACACACAGTGCAGGGGTGCAAGAGGAGACCATCATGGCCATGGTGAAACCCAGCCGGGGTGCGCTGTCCCTCCCGCACTGCCCTGGGGTACCTCAGGATGGAACGCGTGGCACGTGTCCGGCCGCCGCCTCAGCTTCTGGGACCGCATCCGTTCACACTTCACTGAAGCGTTATGTGCGAGGCTGTTAAGGACACGCAGCGGCAGGCAGGGGAAGGGCAGTGAGCACTGCACAGAGCCATGGGACCCTGATGTAAGTCATCTGGGTGTAACTGCACAGCCTGGGAGGCAGAGCCGGGAGGACACGGGAAGGGGAGGTCGCCCTGCATGGGCTGGAGACATCACCAAGCTCTATAAGGCAGCAAGGAAGGACACGCAGCTGAACGTGGCACCAAGCTGCACGGTGTCCCTGCCCTTATGAAGAGCAAGGGATGAGGACCCGTTAGGGATGAGTTATGGGAGCAGTGTTGGGGAGCCAGCCCAGGGGCACCCATCCCACCACTGATCCTTTCCTCTGGCTTTTCCGGCCCTCACCCTCAAGCAGTGTATCCAACAGCCTGGCCAGTGGAGGCTGGCTTCCCTTTGAGGGTATGGAAGGCAGAACCAATGCCTCCTCTCCACTGCGCTGCAATCCCACCTGCTCCATGTCTCTCCCCAGCTGCCCCACAAGTCAGGTTATGCCCTCCACCCCCATGGTGACTGCCCTGGGATGCCATTTTCCACCCTAGCAAACATGGAGATGAAGGGTCCTGTGGAACTCTGTGCCTCTGCTGCACACTTATGGAAGGATATATTTGACTTCTTTCACATCCAGCAGGACAGGCGGGAAGACGCTGCAGTCGCAAACAGCATCTGTGACGAGGAGCAGCAGGTTACTGCTGATGATCTGCTGTGCCACAAACATCCTGCAAGGAAAGAGCAGGTTGGAGAAGGCACATCCCTCCCACTGCAGTGCCAGAGCGGCATCACCTGGCCCACAGTAAAGAAATGCAAAGAAAACAGGAAACAGGATGTCAGTAGAAAGTGGAAAAGACACAGCAAGCAGCTGTACACATATGGGTGGTAGTGTTAGCACACCTTTTTTCCCTCAGGAAGCTCCAAATTGTCTCAGATTTGCAGCTCCGTTCTACGTACAAAAGCCAAAATTAAACCCAAACCCCAACCAAAAGTACCAGACAAAATCCAACACAAACCCTCCCCAAATGGGTCAGCATTTAACACTTAAATGATTCCTCATTAGCATTTAACTGCAGATAACACCAGAAAAGGCCTGGTTTCATCTGGAGGTGTGCCGGTGCCCATTCAATGTATGTTTATGCATAAGCTTATACAAGACAAAGATCTATGTACTAAGTGTTCCTGCAAGGAACAGTTTTGCTAGATTTCCTGTTACTGGAGTGAGAAATGGAGGATCTCAGTAGCATCACGTTATGCCTGTGTGGCGGGACTGGTGCTTGGTCTTGCCTACTGACACGAAACACGTCCATCTTCACTTTGCAGCCACAGTTCCTCCTGCCTGTCAGACAAGCAGGCTATGGAAAAGGGCTGGTGACAAGCACAGGCACGTGCTGGTGGGGATGTCTCTAGATACAAGTGTTTTCCCGAGGATGTGCACGTGAGGGCTTGTGGCAGTGCTGCTGCCCTGCTCCTGCAGGCGTTGGA
Organism: Myiopsitta monachus; assembly: GCA_017639245.1. Classification (NCBI taxonomy): domain Eukaryota; kingdom Metazoa; phylum Chordata; class Aves; order Psittaciformes; family Psittacidae; genus Myiopsitta; species Myiopsitta monachus. The sequence goes on from CM029920.1 coordinate 77,649,950, forward strand.
GAGCTTGTGTGGGCAGAGCAGGATGAGGGCAGGCACATGTTCCAGCCGCGTGCTGGCCGGGTTCTGTGCACGAGTGTGCGTGCACAGCTCAGCCGTGTCCCTGTGCTCACACGGCTGTGTGTGACTGTGAGCTTGCACACGGGCACGTGCACCTCTGCGTCACCCTGGGTGAGCTCATGGAGTGGCAAAGGGGGTGCGTGTGCACGCGGGTGTCACCCCAAGGTGCTGTATGTGTCTGGGCAGCTCACCCGCCGCCTGATGCCCTGCAGGCATTGCCTGCACTCTGCCAGCACGGAGCCAGGCTCAGCTGCCCATGCTGTCATCCTCCACAGCGGGCCAGCAGGCTGTGCTGCCACTGGGCACAGAGCCCCTGGGCACAGGGAAGGCCAAGGGCATCAAGCTTGGTGTGTGCCTGTGCTGGTGGCACGGGTGATGCTGCAGTCAGAACGGGTGTCTGTGTGCTCACCACCTCTCAGCCAAAGGGGAGGGCTTCTGGATTAGAAATACAGGTTTGTGAGGCCGTGCTTGCTGTGCCAACAAACCTGACTGCGCTGCAGATCGCCCTGCCTGCCTGGTCAGTCACCGCTTATCCTCGCTGCCCTCTAGCCTCCAGGGATTTCCTTATTCGCATTTAGAGGTGTTGAATGTGACATGCTTCCACTATTTCATTAGCATTCCTGGCCGATGGCAGCTTTAACCCCCACACACATTCAGTAACCGGGCTAGAAGTGCCCCATGCACCAAGCTGACATTTATCCAAGGTGGAGCACCCAGCTCCACTGGGAACCACCTGGGATTGTCAAACATGAACAGGAAAAAGCCATCATGACCAAGCAGACCACTGGCTAATGCTCCACAGAGCTTGTGTCAGGGTTTGTGTCGTTCCCAAACACCTGCACAAGAGATGCGCACCCACGATCCAGAGGCTGCAACTTCACCTTAAACTACAGAGGAGCCAAGCAGGACTCTGCTGCTGCTGATGGCACAGTCAAGGTGCTGCGGGAGGGTGAGCCCCAGGCTGCGTTGGTGTTGCAGATCTGTGCAACAACAACATAGCACACAAGCAGATCAGTTTGGAGCACCTGGCTCCTCTGGATCTGCCCGGAGCCTTTTGCACCTACTCAATACCTTGTGGTCAGCAAATCTGCCATCTCTTCTACAACAATGTTTGGCAAGGCCTGGTTTTCCTAAAGCCATGCTGACTAGCATGGGCTGTTTTCCTAACCTTTAAATCTTTCCTGCAGTTAATCCAAGGCTGAAGTCAGACTAGGTGAGACTATTGGCTTTTTTGTTAAGAGGGATTCCAGTCAGCTCTGTTTGGACATCTCATGTTAGGAAAAGCTGGACCAGTGGAAATTCATCCTTCTGCATGTGATTGCTGACAGCGCCCGCTCAAAACCAGCCTCTTTTCACAATGACTTTTCTGTTAGTTTGGACTGTTCATTCTCTTAAAATGAAAACAGAAAATAAAAAGGTCTACCTGTGATTTAATTTCTTTTAGTTTAACACTTCCTTTACCCCAATATTTTTTTCTCTTCATTTTTTTTTTGGTAGAAAAACAGAAAAGAGAGAAAATAAACTAAAAGGAAAGCTGAAAGCACTGCAAAAAAGGAAAAATTTCTAAGGAGAAAACTGTTGCCAGAAATGTGAAAAAACAGACAAAGTTCCTTTCTGAAATCTGTGGAATGGAAAGACATATATATATATTTATATACACCCTTAAATGCTTTCCCCTGCATTCTACAGCCACCTCTGCTTATTAACAGATGTTTTCAGCTTTTTCCTCTTTAATTGAGAACCAGTAACTTGGTCACTTCACCCCTCATTGTCCTAGTGTGGCCAGAGCTGTGGATGCAGTGGTGGCCACGCCATGGGCGCAGCAAGCAGGCGACTCTCCTCATGTTGCTGTCATCACCCATGGGCTCTGTAACGAGGACCATGATCTGGGGAACCCCCAAATGAAAGGGAAGCCACAGCTCTTACTTTTGGCAGTCTCCACACTCAATCAGCCCATTGGTCTCCTTGATGGCCTGCTCGTACACGAAAACGGGGTACTCGGTGTCACAGGGCTGCAGGATGTCGTGCTTCTTGTGCTTGTGAGCTGCGATGGTAAGGAGACAAGGTGAGAAAGCAAGAGAAGAGGATCGTCCAGGAGCAGTTTGCACTGTGAGGGAAGCATGTAAGACTGGCGATAATAGGTTGGAATAGTCCTGAGTTTCCCCTCCCTGGCAAGTGCCCAAGAGCAGGTGCCTTCCAGAGAAGGGGAAGGAGATGCTGCAGAATGCAGCCAGGCAGTGAGCCCTGCTCCCACTAGGTGGTGTGGGAAAACCGGCCTATGTAAGAAATGCGTCCGATATTCCCATTTACCTTCCCCAAGCAAGTCTGAACCCCTGCCCTGCTGAAGCCACAGCCATGGAGCCGCAGTGGCCACAGCACCCTGGGGACCCCTGTGACCAGTTAAGCAGGGGCATTTGGGCACTGATACCCCTGTGTTCAAAGGAGGGGGTGTCTACCAAACCAGCAGTGTTAATAGAGACCCTCTTGCCTAACCCATCCCTGGTTCATAACATCTTTAAACATCCAAAGCTGCAACTGGGCTGGTCCTCAGTGCTTGTGCTGAGGGAAGTGCCCTTGTGGGGACCCTGTGTGTCCATGGTGGGGCTCTCCATCAACCACTGATTGTTCCTGAGCCCTCTAACACGACAGAGCGAGCCCACAGCAGGAATCTGAGAGTTGAATATGTGTCACATTAAAAAGGAAACACTGCCAGCAAGCAGATCTGGCCTGAGATCTCCACAGGGAAGTAGGTGATGGCTCTCAAGGACCAGCAGAGACCCAGCTAATGCACAGTGCTGGCCATCCACTGCAGAGGCAGGGAGCAGCTGCTCCATCACTCATCAGTCACACACACTCTGTGGGACTCCGAAACTAATTTGGGGATGAGGGGGAGCTGAACTGCCTTACCTGAGCCTCCCTCCAGAAGCAAGAGCATTCTTTCTAGGAGCTCAGCAAAGTCTGCCTTGCCTCCAGCTACTGCTCTGGGCCTTTCTGGCAATTATGTTCTGCAGTTTGAGGTAGCAAAGCCAGCTCCTGCCTCTGTAACACACAGGGGGATGCCACTGATGGAAATGTGAGGTTTTGTTGCTAGAGCAGAGGTGGCAGCCAGCAACAAGTATGAGAAATGGTTTCTACATCAGCTTTGGGTCTGAGCACAGAAGACTAACCGCGTAGAGCTTCTGCAGGCAGCCCTGCCAGGGGACAGGCAGGACAGAGAGTCCGGATGCGGAGGGTGACCAGCTTACCCCTTGCAGGAGCAGTGCTGAAGATTTATGGAAAATGCAGCAGCATGGGTTTTAATCAGTGAACGTGAGGTGAGAAGGCAGCAGGAGGGGATCTGTGATTCTGATGGGTAATTTGCATCACTGTAAAAGCCTCACTGAGAGCCATGGTCTCCTCTGTCCCTGCACTGTCAGAGCACACAGAAAGAGTCAGGCGCTCCCTCGCAGAGCCTGCTGTCTAAACAATGGGGTTACAGGAGACAGAGAAAAGCTGGATGATTTTCTCTGATTTTTTCTCCCCACCATGGCAATCCAGCAACAAAACATCCATTAAGAGGCAGGAGCTGCAGCCCTATCTCCCCTCTAATGCTTTTCCCAGATGAGTATGATGGAGACTGAAACACCTCCCTGCGGTACAGAGTCCCCAGTAGATGTGCCTTGTGCTTTCTGTACTCCCCAAAAATGACACCTTCAGGGCAGCCTCCTACTTAAATCCTCCCAGACTGCAGGACCCACCTTTTGGTATCATGGTTAGGTTCATTTTGCACAGATCCAAAAGCACACAGGGCTTCATTTCAGCATCATGCCTTGTTCTGTATTCACCCTGGATTCACACTAAATTAATCAACTGAGCTCGTTGTTTCAGGGTCTGGCAGCCAGGAGCTGCCTGGCTGTGCTCTGCCACCACTCACCACCCCTCTGTGCAAACCCCACACTGCAGAAGCATGGAAAAGCCTCTCCCATTTTTGCTAATGGAGAGCGCCTCTGTCTAGTACCTGTCATAGGGATGGACAGTCCTGAGGATATTCGGGATGAGCAGCAGAAGGCCTGTTACTGAGGTGGATTTCAAAGGCTTAGACATTTCTGATGAAACATGCAGAATATCCCTGTTTAGGCTGTAATGAGAGAAGCCGCAAATGCTTTCCATGTCAGACCAGCTCCAGGCTGGTCCCTGATGGACTAAAGGAGTGTGAGGAACTGAGTGGGAACCCTTTCCTTCAGCCTTAATTCATTGTACGAGTGGCTGGGAAAACAAACTGAAACAGGCGGCCAAGCTACAGCAGTCTGGGCCAGGGACAGACCTTCTTAGGGACATGCTTGTGGTAAGACCACACACTGGTCCCCCAGCCACAAACCATCAATGCCCCATTGTGTTACCTCTGGATTCGCAGCTGGCCTTGCAGCCTCCTTGCTGGCCTGACCCACACACATGGGCAAGAGCTGTGCCTCAGCTCTGGACACAGCTCTAGAGAGGCAACACTTGAGCAGTAATCCTGGACTGAACCGTGCCATGGTGGCTCTCACAGGAGCAGCCTGTGTGTCTAGGGGTAAGCAGTGGGGAGGGGGTTAGTCCCCTCAGGGGCACTTTTGCCACTGGCTGTATGGGTTAAGTGGTGCACATAAGTTGCATTTCTGTTTGAGTCTTTCATGACCATCTGCAATTTGTCTTGCTCTGTGTTAACTCCATCGTGTGCACCAAGTTATATTTTTAAACTCTGCAAAATTGGCACAAGTCCCCTGCATAGACCATTTTAAATCAGTTTCTTGGCACAGGCTAAATGAAAAGAAGCCCCTTTAAGATCTTCTAACTTCTGCACAGAGACAAGACCTATGACAGAGAGTATGCTTAAGCCTCCTGTCACTTAATTTGCTTGGAAGCAATGCAGCTGCAGCAGTATTGAGAAGTTCAGAGAAGCCCAGTAGCATGTACATCATCAGCGAAACGCCTGGGCTGAGCCTCTGCGTGCACGTGCTGGACATCAAAACGTTATCAGAGCTCCAAGAGCCTGGTGGTCAGGGATTAGTAAACAGCCAGAGGAGCTGATAACAAATTGCAAACTTTATAGCAAAGAGTGAGTTAATTCCAGGCTGCCGTTGCTACCCTCTGCACTGCCAGAAAGACTTTGTAAGACGTTTGGCAACCAATCCTTCTGAGTAGCAAAGGCAGCTGCCACGCTGTGTTATGAACTATACAGCCCGGATCGTGAACTCTTTCCCACCAACATAAATCACTTACCCAAGCCAGTGGATTTACTCTGGGACATGAGACAAAACCTGCTACTTACTTACAAATACAAAACAGAGAATTTAATCGATTCTCGTGCAAAATATCCTCTGTGTACATTACCATGCAGTCAAAAAGAAACTTTAGTGAGCTACACGATTCTAGAAATAGTCCTGTCTAGGCTGCATTCCTTGGTTGGAAGTGGTTTTGGCTTAATTAAAAGCTTTCAAACCTGTGCTCACGTCCATAAAAGTAGAAGCCCTTACAGACACAGAGAGGAATGAGATGCTGAGAGCAGTGAAAAATCCATGGCAGCAAACGTGTCTTCTCACCACCTCTTAAAAGCCGATTTGCATGATGAGTGCAGTCTGAATACATCATACCCATATTCCAACAGCAAGTCTTGCCTTCCCAGAAAGCAAGAGAATTTGGGAAGCAGAAACAGGCTCATTGCTGCAGAGCTAGCAGTGCACAGTCAGGCAAGGGTGAGCATTAGGTCCCTGGCCATTAATTCCTCTGCCTATATTCCTGAATAAATGTGTGCTCAATCTCTCTCTCACAAAATGTCTCCTTCTCTTCGTATTTTTTGCATACACCAGCCCTGGCATGCAGTCAAGGTAACCTTAACATCTCTGGTAAAAATCTACAGCCCCTTCTTAACAACATGTGCAATCCATTTCTTCCAGCCCCAGTAGTATTCTTCCACCCCGCTATTCCCTCCCCCACCCCCAGACGCTCTTTTGCTTCCTCTTCTTCTTACGGTGAGACACATTCCAACTGTCTCTATTTCTCTATCTCTGTCTCACACATACGTCTTGCTGGGCAGAGAGCAAATCAGTGAATACAAGCTAGATATGGAAGCAGGAAGATACAAACAGCCACAGTCTGGACTGTGTCTTGGAGAGATTTCTAATTTGCCTGTAGGAGTGGATTTATGAGCTAGAGCATACACTTATCAAGCTGAACTGCCTGAAAGTAGCTGTGCATTATCCTGGGACTGAGCTGGGATTCATCGGAAGGAGCTAAGCCATGGGGTGTGGAAAAGAAGACTTAAGTTGCCTCTTAACTGAGGTCTACAAGACCCACATAGCTTTTCCTGCAAGGGGGCATGGGTTGGTCTTTAGTTCGGCATAATAAGTGAAAAGAATGGGGCAGCTGGGAACCAAAGTGAAGGACATGCCATGGTACATGGGCCATGTGCCCATCTACACCGTAGTGATGGTGTTGTCTGTGCCCGCAGTCCCTGAGGACGCTGGTGTGTCCCTTCTTTTACTGACTTCTCAGTGACAGACCTTCAATTGCCAGCTAAACAAGGAACAGCATCACTTGCTTCTTTGCAATGCAGGGCGATAGAGCCAGGCACTGCCTTGTCTCTGTCACATCTTTCTGCAAGTTCCCCGCTGTCTAAAAGACGACTTTCCTAGCTGGGATTTCTAGCTAAATCCTCCTCTTTTTGCTGTTAGGTGGTTTTACTTACAGTGATGGAAGACAGCCTTGGCTGGACAATTTGCGTGACAGACACATACACAATGACGATGGAGACACATGACAGTTTCACATGATGGCAGAGCAGTGAAGAGATGAATTTGCACACAGCAGTCATGGAGGTGATGCAGGAAAAGAGATGAAGAAGGCACAAAAGGAACTGGTGATGAGCAGGGCAGCAGTGAGAACCCCCTCCTTTTTCCCTCCCATCTCTTCAAGCAAAGACTAAACCAAACTATGCAGCCACTGAGCATTCACAGCAGCTTCCTGCAGGAACACCAGGTTGGTCTGTCCTCCAGAAAGAGCAGTCCCTCCTGCACTGCCACAAGTACTGCCCTTGCATCTGACTCTTCCTCACCAGTTTCTGCACGTGGCCACTCCTGATGCATGTTAAGCAGCAGCCAGGACTATACAGGGGATAGCTGCAACTTCTACCACCATCTCTGGTGATCCTCTTTGGAGAAGGTGAGTGGCACATACACAGTACCCAGACATTCGGCTGGTTATCTGACTGGAATGGAATTCTGCTTTCTATAAACTACTGTTTCCCCATTATGCCAGGAGAGCTCAGTGCAGAAGACAGCCCCACAGTTAGCACGGAAGTTACCACTATCTCCATTAGAAGCACCATTAGCGCTGAACAGTGAGTGAGGGTGCAATAATGGTACCTATGTGGCATGCAGAGCACTCCTCTCCTTTCCCTTTGTGTCACCTCCGGCCTTTGCAGCTGATGGTATCTCTCATCCTATACAAGTAGCATGGGGGTCCTCAGAAAGAAGAGCCTCCCCCTGCCCCAGTTACCTTCAGGAAAGCCACACACCCCTCACCCTCACCGCTCTGGTGCTGTGGCAGCCTGAAATGGGTGCGGAAATAGGGGGAAACGGGGTGGTGGTTGCATCTGGAAGCTGGATTCCAGTGCCTGGGGAGGGAGAAGTGGAAGGGCAGACGGTTGGCTCCTCGCATGAGGCCAGGCTTCCCCATACAACTTCTTCTGCCACCAGTGGCTGTAGCACTCACGTTCTATGGGGCTGCTGGACTCTTGTGTACTCACCATCTGCCAAGTTGTCGGAGTGCCAGAAGCTGCTCATGTTAAACTCCAAAAGGAAGCTGTCAAAAGAGCAAAAACAGAGGATGCTTTTTCAGCAGCCTGGAAGGATGCAGGTGTCAGGGAGATGGCCTCATTGCCCGATGAGTATCAGTTCTAAAATGTTTACTACAAATCTGCTGGCAGTGGAAGTCTGAGTTTGGTTTGGTTTTTTTTTCAATTTATTCTTTTTTTTCCCTCTCCACATGATACTGTGCAGCTCTGTATCATGGGATCTGTACTGTGGAGTATCTAAAAGGGCTTTATCCTGCTGTGCAGGATGTAATGAATACAGCAGCTCCCAAGGCTGGGAGGGGATTCAGTCACAGTGAGACCCACCTGAGGCATGGATGGCCATCAGGGAGCCTGTACTCTGGCTACTCGGAGGTAGCTGCGCATCACATTAAATTATTCGGTACCGACATGCTCAAGCCCTTGGAGCTGGATCTTTTCCACACTTTTCCTTTTGCACACCCAGCAAGCTGAGAAGTGGTATTTTCATCCTAAATTGAGCTTGAACTCCAATTCTCCCCAGCAGTTTGGTGAGCTCGAATCCAGAGCTTGATTCAAGGTCTCCCCCCTCTCCTCCCTTGCCTGTCGCTCAGACCTGAGCTCCCTGGCTTCCTTCCTTCAGCCTTCACCCCTGCGAAATGAAGGTGTGCATTCACTCATCACAGGCAAAGGAGACAGGCAAGAGGGCTCAGCATCAAGGATCTGCATGGGGCCCCGGGAGATCTGAGTCCTATTTCTGACTGCCACTTCGTACTGAGTGACTTCAGGTAAATCCCAGACCCACTGCCTCTCAAAATGGGAATAGTAATAGCTTTCTGTCTCCCAGGAGCAAGGCGCTGAGCTGAATGTCAGGAGAAGGCTGAGAGCAATGCCTTATGCAGGCACCTCTGCTTGCAGCTTTCTCAGCTTTTGCCCCCATTGGACTGAGCCTCCCAGACACCCCCGTCTTTTGGTACTCACATGAGGAAATCACTTATCAGCCATTTCACTGCAGCTAGAAAGGCATAAATTGGCTGGAGAACAGAAGAAGAAACAAGAAATACCATAAGGACCTGGTCAGAGAGTTTATAATTGTTATGCAGGGCCCCACGTTTCAGACCAGTTCCCTCCACTGATCAGAGGTCTTGAAGACAGGACTGGAAATTCAAGGTCTGGGCACCACTGGAAAATGTTCAAAATACATCAAAAGCCAGCAGAGCTGTCTTGCTACTTATAATATCTTCTCACCCCCTCCCTGTCAGGGTCAGGGAGTTTATCACAAATGTATGAAGGACTTTGAAGATGTAATTGCTTGATGATTTCTCTCCAGTATGGATGACCTTGAAAGCTCAGAGCAGGAGAGAAACACAGCTAAATGGGACACCACCAGTTTAGGATGCTTTTATGTTCTGATAGCAAGTGGTGTTTCTGGGACAAGTGACAGCATTGCCCAGGATTTAGTATTATCTGCCACTGATTGATTATGCTTAACTGTGCTTTCATCCAGCTTTTCCTCAAGATGGCATGACTTCTATCATCTTCTTGCTTTTCAGCTACAAATTGGAAACAGCATTGTCCCGGGGACAATTCATCTGCAGAGGATCCTGCTGCTTCTTTTCTTCATGGTAACCATGTCTAATTTTCATCTCTCCCTCTCATAATCGCACCCTTATCCTCAAATCCAAAGCAGATGCAGCAGTCATAGGACATAAGATAATGTTCCATTACTGCTAACTGACTTATCTTCAGCCAGAGAAAATCAACAAAGAGTAAAGTGTATAGATGGTTGGGAATTCGGCTGAGTTTTTATGAATGTACATGAAAAATGGACTTTTCCTGATCTCTTCCTTTTCAAGGGATATCCTAAGAAGGGAAAAATGAGAGATGGAGGCAGAATGCTCACCTTTTTATTCTCTTCCCAGTTCACCTCATTTTCGGCAGCTCATATTTTGTGACATTTCTTTCAGTAATCAAAATTGGAGGATAATAGCAATGACCAAGCAAATATTTTCAGTACCCTCACAGTATTTTCATCTATCCAGGTGAAGTACAGCCATTGCGAACCAGAAGTGTTGTTAAAAAGTAACATATTGTTAAAAAGTAATATTTTGCTGAAAATTCTTTTACTAGAAATAAATTACAATGTCATGCTGTAAGAAGTACTTCCAGAACACCACATTTTAAAGTATCAAAACCCCAATCGTAACAATAATAAATACATCCTTGTTTAGGATTGCTTCAACTAGTCTGAAGTAGCCTGAGTGTTAATTACCTATTTCTCCCTGTTTGAGGACGGGTTAGCAAGGTAGAGTGGGATTGGATTATTAGTTTATACCATCTGAAAGAGAAGTTGCATTTGGGTACTGGCAAAACCATTCACTCTGATAGCTTGTCCCATGGGCTATCAGCATTTCTCAGCTGCTTTAACCTGTCTCTGTTGCTCCAAGCCCACTCATGCTTCCCTGAAAGGCTGATGGCTTTCTCCCAGATGCTCAGAGTGCAAGTCCTCTTTCTGAGCTGCTGAGTAAAACCATGTGCTGTAAAAGCATTTCTGTTCATTTCAGCAGCAAGCTGGTTCCTTGGCTTTTAGGAGATGCCTGGCATAGTTTAGTTCCTGTCCTCTCTCTGGTCCTTCTGATTTTCAGTGAGATCCTATATGCCAATAGAGAGCCAAATTGGAAACCACTGTCAGTGGCCATCACTGCCTCAGAAATCTGCCTTACGATGGGTTTGGACATTCCCACCACTTGAAAGCAAAAATCTGATAAACTCTTTTGGGGAACATGCTACATGAAGCTGTTGAAGATGTCTTAAGAAGACAAAGCCTCCACAGCCAAGCCTGTAGAAGGCTGCATGCCGACAGATACGTACGCTGAGCAGAGGCTGGGCACCACTGTGGTGGTGGTAGGGTACTTTGCACATTGCTTGATAATCATACATGGTCACTCTGCAATCAAAACAAAACAAGCGAGCAGTCAAAAGCAAGCAATGCAACTGCCTACAGGACACACACATCAGCTTCTTCTAAGAAGTCCTTGTATGGAAGAACTAAATCAGCAGCCTGCTTACACATACATGTCTTTCTTCACTGTTTGGTCAGTGCTGCATCTTGCAAAGCAAGAAATACAGGCTCTGGATTAATGTAACTGGGTCAGTAAAGGAAGAAATATGTCCCTAATTTCAGATGGTGAGTAAAGCACACAGTGAAGCAGGAACATTGTAATTGTAAATTACCTCAGGTCCCACTAGTTCCTGTTTTCAAGCCACTGAAATTCAGAACTCTCTTTTGACATGAGCTGGGGGAATGGAGTGAGAGGAACAGGTATTTTTAGGAGAGAGAGAAATGTGCTCAGCCAGCTGCAATGCTACATCTGGGAGACTCTCAAGACAACTGCTCACAGGCTTTCCAAGTGGCAGGAGGAACTGAAGCGCTTTATACCCAAAATGCCAAGAAGGGTTTCCCATAGCATCTTGCTCTGGAAAACACAGAGGAGCAGCTGCTTTATGGCCACATGCAGATCAGGAGTTACCGTCTCCCTCAGAGCTTTGCAGCTGGCAGAAGAGCAGAATGAGGAAGAACAGGGAGTGTGGCGATGATGGCTGAGCGAGTCAGGGGAGGAAGCGGGCAGCTATAGGAGCTCTTGCATCAAAACAGGAGTCACATGCATCAGCATGTGCATTTTCCCCTGCTGCTCACAGGGACCAGTCTGCTCTGCCCCACACACCAGCTAAAGAAAGAGAAGTACAGCAAGGAGATCCCCCGCTTACCGCCGGAACATGCCCATGTTTAGCAGCTGGGTCATTACTGAGCCATCCACTGCACCCAAGAATTTTCCAGTCTGCAAGCACAAGAAAGGGAAAAAACCAGAATAAACTGACCACAGTAAAATTTCCAAATGCTCGATGGGACCAGCTGATCCAGTTTGTCTGGAGGCCTACTACACGTAACGGGTGTTTTATAAGGAGGTAATGCCAAGCTTTGTCCTTTGGCTGGCTGTAAAGCTTGAGGGAGGACTTCCCCCATCACCAGCTGGGCACTCTGCACCGTTCCTACCACACTTGGAAATGATTTAGCCCACGTAAGTCATGCAGCTTGTGATAGAAAAAGGAGGACTCTCAAGCTGCAGAGACCCAGGCACACTGATTCACTGGAAGACTGGGCTCTCCTGTGGGATTTTGTGAATCCACTTCCTCCAGGTCTGAGTGCCTGAGTCTCTTCTGTTTGAGCCTCTCTGGTAGCTCACAGTTGCGGTGGCTTTGGAAACCCCTGCTCTCCTGCTGCACTAGGTGAACTGACCCACCACATGGGAATGCACTGGACAGATTTATTTAGGTAGCAAATGCAAGTTCACAACTCACTGTTGTGCAAGTTCCGAGCAGACAATAGCCCAAACAACACAACACAAGCCAATGCATCTCTTTAGCTTACTACACACTGGCACAGACAGAGCTATTGCACAGTCTCCACCCTAACAAAAGTTGCATGTGGGGTTTAACAACCTCCAGACCCCACTTGGGTGCCTGAACTAAAAGCAGAGCTTGTGGCTCTCTGGTCCCATTTACACTTTGCGGTTAATATAATACCTCAAATACAGTCCTAATCCCAAATCCTGGAACTGCTGCTTTAAAGACTTCTTCAAACAAACAACAGATCTGTCTTTCCTGATTACCAAACCATGACAAATCTATTGCAAAAATGCTTCAAATCTGCCAAGTCCTCTGCTTTGTTTGCAAGCAAGTAAATAAAATACTCTTAAATAATGAAAGTGTAGATATGAGCTAACCTCCATCTATTTTCCTAGCTCACGAGTCTTGACCCAGTAAACGCCTCCCATATGCTATGGAAGTGTTCACGCAGTCTGGGGGGACATTTTACTTTTCCTCTGATAGGCTAGCAGTCATTTAGCATGTATGTAGCAGATGACAGATGATTTAATTTATTTTAGTGGGGCATTTCCGCTATAAAAAACACACCCTTAGGCAGATTTACCTAAGATCATATGGTAATCATCTAACAGTAGCATTACATGAGTATGAGCTTCTTCCCAACAGGCTTTAGAATGCATTTCACTGTATATATTGACACACAACATCAACTCGTCTTTGAGCACTTAGGCTGTAATCATCTCAGACATAGTCAAATGTGTCTGAGCAAGCGCTAACTTTTTTCACCTCCCTCGCTCTTTCAATCTGATTAGGGTGGTAAGGAGGCCAGCTGCTTCCATTTAATACCAGTCTGTAGCCCAAGCAGGAGCCAGAGCAGTGGGATTTAATGCAGAGCAAGCTGCAGCTGGTGTGGAAAGGGGAAGAGTTTTACTCTGTTCAGATATGCTGATGTCTCAATTTCTCCAGGTAGGATGTCCATTCCTGTAGGTACAAATATGAGGAGCTCTTGGTATAATTGAGAGAAAGGCTTAGGGGATGTGTTCAGGAAAGCATCAGCAAATTGGCCTTCAACACCAAACCAGGCATTCGAACCTTGGAGCTGTTTTAAGTACTCCATGCAGATAGTAACACAGGAAAGCACCACTTGGCAGAAACCTAAGTGGTCCTGTACTGAAATGACATTTTGCCAGGCAGATCTCATTACAGCTTGCTTCCTCAGTGACTGGCTGCTGCTCTCCCTGACATTCCCCTGCTGTGTTTCTCTTCATTCCCAGGCTGGGTATTAGGCTGGAAGCTGGGAATTAGGCTGGAGGCTGGAATTGCACAGGCCCTTGCAATTTCAAAGATTCAGAGCACAAAGCATTGCCTCTGACATCCTGTGTGACACATGCTGTATCACATCCCGGTGCAGCTGGGAGTGTACAAGCACACATGCAGGCGATGCACAAGAAAGATGTATCCTGGAGCACACATATGGCTCGCAAGGTACATCACTGCTCACAGACATACATGCACCTGTGCTTTAGTGGCTGCATTGAACAATCTGCACTTTTGGTACACACAAAAGCTGTAGACAAACAGGATCTGCCAAATGGGCCAGGCTTTGGGCAAGCAGAGCGGGCAGCCTCCTTGCATGGCTCAAACAAAGCCAGTCCTTCTTCTCCACAATCTTTGCCCACCTCTGATGGGATTTTGGCCTTTTGGCTACCACCCTGCCCCTGAAGTCCCACCTAGGCAAAACTTGCAGATGCCTCAGGGAGAAGGGAGCAGTCCTAGAAAAGAGGTTTAGTGTGCAAGGGGACATCTAGATGCAGCAGGTGGAGGGAGCTCAAGACCTGTGATCCACAGATGTGCCTCTGGCTGGCAGCAAAAAGTGGCTAAAAACCCAGGGGCAGTCATGGGCCAGGGCTGAAAACACTGGCAGAAACATATTGTGGAGCAACCCTCACTGCAGCACAGCCTGAGCATGCCACTGACTTTACCTTCCTCCCTTGCCCTAGATCACCTGGTCCTCTTCCTCTCTCATTCCTTTCTCCTGGACTCTGGCTATTAACTTTTTGCTCTCTCCACAATAAATCTGGATGGAGGGATTAGCCCTGAATTAAGAGATTATCCATTCTCCCCAAGTAATCCTGTAGGAAGGCTCCAATGCATCACTCATTAAAATCCTGGGTCCCTCTTTATTCCGTGGTGACTTCTGCTGCTGGTAAGCTTCCTGCTGCCTTTAGGCAGAAGTTACTAGATCTGATCCCCCATCCTGATTGCTCATCCCAAGGACAGAGGGAAGCAGAGGCCAAGCCAGGCTGTCCTCTCCCCATTCCTTTGTGAAGCTGCTCTGGTTTCCAGTGCGGCCACCCAAAAAAGAGGTTCGTGCAGGAGGTTGAGAACATATAAAGCACCACAGCTTTATGTGCGCTTGCACCACAAGGGAGCAAGCAGAGAGACTGAGCAAAACATCTCAGAGCCCTGAGAGTGGGTCTCTCGCACTAGCAGCTTGCTCAAGGGCTGTAAGGACACAGGCACTGTTATTCTTAGCTTGCACTTTGCCCCAGGAAGTAGGAATTTTGGACAAGAAAGCCCCTTGGTTGCCTTCCTCGTGGTAGTGGCATTGTGCATGGGGCTCTGATTGTACTGGAGCTGCCACAGCCTGTGTGGCTTAGTGGGGTAGATACTCACCCATGTACCCTCGCTCCTTCAGCATCCGATAAGCCCATTCCCATCCTGACTGATAGGGCAGAACTCGCAGCATGCGGGCAGGCTGCCATTCTGCCTGCTGCTGGGCTGAAATGCTGACCCATGCAGCTGAGCCACTCTTGCTGGTGTGAGGCAGGGAGGGAGGAGAGTGAAACAGCCAACTTCTCCAGGAAGGCAAAATACACACAGAATCCACATATGGGATTTTTTGGGACATTATGTTAAAAGATGCACTGAGGGGAAGATTGTGGGATGGGGCAAAGAAGACCATCTATCAACAAATGTTCCCCTGCAGCAGCATCATCCAAGTGGCAAGGCTATCAAACCCAGGGTACTGATTTAATACTGCTGCTTGTCTTGAATTCCCTGTAGTGTTTAACAGTGTGGACACTCCTGGTGCCTCCAGGAAATAAAAGCAGTAACTAGAACAAGATGAAGAAATCAGAAGAAAAGTAGTGGTGAACTCTCCAAGGTCAGGGGAAGGTAACAGGCTGGAAGAGGTAATGGCTCTGATGCCTGCCAAAATGCCTAATCTTGGAGGCATGCGAATAATGATTATAATTTACCCAAATTCACTATAATGCCATGTTTCTACTAGTCAGATCTTTCAGAGAGGAGCACGTTTTCTGTAAGATGCAGAAAAAATATAGAGACAGAACCCAGGAGAGCAGTGCTGATGACAGACAGCAGATGTGGTAGCTAAAGGGTGTAGATGCCTTTACCTATGGACACATGCCATAGGACTCAGCAAAGCACCTTTGAAAATGCCATGCAGGGCAGAGGAGGAAACCGCAAATCCTAAGATTACCAGCCTATCCTGACCATGCAGTAGGACCTGGTCCTCCCAGTAGGGAGTCAATACAACTCCACAGCTATTTCCTTTCTTATATGTTCAGGTTTTCTTTGCCTTTTCTTTTTTTTTTTGCATACCACATTATTGAAGGGACACTTTCTACTGGAATATTCAGTAGGTCACTTTCCCAACAGAAAAGAGGTTGGTGGTTCGGTGCAATATGCCCTCTCCTTGATATCTGTCTCTATCATCCCCCTGGTGCCAATGTGTTGCTGATTCATTTTGCTTTGTGAGCCTCAACAGTTCTCATTTTGGCCTCACTGAATTTACTGCGTAGTGCTTGCAGAATTCATGATCTCACCTTTTTCTTTTGCCAGCCTATTCGGAATATGCTAACCAACACAAGTCCAGATGGGAAACCACGGGACTCGTATAGCTTGACGCCTTCCATCTAAATATCCATGTAAAAATTCCTCCTCTTTCTTTTCTGTCCCAGCTACTTTGAGAGCAATGCCACTACTTCACTCTTCAACCAGAACTTCTTTAACAGCCTCTTGTAAGGGACTCTCTTCAAGGCTTTTAATAAAACTGAAAGGCAGTAGGCCATCCATCCTCCCTTACCTTCTGTTTTACCTACAATTTCAAGGAACTATAGCTGGTAGGATAGGTTTTTTCCTTTATAGAAGTTATGCTGCTTTTCCCAATCACATCCATCGGGTGTTCAGTTGCTTTACTTTGAATTTCCCTTTCAAGCTGTTTGTCACATCTTGAAGCAAGCGATTTCTGGGATCAGTTCTACTGCCTTTTGGAAATACACATACAGTGTTTGGTAACTCCAGTACTGTGGAAATTTTAATGAAACTCCACACTTCTGTCAGTAACAAAAAGGCTTCATTCCCCACTCTTGCTATTGACTTATTGCCTTGTAGCTTATGAGACTGTTCCAACACGTCACTTTCTGACATCCAAATCTATGGCCTTCAATTATTTTGAAACAAATAGCTCTGTGGTGAATTTACTGGAGAACAGAAATGTACAGCTGAGGCATGCAGTGCTTGGTAGTGTTGGGTTTACCCAGGCTACAGAGAAGTCACATCATAAACTGCACCCCTTTAGCTCCCTAGAAACGGACATGGAGGCACTGGCAGCAAGAGGAAAGGAAGCAACTTCTGTTGTTATATTCTTATTACTATTCTGAGTCTTTTTCCTTACTCTTTTCACCTCTGCGCATCCAGCAAATCCTCCAGTTCTTTGGGTGCTCTCCTGTTTACAATTTGTTTAAATGATTTCATCTCTGTTTTTGCCTTTGGCATTTTGTTCTTACCATCCCCTTGGTTTCCTTTTCTGAAGAACGCCTGCTCTGACTTCAGAGGCACACAAAAGTGCTGCTCCCTTCCTTTTTCCCCTCCCCCTTTTCCTTTCCCTTTCCTTCCTTTCAGTTTACTCGTCAGGGCACACCTGCCTTCTGGGATTGCCTCAGATCATCATTCAGTAGATTCTGTGCAGAGACAAATGAGTCTGATTTCCTCACTCCTGATAAAAGCTATTTTGACTAGTTCCTTCCTTATGACTGCAAATTCCTTCCTCACCTAGGATGTGCTGTCACTCTGCTCGGAGGCTTCCCCCTCATCACACAGCCGAATTTAATTACACCACAGCCATCCTTATTACACAATTCAACTTCATCCGTTTTAACCAGCTCTGGTGGGTTTTTTAGGAATGCCCTCCTCCTCCTGCCTCCTCTTCTGCTCTCTTACCTCTGCAGGTCTTTTGGAAACGAGTATAAAGCCGTTGTTATCAATAAGGAAGCAATTCAGAATCTGCAGAGATTAAAGAGAAGCAACATTAAAACCAGCTTTTTCCATGGTTGTCTGGTATGTACTTCCATGTACTGCTGTGCGCGCAATGGAGTGGTGTGGGCTGTGCTTATAGCGACAGCCTTGGCATTTCTATGCCTAGCCCCATGGGTAAGCTGTGGGGCTTTACACAATTGACTTTTCCCTCTCTGCCGCATCTTGAGGTATTTAGTTTGTGAGCTGACTGTGACAGAGACTGTCTCTTGCCGGAGCTGTGAGCCACACTTAAGAAGACAAGGCACCCTGCAGGATATTTGGAGAGCACTTCTCTAATAAAATCGTATCTAATGCTTCCATCTTCAGATTTCAGAGCTTATAACCACTCAGGAAATAACCTTCTCCTCACCACTGAGTATCAGTGATGGTCTTTGTTTTGATTTTGTGGAGCAGGAAATCGAGGCACAGAGTTTAGATGAAAACCTTTAGGACTCACAGGGGAAAACTAGGATGCAGAGGAAATCTCACATTAACATAGAACAAAAATTCTCCGGTGATCCCACTCTCCAGGACAGAGGAGCTCCTGTCCCAAATATGCCTGAGACCAAGGTTAAAGCAGCGGCCTAAATGCAAAGAGGGGCATCCAGCATGCCTGTCATGCTGGCAGCCACTTTCTTTGGAAGACCTGGGATGACAGTGAGGCAGCCTTAGAGGAGATGGGCTCTCCTTAGAGTCACTGACTGGAACCCCCCTATCCCTGCCTTGGCTCAGCTGACATCTCACAGTAAAGGGGGAGACCGAAATAGCAGGTTTGCCTCAACAGCACAAGGTCCTGCCCCCAGATCTGCAGCCTTTTGTGAGGAGGTGACAGGCAATACCTTTTTGTTTAGTGTGTGTATGTACATGTGTGTGGGGGTGAGATCTCCACCGAGCAGGTAGTCAATCACACCCATCACAGGTACAGGGAACAAATCTGGGCAACTTACATCATCCTGACAGCTTAGTGGACAGGCACCGTCCAAGGCACTGCACTGGAAAGGAGAAGCAGAGAATTAACCATGACGACCTCATCTTACAGTCTCCCTTGTGGGACTGCTGAGCTAAAGGTCTCCATGCCACTATCCCATAAAGCTCTGCAATTTAGCTGGCATTTCCCCCAAGACAAGCTCTTGAGCATGCAGAGGTACAATCCCCAAGTTGGCCACTCAGTGCCCCTGCTCCCTACCTCTATGAGCAACATCCCCATTGCTGAGGGCTCTCATCCTGCACCTGCCTCCCTGGTAGGGTCCCTGTGCACTTCCAAGCAGAGGTGGCTTTTGCAAAGAAAGGGGACAGCATCAAGCTCTCTGGCTGCAAACGCAAAGGTTATTGTGTGCTGGTGAGAAACCAGCACGTATTTCAGCATCTGCTGGTATCTGCACTAAGCACATGGAGTGGTATTTTAGATCAGGATTCTTCTCCAGCAGGGATCTTTTGTTGTTGTTGTTGCTGTTGGTTTCTTTATTCTCCAGACAGCTAATGATAAAATAGGATGTGAATGGTGCTCATGTAGCCCAAGGCACCGTCCATTTGTTTCATTTAGGATTTCTGTGTACCGGACTTGACATGTGTTTCACAACATTGAACTCGGTGGGGACACGAGGGGTTAAGTGGTGAGTAACAAAGCCTGTCAGGTACTTATTGATTTCATAATTGTTCCAAGTTTGCCATGGCTGCGCCTGTCTGTCTCTTTGTATTATTTTCAAATGCTATTTTCTCCAGCAGCAGAGGGAAGAAAGCTGACAAGGTGTTGCCATATCTGTACACGGGGTCCCCTTCCTGTCAGATGTTTTCTGGGGTCAGGGAAGGACACTGATGTGTTGGGTAGCCTGGCTGCTCTCAGCCTGATGCCCTTTATTTCCTTAAAACCCTTATGCATAAACTCCAGACCCCTTTCTGAATGGTTCTCAATAACAAGAAGTGAATTTGCCATTTCAAACCACAAGAAGACTGTTACTTTTGATTAGAATTTGTTTCAGAGGAGGCTTGGAGAGGTCCCGGTTTGTTTCAAGCCCTGTGGCTTTGCAATATTGCATGCCCATGCTCCAACTCTGACTGGCTTTTTGAGGCTTCAGGGATGATTGTTTAATAACATCCCTTTACCCACACTTGCAAGCATCATCTCACCCCTTACGAAACAGCATCGTGTTGTTTTGTTTCCCTGGACATATGCATAAAAGTGGCTGTGTACTTCATCCCAAGTGGGTTCCTTCCTTTGGTCATCAGAGAAGTACGGCCACAAAGAACCATTATTATGGCCTTTGGGGATAAGAAACACAGAGTCCAAAGCATGAAAATCAGAACAGTAACCCGAGGTGGATCGGAGTGGTTTCCAACAAGAAAGGCCTATATCTCACAGTAACTTCCTCAGCATTGTGAGGACTGAGTCTTGCTGCAGCTGCTTTTCCAAACTGGAGAAGATCCAGCAATGCCCAGTGCTGGGCTGGCTATGCAGCAGTAGGACCGTGACAAGAAGCCTGGTCTGAGAGCACCAGCAGCTTGCAGGGAGCCCTTGAGGTGGGGGAAAAGCTTATTCTGATCTCCCTGATTGCTCTGAGACCATATCTACTATGTTATGGGCACAGGTCTCTCCTCAGAGACCAGCTTACTTCACAGCATCTTCCTGCTGTTGGTCAGGTCTCTGAAACACTGTGATCCAGCGCACTTTGAGCTTTGCCAAAGACACTTAATTACTGCTGAAGACAAACACAGCCTACGACAGGCTTGGACCTGTCTCCAGTGACTGCAGACAAGGGACAGTGCCTATAATAAACTGGCACACAAACAACACAATTACGAAGCCGAGAGCTGTGCTGAGGCCTGCAGGGATGCCTCCCCAGTCCCCAGCTTTTGCCTACTTACATCACTGTCATTGGGCTGGGAAATGGGAGGCATAGCATGGACATCCACAGCAGCGCAGCATGCGGTGAAGCGAGAGAGAGAAAACGAGATCTGTTAGTCATTCCTCTGTCAAATGGAGGTCATGTCCTCTGGAACCACACGCAGGCTTTTTTTCATACCAACACCTAGCAGGGCCATGGCTTGCAGGCACTTGGCACACAGGCCTCCTTTCAGCTTCTTTAATAAGAGTTCCCGGTTTCACTTAACACCCATGTGGGCTTGTTTGTGCGAGAACTGCCTGGGTATGGCCCTAAGGAGGTATTTAAAAATGAAGCTCTCTGCTGATGCACCAGGATATGCTCACGCACTTTGCAGAAGTATTTTTAGCTCAGGTGAGGTTTATGTGATATCCCACCTGCAAGGACGCTCCTGCCACCACAGCCAACTCTGAGCTTCTCCATTCCCCACCTACGCTTGATCCCAGCAAGCAGCCTCCTGCCCTTCTATGTTCCCTCTCATCCCGATCTAACAACAGTTCCCCTTCCTGGCAGCAGACAGTCGCTTCTGCTGCGTGCTGCTTCAGGTCCCATCAGTCTGACCCCTCCAATATACCCCCCCAAAAACAAAGCTAGGGGAAAGCCTCTGCGTGGCAAGGGAAAGGTGTTTCACTTCTCCTGGCTCTCAGACCAGGGCAGCTGTTTTAATTATTCCACTTCTTTCAGTCCAGCAAGAGTGTCCAAAATTAGGGCAGCACTGACAGCTTATCCCTGGAGCAAGTGATTTTTATGTTGGCAAGCTGGTAGCATTTTGATACCATTATCAAGATAAGAGAGGGCAGTACATTTTTTTTTACATGTGCCCAAAATTGCAGATTTCCTTGAGGTTTCTGAAAGGCTGAATGAGCGCAAACATATTTCTACAATTAAATGTGTTATATGCAGCAGAGCTAATGCCAGGCCAGGTTGCTGACACTGTCAACACGGCATTTGAGGAACAGACTCACAGCTCACATGGCATTAGTGCCATCAAAGGATTACTGAAATGTGTGACTTCAAACTAATCTACTTCATACATCTTTTAATATGAATGTCACAGAAGCCTTCATCAAAATGCCATCATATGTGATACAACATAGCATCGACCTAGCTGATGAACAGCATTAAATTGCCTCTCTACATGACTGCTGATACTCCTACCTGTTGCATGGCCATCCAAAACTTGCGTTGGAGCAACTCCAGCTTGATTTGCACACCCACTGCTATAGGAAACATAAAAAGGGGAGGATGAAAAGAGGAAAGTACCAGAGACAGAAGGACAAATACAAATTAGGAAAGGAGGAGTAAATATTTGCCTGAAGTGATGGGACAGAAATCACAATTGCAACCTGCTTTCAAGTGTGAATGATAAGCATGGGGGAATCAGTGCTGAGTCAGACTGCCAAGTGAGAGTCAGAGGTTTAACAAGGTAGAGAAAAAGGGGACAGTGTCTGTACTGAGGTATTGACACCTCCCTCCCACTAAACACTATGGAGCTACAAACAAATCCACAGCAACAAAAAAAGCCCCACCAAAAAAAAAACCCAGGGCAGTGAATGTGTGAGCTTTTGTCTTTGTCTTTTGTAGATATGCAGACGCTTCTGATCACCCCAGCCTCAACTCTTGCACAGTACAGCATCAGGCGGAAATAAAGAAGGCCAGTGTGAGGAAGGGATTCATTCAAAACCCCACCTGTCTCAGGGGGAGACCACAGCAATGTAGACGGCTCCTAAGCCATTACAAAAGCACAGAAATATGAATGCCATTTGATGGAAAGGTCTTGCCTAGAAGCAGTGCTTTGTTACCCGGTCCCAGCTGAGTGAACACCAGGCTAAGCAGAAGTGTGTTTCTTAATGAAGTGCGTCCTAATTTCTTGGCTTAATTTCTCTTCTATTCCCAGCATTATGCTCCTGAAGCAAGGCATAGCTCCACAGGAGAAGAAACAGTGCAGGGTCTCCCTGACAGAACAACCTAGCTGTCCCTGGGTAGGTTGCCTGCAAACACACGTAATAACCAGTGCAGTCATGCGCAGCCTGGCACGGTGACAGGAGCAACGGGGCTGTGTGTCAACTAGTTGAATCCAAATGCTCTGCAGGAATTACAGCCTCAAGCAGGACCTTGAAATAGAATATAGAGTGCAAGTGAGGGAGAAAAAGAAGCACAGAGAGGGAAAGTTTGAGCCTTTTTTCACAACCACCAATATTGGGTGGATGAAGTGTTGCTGTTTCTACAGATTTCCTCTGAATTAGCAGGACCTTCAAAGGGGGAACAGATCCTTTAAATCTGAATCATGCTGTGTGGGTGCTTTTAAGTTAACAGTATGATCTGATGCTCTAATTCAGATGGGTATGAATTAAAACTGGAGTATGCAATGGTATATTTTCTTGCAGCATGTACAGAGACCCTGGCACCTGGCATCAGTTCTGCCTTTTATATCAGTGTCCTTGTCACATTCCCACTGCTATTCCATTTCACAAAACCCCATGTATCACAGGTGCATTTATTATCCAGCTCTCCGTGCTGTAGACTGAATCTGACTGCCTGTACGTGGAGAAAGGAACAATTTTGTAGAGCTGCCTTGCCCTAAGCTTTGCAGCACACAAACCAGACAAGACAAAGAATGTAAACAAAGGAGGAAGGATGGGGTTGAGTCCAGCTCGGGTGAAGATTCATCAGCTTCAGCGGGGCTCTTGCAGGCATGGTTTGGCTTGGTGCCCCTACTGACAAACCGGCAGCCCATGACAGAAGGCAAATGGTGCTGCTGCTGCTGAGTCCGATGAGGCCCACGCATCCGATTTGGTATGTAGCTTAAAATAAATTCATCAGTTTTCCCTTAACACCATCTCAGGAAAAAAGTTATTCCCCTTATCACGGCAGATCACATCAATGGGACTGAGCATTATTCAGGACATGGAGTTTTTATGAGACCTGAAGAGGAGTTGACACCTACATAACTAACCTTGCAATGCAGAGACTTACTCAGTGGCTCATGTTTTTGCCAGTGGGAACATCTAGCCTTAAACTTGTTCTTCAAGGTGAGCTTAGCCCCTGATTGTGAATTCTTGCCTCTGCTCAGGAAGCATGAATACCGTGTACCAAACTTGGACAGAGTTGCCTCTGACAGAGTTGCAACATGAGGAAGTATAGCTCCTGGAGGCTTGTGCTGGTGGCTGGTGCCCGGGACAGAAAGTATCCCAGCTCTCTTTTTCCTCTTCCACATTACTCACAGCCATGTCTAACCTGTCCATGCCATCTGTCAGCAAGTCCTTGTCCTTTGGACACAATCTCTGCAGCCCTAACTTCTCCGTAGGGCTAAAGCTTACACATCTTCTCTGCATTAGCCTTTTCCTTTCCTTCCCAGTGGTCCAGCACACATTTCTAGCTATTCGTCATGGAGCTCTGGTGAGCACTACTCTCCTCCTCACATCATGGCACAATCTGAAGAGGTCACTGAAAGCAAATCTGGGAGCTATTCTGCCTTGCAGCCAGGTTTGTCTGTCTGGATGGTACCCATTACAGGGTACCACACTGGAGGGATTGCTCTACGCTCCTGCCTGGCGCCACCACTCCTTGCCAGTCAGTGGGGATTGGCAGCTTATGGCAAGAGCTGTGAGAAACTTCCACACATTCAGGTGACCTGAAGAAGACACGGGAGCTGAGGGGAAACAGGCCCAAATCACCCTCCCAGTGCTAGTAACAAATAGTTGCCTGGGTGCCTTCAGGCTATCGGAGAGGCTGGGGAGAAAGAAGGAAACTGGTAATTCAGCCTGAGGCAAGGATGATGTTACAGCTCAGGTGAGAGGGAGAAAAGAGGACTAAACCCCATCTCTGCTTATTCCAAAGTACAACTGATCGTTAATGAGCCTTTTTGCTCTGATGGCAAAGCATATGCTGCAGCAGTGGGAAGATCTGAAGCCTGTGAAATGATGACTGGGTCCAGTGTGCAGCACAGCAATAACCGTGGAGTCCTCAGAAAGACCGTGGCTGATAGGTTAATTCCTACCACTGCGCAAACACCCTGTGCAACTGTAGCGTACCAGCAGGGAAATAAAACACGCAGATCAGCAACGCTGTGCACCTTGCTTAGTTAGTATCAATTCATGTCGATGAGCTACCCAGGCCTGTGAATGGCTTCCCACCAAACCCAAGCAGTGCCCACTGCATGGCTGCTGCTGGCTTTCTCTGGGGTCTTGTGCTGTGATTCACTGCGGAGATAAGAGCCTTCCCCTCCACCTGTTCATCCCTCTGTTAAGCACGTCTGCCTCATTAGCTCATCCTCTGCTTGTCTCTCTGTCTGCCTTCCCTGGCTTCTCTCTTTGATTGTCCATATGCTGTTCTCAAAAGGAGCTTTCCCCAAGATCTAATCCTTGGGCCTGCTGCACAACAAAAAGGCATAACAATCACAAGACCACATCCTATAGAGTGCTAATCAAGATTTACCTTGTCATTAACAACCTGTTTTCATGGCAGCTGGGCCAGTAGTTAAATAAAACCTGTGATTCAAATGGAAGAAGGCACCACAGCAGCACAGCAGCCCTGCCCATACTGTCAATTTGCATTCCCCATTCTCTGTTTCTGAAATACTCCCATTTTCCCTCGCAAGCCAGCAGTGGAGCTGCCCCACTCAAAATTTTAGTTGAAGCCCCCTAAAAATTTTACTTGAAAATAACTTCCAGGCAACTTAAAATGAACAGAAAGCCCAAATCAAGGGCAGCCTGTTTACAATACCGGACCTGACAGAAGAGGCAGTTCAGGTGGATCAGTGAAAGAGTAACTCTTGCACATACGAGCTACAGAGGTCTTCAGCCAGCTGGAGGAAGGCAAGCAAGGGGTCTGATTTGTGGGGTTGGGGTGGCTGCAGGTGCCCACAGGAGAGCACAGAGTGAAGCCTGAAAGAGGCAGTGGGCTGGTTTTGATGGTACCAATAGGCTGTGTCAGGGAGAGCAGGGGATGCCTCTGTCACCGCGTGGATGTAACCACATCCCAAGCTGGACATCCAGCTGAGCACATCTCTCAGCCACACGTCAAATGCAGGGGAATGAACCGTGGGTACAAACACTCTTTCACCCATTCCCCCTCATCCCAACTACCCCTACCAGCGCTCCTCAAGTTTTCCCTGATTCCTCAAGGACACAGACACAGGGTCATGCTGCATCCAAGGAGGGAAGCGTTACAGCAGCTGCTGGGGATGCTGGCTGTGGCGGGGCAGGATGTGAGCAGCCCGAGGTGGGCACCTCTCCGTTAAGTCTCTTTGTCAGATGCACTGCCTCCCCCCACTGTCTCTGGAGCACTGGTGGGAAGGAAGCGCCCTGCTCCCAGGCCCCCTGTGTTTTCCTCCACTGCTTCCCCTTCACTGCAGCTGCTCACCTCAGCCCTGTACAAACACCAGGACTTGTTCCTTCTCCTTGTGTTTTTCTCTCTCGGTTTATTGTCATCAGCCATTTACCAGGCAGGGGAGATATGGAGGCAGGGGAGGAGGCGTTCAGCTCGGTGCCTCCTCTCATAACCTGTGCCTGACCAATCTGCCTCCTGAGGGGCCGTGGGGAGCTCCCCCCACGCTGGCATCTCCTTACCCCTTCGTGAGTCCCTTGGCTCCTGCAGAGGGATGGAGGCAAGGAGAGGAGGAGGAGGGGGAGAGAGGGACTGACAGCAACTGCCCTTTCTCCAGGATGGGTTGAGAGACACGAGAATCTCCCCAGCTCCTTCCTCTGGGTACTGCGGAGCAGATCCTGCCTGCCTGGCGGGGTGACTCCTCTGCACTGTTTGTGCGCGCTCCTGTGCGTGTGCTGCTGCCATCGCAGATGTACCCCCAGCTGTCACCTTCGCTGCGCGCAGTCGCTCCCTCTCCCGTCTCTCTTTCCTTCTCCCCCTATTTATTATTTACGGAGGATTACGGCTCCTTTCCCACGCTGCCATCTCTCCGTGCGGCTCCTCTGCCCTCCGTGTGTGACGAGCGGCTGGCGAGGAGGGGCTCCTGACAGCTAGGGTCCATCGAGAGGCACGTTCTGCTGAATTCGCTCTGGGATTGTACCGGGTTTGCTGACAGAGCTGTCGTTCTCACAGGAGGGTCCAGCCCAGCCCCAGAGAGGTAAGTAAAGACGTCTCTTTTGTATCCCCCCCCCCCCCTTCCCAGCTATGGGAGATCAGTGGAGCTGCCCCCAGGAACCGGCTTCCCTGGGGAGGAGAGCGGTGGTCAGGGACGGCACTATCTGCCAGGCGGCACAGCGCAGGAGCCCCCGTTACGTGGGGCTGCCGGGCAGCGGTCTCCCCGATAAGGCGGAACGACAGCCCTGCCGCAGAGGCTGCTGGTACTGGTTCCAGTCCGGTTTCAGTGCGGGCAGCTGGAGCAACTTCTCCCAGCTGTGAATGGCACCAGCTCAGGTGCAGCTTTGAGGCTTGGTCCTGTGGCCACTGGGCACCGGGCAGCTCCCCTGAGCCTTGGCTTTTGTTCTCCTTCCTTATGCCTGTGAGAGGGGTGAGCATATGAGCTACTGCTCAACTGACCCATGGTGGCTTTGCTGGGCATCATTTTGGTCTCAGCTGTCTTAATAAGAACAACCTAAACTGGAGAAGCGAGGACCAAAACAGAACAGGTCTAGCACTCAGCACCTAGCTTCAGGATGAGAGGGGGTCTTTATGTGTGCGTGTACAGTTTCACACACAAAGCTCACCAACACAACCACAGGATGGGAAGTGAAGGATGCCATATCACAAGTAGAGCCAAAAATAAGACTCAAGTTGCTTCCGGCATCCCTGCAGGCTGACCCTGCGATTTCTGAACTTTTTGGGCGGAAAGCACAGCACTGAGGGTGGGGGTGAAAAAGCACAGAGAAACTTCACAGCCTTTTCCAGCCCCGTGTTGGAGGAAAGAGGGAGAATGAGGTCATGAATGAGATGATGTGAAGCCCCCTATGCATAAGGGTATATATGCGCTAGTGTGTGTGTGTGTGCATATATACACATGCACAGGCACGTGCACACATACATCCCACACAGGGCATTCTGCCTGCCCCCCTTTCTCCCTCTGCCTGCCCAGTTTATTACTGCCACTGCATCTCATGCTAATTAAGAGAGACAAGTAACAGCCGAGCTTTCCTGGTCTGGGGAGAGAGGATGTTTGGAGCTGCTACTCCAGCCAGGTCATGGCTGAGCTGGGCCGCAGGCACACCATGTGGAATGTCAGGTAGCTGGAATGTGCCACATCCAGAGCATCCTTGATGGCAACTGTAGGGTCCAGCACTGCTCTGCTGCCAGTGCCTGATCTCCCACCCAGGGATGGAGGGAGAAATGAAGCTCTCATCTGGCGAAGGGCTGGAGCAGCTGCTATTGCAGGGTTTAAAGAAAGAAACCCTTAAAAGACTGGGGAACCCTTAAAGGCACACAGGGACCTGTCACAAAGCACAGGGCATTTCTAGCAGTGAGGGGGGGTGCCTTTCCAGAACTGCAGACCATTTTTCTTCTGATCTTCATTGCTCAGGTCTGTTGGGGGTGGAGGGTGGATCTTCCTCTAACTGCTGTTGGCAAACAACATTTGCAAGGGAATTATTCCACATGAGCGGAAGGCTTGCGGGAGTTGTCTCTCTGTCAGACATCAGCGCAGTCTCTGTTAGTGTATCTTGCCCAGTTGGAGGAATTATGGTAAATCCTGAGCAAAGGGGCTGTTCTCAAAGAGAAAGGGGGGAAGCTTTCTTATGTAATTTTTATGCCAGATCATAGCTTTACCCTTGCCTTCAGCAAAGTGAATGCCACATGCTAGCAAGGTGCTTGGATAGCTTCATGAGCTACTCCAGCTTCGTTCCCTTCCTCAGGTTTTTTCTGCCTGATGCAGAAAGGATTTTCTAGGCTTTTCAGCATCACTGAAGCCTGGTGAAGTCAGACCTGCGGCTCAATGCAGCAGGAAGGACTAGCAGCATAGGGCTACGAGAATGCCTGGACATGAGCATCCAGTAGAGGCTGGAACAGGGTAGGGACAGGCTCAAGGCTGTGGGAGGGCATTTCTGGGCAGTTCTTCAGTGACTCCTCAGAACTTGCCTGTTGCTGATTCAAAAGAGAGCCCAAGCAGTTTCCTTCACTTGCCATGTTTGGTTACAAGCAGCTGCTTACACCACTTGACATCTGTCCCAGCCTGGGTGGCTCAAACAGTAATTCAAATGACCATACTGGGATGCTCCTGGTAATGTTCCAAAGTGCCACACCATTGACACACTGCCGTTCTCAGCGGGAAGGACCTGGAGTCCTGGGCTGTCTCTGAGTCTACCACATGGAAATACCTTGTAACGCATACCTTACTCCTGGCTTTACCAAAATGCTGGCTCACAGAAAATGCTTTGTGTGGCTGAGGGTATCCTAATAGCAAGAAGAAGTTATTTTTTTCTATAAACCAGTTCAGTTCCAGGCTGGAGAGATGGAAGGTCAAGTTACTTCACCTGTGAGGGGTGGGTTTATGTGGAATAGTTTTATTCACATCACGAAACCAACTAGTTGAAAGTCAGGAGATGTCAGGATTGGGGGCAGCATGCCATCTGCACTGGGTTGCAGCCCTGACTGATAGGATCACAGTCTGTATTTCCATAAGCTGCCTCATTCAAGGCACCAGCTACATGCTGCTTGGGGAGTGAAGCAAAGGGCTGTTACTGGCTTTTTAGTACTGCAAAGCGTGTGCCTGTTTTATTTGTTTACTGCCTGCCATCCAAGCCCTGCAGGCAATACATCATTATTCATTGTCTTGTGGTGTTCTGAAGATGCTCACTGCTACAGTTGCCTCATAGCTGATGATAGAGAATTTATGCTCCTGATAAGGCAGACAGAATAGTTATTTTCCTTGCTTTTGAAGGGAAAAGAGACATTCCCTTTAGCCACATAGGGAAGGAACAGCAGGTGCATGACTGGAGCTTGGGGTCTCTTGGCTCTTGGTACCATTGAGTCCTTGAGACCATACCAGTTTGCTGGCTAAGCTGCCAGCATTTTGGAAAGCAGCTGTGAACGCTCAGCAGTTCTGCAAAATGGCCCCTAGGGTCTCATGTTGGGCACCCGCAAAATTAGGAATGGACAGACTGTGGCCACGTGCCAAAACTGTGGTTTAATATTTAATGCTGACCCCATAAAAATAGCCTTAGTTTTTACAACAACCTCATTGTTAGCTGGAGTATCAGTGTGTCCTTTGCACTGAGTAAGGGACAGGGTCCTTGTGAAAAAAAGAAATAGTACTTTCAGGTAAGTAAAGGCTGTGTTGTAAAGTGTACATGCAAGTGGCTGAATTAAGGTTGTACAGGTATTAACTCACATTTAAGTGCTCGGCTTTGCAAGCCAAATGGCATATTTTATCATATGGCAATTTGGTTTTAAAAATTAAAATGACACTTTCTTGATTCTCCTTTTATGAATGGGAAAACAACAGACTTCCCATTACTTATACACTGTAACACCCCACACCTAACCATGGGAAGGACTGGGGCTTAAATGTACAGCTGATCCACGTAAGTCTGAACTTCAAGACCAACTGCAAGCAAAGGCTGTTACTTTAAAGACAGGCCCTGCTATCACGCTCCTCCTCACTCCAAGGAGACTGGGAAGCTTCCTTTCCCATGGAACATGCTGTCACACAAGGAATAGAATAGTGGGATCACATACTGAGTCTGGAGATGTTAGAAGCAACTTGGGCTCTCCTTCCACTCCTGGTGAAGCTCTCTGCTGCAGGTGCTCCCCAAAGCAGGGCATGCTGCTGCTGCGATTTTGCTGCAAGGTACCTGTTGGTGGTAGAGGGGCTGAAGGTGGGCCCTGCTCCCCACACTACTTGCATTGATTTTGATGGGATATGAATGTTGCCTTCTCTTCTGTGGCTACAAATCTTCCAGGAAACTAAAGTCACATCAGCTTCAAAGACCTTCCCCAGCCTCACAAGCTCTGCAGCATGAGGCTGTGATCTGTGTGCTAACCCAGATGCATCGAAGGATCTTGACTGGAGCTCTGTGTTGTGAGAGTGTCACCACATCTTGTTGAGCTATAGGCAGTGTGCCAGCTTGTAAAGAGTATAAACGTGTCCCAGAGATCCTCAGGCACCCCTGGAGCTTCAGGCAGCAGCCTGGACCCCATGAAGTTTGTGTGGACTTTGCAGGGATGCCCCTCTTGGGTACTCTGGGAAGGTGATAGTGGGGTGATGGGGAAGCAGAACAGAACCACAGTGACAATCAAGCAGATCTATGCAACTCACTAAGGCAGAAAAGGGTCTCCTTCAGAGTTCGGTATAAATGTACTGTGTGTGAACAATGAGAGTCAGCCTTTCCTTGGGAGGTTTGCCAGGATCTGTATGGGTGCTGGGTCACTGATCCCCTTATGACAAGAGCAGAGAGGATTTAATTCTAGCATGTTGTGCTCTTCCCACCCTGCTGTGCATGCATGGATGATCCCTACCCCTGCGTACATGCCCAGGGCACAGAACTGCAAGGTGAGACGGTAGTGATGTTCTTTCGTTGACCCACTGTTTGTTCTACCTCCTCTCTCTCCTCCCGCTCCAACTGCTAAAGTGGCAAGCCACTACCCTTGCAGCCAACGGTCTCATTATGTGAGGCTGGCAGCCAGGGAAGCACAGCCAAAGTGCTGGGTGAGGAAAACAGGGAGAAACTCTCTCTCTCAGCAGCTTAGGTGGCGGCAGTTCTCCATCATGTTGGTTTCTCCACCAGAAGCAAAAGTAACAAGAGTCAAGCATTAGGAATGCTAGCGAGCTTGAAGTCCTGGTGTATTTCAGAATAGAGGCTATGAAAGAAAGCAAAGCCAGTTCTTGGGCTAATGCAGACATTAATGATGGCAAACAAGCAGGTGTGGGACACTTCGTGTGCACGGGAGCTTGCAGAAGCTGGCCTGATTCTAGGAATGAGGAAGCACAAGGAGAAAGGCTTATGGCCAAAGTGCATTGGCCCCCATAAGATGCGACAGGGGTTTCTTGGTATTCATCTGGAAGCCTCTTGATTTGGCAGTCTGGCTGTGCTGTTTGACAGATGTCTGGCCTAGCACTCTGGGGACAGAACTGTGAACTGAGAGCTATATTGATAAAAACCCCTTACATTTTCCAATCTTGCCGCTAAACTGATGCACCTCCATCTACTACTTTATCTGTGTAAATGTATCTCAGACAGGCTGGCACCTTCCCTCTTACGGATCTGCTGCATCCTTTGCCCCTAATATGAGACCCAGGAAAGGTACTGGGTCATGCCAAAATTTCTGAGCCCTCAGAGAATCCTTCAGAAACGTGGGCTTATACATATCCTTCTTCTTGAACAACACCCACTTATGAAAGAGATTACTTTGGGATTCAGAACACCATCCAACTAAGTGTGGAAAATACCTGTGTGTGGGCTGGGGAGGGGAATGAGAATCACAGAATCAGGATTCTCCTACTAAGCTGTATTCTCTGCCTGGAGCTCTCCCTGGGTTGTGCCACTCACCCACATCCCCGGGGCAGGCTTGTCAGGAGGGCGGGAGCAGCATGTTAAATGACAGTAAAGGATGCTCGTGGGGTGTAAAGGAGGAACTGGGAGCAGAAGGGTTCCTCCCTCAGACCTGATGCATCAGGAGTAGCTGCAGTCCTTCTGTTGAGAGACTGAGTGCAAGGATTAAAGGCCTGAGCTACTACTCCCCATGGGATTAACCCCTGTAGGAAATTAAAGTTGTAGAGAAGGCTCTTCACTCCACAGCTGAGAGAAAGAGAAAAACTGGGATCTGGATTAGAATTGGCAGGGCTGGTGACAAGACACCACCCACAGCCAACTGTTCCTGGCTGGATCAGAAAATGTTATCTCAGCCTTCATGAAGAACCCCCCTCCACATCTCACTCGGTTACCAATTTTTGCCAACAGTGTGAGAAGAACAAAAACATCACTCTGTGGCAAGAAAAAGAGAAGGAAACTGGGTAGCCAGCTCACGAGTCCCTCCTCTGAGCCCCTCTCCCACTCCCTCACCCGCTTCCCTTCTCAGCTGCCTGCGTTTTGCATGGAGGAAAGACACACGTGGTCTGTTGCATTCAATAATACTTGGAGAAGATGCTGGCACACACATGGCTGGATTTCTTCCTGTCAACTGCCCCCTCAGCTCTCCTCCTGCTGCTGCTCTGGGCCTCCTCCATATGCCACACTCTCACTGCACTGGGACTTTCCTGTCACTCCCGTGCTGGATATCCCGGTCTCCCCACCTGCTTCCACAGCTTCCCAAGGAATCCCACTTCTCCACAGCAATCTGGGTCTTTCCCATCAGTGATATCCATCCTGGCTCCCCTTCAGAAGCTCGGTGTTTTCTCAGAGGGTTTGATGGTGCCTGATGCCCTTGGCATTTCCAGCCCCTCCAACATCTCTCAGGCTTGGGATGCAAACAATGTTTCCCGGCTAAGGTACAGGATGAAGAATCAAGAAACCTGGCTTCCCTCCTGATTTTGCTGCAGGCTTGTCAGGAAGCTTTGGGAAAGCCTGGTCAAATCTCCTTTATTCTGTGTTACTTTGGAAAGCCCTACAAATAATCTCTGCTGGACAGGAGAGCATTTAGAAGCCCAAGTGATCCAGTCCAAGCACTGCACTTGCTGGCTTCAAAAATCCTGCATGAGGAGCTAATGTGAGCTCTTGAAGAAGTACCAAAAGCTAGGCAGCTGAAATTTCAGCCAGCCAAACTCAGCAGCCATTTTTACCTCTATGATAGTTTAGCCCTCCATAAAATGGGAATAAAGCTGATCTTTTTTGGAGGGGGCTTGGGGAGGAAACATCTTTCAACAACAATCACAGTTGCATTTCAGAGGTTCCTACACATTGTTCTTCCAAAGATGAGAAGCTTTTTGACCTCTTCATATCCCAGAGAACAGGGTGAGGTTTTATTCACACCCAGTCAGGAATGTGGCAGAGTCCCTTACAATACAAAGTGGGGTTTGCACACTTTCTACTTTGCAGCTTTCTGTATGAGGTGCTTTGTTTAGCTGTGATTGATCACTGCAAGTCAGATGGCATCATTTCTTCTGCAGCTGAGCTTCTAGTATGAATTTAAAATGTGCTTTGCATTGATTGTGACAGCACAACACTAACAAATCTTGAACACACATGTTAATAAACCAGTAACTGCTGGAAATAAAGCCCCCAGCTATTTAGCGTAGAAGCTCACTAGGGCAGTGACACATGCTGTATGTTTCTACAGTTCTGCTGAGCTTGGCTGCCATCTCTGGGTGCTTCTGCAGTCCAATTAGACCACAAATGAGGAGCTGCCACTGAGACAATGTGACCTCTCATGGTCAATAATTTGCACAACTGACCTAGGTCTGCTGGGGGACCAAGAACAGGCCAAGATCATCTCCATGCCACCTAAGCCCACTTGGGGTACTGTCAGGCGCACGACTCACCACTAGGACTCATCAGCCAGGTTACTTCATGAATTTCCAATTGCTGTAATTAGACCACATGGCTGATGTGTCTCCATGCCCTCTGTGACTCTTGTTCCCCAAAGGGCTCATGAAGGAACAGACATAGAACAACATGCTTTAGTCACCGGGTGCAGCAGTACCACTACCTCCCTCCATTATGGGGTGATGGTAATAGAACAGGAATCCTAAAAGCAACAAGGAAATGGGAGGGGAGAAAGGCAATATCCTTGAAGTGTCCTCCATACCCTCCATCGCTGTGCTGCTTTTCTGATAAAGGCTAAAGCAATTCAGCATTGGAAAGGGAAAAAGGACTTTGCCAACATTCGGCAAGGAGAGTGTGGGGGAGGGATGAATGTCTGCATGTACTTCCTGATAATTTATCAGTGGCATCTGTTGCAGCCTCTGTTACCTACTCTTTTGCAATATAGGTCACCCACATGCCCTGCCAATGCTTATAAGCCAGGCTGTCAAAGGAGCCTGATCCCTGAGCCATGGCCCAAGGGTTAGTGCCAAATACTCGGAGAGATAATCAGAGGCAGAGGTTGCTGGGCTCTGTTTTTGACCATGGCTCATCCCAGTGACACAGTCACCTGTCTCTCTAGCCTCAGTGTCCCCATCTGGAAAATGGGATAGTTTTATCCACCAACCTAGACAGAGGCACTATAGGCTATGACCCCAGCCTTCCTTCTGGGGGTCATTACATACAAAATAACACCACCTACAACTACAGCAAGAGCCATTTCTAGAGCAGATGGAAGGCGCCACAGAATTGGGAAGCGTTACTAAAGCAGTATGCGGATGCAGTAAACCCTCCCCACCCTCATAGCATGATCCTTGGGACCCTATTTACGAAAGCTAAGGCTTTAGATTGTCACGGCAAACATTACTGGTGCCTGGTAAGGGAGAAGAGAAGCACAAGACAGGGATAGTGGCTGCTGTAGCTTTTATGCCCTGGCAAGTGCTGCAGAGTCATTACAATATCCTCCACCTCCATCTCCCCCTCCTCCCTAGCAGTAAAGTTTCCTGTTCAAGCTAATTAGGGGAATCCTCATTAGAGAGTCCTCTAGAGTCTGACAGCAGGCCAAATGTCCAAGTGGCACTTCAGCTCAGTGTATTTTTGGCCACTGGAGACCATGGGCCAGAAATGGATGATTTCATTCTGTTGCTTTGAGCTGAAACTATAAAAGTTGTCTTCTACTGTCCTATATCAAACAGCAAGAAGAAAAGTCTAACAGCAGCCCCACAGGCTACCCTGTTCCTTTCTCCAGAATCTGGAAAAGAGACTTAACTCCAAGCATGTGGAAGAAAGCCCTGAACACCACGTCCTATGTGACAAGGCATTCAGCTGACATATTGCTCCATGGAGAAGGAACTATCTAGTATGCCCAGAAGAAAGGCTAATGCCTGATTTGTGGAGCCCTTGAGTGACTTCAGAGCATTCAGAGCTGCAGCAATGCTGATCAGCCTTGAGCCCCCCAAACTCAGGCAATGCCATGCTAGTTCAGTGCCTCTCCCCTTGGGCTGGGAGTGTATGGGGGGCACTCCTAGGTCTGGCAGAGTCCTCACTGCTGTAAAAGTCTCTGGCTGTCAGGCTAAAAGCAGCCAAACAGATTTGGTGGTGCTTGGAGAGTCATGAGGTGTGGGCAGATGCTAGTTGCCCCAGGTCTATGGGGCTCCCAATGCTGCATTGGCGGTGAGCGCAGCTGGCCTGGTGCTCTGCAGAGCAGAAGGCACCTCTTGGGCCACAGTAAAACAGCTAATTAAGTCAGAATTCAAGACAAGTCAGAGAAAAACCTCTAAAAAAGAAACTTGGAGATCCTCTCTGCCACCTTGCTGTCTCCTGGCTGCAGGATAGTAATTGCTAAGGGTCTAACATGCTTATGGTCAATAGATGTGTGACAGAAACTGGGTTTTTTTTTGATCCTGGGAATTAAAATTTCTCCATAAACATACTATATCAAGGTATAAATGCTCATTGTCCCTTGTACTTCGGCAGCCAGGAACCTCCACCTATTCCAAATCTACTGCACTGCCACCTGAGCATATGTTATGCATGGAGAAGCAGGCAGTTCTGTGCAAGATGTGGATGTTGATAAATACAGGTTACGGAAGAGCCCCCAGTACATGCGCATGTCCAACTGTGCACACATTTGTAAACATAAGTTAGACTGGCGACTATATCTGCATGCATACATGAAGATAGTTGCGTTTAAGTGTTAGAAACGTGTTCTGAGTGCACAAAGGGTGGCTGCTATCTGTTTGGGGCGGGAGTGATGTGTTTATGTGATATGATTTTAAAATTATCCTGGGTTTATCAAGGCGCCTCCATCTTTGTGCATGTTGCAGCGCAGGAGACAGCAGTAAAGTCTGAACAGGTGTTAATCACTATGCACTGTAATAAATTCTAAACATAGGAAAAGGGCTTATTTATACACGGCTGCTCCTCCCACCCTGCACTCTATGCTTGAGCCTTGGTGCTGCTTCAGAGAAAGAGGCTCCCGTGAGGTACCAGAAATGACTGCAAGAGCTGGACTTGCCCTGGCAGAGCAGGAGCTAGGGGTAGAAATCCTGACCCCATCCTCACGCCTGGGTATGCCCATCCTGCTTTTAGCCTCAAACTGTTGCCTGGGGATGGCGTGGCTGGATTGCACAGAGCAGCAAGAGGGGTTGGGGAGACACCAGCCCCCGGCATAAGCAGGAACCTGGGCTCAGGGGAGACCACGGAGGAAAGCGGTGTCACGAAGCACCTAAGGAAGCTGGCTTTTTTCTTTTAAAAGAAAAAAAGGCTTAGCCCCCCGATTGGAGCTGAGCCAGCTGATACAGATGGGGTGTTACAAAACAGAGCCAAAAGGCAAGAGCGCAAGGAACAGAGCTATCTATAACCCTGACAAAGTTAGATGGAGTGAAGGTGGGGAAGAGGGAAAGGCAGAGCGTGGCAGGCAGCCCCTGATGCTGATGGTGAGGACTCGATCGTTCGGCAATGGGATTTGGAGCTGATCGGCTCCCGCTATCCAGCAGGCAGATAAGGCTCTGTGTCTGTCAGCTTAACTCTGCCATTTATTCCTGTGCTGTAGGGAGTTAAATAGAGCACACGGAAAGCCTGCTGCCAGGAGTGAAAGTGAAGGAGGGAGAGGGAAGGAAGAGCCAGTAACTGGGCAGCCGGGTGGAAGTGACTGCAGGCAGAGCCCCTCCAGGTAAGTGCTTGTGGCTTTTCATCCTTGCTGCTACTGAGAGCTGGGGACAGGAGACTTCAGGGGTGGCATTTAGGATGGAGACATTGATATGGGCGAGGCTGAAAGTCTCCTTCGCAGCCGGAGTGAAAGCAAGCAGCGAATGGGGACAGCTATTTGCTGTGGCTTCTCCTTCAGTGGGAACTGCAGGGAAAGGACTCAAGCTCAGTTTGGGGAGTGGGGGGCTGCAGTGGGTGGTTTCAGTTCTGTGAGGGGTATTCATCTATTTGGTGCATTGGCATTTGGGTAAATGATCTAAATAGCCTTGCAGAATGTACTAGTCCAGGCACTGAGCCTACTCATCGGTCTCATCAAGATGCTTATTTAAATATTTCCTAGTGGTTTACTTTCCCATATAAAACAAATCATTCCTGGGAGCCTGGGGGAGGGGAAGCAGCTGGCACGTGTGTGGGGAGGGTGTCCCGGTGGGAGTGCTGCACCCAGCTAAAATAATGGCTGTGGATGTTGTCAGAGCCCCTCAGAGAGGGTGGAGGATGGTTTATTTCTGTATCCTGCTTGAAATATGTCCATCCAACTGCTGCTGTGACTGTGGGTGGCACATCTGAGAGCAAGCAGGGGGACAGGAGGGTCTGTGGTATTTCCCTTTTTTCTGCTTGCCTGTGTCCAAAAAGGAAGCGGGAGGGAAGTTGGAACCTGTTGTCAGTCAGCTACTGTCAGGGGAGAGTTTATGGTCTTTGGGTTTCTAATTAGTCCGAGCATTTTTTCCTTCTCCTAATTGAGATGCAATTCCTCTCTTTTCAACACTCCCACTTAGTCTCCCCTGCCCAGGTCCTCCCTTCTCCTTCGAGGCTCCCTCACTTGCTCTTTAGCTCCTGCAGTTGCTGCAGTGTGAAATCCTCAAGCTGAAGCTGTGCTCTGCTCAGCCCCGCTCCAGCCACCACATCCATTTTACCTTCAAACAGAAAGGAAGCGCTGGTAGGGAATACAGGGCAGGGGAGAAGTGGCTTGGCAGCCGCTGGTACCCAGACCTCGGTGAGCCTGAGCTGTGCATCAGGGAGAGGATGGACAGTTCATACCACCTGTGCAGAGGTGAGAGGGAGTGAGCTGGAGTCTGCTGCCCTGGCAGGGTCACCTCAGCAATTCAGCAGGTTAACCTTGAGTGTGAGGCTAATGTAGCTACCACAGCAGGCTACTCGAACACGGGCTTGCCTCTTAGGCACTTCGGTGAATCAGGCCATATTTCTGCACTGTGAGGTTCAAAGTGAATTAACATTGTGTCTTTGCCACACTGTGCCTCCTGAAACATCTTCCATCTCTCCTCCAAAATGGAACTGATTCCTTAAAGGCAAAACTCTAGTTGGGGTGGGGAAAAGACAACACTCAGCCCAGCCCTGTGTCTTGTGCCCAGGCAACGGAGTCTCACCCACTCTGTTCTGCTCTGCCCCTCCAGGACCTGGCAGGCAGGATACAAGGTCATTCCTCCTCCCTCTGGGGGTGTGTGCCAGGCTGGCTGGTGGATGTGAAGACACGCTGGAGAAGACAACAATGCTGCCTACAACTGCTGGCCACAGGTGGAGGAGCAGGTTCCTTATGAGGTGGCAAGAAGCTTGTTGTAAGTAATGCCTACTCAGGTACTAAGTACAATGATCCTGTTTGTCAAGGAAGTGGAAAGAAAATAGGCCACGTCAGGGTTAAGAATAGGGGAGAGGGACAGCTAAGAATGGAGATGTTTGAACTAATTCCTGATTCCTTTAGAGGCCAGGCTAGGTGGGAGGGAGAGCGAGACTCTAAAGCTGAAGATGGGCTTAAAGTGGGACAGCGAGTGATGATTGCTGAATTCCAGTGGGCCTGGCAGGTGAGAAACAGGGAGACAGATACCACTGCACAAAGAGCCACCCCGAGCACGTCTCAGATTGGCATCCTGTGAGCTGCAGACCCCTCTGTGTGGTATTAATATATATATATGTATGTATATATAGGCTGCTGGGCAAGGCTCCCAGCGATTCACAGCAGAAGTCATGACAGATTTTAGAAGGGAATGCAGGATGCAAATGCAGAATTCTCCTACTGGGCACTGACACATGCAGTGAAAATCAAGGAGCAAATAAAGAAGATCTCTTTTACATTAAATTGTAAAAGTTCAGCCTGGGCATCTTCCCAGTAGACCAGGGCATCTGCTACAGTATCCCAGAGTGCATAGCAGAGATGGCTATGGTGATGTGAGGCTTCTAGGAGTGTACCTGCAGTTCCCAGAAGCATCTGTGGGCCACAGCAGAGGAAAGGGAGCACTTAGTGTCCATCACTATTACATGCCCAGGCACCAAGCAGGTCTCTGATTTCTCTTGTTCCTTTCCCCCTGATCAAATTTGGGGCTGCCACTGTAAGAAGCTGGGGGAATTATTTCCTTCTCCAGAAAACAGGCAACTTTGTAATCCATCCTTACAGACTAGACTGCTGTATAAATTATTTGTAATTAATGTTACTGAGTCTTGACTTAATCTGATATACCTAGATCAGTTTTCTGTCACCTACTAGTCACCAAACACCCCACAAGAAGTAACTTCATCTTCCACTAACACAAGAACTCATGCTACTCGTCCTTCTGTAGGGCTGGGAGACAGTGTCAAGTTCTGTCTATTGTTTCCCTCCCTCTCTTCCCCAAAGAGATTTATCCTAACCAGTGTGATGAATTCCTTGGTCTCAACTCACACACTAGTGGATGCTCCTCTTGCAGGGACTGAAAATGAAATCAGACCTTCTCCTCTCTATGATTTTAGTTAAATATTTCCAAGCACACAGAGCAATATATGGGCAACAACGAGACATTTCTGGCACATCCTACATGGCTGCAGAAACTTGGCATAAAGCAGATTCTGAACATAACCGCAGCCAGCTGCCTGAGACTTTGTTCCTACCAGCCGCTGCCAGCATCCATAATGGTGGAACCCCACACCCACCCAGTTGGGGCTGGTGGCGGGTAAGCATTTTCAGAGATAAGCCCTGAACAGAATGCCACCTGTATAGCATTACACACAGTCTGCTCTTGCCTTTCTTGGTGTACAAAGCAGCTGTTATCTCATCATCACAGCTGTCAATCTATTATTAATACTCTACTTTTGTTAAGCATCCAGGAAAAGATAGGGTCACTTGAGTGACTCATGGCTCTCTCCCTTCCCCACTCTAGCTCCCATTCTTTTAATTCTCTCCTTAAGAGAGCTCAATGTATCCTGAATGGAATTAAGTATCATTCAGCCAGCCAGTACCTGCGCTGCACCAGTCTACAGGCTATGATCGGCTTTCATGGCAATCTTTGCTGTTGACCCCCACCTTTGCATGACAAGAAAGCACACAGGTGCTCAAGGTAAAGATTTCTCTTGTATTTCACCATAAGAATCCACAATTATCATTAAAAGAGCACAAAAATTGGCATAGCCTGGGCTGAAGTACACCTGAGATCTCAACTATAGGACAAAAAATTATTGAACAAATTGTGAAAGATGGATGAAATACAAAAGAGCTGAGACTGTCTCTCTGAACACTTATCCCCTGGTACTTAGTGAAGGCATCACATAATCACAGAATACCAGGTTGGAAGGGACCTCAAGGATCATCTGGTCCAACCTTTTTAAGCAAAGCATGACCTAGACTATATGTCCCAACACTCTGACCAGCCAAATCTTAAATGCGTCCAGAGCTGGGAATTCACCCCTTCCCTGGGGAGATATTCCAATGGCTGATTGTTCTCATTGTGAAAAATATTCCTCTTGCCTCCAACTGGAATCTCCCCAGGAGTAGTTTGTGCCCGTGACCCCTCGGCTTTTCCATGGGACTCCTTGTAAAAGAGGAGTCTCCACCTTCTTAGTAGCCACCCTGGAACATGATGATAAGGCCTCCCCTGAGCCTTCTCTTCTCTAGTCTGAAGAAACCCAGTTCTTTCAGCCTTTCCCCACGTGGCACACTTCCCAGTCCTTTGATCATCTTTGTGGCCCTATGTTACATAGCTTAGGATCCAAACAGCGTAGTTCTCCTTAGGCTACCAGTCCACAAATCTGCTAATTCTCACAAGGACCATTGGGAACATGAAAAGGCCCCATGCAGGATGACATGGTTTGAGTATGAAGGCAGTATTGCTGACAGATGCCAAGATGATATAAAAAAATGGGCTATGGGTTAGACTAAACTCTAGAGAGTGATGTGAGGGAAGAGAGGAAGAGCATGGCTGACCCAGGCACAGCTTCTCCAGAAGCTCTCCACTGGCTCCCTCTCCTATGCCAGTCCTTTCACAGTTCCTTTGGGGTTCAGAAAACACCTGCTTGCTGGTTCTTTGGAAAAAAAAAACAGGACAGAAGAATCTGGTTTCCAGTCCAGGAAAGAATGGAGGGAAAATAAATGCATCCACTTCAGCTACCGTTCACCCCTAAAAAGACTCTACCAGCTCCAAGCAACTGCCTTCTCTGAAGAAAAGTGAGAAAGGGAGAGGACAGGGCATGACGTACAAACCTGCTTCAGTTTTAGTCAAATGTTCAAACTTGTCACCTTGAAAAGCAGCAAGGGAGCTGAATTTGCTTCCCACATTGAGAAACTAATCTCAATTCCACAAAAGGAATTAAGATGAAGGATGCAAATGTTTTGCATAGTCTGCTTAAACATAACTCCCACTCCTCCAATGACAGGAGGCACAAAGCCTGCTTCCCTGTTGCTGGTGCGTCTTTGCCACAGAAAAGTGTTTTAAAAGCTACTGGCTCACAAAGAGGATTGGTAACTAGTGCCCTGATGGCACTCATGGGATCTGGACCAACATCTGGAATGGTGATCCCCAATAGCTCTAAACAAAGATGATTTGTGCATTATCTGACCTTCCTTTTGGGACAGTGCAGGCGAAAGGGGTGTGCTAACTTCCAAACACAACTTTCTTCAACTACCGACCTACAATTTTCTTACTCATCTTCATTGCTATGGGCAATTTTGGCCAGAGGGGACAGATGTGGGGGTGTTGCTGTGGGATTCAGAAAATATTTTGAGAGCAATGTCAAGTATCAGGTGTCCAGCGGTTTAGGGTTTCCTTGTTACCCTTTAACAGCTTTATTGGTCATCCCTCTGTAATGTTATCTAATTCATAAAAAAGTCTTTTGCCACAAGGTCCACACAATACGCTGTGGATGTGGAAAGCAAATGATACCCTGATTTAGAGGCTAACTTAGACATGAGCCTGATCTATCACAAAGATTAGGATACAAACAGCAGGAGCACAACTGAAATGTAGGCTGTTTTGTTCTCATTTTTCTTAAAAGCTTTTCATTAACATGTCTATTTCTGTAAAAATAGAGCTTCTTAAATATATACCAGTCCCTTCCCTCTCAACCCTGACTGTTTGGAAAGAGCTGCTCTTTATCAGAGGTGAGCTTCCTACCACTCTCTGCTCCATTCTCCTATGACAGGTTCCAGTGCTCTAGTACCTAGCAGCAAATTCTTCTGGGATGCACCATTCTAACTTCCTCATGAGACCAGAAGGATATTTACTTCTTGCTCATGACAAAAAGACTAAGAGGAAAGTCTTGATGACAGGCCAGCAGTAAAGGGATGTAGCTGTGAAGAAGCTCATAACACTGCAGGACATTACAGCGGAGTCACGCTGTGAGGGTTATAGCACAGCCATAGCTGTGGTCAAGGTGACAATTGATGAGGATGGGAAAGCACTGTTCTAACACATGCACTCTCTCTCCCCTGCTTTTCACCTACCAGTGCTTGGCTGTTGGCTGTCATTGTGTGCTGCTGAGTCCTTCTTTGCTTGTCCTTCTTCCTGCAAGTGTAACAGTGGCAACCTGGAAGTGGACTGTAGTGGCTTGGGCCTCTCCTCCATCCCCTCAGACATCCCCACAAACACCAGGACCTTCCTCTTTCTCAACAACAAACTCAGCATCCTGCCGGGAGCAGTGTTTTCCAACCTCTCTGCTCTACAGAGGCTGGATCTATCCAACAACTTCTTGGACCAGCTCCCTCAGAACATCTTCAGTGACCTGGGGAACCTCACGGAGCTCCAGCTGAGGAACAACAGCATCCGGGCCTTAGACAAGGACCTGCTACAACACACGGCACTGCTGCGCCAGCTGGATCTCTCCATCAATGGCCTGGCCCAGATACCCTCGGGCATCTTTGACGACCTGCCTGCTCTCCGC
Source organism: Myiopsitta monachus (assembly GCA_017639245.1). Lineage (NCBI taxonomy): Eukaryota > Metazoa > Chordata > Aves > Psittaciformes > Psittacidae > Myiopsitta > Myiopsitta monachus. The sequence continues at coordinate 77,693,131 of CM029920.1, forward strand.
TCCCTCTCTCTCAGGTCCAATCGCCTGCAGAGCCTGGACAGGGTGACCTTCGAACCGCTAACCAGCCTGCAGCAACTCCAAGTTGGGGACAACCCCTGGGAATGTGACTGCAACCTCCGTGACTTCAAGCACTGGATGGAGTGGTTCTCCTACCGAGGTAGGTGCTCGAGCAGTGGGAGCCAAGTGCAGAAGTGCAGGTCTTCCATGGAAAGGCAGATAAAGGTGGGCAGGGAAGAAACACGAGCAGATACATCTGGTAGATCAGGCTGACCTGAATGTCAGATCTCAGCCAAGGAGCCTGAGGACCATGCCACAATGCTAAGAGACAGTTCAGCATCACTGCACCTACATATAGCACCACTGCCACACTGAGAAGTCCCCTGCAGCCCCAGATCACCTGTTTCCTTGTTTGGCTTCCATTCTGAAAGATTTATTTTTATTTTTTTTCTTGGAAGAGAAATAACATAAAAATTTTAGGACTGTGAGCTCCCCTCACCCTTTCTGCCTAAAGAGAAGAAGCGCGTTTCACACTTGAAAATAACCATCCCGTTCTCTTTCTTAAGCTGGAAGAACTAAAAGCTAGATTTGGCTGTAAAGAATCAGGTTTGCTTTCAACAAAAGACCCATAGGAAACAGTGCCACTTAGAAAAATACTGCAACTAATATTGGGCAAGCTAAAGCTCACATTAACAAGCCAGGCCCCAAGTCAGACTGGCTATAAAATCATTTCAAACCAAGCAGTTCTTGACAAGTTTGGTTTTCCAGCTTTTTTTCTTGAGATATGAAAGGCTGGAAAGGTACGTATCACTTAGCAGGAAAGCTGATGGGATGACGCTTTCAGGAGCTGTGACACAAAGAAAGATGGCACATTATACAGAAATGATGATCGAAGGCCTGACCTTCTGTCACTGGAGCCAGTGAGTAGGAAAGGGTCTCAAATCATGCCGATAGCTGTCACATCTCTGCTGATCACAGCCATGCTGCAAAGAGATTATCTACGCCTATGGCTACACTGCATTCTGAAATATGCATCTGTATGAGCAGAATCATACCAGCATACGAGTGCCACTTTCCTCTTCTTTTTTATTTCTTGGTTTGTTTTTTTCTTGACTCTCGAATCACAGAGTCAATGAAAAGCACATGGAGTTAATGTTGCTTTTTTTTCCCCTTACAAAGAAATTGCCCAAACTTGCTCAAGCATTTGTTTCAACATCTGTCATTAGTTTCACAAAGGGGGGATGGATTAGTTGTTCAAAGATGGGTCTGCTGTTATTTGGAGAAGATACAACCTGGCCCTATCTTTTTGCTTTTATTTCTCCTTTTCTAAAATGGTTCTACTGACACTTATATAACTCACTAAACAGTATGAGGTTGATTTAATAGATGGTTTCAGAGGGCTTTCATGTCTTGGCCTGAAAGATGTCTATGAAGATACCATGCAACATGAGCTCTATTATCAAATCTAACCTAGGCAGAAACATATAAGCCAGCTGCCACAGTTAAAACTGTTCCAGCTGTGGAGGGCTAAGGCACTCAGACTTAAACAGGGGAGATGTAGGTTAGATATAAAGAAGAAATTCTTTACTGTGAGGGTGGTCAGACAGTGGAACAGGTTGCTCAAGGAAGCTGTGGATGCCCCATTCCTGGGAGTGTCAAGTCCAGGCTGGACAGGGCCCTGAGCAACCTAGTCAAGTAGAAGGTGTCCCTGCCCATGGCAGGGGGTTAAAACTAGATGATCTTAAGGTCCTTTCCAATCCAAAACATTCTATGTAAAATGTCTCCAAGTTAGGCAAAACAATCATTTCAAAGGATAGCACATGTGCTCCTTCTGCCCAGTGCATGGAAGTGGAGCCATTCCTCCCTCCCTCCACCTTGGACAAGCACTGAGTACCTGGCAGGCTCTCACAAATACTCTCTCTACTCAGGAATGCATTCACACATGAGGGACTGGATTTTATGGCCCCACTGCTATAACAAAGCAGTTCCCCACTTGCTAATCACAATGCTGACTTCTGCAGGGCAAATACTTAGCAGATGTGAATAGAGCCATAGGAACTTAATCCATCTGAGGATCTAGCTCTGCTGTCACCGTATAGGGATGAAGCTGTGGTTTACTCATATTATCTCTATTGGGGCAGGTGGGAAAATCGACCAGCTGGCATGTACCCTGCCCAAGGAGCTGAAAGGGAAGGATATGCGAATGGTGCCCATGGAGATGTTTAACTACTGCTCCCAGCTGGATGATGAGAACAGCTCTACAGTGATGGACAATACTGGCCCACCCTGCACTAAAGGAAGCCCAACTCCTTCCAAATCTAAATCGGGCCCAGAAACAGAAGTGGAGCCCAGCGTGGGATGCCCTCAGAAACAACGATATAGGCCTGTGAGCGTGCGTCGGGCTATTGGCACTGTGATCATTGCAGGGGTGGTTTGTGGCATTGTGTGCATCATGATGGTGGTAGCAGCTGCTTATGGTTGCATCTATGCCTCCCTTATGGCCAAGTACCACCGGGAGCTGAAGAAGAGGCAGCCACTCATGGGTGACACAGAAGGTGAACATGAAGAGCAGAAACAAATCTCTTCTGTGGCATGAAACTCATCTAGAAAGGAAGGGACAGCAATGAACAAAGGTACCTGAGAGCAGTCAAGCATGGGGTCCTCCCAAAATACATCTTCCCAGACAGACAGACAGACAGACTGTGCTATTGCTCCACTCACCCAAGTAGCGCAACATGCTTCTGGGGGGGCAGGGCATCTGGCTCAATTTCTGTTCCTCTGCCCCAGGCCCATTTTGTGCCCTTTCACCCTTGGGCCCTCCCAGACAAATAAAGTAGAGTCAGACCTCGAGTGCTTGCTGTGCCTCATGACCCTGCACAGATCTTCCCTCACATGCCTGCTGTGGCACCTTCTGGGAACCTGTGCATCCTCTCAGCTTCAGTCCCGAGTCATCCTGTATCCTGTCAAGAGCTCTCTGCAAACAGACAGCAGCTCTGTGGAAGCTTCTGTGAGTAGCAGAACACCAAAAGAGTCCATGCCTTGCTGTTAGGGTCACTGCTGTTGTGTGACAGTAAATTGCTGCTCACCCTACAAGTCAGTGCTGCTGAGAGCACACCAGAAAGGACAGAGGGTCCCTAGGGAATGACAACAGTCAGGGGGAGGTTTCCCTTCTCACTTATAAAGGTGGAAAGATACCTGTGTCACTCTGACACACTGCCTAGGATCACAGTGGCCCTCTTTTTGCTCCTGGCCAGGTCCAAATCTCCAAGCTGACACACATACCATCTGTTATAGGTACACAGATACAGACCTGTCCTTCTGCACACACACACTGACTCATTCTGACCCCAATACATACACACAGTCGGCCCCAGCTCCAGACATCCAGGCACTCCACCTGTGCATGCAGAGCCACATGCGTCCACGTTGATCTATCCTCTGTGTGCAGCCATGAATACATTCAGCCACTTTACTCTCACCATAACAGTGCATAGCATCTTCTGCTTCAGACAAAACATATGCACCCTGCCACTGAGGAGCTAACAGAAACATCTCAGCCATAATGCAGAGCCAGTGGGAATGGGCAGGATAAGATGGAGAGAAGCAAAGTTATCAAGGTTACAGCATGAATCTGTGGAAACAATCACACAGCATGAAAAAAATTTGGTGTGTTCTTGTTATCTATTTTATGTTTTCTATGATAAATGGAGACCGTAAGGATATGAAGCCTCCATTTGGAAATATCTGATTGGTAGAGCAGAAGTGGGCCATCAGGAAAGACTAAGGGAGGAGGTGGTTTACCAGCCTCAGTAGTGTAAACTATGTTGAGGAGTAGTGTGAGCCTAGGGGAAGGTGGCGGGGAAGAAGGCACACAACCCAAGAGAGGCAAGCATGGTGTATGGAATAGTGTTATGCAGCTGGGGTGACTGAAGGGAGGGGCATAATTCTGGAGGGTCTTGAAGTGAAGGCTGAAACCTGGACCACAGTATGACACAGACGAGCAAGCCCAGTAAGGGTCCTGCTTGGTCCAACACAGCCCATGTATGATCCCCTCACCATCATGCCATCCACTGCTGCACATGAGTGTGCATACACACACAACTGGACACACTGTCATTGTCACGTAGGGTGACTTCCCCCAACCAGATTTTAAAGCCCTCAGACTGCAGTGCCTCCTGTTAGTCTTAGCTCTTTCCAACCTGACAGGAAAAAAATAAAAAAAAGTGAGAGGGGAAAAAATATGAAAGGAACTCAACATAAGGACTCATTTTGTATCACTGGAAGTGGGATAAAATGCTACCTCCAGGGGAGAGCGCACATTGCCATGGTAACCTGCTCTAACCCATCGCAGTGGGTATTCCTGAGCGAGGAAGATGACACCGGAGGTCGTGCATCCGCAGTGCCTGTGAATGGTGTGATCCCTGCTGCCATCAGGAAACAAGCTGGCAGCCAGCCCGGCTCTGCAGGGTGTTTCGATAGCAACCTGTGCTCAGAGACCAGCACGCACTGCAGGTGGACTCTGCCAGGGCATCTCACCTTTCTGTGCTCCAGCTGGATCCTGATGCCTTTGGACATTTCACAGCCCTCCTGCTCCCAGCTGCTGGATCCCTGTGGAAGTGATGCACACTGGCTACTCACTCCCTTCTGATCCCAGACAGGTGGTTGTACTGACCCATGGGCACACAGTACCAAGTCTCTAATCAAAGCCTGGAGTGGCAAAATCCCTCCTGTCCTACGCAGGGCCACCAAAGGCAAAACAATACGATGCTCTGGACTGTTTTAGCATGACTTCCCTTTGACACAGAGATGCATGGGACAGGGAAAGATGTTCTTCAGGAAGCAGAAGACCAGGCTGCTCTGAAAGGATGACTGGGAAGAAGCAGTCCACCCACAAGTGTGTGCACATATTCTACCCCCACTCCCAGCACCCTGCTTTTGGGGAAGAGGAGGAGGGGGGGCTGGCAAGATGTGAGGAGGAAGGACTCTTCCCCCATGCACTGTATAGCCACTCCAACCATCCCATCTGCTGCAACCGTAGCCCGCTCTGAAGGGCAGAACTGGTGCACTGCAGACTCCATATGCGTGTTGCTGCTGCTCCACATTCCCAGCAAGCCAGGACTAGACTCTGCCTGCTGGATCCAAACCTCTCCCCAGCCCCCCTCTCAGGGGAGCTTCTCCCTTTACCATACTGGACTCCGCAATCATACTTGAAATGGGACTTGAGTCAGAGCGGTATATTTATAGATCTATATTTTACTTGCATCAAATAATGGTGAAATATTGCACAAAACAAATGGGACCTATGTATGTGTGTGCGTATGTGTGTGTATGTGTGTGTGAGTGAGCAAGAGAGTGAGGGACAGATTGTTTTTAATGGGACAGACTAGAGGCAAAATTAATGGGAGTGAGGCAGAGGACAATGCAAGGGTTTGGGGGCTGAAATCCTCATTCCCTGCACCTTCCCCGTGACCTCCTCCTGCCCTGACCAATTTTTCTTTGTTGCTAATGATATTTTCTATATCTTGTGTTGTGGGGCTGATGGTGACCTTGCCCATCCTTTCCTTTTTTTTTTTTATTCATTTATAAGGCAGAAAGTCTGGATTCACCTTAACCCTAGAAAAGGGACTGCTATATTTAGAAACCCACCCAGGAAAGGAGAAGACAGGATAAGGGAGAAAAGAGGGCTGCTGAGAAACATGAAGGCTGGCTGCTATGGGGAGTCCCACTGGAAATCAAATACTGTGCTTGGAAGGACAACCACCTGTCCTCTTTCATGCATAGCAGGACAAAAGGATTCACTAGGAAAAGTCCTCTTTATACCAGTATTTGCAAACAGGTTCTTACTCTGCTCCCTAGAACACCTGGAAAACAGGCTGCCCTAGCATGACTGAGCTGCTGCACTGTCTGGGGGCACTCTAGGGAACATGGTACCCAGCGTGGTAAGAAATTAAGCTCTCCTGTGGGATGCTGGATACAGAACAATACCCAGCACTCTCCTGTGAGCTGAGATAATGAGTTCCTCTAATGTGTGGGGACCAGAGGTCCTGTGCTTTCTGCAGGTATGCCTAGGCATGGAGGAAATCCTCCTGAACGCACTCTTTGCTGCAGGCTAGTGTATCAGTGCCACACGCAGGTACCTGCCCTCAGGAAATGGTCTTCTGGGGCTGGTAGGCTCAACACATGCCAGGGTGATGTAGGGGATGTCAGGGCCACCAGAAACACACTTTCTGCTCCCCCTGCTCCCCTTCCCCACACACCCACCTGTGGTACAAGCAGGCACATTTCTTGTAGGGAACAGATGGCACTTGTAATTCCTATTTCTTTTCGTTACTGTTTGAGGGAGAGCAACAAGATTTTCTAAAATGATTGAATGGAGGTTTCTTTGGCATGAGACAGAACATTTTTAAAGGTATATTATATTTCTGGCTTGTTGTTACAGAAGAATAATAAAGAATGTATTTTCCTATGCTCCTTCTTGTTTAAATGAGATCTCTGATGGTAACCTCCCCTCTCCCCTACCACCTGCAAAAGCAAGCACCGCAGGGATACTGCCAGCCAAATGAAAAAGCCCCTGAATTCCCACATACCTGTATGCTTGTCTGTATACAGTGTTTGAACTTGGAATGAATGCGCACATATCTACACATACACATACACTGTATCAGTGTGAGTCTTAGGCAAGCACTTAACCTGTAGTTGAGGTGGGGCTGTAGGACTAAATACGCACTCAAGTCAAGGTGAGACCCTAGATCTAGAAACACACACACACAGAGCGCTCCAGGGACACAGTCAGACAAGGGTGATTGTGTAACAAGGATAAGATACTGTGGCAATCAACTCATTACATAAAAGTAGAAAGGGCCAAATTAATCCCTAGGGTAAGAACTGCAGAAGCCAATGGAGTTATATTCAGGTCGAATTGGATTCCAAAAGCTTTTTTTTTTAATTAGAGCATAATGTTCAATCAAACTTACAGTAACAAATAGTGAGCGATAGGCTCCTACATCTCCAGATTCCTGACCCTACTGAGCAAGGTTATCTCGAAATGAATGGAAATTGCTATCTAATCCTATTGCACCCACAACTACACAAGCTGTCACCCCTAGAGCTAAAAGAGTCTCTCCACCAGCTGTTCACTGGAGAGGTCTATCAAACACAGCTAAGAAGTTTAAATTCCCCGCTTCTTTACTTTCAGCACTAGGCATACACTAATTCATCACATACTCTTCCTGCAAGAAAAAGCTCATCCTGAGGCATGTGGAACCATAAAAGATGTTAAACCCCGCCACAAGCAAACTCTTGTGCCACCGTGCTCACACTGTAATACTCAGCTACCCTGTTATGCTCAGACTTATCTTCAGAGAGAAACTGGGCGCAGAACCCAGTTACTCTTAATCCGATAACAGCTGAGGCATCTGTTCTGCTGAAAAGGTATGTGCCGCAAGAGAATCACTATTATTGTTTAACAGTATGGTGTCTATGACACATAGTTTAATCTAATTTTGCCATGTAGGTAGATGAGCGCACACAGATACTACTGAGCAGTTCATATAATACTGGAAATGTAGAGCAGAAAAAAAACCACACTGATCTGATGACTCTAGGTTTTTTTCAGTTCATGAATTATCTGGGACCAGACTATAATCTTCTGCCTGGTTATTATATTGGCTAAATGAAATTAAAGTTGGTTATTACAATTCGATTATATGATATTGGCAAATGTATTTGCCCTTCACACCTATCTACTTACACAGACATATAACATCATATATAGAAACATGTAATTATGTATATGTATATATTATACATGTAAAATATATGAAATAGAATTCCTCCTCGGTATCTAGTTCATCAGCAGCTTGCTGTGCCAGCTTGAATGATGTTTGCCAACACTGATTGGAAGCACAGGTCAGAAGGTCAGTTTCTATCCTCTGGTTAGATGAGGGCAAGTCTTAGCATGGGATTTCTGGGGATCGAAAAGTCTTCTCTCTGAGAGAATTGTGCAATATAGGCAAAAGAATAAGCATCCCCTTATGAGTACAGTGGCAGAATGGAGTGCAACTAAGTAAAGATTTCCTGTATCCTTTGGGGAGCTCTCCCGTCAGTAGCAGCCCTGGAAATCTGGGGACAAGGCAGTATGCTCACAGCTTTTCTCCCTTTTAGAGGGTGGTGGAGAAGCAACTGATAGGGACTAGACCTCTTCTTCCCACAGCGGCTCTGTGCTGCAGCAAGGCAGAGGTCATGTTCAGGGCACCTGGAGCCAAGCAGAAAAGTGAAGTGTGATGCTAAGAATAACTCTGCCTTGCGTGGAGCTTCTGGGCCAGGACAACAACATGCTGCTCTTTGCTCGGGGCACCAACTTGAGGTTTTGCCCTTCCAATTTGCTTTTTCTGTGTCCTAACTTGGGAATAAACTTGTTTGCTAGAACAGCTGCAGAAAAACACCTCACAAAGGGCATTGAACTAATGACAAATGCAGGTATTTCATTTGAGGAAATATGCACAGACGATATTCAACCAACTCTGCATAAAGCTCAAGGGAAATATCCAAAGTAAGAATGCTTTGCGTTTCTATAGCGCTTGCCTTTGGCAGCTCTCTGGGAGCTTGCAAACATTAATGAATTCACAGAGGCAGAGATTCAGAGAGTATGAAGGCCAGAAGGGACTTTAGATCATCCAGTCTGACCGTCTGTGTATCGCACACTACTTGGAAATTGTGCAGAAAAGAACCAAAAACATTATTTGAGGGTGGCAGAAACTGCCTTGATGTGAAAGGCTTAAAGAGCTCAATCTGTTTAGCTTATGAAAGAGAAAATAAAGAAGTTATAACGCAGAAAGTCCAACAGTGAGTGTGTACATGTGGCTAAGGTCAATCTTTCAGAAAAGCATCTACCTTTGATCTAAAAAACATTCAAGAGACGAAACCTCCCATTTTCCCTTGGTACCTTACTACAATACCTATTCATGCTATTAGCATTCATGCTTAATATCTCATTCGAATCTGTTTGGTTTCCTGTCACAGGTTTTTGTTGTGTTTCTCTCTCCTAGATTAAAAAACCCTAAACATTCAGTAACCAGTATCTCTCCCTATGAAGGTACTTTATACTCTAATAAAATAATTGTTCAGTCTTCTTTTTGGTAAGATGAGCAGATTGAGTTCATTAAGCCTTTACTTGCAAAGCATTTTCTCCCCTCTGCAACAACACTGTAGTCTTTTGCTACACTATTTCCACTTTTTCCTCCCCCTTTTTCAAGTATGCTCCTCATCCAACAAAAACTGTGTTCTCTATCGTAGATACTACCTGACTATTGCCATGCAACAGTAAATATCACCTTTCCTGCTTCTCACCACCAAATAATGTCTCACAGCACACTATCCAAGGTGTGTGAACACAGTTCCTACTTTAAAGATGAAGGGATATGGAAACACCAGGGCAAAACCCTAACAAGCAATTTTATCATCAAGATCATGGGAACTGGTTCTGATCCCACTTATAACTCCCTCTATAGTAGTATAAATTCACAGGATTTTAAACAAGAGTCTCATGCAGTTCTAAGCAGGAGAAAAATCTAGCCCATTAACTAAATTGATGGTCCCCTTCTAGCAGTCTCCTCTTTCTCATCCACTCATGATATCATATGATTATCTTTCACATCTCTCCTACTGGACATAAAGGTTTTAGATTCCCCAATAATTCCTTCTCTCTCCCCCTCATTTTCATCCTCTTGTGACTGATCATCCCCTTTTCAGCAACTGCCTCTGACCAGCTGCTTTTCAGATTCTCCCTTCTCTGATCAACTCAACTGTTACTTCTCAGCTGCCACAAACCACACCAACCCCCATGCCCCCATCTACTTTTTAAAGGCTTGTTACCATAAGCAGGGGCTTCTCCACTCACTCTTCTTTACTTTGCAAAACCCAAATCAATCAAGAAAACCCACTATTCTGTCAAAGGTTGGGAAAGGGTTTAGGTCAGCCCTAACTTCTGGCCTCCCAGGTGCTGTGCTGGGGCTTTCAGGTGCATTAGCACATATAGTTTTATTCAGTCCTAATTAAATCATGGAGCGTGTGAATTAGATGGTAAAAAGGCCCAGCCTTGTACCCAAAAGGAGTGCTGCAATGGACAGGGACTGCCCTGAGTGACCGCCCCACGGCTTTCTTGCTTGCTGGTAATTGTACCATGGCATGGTGAGACAAGAGACTTCAGCTGTTTCCTGGTGATGGAGAAGGGTCTGCAGGCTAGCAAAGTCTCATCTCTTTCTATTGAAGGCACCACCACCTTCTTACAGACCTTTCAAACTTCAGCTTAAACCCATTTGTCTTTGTACCTCAGATTCTGGCTGAAGCTGCATTACCCTAACAGCTAGAAACTCTCTTCCAGTTTTCCACCCTAAATATTTTCATGGCCTATCTATACTGCACTGTTTTAATGCAAGCCAATGTGATTTATACATGTTTCCTCCAACATGCATTTACAAGCATACATATTACAGCAATCTTATCTGCTTCAGCCCTGGTTGCATATGGTTAAGCAAGCTGGGTTTTCCCAGGCTCCTCTCATCAAGTCAGGCTTTATTTTCCTCTCATTATCTTTTTGTCCTGTCTGTATCTGTCTCAGCCTGTATTCCTTTGGCCAAAACTGTAACACAAACTAGAGGGGATGTATCACAGGGCTTTGTGTAGCAGCACCAATGCATCCCCATTCCCACTGGGAACACCTCTCCAGGTACATTATGGGACAACGTTTGCTTCAACCACAACCGCATCACACTATCACTCGTCAACATCCTACCATCATTTAATACAGAACTTCTCAGCACTTTTCTTCTGAGCTTTCTCAGGATATGTCTGCCACAGAGTCTGCCTGTCTGCCTTTTGGCAGAGGCCTCAGAACAGAACATGGCAGACAACAACAGCTCCCTGAATTTTATATGGGCATCAGGGGAGGGGGCAAAACAGGCTACTCTGAGGATCATATTGAGACTTGACAAAATGGGCCCAACAGTTCCCAGAAAAGGGCTGCCTTTAGTGGTGCTTGCTGCGCTCTCTGCCAGATCTCACAGGGTTACCAGCTTAGAGGAGATTTCTAATATTAGTTCTCAAGCATATGACCTTGTCTGTCGTACTACCGAAATTCATTCTGTTTCTGGTACTCCTGCCAAGGTCAATTAAGGCTTTCTCTATAATATTCTGTTCCTTCCCTGTACTAGCAATGCCTTCTAGCGTTGAATCATCAGGCCACTTCCTCACTACCTGTTGTTATCTGAGTCAGACTCAGGTTAATGTTAGCAAAGACTAATCCCATGGGTAACCATGGGGGAGTGCTACAAGCAACCTTTTGCTAGACTTTGATAAGTGATCTTGCTGCTTTCATCTTCCCAGACTGACTTCTATCTCCTTGCTCTTTGCAACTCCTCTGCCCTTCCCGATCTAGTCCAGTTTAGCTGATTGTTTCTTAGGTGGAACTATATCAAGTGCTTTACTGAAATACACAGATCAGACCTCTGAAATTTCTTTTGCCTTCTGGGAAAGCAATCATCTGAAAGAAAGCTATTGGGTTGCTCTGGTAGGATCCAGCACTAATATCCAGCACTAATATAGTCATATTGCCCGACCCCCTTTTCCCCTAACTGCTTCGTAATAATTATGCTTTCCTTCAAGATCTCCTCTTAAAGTGCTACAAACATTACAGAGGTTACACTTGGAGGTCTGAGACTGACCAACTTATTTCTCCCCCTTCCTTAATTTTAAACTGCTTAATTTTCACTTTTACAGCCTGTGTGGAGTTACCACTGTGGGTAGAGTTGAAAAAAATCCCTTGCTATAAGCCTGTGTTTCCACATGCCAGCTCTCCCAAGGCTGGAGAGCACCCAGGCCCAGCACCATGCACTAAGCAGCTTGAGCTGCTTATGCCCAGTAGTCAGCTTGTTTCTTTCCCCAAGGACGCTATTGCTGTCCTTATCAATAACTTGGGCACAGAGTCCTCTTTGGTTTTGGCTTAGACTACAGACTCCTTGATCTCAACTTCACTCTTGCTGCCCAGAAGTGGCCCCACTTCTCATTATCTTATTTTTCTTTTTTTTCAGATAGCTGAAGAATCTTTTGCTGTCTGTTTTAATCTCCTTTGCAAGGTTTAACTCAGCTTGATTTGTAAGCAATCCTGACTTTATCCCTACATTTCCCGACCTCTAAGACGCAGCTTGCTTTCTTTGCTGTCTGTTCTTTTTCCATTCCACGTAGGCTCTCTGCAGAAAAAGCTTAAGCAGCCTAAGCAGTTGCCTGCGGTGGCAGACAGATGGAGGACAACAGAATCAGGCACTGCCATTTACTGACTCCTCCCAGAAATGTGGGCTTCGCAGTCCCTGAAAGTCGAACTGCTCTCTCCTCACACTCCAGACTTTGCACTGCTGCCTGTCAAAGCAGTTCCAAGAACCAGCAGCAAACCACCCCTCCGCACACCCTGGGCAGCAGCGTAGCCCACATCTTGCCTGCCTCCTGCACTCACATCTCTTCCCTGTTTCCAACGGCCTTGGGAAAGCCTGGCACTTCCCAAGGCTTCCAGACAAGGGCTCCCAGCAGAGCTGCCCTGCCAGCAGAAGCAGGACAACTACCTTCCACTGTCTCCTTTCCTGCCACACCCTCTCTGTGCTTCACCATCCAACACTGGGTCCATACCCACTGCAAAACACCCTGCATTCAGCACCTCCACAGCCCAAGGCGAGCTGTGAAGATTTGCTGATGGCCCTCACACAGCACAAGAATAGGGAGAGAAAAAGAGAATGGCTATCCATACAGCCTCTGAACAGCACAGGCGGTGAGAGCACAGTGTAAGAGCATCAGGGAGGAACAAGAAATAGTTTGGGGGCTATTAATATGATAAAGCTCTAAGCAAACTGGTCTGGCCTCATAGCTGACCCTGCTTTGAGCAGAAGGGTGACTAAAGACCTCTTGAGATGCCTTTCAACACGAATTATCCTATGGTCCTATGAGTGGGGCTTCTGTGTTCCAGTGAGGGAAAGCAAGAGAAAAAAAAAGGTGGTCTTGTGAGGTGAAAGAGCTTGCAGTTGCAGTCCCATTAAGCAGTCTTATAATGGGGAGATTTGTGCCTTTAAGTGGATAAGTAGGGCAGGAAAAGAGGAACTTGGGAAGGAAACGGGCTGAGTTTGCTGCTAAGAGGAATGTGTCTTAGGAGTAGGCTGAAGTTGTCCTCAGATCTGCTAAGTTTCTGTGGTTCTCTTCCTGAACAACTTGTCTGCTCGTGCCTTGGCTAATTTAATCCAAACCATCTCACAGGACATTTCTTATAACCTCTTCAGCTGTAATATTTGCTACCTTCATCCCTACATCTACAGACTGCTTCCGTGATCCCTTTCAGCATCTTCTCACATGACTTTGCTCCTCTGCTGAACTACAGGTCTTAATGCAGCTCATGACGTCAGTTATACCTGCGCTAAGGCTATGGTTCTTGCATGGACAACACCACTTTACTCCTTGTATTTCAGATGCATAGATGTGGGCTGCTGTAGGGGAAGAGGTGTGAGCAAGTTAATGCACTGGCCTTGAATTCATACAGAGCTTTAAGTTTGCACCCTACTTGGCCAGAGGTGTTAATGCCACTTGCTTGGCAGTCTGTGGATCTTCACACAGCTCCAAATGGAAGGTCCTGGCCTGCTTGTCAGTGCCCATGAATACTCAGTGCATATTGATAGACCTACACACTGGGTCAACTTCCATGTCCAAAGGGATTTCTCATGTACATACCGGCATGCACACATAGAAAACATGTTAAGTGTGTAGCCCTACCACAGACATGAGTAAGTACTCTGTGGGTATACGCATCTGTGCACACCTTTAGTTACACACATAGACAGGTATCACAACCACACAACACATTGCAGAGAAACTGTGTATGCAAATATACACATGTATGCACAAATCCCCTCATGCACCGGGCATCTACACATGCTCTATACCCCTCGTGTGCTCCCACGGGCCCATGTGGCAGAGACACAGGTCCCTGCTGATGCTGGCTAGGTAGGAGTTAATGCAAGAAAGGCTGGAAAAGAAATTAAAAGCAAATAAAAAATGTTGAAAGCCCAGCACATGATTTTTCTCCTATCACATCTGTGAATCCTGGAGCGCAAGAGTAATTGTCTGCAATGAGTCAGACCAAAAGGCACAAGGAAGTGGTTGCTATGGCAACCCGCACACTGCTCTAATTCGGCTCAGAATTAAAATGATATCAAATAATTTGCAAGCAAAGGGAACATGGCAAAGGCGCCGGGTGCCAATCTCAAAAATCCAGCTATACGCAAGTGTCTCCTGAGCCAGAGTCAAGGGCTCTTTTCCCTTCAAGAGTGACAGCCATAGCAATCAGAGGAGCTAAAGAGGCAGCACTGGTGGATAACCTTAGGCAAGAAGATTTCTGCTACACACAGGCAAGAACAGGCTCCTGGGCTGGAGCTCCAGCCAGAAACAGGCTCCAGGATTGGAGATGTCTTGAGGGATGCCTCAGCAGACCCCACAAGAGAAATCCTATAGCTCACAAGTTGTTCTGGTGTCCCCATTGTGGGAATTCCCTGAAAGGGCTGGTGAGGGCAGGGTCTGGGCACAGGCACTGACCCACAGTGGGGGCATTTGCTCTCTGCTGGGTGAAGCATGCCCACATTTGCTGAAGGAAGGAGAGCTGATTCACTTGATGTTTTCTTCCCTGGTAAGTGATGCAATGTGTAAACTCTGGCATTCAGCTGGCACTACAAGGAAACATTTATTCTGCAGAACTGGCTATTTTCTTCACTTTTCCCCCAGCAAGGGCTTATTCCAAGGCAAGAGGCAATGTTCATACACACAGGGAGGAGGCACAATCCCCATGCTGAAGATCTTACAGCTGATGCACACAGCAGATACACCATGGAAGAAAAGGAAATTGCTGATGTCCAGCCAGGGTGGGCAGAATGCTATGGAAAATGTCTCACACACTTATTTTTAGCGTTCTTTTGAGGATAAAATAAATGTATTTGACCCCCTTGTCATTAGTTACTGCCCATGCATGGAAACATCTATATGGAATTTTGCAGGCAGATGCCTTTTCTTTCTGCCTGTTCTGACCTGGCTGGAAGATAACCAGCTTTGAATGAGGAACCATGTAGCCTCAGCACTGACGGCAAACATTGGTGAATGGCAGAGTTTGTAAGATCAGAGCCAGTGCCAAACAAGGCAACAACCTCACTTTTATCTGGTTCATAGAACAGCCGGTTTCTGCCCCAGAAACACCCCAAAATGCAGCCTTTATGCTTACAGGTCTCTCTCCCAAGGCTTTGTATGCAAAGTAGAATGCAATCGATGGCAGGCAGGCAGATGGATGGATGAAGGATGCAAAAGACACTGATTTTGGCACGCCAACAGCACTGTGTAATGTTGATACCATGGCTCATAGAGTATTGGCTCAACCTGTGGGCTAGCCAAATGTGTACTGACTGGTAACAGCCTCCAGACAGATATTCTGAGAGGTGGAGAAGGCATGGCTCCCATTAGTACTAAAATCATCAGCATTTTTGGATTGCCAGATGGGAATGGCATCAGGCAGAAACCACACGTAGCATTTCTACCTATGCTACCACTGGATGCTGGGGAGACCATCATTTCCGTAAAGGCACCCAGTGATGCCTCAGGAGCTCACTGGGTCAACATTGGCACAAACCTCTAGCATTAAAAGGACAGCATTCCTTCTGAATACTGCAGCACACATCCAAGAGATCAGCTGCTCTATGGTTTTGTATGGGTAACAATAAGCTGGGTCTGAGTCAGCCTAGTGAAATGATTTTAATTCTCCAGCTTGGACTCAGCTATTTCCACGTAAAACGTGCTTATGCTATTGTAGCTTATCTCCATGCATTTTAGCAGCTTCTACAGGTGCAACTGTCATTTTCTAGAGGAAAGGTTGAAATGTTTTATCCACCCAAGCACAGAGCTTTAGGAATACAGAATTGCATGTAGATCTGTTTGAAAAGCTGCCACAGCAACAGAACTGTTGAAAAACCCAACTGCACTTCCTCTCCCTGCTTACTGGTAACAAACAGCAGGTAGCCAAAATTGGGGACCAAGGAAGAGGATGGAGAGATGCCAAGTTGGCTGGTAATCACTTTTCAAATGAAGGGCTTCTGTTGGACTGATAGAGGTTGGATTTTAACCAGCGGTATAATGGCAAAATTACTTCCCATTATCTATTTTTCAGAATGGTTGATTTCAAATACTTTTGACAAAAATCTAAGCTTTTAAAAACTCTGCTCCTGCTGTGAATACAGAGCTCTTCTGAAAATGCTGGCCTTAACAACTCAGTGTCCCCAAACATCCTCTGTAAAACAGAGACAATATTTCTCTTCTCTCATCCTTGATTGAGCTTGCTGAGCACTCTTCCCAAATATATCTCTGTATGCTATTGGTGTCATGGGATAACAATTTCACTGTGGTCCAATCACTGCAGATAAGAACTAACAGTACCTTTCAATATAAACAGAGAAGAAAGGTACTGTATTAAATAAACCTGCACTTCCTAAGGGCCCATTTAGATTGGATTTTATTGGGCACTATGGAGCCTGTGCATGCCACATCATTTGCTGGTATCAGCTGTTTCCCATCCCTAAGACATGACAACCATGGCAAGAAACTTAATGGAAAGAAACCCCTACCTGCCCCAATTGAGACTGGCAGCCAGCTGACACCACGTAAGTCAAACAGCGAGAAGGTCAGGCAATGAAAGAGATGTCATACACAGCCCAAAGTGACAGCTAAACTCCTGCACAGATTCCAGCAGTTTCACTGGGGCTTTAAATCACTAAAAGCTTCTGTCAGCAACTACATGTGATTTCTGCCTCCCACCCTGAGGACCAGAAAGCCCCAGGCTGCTGACTCACGGGAGGCAGCAGATGACAGTGCTATCTGGGGCAGGACTTGGCTTGGGGAGAATGCCATCACAATTCCTTATTTTTCATTTCCAACAAAGTTAGTGTGCATGAAACATACTGGACTGACATCCCAGGAGAACAGCTGCCTTCTAATTAATTATAATTAATCATTCAGGCATTACTTAATATTTGCATAGTGCTTTGAAGTGCCAAAGCACAATATAGCAAGAGATATTATTAATTTAAAGAAACAGGTATAGCCAAGCCAGGGGTAGGTTTCCCTGTGTGGCTTCCCACCAAAGAGACCACACCAATTCAGCTCACACAAGTGGACCCTGCCTTGACTCCACCATGTCCTCCAAGAGACCTGCAGGTACCTTGAACCCTTTGTTCATCCCCCTTTTGCAGAGATACAGAGATTTGGCCCATGAGGGAAGGAGAGGGATGGGTGAAAGGAGGAAAGGGTAGGGTTGGGCAGGGCACAGGGACACTGCTTTTCCCTCCTGAATTTGGCCACCTCACCACCCATCCTTGTGTGGAGCAACATCTCTAACAGTGAGAGAAGCATCTTGGACTTCCCCCCAACCCGTTCTGGAATTCCCTATTGAGCTAAGCCAGACCAAAATGGGAGGAAAGAGGCTCTTGTACTCCCACCCTATCCCTGCTCTCTGCCCTCCAGTGTGGTTGCTCTTTAATCCAAGATGACTGTTCCCTCACTCCCTGACAGCATCAGGCCTGTGTCATCTTCCTGGACATTTGATTTTACCAGTTTGAATTTCTCTGTCTTGGCTGGGGACTGCCATTCAGCTGCCAGAAGAAAAAGGGCCCAATACTCCCTGTCACTGACATTCTTCCCGTGGGGGCACTGGGGGTGCTCCCTCCCCATAGGCATGGCTGTAAATCCTAGAGCTGAGCTTTTCACCGCATGCATAGTGAACATTTCAGAGTGCTCACAAATCCCCCCCCCCCCAAGCACTGTCACGTCAAACAAGTGACAGTAACAACCAGTGGCAGAATGACAAGCCAGTTCATACCACTTGCACTTTTATAGGAGCACTTAAAAAGCCTCTGTTGTTCCCCTTTTACAGAACTGTGCCTGTATTTATCCAGAAACTACAAGCCTACCAAGACAGGTGGCTTTGTGGGAACCTGTGCTACCAAACTACCAGCAGACCAGCAGTATTCCGGCACTAAATGAACATGATATCAATCCCACTGAGGGCTGATGCCATCAGAATAACAACAATCTGCATCCCATTCTGCTCTGATTGCTTCTTGCTGTGTCTCCTCTCACTCCTCTTCCTTCACCTGTCTTCTGTACTCAGGATGATACTGCAGCACTCCCCAGCATCATTTGTGCTGCAGCCTCTGCTGTGAAGTACCCTAGAATCAGGTCCTAGCCACTCAGGATTGATTATATTAGTGTGAGGGGACATGAAGACAGACCTACACCCTTCTCTCAAAGCTGCTATCCTCAAGATCAAACAGTATTGTAACAGGTAGTGTGATCTATGCTACCTACCTACAATTATTTCCTTTTTTTCTTCTTTTAAATGACTCTTGGTAGAAAAGATTCAGATGATTAACCTAGTCACTACTGGAAACAAGGAAAAGGCAATATATAATAATTTTTTGCTCTCTAAAATGCCCAAACCAAGTTGTAAACTTACATCCAAGACAGCAGATGGGAAACACCTTGGCAAACCCTTGTACTCCCATGAAGTCAATGGGGCTACAGCTGTGGGCCCAAAGGACTTGGACCTTTTGGGAGAAGTCATTTCCCTCAATGCTGTCATGCAGCCCATTCTTTGGATGAAATATGGGTGGTTTTCATCAATGCATAAGAAATGGAGAATGAAGAACAGCCAGCTATATGTACCATGTGTGAAAGAAGGAAAAGATGCTTATGGTCAGGATGCCTCATGTGCCTACTAGTGACAGGGACTGTGGTACCTTTAAGGAATGATAGCAATTGAGAATTCATTTCTTTGTCTCAACTTCTGTGGTTACAAGTGAGGAAAATAGTTTGTTCTGGATCATTTCTACAAACGACACAATTTTTGCCTTATTGTTTTCACATGATTTCTTTCCTTAGCCTCTTCTCTTTCTCTGCCCTCTTCTTCCCTCTGCAGAGGACCCTGCCCCTTCACAGCATGTCCACACAGTCAAATCAGTATTCAACATAACTGAGTGCGTGGAAATCTCCACGGGGGTTGTGAAAAGCACTGCTGACAGAAGAGAAATGGCTCTGTCAGGGGCAGATCCTCCTGCCACTTGTTCTTGCTCCAGCTCTTCCACTCAGAAGTTTCCTTCCTTGTTATTTATGCTGAGTGCCAGAGGAACTGCTTGTGTGCCTCTGTTCTAACTCACAGGTCAGGGAAGGGAAGGAAAACAACAATGAAAAACAATCTTAAAAAAAAAACAACAAAACACACACACAAAAAAAAAAAAACACGCAAAAAAATCCCCGCCAAAAATCTTTTCATGCTTAGAAAAGTGCTCCAAATGCTCCACTGCTTCAGAAACCCTTGGTACAGTTTCAGGGCTACAGCTTCATTCTCTGCTGGGTATACTCGTAACAGTGCCAGCTAGCATCAATTTTGAGAGCAGTTTCTATGACCCAAGTACCAACTGAATATGAACTTTACCTGAAACCATCTCTATTTCACAGAGACAGACTACATAATGATTTTCTGGATTTGGGCTTGAAATGGTGGCTTATTAGTGAAAAGTGCTATTTCATAACACCCTTCCTTCAGCTTATAAGTACTTCCTCAATGCCCACAGTGATACTTTTAGATATAAGGAAGAAGTTCTTTACTGTGAGGGTGGCGAGGCACTGGAATGGGTTGCCCAGGGAAGCTGTGAATGCTCCATACCTGGCGGTGTTCAAGGCCAGGTTGGACAGAGACTTGGGTGACATGGTTTAGTGGGAGGTGTCCCTGCCCATGGCAGGGGGGTGGAACTCGATGATTTTGAGGTCCTTTCCAACCCTAACTATTCTGATTCTATACTTTAAGAGTAGCACTCCCAACTGGAACTTACTAAAAGACTAGAAGGTAAGGAATGCTTGCTTCATCAGATAAACTGATAGTTTTACTGTAGTACTAAGGACCAGTCATTGTATCCTACCCAGGCTAGGGAAGAGCTATGGCTGACTCTCTGATCTGAAGATATCTGCTGTATGACCTTCTCTCTATTAGGTACTCGTATAACGATTATTTCAGAAGTAGCTCTGCTTCTTGGCAAGTGTTTAGTGATAATTACTCCATTACATGTTCATCAACTTCTTCCCTTAATCAGTGCTTCCACTTCTAAACCAAATTCCACTGAGCTACGTCTTCTCTTACCCAATACTCATACACAGAGCATTTAAGTTGGATATGATGCCAGCATTATTAAAAATGTTTCATTAAATGGCTGCTCTGTTTCAGTTCTGAGTTTACTGTACTTCCGTAAAGGCAGAAGCAATTGCTGCAGAAAATGGTAAGGCTTCAAAAGCTTTGGATTTCTGCTGGAAGTAACGTAGATTTATGAATTTTCCAAAAGTAGACACCAAATCTAGTGAAGGTCTGCCAAAAGGGGTTTAAAGCTCATCTACAAAAATAAATTGGCAATCTAAATGTCTGAGCTGGAAGTCTAGCAACAAACCCATTCCACCAGCAAAATTTATTTTGCAGCTGAGATAACAATGGAGATGCATGAACACGCTGTTCTTCCAAAACCAAAGTGGCGCCTGCAAACAGTTCAAAATCTGCATGGACTTCTCAGCCTATTCATGCTCCAGAGAAACAGTTCCGATCCACAAATTCACCAGCATTGAATATGGTAAGCTTCCATTCAAACAGCCACTTTCCCTTTCCAAAAGCCTATCAGCTATTCAGTAACTGTTCCAGTACTCCCTGTTTAGCCTACTTTTCAACATCACAAACTCTTGTGTCTCCCGTCGCTCCCCTTGAGTGACAAGGTAACAAACAGCTCTCAGCTCCCACTCTCAATAAAAGATGCAATCATTTCATTCAAGATCAAAAGAGAAACCAGAATGTCCTACCTGCAGCAATACCCATCTTCCCATCCACAGACACAGACACAGCTGTGCTCACTGTCACCACTTTTGGCAGGCCACTTCCCTCTGTCAAGGCACAAATACAGCAGGCTTGGTTAGCTTACCACCACAGAGGAGTAAAACACAGCAGGTTCAGCTTGCTCACACATTTTCACACCCAGGACAGTGTGCACATATGCCTCAACCCTGAAACACCCAAGAAGCTGGAGGCCTGCATCTTTCAAGACACAACCAACCTAAGTGGCCATGAGTAGATATTTTTCTTCTTGTAGATAAGGTCCCATGATAAAAGTAGCACCCTCTCAGCATAAAAAGGGACTGGCCTCCTCAATTTTAGGCCAGAAAACTGCTGTGTTTCATGCACCAGCTAAACTTTATAGATAGAGGGGAAGTGGGATAGGTAGTTCTGACATTGAATGTGGCACTCTGTTATGGAAGCCAGATCCACATTACAAACTGGAGAGACAGGCACAGCACTTCCAGGGACTTTCCAGGGCGTGTTCCATTTTAGAAACAAAGTCTTCCGGGACTTCGCTGCCTAAATTCTCTTATGCCCCAGGCTCTCCTGATTGTCCTTTAGCTGCTGCTTTAAGCATTCTGTAGGTCCTGTGTCACATCTGCCAGCCCTGTGCAGATCTCCTGGCTTCCACAGGGCACTCAAAATAGCATGGCTGGATAGGTTTAAGCAACTGAACCTCATCTCCCTTCTCGTTGTCAATGCAGTTGTTTCAGCCTCCAATTGTCTATGTGACAGATTGCATTTCTGTATTTTCGTAAAGTGATTATGTTAGCTTCAGCTGGGGCACCTCTTTTGGAACTGCCAGGGGACACTCTGAAGGTCAGCATGATCAATTTACCCTGCAACTGATTCCTTACTCGTGTACTGAATGGAAATCTCTTGCTCAGACAGAGGGGTCAGGGATTCTTTCCATCCTAAGAGCTCCAGCATTTGTTTCTGCTTCCCATTTCTGCCTTCATCATTCTAGGTGGTACTCAGTGTGTTCAGAGCACAATTCAGTGTCTGCCACACTTTAGCCTGGAGTCTCTCATTATTTTCTAGACTGAAGCCAGACTAACTTGCCCTAGGATGTCAGAAATAGTAAAGCCCTTGTGAAACAAATACCCAGGCAACTTATGCTCACATGCCTTGAGCCTGATTCTGCTTTTATGGTGAACCCCAAATGTCTTGCTCTTCCAAGGAGAAGATAAAGAAGCAAAATACACTTAGCATCTCTGGAAAAACAGACAAACCAACCCAAAATAACAAACCACCCAACACATGAGTGATATGTGCTGCAAGAACAGCTGGCTTGCAGAGCTTTCCCTGCTGTATTCTTCCCTGTGGGACTTTTGGACACTAGAAGGAAGTGCCCTCAATAAATTATTCTGATGACCTGTAGTCATTCCCTGCCGGTTTCCTCCCCAGTGGGGAGGTCTTCGGGCTCTTCCCTCTTATGTGACGAGAAGTGCATCTGTCATGAAGACCCTTTGTCATGAGTGGAGGGTACATGTAGAAAGCATCAAAAGTGGATTTCATCATCTGTTCATCAGGAACTTGCTAAGAAACTTGGTGGTCAAATGGTGGGACACCCCTGCTCCTTCAGGTGTTCAGGGAGGGCCTGGACTCCGCTCTGACAGGGCAGCACTGTGTCTCAGGAGCACTGAGATGCATTTTCTGGCTCTTCCCAGGCATATTGTGTGGCCTCCTGGATCATTGCTCATAAGCCTAGCTGCTCATCTCTAAAGAGCCTAATCTCCCTTACAGTTTAGAATGCGACGTCTTCAGGGCCAAGTACTACTTCTTACAATATGCCTGTAGGGTTTCCAGATGAATTGGGTCCTGGACTTGACTGAAATTTCTGACAAATAGTCACATAATACAAAAAACAGTGGCAGCTGCTTGTCTTTTGTCTTTACTAATGGAAAATTACCTATGACTTCTAAGAAAGCCACATCAAGCCGCAACTCCAGTGTTTAGCCAGCAGAGATTACTGTGGCCTGGGTAATGGCTGTCCTAGGAAGCCCCAGATGGTGTCACTGCCTGGTTTTCTAACCCACACTCTATTCCAAAGAGCAAATGCTTTGGCATGCAGGAGAGTAAAAGGTCCTGCCATGCCTCCTCCTCTCTCCACAGTTGCCTTTTAAGTGAGATGCAAGGGTGCTGGGCAGAGAGAGGCTTTCATGGAAGGTTTCAAGTATTCTCTTTCCATTCCCTCTCCCTTTACATCCTGGTTCATCTTTTGCCTCCAAGGCTGGTTTTCTCTTCTTTGCTACTTGCTTTCCCACCCACCAGCCTCCCACCATTGCACCACAAAAAGCTTTAGCAGCTAAAGTGCTGAGCTCTGTGACAGAGATGGAGAACTAGGGGCCAGGAAGGAGCACAGAGGGGACTTCTGCCTTCTGTGTAGGAGTCTCACATGAGGCTTTGTTTTGACTGTTTCTTCTAGGCTCTTCTGCTCTCTTCCAGCCTTTGAAGAAGCCCTCCCCAAGAAGAAGCTATGGAAGAGCCTTCCTCCCTTTTCCTCCACCATCTTCCAAAACAAACCCATCCCTTCCCATCATGGAAAGTGGTGAAAGAAAAAATGTTGCCCTCTGAACTTAGACTTCCTGACTAAATGCTCACTGATCCCTCATCAGTCCCAGCTGTTATTGTCAGACAGTATGCCTAGTTCCCTCTGAGGCATGCTCACACCAGCATATCTCAGCCCCTTCTGTGATACCTTTTTCTCACAGTTCATGTGTTCCCTCACTTCCCACCTGCCTAAATCCTTTGGTCTACCCTGTCCCTGCACTTCTATGTGTCCTTCACCTCCCCTGCAACCTTCATGTTATGCAGCCCTGACTGCCTTCTGTGCAGCTTGTAGCTTTCTCTTTCTGCTGTGTCAGTATCTTGGCCATGCCTCTGCCAATACGCTGGTGCAAAGGCAACACCGAAAAACATATCTCAGAGTTTCCCACTAGGCAGGAGGCAGCAATAAACGGATTGGGGCAAACATGGTGTGGGAAGCAGGATGTGAAAAGCTTTCTCTTCCCCTCTCCTCTGGTGTTCAGGCTGGGATTACCTGAATCATCTTCTGAGACAATGCTGTAGATGAAGCTCCCGGGGGGATGCTCAGCTGCCCGCCGGTACCACAGAGGGAAGTGGTCCATGGTGAAGATACTTTCCTTGTCCTTCTGTGTCAGGAATTTCCTGCCGAGAGAAAACCCAGGGCGGCACGGTGTGAAGGAGCTGGGCAGCCCTGCTTGGGGCAATGCAGCGGGACCCTTGCGGCTGGGCACAGCACCTGCATCCCATCGCCCGGGGCTTCCCCTGACGCGGAGAGACCCTCAGGGGACCGCAACACGCCACGTGGAGCACCCCTCACCCCGGGGACACTGGGACAGTCGGCGAGGCCGCCGGGGCTACTGAAACCCGTGCCCCGCACACCCCGCTAGGCGTTAGTCAGCGACCGACCCCCGGGCCGGGCTCCTTCTGCAGCCTGGCCGGGCCGGGCCGCTGGAAGCTACACCCGCGGCCACTGTTCGGCGGCGCCGCGCTCCCCGCTACCGCCGCGCCTCTGCCGGCCGCCCGCCAGGTGCCGCTGTTGCCCCGGCCGAGGCCCTCGGAGCAGCGGCCAGCGGCGGCCCCAGGGGCGGGAGCGGGGGGGCTGCGGGCCGGCAGCGCCCCGGCGGTGGCAGGGCGGGGGGGGCGGCTTAGTGCCGGCGGGAAGGGAAGGCGTCCGCCTGCCCCGCGGGGGGCCTGGCGGGTTACTCGATGAGGAGCAAGGGGCAGGGCCGGGAGGGGGAACAGGTGACAGGCATGAGCTGTGGTGATGGAAGGCTGGCGTGTGGCTAGTTACTGCGGGCGAATGGGGACCAGGTGTGGAAAGGGAGTTACACAATGTCCTAAAATAACCCACCGAACCCAATAATACAAGCTGTAAAACCCCCGGTAATATTAATAGAAAAAATAGGAGATCCTTGCCTATGAAGGCAGGCTGAGAGAGCTGGGCTTGTTCAGCCTGGAGCAGAGAAGGCTCAGGGGAGGCCTTAGAGCAGCCTTCCACTGCCTAAAGGGGGCTATGGGAATCTGGAGAGGCACTTTTTACAACGGCAGGTAGAGACAGGATAAGGAGGAATGGCTTTAAATTGACAGAGGGCAGATTTAGATTAGATATTATGAAGAAACTCTTTGCTGTGAGGGTGGTGAGACACTGGCACAGGTTGCCCAGAGAAGCTGTGGCTGCCTCATCCTATCAGGCCAGGTTGGACGGGACTTGGAGCAACCTGCTCTAGTGGAAGGTGTCCCTGCCCATGGCAGGGGGTTGGAACTGGATGAGCTTTGAGGTCCTTTCCAACACAAACCAGTCTGTGATTCTATGAAAAATGCCCAAAACCAAAACCCACCCCAAGCCAAAGCTCATGCTGCTGTGGCTAAATATAGAACTACTAGGGGTGGATGAAGTATCTGAAGAAACGGGTGCTCCTGAAGGCAAGAGGATGAGTCCTGAGGGCATAGAGTGGCCTCATGAAAATCAGGTCATTGCCTTCCCTGGAGGTCCCTACATCTTGCCTGACAAATCCCCTTTGTTTTCAGTCTCCTGTTTAGCTGTATATTTTGACATAATGATAATTACTCATTTATACAGTTCCTCCCTTTCACAGGATTCCAGAAGCGCCTCTTACGTGATGCGTGGGAGTCTGTCACTGCAGTGTCGTGACTGCATCTGTTTAAAAGCATTGAGTGATGCTCCTGATGTGCAGTGGGGAATAGGGAATCATCATATCTGCCTGCAGCAGCACACATAGTTTTCTTCCTTGTTGACAGAGCCTGACTACTCTGACTTACCCAGACCACCTCAAAAACATGAAGAATGTCTCTTTCCAGGCACAGCAGAGTTGTCTGCCTTGAACCTATGACTTGTGTTTGGGGAACTCAGAGACAGTGAAACAGCTGCCAAGAAGCTAACAACCACTATGGACTGTCCCCTTCTGTTCCATTGGCTGGTGTGCCTCTGTGACCCATCCTTTCTTAAGCAGCATGCACCAGCCTGTGTATTCAAAACACACCAAAAATGCAAACTATACCTTTTCCATGTCGGATCTCCCCACTGACCACACACTTTTGCCGTCAGGGAGAACACAAGAGAATGAATCGTATATGACAGATGTCAGTCACATCACTGAATGCCTCACTGGAACGCACTGGGGTACTGTGATGTGGGAAATGTAAGAGGTAGAACAGAATAAACCTGGAAGAGGAATTGAGGCAGAAAGATCAAATCTAGCCAAGCTGGAATGTCACCAGGGCACTGAAGTGCAGAGCCTTTGCACTGCAAAATGGTCCTGGGGATATATAGTAACTGTGGACATTTTCTCTGTTAGCTGGCTGAAGTCAGAGAATAATTGAAGGTTTTATTTTAAAGGGATGCATGCTGGGATAGTATTTTAAGAAAAACTCAAAAGGACCGGGAGAAGACAAAGGACCTCTGCCCTGATTCTGTAAATAGGCACCAAGGCCATTGACGTGTTGCTTCTTTCCTTTCTTTTCTGTCTTCTCAAATACATTTCTAAGGCTGGTGGTGGTTTCATGCCGCCCCTTCAGAGACACTGAGAGAAGCCCCTTAATGCAATTTAGGGACTTACCTGTTGGAAATTTTCTCAGAGCCCACATATAGGGCATTCCTCATGAGTCCAGCCCGAGTGCCCAGAAATGCCATCTCAACACCTGTCTCAGTCTCCCTGTGGAACAGAAACACACAAGCAGAAGCATACAGCTCCCAGAAGAACAGCCATCTCTCTGGCCCAGGGTGAAGGGCCTTTCAAATAAGAAACCACACCTGGAGGTGTAGTCCCAAGTTCATCAGCAATAGAACCTATTCACACAGGGGTGACACTAGCTCCTCCCTGCCAATGGCAACGGGCTGTTACTGGCTAACAACTGGCAGGCTTAGACTTGTACCTAGATTCACACCTTTGAAATCTGCTGATTTTATTCTCTTCTAAGTAGACCATAAGCTCCTCTCCTCCTGCTAGTCCTGCTCCAGGCTGCCCACATGAGGCTGAAGTGAAGTAGAGGAACTGCAGGGAGAGTGGCAGGATCAGGTATGCAGGGAATGGGCAGGGTAACAGAATGACTCTGAAGAGGGTGTCCTCGTGTAGCTGTTTAAAGATGTGCTGAGAATTGGGTGTCCTAGCATGACTGCCACTGGCTGAGCATCTGGTAGTGGTAGGGATACTGGTAACTGAAACAGGGACAGGAAGCCCAGGGCCACACATCTAAGTAGTATGTTGTCTGCTGAAGGAAGATCTGTGTGCTAATAGGTACTACAGGCAATAGATGCCTCACTGGAAACTAGGGTAGGAAGTTGTTCACTGAAGCCAGCCTATCCAGTCCCTGAGGCTCAGTCTGAAAGCATCACCAACAGAGACGAGATCAAACTCCCTTTTATTTACTGCTGGTAAAGGAACAAATTACTTGCCACCTGAGATGGAACTTCTGCTGCAGTCATAAGGGGAATTGAGCCAAACCACGCTGCTGCCATTTAAAGGGGTAACTGATACAGGGAGAAATAACAACTTCAAAGTGAAATGGCCTCAGGTGTCCTTAGGTACCAAACTCTATCAACTAAAGAGGCAAGGCATCCAAGTTAGGTGGTGCAAAAAACTGGTGCTGAACACCCCTTGCAGCGACACACCTGAATCGCTGCTCTCCTCCAGTGATAGTCAGACATGAGTTGTGTTAATGTTCTGTTACCAAAAAGCCCCTCACCAAACTAAAGGCTTTCCTGAGAAGGCCCAGCCTGCTGAGTCCACTCCTCAGAGACACTTTTGGAGGTATTTTTAAAGGTATTGAGCTATTTCTATCAGCTTTTGAGCTATTTCCGAAGTTTCTTATACACTCTGCAAGGATCTGTGACTGTTTTGGGCACTGCATAAGCCCATAGCATCTGGAGATGCATCCTCAGTGATATTTTACCAATGTTTATTTCTTGTACGCTTACATGGACATATTGAGGGCTAGTGCTGTCCAGTAGGCCTCCATGGGTGCAGTGACTACTGCATCAAACAGCACTTCCTGGACCAACTCTTCATCACCTAAGAAGAAGGGAGAACAAGAATCAGGAGAGAAAAGCATGTTCCTCCCTAGATGTCTTAGAGAGTCCTTTGTTAAGGAGCATCTGCCTGGCCAGGACAGCAGAGCAACATGGCACAAAAAAAGGCCTCCTGTTAAGGGCTGAGAACATGACCTACCACCCTGGATGGTGGAGAACACAGAAACAGATGTTACAGCTAAGATCATCAACTGCAAACTCAGTGGAAGGGTTTGGGTTTTAAAGTGTGAGCAAGTGAGAGGCTTTCAAATGAAGCTCTTCATCAGACCTTCACTGACCTTTTCCTTGATTGAACAGGATGACCAGAGTCATTGCCTCAAACCCTTGCCTTGACCTTTCTTCTGGGTGCCCTGTACAGAGGACACCAGCCACCCCAATCCATTCAAGAAGATTTCTTCAGGATCACTAGTGACTTCTTCATGGGCTCTACTCTGTCCTTGTACTCATTGGCTTCTCTGTTAGCCATCCTTCCTGTAAGTCCCATTAGACAATATCCTGTCCTGGTTTCCACCAGAAGTTCTGGCCAGTCTAGGCTACCAGTCTAGTCCGCTCTGGACTGGAACTGATAAATGTTTTGTAAGCTTCAGGGTGTCATCATGTGCTAAATAACATACTCTAAAACCCCTGTCATAACCCCACTGGTTGTTGGGGTACCAGATGGAGCTGTGCTTCAGTACCAATCACTTCTGAAGCAGCTCGAACCCCTTTATAGACTGCCAGTATCCCTTTCTCAGTTAGAATATAGCTGGCCTCAGATCCTCTGTATCCCAACTCCAAAAGCCAAGGGGTCAACCTCGAGTCTCCCCTGGAGCTTTCTGCCAGAGGCTCCAGGTAGGACCATTCTCCCCAGCTGTGGTGTAGGGCACATTTTTCACATCTTGTCCTGTCTGGGCTGGCCCAAGGGCTACTGTATGAACTATCTCTCATTTAATTTGGCCTCACACATCTGGGATGTATCCAAATCATATTTGGTTTTCCTCCACAGCACTTCCAGCTCTGCATGTCTCTCATAGTCAGCTCTCCTGAAACTTTCTTCCTTCTCTTCTATGGCCTCTTCAACTCATACATCTCCTCTTTTCAACCTGCTCCAAAGACAGCCAGGAGGGGTCTGCTCTTACTATGCAAAAGAGAAAAAAATATTGGATTACATTTGATTTTAGTTTTAAGAGATTCCCATCCTTGTGCCAAAGGTTTGTGCCTCTCAGGTAGAGCATTACATGCAAAAGCTTGTACTTGGCACACCTAAGGGGGGTAAAGGACATCCTAAATCTAAATTGCTATAAGGAGTTCCCATGCACTGATCTCCACCTCTGCTCCCTGACAGAGATCGCACTCTATAGAGGTGCTTTATCAGATGCTTATGTGGCTACACATTGCCTGGAGAATGGGTGCAAGGGATGATCAGCTCTGGGAGTAGGAAAGATAATTCTGTCACATTTTTTTTTCCTGAGTCAGTTACCAATTGTGTTTGGAAAACAAGATGAATAGTCCTCTTTCTGAAAGAGCCCATCTCTCTAGATGGCACTGTACAGCCCATGGAGGATGCTGGCCAGAGCCCTGGGGAGGAGAGTAGACACAGCAGCTCCTCCAGCCATCACCCCCTCTAGCCCATCTGGTCAGTCTGTCTTAAACATGGTGTGTAGCCCCTGCCAAGCTCCATTCAAGCCTTTCACCTTTCAGTGCTGAGACCTCCAATATGGCCAAGTTATGTGACAGCTTTGAAATGGAAAAAAAATTTCTCTGACAGAGATGAGGAAGTGGATCCTCAGCTCATTTCCACTTGTGAATTAAGCTGGGCTTTAGTTCAGTCCTGGCTGTGTGAGCAGGTGCCACAGGAGCTCAGTTTGACACCAATCAGTTTGTCACAGTCCCCTCTTCCCCCCCCCGTGGTCAGTACAGGAAAATCCCACCAGGGCCCATTCGGTGCCTGGGACTCACATTCCAGGTCAGGCTCCTCTCCGGTGAGGAATCGGATCACAGCCTCCAGCTGGCTGAGCTTCCGGTGGTCCGGATCAATGTCGGTGATGCAGTAAATCCTGGTAGGGAGGGGAGAAACAAGGGGAAAGAAAACCCAGTTGGGCAAATGCTCCTAGAAAATAATAACTGCAAACAAAAATTCAGCAAGAGACCTTGTGCTGCAGAGATTTTGCCACTGCCGCATGTTGTTCCCACTCAAAATCTAACAATGCGGCTATATGAACAAAACCAATGTGATGGAGAGACCTGAAAAGTAGAGGGTCATGTGCAATGTAAGACCAGACTGGGAGTAGAATAAGCAAGAGAAAGAAACAAAATATGAGATGAAGAATGATATTGCAGTATGATGTGATGGCAATAAAAGCTGTCCTTAAGAGACACAGCTGCATAAGCCTCAGGACGCAGTTTGGGGAGAAGCAGTATTACAAATGCTCTGTATTATAAAAAAAACCCCATTCTTCTAATCCTGCTTTCAATTTTGACTGCTTCATTGTCAGGACAAGGGAGGGTAAAGGGTTATAAGAGAGAATTACAACTCATAAAGGAGCTGAAAGGAGTGATTTATGAGGGAAGCCTAAGAGAAATGAATATGTAAAGTGTGGTAAGCTGACACCCCAAGTTAGGAGTAGAAGAAGGAGAAGTCACTGCTTATGTCTCAAATGCGCTGCCTGTGAAACTTGACAGTGTAACAAGAGGTGTGAAGGGCTGCAGGGTTTGTTGAATATAGTTATTTTGGCTTTGATACAGGCTGGGTTCATGTGCTTGAGTGTAACTGAATGTCGGGTTCATGAAAATCCCAAACCTCACAGCAATAAATGGAAAGTGCCATGCTTCACCCTATTTCATATCCAAACCAAGCAAACCCATAAATTATGCTTGCTATTGAAACGGGGGTCATAAATCACATCCATGTTCGCTAGAAATTAGGTCTAGGCTCAGCTCAGAAGAACGCCAACCAAAAATAAGCTAGGATTTAAAAAAGCATTTCAATCTCTCACCAAGCTTGCAAAAAAATTTTCCTGACAGATCTGACATACTGTAGGTTTTGTAGCACAGTTCTGAGCAACACGAGGAGGAATAAAATAGGTCTGAGCACAGAAGACTGAGAATAAATCTCAGGAGAGGTTTCTTAGTGGAGGGATGTGCCAGGCCTTGGTGGGATCTCCCAAAGGAAGGGGTGGAACTGAATTGCCTGGAGACAATCAGGTCTTTGCAGGTACAGACCCTGAACAACACTGCTGTTTCCTTAGGCCACAGAGCGTGGTGAACTCAAACCAAATTCCTGGGAACTTTGCCAAAATCTCCTGACAAAGTCCTCTGTCACTGACAGGATTTCCTCCACTTACCATTCATTCGCTAAAGACAAGTCTGGCTGGAGCAGGTCATGCAAACCTGAAACCAGATAATACATAGAGTATGCAGTTAGGTACCAGACAGACACATACAGGCTACGAAGGAGAAGTAAAGCAGTGAAGTTCAGAGTAGCTACCTTATCCCTTAGGATAGTATAGCTGTGTCAGATTAGCCTACCTTCTTCCACTGAAGTGTTCCCCAGCAGAATGTACTCCCCATGTCCCCTGGACAGCACAACACCCAGGCTGTGGGCAGGAAGGAAAACGGAGGGCTTGTCAGCAAGGAGAGTTTTAATCCCTGAACATGACACTGAGTTCCCTGCAATTACAACCCTTAAAGGCATTAACTCCTCCACAGCTATTAAAGAAAGAGCATCATCGAAAGAAGATTAGGGGAGACCCAATTTTAGCACCGAGGCTAAGGAACCTGTCTCTAGAGCTATGAGGCATTTCAATGACATTTTTTTTTGGCCAGTGTTGCAGGCTCAGCTCAACTATAACATTTCTTGAATCTGTATTAATTTAAAATCATTCCAGCTGGGGAAAAAAACACAATTTTTTTTTCTTGATTTCTCATGTGATATTTTATAATTTTCAGTTTATAATGTTTTGTTTAGAGCCGTACACCAGAATATAAAATATATTCAGTGGAACTGAAAACTGAAGAAGTCTCATTTCTCTGAAATGAAACAATATGCTTCAGCTAAGGTATAGCTTTTGGACTCCAAACTTCAGATAAATCTAATATACCTTCTGAGTTGACCCCAGGGGTATTTTAATGGCTATAGGAACAAAGAAGTCAGTTATTCACACTGCTGTACTCATGACTTGTAGCCAGTTTCATGAAGAGACAGATTTGCTGTCCCTGACGGCAGACTTCTGACACCCTGGATTGGTGTCACACGAATCCTTGCTCACCTGAAGGGTGTTCCACTGATGTCCGTAAAGAAATAATCATTGGTGAGGAAAAGAACTCGTTTCTGGAACAAGAGCATGAATAAGAAAGTGAGAGAACATCTGACAGACCAAGAGCATAGTGATGATGGGGACCTGGGATGTATGTCCCCAAAGCTAGGCAAAAGCAGTTGATCATTACCAACACTTTTCACCCTCCTAGGGCTGGCTAGAGGCAGGGGTGAATGTGCAGTATTCAGCATACTCAGCAACTTGTGACTTTCAGGATCCAGGCAGCCACTCTGTCTTTCCAGGCAGGGCTTCAGTTAAACCTTTCTTTGCTCTAGGGCTCCTGCACAGCCTGCAGGAAGGGGTGGGGGGAAACTGCCCTCCCTCTTGCACCCACTGAGCCAATTCGCTGGGGCCCTGCTGCTCTTTTGCTATACAGAGCAACCTTGATGGCTTTACACATCATCATCATTATCATCCTCAGTGGGAGGGGGGGCTCAGTGGGGCAGGTAGGAAGGAGAGGTGGGGTTAGAGGAGAGACAGGATGGCAAACCTATCCACAGTGTGGGTGGGCAGCCAAGGCCAAGTCTCCCCACTCCTGTGGGAAATGCTGACGTTCCTGTCATTTACTTTCATGCTAAACTGGGACAAAAGATTAACATATTTCAATTTTGTTAGAGAACATCAGTAAAAAAACCCCAATTTACATTTTCAAATTGGAAAAAATGCTGATTCAAATCCAAGCTGGTTTGATTCACTTGAAAATATGTTTTTCAGACTGATATTTCAACTGAAGACATTTCAGATTATTGAAAGCTGCTTCAGAACTTCAGCTGTTTGCCAGACTGGCCTTTTCCTGTAGGAAAGTGTTGATTTCAGTGGAACTCTTTTCCAAGGGAGGAAAGTTTTTGGAAAGTTTCTATCCAACCCTTATGCCAGTATACTGAACCCTAATACTCCTAAAATCCCAGCCCGTCTGAAAACAAGGTGAGAGGATGTGTGTGGGAGACAGGGAGTGAACACAGAAAACTCAGTGCTCCCCAGAGAAAGTCATGCCTGCTCTAACTTGCTCAAGCCACCCAGCAGTAGAAGCCGAGCAAGGCACAAAGGGGGAGCCAGCGACAGCTCCACGCTATGCCCCAAGTTTGTGCATGCAGTGGATGAGCTGATGGGGATGGGGGTTATTGGTAGGTGAGTAAGTGGCAGATGGCTCAGCCACTTCTCTCCCCTTTCTTTCGTGGCAATTGTGTACTGCTGAACAACAGGGGCTGAGTTTTTTTGCTGAGCTGAGGATGTTATAAAAGTGCTGTGATACTACCAAGGACCACGGCATGGTGGTATTTTGGTGGCAATGGGGAAAGGTACTAAGAGGTATTAAGTCTCTCTTCCTTTCCAATCTGATCTAATGGTGGAGGCAGGGAGGTATGGGGAAGGAGACCCAGGAGTGTGGGTCGGTCTCTGAGAGAAAGGAAGCAGTGGAAAATGGCCCATGAATGCCACTACTCTGAGAACCTTTCCTTCAGTAGGGCTTTGTTCTGCTTATCCTTTGTTCCCTTGAGCTGCCCCTCTTCTGCACATGCAGCCACACAGTGCTTGTACCTTTTTAGCGGGAGGGCAAACCTCTGTTTGGGTGGGAGGGGATGGATGGCAAATCCTCCCCAAGAGAGCTGGATGTATCAGCATTTATCCATGGGAAGGAAGAGAAGCAGAGGCACCCTTGAGCCGAGCAGGGCTGAGGATGATCAGACAGGACTGATACACAACACAGCAAGGGAGAAGACGAGAATGTGGGCGTGCTGGCACAGGGATAGGATAGCTGACTCCCAGCGCCTGCGATCTGGGAACATATGTTTCCAGTTTTGGTATTGGCACCACTATACTAGGCAGCCAGTACTGGCTAATGCTGTTATCAGCGGTTTGCCACAGCTCCTACCCATGGTCCTTGCCCTTCTGCTTTCACAGTCACAACCTGTTGTACCCTAGTTGCAAGCAAAGGCATTTTTGCCACTACGTCTAACAACCATTCCTTGACTTTGGTCGTTATTTTCTCCTCTTTACCTCATTCTGCTCTCAGTGTCTCCCTGAGATCAATCTGGGGAACCAGCATGTATGTGGCTGGCAGAATAATTCCTATCCCTTTCAACTCAGCCCTTCTCTCTGCCTCATTATTATTATTATTCAAGGCTCTTTCAGCACTTTCTTTGTTTCAATGCTGCTCTGCTTCATCAGCTAGCAGAGTACAAGTGAGAATTGCTAAGTTTCACTTCTGGTCCCCACTCCATGTGTATTCTGATAATGGTGAAACTGTCACATACTCAGCTTCAGTCTCCTATTATGCTTCATAAAGCTTACAGAGCTGCAGAATAAAATGGCTAATATCTCTCACAAAGGCTACTTTTTGTTCTCTTTTTTTTTTCTTCCCCTGCGTAGGGGAGCAGAAAGATGTTCCTAAAATACTGGACTTAAAAAGGTATCTTTGGATGACTCAGAATAAGTATTATTGAGGGTACACAGAGACAGAGAAAGAGGTTAAGGTAGCAAAATAAGCAATCTAGACTTACAAAGAATAGATATTGCTGGAAAACCATGATTGCTTTTCTGGTAAAATAACAAAGGTAATAGATGAATAGATGAAGGGAATAAAGGACATGCAATGTATCTGGGTTTATATAAAGCACTTGAAACAGCTTCTCATTAGATTTCATTCTGAAGAATCTGTTAAAGTGGGCTTAAATAAGATGTGGAGTGAGAACCAGCTGCAGCACTGTAAACAGAAAGAGCGAGCAAACAACAGGGAAAAAGATCTAATGAGAGGAACAGGCAGACTGTCTTAGGAGCCTTTATGTACAGTGATCTGTAAGGCAAAGTAAAACAATACTTCTCTGTCTACTGAGAAAAAAATCTCAATGACCCTTAAAATTAGAAAGATTAGACAAAACAGAGGAGTGGGGTTCACATGAAAAAATGGCAGCTGGAAAAAATAGCGAAGAAGCATGGAAACCAAGGCAGATGTTCCCATGCAGCTGTAGAAGGGATAAAAATATTGAAGGGACAAAAGAAAGGAGACCTGGGGCTCCTGTTCAGAAGAGCCTATTGCAGAAAATAGAGGCTATCTACAATTGCAATGGGGAGCAACAGGGAAACAGTACTCAAATAATTCAGCCCTGGTACCTGTGTATCAGAAATAGTACAGGAGACAAAGGGAACAAAAACAATTGCTGAACTGCTTGGACTGGAAAGTGTTCAAGTATTTCAAATGCAGATGCTGGCAATGCCCAGGAGAGGAAGGGCAAAGCCATTGACAGGTACCTGATAGTTGCAAACTTCAGAAATAAAGAGAATTTAGTTACAAGATGTAGCAGCACAACAGTTCAGAGGAAACGGAGTGGTGTCTTCATTAGGAAATGGCACCATTTCAGCAGTGGCTGTGAGCAGTTGGTTTAATTGGAATTGGTGTCGACTGTAGCTTAGCATGGGAGCAGTTCAGCCAGCCTGATCACCAAAAAAAAAATATTGTTCTCTATAAGAGACGGAAAGTTTTCCTGAAATGTGGAAGGCTTCTGGGCAGTGTAACTTGCAGGACTCTGGAACACTTCCTAACAGGAAATGATGAAAGCCAAAATCTTTAGGAGAGTTAAATAAGCCTGAATGAAAGAGTACCAGTGAATGTAAATGTACAAGATAATTTTGCATTTTCAAGGGAAGATGTATAACCCTGCATAACAACTGGTAGGGAATGTTCAAAAGTCTCCTTTCCACTAGGACTTTTCATAAAACACCTGTAAATATTTGCATAGAAATTGAATCCTTGACCTGGATAGAGGAAACCACATTCTAACAAAGTGAGGGACAAAGTTTTCATGAGTGTTTTTGGGTAGGGAAAGGGAGTTACAAAATAGCCTCCGAACCTCCGTCTGTCCAGGTCAGCTCAGCATAGTCTTCCCCAGTCTAAACTCTTGAAGAACTCTGATTCATTTCACAGCCCTATAAACAATTAACAACATGCTTTTTTGGCTTTGCCTGGACAAAGAAGGGAGCTGTGAGGCATTTTCAATACCTTTGTATGAGCAGAATGTTGATAGGTATAAAAAGCACTTCTAACGATGCTCTATTTTATGTCTTCAGCACATGTGTTATATATATGGTGAAACAATAAAATCTTCACACTCAGAAATGCTGAGCATTAAAACCACATCCTTTGTGGTACTTCAGCATCCATTTCCCATCCCCTCCCTCTTGTGACCTGAGCAGAAGTATAATGTCTTACCCCTTTATCAACAGGGACCTTCACATCCATAGAGAGGTAGCCTGTATCCCCATTGATCATGGCAGTTCTCAGCTGCAGAGGTGAGCAAGCGTTAGTGTCTCCAAGCAGAGCAGGAATTAATAGAGCTTGCCATTAACATACAGGGTCTGTCAGAAAAGAGTGACTGTGCCCCCCACTCCCCCCAGGTCTTTCTTGCTTCTTTTAAACTGAAAACCTGTTCTTGGTGGTCAGGATCCTTGTTCCATGAGGCTGATAAGTGACACAGAATAATGATAGTTTATACTGGAAGCTTGTTGATATGTTTTTTCAGTGAAAAGAAAGGATCTGGAAGCTATGAAATTGCCAGTCCAAGTTTCAGACTTCACAGTTTGGCAGCCAGAACGTCATTAGCATGGTGCTTTGAGAGCCTGGAAGCGGAGGCAACTGAGAAACCCAGTAACTCCCCCAGACCGATTCCAAAGCTCTGACATTTTTGAAACTGATTTATAAATTGTAGGCTGTATTCAGCACCACTTCTGAAGTGCAGCAGCGCAGCTGTTTAAGACAGCAAACCAAGACTGTATGATAGCAGGGTAGGCAGTGAGAAGACCACTTTATTCGATCCAAGTTCCAAAGGCAAAATGTAGTTTTCACAGTTACTTCCAACCTCTTGCAAGAAAGAGCCAGGGAATTTTTCCGCTAGTGCAGAGGCTTTGACTTCAGGTCTAGCCTGCCAGAGCATATCAATCTACTGCTTCAGCCAGGATAGAAAAAAAGGTGGGAAGTAACTTATTCATTCACACAAATTGCTTCCTTACTTCCAGAGACAGGCCTCCATTCAGGTGCTGGCCAGTCTCAACTGCATTTGCTTTACAAGGCCACGGTTTTGTTTATTATGGCTGTTTGATGTGGGTTATTTACGGACCTAGAATATAAAGCTTGTGTTCCCTAAGGCCCATGTCTTGGAAATTAAACCACTGACTGGTACTATTACTCCTTTCTGGCTAAGAGTGTTTGACCTCCTGCCAGAGCCACAGCATACTCTCTGTTCAGGTCTGACAGCCTGCAGCATTTGCTGTGGGTTTTGGGTTTAGTCCAGATACTGGTTTCATCCATATCTTCTTGAATATTAAGCATTTTTCCCCTGTAAGGCAGTGGGAAAGTAAATGAGTGGCTATCTGAGATTTCCCTGGATCTCCTCAGCTCCAGCTAGTCTGCAGGCAGGCTCCTGGTCCTGTGCGCAGCCCCCAGGTGACGGCAGCTGTAGGTTGGTGCCACAGTCCAGGCTTGCTATGTCTTCCTCAACAGCTTTTCCAGCAGTGAGAAGTCAGTTATGATCCTGATGTCTGTGAGCACCCATAATGCTCAGTCCTTTTCAGGGAGGACAATTCTGGCAACAGCTGGCTTCCATTTGGAAAAGTGCGTAGCAGAGTTTGGATGGAGGGGAGCTCTGGTAGATGCTGCAGCACTCATTCCTGACACTCTAAACAGCAAACTCTCCTGCTCCAGGACAATGAGTGCCCATCACTGGTAATGAGTTCTGCAGACTCCTTTCTCGTGTCTGCTTGTGTGGCTTCAAACCAACACAGACCTACAGTTTAACTGAGGGGTTCTCACAACATCTATGTGTTTTGCCACTCAGCTTCAACATCATTCCAAACTAGCTTCTTCAGTGGTTCTGTAAAAACTGAAGAAAAGCTGTTTGCGTGACAGCTTCTAGACTGCTAGGGAGGATCTCTCGACTCTTCCCTTTTCCCCTCACACTGAGGGGAACACTGTGCTGTTACACAAGCAAGCCCAAACTTCCTTGCTGCCTAGCTGCAGCTAGTACTATTGTGCATCAATTGGTATTTTCCAGACAGTGCCATCTTCCCTCCCCTACATTTCTTTTTAGCAGCTGGTCTGTATTACACATCATTAACACTTGGGCATATTTTTCCAGTCTGAATTTGTTGCTTATCAGTGTTGTCGAGATTATACTGCAACTGGTGTTGAGTCTGTCATTGATCTAATACCATAGCTGCAAATATGGGTGTTGAAATATTGGCAGCTCTCTGCTGCAGTGGGTGTATCTTGAGAGTCTCTAGACTTGCTGAAGTCACACTGCAGATACCGCTCGCGTCACTGAATGTCTGTGTACCCTCAGTGACTGCAACCTTTCTGCTGGAAACGGTTAGGCAGTGCAGGAGTACAAAGTGGCTTTGTTTTTCCTGCCTCTCTTGACTTTTTTTTTTCCATTGGATAATTTTACTCTGATTGCCTACAGACAGAAACCTGACACTTTGCATCATATTTGCATCAGATATCAGTGTTACTTGGTCAGATAGGAGCCTGATAGCCAAATGAATATGACAACAAACTTCTCCAGTTTCCTGGATTATTATTTTTGCGTGTGTGTAAAATAGCAAACTGTAAAGAAGTGCAGCTCTAAAAACTGCTCGAGAAAAAGAGATAACTACAGTGGGAGCAGAGCTTAGAAGATAACAGTGAAGCCACACGAAGCCATTGGCAACCTGCATCTTGGTGGTTGCACTGCATGTAAAGCTTATTATTTTTACCTTGCTTTCCATGTTTCACACCCAGTTGTTTCCTTTCTTAGTTTGTCACTCTCCCACTTCCCAAGTTCTGTTTCTGTGACCCTTTGTACTTGGCCTGCACTAGCGGCAGTAGCTACTTTGATCCTCTTGCAGGGCGGTTCATTTGTCCTACCTGTTTAAGCGGGTATCTATAGCATCAGATCCGTTTATCTCAGCAGTTTCCCCTGTAATCCAGAAGCATGTGTCCCACAGCTAATTCTATCGTACTCCAAATTCTGTTCTTATCTTAGCAACTTAATACCTGTTCTCTCCTAATTCTCCTGAGTAAGAGAAAACCAGCTACAGAAGAACCAATCTACCTTCTCATTGTGTGTGGCAATGTGCAGCTGTTAAGGCAATTGCAGTTTCTTGTTTATCCCTTTTTAACAATTTTGCCCAAAAGACAGTACAAATGATGTTTTCTGATCTTTTCTCTCTGGTCAGCTACTGTTTTCAGTGCCTCCACACCTGCGCAATAAGGTGGCTTCTGGAATCTGTTTTTTCTTAAGTGTCTAAGTCCCTTATCCTCTTTTTCTATTATTAGTAATGGCTACAAGCTTTAGTGTCTTTCTGAATGTCCTTTTTTCCTTGTTGCATATCTCATTACTTGAGCGGCTTCATCTATATCGCACATACTACATGTAGGGTAACATCAAGGGACACTGCCATACTCCTAAGTTACCTTGGCTTTACATGAAGGCAGCATTTGGGCCACATATAGACTGCTTCCTTAGAGCAGTGTGTATATGCCCCTCCAAAGTGCTTCCTTTCTCCTGGCAGTGCTTCTACTCCCTGATCCATCAGAAGGAAAGCTCATACTGGGAAGGAGGACAGGTACTTTGTAGAGGAGCATCATCTGTGTCCCTTTGTCGTAGGA
Organism: Myiopsitta monachus; assembly: GCA_017639245.1. NCBI lineage: Eukaryota > Metazoa > Chordata > Aves > Psittaciformes > Psittacidae > Myiopsitta > Myiopsitta monachus. Next base: position 77,733,123 of record CM029920.1, read on the forward strand.
GCCAGTCAGGCACAGAAAAAACATGAGTGCCTGCTGTTCCTCTGCTTCTCCCATACAGGCACACAAAATAACAGAAAGAAGGAGCTGCAAAACCAGGCTAAATTCTCTTTCTGATACTCACTATTTCATCCCGATCTTCCCATTCCACTTCTGAGAGATCTACACTGTTGTAGTTTGGCTTTGGCTTCAGTTTCTTTCCTTCTTTATACTGGTGTTCATTAAAAAAAGAAAAGGAAAAAACAACCCAAGTGAGAGTCTAGATAAGTTCCTAAACTAACCTTTAAAGAATTGAGATGCAGTTTGAAAAACAGAGGTGTTTCATTTGTTCTCTGACTAGGAAGGCATCTTTGGGCTGCAAGTGCCTTCTTGGTCCCATGCCATGTGCTTCCTTATGTGGCCGATGGAGGGCTACAAGAGTTGAAGTGGGAGAGGACTGATCCAGCAGCAAGGGACAGTCAGGAACGCAGGTGAACTTGGAGGATTACTAAAGGTGGACCCTTCTTTGTGAGAATATTCTTCTAAATAGATCAGCACAATACACTTTCCTCTAGGAAATATTTTTTTTCTGTGCAGCTAACAATGTAATCCCATAAACGTTAATAATAACCAGCAGGAGATCTCTTCTGATAGGAATTAGGCTTTGACTCCACTGACACAAAGATAGGCTTTTCACCTGGGGCTAACACATGCAAGAGAGCTGTTTCCCTGTAATCTAGGAGAAGGAAAAGATCTGAAGCAGACTAAGAGAGGCCAGTTTCGGGTGGAGGATAAAGCAATGCCCTTAGCCTTGCCCCATCCTGAAAACATTATGCATCCCTTCACATACTGAAGTAACTACTGATGCCTCTGGTCTCCCTCTGCAAAGCTTCCTTTGAAGATAACTACCATGAAGCCCTGTGGTGGCACTTCCTCTTGTCACCAAGGCAGGATGAAGCTTATAGCTGCACGCAGGTGGATTTGTGGTGACAGGCATGTATATGAAATGTGAAATCATTGCATGCGTGGGTATCTGAGTAATGAGGCCAGCAGAGTGCTTGCAGACTGATGTGCAGCCTGGAGCTCCAGGTGGCACCGCAAGGGAGAAATGTTGTCCTTGCATCCACTCTCTCAAGTCCCGGAGGGTCTTTGCAGCCTACTGGTCTCTCAATTATACCTGACTTACCATGGCCCTAAGATCTGTGGACCCTGCTATCCTCAGATTCCCAAACTGTCCGCAATACAGCTGTTGGGTGGCTATTACTAGGGTGCTACTCATGCTAAATCTTCTTGTAGGAGATATGCCCAGCAATGAAACCTTGCACTGATGCAGATACATGTGCGCCCACAGTACAGCAAGCACACACAAATACAGCTCTCGTGCAGGAGAACAGACAAGCAGGGTACTTTACACTTCATACATGTGTGTCCAAATACACATCTTTGTATGTGGAATTTATTTCTCTGGCCCTCATGCTCCTGGGTGCCTATATATCAGAGCCTGGTAGCCTCCACAGCTCAATAAAATATGAGAAATCAGGAGCATCCCTTAAAGCTTCTGTTTCCAAGTAAGCAAAGTTTCTCAGATTCACAGCTATACATACCAAAGGGCGGAGGTCTGGATGTGAAAGGATGTACCCATTGTTGGTGTTCAGAAAGGCGTATCCATGGACACCCAGCTGGAGAAAGAAGCGTTACAATAATTAGTGGTTTAGCTATGAACACTGCTGTGTAATGGGTGCCACTGATACCCTGGCACCACAAGTATTCAGAAATATTTCCCTTTTAAAGGTATTGACTGGCAGAAAACAGGGCCCATCCCAAACCATTTATCTCCAGATCTCTGGCTGCTCTGTCTGAGCAGGCTGACTATGATGGGATGCATATAAGGATGGGCAGGTAGCTGATCTGTGTACACATTCAGAAAAAGATGCCTTCCTAGAGTATGATTGTCCTCATGGACAATTACCATCCAGAGGCAGAATAAGCTCTCCTCAGCAGGCACAGCAGTGCTGCACACAAAATGGGCAAGGATGAGGAATGTTGTAAACAGTACAGAAACAGTGGTGACAGGTCTGTATGCCAATCACTACCTATGCAGAGCAGTGTGTGATCAAGTGAGTATTAATCTCACAGATGGCTTCCCTGGAAACCCGTTCAGTCTTCAGAGAAGCTTTGCATTATGTTTCAGTGTTGGCAAGACCAGACCCAGCCTAGGCCAATTGTACAGTCCTGCAGTTTTAAAATGCATTTTAAGGAATAGCAAAAACTTACAAGAACAGGCACTGGTTTGCCTGATCTGGAAGAGATTTTGAGGGAGCAATTACTCAGATCAAGCCCATACATAATACAAATTCCAGCTAAACCTCAAGTTGCTAAAATCCTGCCGATAGCCTGTGCTGGCCAAAACAAGAGGTGCCTCAAGGAAAACAAGAATGCCTAAGGTTTTTGTCTTCAAAAAAATGTTGCAAATTTATATTCCTATACAGTGAATCCTGCAGGGATAAGAGTTGGGAGGTGGGGAGGCAAGTCATTTACAGTCTGTCTGTGCTCTTTTGGAGGGAATGAATTCTGTGTTTCACACATCCTAGATGAAAACTGTGGACTCTACCTACGTGAAACAGTTTTTTGCAGAGCACACGGAGCTCAGCTCAGCATGGCAGGAGTGGAATGAAGGCATTGAATCAGGACTACAGCAAACTTCCTTATTGGCCTATTAAAGCTGAAATTTCCCGGCCCAGTAAGCACAATCATAAATGAACAATCTCTCAAGGGCTGTAACTCTGGAGCTGGTCCTTTGTAATCCATATGCTAGAGGATTAAGTTGAGGATTCTGAGTTTCCAAACTGGTCTGGAGTTGGAAGAGGTTCTGGGAAGTTGCTTCCTGCCTCTGATGTAAGGACATCATACAGATAATTTTCCCTCCTTCCCTGCCACTGCTTGAAGGAAAGAACGGTGTCCTTCCTTGTCCCATAAGAAAGATTTTTGTGACACACAGCCTTTGAATGACATGGTGGGAGTAGATGGTCTTACAGAGAAAATAAACATGTATAAAAATTGAAACTCCTAAATAAGGTTTCCTTAGACCTAAACCAGCTAGCTTTTGGTGCTGAGTGTATGCACCCCACCACTCAGTTCCTGGGTTGCCTGAAGGACTGTTTCCTGTAGCTGCATATGAATGGTCTGCCCTGCATCCATGTCTGGAAGCACGACACAGATTCATAGCCTCTGACAGCACTTTCAGTTCTGTGAGCCTTCAGAAGTTAGGTTTTGAACAACTGCCTAACTGGTGGTAATTGTCTGATAGGTACTAGAGAGAAACTGAAAACTAGAAATGATGGCTCAAATCACCTGATTTCATGGTGCCACTGAGATGCACTTTACTGTCTCCTGGTGTGCAGACTGATTGAACAAAAGGTCACTGCACAGACATTACAGCAGAAACCAAACTAAACTGCATCTTGGTGTGTGTGTGTCGGGGGGAGGAGGGCTCCTATGGATGAATGTACCATTTTTACATATACTGAACATAGAGCTAATGGAAAGTTGTTGGACTAACAATTCTGGAGAACAAATACTTTATTTAGGTACAGCACAAGTGAATGAGAGCCAACTTCCTGTGCACTCTCCTGCCAAGAAATCTTCATGCTGATCTGGAGAAACGAACCTCTGGGCATGGCAGAAAATCTGGCTCTCTGCAGTCCATTCAGTCCTTAGTTTTACTGCTCAGTGAAACTAGTTTATTTCTTGCCAGCTGGCGTGGCAGCTTTTGTGCACTGAGAACTGGATATAAAACTTTAATTCTTCTGAGGTAGGCTGTCAGGTCTATATCATCTCCAAGGGATCTAGGTTAGTAACCATCAAGACTCAAACACTCCATGACCTGTTTCCAATCTACTGGGTCATCCAGTCTTTGTGTTTCTGAAGCAGCGTAAGAGCTTCTAATAGTGAATGAATTCCCATGGGCTATATAGAAATCACACATCACCACATCCAGCATCTCTTGCTTCACAGTTATAGTTCTTCCTACAGGCAGAGGAATGATTTTTCAGTCATGCCTGTGGAAGAATGACTGGTGACTTTGCTGTGCAAAATAGCAAATCACTTTATCTCAGTCTTACCTTATACCGTGGAGCAAGTTTTAACAACTCCCTCAGTGGTACATCGGAGCCCACCACACCCAGGAGAATGCCATGAGATCGCTTGAAAAACAAAGGAGAATCCATTTTCAGAAGCAAGACCTGGGTAGTTTTCTACCTCAATACACATTATTGTGTTCCTATGAGCCTCTTCTGTATCCTCTCCAGGCCTGTGTGAATATGTTAATTGAAAACCAACTAACAAACCTCAAAAAGGTCTAAAGAGCTTTCTTCAGTTTTTATGAAGAGGAGTATTTCTACCCAGCACTAGTCAGCATCTTTAACTATGGTTCAGAAGTAGCATAAAATCAATGAAAACAAGTCTTGAGGGAAACTCCCTCAGTTTCAGTATATGTAAATATACAATAAGGACAAGGCAGTCATGCAAAACAACATGGATTGGTTGATAGCCTGGGTTGATTAAACAAATGCCAAATACAGAACTGTTAACCTAGGAAAAAGGAATGCACAATGAAATGGGGAACTGGTAGTTTAATAAGTGTCCAGAGAACACGATGGGAAAATGACACGCAGGATCTTACTGCGCTGCTGTGCTAATACAGGTTAAGGCCAACCTCAGGTGGAGAAAGCAGACAATTGTTTAGGGCCAGGAGAAGATACAAAAGGACACAGGCTTTTTAATCTGCAGAGAAAGTCATTATGGCAGGAAGGTGAGACCAGACAATTTGGAAGTGGAATCTAGACACCAGTTTTTACTGCAGAGTGAGAAATCACAATAGAGAGGTCAGGGCTGGATGCTTCAATGATGCTTTTGCAAACACAGGTTATCTGGCTCATGAAAAACTATCTATATGAAATGTAAAAGTCTGCAGTAAAAAGCTCAGACTAGGCAAGGTAGTGATCTCTTCCAGCCTGAAACTTTATGGGTCTGTGCACTAGGCTCAGTTTAAAAATGGAAGGGATAAAACAGGGGAAATATAATTTGAACATTATTTTGATATTTTGGTAAGACAGTATTCAAACCATCAATTTTGTCAGATAATTTGTCAGCTGCCCTTCCTGCCAGAGGTCTACCACAGTCTGTAATGGCTGGCTGTTCTTTCAGAGGCCCGCTGTCTTTAAAACCTTAAAAAGGTCTCCTGTACCCTTTTCACCTTTGCTGGCTGAAGGAGAGGGAAGCCTGTGTTGCACTCACCGTCTCGTTCTTTTTGCTGAAGACTGGCATAGCCACTGTTGTCATGAGCAACAGACTTTGAGCCTGAGATGCAAAGAGCTACCACAGAAGAACAAGCCATGTGTTAGCAAATGCAGTACCAGAGATAACCTGAATGAAAGGCACTGGAATTCCCAAAGACCCCTGATGTTGATTACAAGTAGCCACCTCCTTGCCTCCCACACCCCTCTAGAAACAGATGACAGCACTTTTCAATACTCTGTATACAAGAGGATTGTGGGATGGATGCTGCTCGTGAGGGGTGATGGTGATGGGATGAATGCCAATGAAGTGTGTTGAAGCAAGAAAAATTAAATAGCTGTTACAAAAACCTGTAGAAGTGGTGGCACAATTTATACCCACCACGCATTGGGAGCGTAGACATGAGCACTTATACAACAAGTGTAAAAACCACCAACACAAGGAGTACAGGATAGAAAAAAGCAACACAAACATGAGCAAAATTACAAACAAGATGTCATCTATATTGCAAACACATAAATACCACAAATTAGAAACACCAAAGACAAATATTTAAAGGGCACAAACACAGACAGAGCCTTCTTATATATACTTGTTACTTACCATCTAAGCTTAGGAAAAACAGAGACAAATCATGATCCAAACAGATCATGGTGAGCTATCTCTACAAGGGATACAGGACATGTACATGTAATGGGGAACAGATACTCTGTTAGATAGTTCTAGATACTCAGATAGTTCTGCAGAAGACAGATGGTCTAAAAGCATGCATGAAAGGAGGTAAAAGTGGGAAGACACATGTGAAGAAGTCTCCCAAACATGCCTAGCTATCAAAAGAACCTAATTCCTCAAAGCCAGTAGCATCTCCCTTTCATCTCTTACTTTGTCAAGTAAGTAGTAATGCAAGAAATGACCTTTTGTCTCCATTATTATACATGCTACGGACCATAACGGGACTAGTCAATAATCTATAAAGTCACGTGAAGGAGGCTGGAGCTTGGTATCTTGAATTACTGGTCTGGATAATTCTTTGTGGAAACTTTCCATTCAGAGCAACACTCACACTAACACACAGCAAGTAAACTTCTCCAGCACTTAGTGAATATATGGAGAAAGAGATACAGTGAACTAAGCTACTGCACAACACAGACACTCCTACCTACTCTGAACCAACAGCACAAGCACAGCTCTCCAGTACATCCATCATTTCCTCTCCTCTTCCTGCAAATGCAAGAGGACTCCAGTGCTGCAGCCCCCAACCCCCTCCAGATGTACCAGCCAGCTGTGGCTGTGAGCACTGGCACTGACACACCAACTGGCACGAGGGAAATGGCACGCTCACAAAACATGGGTGCAGTTACCTCCTCAGACTGTGGCAGCTAGTGAGAGACATGGACGAACAGATGAATGAATATGTGAACGGAGGGGTAAACCAAAGATGGGAGAGGTTGGGGCAGAGGAATAGAATAGCAAAAGCAACAGCAAGAGAAGATATGCAGCAAGAAAAGAAATGCAACAGACAAATCCCGGTGGCTGCTTTCGGAAGTGTGACACCATGCACCGGTGCCAGGGGTGGCATGCCTGCTGATAAAATAAACTTGCCGGGTTTAGCAGCATTTCTGGAGATTTTGCTTTGCACACTCAAGTACCGTGTTCTCAGCTATCACTTGGCACAGCTCCTGCAGCAGAAGACTTTGCACGTCACCCTCACTGAGCTAACGGGCCACAGCTGCAGCCTCAATGGTCAGCCACAGCACAGAGGTGGGGGACGCACAGCCACAAAATAAGAATTGTGACTTTGTCAATATAAAAAGGCATGGAGTCAGAGGTTGAGGAACATCTATCTGGGGAAGTGCAGGGGAAGGCTCCTTCAGTGAAGTTCTATTCCTTTGTCCTTCCCTTTGCTCCTTTAAATTTCCAAGCTGCCTTGGTAATGCAATACCATTATAGCACTTGCTCGTGGTCCAAATGTCTTCACATATGGCAGGCCTGAGACAAAGCAATGGGTATTGGGAGTGCTGACTGTCTGGTCTTTGCCATGTGTCCTTGAAGCACAGGTCTGAGTACAGGGCCACTGCAGTAACATTAGGACTTGCTAGCTCAAGGAAGGAAGGAGTGAGCCGGCTTCCCAAACTAAGTTCTGTATCTTTGAGTGGCAACCAGTATACATCTAGCTACTGGGCTGGAGGAAATAAATCTGTGACCCATATCCTGAGCTGTAAATCTTTCCTGTGAATAATCCTTTAGAAGGCAACCTACTTTCACACAAGAGCTACTTCAATCATGCTGTACCTGCGTGATTAGTCCTGGCCTCCTGGGTCATTGCAGATTCAGACCTGAGTCTGCATAGACACCTCAACTCCAGGATTGAGCAGAAAAGAAATACTGTCTCAGCAGTGCCAGAGCCCAGTAATTTCTAGCAATCAACCAACTTCTGGTTTTACATAAATTTCAGGACTTATTTAGATTCTGATACACATAAGATATTTAAATGGGAATCTGGGACAAGTTATATGCCTAACGTACTAGCTGGGTGTCTAATGCCTTTGCCAGTCTGGCCCATAGGACCTACTGTTTGGTGACTTAAAGACTTGTGCTGCAAGTCCTTACCGCACTGTCCATGTAGGCTTCAGTCCAAATAATGTCATGGTCGTGGTTAATGACCATGGGGCGGCTGAGGACATGCAGGTATTCCATCACGTTCTCCTGGACATCTGCCAGAGTGGAGATCTGAGTGTAGTAGCCTTCATGGAGAAACAGAGGTGTGAGTCACGCTGCTCACATGCCTTCAGTATTTTAAGTGAGTGTCTGTGCAAAGCTGGAAAACTAGATGTCAAAGGCTATATACCCAGATGGCTTATCTACTCTTTACAGAAAGTGCCTCTACATGCCTTATATCCACAAGCTTCTGTGGACGCGTGTTTCTGTGGAAATCTAGAGTTTCAAAGGACTGGCTCTGTTCTTCTCAAAATACTGGACCAATGCACAAGACTGGAGTCTTGATATCATGCCAAATAGATGTAAATTGTTACTTTGGGTCTTAGGAAAATCCTATGTAAAAAAACCCAACCACCAGTAATCAGGCTGCCTTTGCTCCTGAATGCCAGACATATGCAAAGTATTCCGCCAGGCTACCCACTTACCCTGCCCAATTTTATACTAAACCCAAACTCCCAACTTCTCTTCCAGACTTTTTCCAGCACTCTACTCTTCAATCTGCCTAGCTTTATGTCCAAGGATAGTGACTACATACAACTATCCATTAGAAGCAGAACCTAAAAGTGCAAGTTACTTATTTTCCTCTGCTCCTGCAGATGGACCCATGGGAGGCTAATACTACAACAAGGAGTAAAAGGGAGGAATGTTTTCAAGCTATCAAAAGGTCCTTAAAACTATCTGCATAACAGGTTAGAAATGTTAACGCAGTGTAAAGTCCCACCCATTCTTGCTTCTCACCACATGGAACTGATTGGTTGTACTTGGCATGAGACAGAGCGTGTCTGATAGATGGAAAACACTGCCATGTGAAAGGGCTCATGATCTGATAAGCTTTGTGGTGTGAGAACAGATTTAGTGTGCTTGAAAACAAGGACTACAAGAGCTATACAATGTGTTGAAAAGAACCAAAATCAGTGAGCCTTATGCAGAGCTCATCTGGTGAGAATTCGAGTGCAAAGAGCACATTTTTGTTCTCTGGTTATTCAGGAGAATCCATTCTCACATTTAATGGTGAACCAACAGCACAGTGAATTCCCTGTCACTAATCTTAGGGCTGATCATGCAATCTGAAATCAAGGGGTTTTGTTTCATATATCAAAACCTAAGAGTGTTACACATGATTCAGAGTGCTAATAGACAAACGTTTGAGCCTTGGACACCCCCAACTCACAGACATTCTGCAGGCTAGCAACTCTTGTCTGTCAATTATTTTCAGTAGCAAATGCACCCATGCATTTCATAGTCTGCTGGAGCCACTGCTCAGACAGCAAAAGAGTCAATATACCTAGCTAGTCAGCCCCCAGCTTCAGTCTTCCCTTCCTTTCCCTGTTTAAGCAGGATACTGGTGTAGCAAGCACTTCTGACTGTCTCCATGCAGGCTGAGGCCAAGTCATGCCCAAACAGCTTTTATTCCACATCCCCCACCCCCCTTCTTTTACCCTTGCAGAGTCTGTTAAGGCTAACTGGACTTTTTAACTGGCCCCAAATGTATAGAGGTGACTCACCTACTCTGAAAGGATTTTCCCACTCATACCATATTCAGAATATTAGGTTTGTGGTGGGATTAACAAGCTATTCTGGTACCTCAGTGAAACCACCACAAAGAATTTGGCCAGGATATAGGGGTTAACGTGCAGACCTCATGAAAAATGCCGTTAAATCTTTAAAGAAGAGATATTAGTTTTGTATCTCAGACAAAAGATGTCACAGGCTTTCTGACAGAGTTTTAGACAGATTGTCAAAAGGCAGCAAGTGGGACACAATAAGCACAGGGACTTAGGTGGACTACAGCCAGCATGAATCTCGGTCATAGTGTCCCTTGGCACCGTGACAGGAAAATGTGGTGGCTCAGCACAGAGGACTTGTGTTAGTTGGACACAGTCACTCTGAACATGGACTAGCAGGGTCTGCTTTTTCCTTAGGTTGCTTTCCAACCAAGGGTTCCTGGGCCCCAGGCTGTAGTGGCTGAGCCATACAGGAGTCCAGGGCCCTGTGGCTGCAGTCCGTGAATGATACACATGATGGGGGTCAGGGAACTCTTCCCACACAGCACCTTTGTTGTTGCAGGCGATCCATTTCACATTGGGGGCAAAAGTGACCTCCCGTCCAATGAGGTAAGTGAAAACCCGGACCTGGGAACAAGAATGCAAAGATAGAAGAATCAGGCTGCAATGTACTAACAAAACCAAATGGCTGAGGTTTAGCATCCTGCTATGCACTAGTGTGAATGCTTATTTGTGGTGCATAGCAATAGCTTTGCCTTCACACAGAGACAGGATCCTCTTGCTCCATTTGTTTTGCATTTTGTGGGCTGCAACTTGATTTCCATTTACAATAAGCCCAGAAAGCCAAGTAGCACCCGGGGTCATCTGAATAACAAGGCAGAAGTGCAAATTCTGTTTGATTTTATGATAGCAGCTCTGCCAGGCACTCAGCAGCCACATGCGGAGAGGTTTATAGCTCACAGGAATCCTTTACCCAGGGGAACAGCTGGCTGCATGAATCATTTAGAGAAAGCTTCACCATTTCTCCTGTGTTTGACCAACAACAAAAGAGCCAATCCTGAAATAAACTGCTTTAACAGCCCCATGCTCTGGTCTCTCAGTGGACTGCTTCTCTCCCTTTACGCATTGCTGCTATCTGGGATGAGGTAAGCAAATAAATCAGGAGGGTTTAGGATGAACCCTGCTCTATTCTTCTTTCACAGTCTGCTTTGCTAGTGCAAGCCTGTAATCATAGGCCTCAAGGGAAATAGGGCTGCAAGACACCTAGAGAGGTTGCCCGGGCCATTCTTTTGCAGACCGTAAGAACTGGTAATAGCCAAACTTTTCCCAAACAGCACCAATTATAAACAGTCTTAGATGGGATTAAAATACCTTTTTAAAAGAAATATTTTGAAATACTCAGTTTAGTCTTTATCACTTTATCAGGAGAATGTTTTGATTGTCACATCTTTAGAAATCAAAGTGTATGAAAATATAATAAATCTTCACTGACCTACAGCTACCCGTTTGTGATCCTACCACCTCTAAAACCACTGCAGCAGGCTCCTGCCTGGCTGCTTTGCTTTGTGTTTACAGCTGGATGCGTGTGGGTATTGAAGGATGTGAATGCTCAGCTCTGCCTGACATCCTGGCTCATTCTCTTCTGTTCCCACTACAGCAGGATAGCACCTTTCCTCACCATTTCCATTTAGCACTTCCCAGACAAACCTTCCGATCTGGCCAGTTGTACTTTTCAAACACAGCTTCATAATCCTCCACTGCTCCGTCTGTGATCAGCATGATAGCTTGGTTACACAAGCCTCCTTGACCAGCCTCTCTGAACTGCAAGGAGAGGAAGAGCATTAGTTACCTCAGCATGGGCTTGTTTCTGTGTAACTGCAGCGTATTTGTTCATGGTGGGCCAGATTCTGACTTTCCCTTGTAAACCTGACACTGTGCTCAGAAAGAGCTCTGCTTAAATAAAGACTGTGTTTGTATGCCTGCATATAATTGTTTTATTTATACAGCCCTACCTATCACAAGTAGACCCAGGAGACTGTACAGAAGTAAAATAATGAGGAAGTAAGTGCTGTGGAGAAGGGCGCAATTCACTGCTGCCTCACATCTTACAGTCGCACTCCTTTATGCAAACAACTGTAGGCTGACCGTAAACACTGCAATTCTGATTTGACAGCAATAACTGTCACTTTTTATGGCAGAAAACATGACAGGAGGAGGAAATCAGACTCTTTATTTCAGGGTAAATCCATCAATCTGCCAAAAAACAGCAGAGAAAGGCAGGAGCATGTGGAAAAAAAAGAGCATTACTGCCATCAGGGCTGAAACTAGGTTATTAATGTGCCAGAAAAAAAGGCCATAACTATAATGACAGATGACCTGTAATCTGTGCATGAGTGATGTTTAAGGTAGAGTGGAGGTATTCTGGGACTTTGGTACAAACGTTGATGTGCTCCCAAGAACACATGAAGAGGTGTTGAATGGGCACTGAAAAGCCAGACCCTGCCTGTTCAGCCAGGAAAAACAGCCTTTAAGTGCTGCTTATCTCCTGCTTCTGCCTGCAGAGCCATTTGCCTCTTGGTTCTCTAGAGCCGGTGTACCTGAGAGCACAAGTGCCTTACACAGCACCAACACAGGTATTGAATTAGAGGTCACCAGAGGAGGTAGCAGAGGCCATCAAAGCACAAAAACCCACAGCTACTTTGCTGCAGCTCCTAGCTCAGTGTCAGCATGTGCTTCTCCCTGCAGAGTATCTCACTGCTTCTGAGCATGGAAAAATCTAATCAGCAAAGGATACAGAAGCTGATGCAGAGTAAAAAAATATGGAAAGAGCAAGATACAACAGCTCTGTGCACAAGATTAATGAGAGGCAACGGCATGAGATGGAGAGCATATGGAAGACTAACTGAAGGGTGACTAATGTTATACCATACACAGCAGCAATTTTAAACTGGAGAGGGTAGTTATATCTTATAAATGAGGAAAAAGGTGTCCAAGTGGCGAGACTAATTACATAAAATGAAAGCAAGCACTGGGTGGGAGGGCAAGAGCACAGGATGCAAACCGGGACTTTATAGATGTTTTAGGGTTCAATTAACAAGTCCCTTCTGGTTTGGTAATGCTTCATTAGGACAGAAAGCAAATGTCTTTACTAACACAGACAATACTGTGGTTCCACTGCAGATAAACTTCATGATCATGGGTACCTGGTGCTAATATCACCATAATGTCTCCTTCCCCCACTATTTATGTTATCAGTCCTGCCTCCTTCAACATTACTGTTAATATCACTGAAGTACCTGTTACTCTACTGCAGTAGGCATGGATTCAACAGCTTCTGAATGACCACCTGTGTAAACTTATTTTTCCCTGTTTCATGTATCACTGACCAGAATAGGTACAAGTGATCATGAGAGAGAAGAGTGGTGTAATAAGATTACTACTAACTAGCTGTTCTTAAGCAAAACGTCTATGTGAATTACTGAATCAGAATGAGGTAGCTGGACATGACCTGCCTCTTTCGTGTTGGGGAAACAGTGTACCTCTGTTGCTGTGGTCATGCCAACCCAACAGTAGGGATCTCCCATGTCTTTCTCTACAGAGTCCCTAAGATCTGACATTTCCAGTCACCCAAAAAGCTTCTACACCTTGTTCTATAAAAAAAGAACATCAGTGCCAGCTAGAAGGTAATTGGAGCTCCAGAATGAGTCAGAACATGTGTCTTCCCTTCAGCAAGGAGACTTAGGGCAAAGGCTGAGGATGAACAACAGGAACAAACATAGGATGTGCTTAGGTGCAAAAAAAGGGGGAAAGCAGTTGATAGCTGCATAAGATTCTGCTGCAGATCATCAGGTAGGAAAAAGACAAGGAGTCTCAAGTGAGTTTTTTCCAGGACAGAAATCCATTATGTGCAGATTATCAGAGAGCAGGGGTAGTGTGAGCATCCATTAAGGAGGCATAGTGTTATGATGGCACAGGAGATGCTGTCAGAATCAGGTTTAGATCACAGATCTGTGAACCTCATAGTTACAAAAGCAGTTTATTCCAGTCTGTTGCAATCTACAATGTATTTTGTTTAGACAATTGTTAAATTAACACTTAATTAAGGTCATCCACTATTTCAAACTACTTAAGATCTCTCTCCATGTAGCTTACTTCAGACCTCATAATACTCAGATACTGAGAAATTAGGTGCTGTATCAGAACCAGCAATCTCCTAATTACAGGAGTAGATGGTATTTTCAACAGGGAAAATGAGATCATCAGTGTCATAGAAATAGAGATTAAAAAGACAGATATAGAAAACAAATGAACAGGAGGTAATCCCTGGTTTTTAGGTCCTTTTGTAGCTGACTGCAGCTGTAGCAAATGATCTGACAGCATTCACATCAGGCTCTGAGCACAATTCCCTGCTCTGACTGAAATCTCAGGAGCATGAAAGAAGGGGAGAATGGGAACAAGATGTCGGCAGAACAGGTGCCCAAATAAATGTGGGCTAGAGCTGCAGTTGGTGAATAAGAGATGAAGCTATGTATTCTCCCATATAACTTTGGTTGTATTACCAGGAGTGGCAGACATGATCTAATTAATTCAGGAACAGAGTCTCTTATACTCCTTTGTTTGCTCGCTGTCATTCACTTTGCAGTTATAGCCAGGCACAAGAGTTACTAGTGAAACAATAAGAATATCAGCATAGCTCAGTGATGCACAGGCACGCATGCGGATTATGCACATCAGGCTGGATGTCTGAGCAGCCCCTCTTCTCTTCCTTCTGCCCCATTCTTATACAGACCTGCCTTCAGAGAGTCCTCTGGAATTACTGAAAATTCAGGCTTAGTGGAAAGTGTTTCATGGGTAGAAAATTAGCTGAAGAGAAGGAAAGAGAAAGCTAGTGAAGAACAAATGAGAGATGGTATTAAGCAAAGCGGCATAAACTGGTAAACAGGAAATCTTAAGCTTTGCATATCCTGAAAAGCATGCTGAAGAATCCAGGTCTGTAAAATGCAAGTGGAATCAAGAAAAGATTTACAAACATTCAGAGAAGAAACAAGAAAGGGAGTAAAAGGACTACGTTGCCAGATGATAAAAAACAGAGGGAAACGGTCAGGCAGAGATGCTCTATAGCTGTCGTACTTCATCATCAAAAGCACAATATTGTAATGGCTGCGCACACACTGAAGTGATAAGAAAGAAAGAAAAGGAATGAATTACAGGTGGGGTCACAAAGTGGTAGGGTGAAAGCAAAAGTTAATTGAAAGCATTTGAATAATCTCTGCTCAGCAGGAAGGAAAGAATTGCAGAAGGTGTTGCTGAACTACTTGCCCTGTGAGCCGAGACCTGACCGGGACTGAGATCCCAAAGGACAAAGTGGGAATCAACGGAAAACATGTGTTACAAGAAGGGAATAAACTAGGTGGGTAAATTGTCCTTAAACATTTAGCACATTGCTAGAAAAATTAGTGACATGGTCCTCTTGTGAGTGTGCAAATTAATGCTTCCCCACACAGGTGGGGGATAAGAGGCCACAAACTCCTTTGCTTACTCCCATCAGCAGATGGGCTCATTCTTTTCATGACATCAGTTTGCTCAAGTTACATAATCTTACATCTTGCTGAAGTCCAGTTTTTTTCCCAGCTTCATCGCTATTTTTTCACCTGTAGCCATTTTTGAGTGACCTACTCATAAGCAACTTCAAAATCTATGTTATTTCTGAGTTCAACTGCCAGTCAAGGCACAAATTAAACCATCTTCCCATTAAGAGGAGACATCATTCCAAGGTGACTTCAGAGAGCAAAACTTGGGGTTTCTTTTCCTCCACAGGGTCAGAAACCATCAGCTTTCAAAATACCTTAGTCTGAGAATTATCCTGAGACAGGAAGAGCCATAAGAGTCACAGATTTTGTATAATCTAATCCTAATTCTATTCTTATATAACAAATATATGAATATATTTAAATCACTCTCTCAGGCTTAGGGTTGTATTTGCACTATGTATATATGTACACACATCTTTGGCATGCCTATAAAAATACATAGGTATCTTTACAATTGATGTACATTGGAAAGGATAGTCAGAGGCTCAAATACAGAGCAAGAGGCTCAATACTGGCTGGAAAGGAATACTGCAGAGGCGGATCAGCCGTATAGGAATTAACAATGTGACAATGTCTGAAGAAACGTAGCTGTTGTCTTACGTTGTGTTAAGAGGATTGTGGTGTGTAAAACAAGGAAGGTGATTATTCTGCTCTGCTTAGTACTTGATAGCTCTCAGCTGCAGCACTTACATACTGTTAGGAGGACGGTGTTTCAGGGAAGGCAGCCTAGAAGCAGCCCTCAGCAGAGCAGCAGCCAGAACAAAGGAGTATAAATCCTGCAAGAAAAGGGTGAGAGGACAAGACGTGCCAAGCTTGTGGAAAGAAGGAGAAGACAGCGGTGAGAGAGACTAAAACTTGATAAACAAGGAAGGAGCTCACTTGACAGAATTTTGAAGCGCCTTATGAATGTATGCTTAAGACCACAGTACCGCTGGCATGCATATTTTATTGAAACCACTTGGAGTGTGGCTATATTGAAATAGAGAGTTTAAGTGCTTTATTGAGCATGGCTGCGAGGGGCAGCAGAGGCTCTGGCTAACTGCTCTGCTGAAGCAATTCTGCACATTATGTCACAGATTAAAATAGACTCTTTCTACCCCAGAGTATAATGGAGGAAAACAAAGACAGTGAGAATTGTGTTCTTCTACAACCCCTCTCTGCTATTCATACCTCACTGTAGTAGGTCTCTACTGGGCTATTCATTCTATGAGCAATTGGACTGAGGAAAATTACCAGGGAAATTTTGTAATCACTTTCATTACAGATATTATTACTGGTTGTCTGTTGTAATCAGCAAAGCCTGTTTCATCAGTGTGATGTAGCAATTTTCATTCTCTTGCGTATGCTCCTGTGACCAATAACAGGACAGTCTGTGAGTAACAGCTATGACTACAAGCTTAGAATGTGAATGTTGTCTGATGAGAGGGCGGTGGCCAATTCCACCAAAATTCCCCTTTCTCCTGTCTGTATGACTGCAGCAGCACAGATTTGTTTCAGGGTATACTGATGGAAACCATTTTCCTTTCCTATTACTGATACAGAACCAAGAATCTCTAAGATTTCAGGGAGCCCATAAAGTATAAGAGCACTTGGCAGGTGATACCCTTTTGCCTTAAGTTGTGATGCTTGCTGAGCCTGGGTTCCTCCAGCTGATGATATCGAGACACTCTCTAGATGAGCCCTTAATTAGGGAAGCTGCAGTTTGGGAAGGCTGTTCTAGGACACCAGACATGGTTCTATACTTGCATACCTATGTATGTGCACAATGCTGCTTGTGCACTGAGGCATCACCTCTGTCTCTTCTAAATGTCATCAGGCAGACAGAAGTCCTGGGATGAAGTTGCAAAGTGCTATGCTAGATGTTAAGAAATCATTTTTTCCTCTGATGGAAACATTGTTTAAATATTGTGATTTATATCTATATGGGCTCTGGATCTTTGTTTTTTAAAGTTCAAGTTAATTTTGTCATAAAGTTCAAAGCCACATGTAGATAAGTCTATCAGGCTTCTAGTCCATTGTTGTTCTAGGTTTATATCATTACTGCTTCTTTGGTCATCTCAACTATCTTCCTCCAAAGATGTTGAAGCACTACTACTAGGAGTGCTGCCAGCCTATTACGGCAATGCCAAGGCTGCACCACACTCTTCTCAAGTTGCCAGTAATTCCATTATGCTTCTGTAACCACTGGCAAGTCAGCTCAGCCGCCACCATGATTCAACTCTGATCATGCTTTCACTGGCATAAATCAGGAACAGCATTACCATACCACCAACAACTTAAACCCTTCAGTTTGTAAAATAAGTAAGACTGGAGAATCCTTCCCAGGGTGTCAATACCTCTAGTGCATTACTTTAAACATCAATATCATTGTCATGGCCACTAGCATCATACTGAGCACATATTTTTGTCAGCCCCAAAGGCATTGGCATCTTTAGGCCAACCACACTATCCACAGGGCTACAAGGAGGTGGGGGTGTTCAGCTGGTTCTTCATCCTTTTTTGTTAACCTTCCTTAAGAAACAGAGTTAAATTTTATGTTTACGTCCAGGCTACTGAAGTCACAATAGTTCACATAAGGCAATGAATCATTTATGATTCTTATCACAGGGTATGATCAGACTGACTGATTAATTCTTCTGTACCTGTGATTTCTTCCCCAAGCACTGACACTCAAAGTGACATTGAAATAAACCTGAAGCCTGAGAATAATCTTTCACATCTTTATCATCATCTACTTGCTAAGGCTCTCACTGTAATAACATTACTTATGACTAGAACTGTCACCCTCAGCTGATCAGTTATATTTTATTGCCACCATCTGTGACCAAGGTGACTGAGCAATGCCCAGTTGTGTGGCTCATTAAGGAAGCACTCAGGTGGCTACAGCCTTGAAGGGATCAGCAGCCTCAAGGCCCCATGCACAAACTGACACCTCCAAAGTACAGGGTCACCCCTGCACGCTGCCTGTCACGAAGTTAGAGACTGTGAGATCAGCTTATGCCACCACCCCCCTGCCGCACTGTGAAGGATGTGCTAAGTCATAAGATGCAGAAGGGAAAGTAGGGGTGGGCAGGGGCACTTGTGCCCAATGCATGCAGCAGCACTGACTCTTACCTCCCTCAGTATTTTGAAGGACTCTGTCAAAGCCTTGTTCACAGTGCCAACTCCTTTTGCCTGCAGTTCATCCACCAGCTGCTTGAAATGCTGGCAAGAAAAGGGTGAAAAAGGCAGTAATGAGTTGCAGGCAGGGTGTTCCCTTCAGCAGAGGAAGGAAAGGGTAACCTGGAAAAATCTGTGCTTTGGGCTCATGATGCTTCGCCACTGCTGGCAGGGCAGTGCAGCACGGTAATGGGTGGAGGTGGGAAAGTCAAGTGGCGGTTTCACAGGCAGTGCCATTATGTTAGCGCCGTTGCCCAAGCAGTCAGAGCTGGAATACATTTCACAGTCTATGCGCTACAGACGATGGGCAGTCCATAAAACATCATGCAAAGGATGAAACTATTAGAAATCAGACTTTCCTTTGCCTACCCCTTCAGGAAAACAAAGCAAAACACTCCTGTGCATGCAAGAGCAACAGGATTGGGGAAAAAGAAAAAAATAATCAGTGCTCATCCACTACTTAAGAGGCATTGACTTGGTTGTATACGAAACCCTCAGAGAGTACTTGGGGATCCTTTGGGAAATGCTGCAGGAGACATCACCCTCTGGAATCATGCTCAGACTCAGGACTAAGCTGGGAAAGAAATCTGGAGAGAAATCAGGTTGTTGAAGACACTGAAGGAAGTGATACATCTGCGGTATTAGTATAAAGAAAACAGAATTGAAGAAAACCAAACAGTAAGAAATGCTGAAGATACAAGTCAGCCCAGAGGGCGGTGGAACAGCTGGGTACAGGCTGACCACTGCAGGGCTGCTGAGCCCTCCTGGATAAGAGCAGCAAACCCTCTCATTAGAGAAAGCTTGCTGGCAGTCCAGCCTGCAAAGGATCAGGCCAGGCTGAGAACACATTCACCAGAAAAGGGCTGATTTTTCCCTTTTGAGGGCTGAGGATGTGGGGTTTCAAAGGTGGAAATGCTTTTCCCTCTGCAAGCTGCTGGGCTGGGTCCAGTCAGGCTCTGGCAGTAGTGGTGGTGCATCCCTTGTGGCACAGGGAAGCTGGCTGCTGCTGGCTAGCTAGACAGCTGACTCCGTGTTTCAGTGGCTTTGTGTAAGCGAAGGTGAACCACAGAGCCAGCACAGACCACTGAACTGGTGCTTGTTTCTGAAATGCAACTGCACATGTTTCTGGAAGATGGTTGGTTTTCCCCCCGGAGTTTCATGTCACAGCATCTTAACCTTGTGTACTTCTTACATTAAGAGAGCTACCTGAATAACATAGACAGGAGCCTGGTACTCACCTCTCTGTTATCTCTGTCTGCTTGGACCAGGATACCCTTAAAACAGGGTTCAATAAAATGAACATAATCATTATACTGCAAAGAGAAAGTGAAAAGAAAGGGGTTGTAATTGGAGAACACTGGGTTCATGTCCTGGGTGGATGTTCAGAAAACAGTATGGAACATTGTGCCATTTTATACATATTTCCCTTAAGAATTGTTTGCAATGATCATGCAAAATGTAATTTTGACAAATCTCAATCTGTTTGAATAATGCATTAATTATGGTGCTTTGCTAAGTTCTATCTCAGCGTATCTACAGATACAAAATTGCTTTTTCTTCCACTCACACTGTAGAGATTTCTTCCACTCTCTATTAGCTTATGCCCTCGGCCTTGCTTCTAGTACTATTTGTGCATAATTTTGACTTCTGGAGACTTTGTGACTCCCCTGTCAAGCTTCGCAAGTCATTTTGTATCCTAATGTCTGATGCCTCTGGTGCATGGATGAATGACAACATATCAGGTTGCCACTGTGATAATTAGTGGTGTGTATCTTCTAGCCTGATATACATGTGAGGTAAAACACTCCAGGATAAACCTTTCCCTGCAAGGTTCAGAAGAGCATCATTCCTAAAAGCATGGCTGAGAGGCTGCTAATGCTCAAGCTTAAGGAGCTTAGGTCAGGCTAAAATGTGTCTGAGCCAGTAGGTTCTTGGTGCGGGTAGAGTAAAGGAATATATATTATATGCTCTTTCTGGGATTGTTTTGATGAACAGATGATATTTCAAACTCTTTAATGGCTTGCCTCCATTTTTCTGCCAACACTGTTCACTCTTCCAACTATCCAGCCATATAAAGACAGATCTTTACTGGAGTTTCTAAGTAACTTACACAATAACAAGCTGTTGACAAAAAGTAGACTTTATATCTCAGTGACTGTGACCTGGCAAGCTTTTATAGAAAGGAGCCCAAGGAAAGAAATGGTGTTTGAATTAGCTTTTAAAATTAGGAGGCAGGCAGCTGTTTGGCTATAACCTGGCACCAGACACCCTGGTCTTGGCCTGGATCATGGAAAAGCTTTGCTTTCTGTGGTCAGTAGTGCTGGTTCTCTATGGGTAACCAGCACATCCTCAACCTGTTCAGTGCTTAAAAAGGGAGACTAGTAACACAGACGCAACCTGACCAGACTCCATGCAGACCTGCACAGGTTGAACTAGATTGCAGCCTTACAGGATTCTGATATGCAAAAAGGCATATGTTGGTAATTTTCTAGTCTGGAAGCATTATCCTGAGGCTGGAGCCCAACACAATATTACGCTATGCTATGCTAGGTGAATTTATTGTATCTAGTGTCTTTCTACAACTCTTTACCTGTTGCACTTACATCCCTAAGTAAGCAAAAATATGCAGCTGACATCTTCCATGGGCCGAGGGGAGATGACTTAGCAGCCGCCCTCCTGACCACATGAAGCCATCTTCCCAAAGGCAATTGGTTTTAATCCGCCATCCAACATAGGTACTAAGTGTTGTAGTTACACCACTGTAATGCCTATAGTTTGCTAGGGGGACTGAAAAGCTGGTATAAGGCACAAGGAAGACAACTTAATGACAATGGGACATACTTACTGCAATGATGTTGACAAAGTCATTTTCCCCCAGGGTATCTAATATGGTGGTAATGGTGTGTTTGGCAATGGTCATCCGCAGGCCCTTCATGCTCCCACTGACGTCCACAATGATGACAATGTCCTTGGGAGAGGTGGCTGCTTGGATGTACCTTTTATAAACGGAGAATACGAGGAAGCAGGGTGAGTGTACAAAGAGGAGGAATATTGAGCATGCTGCTGTTGTGTGATGCTAGAGGCAGTGGAATGAGTGCTGCAAACACAACTATTCAGCAGGGTCAGGCTAAGCACCCGATGGGTAACTTCCTACCAACATGCCTCTGCCACCAGCCCCCGCATCTCACTTCTCACGTTGGCAAGTGCTGGGTGGGCCTGCTGCAGATACATGTCCACATACAGCTAATAGTGACAACTGCTAAAGCCTCCTTTAGCCATGCTGAATAGACTGAGTAAACACCTCACATCTGTGGAGTCTAAACAGCCCCATCCCTCCAGTCACAGAATTATCAGGAGGATAGGACAGAGGAAAGACAAACGAGTGGCAATTTTCATGTGGCACATGTTAAATGCCATAAGGAAAGCTGGAACTGACAGGTAGTAAAGCTTCCTAACCTGCCACTGCCTTCATTTATGTACCCCTCATCTCTTGCAGAAGCAGCATGGGGCAGTAGCTGCTGATCAACAACTCACCAAGGTGTCACTTTGGAAAAGAGGGGGAGTGGGAGACTAAAAGCTTTGACCAAGTCTCTGAAAAACTCCTACCAGCCACGATTCCTGCAGTCAAAGGAGATGACTCCATTCTCATCTGGTAACCACTTTATTCCTGAAGGGAGCAACAAAAGGAGCAATCAACACACACAGACAGGCAGGCATCTGCTCCCCACTCCTCAGGGAACCTCTGCTGTTCACTGCTGAGACACAGTTACCCCATGGGCACACAAGTCTGGCCAGCAACAGCAGTGGCCATTCTGTAGAAATACAAACAGAGCTACATAGATGCCTATTTAAAAATGTACGTAGACATAGTCTTTTAGATTATGGGGAGCAGTTGCACTTAGTTTGAGCTTTTTGCCACTTTGATGTAGTTCTCAACATCTTTTTCTCCCCAGCAGCAATTGAGAGCATAAAAACACAGCAGCAGTAGCAGGGACATGTCCCAGATTCCCTGCTCTGTTCATAGCCATCTCTAATTTTCCCTTCCACAACACATGACAGGTCACAGAACAAGGGCATGCAGCCATCTGATGAAGGGGCCACCAGGCCAAGCTACCGCTGTGGAAGATACTGTGGGCTCCTTCAAGCACAGGCCCTCCCCTCTTGCTCCATGACCTTATTATGCAGCTCTCAGCTCATGCGCAGATAACAAGTCAGACTGACAGCTGCATCTGCCACACGTGGATGGAGAGGGGCTGTGGCTGCTATTAAAAACCACAGGGAAGCATGAAGCGGGGAGCCCTCCTGCAGCATCCGCACCCCACCTGAGAGATGGGTGCTGCCATGGTGTTTTGTGAGCTTTTTGGAGCACCTGTAAGCAGCCTTCTCTGGGATTTAAAGGACAACACACTTGGGGGGCTGGTCCATGTAGGAAAAAAGGGGGTTATGCCTTCCATGAACACTATTCCTTCATCCTAAGTGGCAGCAGCCCATGCATTGGGTATTTTTCTCACTGCACCCTGCCCATCATTGGGTCATGCTGCCCTCAACCTTCCCAGATTGAACTCTTCCATGGCACGGACCTTGTCCTGCAAGGCTATTGCATTGCACTGAAAGAGTGAAGCTAATCTCTGCTTTTTTACCTGGGTAGAGCCTAAAGAATCCAGTGGAGCTTCCAAAGTACTGCCAGGTCAGTGTGGGATCCCTTTCAAAGTTGTCCACGAAAATAGGATTCAGGGCTTCTGACATGTAAACACCATTCAGGATGTCCGGGTCTGTGACAAAAGAATAGAAAATGGGGAAAAAAGTGCAAAAGAGGGGAGGTCACCTACCATCTCCAGTGGTGGAGAGAGATGAGAACAAAAGCAACCCCAGGAGGCACTCAGGCTTGTCCAAAACCTTGACAACGGGCAGGGAATTGGATGCATCATTCCAGTAAATGCTGGAGGTCAGGTCACCACTGGCCACTACAAGTGATCTCAACTTGGTCATACACTATTATCCCTGTTTCTGGTTCCATCCTTGTCTGCCCTTATGGCATTATGCCTGGTTGGAAGAGGGCTCTGAGAAACCCAGAAAACCAGCATTGTGCTGAGCACAACTGGCCGCAGCACACAGGCAGGGCTCAGGAGTGTTTACGTTGGTTGTGATTACCTAAGACAGAGGAGTGCTAGGATTTCATGCCGTTTCTCTCTCCTCTTTTCCCCAACAATTCTTTCTTCTCCTCCTCTTTCTTTCACAAAGCCTGGGCGACTGTCCTCCCTTGCCCCTGATCTCATCAGAATAATAGGAAGTTGCAGGCTTGCAAGAATGCATAAGAGACAATGTATGTTTGGTGTCTGTGTTGACTCATTGCCTCAGGAGACCAAACAGAGCAGCAGCAACAGAAACAGGGAATTATGAGATTAGTCATTGTAGGATTAAATGTATTAATGTTGAAAGGGATGGGGTTTTGACCTACCACTTCCTGTTTAGTCACTTTACTAAAAGCAGTTTTGGTCAAAATAGGAGGAAAATTGAACTGTGACTCCCCCAGGGATGGGGCCAAAGGAACTCATGTATGAAGGAAGCCAGAAGAGCTGTGGACAGCCAGGCTTGCTGCAGTTTGCAAGAGAGGGAGTGAGTACTGCCAAGCCCTGGTCCCGGCATGAGCTGTGAGCATTGAAGTATCCCTCCTCTTCCTCCATCTCCTGCTCATTCTCCAGCCATAGCAGTTGGATGGTTTGTGTCAAGCTGTAGAAGCAAGAAATCAGCTAGCTGAGCAGTGCCCCTCTCCTGTCTCTGACAGCATCCATTTGGCCACCTTTTCCTGTATGCAGCTCAAGGCAGCAACCTACTTTGTGTAGCTGCCCGCAGCCAGCTCTGCTGGTGGCTCTATCGTGAGGAAGATTTTAGTGTCTGGGCCTCTCAGACCTGATGGAACTAACTGAAAATCATGGGAGAAATAGAACTCCTTCTATGGTCCCTCTAAATAATGTAACAGTTGTGAGCACAGTCACCAGCACCTGCCCTGTCTGGTCCTGAAGGTTGTAAATGAGAGAAGTAATGACACCTTTTCTTCTTGCCAAAATGTATGCAAGGGGAAGAGCTGATGGGGAGGCAGGGAAGGAGCCAGTTCAGGCAGCTTCGAATGGTGGCCAAAAAGAGCAGTAAACATAGAACGATCACAATTGGCGTCTCATCCTACAGATTTGGCAGTGTGCTGACCAGCCTGGAGATGGACTGGTTTCTGGTGTGTAGTCAGAGTGGAAGATGTGCAGGAGGACAGGGCACAGATGAAGCCATATAAGCCTCAGTGCTTCCCTGGGCTTCTGCAGCTGCCAGAGTGCCAAAGGCTCGCTGAGAAAAATAACCCAGAATGGTCATGTCCTTCTAGCAGTTGTTAATTACCCTATCCAAGGCGGGGGGGTTAGAACTAGATGATCTTTAAGGCCCCTTCCAACCCAAACCATTCTGTGACTCTATGATTCTACCCCAGCCGCTACGGACATGCTCATTAGGAGTTAAAAGTGTCCCTGTGAGGTGTTAGTGCCTCATAACACAAAGGTACTTGGGATCTAAAATCTCAGCTGAAATCAGTGAGACCCTACACCTGAAGACCTTGAAAGATCTAATCCTTTTTACGGAGTGACAATTGCCAATAAATTCACATCACTGTGTTTCACAGCATCTTTGGTCGGGTAGATGAATGCTAGAAGACTATACTGCCTGCCTAAGATGGAGAACTGTCAATCATCAGAGGTCCTTCAAGAACAGATTATACCTAAGCCCTGTCACAGTGACAAACTACAGCACAGACATAGCCATGCCTTGGGACAATAACTTTACAGCCCAGTTTTCTTTTCTGTCAGTTGTGGCTTTTTTTTTCTATTCCCATCTTTTCTTTCAGTATTATTACTGGTTGTTTCCACAACAACCTACTAGTAGTGAGAAAGTGGAGGCCATTACCTTTGTTGTAGACATTGGTGGGAAGCTGGATATCACTGTATGTTGTGTTCACCAGCAAGTTATTGAAATGCTCATTTGGCTCCAAAATGAATTCATCTCCAAGCTCTACATAATTGTCATTTTCATCCTTATCATTAATCAGGAGAGAGTTGTAGTAATCAAACTGTTGATGAAGACAATGGAAGAGAGAAAGGCAACAAGAGAGAATAAGACAGACTATCACCAGTACTGCCTGGAAAAAAAAAAACCAAACCTCTTTAAAACATAAAGTGACACCTGAAGAATTTGGGCTTCAAATATGATCAAGATGAGCAGCAAACAACAGCCATTACCAGCTGAAAATTGTCAAGCTGCCCAAACAATGGTTTCTGACCAGTTTCTCACTGTCAGGTGCCCACATGACTGAAAGCATGGTAATAACCAGCCGCAGAAGAGCCACCTGAGAACAAAGAAACAGAGTGGTGGACCCCTGTGGTACCTCAGGGGTATTTAGGTAACTAGCCAGAGAGAAGGAATGTCTCACTGGGTCTGCCTCCCAGATTTGCTCCAGAGTATGCCAGTCCAGACCTTACTTGTTCTGTCTCTACAGCTGTCATTTACTAGAGTGAACTCCTGATGTACATCCATCCAGGATTATTCCCTTACTCTGTCACTATAAGCAGCAGGCACTCATAAAGAGAGAAGGATAGAGCAGAAGGTGATCAAAGATAATGCAATTTTCCCCCTGTGAAGCCACTGGTGATATAGCATCTATAGTCATTTTAGTATCCTCAGGACACTCTTCACCTTTGGATAATAGATGTTTTTAAGATGCTTTGTTGACTTTATCCAAGGGCAGAGGTTATTTAAGGCTTTATGTTCAAGTTCTAACAGTACTCAGGCAGTGTGAATGATGTGTGGGAATACAGTCAAGTACTTCAACTCACCCATAACCCTTACCGTGAATGCAGCTAACCCAACTAGCATGACTGTAATGGAGTTCTTAGATAAAGAGGTGAAGATGGTAGCTAGCTTGATTTCAAGAACCATATTCATTCCCACCTTTTCCCAGCCTGGAGAGGTGTACTTGCAGGGGTAGCCTGTAATTCTACTAAGCACTCTGTGCTTGTGCTGAAGACAATGGACCTACTTCAGCAGAGTTTTCACTCCAGTTCCCTTCACCAACAATAATCCCACACCTTGGCTGCAACAGCTATTAACAGAAAGCCAATCAACCAAACGGCTTGGACAACACCAAGCTTTCACTTAACGGGAAGTCCTGTCAAGTGGGTGTCTGCAGGGTAGAGAAAAGATGATGGGAGCTGTTGAGAAAGACAGTGAGAAACTCAGCTTATTGGGATTAACAGTTTGCTGTGGGTATTTGCAACAGCATCCGCCTCATCACTCATCCGCACTCAATTTTTAGTTCATTTTCCAGTCAAGGAACTGACAAAGCTCCAGCTAATTTGCAACAATGCGTCATATAGTGACAATGTTGGTGTGCAGAAATGTAACTCCGATAACATCACACAACCCAACATCTTCACAAATCCTTCCCCTCCCAGTGCTGAAGGGACTAATCTCCTTGGTGTTACTAGGTTTGGGATCTGCCAAGGGTGTCTCTTACACTAGTTTCTAGACAACCTGAGTGCCCTGAAGACAAGGAAACTCCTAACTTGTCCAGGAACCTGAGGCGGCCTGGGGCAGCTAGGCCTGCCATTTGGCTAGTCTCTCTGAGGATGCGTGTCAAATTTTGTCACTCACCAGGGTAAACTTACCTCCAGTGAGGAGTTGTACTCATGGTTCAGATCTGCATCTTCTGCTGCTTCCACCAACCTCTTAATGCAAGCACATGGAAATAAAGATGAAGGAGTGCTGTAAAAACCCCTCCATAAGCTCTCCCAGCTGTATCAGCCATTCACACAGGTAGTGAAAAGACACACAACCTGCCTCCTTTACCACAACACAGAGTCGCAGGGCTATAAACTTCCCTCTTACCCTCCTTTTCTGCTGACCTGTCATTCTGTGCTGCAACTTTACAGCTTGGAAGGTACATTCACAGCTATTTACTGCCAAGTATATTCACACCTACTTAACTTCAGAGTCCCCACTAAACCCCTGAGCAGTCTTAGATATCACAGGACATATACAAACAGAAACATGTTGATTCAGAGAATGAACAGCCAGAGATTTAATTTTATTTTCCATGAACCCTTCCAAAAAGCCATGGGAAAGGCATGGCAGACCCAGCCTGATGTCAGTATCTTGTCAGAAGAAAAGGCCTTGTGGGAGTCTCAGGCTGGTATATTATTACTGGGACAAAGACCATGACTTGACTTCATAAAGGGCTCAGTGATGGTGTGGCCATTTATAAACTCTTACCATTTCTGGAAGGCAAAATAATCAATTAGTATTCTCCATTGTGATGCTTCAGGGCACTAATTCTCAACTGGTACAGACTAGGAAGGAATCCAGCTACACATGCACATGTTTTCAGAGTTGCACAATCAGCAACAGTCTCAGCAAAACTACTTTTTGCTCCTTCACAAAGGCTAAGGCAATCCAAACACTGGAAAAGTCTGGCTATGAATTTAATGTTATGGGCCAAAGCTCCAAGTCTAAATATGCCCACATTTCACTTTGGGATTCAAATGATGTGTTTCTGGATGGCTTTTCCACATGAGATGCCTTAAACAGTCAAGGCTCTGTGACTGCAGAAATATGCTTTTCATAGTGGGTAAATATAAGGGAATATGATAAATCCTTAGATGCAAGAGGTAAGAGGGGCCATAATGATTACTTGCTCTGATCTCCAACACAGCAACAGCTAAAGACCTCTTGCCACCTCCTCCACACTTCCCCATGTACACAGCTGGAACCAAGCACTTTCCTTGCAGCTCCTGTTCAGGGGCTGCAGAAATTTCCTTTGAGCCACACACACAGCTGAAACAAGCTACCAGTCTTCAATGGCTGGATTGCATTGTGCAAGGATGGATTTTCTCTTGCGAAGGGTGGGTTTTTTTCTTTAAACAGCTCTTTTCTCCTGGAAGAGTATTCATCCCCTCATATTTATTCGTAGACTTTGTTTGTATCTCATTTCCTACTTTGGGCTGAGGGAGAAGCCAGCATTCCCTTGTCTGAACACCCACATCCTCCCACCAGAGTCTACTTAAAGCTCAGGGCGAGCAGCCAGCTGCACCAGCAGGCATTTTGTTAGGCAAGGAAGTCCTCATGCAACCCCTGTGCCCACACGCTCCTGGTACAGGGAGGAAGCTTTGTGTCTACTGCTCTGGGGCTGACAGGAGAGGATTTCCTTTCTCTAGCCCTGGTGGTCATACCTCAACAGCTTCGACCTTCCTGCGGAGCATGCTTTCCATCTGCTCCGAGAACTTCTTCACCAGCTCCAAGCCATCCACCTCTTTGATCTTCAGTGTTGGCTCCACATCTTTGTACTTCTACCCAAGGGAAAGCAGAAAACCCTGCTGAGCAGGAGGCTCATGAAGAGAGGGGTGAATCTGTTATTGTTAGCTGGGTATTATTGGTTTTGGTGAAGAAAGATGTGTTGAAAGAACTGGTCCAATTTATCACCTTCCTTCCCTCTTTGCATTTCCCCCCTTTTCAGGGTGTGTGGAGATCACTGGCCGTAACACAAACAATTTTGACTAAGTAAAAGCAAGTGATCCGATTGTGAGCTTGTAACTGTTGAAAACAGCAATGTACCTGAAGCCATTAACACCTACAAATGACAGAGAAGCAGAAGAGGCTTCTGAAAACCAAAAATGCACATTGTGCTTACATCCATAATAACATTATGTGCATTACATACCTGAAATTTATTTAAGGCAGAGAGAAGAACAAGGAACTGTATACTGTCATTATATTGCCTCCTACATCATATGTGCTCTGGGTCACTAGTGGGAGAGATGTCATGCTAGTGTGATAACCTGTCTTCCCACAGTGCCATCTTATCTGTAGGGTAACTTATCAGGTCTGCAGCAAGAAGGGTCTGCTCAGGTTTAGGTGGGAAACTGCTAAGGAAAGGTCAGTGAGACGATTATGATACTTATCCAGCATACATGACACACTTTGAGCCAAGAGCACCACAGAGGTGATTCCCTGAAACTAGGAATTACAAGTGTAAGTATTTACTGCTGCCTCCACCGGGAGAGATGGTGTAATAAGAAGGATCTGGGTCTGACAGTCTTAGAGATAATCAGTTTCTTCTAACCATGTTTCATAGAATCTCGGCATTAAAAACCTGACTAGTACTCCCAAACTGGATGACTGTAATCTGCCTCCCTAAATCTGCCCTTTCAAGACTGGATACAATGGCCTTTATTTCCCTTTTTCAAAAAAAATCCCAAACCTAACAGAGACAGGAAGAAATGAAGATTAAAACAACCTGAAAAGGACACAGTATGGTTAATTTATTTCAGAAAAGCCAGAGCCTTTCCCCCAGCAATGTGGAAGCATGAAGGCAACAGAGACTGAATTTCCCTGATCCCTCATCATCATTTCTCTCTGCAGTGTATACATATCCCCTCCATCTACATGTTATATTAACACCACAGCAGCAATCTCAGCCAGGGCTGGACTTCTTGTGCTGGTAAAAAATGAGGTGGTGAAACGGTAAGGGGGTGGCAGAGTTTTAGGGGCACTTCTGAATTAGAAGAAAGGGGCTGGTGACAACTTTGCATGTCTTTAGGGTGAGTGAGTAGAGCTCCTTTTGTTCAAGAAGCTCACTGACCATCTGGGAGGGAGGGAGGGCAGCTGAGCACAGGCAGGGTAAGAAATGCCTTGAGGATGGGGCAGGCTGAGGATGTCAGACAGAAATAGCAGCATCCAGCCTGCAGCAGGCATAGCAGGGAGGCTGCTTGCTCTGTCTGGCGTGATTAACAGCAAGGGTTTTACTGGATTAAATATGCCAATCCTTGCATCCCCTCTGCTGTGGCTGAGTAGGCAGGACTGGCAGGGGAGGAGGTAGGGTTGAACCCGAAGGTTAGCGTAACCATGCTGTTGAAAGAGGGATGTGCAACAGCAACCCCCCCCCCCCTCCCCCGACTGAGGTCCCTGACAGCTGACAAGAACGCAGGACACATCCCAGCTGGTGCTTGTCCCATTTAGCTCTGTGTCATGGTTTCATCGTAAGCGAAGGGATCTTTGCCAGGCTACGCTTTAATCAGGTCCTCCTCGGGGGGAGGAGGGTAATCTCTCCCGGGAAAGCTAGTGAAGGGGGGGACCACACCAGCACGAGCAAGCACGCACTTTACAAAGTGACCTGCCATCGGTTACCTTGGGTCATATCTTGAATGAAAAAGAACAGGGCTTTTCACCTCTCAATTATTGTTTAATGTGCCTTTGACACATTGACAAGTAGATGCTGACAAGGCAAAAGTAATCATGAGCAATCATGAGCAGTCTGCTAATACTGTACACATGTCTCAGCCCCGGGAACTAGCCAGGAATGGGAAGACAAGAAACAACAACCAAAAAACCTTTCTGCATATTTTCAGTTGGCTGCAAGGAATACACCAGGTTTGAGCTTTTTTTCCCCCTACAAACAATCCAGCAAACCATTTTCTATCTGAATTGCTGCCACTAAATTCTCCTGCTATTAATGAACATTCACGCCAAGACTTCCTAAAGGTGAGCAGTGAAACAGTACCTGTGATTTCAGTATTGTTACCAGACACCGTATTTGAAAGCATGCATATGTCAACACAGGTGCTTGTAGCTGACCAAGATTAACCTGCTTAGAATAAGTTTAGGGTTCAAGTTATCAGATCATTATAATTTCCAGAACAGAAATCAGCTGTCGACTAGGGAGAAATGGCTGAAAGAATCTGATGTTGAAAAGGGGCCAAAAAGTTCTGGTCTAAGAGAAAATCTTTTCATATTCATTGAGTAATTAGTATTCTCTTAAAATAGCAGGAGCAATTCATTAAGATTCTCCTTCTGCAGTGATGGGGGTGGTGACTTAAAATTGGAATATCCAGGACCTGGTATTCTAAGTTTTATCTGTGAACAGAGATATATCACCAAATATATTTTCTTGTTGCCACCTCCATGAAATTGAGCCCATTGGAGTAGACAGTGTTGCATTACTCACTGCTAGTGAAACTATATTAAGAGTGTGAAAGACATCCCTTTCATCTTCACCCAGGAAAATGTCTTGACTGAACTTCTTTAACTTCTATTCTTCACCATGCAGTTATTTGTCATGCTTTCAAGTAATTACATAGCTGGAGCCAACAGCCAAGCCATGCTGTCCTTTCTCAGCCCTATCCAAGGGATAGGCAATCAGCACCTCGGATCCAGAAGGAAGCAGGAAGCAATTCTCAGAAAACACTTATAATGCATCATTTACACAGTAGAAGAAAAGGTGAAGATTTGGGTCTGCTGAAGCTGATGGCGTTCCTGCCACTTGGAGTCAAGCCTGAGAAGCCCAGGATCACCATGGTATCTTCCTTGCATGGCTGCTACTGGTGGCTCCAGGCCTTTGATTGCAGCAGCAGAACTGTGACAAGCAGACCTAATCAGCCACAAATTCCAGCTTTCTGTTCCTTAGCTCTGGGAGATGCTACTGTCTTCCTCTTACTCAGCCTTTCCCATTGCCTCTTTATTCCAGCTGTACCACACTCAGCTGTCCTAGACCCCAGCCAACATTCTAATACAGATCATCTTAGAGCCAGGTTTAAGTGTGCAAGCTTATCATAGAATCATAGAACGATTTGGGCTGGAAGGAACCTTAAAGATCATCTGTTCCAACCCCTCTGCCATGGGCAGGGACAACTTCCACTAGACCGGATTGCTCAAAGGCCCGTCCAACCTGACTTTGAACTCTTCCAGGGAATGGAAACATCTTCATAATGAAGAATTTCTTCCTAGTATCTAATCTACATCTCCCCTCTGTTCAGTTTAGAGCCATTCTCCTTTGTCCTCTCACTACTTGCCCTTGTAAAAAGTTCCTCTTCAACTTACCTTGACTTCTGCTGCATAATCGTAGAATAGTTAGGGTTGGAAAGGACCTTAAGATCATCTAGTTACAACCCCCCTGAATACTTCGGCCATCAAACCAAAAGTCACTCTTTGGCTTCTGCTACTTTGATGAGGTTCAATTTGAGGATATCCTCACTGCTTGGGATAGAGAAACACCTGGGGGGCTTTCTCAAAGCCTTCTGATCCAGGATGAGAACCTGCCTTTGTGGATTCAAGAGATGTCTACTGATCCACCAGGTCTCTAGGAACAATAAAGCCTGGCAAGAAATAGACTGTTCGGATTTGCAATGAGATATGAGAGTTCTTCTGGGGAAAACAAACAAAAAATCCCAAAGAAAACCAAACAAACTCAAAGCCACAGAAGGAAGTTTATGCTAAATATTAAAGAGAAGGTCTACATACAAAACATTCAGTAACTGAAAAATTATGGCTCTCAAAGCAACAATAAGCTAATTACTTTGAGCCTATTAGGCACAAGGGAGCATGAAATAAAATATGAAAGGCGCTGTTATCTCTCAGCTTGTATTTATACTTCCACAAAGGCAAAATGCCCATCGACTTAAGCAGGAAAGGCCTCTATGCTGTGCCCCTCACTCCTCTGCTGGTGTGTGCATGCTCACATACACAGAAAAATATTTAATGTGAAAGAGAGGCAATGGCCCCAAAAGATAAAGGTGCCTGGAAAGCACGCTTGGTTTTCCAGACTTCCAGGGCATTTGGCTCCCCTGTGCAGGCCTGCAGTCTGCACTATGCTAGTGATCCACATAAAGTTACCTGTGGTCTGCCAAGGTGCATCTCATGGGGCATGAAAACATTGCTATTAGTAAAAGATCTGTCAGTGCCCTCCTGAAGACATCCTTCTGTAGCAGTGTAGATGTCACGGACTCAGAGGCAGCCCTCCAGGATCATCCCTGTTTTGAGATGCTGATTTGCGAGTAGGTGTCAACCCCAGGGCTTGCTAAGGAAACAGAGGCTGAGAGAAGGACTGAGGGTGTGTGTGCTGGCTGGCCTTCCCCTATTTCCCTAGTCCCAGCGAAATAAAGGAATATCCCTGGACCATTTCCCTAGGCCCAGGTAAAAAAGAGAAAATGGAAGAGCTCAAGAAGAGTGACTTTAAGGTTGAAAGGCAATCCTGAGCTGTTTAAACTGCTGAGGTTAAGGCAGGTGACCTGGTTTCAGCTGTGATAATTTTCTTCCTAGTTGCTGGTACAGTGCTGTATTCTGGGTTTAGTCTGAAAATAACGCTGATAACACACTGGTGTTTTAATTGTTGCTATGCAGTACTTACCCTGATTGAGGACTTTTCAGTCTCTCATGCTCTGCCAGTGAGGAGGGGCACAGGAAGCCAGGGGGAAGCAGAGACAGGACACCTGACCCATACTAGCCAAAGGGGTATTCCATACCATAGCACATCATGCCCAGTGTATATGGGTGCAGTTGGCTGGGAGGGTCTGAACACTGTTTGGGGATGGGCTGGGTATCAGTCAGCAGGTAGTGAACAATTGTATTGTGCATCACTTGTGTTTACTGAGCTTTCTGTTTTGGTTTTTTTTTTTTTTGTTATATATCTTTCTTATTATTTCCCTTTTTGTTAGTATTATATTGCACTTTTTAAAAAAATTCTTCTATCTCAACCCATAGATTCTACATTCTCTTCATTTGCCTCCCCATGCCACCCTGGCTGGGGAAGGGAAGGAGTGAGCGGCAGTATGGTACTTAATTGCTGGCTGGGTCTAAACCACAGCAGCAGGACAGGATGTGCATTTGGGAGATGGCTCTTCGCTGGAGTGTTAACAGAGCAAGGCTGGATCAAGCTTATCTGTATCCCTATGCTGGAAGTGGTGACAGTGGCTCCCTGAAGGACACTTGCCCTCTGAATCATGGGTGACACTGTTTCATGCAGGGCATCCAGAGGCTGTGCAAACCACAGTCACTTTGTGCTGCATCCAAGCCCCAACACTTGCAAGAGCAAATGAAACACCTTCCCCTCTCCAAGAACAAAACCATGTGGACAAGGACTGAGACAGGCAAGTGCAATTGTTTTATAAGGCTGTCAGACCACCAGGGAAATATAGCTCTGCCTTGCCTGCCCTTGACATGAATGCAAGATTGGATTTTGTAACATTCAGGTTTCTTTTTCATCAAAAATCAGTTTGCTTTGCTTCCAGTGAATTACACCAAAAGCTGATAAAGTTAAGAACTTTTGTTCAAGATCTGGTTGCCAATGACTAATTTTCAGTGGATACTATACTAGTATCTACAGGACTCATATGACCCATACCCCAGAAAGATCAAGATCCCAAGAGGCAAGACAGTATGGACAAAGGGAAGTGGAACAATTTGGTGCAACATCCCTAAAGGGTCAACAAGCACAGCTGTCCTTAGCACCCACCTCAGTACCACATTTGCCATTGTTAACTTTCAGCAACAAGGGTATTTTCAAGCTAAACCTTGTTTTTCTTTTTGTTTTCTTTTTTTTTTCCATCTTCTTTTCTTTCCACTGACTTTTGGACTTTAAGGAACATCGACTCAATTAATCTCTTGGTAGAAATAGCCACAGAAGCAGCGCAAGTTTGCTGTCCTGAAGCACATCTATACAGCATTTGACACAGATGCCTCACTATCAAAAAACCCCATTCTGTATCTCCTACCTATTGGAGCTCTGACACCCACCAGAGATACCTTAGCATGTCACTTTGCCTCTGGCAATTATCACTTGGAGACCCCATGGAAGAATGGGCAATGCAGATATCACCCAAACTGCTAAAAGCCAAACTTTTACCTGCATCTATACCCACCACAGCTGCCTCATGATTAGTGCATGAAGTACGTCTATTTGTGCTGACGGATTTTTACTGCACAGTGGCACATTCCTCCTAAGAAGAGCTGATGATCAGTATGGATCTTTGCGGTGGATGCTGAACGCCTTCCTTGGCCAAGCCTGCCTAAGGTGATACTCCTTTACTCCAGATAGAAAGTAGCACTGTGGGTACAGGGAGAGAAGGGCTCAGCAGCAAGGCAAGGCAAATGACATCCAGATCCTTCCTTTCACACTGAGATATGGGTGTTACTACTAATACGAGGACAGAAATTAGACACCTAGAAGGCCTAAGAGACAATGCATGATTCGTATTGAAGAGAAGGATCAGAGGAAGAGTAAAGAAAAGGAACTGGACAGCCCCATGAGGTGGAGAGGGGACTGCATCACTTCACATGCACTCAGCAGCCACCAGGCCCCCTGTGCAGCACTTGGGATCCTGTTGATCCATGCAGCCCTGTTGCCACAGTACGGAGTTCACCAAGCCTGGAAGAGGAGCAGCCATTCACCTCTGACTTCAGGAGTCAAAGTAACAGGACAACTTCTCTACGTCTGCAAATGGGACCTTTATTAAAGCCCCTGGAGCAACAGCCTATAATGCTGGTTTCAGGCACTGTAGTTGTTGTTTCTGAGCAACAGTGCCTGGTGTTTGGTGACCAAGCCAAGCAGAGCTCTGCACCTCTGGAAGATTGTGGCTTCAAGGGCAGCTGCCTCAGGGACCTTGTCCAAAGCAGAGTTTCAAGGGCAGAATTCAAGGAATTAAGTGACTGGTGGAAGACAGATGAAGAAAGCAGAAAGAAACAAGAGAGCCAGCTGGAGAGCTGCAGGAGGGGACAATGGTATGACGATGAACAAGGGAGTGATGGGGAGGAGAGGAACTGGTAGGCACTTAGGAAAGGAGGAGCGAAGGGTCAGTACAAAAGAGCATAAAATGATTATCAGAGGGGAAACAAAATCAGTGCTGTTAAAAAGTATTTTTTTTTAAATGGGACTATTTAAGTGTCATTCATCCATGGCTAATGAAAGCAGGAAAGGCATTAGATAGATGGATGCCCTTCCAGTTCATGGAGAATGGCCACAGGGCATCACTCTCTGCTTATGGATATGAACCTACATGGGTTTTGAGAGTTAACTGGAGACCTGTGTGGCTTGCTTTCTTCCATCCCAGAGGAAAGCTTGGAGGGCTATGTGGGGAGACAGTGCAAAGCAACTGTACCCTCACGGCTTTTGCCTACCTTCTGCAACAGGAGAGAGCCTGAATACTTAGTCACAATGGAGTACAGCTCCACACCAAAGGCAGTCTGCCCAAGCCTTCACCCTAAAAAAAAGGAAAAAGGATAAATCAGTGCTAATAAAAATCAGCAGAACTGTTTACTTCTTCAGACAGGGAAAACTCAATTTTCCTGAGTATGAATCCTCCCCTTATTTCTCTAAGCCACTATTGTGATAGCCACAAAGCTTTCTCCCCATACTGCTGGCCAGACAAAGAGTAAGGCAGGCAGCAAGCATTGCTCTTGGACATTCTGTCTGGGACATTGGTCAGTGGAAGAGACACTGAGTTCTGCTGGTCTCAGTCACTGTTTTGAGTAAGTCAAATAGTCACCAAGTTTTGACTTAGTGAATTTGTCTCACATAACTTTAGAAGTACAAAACTTCTACATTTGGTCTTCAGTATCAGCTGTTTTCCTCTGTTAGCAAAGTGATATGAATAGCTCTCTGCAGACACCTATTTGTCTTCACTGATTGCAGACAGAGCCTGGGGTGAAGGGCTAGACACCTAATGTCAAGACTGCTGAAGAGAAATAAGTGCCAGACCTGAAAGAAGCTGTCAAGATTCACCCCTTGGATTCAGTTCCTAGAGCTGTGCGGCACAGAGACTGACAAGCCAGACTAATTCACTGCTCTCAGTGGAGATACTACAGCTTGATAATGCCAGAGTAGATTACACACCTCATCACTGTAAAACACTACTTGCATTTGTGCCATCCTGTAAATAACTGACAATAGCAATACTACATGGAGTACATAAAGATGTTGAAGACCAGCCTGAACATCAAGCCTTCCAAATCAAAATAGGTGGCTCTCACTGTTGACAGAGCACTTCATCAGAAAACTGTTACATGATTCACATTAAGCAGATCCACCTACATGCAGTTCCTTCAACAAGGATTCACTTAGGAGAGATTTATTTAATGGAATAAATAGCCTTCTCCACTTACCAGAATACACTACTTATTTATGGGGTGCAGAGTCTTAACTAAGGCTTCCAGTAGATTTCTTCCAGTCCTAAGCAGGCTTTAACATCAGGGTCTAATTTCTCAGTGCATCACACCACTTTCATAGCACAATAAAACACCAACAGAGATGAGCTCTGGAGTAAAGCCAGCACAGCAACGGCGGAATAATCACAACAGCTAACCAGCCTGGGAAAGACTGTTTAGACTCTCCTCTTGCAAATACAGTGGTAGGCAGCTCTAAGAATGATTTGAAACATACTTAAGGCTTCTATACTGAGCTGCACCTCTTTCCACTGCCTATAAAAGGAGTATAATAAGAGGGTGGGTGTCTTTTTTAATCACTCCTTAATTAGCAATGAGGTGTTCATTTATAACCACTGAATGTGCTCTAGCACCAGCTGAAGTCAATAAGAACAAGGCTTATCCATCCCCCCCCTTTTCTTTTTAGCATTGTACTCTGCATCTTATTTTCACAGCCAGAGCTTTTACCTCTTCGTTTCATTCTTAAGCACAAAAGAGTATGGGTATTTGCTAGGACAGCAGGATTTATTGTCCCGTATCAGAATTATTCTAACAAGCATATAATAAAGAGGAAACAATAACATGGACCTTATGGGATGCTTTCCTGTTTGTTGTAGTAACTAACAGATTCCCTGAGGTATAAGGAGCTCTGAATCAACATTTAACTCAATGCCCATCTGCTGCTGCTGGTTTTATAGCTTTTATGCATGAGATGTTTTGTGCTGGTATTGATTAATATTCTCCAGTCTCCTCACCTTTTGCCATAGAAGAAGAGAACCTAGACATGAAGTTTGGGATTGTAATTTTAGCAATGAAGTTTATCTTTACCGTATTTGCCTCCCCCAGAAACGAGGTGCATATGATCCTGGCCTTTCCATTTTGTGTCGTGCCTGTGGCCATGCGTGTGCCCCTGTTCCTCCCAGCCCTCATCATTTTTCAACCCATTAGGGTGGAAGAGTCTGTGATATATGTATATAAAATAGCAGAAAGATGCTATTACTGAGGTAAGAAGCCCACAATACAAGCTTAGCAGCATTCAGTCACAGAGAAGCCAGCCACACACACTGTTTCCTGGAAGATCCCAGCCCTACTGCTTGTGGATCTGCTCATTTGTGCAGTCCTGAAGTCCATCATGACTTGGGATTCTCTGCTTTCCTGAAAACAGGACAAGAGAAGGTTGGTTTTTAGCCTTTAAGAGCATTTTTAGCAGAGAGAGGGCCAGAGACAAGTAGATTTGGAGGGCTGGTTGGAAAGTTAGGTATCACAGAGGAATTGGGACTGGCACAAAGATCCCAAAGCCCCGTGAGACAGGGCTGAAGAGTCGGTAATTAAAAATATACAGTGGCATTTTACAGAAGTTGAAAAGGAGGCAAATGGAGAGGTGGAAATGTGCTGGCACTTACATATTTGAAAGACAATTATTTGCCAGGGAAGGGAGTAACCTCAGAGTACCGGGAAATCAAGGGCAGCCTGCTGAATTTAAACAGGCTTCCTTGGTTTTTTGTAAATAAGTTAGAGAAAAGGTCAGTCTAAAATTCATCAGGTTACAGAGAAATTTCGTCTAAAGCTGCTAGCTCCATGAACTCAGGAGGAGATATATACAGGTGGTAGGGGCAGTCTAAAGAGGCCATACCAACTAGATCTTCACCTCTTCCACCAGCATTTCCTTATGCTTATTGGCATCCTAAGAAGCAAAGGCTGAGCAGCCAGCCCCAGATCCTCACCATCCTCACAGCTACAAGCATTCCTGACCATGACATGGCTAGCTGATGAGCAGAGTGGTGGCCAGGAGTAAAGAGGAGGTGGTTTCTGTGCTTACCTTGAACCCCAGAAGCATTGCTAATAATTGACTGAGTTGAGTTTTTCACCCTGGAGTTAAAGCTGAGTGAGCTTTGCAAAGATGTGAATAAGCTGGCAATGAACCGAACGTGGTACAACAAAGCCAGACATGACTTGGGGAGCAGCAGAGGCTGACTTAGCCTTATGTCACTTAACTGTGATTGAACCCAGCTGGTGTTTCAAGGACTTTGGTTTTGTGTCCCCAGAATGTCCCTGCATAATCTATGGAGCAAGCCCATTTTCTGCTGATTTACTCCCTTTGGTCCTCTGGCCAATGTGTTCTTCTACTGAAATTTCATGCAAAAAGAGCAACTTTTGTATTTTAGTTAAATTCAGGAGTGGATTTCAAACACCAGGGATTAATTCAGCTGTTGGTCTGATTTCAGTGCCAGAGGAGAAAAGCTTTTTTCTATTGTGTACTCTTCATTCTTGTACATGAATACGTTCCAAATTGTGCAAAGTGATGTAACTCTTTTGTCAGTAGAAAAGGGCTATCACATTATAACCAAACACATCAGAAAAGGATTTGGTCGGAGATTGCCTGCCTGTAATCCCTGCACTTGTATTCAG
Organism: Myiopsitta monachus; assembly: GCA_017639245.1. Classification (NCBI taxonomy): domain Eukaryota; kingdom Metazoa; phylum Chordata; class Aves; order Psittaciformes; family Psittacidae; genus Myiopsitta; species Myiopsitta monachus. Next base: position 77,772,775 of record CM029920.1, read on the forward strand.
TAGGAAAAACCACATAAAGGTTGTCCGGGTTCTAAATGCTGCAGATTTCAAGGCCAAAAGGTATTTTCATGCAGTATTTACCCAGGGCATGGACAGCTGGTTTTTATTTTACATGGTTTAAAATTATCAGAAGTTGGATTTCATTCTATGTAACCTCTGTGTCCTTTTTATGAGACCCAAATCAGAAGCACTTGAACGAGGAAGGGCTTGAAAGTGCAGCCAAGAATAAAATGGGTGTCAGTTTCCTGAGACCCTCCCCAGATAAAGTCAGCGCAACTCATGGTAATTGCCTGGGCTGTGTTGGTGAGCACATCTGCAAAGGGTCTTATAGGCAATTATTGAATACAAAACATTCGCTCAGTCTCAGGAAAGGGCTTGAGCTGACTTTAGTTGGTTTATCAGATGCGTCTCCTGAAACTGGATGGCAGTGTTGTCTCCTCTCCAGACCAACCTGCTGTCCTGTGCAGACGGACTTATTCCAGCTCCAGAGAAGCTGCCCCCCAACAACTTTTACCAACCGTGGTGCTGACATTTTTAATTCTTAAAGGATTTAACTTGCCTAAATCAGCTTACAAGGTGAAGCTTTCATACACTGGGTTTGCTGAGAGCTGTTAGCCTCCTGGGGAGCTGTCAGGGCAGGCTGTGCTGCTGGTGGGGAACTTTCCAGCAGTGACTGTGCTGGACGAGCACATCAACACACATCCAAGCATGGGTGCCTTGCAAAACCACATCCAAAAAGTTGCATGAAGATTCCCTGCATGTGCAGTAGTACCAGGACACAAATGTAGTGTGTGCCCCATCCCTGGAAATGTTCAAGGACAAGCTGGATGGGGCTTTGAGCAGCCTGGTCTAGTGGAAGGTGTCCCTGCTCATGGCGGGGGGGGTTGGAAAGAGATGATCATAGAATCATAGACGATAAAGTTCCTTCCAATCTGAACCATTCTGTGCTTCTGTGCACAAAACATGGCTGTTTATGCTTTCTATTGCAGCTCATCTTTTATTCCTGTGCTCCAAAGCTCTGGGAAGGGCTATTACACCTTTTATAATAAGATGCAGCAGGAGTAATCAAGAAAAGGTGCTATGGCCTCTTTCCTCTACGTAGCCTCCATGACCCTAACATCCCGTGACATCTGCCCACATGAATAAACACGTGTGTATTATCCAGGCTGCGTATGTGTGCACAAAGGCTTTTTTTCAGCCATCAGTGTACCAGACCAGCCCAAGGGGTCAGAGCTGCAAAGCTTGTACTGCACAATCCATATCTAGTGTGTATCAGAGAGATGTGTCTTCACTCAAACACCCCATGCGTATGCCTCCTGCAGCCAGGTCCTGACCACTGCTATGCATCTCCGGGGTGTCCCCAGCACTGTCTTCTGGAATGGCTCTGCGAGACTGGGGAGCTGCTAAACTGGTGCTGCTTACATCTACCTCCATGGCTGAATCTCTCCAAATTGCACCCGTGGTGGGGTTTTATGAACATGTCTGTAAACTGGTTTTGCCACCCAATGCATTAAGCAACGCATTAATAAATGCCAAAGTGCTTAACTAAAGCAGCTGAGTATCATTGCTCTGCTTGACGAACGGGAAAATGAGGCATTGCATCTGCACTAGACCTGGGAATGGAATTTGTGGCTCCCATGCCCATGTCCTTTCCCAGAAGCCATCACCACCATTGGAAGGAAACACAACTTCCCCTGCAGTGATGTGCTCCTCCAGAGGAGCCTCCACCCGCAGTGCTTCCACTCCCACCCTCCTGCCCATGCCCACAGCATGGCCCACTCCACACCAGAAACACCGCACAACAGAGAGAAGGAAACACTTACGTCTCCAGCGGGATCTTCGTCTGGGCCCTGGCAGAGGGCAGGAGGCAGAAGAGCCAGAGTGTCATCCACAGGATGGCCCAGGGCCCCATCCTCCATGTGCCAACCATCAGCAAGAGGACCAGACAGCGGGATACGGGGGTTCCCTGTCCTTCCTGCTGCCTCGGGGGGGATCCCAAGCAGCCCCTGCCATGCTGCCACACTGGGTATCCTCACGCTGCGGGGCCAAGCCCCAGGGTGACCCTGGCTGCCTCCACCCTGGGAATGCCACTCCTGCTACCGGGTGCTGTCACGGTGTCTCTGATGCAGCGCAAGCAGCTATAAACCTGCTGGGGCCCTCTTTGGTGGGCGCCCGTGGGTGCGGTGCATCTCTGCGCCCCGAGGAGCAGCCGTGTTGGGAGGGAGAGCCGCGCTGCGAGCAGCGGTAGCTACGTAATCCCCTGCCAGCCCCTTAATCCCCTCGCCAAGCAGCAGCAGCCACAGATTTAGAGAAGTGGAGTGGGATAAAATCACACGGGATTACTCTGATTCCTGAAGATGGGTTCGGCTTCTCCAGCCAGAGGTCAGGCTGTGCCTGTTTTAAAAGGGGAGCATCCACACACCCACCCCCAAAATAAACCCTGACCTTTGATATATATCCAGCAAGGCCTCTTTGTCCCACTGCAGCATCTGATGTGTTGCTCCAGCAGGTAACCCCAGCACCATCTTCCCATCGGGGACCTGGGGTTGGGACCAGGAATGTGGGCTACATGGCAGACACCAATCAGTTCATGCTGCTTGGTACTGAGGCTTGCACAGGACCACCTTGCACAGGAGAGACGAGGAGAAGAGAAAGGAAAGAGGAGAGGATTGATGAGAGAAAAGGAGGGAAAATGGGCAGCAGGAAGCAAAAACGGCATGAAAAATGCCGGGTTTAACTGATAGTCCCCTTATGTGAGTATTTACTAATAGTCGAACCTCTAAGTTTGGGCAACATTCAGTTGAGATTGCTATCCCCTCATCTGTCTGGAGACCAATGAATAAAAGGAGCCCAATGGCTGAGCTTGATGAAATGCAGCAAGCAGCAAACTGCACATTTGGATGAGGGGCATGCTGTATAAGCTCATTATAGTCATGAGAAGTATGGATTATAAATAACTATAGATATAGCAGCCAAAAGATTATAAATTGCCTGTTGAACACCTTGATTCTATGGCTATGAATTAAGCTGGTTATTAAAATATCTTCCAATCATCTTCTGCACCTTTACAAATGGTGCATTTAATACAAAACCAAAGCCATGCTAGATCATTAGGTTTCTCATAAGAATGTGGAAGGGGAAAACGGCTGTCAAAGCACTAAAATAAAATGAAGGCACATATTATAGATGTGCTACTGAGTGCAGCATTGGTGCCGCACATTAAACGGGATAATAGAAGTGGCAGAGGAAATACAGAGAAGGGAATGAAACGGTGAAATGTGTAATACAGGTTAAATTGCATGATGAAGAGGCTGAACGCCTGGGGTGAACAATTAAGTAATTACAGGAATAATTCACCTTGGAATTGGATGGTTTAGTCATTTATTACAGTCTTTAACTCCAGATTGAACATCTTTTTGAAAGTTACGATCTTCTTCAAGCAGATGTTGTGAGCCTGAAGGGCAGATATTTCCTAGTTATGTTCTTAGGTCTGGGCAAAGGGTTACACAGGGAGGTTGAAACGGTTCTTTCTCACCTTATAACCTATAAAAAGTCAATTTCCACACACACAAATGCTGTAGAGACAGTGCCTTCAGGGTACCACACGGCTCTACAGCAAATGCCGTAGTCAGTATATGAAGACAACTGGCAGAGCAGATCTGGATCTTAGTAATGCTGTTCTCAAATGGCAAAAATGTGCTATGGGAGATCATGTCCCAGAAAGGGGCACACACAGACCCAGGTGGCCCCAGAGGGAATCCAGATGTGAGGACAGTGCAGAGAAATGTCTTCCTCCCAGAAATGGTCACAGGAGACGAGGGGTGCAATGTGTTGACCATAGGGATGGAAGCAGGTGATTGCCCTTGCCCTGATGCTGGCCTCATGCTACCAGACCGGGGACCAGAGGGCTGGGCTTCTGCTGCCTCCTCCTTCCTCTTCAGCCTGAAGAGAATAGGTTGCTCTTAGATGAGCTGGGAAGAATGACCATCAAGGTCTTATTTCTCTGTGTTTATCTGGATTTAAAGTGTGTAGTAGCATCCAAGGTGGCAGGCTTCCCTGTCTGGATGCTTCAGGGAGGAGATGATAAAAATTCATGTTCTGAAACAATCTAAAATGAGATCTGAAAGCAGGAGAATTAACATTTTAGATAGCGTTTTCTCTCCACTTAGCAAGGAGCCATATCAAAGAGCTGTTGTGAGTGATTTTTTGCAGGATCTTTTCTCTAACCCTTCCAACCACTGTGCCTTATTTGCAGCTGGGACCCAGTTTAATCCAGATGGGTTCTGGCAAGAGCCCCTGTGTGGTTGCATCTGGAGAACCCTGAAACACTGATAGAAAAGGCAGTAACAACATGCTGAACTGTGAGATCCAAATCCCTTTATTTGGATTTATCCCATTTACTGGATATACCTCACTTAACCCCTTAATGATCTAAAGTGCAAGGGAATAAGATATGAAGGTGAAATGAAAATTGCACAGAAAACTGAAAAAGCCCAGGTGACTAGAGGGCCCTTAATGGGATTAGTGTGCATCCTGTTTCGTAGAGCTAGCCACCGCAGAGTGTGAGCACAGCTGGAGGACGGGGAGGAGACAGTCGGCAGCAGGGTCTGGGTTGGGAAAAAGAATTAATCCTATGAGAAAGAATGAAAGCAAACACATAACAAGGAGTGAGAATTTAAGGCTGCAAGAGATATGGGGTGAATGATTACAGCAAATTAGAGCTACATTTGCAAAACCATAGGGAAAACCATGAAAAAGCCAGTATGATTTTGTGCTGTATTCACAGGCAGAGGGAAGATTTACCAGCTCTTTTCATTTCTGGTTTGACTAGAACCTGAGTTGAGTTTGGATTATCTTGTTACGAGAAGACACTGGCAAATGTCAAGACCAGCTAAAGAATGAATATCATCAAACCACTTGTATAAGCAATGTATGAGGAGAGTTTATTAAACAGTAGAAATCCTCATTTGTTTAATGTATTCATATGGTGACCTTCACTTGGAAATGCTTCAGCAGGCTAACATGTAGACTTACAGTGGTATAAATATAAGGAGAATGGGGCAAAACGAAGAAAGGGGAACACTAAACTGAGCATTAGAGAAAGCTGACTAGAAAGATGTGCAGGGCATGGCACAACCTCTTGTGGCAATCTCTCTCCATGCAATATTGGTCAATCAGGCATTCTGTAGCAGCCAAGTGCCTCTTTGCTAGAAGTTGGCTGGAACAGGGGCTACGGTGACAATCTTGAACACAGCAAAGAGTATGCAGCTTTGTGGAGGTGAAGAGCAGATAGGACAGTGTCTCAGCCTTCTCAGGCATCAGGCTCATCATAATACTACTCCTGTAGCCAGGAGGTTGATTGGGCTGAAGCTGGTCATAGAGGCGCTTCCCCATAGTAATGATTTCCCAGTTAGCTCATGCAGTGAGGCAGGGGTGCTCCTCTTATTTTCTGGGTACTCTGGTGCAGTGTCTCAGAGCCTACACGGAGCAAGCCTCAGGGTCTCTGTAGATATCAGTGGGATATCAGGACTGGGGAAGAGGCTGGAAAATATCAGCACTGACTTGGTTTTCATCCTGGAGATGCTGGGATCTTCTGTGTGCCACCACCATCACATACCTCAAAGCAAGTCTTTGCTCCATCATGATCCTGAACTTAAAACATCTGGGATGTAATCAATAAGGATAATTTGCCTTGACTTTGAATATCTTAAAACAAGGCATGATGGGGAATAAATGGTCTTGTTTTTAGCTGATGTATTCATCTGAGATCATAATCTTGTGCCTCTCAATATCTCTTGGTAGGACTCCTTAGACGAGTATCTGGGTTCAAAAGCTCCTTTCTATCCTGGTTAAACATCCTGCTTGTGAAACCACTCTCTCAACAGTGTTTGAGCTTGTGTGCTGCTCAGGAGATATGAGGACAATGTCTGTGGGCTTCTGAGTAGATTTAAGTGTTCCTCAGGGTGGTTTGGAAAGCAGTCATGCAGTGTTTTGCACTAGAGAATGCCATCTCCCTGTAGCAGCAGCTGCCAGGATCGGGGAGCCCTTGCCAGAAGAGGCAATGGAAAAACACTTTTAGTCATGGTTTTACTGCCTGGCTGTGCAAATCTCTTCTGATTAGGTTTCAGTGCTGTGGAGGGTTAGCAGTCACAAGCTGAGTTTGCAGACGTGTGGATACCTCCCTCACTCCCATGAGTGTTTTGGGTTAAATTAGCTGCTTCCAATACCAGCTGGGTGCAAGGGAAATGGTTGATACATCTGGGTGCATGGAAGGGTTCTTCTGCCATCAGACCAGGCTGATGAGTGCCAGTGGCCAAAAGAAGACCCTGATATGACTCCAACAAGAGGCACAGAAAAGCATGATTACCATGGGAATGCAGTTGAATACCTAATGCCTCACTAGGATCTCTGTAGAGCAGGACAGATTCACCCCTAGTGTAACACTGGGGAGGATATTCATGGGAATATCAAAGTACCCTGACTGACATGTAGACAGACATTATACCGCTTTCTTCATTTCAGGTTGCCTCAGAGCCAATGAATAATGATTTTTCACCATCAGACATCAGCAGGATGTCTCGAACTGAACGTGTCCGCCTAGACCCCACATTTGACCTGGGTGTTCTGTAAATATCTGCCTGCAGACCCATTCACCTGCAAGCTGCATGTTCTCCCCCTTGTTTATAGAGGCAGCCACAGATGTCATATTAATTAATGCCTTTGGCTGGTTACTTTGCCTTTTTTCCTTTTATGTTTTTTTTTTCCCACAGCTCTTCTCTAAATTTAGACTTGTTTAAATACTCCAAGATGAAATGAGCCTTTATTTATTTATTTATTGCTAGAAGCATTTCAAACCCTCATCAGGCAGAGTGTTATGAGCAGTAGGAAATGTAGGGCATGGAAGGGAGACACCAAGGGAGAGCCAAATGCACAGGAAGAAAAGGCCATTGAAGCATCTTCCCACCATCTCTTAAGGCAAGACAAGAAAAAGAAGAAAGAATTAAAATTAAAAGAAAGAAAAGCAAGTGAAAGCACATTTGGAACAAAGCTTATTTTGGAAGAACTGTGAGTAAATGTGGCTTTCCTGAGTGCTGTCACAAAAGCAACCAGAGTGAAAGTCAACTTTGTTCTTATCTCTCTACTACCAAAGGGTTAAACTTAATCTTTTCTATTTCAAGTCCACCTGAAAGAACTTGATTAGGAGGAAGGGAAACCCCATTTAAAAGAGATTAAAGCCTTTAGTGATAAAATGGCTGCTTGTTTGAGGGAGGTGGCTTTGTTTCATGGGGAACCCCAGGAATTGAGGTGCATCAGGTGAGGTGCATAAATGATGCCACTTATACTGCTAATCTCCAGAGGCACAAAGACACTTGACTCAGTGCACATCTAGCTACATTATTTGTGTTGCCAAATGCTATGTATTAAATGCATGATGCAGTGACCTTAATCAGAGGACACACTACAAATACCTCCTTCTTTCTGCCCCATGTGTTAATAGGGATTCAGGATTTTGCAAGGTTATCAGGACAGAGGTATTTGGGCCAAATTAGGGTTGCTCCAGTTTGGCTGGGCTAGAGAGCAGGAGAGTTCCTCTTCCTATGTGGTCCCCTGTCAGGGTCAGCAGGGTGCAGAAATTAGTTTTTTGCCTTCATGGTCTGATGTTACTGCCTCACCTATTTGCTGAAATACTGGTAAGGATTTATTGGGTAATGGCCGTAGGGTGCTTTGGAAATACAAGGTGCTCTTTAATTCTCTTCGCACTTGCAAACAGAGACAGCATAGCCTGCAGGGCTGAGGACCACCTTCTTGCTTGACAAGTGATCTACAGGGGCAAAGCAGCAAACCACCCCACTTCCTTCCCCTCCCCTGGTTGACTTGGATCACACTCTCAGTGGTTCAGGGCTTGGACCGAGCCCACAGGGCAGTTTAATCCATTCCCTGGCAATAGGGGTGGGCTGCAGCACTTTGCAGAACTGGCTGCAGTGATTCAGGCATTAAACATCTGCCTGTCAGGAAAAATGGCATCAATACAGATGAGCTGACTAGTAATGCTACTAGTGTAGCATTCGTGGACCATGCGCTCTGTGGCTGTGGGCTTGCACAATGTACACAGCAGTTATGCCTAGTCCCTGGGGAAGCTGCTGCGTGCTACCGTAGCATAAATAAAGGGCAATGTTGAGGCAGAAAGAATTTTTTATCATTTTAAAATACATTTTTCAGAGGTTTCCTGTTAATTTCATTTGCTCTGCTGCTGATACTGAATGTCCAGGCAAGAGCTGCTGTAGAAACGCGTATCAGAATTTCTGGAATATTCAGAACTCAATTAAAAATCTTACAAGTTTGATTATTTTTCTCCTTCCTTTTGATTTCACAGAAGGCAGCAGCTTTGCCAGAATTCTAAGTCACAAATTACAGCATTTCATGCTTTTCTCCTTTGAAAACAGGAGTATTTTTTTCACCACAAAAATCAGAGGCGATCAGTTTCAGTGTGATTAGAGACAAAAGCTGGGCTTTGGATGAGTTGTACCACACATTGATGTAGGTGTAGATAAAAACAGTCCATTCTTTCATGAATATTAATGAAAACATGTTTTGTGATTTTAGGCAACCATCAATTGTTATCAAAATACCAAGACAGTTTTGAAGAACAGAAAGGGGTGGGGGAAGTGTCCACGAGGCTTTCTACATCCAATTAACACCATTTTGCAGCAGCTTGTGTTTTGCTCCAAAATTGTTCCGTAATGAGGGTTAAAGGTGTTTCCCTGACCCAGGGCTGCTCAACAGGCTGACAGGGAATGGTCTTAAGCCCCTCTGAGCATGGAAGAACTGGCACAATCTCCTTTTAAACTCTTCTAACCTCTGGTTACAATTCAAGTCACTTCCCGTCACCCTAAATTGCTTCTGAGTCTGTAATTAGCTCAGTCACCTGCCAACTTTCATAACACATGTTCACACTTCCTCCCTTCAATATCTGACAGCATCTCACTCAGCAAGCGGCCTTCAAAGAGATTTCCCCTCCACCCCAGGGGTTTTCATGCTGTGAGCCTGCCCCAGAGGATGAAGATACAAATCACGTTGTGCCCAGAAGGATCATTAAATGCTGCCTTTGATTTCCTTCAAGGAGCACAAATTAGCTGTTGAAGCAAAATAGTGCATTTCTTGCTTGCATTTTTTGTTGGTGATTTTAAAACCCATTGGCACAGCATGATAGAGCCGGCAGCTCCATGCGATGGGAGAGGTCTCTCCAGGTTGCAGCCATCTCCTTTTAACATGGGTGCTGGCCAAGGACAGCGTCAATCCCCCAGGAAAGGGTGGCTCACAAAGATTTAGCCTGGTCTAGACACACGTGTTATGAGAACGAATAATCTCTCCCTCACTGACGGGAGGTGTAACAGTGTGCAAAGTATCTATCTGAAAAAAATTGTTTCTAGCAGCCTCACTTATTCTGCTTCCTCCTGCTGCTGTCAGCATTTGGGCAGCACATGGGACAGCACATGGGAGAGACAGGGACAGCTTGGCAAACCATTTGCTTGGGTTGGGGACAGTGCAGTCTGCAGCACGCTTGAAATGAAACTAAGAACTGCATTCACTGTCCATGGCAAGAAGTAGAATTTAAGATTACTAGAGCTATAGATATATAAATAATGCATATGTATATTACAAGAAAGAAAATTCGAATGACAAGTTCTGATGTCTGTCTAAAATGATCTGCCGTTTGCAAAAGAAGCACTCCAACTGCCTGCCTTCTTGTTAGTACAGCATCGAGGCTGAAGTTAACATCATTCTAAGCCAGAGGCTCCTGAAGTTTCAGACAGAAGCCAGAGAGTTGTACCCCAAGGAATTTCTTCACTGGAAATCTGATGTGCATAAAGGAGGCAGAGTGACACCAAAATCCCCTTAGCAATGGTTGCTTGCTGCAGCTCTGACCTTAGCTTAATTCGTTCAAGTGATGCTGGAGCTAATTGGTGTTCTCAGTTTGGAGTGGTTATCTTTTTTTGCTGAATTTCAAATTCTCCTAGAATTTAAATCTATAAATCTATAAATATATATATATAATTTTCTATGATAAAGCTATAAATCTCCTAGAAAGAAATAATGTTATCTAGCTCTTCTTGTACCCTAAAGTACAGTCTCACACTCTTACAGCCACTAAGCTAATTCATGGCTATGTAGGGGCCAAAATGTCACAGCAGGCAGCAGTGAGTCGGGTCTTGAAGCTTGCATGCTGGTTATTCTGATAGAACACTTCTGCTCTGAACACTTGCAACAATTATTAGGCCACCTTGAAAGCTCCAGCCCGTTTAGAGGGTGAATTGCTGAGACTGGCTGTGGCTGTCTGTGGGTGCTGGGGCGGTACACCAGCACTCCTCATCCCATCCTGGAGATGCAGACAGTACCCAGGACTTCACAGTCCTTTACTGGGTCACCTCCAAATTGTGCTGCAGCTATTGCCAAAGTCCTCAATTACTGGTCAGCTTTGTCCCATCTTTAAAGTGCCACAAGCTCCCACTTGTCTTCTAGAGGTTTTCCAGAGCTCTGCTGTTAGTGTGCTAATGTCTGGCTTCACATCTGCCAACAGTTGCTTTCTCCTCATCTACCAGGGAACAAACAGAAAATGCGAATGTTATTCACTTCCAAAGCCTTCCCTCCAAGGATGGTCTTCAGCAGCAAAGGACAAGCTGTTGTTCTACATCATCTCACTGACATGAACATCTGTTGAGGATGATCAGGAGAGAAAGCAGCTCACTGCTTTCACAGTCCTCCCAAAATGCTGGGGGGGAGGTCAGCAGACTTTCAAATACTGCATGCTGCCAGACATACCCAGGATAAAAGGTAAAAATGCCCTAACCTAGTATGGAATAAGATGGAAGCAGAGAAAGTTGATGTAACTAAAATTCCTTAGAATTGATTGCTTAGGAGGCTGTGAAAGCTGACAGGCTAGAATAGGCATGGAGCCCCTTTCCTGCTTTTTGAGAGAGAGGACACCAATTAGATGGATTTAGTGTGGTGCTGTACATGTTAACCAAGTAGAAAATTGTTATTAGCACTAGAAAATTGCGAGCTGTGCACATGGCAGTTCAGGGCCAGGAAGGTGTAGAAACAAATGCAGATAATGGGTTTGAGAGCACACAGAGAACTCAATCTCCGTACAGAGGCTCTGCGCAGATGAGGTGAAAAGTTGCTGCATCAGGAGTCAGAAGATGTTTTGTCATCCACAGTGGGCTTTAGCATTGCTGTGCAGTACTATTCTGGGCTGTGGGCTTTCTCTGGAGCATGAAGACATGGGGGGCAAAGGACAGGGGCAGAAACAGAATTTGACAGTCCAGCCTATTCTGGCAAACTCATGTTTGTGGGGATCTCATGGGAGGTTTTTTCTTTTCCTCTCCCACCAAAAACCAGACTTCTGGTTAATTCTGGTCTTTTCTAAAATGCCAGTAGCAATTGCTTACCTCTAGAGAGACCACCAAAGAAACCTTTAAGACTCCCATTAAGCTGCTGCATCATCTGGCAGAAGAAAAACATTCCTAAGGAGGAAGAGCAACAGCAGCTTTGTCAGCAGCACATCACAAATCACATCAGAGGCTCGGAGTAAAGAGCCGAGGGAAGAGCAGACACTAATGGGACAGGAAGGATAATGGGAACTTGCACTGACTGGCCTCTTTAGTGTCATCTCTATTACACAGCTGAAGAGAGCACATTTTGGAGAAACAGTAATTTATTTTCTCATCAATACAGCAATTGCATATGACAATACTGTCACCGTTCCACTCATTCCCGCTGGCTTTCCCCATTTTTCTGGCCTAGGATAGGCACAGGGCGTACCAGGCTGCCACATACCAGCCTGCGAGATGCTGCAGAGGAAGGGAGGGAGAACAGGATTCCTGCTGGTCATACAGCACCCGCAAAGGGGAAAAAATATAACTGAAATCCTGCATTTGTCGGGACTCATTCTTGGTTGCTAGGCTGCTGCTGTTGTCTCTGTCTGTTCCTTGCTTCTTCCAGTTTTCACCGCCTACACAACACACTGATCTCTTATGAAGTGCTGCATCTGGGAAACAGGGCAGTTTGGGCTGGGCTGAGGGATTTTTCTGTTTGCTGCAAACAAAAGCGAAGTGATGGACAAAGGAGCAAAGCCCCAGCGAGATGTGGCTGCGCATCAGTCTCTGCCTTTGTCTCTTGATTTCTTCTGTGTCCTCCATAAATCCATTGTGGAACCACTCTTCATGTCCATTTTAAACGGAGATAATATTTCCTTCTGTTTCCTCTGCTAGGGTAATTTGTACACAAAGCACTTCTAGATACTTTGTATCTATCAGGCTATCAATGTAAAAGCACCTTTAGAGTAATGTTGAAGACATTGAAAATATATGCAAGAAACAGACATCCTTTAAAATCACCACTTCCAAAACAAGAGCAGATCACTTTGGGTTAAATATTGACCAGAGAGTTTGCGTCCTCCCATTCTGTATCTGAACCTGCCAACTGTCCCCACCCTCTTTATGTTCAGACCTGCCTCTTCAGCACCAGTATACCTAAATGTGTTGCTAGGGTGTGACGAGAAGAGCCCCCAACTTTTCTCTTTCTATCACCTTCTAAGCTGGTATTTTAACCCTGAAATCTTCCCATTTCATGAGTTGGTTTCTTCAACGTACGCACAGCAGCACTTGCAGAATGTCTGCTTTGCAAAGCCAGGTCTGCTTTGACTGCCTGCCAATATCTCAGAAATGAGTACTTGCTGTCTTCATCTTTGGCCATCTGGCTGGTTCAATGCACTTGACACTGGAGAACATTTGTCTGCTGGATTTGGCAGCCCCCCACGGTGTGGGATTAGCTTAGTGTTTCTCCTGAACTTTAATGCTCTCTGAATTGCTGCTTTTATAAGTGAAAGTTTAGCTGAACAAAATAATTTTCTTCTGTGCATTTCCATCTCCCTGCTTCCTCTTCCAGCTTCCACAACTTCACTTCTGTCCCAACAGGTGAGCTGAAAATTCACAGCTTTCACTTCTGTTTAGAATTATTCACTGTCCTTTCAAAGACCTTACTGGATTTTCTTGAGTACTGAGTCAGCATTGCTTCATACCTCTCAGTCAAAGGAGTTAACTGGAGACTCTTCATCTTCTTTATGTCTTTACTCATTCCTTCTACTCTTCCCTTGATGAAGCTTCTGTTTTATGATGACCCCTGCAGGGATTTTTCTAAAACATAGCAAAGCTTTTGTTTGTTATAGCATTCATCATCTTCATCTTTGGTCCTGCCGATATTGTCCAAACATTCCCAAGTTGTGGCATATGTTTGGTGGGGTGCAATCCACCTGAAAGTAGCATATAGTGATGGCTTGTGCTTACACACATGGCAAACAAGGGCAAACATCTCCCTGTGAGCAGTTGCTTTGGAGGAATGAGAGGTGGGGATGACAGGATTAAGGCAGTGGCAGGGAAGTGGCTACAGAATGTCTGGAAGCACAAAGTTTTGGCCTTCAGGTGTAGAAACAAGGGAAGTGACATTAGTATCACAAGACGATGAGAGAGCAGGGACAAGCGGCTGACCCTTCTTGCAAACATACCTTTAAAAGAGATGGGAACTTTACCTCTGCTGTCAAACTGCAAGCTTTAAGTATGGGATCCCTGGATTATGTGATGATACTACAGCCTGACGCCTCCTCTAGATCAAACCCTTGGCCACATCTCACCGCATCCATGGGAGAAGCCAGGAGAAGCAGGTTTTCCTTGATAAGAACTTGAGAGGAGAGCTTCAGGCATAACCCTCCCCCCCCAGTTTCTTGTATGAATGTGAAATGCAGGCATTTTTACTAAGTGGTAGGTCTGGGGCTACTGCTGTAAGTAGAAAGAAGGCAGCTGTTAGTGAGCCAGGCTGCTAAGCAGCAGTAAAAATGAAGGAAAACAGAGCTTTTGTTCCCAGCCTGAGTAGCCCTATGCTGGGAGAGCTGCCAAGGGCCTGCACGCTCCTTTCCTCTCTCCCTCTAAATGTTGTATTTACAGGCAAGTGCTTGAAGAAAAACAAACAGGTGGGTAAGTGACAATAATAATAATCACGCCACTTTTGTATGTTTCAGAAGCAGATTTAAGGTATTGGGTAAAGAAATATGGTACCAGGGGCTGTATCCACAGCAACGTGGGGCAACAGATGTGCAGCAGCATGGTTCAAGGCCATGAGTAAGCAGCTCTGCACTGAGCACATGACCTTATGGAGCAGGGTGGCAACACTTGGGCAAGAAAAGTGGTAATGTTGATGGAGAATCTAACAACAGGATTTGCACCCCTCTATGTATAGCAGCAGCTGTAGGACTTGGACATTGTTTCGCATAGGTCCCTTATGGCATGAAAGCAACCTACTCTCTGATAGTAAGATGTCACCCTTTCTATTTTTTGACTTTCATTTAGTCACCAGAAACCAGAGGGTTTTCTTTTCTGCCTTTATTGACTGGTGGTGTTTGCGCAGACACATTGCTTTGAATGCAGAGCTTATTTTGCTTCTTGTGGAATTTGTGTCCAAATATAGTAAAAAGGGCTTTTAATTAATGTGTGCCCCAAATGGTTCCAAAATGGTATTTTTTATTCCAGTGTATGACTGAAGCTGCTGCTCTCACAAAAAATGAGCAGCGACTTCCTATGGTGTACACCAGATGTTCATTCTGAGTTTGTTCTTTGGAAGCTTTTGTCATGTTGCTCACCTTCCAGAAAGAACCATGGAGATTACTTACAACTCAAATTATTTCTACAACAGCTATAAAGTAAAGGTGTTCAAATACTGGGCACACTTTCCCCAAAAGCTATTCTTAAAATGACCTAAAAAAATTCCTTTTTTCCCCACTCTCCCTTTTATCTTTCCAGTGCTTACTTCCTGCTTGTTCCTGCAGTTTTTCAGCTGCACAGACAAAAGCAATATGGTTCCAGCATTTCACATTCACTTCCATGCTTGGCAGATTTATATCTGAAGAGTCTGTTCAGGTTTGATGGTACAATCTCCATTCAATTAAAAAGAAAAAAAAAATAGGAAGGGAAAATTCACCCAAATATCTGCTGTGTGGTGAGGAAAGGTAGGGGCTGATTCCGACGTCAGTACTGGCTTCAGTACAAGATGGTGGTGGTAGGGAAGGAGTTTGCAAAGGCTAACATTAGCCGAGCCAATCTAATCTCTTAGGCTAAATTAGGTTTCTACTGAGTATCTCAAGAGGATCCTGTCTTTCCACTGGCTCTTGCAGAGAGCCTGGAGAGATTAACCTCGTGGACAGTAGTTACCCTTGTGGAGGTATCTGCACTCTCCTGGATTTCCACACAGAGCCAAAGTAGGGGATAACAACAAAGTCACATTTTGATGTTTGTGGCATCTTCTGAGTCTGAATTTCAGTGAAGAGGAAAAGGCCTTTATATCACAAAAGCTTCCAGTCAGTTTAAGGCAGTAATGCAACTCAAGTCTCCTGCCTCACCTTCCTCTCCCCATACCCCACTCACCCCCATGGCTGCACGCCCCTGTCTGTATACTGACACTGCTGCCTGGGCTGCTGCCCACTAGACTCATCTGGGTTAAAACCAGCTTTGTCATGGAGGGATTCTAAACCTGGAGTAATTCTGCTGCAACATATTTTATCATAATCAAACTGAAAAAGGAGAGAAATGAAGGGCAAAGGAAGGAAAGAGTGGTGTGGGATGAGCAGCTAGGTGTGGGTGGCTGGTACAGACTGCCTCTTCAGCAGCAGAGCCAGCTCAAAGTGTATAAAGCTGAAGCCTTTGTTTCTGCAGTGTCTTGGAGAATCCACATTTTCCTCCTCCCCCCAAAGGGTTCTAGACCATCGACAACTACCTGCCCTCCCTCCACCCCCCCCTCCAGAATCTAGACTATTAACGGCTACCTGCCCCCACCCCGACCAAGCTCCCTCCTTTCCAACTCAGCTGCACAGAGATTTACATCTAAGAGGCCAGAACAAGCTTGTTAGAGATATCCATAGCAGTACAGAAAAGGCAGGGACTTGTAAGAATCTCTTAAAAGCCCTTAGGATTAGCAGTAAAGTTTACTGGAGGCTGACAGAGGATTAATTTTTTAGTGCATTATTCATCTTCAGGACTAGAATTCTGCCTTTTTTTAGGTTTCAGGGATCCCTCCAGGTAAAGGTGCCATCTCCCAACATCTTTCACATTACAGCCTCAAATCCTAACTGAAAAAATATCCTTTAATTTCGTCTTTTCGCCAGCAAAGACTTACAAGTTTGCTAAAATATTAAAAAATGATTTTAGTAATCTAAAGGGACAAGGACATCTCAAATGCCCACCACTTTTATGACTGAAATTCAAAGCTCAACATGTTTTAAATAGGCTGTCAGAGGAGACAAAGCGTCCTGCCTATTCAGCTGCATCCTGCTCCTGTAAAATGTTATTTTGCTGTACAATTTTAATTACCCAATTTGCAGCTACAAGGAGTAAACAAAGGAGGAACAGAGAGCTAATGAATAAAAATCAAATCAAGGATTTGAAGTTTCTGTGACAAAAGATTTGGATGCCTTCACTGAATATTACAGATTTCAATGATAAACAAAGAGAGATTATACTGAAGTATTTCACTGATTTTCTACTCCTTGTCTTCCCATTCTTGCTTATTAGGTGTGGAATTTTCTAAGGAAGTGGCCAGTGGTTAAGTTGAATACTGAAAGCTTGTATCAATTCAAGGCTGAGACTGGGATTAATGTATAAAACATTGCTCCAACTTCTGGAATTCTTGCTAAGCCCCAATTTACGAGATATTTATTCTACTAGAACAACAAGAAGCCCAACCCCAAACAGCAGTATATTACACAGGCAATTAAAAAATATGATGCATGCATACTGTGGCAGCATCTAAAGCAGAGTTAATGCGATCCTTACACGCCTGATTTTCTGCTTGCTACCTTTCTTCCTTTTCCAGGTTAAAAAAAAAAATAGGCCTAAATAAAGGCAATCTTAACTGCTGCGGCCTTTTCATGTCCAAAGGCCTTGCTAGCTCAAGGACTCCCTACTTCTAAGTGTCTTAAAAATAACATAATAAAATAGGGAACCCAAGTACTCAGAATCACTCTAGTTTGGTGATGATCTCCAAACTTTTTGGTATCATGCACAGATGTGGCTGCATAAAGAGATGGCCTGAGCTAATAAAGAAGCGATTAAATAAAACACAATACCTAAAGGCAGAGACTAATTTTTCAGTATTAGGTAAGAATCCTCCATCTTTTCCACAGTATTGGAAGGCTCCAACTATATTCCTGGAAAATGCCTTTTTCTGAGGCGCATACTTCAGCCTGTAGTAGAAAGAAGAGAGAAAGGGGCACGGCACAGTTTTACACTCCAGCATGATTACAAGCTCACCTCTCCAATTCCCAAACATCTCTGAAGAAGAAGATCCTGCCATCTGAAAAGGAAGCCTACACAAGAAGTTTGGCTTCATTTCTCAATAGAATTCTCTCACTACTTTTCCTCTTTGGTTAATTATCACAACTATTCAGATTTTCTTTCTGAGCTTGTTCTACCTTCTTACCTTGTACTAGATAAGCACGGAAGTTAGCTAGAATAACACTTCTCTTCTTTAGCAACTACCCTTCTTTTCTTCACGCCATAAAGGACAAGTTTACGCCTCCTAAACAATCCCAGAAATCCCTTACAGCATAATACAATGAGAAGTCCAACTCTGTCAGTGTTACTTGGTGTAGATGTAACCAGAAGAGAGGGCAGTGAGAAGAAACCCTGAATTAGCTCTATCCCTGTCTGCTTTAAGATAAGCCTCAGCGTGTCAAGCATAGTGCCAATACTACTGCTGTCATAACCATCAAGAGTTAGTGGATGTTTTTAAAAACATGCCTTTAATTTTTGTAATGCTACATTACTCTGAAAAGCAGTAAATAAGGATGGTTTTAAAATTCCTACTTGCATTTTTGTAAATAAAAGCTTCCCCCATGACTAGAAATCCTATCACAGACACAGCTTGAGATGCTTGAGGATTATTTTTAGCCACCAACTACAGAAGTTCTGTGTCAAACGAGGTCTTAACTATGTGTCCCCATCATCTTTAAATTGCACTCTCAGGTACTCCAACATCACAGACACCAATTATGCATGTATGTAGTTTCATACAAACTCTCTTGTGTAGATTCCAATTTCTTCCACACAGTATATTCAGAAATAATACCAATTAACTCAGTAGAGTCCCATAAACTTTAATGGCTACATAAATTATTATGGTACAAGATTAGAATTAGGACTTGCTATCTTTAAATCTGCCCTTCCTGGTATTTGCTCAACATGTTCTTTTCACTGAATCTAAAAGAATCATAAGCAATTTGGTAAAAAAATGGAACTAGAACACAACTTGCTCTCTACAAGCTATTTAGTGTGGGAAAAGTCCAGCAGTTTTGTAGGCATGAGTCTCTTGAGGTTATTCACTTGTCTATAAAGAAAGTAGCTCTCGACTTTTCTGTATAATATTGATTTAGAACCTTCCTCAAAGAACGTGAGCACTAGAGAAAGGCCAGATGTATGTTGAGCGGGGCAAGTGCTTAAATCATTACGACTATACTAATTGAAACCTGCATCCAAATTTACACTGAAGAACCTTCACTACTGAAGCTACTGAGCTGTGCCTACATCAGTGCCCATAGTAAAGAAGAATGTATACTCACTTATGGAGTACAGATTGCGTTCTCTGCACCCACAAAAGAAGTGCCTCTTCAGCAACAACTCTGGGTTCTAACCTGTAGTAAATGGGCACTTCAGTGGCAGATACTAATAAAAATTACACATAAAATGTATTTCAGTTATTTATTCTAATTGATTTAAAACCTTGTGAGTTTTCTGCCAAGTGTAAAATCATTTTAAAGTCACACAAATACAAATGTAAACACATAGTCCATGGTACAACTAAAATGAAATCAGCACATAGGAGGGAATAGCCATTTTATTTTCTTTAGAAACGGATCAATGAAATCCCTGTGCTCCAGGACAGCACTAAAAAAATTTAATAGGAGTTTTACACCAGGTAGCATTCCCCTTAAGAAAGTTGTACATTGCTTATCCAATATGCAGATTGCATCTGGAATAACAGAAACATGAATCCAGTGCCACCCCAGAGCTATGCTGATAGCAAGTACATTCACAAACAAACCCTCCCCCCCAGTTCCCCAAAACACTCGCAGAGCCCCATTTCTCCAGCTAGCTAAAAATATTCTTCTTAAAATAGAAAAAGATTTTTCTACAAAAATTTGGGGGAAAGTCATGACATGTCATCTAAATTGCTTTGCAGTCAGCTAAGCGCGATGATAGCTCAGCCTTCCCAAGACTTTCCCTTCCGAGATGCCACTCGGATTTCCAGGTTCCTAAAAATAGTCCAACATTGCCACCATGTGGTCACAGATGGGCACGTTCAGACGTTTCGGAGAAAATCCACGTCAAATACCTAAGTCAATGAATAACCAACCACACTCCAAGTAAAAAAAGAAGCCAAATTCTGAGAACTGAGCCCTTATGCAGGGAAACTAATTCCAAGTACGGATCAATATAAGAAAAATAATTTAAGATATTTTGTTATTAAGTCTTCAGTATCCGGACGCTCCGCTCCCTGAAGGCACAATCTGTTTTTGCTCACTTCTGTCTCAGTACAGCATGTACTTAACCAACCAGCAAAATCTACATGTATGCAAAATACTTAAGAC
Source organism: Myiopsitta monachus (assembly GCA_017639245.1). NCBI lineage: Eukaryota > Metazoa > Chordata > Aves > Psittaciformes > Psittacidae > Myiopsitta > Myiopsitta monachus. Next base: position 77,792,465 of record CM029920.1, read on the forward strand.
CATTCATTTCTTTAAACACAAATGTACTTGAAAATTTGGAAACCTTTTTCCTAGAGCTCAGGAAGAAACTGAATTTAAAAATGATCTTTCACACAGACTTTTTCACTGCTGCCTTTCTCACACTGAAGAGATATGCTTCATAAATAATATTTAAGAAGTTGTCATCATTCTGAAAAACAAAACAGGTAATTGTTAGTGCATGACAGGTGTTCTGAGTAAAGAGATTAGAAGGTTTCTCCATTTCATGGATCAGTTACGTTTCATCCTTACTCTATTTTTAAAAGTGAGCAACAGAAAGGCTATTTCCTTTACAAAAATATGGATTATTTCCAAGCCTTGCTAGTAGCCTTAAGAAGAAGTGAATATGAATATAAACTTCACTGCAGCAAACGTGACTGTATCTTTATAAGAAGTAATGAGTATACAGAAAATAGGTTTTCCAGACTCACAGTGGATTTAACTTCAGTCCACTGTTCTTACATGATAACATGGAGGCAATACAACTCTGTAATTTCTTCTCTAAGCCTCCATTTACCTAGGGATTTCCTAAAGTAGTTTCCTCTAGTAGTTTCCAATGATAATTCCAAACATGTCTGCAAGAACAGTGAAACACCCTGGGGTTTGATCCTATACTAAATCCTACCTGGGCAAATCCTTGCATCTTGTTTAGCTCTTTTAGACTTAATACTCCTAACTGATGCTGCTCCTTTTGCTCTGATGCTTGCTTAACCTTTTCCTTCTGCAGATCAATTTGCAAGAATGGGTCAACACACATTAAGAAAGAATGTCCTAAGTAGCTTATATAAACAGATGAGGATAATTAAAATCAAGATACTATTTGAGGAAAACCAGGAGCATCCAAGATTGTAGTTTTATATAATGAAAAATAACAGGTAAGAAACTGGCAGCAATATATTTCCGGGTAATTTAGTTATTCCCAACTACCACCAAGAACAGTAGGGTCAAATGCACATTTTGCAAGTAAGTTTAAGAGGGTAAAATCCAATTTTTTTGAGCAGTTTCCTTTTGAACTTCATATATGGTTTTCCTACTATCCAGATACTTGAAGTGTGTAAAGGTGATAATTTTATCTTTTAATCCCAAACTAAAAATTCAGGGGAAAAATAAGAAGAGCCTTTAATTCCTTAAAGATACTGCTTTCTTTCCTACTCAGAATCTAGAACTTAAACGGCATTTTAAGTAACTTCAACATTCCAATAATGACTTTTATTTTTATTCGAAAGCCGTACAAGGTTACAGTTTTGGCCTACAAATTAAATCTGTGTTTCTATTCCTTGTCCTTTGTAGGCAGGTCTTTAGTTATATAATCTCTCCCCAACTTCTACTCTTCAGATATTCATCATGTGGCGAGTTAAGGAAAATAATATTCATAATCATTCATATCATCCCAGAGCAGTAAACAATCATCTCATACATAACACTGCTAATGCTTTGTCACATTTAAATCTGGAAAACTACAGCAAAAGGAATTTTAGCATTTGAACTAGAGAACTGCATTGAATTAACTGAACTAGTATATTTTTAGGTTATCTAACCCATATTTTAAAGTTGCTCACAGTCACTCTGCAATTTTCATTTCCCATCAGAATTCTTCTTACTGCTAACATGCATCTCTGCAATATTTGGCAGCTAGGATAATCACCCATTATTTATTCTTAGCTAAAAATATAATAGATCTCTCTCTGGCTCATAGATTCACCTCACAAAGTTTTCAGTCATCTTTGTTCTTTTTCATCGATTTTTTTCTTTCCTGAGCCCAAAATCAGATACATTAATCAAAATGCAGTTAAGACAGCAGGGTGCAAGGACAGGCTATCACATCCTCAGTCTATGCCATAGTGCTCCGTTCACATGCAGCCACAAGCATATATTGTAACAATTCATTTAACCTCTAGACAGATGGATGCAACCGATCACAGGTGCTTATATCAAAATGGGTACTGGGATTTTTAGCAAAGGAGAATTCTTGGCACTTTACCTGGATCAGATGTAGAAGTGTTTCCTGCAGCTGCATCTTTGTCATTGAGCTGCTGTTGACCACAGAAGACTCTGGGCTTTGCAGTGGCAGGAGAAGGCTAGCTGAGCTAGCAGCAGGTTCTTGGTTTGCTGCTGCTAATCGCCCACTTTCATTTGCTTTTGGTGGAGCAGATGTGGACTGAGTGAACACCATTGGGGACATCAACAACGTAGGAGTCACAGTGGCAGGAATGCGCTGAGGTGAGATTACCTGTTCATATAAAAAAAAAGTCATTAATTAAACCTAGCTACTTCATTCTATGGGAATAAAGATAGTGAAAACCGCAGACTGACTGGCAACAGGTACAGAGACTGCTGGATATCAATGCAGTTACATGAAACTCCAGCTCAGGACCACCTATATGAACTATTTACAGATTAAACCACCTTCCATTCAATTTGAGATTGAAGCAATGGATTCAAGTGTGATTAAGTCTATCTGACAGACAAATGACCTTAGGACAAGAGCATCTGATTACAAAAAACAGACTACTATTAAATATCAGCACTCCTAGAGAATGCAGCTGTAAAGTCTTCTACATAAAGACAGTAACTCATGATGTTCAATCTTTGTGTATATACTTACGTGCAAATAGAATCATAGAATCATAGAACAGTTATGGTTGGAAAGGACCTTAAGATCATCTAGTTCCAACACCCCTGCTATGGGCAGGGATACTTCCCACTAAACCATGTCACCCAAGGTTCTGTCCAACCTGGCCATCACTATTAAAGACAAATATCTGTAGCTAATATTAGAAAATGTTTTCCAATTATAACTTTCAAATTACTTTATAAATACACACATAAGTATATATATATTTTTCTTATTATTTTACTTAAGGAAAGGGGAAGGAAAACAAAGATTAAGTGATTTATCGAAAAAGCCACAGTGAGCTAGTGGCACTGTCAGAAACAGAACCGACTCCTAATCAACATGCAGCTGACAAAATCAAAAAGGCCCTCAAAGAGAAGGAAAACCTTGATGCTGCAGTAGTTCTTCAAGTTCCCTCAGTATCATATCCATGCCAACCTGCAAAGATATGTGTCAAAGAATTTTTACTTTTAAATTTGCAAAACATCCTGAACTGTAAAATATGCAGAACTAGGAAATACTATCAGATGTAATATACAACATAACAAGAAGTTTATTCACTCAGTCTGCAGATATTAGAGCTCTCTCCAGGTAATTATAGTAATAAATCTTTGTCGTGGTTTAAGCCTCACCCAGGCTAATAACTCACGAAGTTTTACTCACTCACTCACTCCCCTCCCTTTCTTCCCCCAGTCTCAGGGGGATGGGGAGGAGAATGAAAAGAATGCAACTCGCACAGGTTGAGATAAGAACAGTTTAGTAACTAAGGTGTAACACAATTCAGTACTGCTACCACCAGTAATAATATAAGAGAAATACTAGGAAAGATAATACAACTGCTCAACAAGCCTGACCCAGCCAGTGCACCCCCCAGCAGCGAACCCCCCAATACCAAAAACCTGACCATGCCGTGCACCCCCAGTCCACCACCACACCCTTCCAGGTCCCTGCTCTCCGTTTTCACATCCTGGACATGACGTGCTGTGGTATGGAATAACCTCTTTGGTCAGTCTGGGTCAGGTGTCCTGTCTCTGCTTCCTCCTGGCTCTCCCTCCTCCCTGGTATAGCATGAGGCTCAGAAAGTCCTTGGCCAGACAAAACATTACCAAGCAGTAACTGAAAACACTGGTGTTATCAGTGCTGTTCCAAGGCCCAAAATCAAAAAACACAGTGTTGCACCAGCTACCAAGAAGGAGAAAAAACGACTGCTACTGCTGAACCCATGACAATCTTAATCCTAATCAACAATTTTCTCTCTATTCAAGTACATGATCTTTTTTTTCACAGAACAGAACAGACAAAGCAATTGACAGTTCACCAAAGCTACTCTCTTTTGGACTGGAGAATGATTTATTGCTACCGTATGAAGGTGAAAGGCTACTGAATCACTTAACTCTGTCCTGAGTTAAATTTCAGTTTTGATGAAAAATTAAGAAAATAAAACTGAGGTTTATGTCCTAGATAAGCAAAACAATGTAGTTTAATACTAAAGAACATTCATATTTTGGTAGGTTGACTTACACCTAGATTGTTCTACCCAAGACATTTCTGAACAATGTTAGTTAGACTACAAAACAAATAAAAATAGAATGAAATGAGGAGGACTGAGATCTCATGCTGTTTTATGCAAAATTTAAGGAAGAAGAAACAGTTGGGGTGAGGGAAGACTCATGGATATCAGGAAGCACACAATATTGCACCTAATACAAAAATATCCCAGTTCATATTTTAAACCACAATATTTTATGTAAATATGGCTTCTCAAATAAAGAGTTCTACTTAAAAACAAAACTCTTGACCTACAGCTTTTTCCAACCCTATGTATGGCACATAATCATAACAGCAATCATCAGGTTTGTGTTACAAGCTCTTGAATGAGTTAAGGTATTCCTAACTCGCTCTAGGTTTGCTTCAAACAGGAAGGTGGTGCATGTTTGTGCACCTATGCTTGAAAAACAGTGTTCTTTTTAGAAGAAAATCAATCTAAGTCCAAAGTGACATCCCTCCGTGGAGTGAGACCTTCAGACTGTGCACAGATGTTCTCCTGTAAGAAGATTGTTCTGCCTGTGGAAGATTGACTGCCTCCATACACTTATCACAATGCTTCTGCTCTACTCACCAGTGTAGCTGAAGTAACTTCTTTATAATTTACCTCAAGCAAAATTGGCAGTGTTTGCTTACACCAAATGATTCTCCCTAATGTCATTTAAAGAATGCATATACAAACTGCTCTCCAAGGGCAGGAACCTCCAAGTAAAGGGGTGGTGTTAGCAGCTGGAGGAGATAAAACTGTCTTATTAATACAGCTGAATCCACACAGACTATGTCAAAACCTAGATGACATGTCCTTCAAACTCAAAAGACATTCCTCTCCAGAGTCAAAGGCAAATAAACAAAACCTGAGGCAAACTGTACACTTAATAATATATAGTTACTACTTTCAAACATGTATAGATGTTGTGGTTTAAAAGACATGTAAAAAAGTACTTGTTTTCTCTGCATGGAATCGGCTTTTTGGTAGGACTTGCCAAGCATATGGAAACTATATGGAATAAGCAATATTGCCATCTACTGGTGACACAGCTAATATCTACAGGTTACTGCAAAACTTAAAATATTTGTGTCAAGAGAACAGAAAATAAGCATCATTTTTCAGTGCACAGCATTTGTTTCTATATGCAAACATTGAAATGCATCTTTTACTTCCACTTCATGCTCAAAGCTTCTGCCATTTAACAAATTTACATGAACAACATGCTTTTTAAAAACCTTACAGGCGTATTTTCATTTTAGACTTGGTTCAGATCATCTTCAGTCACTGGGAGAGCTGACACCCAGCAGAAAATGGGATGATGATCTTGACATTACTAGTTCTATATATACTAGTTCTATATAGTTCCTATAACACCATGCGTTTGGTGAAAGTACTGAAAATGCTCTGTAGACACTTTCATAGCCCTCGGGCCAATCTTTTAGCTTTAAGCATTTCTCACAAGATATAACAGCTCTTTCAAAATGCTGTTCATCAACTTCTTCCCCATAGAGTATAACTTGAGTTACTTGTTCATCCAGTCTCTACCGAATTACCTCCAGCTCTATAAGGTCAACACTTAAATCTCTGAGTCACTAATAATAGAGTAGGAGTCTACCATCAGTTGTGCAGCAGTAAAGAAAGAACAATAAAAAACCACACAAAATAATCACTGCGGCATAGAGAATTCCTTCTCAGAAGCAAAAACTCTCACTAAGATACCTATTTGGTATTCTGCGTGGCTGCTGGCAGCAAGATGACATGATAGCTGGCAAATTCACGTAACACCATGAACTAAGGAAAGCATTGGATCTCCTGTAATGCAAACTGGCACCCTCTGCTGCTTCCTACGCGTGCATAATCCCACGTGCATCAAGTGCTCCTCTGGAACACGAGCACCTGGGTGGGTGCTGTGGGCCTCTAACTGTTTCTAGTGGCATTATTTAAAACTGAGAACATTCAATGTAAGAATGGTTCAGGAACTTTAAAGACAATTCCCATTAAAATAAAGCTGGCTACAATGCTAACATTGCTTTGTCTTTCAAATTTAATTCATATTTTTTAAACTGATGCTTAAGAATGGAATCTTAAACTACTTTTCGAAACAAGTTGTAAGTATCTATTTGCATTCCTCCTCTGCAGGTCTACAATCTCGTGCTGAAACTGCAGTCAGGACAATTGAAAGTTAATGATGTGATGCTCACACCAGAGATATTAGGTACCATGCACACATTCAGGAGATGTAACACTGTACCAAATACATTCTTGATGGAAAATGCTCCAAATGAGAAAAATGGGCTGCAAGATAAATGGCCTTCTGAAGAAAAGATAAAATTGTGTCAAGGTTATTGTAAGCAGTTGTAAACCCATAATTCTGATTAACATAAACACTTAAGCATGCATGTATCTATAATCGGGATAACTTATGCCTAACACTATGCATATGCTTAAAAGACCACTGCAGATTAATGCTTTTTCATTGCATCTTAAGCACAAGTTACTTACTGTCCACATAAGGAATACTTCACAGAATAGGCCTGGCAACAGACCTGACTGAATGCGTCCAAGTATTATTCTTCAGGTTTTGCTTTTATTCTTCTTTCTTTCCCTCTCTCTTTTTTTTGGTAACTGGTCTCTTCCTTTCCATGTGGGAGATCACAGTTCTTACACCATATGGAGATGCAGAGAAGCCAATTTAAACTTGGACTTGTAATGTGTCAATTGTGGAAAAGACTTGCTTTCATTTTCTTAGTGGTGTTTTAGATGGATTTAGGGTGTTCCTTTAATGTTTCCAACAACAGACATTGTCCAGATATCTCTCTGCTCCTGTCAGACTTTTCAGAATTTGCTTTTTCTGTATAATTAATTGGAGTAGAAGAGGCAATACCAAAAGATAAATAATTACAGAGAACAAACCTTTTGCTGCATTTGTTGTCAGAATCTGCTTTGATCAATTTTGCATGAGCATGTGCAGATATATTTGTGCCAATTCAATTTCACTCAAATGTCTGTCTGCAGGCATGGCAGCACTTAAAGCCTCTGGTCTACAGCAACGATTACATTATGAAAAGAATAATGTTGGTTATAAAAGATGTTTCAAATTTTTATCTTCCAATTTTTTTATTTTTTTTTTTTCCCCAGAATAGGCATATTTCATGTGGCTAAATCATGGCATTCCACAGGAACACAGACTCACTCCTTCATTTTTAGCTTCCTCCCCTTTTTTCGTTCTTGGCAATCTGCTGCATGTGAAAGAGGCCATTCCTTCCAGGTTGCAGAGCTTTAGGTGTCTCAAACAATAATTACTCATACTTTCATTACCATTTTCAGTCTATGTATTGAATCTGCTGCTAAATGTGTCAGAAGAACTGCATCTAATACTGTTTTGGTAGCAGCTGTTGGTCTGTGAAGCCACTCACAGGTAGTCTCAATCTACTTGGTCTGCTCACAGCCATGCAAAGTGAGACTGAGAGTCTCCTCAGCTGCATTTTTTTTTCTAAGGCAAACTTGCAGCAATAATCACAGTGAATAAGACCTGTACCAGTGAAGATTTCACTCTTTTCACAAGCTACTGTTCTAGTACTTGTACTAGTAAAATCATTGACGTTGCATTATGACAGACCTCAGTAACTCCCCTTCTGTACAGCAACTAAAGCTGGCGTTATCTTTTTCAAATATACACAAAGAAAGTCATTAGCAATATCAACATGCTTAGGGATTTTTCATTTGAAAATATATCAGCATATTTTCCATTCTTCATTTATGCGTAGTGACTTACACAGCCTGGCACTCGCCTCATTTTACCTTCAAAGGAATGTCTCCATGCTATCCATACATGTACCAGTGAATTAGACTATTTCTTTCATTTATTGCAGGCAAGATCCATTCCCAGTGAAAACAGAAGTAAATTTTTGTGACTCTGGATACTCTTTTAATTCATTAGTACTCCACTAGAAAGTCAGAATACCATCTGTAAGCAACTGCTCCTGAATAATTTCAGTGACTAATCCCCCCAAAACTCTTTCACACAGATTATACAAAGTCATGCTGATTTAATTAAAAGAATAAAAACAATGAGAGCTATTTGCTATAGCAAATTAATCTTCCTCTCTCACAGAATTAGAAATCTTGACATGTCACAGTGTTAGTGACAGATGTGGCCCTTAATTGTTAAATGACTGTTTCAGCTTCTTCACGTGTAGGATAACTTTCTAGAATAAGGAAGATTCTTGGAACATGCTGAAGTGTTCTGTGGTCTTTCATCTGGGTTTTCAAGAAGTTGCAATAGAAATGCAGCTTTTGAGTTTTACACTGAAAAGGTGAATGGTTTTTCATTCCGGTAACTTCTAGACTCCAATACAAGTCGGTCTCCAGCACAACACAAATCTTGTGGACAGTCTGTCCACAATAAGGTAAGTTAAAAGGGACTTAGATTCATCCTCAAGCAGCACATTTAAAGACATTCAAGTGAGAAAGATCCTACAGAAAATGAAGTTGTTAACAATGCAGTTATCCAGGATGGGACATTTTGTAATTGTACATGATGCTTTTCTTAAGAACAGAAAAAGGTACTCATGAGACACACATTCTCTTGACATCTCCTGAATTTTTTGTGACATCACTCTGACTTTTAGGGCCACAATCACCAGAAGTAAAGGTTTTTTTCAAGGCATTCAGGAACAAGCCCTTTTTTTTTTTAAAAAAAAAAAAAGACATTACATAGCAAATAAAAAAATTGCTAATGAGTACTCGCAGTAGTGCTGATGGCACAAGGTTGCTAATTCATCAATACAAAAAAAATTCAGAAAACTGCTGTTAGAAAGCAACTGATCTTTAAAGCACCTTTAGGAACAGACATACAAAGGAATGCATACCTGCACAGAGAAAGCCATGACTAATTTTGTCAGAAAAATTATCAAACCCAAAATATTACATTCAGTAACCACATGAGAAACCTCAAAGTAAGTACAACTGAAAACCAGTTGACTTTTCAAAGTGCCTCTGGAAAAAACCAGGACTGCAGTATTTTTGGTCATTATTGATGCGCAAGAGGTGTAGCCATCAGTATTTACAGTATCACAGCTTAGTAAATCAGAACTTACTTGCTGTTGTTAAATCATCCCCTGCAAAATGAACTATGTACAGCAACATGTGGTAAGAATAGCAACAAGAATACACTGGTCAAAATGAAACAAAGACTAACCTTGCAAAACACCAAGTTCAAGAGATTGCAGGGTTTTTTTATTATTATTATTTATTTTAAATGTTGATGTTTCCCACTTACCTGAAAGAGAGCGCTCTGTTTTTCTGTAGCTGGCACCTTTTCTATCCAAGAATCCAGTGGTTTCAACGTATTGGTATTTTGAGTAACAACAGGAAACTTAGCTGCCAAGGTTGGTCTGCTGGATACATGCAGCTGTTGTTCTTGTTGGACTATTTGTAGTTTTTTCAGTAACTCTTGAGGTGAAATCACCCCAGAACTGGCGGCTTGATTGCCCGAGAGAGGAAGCGACTGTCTAGGAAGTTTGGATTGCTCTTTACCAAGTGTCTGAGACTCTAAAGTCTGGCCTGGTAAGGAACCATTGAAATATACCAAAGGTGGCTGACTCATGTTATTTAATGATGCTGCTGGTGCTCCAACAGGAGCAGGAGTCCTGCTGAACACAGGAGCTGTCGAGTTCACAGATCCTGTTGCATTGGCGTCCTTTTTAGGCACTGTCCCTGACTGACTTTGTAATTTCTGCAGTAAGCTCTGAGTGCCAGCAGTATCCTGAGCTACATGAGATGCTGCAATACCATGAGAAGTCACAGGCTGGAAGAGTCCTGTGAAAGTCTCACCCACAGGGTGGGTACTGCCATTTTCACAAAGTCGGTTCTCAGGAAACTCAGAAAGTGGATGAAGGTCTGTCCCACGCACCATAAGCTTCTGAATGGCAGGGCAAAGCTGTTTCTCTGCAGGGGGTGAATGCCTGCTAGGTTCTTCATAGGACAGTGAACGTACTACACCCTGCCTAATGGGAAGATTCTCCTGGTTCTGCTTATTAAGTGATTCTGAGACATCCGTCTTTTCTTGTTTTCCAAACAGTGCAGTCAAAGACAAGTGCTGTGGTTCAGGATCCACTTTCTGTGAGGGGACAAAGGAAAAAACTAAACAGTTCCCTCATGCATAAGTTACATTAACTGGTGACAACATTTAGCCAGCAGTATTCAAGGAAAAGCTGAGAAAAACAATATGCTTCTTCCTCCCAAGAGGATTTTTAATAGTTTTGTCACATAGGAAGGGCAAGACAACAGTTGCCAACCTGATAATGTGGGAGAATAGCAGTGAATCTGAGAGATAGAAGTGGCTTCACTTCAAACACCATGAAAGAGCACCTTGCCTTTCAGCCATCAGTACAGTATTATAAGAAAGAGAAGTCTTCCTATATATGAAGTAGTGCCACTTCTTGTGCATCTCCATGTCACAGCTGAATTCAGCTTTTAGGATGATGCAGTGTGACTGAACTTGAAGATATATCAAGATACTTTTCTTTATTCAAAGAACTAACCTAAAAAAAAAAAAAAAAAAAAGGAAAAACAAAAAAGAAAACCACAAAAACTGTGGCCCAGCAACTGCTTAGGCCAGTTTGTAATCAAAGCAGCATCTGAAATTTGAAAGACTGGTATTTTACTGCTGCATTAGGATAGCATGCCTGTGACTTACATGCTTCCACATCATGTAGTGGGGGTTGTGGAGCTTTTTATAAAACAGATCAGTTTTGCATTAAAATAATTCCTTACAGTGGTTCCACCTCAAATTCTTGCACTGACCTTCCAACTCCAATACATATCCCTACATGGTTACCTGATTACAGCAGCACTGGTCAGAAAACACACAAAACATTTTACCTTGCTTTGCTGCTCATTGTTTGTTTTGCTTGCTCGTTGCTGCTGATTTTCACTAGGCTTCACTGGAATCGGTTTGATTAGGTTGGGGTTGTTATAGATTGCAGAGGAACTGGTTATTTGTTTTGGCTCTGAGCAGGTCTTACACTGCAACAGAAAAGAAGTGCTTTTTAGTAAGTGTGACAGTATCTTTTCCCTTAGTTCTCCATGATAGTAAAATACAGACATAGCCAGATATTCAGTAACCAAAAATACTAGTTGCAGCGCTGATTATGAAATATAATGCTACTGAAAGAACTACAACAACTGCAACCTGTTTTCTAAACCCACAAAGCACATGTAAAAATAAACACTTGATTCCAAGACTTCCCGAGCATGAGGTTTCCTTCTCATTTAAATCTCAGTTCTTTTTCTTATCTCCTGCTTTTCCCACACTTAAAAAAGCATAAAATAATTTTTAAAAAGCACCTTAGAAACCAAGCAAACAGACATGTTTTTCCTGCATTAGAAGACAGCTAGTAGTACTTCAAATACATGAAGCATTAATATGGCCATAAAGAACATTTTCAATGCTCTTTGTTAAAAATTTGAATTATAACTCAAAATCTTTTACATAAATATTCCACATTGTGGACCCACAAAGAAAAATAATTAAAGTTTTAATCAATTTTTAGAATCAGTGTGTTTTCTTACTAAATATGACAGGATTAATAAAAATATTTATAAAAACACGACCAGAGACAGATGACTAAAAGTGATCAGGGACATGGAAAGACACGATTGAATTCAGAAGAAATGCACAGAAAATGCTGCCTGAAAAAGAAATAATGAATGGAATAGGAAAAGGAGAACAAGATGGTCCTAGTTTCATTGTACAAAAAATAAGAACATAATCAATGGAACTAAAAAAAGCATTAGGTAGACAAGGAATGCTATTGTCAGTAGAAAACAATATATTGGAAGTCACTGTCACCTGACACAACTGAATCCAAGAACCTGGAAAGATTTCTTAAAGACTTACTTAAAAAGTTAATCCTAACAAGAATATTCACAGTTAATTACCTGAATTTGATGGGCTTTAGATTTATGCTGCAGGTCTAATGGCTGGGTAGGAATGATCAGGTTTGGTTTCTCATGCTATTCTCCAGCCCCCAGTCCTGTTTTTGACATTACTTGGGATGGAACTGTGGACTGGACAGACTGCCACACAGACACACTTCAAAGCCATTGCTGTGCGATTATGAAAACGTCAGTGTCCTTTCCAGAACTTTCAGAGACAAACTCCTTAGGATGCAATTTGTTAGGTGAGAAAACAACCCCTCCTCTCAAATATACAAAACTGATCATTTAATCCATTTCTGACACCTACTGCAATAGCAAACAGAGACACTCTGGTTCCAGGGCTGCTTTGTAAAACAGAACTTAATTTCTCAAGGGAGCTCTAGGGGCTGGCTCTAAGGAGGTACACAGTGTCTACTTTGCAACATTTGTCCTCAGGAATCCGAGGCCCCTGAGACTGGTGGGAAAGTCTGGAGTGATGAAGACTTTCCCTTGGTAGAGGAGGATCAGGTTAGGTAGCATGTGGGATACACTCGTAAGAGCTGAGACCTGTCTCTGTCATTGTGAAACCACTTTATTTTTGAAAGGTAACAGCAATTGTGGGAGGACAGGGCAAGGACCAGAAGAAAACAAACATCAGTATTACCTTCAAGAAGGGCAAGAAAGAGGATCTGGGGAACTTCAGGGCAGTCTGCCTCACCTCAATCCCCAGGAAGGCAATGAAACAAATGGCTTCCTACTAGAAGCCATTTCTAAACATACCGAGGACATGAAAGTGACTTGGAGTAGCAAGCATGGATTAACACAGGGAAGATCATACTTGAACAACCCAGTAGCCTTTTACAGCAAGATGACTGCTCAGTGGTTGATGGGAGAGCAGTGGATATTATTTGGCTTCTGCAAAGCTTTTGACAGTGTCTCTCATAACATCCTCAAAGACAAAATGTTGATATGCAAACTAGGAAAGTGGACAGTGAGATGGGCAGAAAACGATCTGATCTGCTGGACTCAAAATATTGTTGGCATGAAGCCCAACTGTAGGCCAGTCACTCACTAGTGGTGTACCACAGGGTTTGACATTGGGGTCAATGTTGCTTAACATCTTCATTAATGACCTGAATAATGGGGCAGAGCAGGCTTTCAGACAATATAAAATAGGGATGTGTAGTTAATAGACCAGATGGTTGTGCTGCCATTCAGAGGGACCTTAACAGGCTGAAGAAATTGGCTGACAGGAACATGAAGTTTAATAAAGGGAAACTGAGGAAGAATAACTCCATGTAGTACAGGTTACTACATGGTGCTGTACTGACTGAAAAGCAACTTTGCCGAAATGGACCTAGGTGTTAAAGAAATTTAAGATGAACTGGCAGCATGCCCTTGTGGCAAAAGAAGGCCATCCTGGCCTTCCTGCAGCAGCATCCTGGGTTGCATTAAGCAGAGCACTGCCATCTGATCAAGGGAGGTGATCCTTTAACTCTGCTAAACACTGGTGAGAACACTGGCTAGACCCCTCTACTGAGCAGCGCAGTGCTACGTCTAGTTCTGGGATTCCGCACACACACACACAAGTGACTGTGTTCACTGAGAGTCTATGAAGTTGATTTAAGCATCTGTCAAGCAAGGAGAGGCTTAGTCTCTAGAAGACAAGGCTCAGGGTATAATATCAATGTGGATAAATACCTGACAGGAAGAAGTAAAGATGACTGAGACAAACTCTTTTCAGTAGCACCCAGTGAAGACAAGAGGCGTGAGGGAAAAAATAGAATATACAAAGTCTTGTTTAAATTTAGGAAAAAACTTGCTTACTTTAAGCATGTTTGAATACTGGAACATGTAGCCCAGAGAGGTTGTAGAGTCTCTGTCCAAGGAGATATTTAGAACCTGACTTAACATGGTCCTGAGCAACCCACTTTAGCTGATATACCTGTAAATGGGGAGGCTGGTCTTGACTGTCTCCTTAGATCCCTTCCAGTGTCAATAGTTTTGTGAGTCTCTCCTGAAAAATCATCTTGTGATGTCTGGACAGTCAAGAGCTTCTGCAGTGCATTTCTGATTGTAAAGTATAAACATAGTTCCTCTCATGTACCTGGCTTTCTCCTATTGTATGACAATTTTTGGCTCAAATGATGCTCTTAGAAATTACTTTAAAGCATGCACAATCATGCCACAGGATGGTTAGCTATTCAGTTTCAAGAAAGAACAAGCACCTGTCTCTTCTTTCCTGCTATACCCCTGCTGCACAAACTGAGAAACTTCCTCAAGCATTAGATTGGAAAAAAACATGAAGAACAGCATCCTGACTTTGCCAGTAATGCAGAGCTTCACAGCAAAACTGAATTTCAGTTGCATATGAAATCATGTAGCAAGTGCCCCATGGCTAATTTGAGTAGGCTACATTCAACATATGAATATATTTAAACTCAGATACACTTCTTTTGTCCTCCATGGGAAAACAGAAAAATCAAAGAAATAATTTTACTAGAATGTGATATCTCATTCACCCAGAGCCTTTCTACCCATCTCACAGTGCAGAGCAAGTCTGATGACCAAAGATGTCCCAAAATTCAAAGAAAGAGTTAAGTCTAAAGACTACACACGATAAGCAAAACTGTTTTCTTTTAAAGCTAGTCCATGCTTACTTCCCTTATCTACAATTCAAAGCCTGATCATTGGAAGCACTCGAAAGAAACCTACATTTAACTGAAGTTTCAGTTTTGCTAAGCAGTTAATATTTAAAATGGTTATGAATGGATTGTTATGAACAATCATAACAGAAAGAAGCTATGAAGAAACTACAGAAAACAAGCCTACAACAGTAACATAACTACTAAAGCTTTTACACTAAGAAAAGGTTTCCTTTCTATTTATTAGCTCTGAGTTAAATTTATCAATGTACTGCTCAAACAAATTGTTTTCTTAGGTTTTTCTTTGCTTACACGTTGTTATCCTTGAATTTAGTAACTTTTTTGCTGTTGGTTTTTCCTACAAATTTTATTTTCTCATAATTTCCAGGCAGTTCATATGGACTCTCAGTAACGTCCTAGTGTGGAGCCTTCTGCAACCTCACCAATTTTTTAAAAAAATTAAATACACTTGGACAAATGACTGAATTATTCTTAAACCATTTTCCCACCCAGTTTCTGACTGGTGACATATTTGTGTCTCATTCACTTAATGACAGTTAAGCCTCTTACCTAATATATTACCAGATGAAAGTTTTCTTCATAGTCCAAATAAGCACTTCCTGCGGCCCTATTTGATCTATACTATAACAAGTGAAGATAATTTTCTGGTTTAGACTGCACAGATCCTACATAGAACAAAACCACACTTCAGTAAAATTAAATAGCTTTTATTCTCCCAAACTGTTCTCTTTCTAATGATGCTGCCTTTTCTTCAATATAACTCCTTCTTACTGCTATTTTTCAGCATAACTTTTGGGGCTAAAATCATAGAAGAATGTATTTAAACTTCTTCTTTATCATGATGAATAACATACTCTTGTATATCTCATAATGAGTTATCCAGAATTTAAATAATACCCTTATTTCCCCAGGGTATTTTAATAGGCTGAATTCTTTGGAAACTGTGAGTACCTTGGCTTTTACTGTTATACTTTGCATGAGTACAGGACTAAGCATATAAAAATGAGGTGAGAAACAGTGGACTTTCTCACTGTGTGAGCATTTTTTCAGACCAAATTCCTCAGCAAAATGAATGGCAGTATATACAAAGGCCTATAGAGAATGACACTGAACTGATATGCTACCATCCCCATGATTTGATAACACAGCTAGTAAGCTGGTGTCAAACACAGAGAAGCATGCTGAAGAGAAAAAAAAAAGCCTGTGATGACTGCAGAAGCTCAGAATATAAAGTCATTTTGGCAGATGGAGAGCATGGCCTTGCTGATGAGTAAGTTCGGAGCAACAACATGACATTTTAAGCAACTGTCAAGTGGACAGGTAAAGAAGATATCATATGCCATAATCAAGAGCAAAAACAGCATGAAAGAAATGTCACCATGCTCTTTAGTGACAGAACCAGAAGAGTACTCATCACCTACTACACTTGACAATTACTCCAGCTTGGTTCACTGGTCTGCCCTTTAGTCACGTGTCTTGTTCAAAGCTATGTTCCTACAAAAGATGCATAAGAAATCAAAAGGTTCTAAGATCAAGTAAAAGAAAGGCTAAGAAACATTGGAAAAAAGCAGACATATGTGGTATATGTCAATCAAAAAGAACAAGAGCATCACTGAGGATATTTTAGGTAAGTTTGGTATGGTTAGAGAGATTGGAGTCAAACAACTGCTCTGTGTTGTGAGATTTCAAAAGCTACATGCACAATATGAAGCTCAAGCTGACCAGGATATTTTCAAAGTAAACAGACAATGGGCAAGCATGGCACTTCAGTATTACAGTTCTCCTGAAGCAAATACCATGTCACACCCCAATCTCACGGTCTGTAGCAAAAACCTGACTTTGAGACAAGTAACTGCAAAGACCTGTCAAGTACAAGGAGGAGAAGCTAGAAGGTCTGATACAAGGAAAGATGGTCAGCCAAGACCTGATGGAACTTAGAAGAGCTTTTGTACCTAGATGGCTATGCTGAAAGGGATGAAGAGGACTTTGAAGTTGGCAGAGCTTGAGTACAAAGCCATAAAGCCCTGGAAACTCGGGACTTCTTCCTTAAGCAGCCACAAGATGACATTAATGAACATGATATGAAGGTTTACAAGGTGTTTAGCAGAAGAGAGGAACTAAGGAGGACAAGGACTGTGTCAAAGAGCAGTAGTAAAGATTTCCAGTCAGAGCCCTGCTTAAGTGAGACAGAGAGAACCAATTCAGACTGTTAAGAATAGCAGCATAGTCTCTGCATCATCAAGGCTGAGTATGGCACAGCATCCTCAGGAAAGCTAGGCCTTTTGGATCCTATTAGCAAGTCTTTCACACAGTTAACAAATCAAAAGCTAAGGCATCCGAAAACTTAGAAACTATATTCCTCTTCAGGCAGGGCAGTACCACTAGCATGTTTTGTTAAAAGACAAAAAAGTGAAAGAAACAGTCAAAACTGGAAATAGAAGTCCAGAGACTGTGCTTGCTTGCTACCAGAAATGATGTTCTTATCAAATCATTGTGTGTCCTTAGCAACGAAGAAGAATGCTTCATGGTTTTTTGCCACATTAACCTGACAAAGGATGCCTACCTAATCTGACCCTTAGTAGATCAAAGTTGGTGTAGTAAATAGGTAGATACTGTGGAAGAAGTGTATAGCACAGAGCTAAAAGCAGAGCTTGTCTTGTAGGACAAGAAAAGGCACAATGGTTAAAGAGAAACACATTTTGTCATGCTTCATTCTGTACCCTAGCAGCTCTTCAGCTCTTTATCTCCCCAGCTATCAATCATAATGAGGCCAGCTAATACCACTACTTCTTACCAGAGATCAAAAGAAGGCAAGTTTAAGGACATTTTTTAAAAAAATATCTTAGTGGTTTAAGAACTTAAAGCTTCATTAATAAAAAAAGGAGGGGGGAGGCTATGTGTTTTATTTCACATGTAACCTTCAAATGTGTAACTTAATTTAGGAATAAGATACACCCCTCAAAGTTAGTTACACTCTTAGAAGAAATCCACTACACGTGTATTAAATCCTTATTACAGATAATACAAAGGTCCTAAGCTTCAAGAGAAGATATTCTACAATAAAAAGGGCTACATTTCAACATAACTCAAATAGTTTACTATTGTCTTTCTGAGGATCTTAGTAGTAGCTGCATTTCAGAAAAATAACCTTTCCTCTCTTCAAATTGCTATGTTTAAGATATACTTCTAGATTCAATAACACTTATGAGTTTTATTATTGCACGACAAAACATGAAATACACGAAATGGCAGTAGGAACCCGCAGGCTCTGTAACAATTTGCAGCATATATATGAATAGTTAAAATTCCTAATTTTTATTCCCCAAAGTAAAACGTTTTTGATTGCTCAATAACAGAGAATATTATTAGTCCATTAGTTACTTCTTTATTTAGAAGCCTCAGAAGACCAAAGCAGCACATGGGCTGAAATTACACTACATTTCAACCTTTTAATTGCCTTCTATTAGTATTTGAAATTAGCTAACAACCACAATTAAAAGCAGTAACTTCACTGTTAAAAGGTCTTCTCTGAAGGAAGCTATTTGTACAAACTACAGAAACTACTAGCAGGTTTGAATACTTCAGCCACAAGAAGGACACAACTTCCAGGTGCTACTCAGTAAGCAATAAGCATAGGAGTTCCAAGGGTCAAAATGAAAGCTGATTTACACTTCATATTACCCCCCAGCATTCAACAAATAACCAATCATATATATGTTCTCCTTTCAGAGGTTTTTATTGACAGCACATTTCTTTTGTATCTTTAGCAAATTCTGACAAAACTTTTTTATCAGCCACTTCTACACAAAATGAGAGCACACTGTCAAAATCAGTTTCACATTGAGTAAAACGATTTAAACAAAACCAAACCCAATCCTTTTATGTTTTAAATTGTAATGTAAGTTGGCATCACAGGATCGCCAAAAAGAAATGTCCTGCTTTGTAGACAGTAAGTCTCACCTTTGTATACTCATCTTTGGCCTTGGTAAGCATTCGTAAGATATCCACTTCCTTGTTATTAGCAGAATTCACGATCATTGGGGATGCTCCTGTTCCCATGCCCTGCTTTGCTTTGAATTGTTCCTGTTGAGTTAAGCTGAAAGTTGGAGGTGAGAGGAGAATATACAAGACAAAAACCAAATAAAATATAAAGAGTTTAACCACAACTACTTTATTAATCAAAACTATTTTTACCCCATCTATATTTCAATGTGTAAAAAATCTCTATTAAAAGATCTATATTAAAACACAGTTTGGCCAGGGATGAGATTCTTTTTCTCTAATCTTGAATACAGTAGGCCAGAGACTAAAATTTCCGTAACTCAGTCTTAATTTCTATACCCCAAAAGAGCAGGGAATTTAGAGTGTTATTCAGTTCTGCTGGTGGTGGAGGATGGCAAACACACACAAATCAGTCATTAACTACTAGCAAATAACCAATTTCCTGCCCCAGCTGTTTTATTATTATTGTAGAATGCTGAGAATTAAAACACACAGCCAATTGGCTGAACGACAGGGTATTTTTTATCTATATGAAACACTGCTATTATAAACCACTACACGTGGTTTACAATTGCAGGAATCCTTTGAAAACTAGTTTTTATTGTAGTAAATTACCAGTTTGAGAGTACCTAATCACCACCAACTGAAACTTGAGGTAGTTAACTAAAATGAGCTGTCAAGAACTGGGTTTCCTAAGGTTCATTGCTTATTTTTGTAAATTCATCCCCATCCATTATTTCTTGGGTCAAAACTGACACATTTTATTGCTGTAGGATATTCAGCAAAACCAACAAACCCCCCTAAACAAACCTGCATCACTGTCACAGTCTGTGTTTCACAATGTTTTGTCACTGCAAAATGAAAAGCAGCAGGTATTACTCTAAAAAGAGATATGGAGGAAATATGACTACCTTCCCATCCAGTATTTTATAACAAATCCTCTCTGGAACATAGTGGTAGAAGAGTTAAAGCACTTTGCTATGAACTTGAGATGTGTGAGGATGAGCCTTGTCTGGACTTGTACTGCAGGGTACGTAAATGGGCTTTTGGGCACTTGGTAACTTTAGCCATCAAAGTTGATGTCACTTCCTCAGCATGCTTTTGTCTAGAGAAGCTGTTAGACTGGGACAGATAACTTGAAAAGGACAGATCCACAGGTCTTGACAGTGACTTTACATTGCACTCTGTTAGTACCCAGCGCTGTCAGCTTGACTGTATCTACCTCCTATGGCTTTTCTTGGGATGACAAAGACCTGGCTCTACATCATCACTCCTCCTGTCACTTAAAAGAACTGTGAGAGGATGATATGTCCAACCCTATATAGTGCAGGCAACCAGGATATCTAATCTCTGCCTGTTCCTATTGTGCCCCTTTACTATACCCTCTATGTTATAGCTCTAAAAAATTTAGATTGCGTATATTGATAAAATCTGTAAGAAGACTTCAGTTCCTTCCTCCTCCAAACACAGAAACCTGCAGAATATAGTAATAAAAAAAAGGATCATTGCAAACAAGCCCATCATTAGGCCAACCAGAGGGTAGAGCAGAAGAATGAGCCCTTTCCAACCTGGACATACGAAGAAAGAAGTGAAAGTGAAAAAAATATCCATGATCTTGTTAGATTAAAATACAGCTGAGAATACAGCTCTGTTTGAAATTTCAATCTCCGACTTGACTGTAAAATTAAAGATTATATAACATGTAGAAAATAATGTTATGTACATAAAAGTAATGAATTCAAATCTAATTAAAGTCTTGCTTTATATTCCAAAAACAAAGTGAATTTTGTACATATTCCTACAAAATGAGGAAGCAGGAATTCAACCATGATGTAGAAACAGGATAAACCCCACAGAATTGTATTATTACAGTATGCCTCCATGATAGCTACATTTACACTGATCTAACAAAAAAAAAAAAAAAAGATAACAGCAACATTAAAAACTCCCCAAACACAAGAAATACATTAAGCCCCCAAAGAATATAGTTCTTCAAAACAGATCTCTGAGTCATCAGGAAATAAATCAGATGAACTGTTACACTCTGATGTAGCTGGAAAGCTGCACAGCAAATTATGAAAAAGTATTGCAATATAGTGACTTATTTCTGTTTATACAAAATGCAGGTGTTACAAAGTTATTTGCAACAAATTCCATACATATAGCTTTAAAATAGAAAAGTCTGACCATCCTAGCAATATAATGTGCATGTATGTACAGAAATACATACATAAAAAAAGCACAAAAAGTCTTGTTTACCCATCACTTACTTTTTCATGAGCTCTGCAATTCTTTGGCATTCTTCCTTATCATAAAACCAAATCCCATATATGGACACTGTAAATGCATATCAAACACAAACTATGAGCAACTTCTCAAACAGCAATTCTACCTGGTAGACATTTAAAAGTGACCTGTAAAGGAATTTTTAGATTTATTTATGCTTTCCCCATCTATAAACATGACACCTCAGATCCTCCAAATTCAAATAAAGGTCAAGGGCATATCTCTAAGGATCCAAATTGCAGGCTCTTGAACCTTCAGTTAAGGCAGAGGTATTTGATCCTTTTCTTCAGAACACTAGAGTTTTTTTCCTTTGAAACCTTTTGTTCTTTCATTTTTTTCAGTTGTCATATCATATCTATTAGATTTCAGTGGCTAGCCTAGTGCAGGTAGTGTTGCATCACATGTAAGCAAGCAAGATATGATTTAGTTTTCAACAATATTCAGATCTATCTTATATATCATCAAAGTTGTTATAGTATGAACTCCCTGTAAATTTCCTGTAATGTTGCTCATTATTTTCACCACCAAAGAAGTAATTATCTGTAGCCAACCCCAGTATAGAAAATCTATATCTAAGTTCAGACCTCCACTAAAGTAAGTGCCTGCAGCTTTGCCCAGCCATGACAGATTTAAATTTACTAGTAGTTCAAGATTCTCAAATGTACACACTGCTAATGAAACCGTCATTATGGTAACAGCCATGATGGAACTGCAGTTAGCGCAGGCTCCGCAATCATCATAAAGAGGGAGCGTTTTTCCACTCTCAACCACGTTACATAGCTCTGGTAAGATAGCAAAGAAAGAAAGAAAGATAGAAAGAAAACAAATATACAGCTGTTTGTAAGACACAAATGTAATACGTATCGCCATTCCCCCTCAAATTTTCAGCTGTGTGTTATCTTCTATATAGCTAAAAATGGTACCGCTATTTAATACAGCATGCTGGTGAAAAGCCTAAAAAAATCCACAAACCAACAGCTATCCTGCAGACACATAAAAAATAACTTCTAAAATATGTACAGTTGTTTTTATGATTAACTTTTGAAAAGTGTGACTGACCTAAGGCAAGCAACATAATATGCAACAGTGATTCTACAAATGTGCAATGTAAAGAGCTGATCTGAACTGCAGACTATTAGTTTTGTAACACAGAGATATTAAAACACGCATTTACATTAGACATTAATATTCTAGCACATTCCAGTAAGCATCCAATAATAAACTGGAAACCTGCACAAAAGCATATGAACAATTCACAAGGCTCCAAAGCACCAGCCTATTACGCAAAACTACATATCTTTGTGACGGAACATATTTGAAAACTGTTACTCTGTAGTCTTCAATGCAACAACACAGCAAGCAGACCGAAAAGCCCAGACAAGTCAAATTTGTTTTAATCAAGGTTCTTCTTTGTTATAAAAGAATCTCCAGTGCAGAAAAATATTGATGAAACTTTGGCCATCTGCTCCATCTTCTTTTTTTAATGTCTACCACAGCTGGTGGCACCACCAATATGCAAGATGGGTTGAACAGCTTCACCTTTTGGCCAATTGATCAAACATATCATAGACTATTTATGAATACCTAACAGATTTGAAAACTGACAGTCTATGAAAATAACTGCAGAGCTTCTGGCCATTAGAAGTTGAAAGACTGGAATCAACAGCAGGAGCAAGCTAATTTACCACAACTCAGTGACAAACACAAGTAAACTGCCTGATTACCATTGTAAAACACCATTTCAGCTTTTACAGCACTACAGCTAATATTTTGAAATACAGTTCAAACAAATGCACACCTATTTCAGGTCACTGGAACGAGGACACTAATTACTGCCTGTCCCACCAGACCACCACCCAACAATACACCACAATACACCAAAGCTTCTTATCGGAAGCTTTAAGTCATGATACTGCGGATCCAGAAACCTTTAGCCTACATGTTAACTGAGCTTCAAATCATCTACCCACTCTTGCTTTCTCACCTCAGTTAAATGGTACTTTCAACCAGACTAGGAAGCACAGCTGAAAGCAAGCTAAGACCAAAACCCAATATCCTCTTCACTTACAGCTCACCCGTTCAGTAATGAAACAGTCCTCCTCTTCTTCCTTCCACACTTCTCCCATCTGTCCAGAACAGATGAACACTTCCAAATACACTAAGAAATAATCACAATGTACCCCAAGCTTCTTCATGCATTGGAGAACAAGGTGCCAGTGAGAAGACAGTAACTTGACGGAAATTTGAAATAACCAGGTATCCAAAGTACACTAACATACATTTTCATATTGGATGCTTATCAACTGGAGAACTATGGCATAAATTCACACTACAGTAGTATATTCTGCTATAATCTACATTTAAGGAAACAAAATTGCAAACAGTAGTAGTTAAATGGGGTAGTAAAGTAGTAGTAGTAAAAATGGGTATTAATGGCCATAGTCTTGATTAATGATGAACACAAAATGGCAAATCAAAGAAAAAAATATGTGTACGACAATACATAAGACCTCAGGACCAGCAAAAGAACCTACGATGACTACAAACTGTAACTGGCAAGCTAGGAACCTGGCATGCTCTCCACTAATAAAAACTACATAGACATACAGTACAAATTTCACTACAAGATTTCACCAGCATGAAAACACTGCATGTCTCATCACATCTCAATCTAAACAGATCACTTTTATCAGCCTTCCATCTCTATCAGACTGTTTGACAAAAAGGAAATCCTGATCTGAGTATCATCTGTAGGGTGGTAATTTCACTAAAATGTGCACATGTTAAAAATGAATCATGATTCAGTGGAGGCACAACTGAATCTCTATACAGCAGATGCACAAAGCACGTACTTCTTCTGCTGCACAAAAGAGGAAATATTAAGTCACTTTTAGGCCCAGCTTTAGCTATACAGTTATTCAAGAAGAGATTATTGTAAAAAAAAACAGAAGGAAAACCAAATCAAAGTCAAGTATCTTCTGCTAACCAAGCAAGCCAGTTACATAAAAAGCAGCTAACAAAAGCCCAATAAGGAAAGCTACATTTATACTGACAAGATGGTACACAGCTATTCATACACTTTCAATAGCTCCAAAGTCATTTACTAAATGAAATGAGATTTAGTAATGCATCAATCACATTAAAGGAAAAAAAAAAAGGGGGGGGGGAGGCACCAAAGTTATGATGTTGTTGAGATTACACAAAACTGGAAGGATATAATGCAGCTATCAAATCAACAAGATACAATTAATATTGAACGGGAATCAGCTAAATAAAATTACTTAAGTAATCTAATATTAAGAGATATCAGTCTTTAGAATGTCTAAAATTTGAAAAAGGTCTCATTAATACAAAATGAAAATTTAACAAAATCTGTGAAGCTCCTTTAATATAGCTCAGTGATTGAATTTAAGGAAGTACACTATTTAAGTTTTAAATCATGACTTTGGAGCCAATTCTACAGCTTCTGCCTTACAATTTTCTTTTTTTTTGGCTACAGATTTCTCCTGTCCTCACAAACACTAGAGCACTCGATACTATTTATAAGCAGAAGCTGACAGCTATCTACCAGAATTATAGATGACAATTTCTAACCTCTCAAAAACTGAAACATTTATTTATTATGACGATGAAGAATTCATCAACTTTTATAATTCACATTAAGTATCCTGTTAAAAGGGAAGGCATTTCTCTAGGATTATTTATTTTACTCTTCATTTGTCTAGCTTCAACTTCCAGCTACTAGATTTTTGTCTTCTGGGTAGACATTTCCATTATCAAATTACCTGTAGCACATTATTTTAAAGCTATTGCTCCACAGACTGCCTACAGTATTTAACCATGGTAAAAATTAATGCAAAAATATCATAACTACTGACTAGAGACTCTCAGTACCTAGATACTGGTTTACACTCACTGGTGTTAAAAACAAACAAGTAAAGCCTCGAGAAGGCTGCTTGGAGACCTCATAGCAGCCTTCCAGGGTCTGAAGGGGACCTATAAGGATGCTGGGGAGGGACTCTTCATTAGGGACTCTAGTGACAGGACAAGGGGTAACGAGTTAAAACTAAACAGGGGAAGTTTGGACTGGATATAAGGAGGAAGTTCTTTATGGTGAGGGTGCTGAGGCACTGGAATGGGTTGTCCAAGTTGTGAATGCTCCATCCCTGGCAGTATTCAAGGCCAGGTTGGATAGAGCCTTGGGTGACATGGCTTAGTGTGATATGTCCCTGCCCATGGCAGGGGGGTTGGAACTAGATGATCTAAAGGTCTTTTCCAACCCTAACTATTCTATAATTCTAAATAAAATTATTCTTCAATTTTAATGTTTTATTCTTGATATCAAGCTTCTTAAGGAACTTTATCCCCCACGTATGGCCTAGACTCCTGCTCCTGAATATGCATATCCACACTTGGCTATATTAAACAGCAGTTTCTCTACACACATCTTACGAGGTAGCCAGAAACCTTTATGTTGTTCATCTTTTCTCTCTGCTGTAATGTTTGACTATTTGGCAAACCATCAATGCTTTCATTTATTTTCCTAGCACTTTTAGAATACTGCAGCTTCCATTTTGCAGGACCTACTGAAAAAAGAACCGAAGTAGGTTATACTCACAATGAGAATTTTTCATCTACAAGTTCTTAACTTAAAACATGAATTAAAGCATGCCATGTTGATTCTGTGCTCTTCTGCTCCAGTGCAGATGTAATCCCTTGTCCTTGATACCACATCGTTACAATTACAATATAAGCATATGATGCTCCTTCCCCTTTACTCAGCTCCAGTAGTAAAGGAGACTTGCCTGTTGACGGTCTACATCCTGCTCTACAGTGTAAAACAAGAGAGGACTACAACAAAGGAAAGACAATATAAAAACCCTGCAGCTAAGGCAGCTGCACACTATCTTGGCAAGCTGAATTCCATCTCTGACACTGCCTCAGAGATATTATGCAATGATACGTAAGTTATGAAATGTCATCTTAAGTGGCTGTCACTGACTGTGTATGCTACATTTCCCAGTGCTAGATTTGAGGCCCTAAACCTCGGTCTAAGATTTGAATGCATAACCTGCAAAAACACCAGCTACTTATAATCACAACTGAAGTCCATATGAAGTGGGTTTGAACATATGAATGATGGTGGAAAAATTAGGTCTGAGTAATTAAAGTCAGACATCCTACATTTAATTAATCTCCGCAATTGTAACTACTCTGCCCTAGGATCCCAATTTGTAAAATGGGAAGAATAATACTTCTACACTGAGCAAGATACAACAGTTCAGCTTATTCATTATTTATCAGTTATTATA
Source organism: Myiopsitta monachus (assembly GCA_017639245.1). Taxonomy (NCBI): domain Eukaryota; kingdom Metazoa; phylum Chordata; class Aves; order Psittaciformes; family Psittacidae; genus Myiopsitta; species Myiopsitta monachus. Next base: position 77,818,820 of record CM029920.1, read on the forward strand.
CTGACTAGCTATCACAGAAAACAACAACAAAAAAAAGCAATTAACAGTTCTGTCCCTAGCACAGAACTTCAGTGGCATATAAAAAAGCAACAGTCCCTGCATATCAGTAGTGATGAAAAAACAGAAATACTGAGCGGCTGCTCTTTACATGAATGCCATTCGGACTATCTGATAACTGAAGCAAAGCCCTTCTTACAAAAGATGATAATTTAAAATTTCATAAGCAAAAATAAGAGATTGCACAGGCAGCCTTAATTTTGGATTTTGCTAGTTAGGAGTCTTAAAGTTATTTTAGTTCTTTACAGCCTTAAACTTCTTTCAAACACAACATTTTGCTTCGCTATTAAGATATTTAGAAACAAACCACTAGAAGAATACTAAATTTCCTATTATACCACCATATTGATAGTGATGCGGCTCATCAACAGTCCTGGAACTTTTAGGTCTCTTGCTTCTCTACATTGGGTAAAGAAGTACAATACAAATTATATATAAAACTTATCTGTTTTTAAATAATGGAAATTCAGCTTAGATGTATCCTGTTATTTCTTGAAGTTCTGAAAGAGGAACCAATTTTTTATGATGTCCCAGGCAATAAAATGTAAAGAAACTGAAGCAAGGCAAGACTTTTTAAAGCAACAAAAAGCTGTATTTTGATATAAGCTTAACTTAAATTCCTAAAAAGCTGCTGAAAAAAACCAACAATTTAAATAATCAAACATTTAGTTCTTTCATTTAAAAGTTGATAAGGCTCCTGACTTACTTACTTGTGGAACTTTTGATATAGACAGGGAAAAGGATAACTTAGTATTTCCATTATTTCAAATGTTTAAAACATTACATATGACAAACCATTCTATGATTCTATGATCAATCAGGAAAAAAAGCCAGTTATTAAAGGGAAAAGAATCCTTTGCATCTTAATGCAAACTGATGATCATACATGGAGAGTGAAAAAAGCCTGTTTTCAGCTTGACCAGTCAAACTGAAGTGGGGAGGGAACTATCAAAGCAGCTTTCTTAAAAAAAACAAAAAATAAAAGAAATCCCAAAATAACAAGAAAATGTACAACAACAAACCCCCAATAAAATGCTAAAGCCCCTCAAAACCCCTTTCCCCAAAAGCATATGGTTTGACAGTGTGCAATGATTGGCAACACTTCCAAAGTCAAGAGAAAGTTCCCCGCCACCATCTGTTTAATTGTGCCTGGAACTATGCCTTAGAAATCACCACAAAAACCAATTTTTTTGTTACTAGGAGGGACCCTGAAATATCCCTGCCATCTTCTACCAGTCAAGACAGTTGTGTTAGAGAGTTCCAGATAGACTCAGCAAATATTTGATTTCATGAGGCAAAAAAGGGACAACTTAGAGATGGTGTATTGTTTATTAAATCATGTCTGTGGCTCCACTGTGATAGCCTGACTTCAGGCAGATTTTTAATCAAAATTTATCAGAAATTCTTTATGAAAAAAATGTCAATTCTGTAGCAGACATAAACAAGACTGTCTCACTGGAATGCCCCTTAAAAAGCCTCAAAGCTAACATTATGTCAGCACTGTAGGGAATTTTAAAGCCCATTGATCCATTTATTTCCATAAAGCTCAGCAGATGTAAGAGTCCATCAGCAGGTTCTTTAGTTCTTGGAAAAGAGCCCAAAGGCAAACTGAATTTTCCAGATTTCCTTTAAAATTGCATTCTGTTGATGCTACAAGAAATTTTTAGTCACGACACAGGAATAGCATCTATGTTATGATCCATCTGGCTTTTAGTGCATTTATTTTCCCCCCGCCCACCACTGGTTTTCCAGTCACATCGCCTGACGTTGCATCATCAGTTCCAAATAATTTTTAAACCATGATGATGCATAACACTGAAATTAAGGCAGGAAGTCTGTAGATGCTAGACTATCAATTTCTAAACTAACAGGTTGTTCTTAAAAAATCTTTTAATGTTATTATTTCTAAGTTGTTCTTAAATAGCAAGAGGTTCTCATTACTATTTCACAATAGACTTCTGAAATGTCCACGTCAGACTGGAGCTCCACTGCCTTTTATAACAGAAATGATTAAACAGTCTCTCTCACTCAAGGAGTGCAAAAGCCAAGTGAAGAGGTATTAAGAAAAACAAATGGTGGGTGAAAGAAAAATATACAAAAGAATGATAGACAATGACATCAGAAAGGTAAGTGAAGAAGTCTGCAGTAAGGCTACAAATCAAATTCAAATATCCTGAGTCAACAGTAGCATTCTTCCTATGAAAGAAATTCCATCAGAGAACGGCTCAGTGGAAAAGACACACCACTCTTCAACATCTGAAACTATCACCTGTGTTACCTTACTCTATATTCTCTGCTAACTTTCTACAGCAAACCATAAAACATAGATTCAATGCACTGAAATGAAGCCAGGCCCTGATTTACAGGAATCATCGAATATATTACAAAAATGCCATTACAGAAATCTGGCTCAATATATATTCATAATTTCTATTAGCAGAAAAGCTTACATTAGCTTAACACTATTACCAGCGGAAGAGGTTAAACCAGAAACCACACTCTCTGCTTGATTCTGCACATCACATTGTACCTACTAGCTAAAATCAATGAGAACTCTCCTCAGTCAAGAAGGGGACAACACTGCCTTTCCAACCTAGCAGCAAAAAAAAAAAGTTTACTTTTATTTGAAAGAATAGGAAGGAGAGCTGCCTTCACCTTCTCAATTTCCAGCCCTTTTATTTCCATCCTGCCTTCTACTAGGTTAAGAAAAGCAGCAGCTTCTGTTATGTTTCTAGTGACTTCTGTTAGTTTTTGGTGATTATCTGGGCTTCTGCACCTGCAAAGATAAAATCTGCTCTACTGTATGTGACATGCATAGTTAGTAAAGGACTCATCAGATTTGAACATCATGGTTTTTATTTATAATTATTCAAATCTAAGAATATCTTTTCAATGATTTTTAAAATGCATCTCTGAGATACCTAGCAAAGGCCCAAGTACATCTCTAATTCCAGAGCTTTAATCAAGTTCAAATTATTTTCCAAACTCTACTGATTTTTCAGTAAAATGGATGTCCTGACTTCAGCTGGGATATTTAATTTTCTTCCTAGTAGCTAATACAGTGCTGTGTTTTGGCTTCAGTCTGAGAACAATGCTGATAAGGCACCAATGTTTTAGTTGTTGCTAAGTAGTGCTTGCCCTAAGTCAAGGACTTCCATTTTCCCATGGTCTGTCAGTGAGGAGGTGCACAAGAACCTGGGGTGGGAAAGCGCAGCCAGAATGGCTGACCTGAACTAGCCAAAGGGATATTCCATGCCACATCATGTTATGCCCAGTATATAAACTGCAAGGAGTTGGCTGGGAGGGACTGATCATTGCCTGGGGAGGGTCTGGGTCACAGGTTGTGAGCAATTGTACTATAATAGTACTAGTATTACACTGTACTTTAATAATTAAACTGTTCTTGCCTCAACCCACAGGAATCTACATTTTCCCAATTATCCTTCCCATCCTACTGGGGAGTGGGTAGGAGAGTGAGCGAGTGGCTGCACAGTACCTAGTTGATAGCTGGGGTTAAACCATGACTATAGAAAAGAAGGAAAAAAAGAAGGAAGAATATCTTAACCTCAAATAGGTATTTAATAGCATGATATTTATTCCTGAAACCTGATTTTTTTTACTATAATCACTCTGAAGACCTGCCATCCCAAAAGGTTTAATTCACACAAAATTATGAATGACTTCAAAGAGGGCTTTAAAAAAGAAAATAAGCAACTTTATAGATGATGTTTCTAATTCTGACTGCTGTGATCTCATCTCTTATTTCTTCACTGCATACCTCCAGATCCTAAGTAATGGAAATATATTTGCAGATCTGGACTGAGTTCTTAAAAGGCTAAGCCATTTGTATATATATACTTGTTCTTGTAACAAGTAACAGCTAAGTAATACCATAAGATTAACAGAACTTAAAAAATCAACTTTGTATTTTTCCATTTGTATGCTCTGTACACGCCATCATTTGAGAGGCAGGCAATTTCTTAATTTTCCCTAAACCATCTCTATGTCTGAAATTGCTAGAAAAAGAATAAAAATATCCACATAGAAATAGGCAAAGTCGACTACTCCTCCTGAATTTCAAATGTTTAATTTCATATTTACAGCACATCTTCTGTTTCGCTTTTATTGATTTGCCATAGCCTGTCAACATGTCAAAGACAACACATTAAAAAGTTCTTGTCTACTACTGTGTAGCCTTTCCTTCTCTTATAGTCAGCTGTTACGTTGTCTTCAACAGCACCTGCTTATCTGTAGAGCTGCCTTTTGAAATTCTGGTGTGCAATTTTTAATAATACAAATTCACATGCATTGAAGTGACTTCCATTGTTCCCACATAATGACAGGCAAAGAGTAATAGGTTTACTCCAGTTGTGGAAATGCTCACGCTGAGCTCACAAGCTAAATCTCAGTAGCTGGCTACACCTTGGACCCTTTATCATTCACATATGGCCACTGCATTTTCACATGCTTGAAAACTGAAGGGTCATTACATTTAATCTTAAAACATATTTTATACATTTTTATTAGTACTTTATGACTGACATTTTTCTTGCCAAAGTTGCAACTTAGTAATTTCTTTCATGAAGATACAAATAAAACCTCTTTGAGCTACCTTAATGCTTTTTTCTTTTGATTGCTGTAATTATTTTTTAACATGTTTGCATATATTTTAAGATTTTATTCTAACTACTGGAGTTAGTCTTCAGATTACTACAAACATTAGCAGTTCACTGACTTCTCTGCTTTCTTGTAAACCAGACATTCCATGAGAGTATACGTATAGAGGGAAAAAAAGAATGTATTCGTGAGATCAAGTTTGTCACCAAGGAAATGCAATTTAAGCAACAAGCATTTCCTTGTTTTAAACCTGTAATCCAACAGAAAAAAGTCCCCACATTTACAAACTCATTTTATATTAGCTGTTAGATATTTCATAATAGCAGCACTGGGAGATACTCCACAATTCTGCATCCCTGAATATATAATAGAGATACATGTAAATTAAATAAAAATTTGAAGTTTTGCATTAGGTCACTTTCATTACAATAATTGTATTATTTTAACACAAAAAGTAAAAGTGCATATTTCATTTAGCTTCAGAAGTCAGCAGTACTTTCCTAGTTCACGCAAAATCCTTTAGGAATAAAACATATCAGCAATCATCTTCTGGTTCTTCAGTCTATCCCCTCCTCCAGGTTTTAACTCTCTCAGGGCAAATTTTAACCTCTGTTTTCTGTTTGAGAGAAAGGATGTACAAAATATTCATGTGAGAGAACCCAGAATAAAACTGGAAGAGAGATGACAACAACAAAAAAAGGTAGTAAAGAACTGCAGGAAAGCATATGATACCTGATATAAATATGCAGTGTTATTTCTCTCCTTTTCTAATTATTATGAGATTTCATTAACCTTTGCAGAGATGCTACACATTCCTGTGTAGAAGATTTAACACTAGATGTTGCAAAGCAAATAATACTGAAATTTTACAGGAAGGCAGTTTGCTTTACAAAGACAAAAGAATTGGTGGAGCTCATCAAAATGAAAGTCCATATCCTGTCTAAGACAATGACCAGCACCAGATGATTCACAGGAAGAATCTTCCTAGTCCCTTTACTGTTGACTTCTGACCTGAAGCATGTGTCTTACATCACTTACTTTTTTTTTTTTGCCCTGGCTACTGGATCTCTGGCTGTTTTTATTCATATAAATAATACCCCTGCTATGCAAAAGGATTACTGAAACAGGTTTCCAACAGATCTAGCAGTATGTACATCTAAAACAGTGAAGCTAGAAGGTAAAACCCACTTTTTCTCTTTTTAAGACTGACTTTAAGCAATACATTATGATATGAAGACTTTACATTTCATTAAAATTTATTAAAGCAAGCTCTGCATTGCAAAACCAACAACTGGGCTGCAGCTGCAACCATCAGAGAAGAGCAGACAGCAAATATTAAGCTCAATACTGTTATGAGTTTGTATGCCAGTTAAGACAAAAAAGCAACACTGCATTTGCAGCCTTAGTGGAATTCCACTGGAGCAGTTGCACCGTGTTTCTGTATAGAACACATTCCTTGTCCTTTAAAGGGTATGCTATCTTATACTTGAGAAGGGTTTCTTTCTTTTTCCCTCCTGCAATTGAAAAGTATTTACTGCCGATTTAAGGTTTGTTTTGATGAAGAAAGAGCTGATGAGGCTCTCAGGAGCTTGTATTAAATCAATAATAGACAGAAGTGAGCAGCTTGTGTATATGCTGTGGGATACACTTGCTCACATATTTATCTTCCATGCTTTGAGAGAAGTTTACAAATATTTTTATATATACACACATATAAAAGAGTGTGAGCAAGCAAGCTCACATTCCATGAGAGGTTTTCTGACTATGTCAGGAGTGAAGTCCACCCCCTATTAGACAAACCTATTTTTTTTCAAACACAAGAGGATATTATCAGAGAAGTCTGTGCTGATATACAGAAACCAGAGATCATCATGGCTCAGTGAGGTGATGAGCTGACGGGTGGATGGCGCCCATTATCTTCACTTCTCAATCCAAGTTTTCCTGAAAAACCACAGGGGGAGGAGACGGCTCCAATTGAGCATAAGGCACAGAGGACAAGAAAAGGATTAGGAGAGAAGAGCAAGGAAAGGAAGAATAATGCAAAAGATACTGCAAGGTTTCAAATAGCTAGAAAATAGACTCTAGGTTAAAAGACTGATTTATCAGTACTTTCAAGAAACCTTCAGGTTTTAACTTCTGTATAAGGCAATTTTATAAAGTAACTCTGAAGTAAGAAACAATTAACCAAAAGGAATTTACCTTTACTATATACAGAATATACATTCAGGTTCAGCTCTTTCAACTCTCCTTGGAATTTTAAAATGTTTCAAGCCTTTGTTCGACAAGCATATCACCCGCTACCCAGCCACCAGCCAGGGGAACCTGAAACGAAGTATAAGGGGAAGCTGGTGCATGAAACTCAGCTTAACTGCTTCTACATCAAGCCTGGAGGTAAGACACATTACCCAGTTGTGTGCATGCAAACTGTATTGGTATTTACCTGCTGGGATAACTATTCCGTTACTATTTAAATACAACAGTCTGTATAATATACGAAACTACACTAATAACTTACAGTAACAGTTGTGGATAATGTCCTGTTAAGTGCTGTGTGTGTGATTCCACTACCACAGGATTTAGGTAAGTCTCAAACCTGTGGAGTTAAGTAGATTGATGGCTTATCTTGGTAATATATTCTTTTGAGAATCCAAGGAACATCACTTTCCCACTTCACTTTGATACAAGAGGGAAAAGGGAAAAAAAAGGTATGTAGGTATAAGGAACAAGAAAGAAAAAGAGGTTTTTTGTAGAAAAAAAGCCTGAGAAGATTCAAACACCCAAAAGCTCAAAATATTAAATGCATCTGCATGTGTGTGAAGGGACTAATCTGAAAAGGGGGTTACACAAGAGATTGCTAAAAAACAACTAGCTGTAATATTTTCATTTGCAGAAGAAACATGCAGGCATATTTACACTGACCTGGCAACATCTATCATTTTATGCTATACAAGGAGGTGTGTATGAATTAGAGGGTATACAGGTAGTCACATGAAAAAATTATCTGTTCCAACTTGAACTCTGGAGCTTTACCGCATCATATGCCTATCTTATCTTGAAAAGATGTCTGGAATTCCCAGCACTGGCAGTACACTCTCATCAGTAAACGTCCAGGCAAGCTAATATGTTGTTTATATGCTAACATCCATAGATGGGAAACAAAGAACTGTGTTCAGCAGATACATGCAGTATTCTAGTCCTATTCTATACAGAAACTCATTTACAACTGCAGGAGGCTTGAGACACGTGTTTAATTCTATTCCATATACTTTCCCTACCAATCTGCTTGCTCAGGCAGGGACAGAGTTCCTCCATAGACAAAATAATTACCAGCCATCAAAAAAACCTACATAGCTTTCTTATCTTAGCTCCTTAGCTTGTTTCTTCTCACATGACATATAGTTTTTCTGACATATAGATTGGACTCCATCATTCCACAAAACTGAAAAGGCATGTTAGGATTACTACACTTTTCTTTAATCACCATCATCACACAGCAGAAACACGCCATTAGAGAAAAAAGATGGCTGCAGTCATCATAGTTACAGTTGTAAAAAGCTACTTTACAAATGCAAAGTATTCTAAATTGTTTTCTTTGCTCAGTCAAAGACTTCTGCAACTACCAAATCCTCAGGGTAGGAACCATGAGGAAGAAACAACAAAAATGTCCTTTGAGGAAAGTCTGAATAGAAGTATCTGCGCTGAACTGGGTGGGATGGCAAGGGACATGGGTATTGCCTATCAAAACTTGTGTCTTAATCCTAAGGCCTTCACAACTGGCATGTACAACTTCCACTGAAAAACATACATCATATTTAAAGGAAAATATAAATAATAAAGTAACCTGGAAAAAATAAATTTAGAAATACTTATTAGTCCAAACAATTTTGCCTTACAAAACAAAAACCAAAAAAGGGGTTATTACAATTTCTCCTCTGTTTTATGTTTGAGTTTTTTTTTCATTTGAACCCTAAAAACCTACGTCACAGAATACATTTACTCTCCACAACAAACACACACACAAAAAAAGTCCCAAATGAACTAGTAGAATTAACCAATACCTGGCTAATTCTAGAATAACATTAATAATTTAGTTTATTGGCAGGGGCCTCTGCTGGTCATTTATTCCAGCCTTTTTCGCAAAATAGGGATAGCTTCAGGAAGATAGAGAGTTAGGAGAAGAAGAAATTATGTTCAACTACAATTTACCACAGAAATGTATATTCTATGGCACTTTTTCAGTCAATCTCTTTTTTAAGCAATTTGCATATTCTTTTATAATAAATTCTCCTGTCCCTTTCACTACGCTAAAAATTCACTCCTGCTTCCATAGACTTTAGTTACAGATTTCAAATCCAGGCATAAACTCTAGAACAGGCAAGCTCGCTAACCACTAGACAGCAAGATCATGATCCCCAATCTTAAGATTCACCTGCTTTGAGTTAGCACCACTGCATGTCAACACCCAACTGCAAAACAGCATTTAATTATGCCATCAAGTTACAATAATATTTTTATATTTCAACAGGCAGGCACTGAAGATTTTTAGGCATCCTCGAAAATGAAAATGAGATGAAGCACAAAAATCTAAATCTATAAATATACCTATTTTATCTATTTATAAAAATGTAAATTAACATCTATACCATTTCAAAGGGGCAATTCATTTAGTTTTTCCACATTCCAAAGCAATTTTTACCATTTTCTTAGCACATTAAAATCATTAACAGATTGAAGTACACTCCACAAAGGGAGGAACTGATATGGGAAATGTAATAGGAAATAAGTAATGCTTTTATATATGCTTTTATAAACTGGTTTAGGAACAGATAATTTCTGATTCTAGGTACAGGGAAGTCAGTAAACTGAGCACTAGACAGCATCTCACATGAAAAAAAGATTACTGCCACTATGTATCTGATAGGCTAGTTTCTTCCTACTCCTATTTATTTGCTCCTCAAGAAAATTTGCACATGACCAACTATAAAATAGTTAAGTTGGGGACAAACTATAAAACAGGTCTCTAAAATAAATAAATGCATGCCACAGGACAAAACTCATGCTGCAACCTTCATTTTCTGGGTTTAGAATCAACTTTTACTACAACTTTAATGTATTTTCAGTATGCATATTTTCCTTTTAAATTTAAAAAAGGAAAACAATATCTGTGCTTAACAGAGTCAGCATTCCAACGCTCTCAGCAAAACTGAGGTTTCACTTTGAGGCCAGTAACACCCAGGGAAGATAACTGTGACCTCTGCGGCTACTCTGTCTTGCTGGATGCCTGATGAATTTTTATAATGCTGATTAGAGGACAGAGGGTGGAATGAGAAGAAGGAGGAACTATTTGTTTACTTCTCTGAGACAAAAATGTTTCCAAGGACAGAACCTCAGGTAAACCACAAACATTCCTATTCTGAACAAATGGCAATAGTCATTCCAGGCAGGCCTTTAAAAAAAAGCTTTAGCCAAATCTGTTTAGCAAACAGGCTAAGAAGAATGTAACTCTTAACAAGAGCAAGGTCCTTCTGCCAAAATAACTTTGAATTTCTGTAGTTTGAGCTTTCACTTTTCAAACACTTTTGTTCCAAGCAGACAAACATTTTTTGAGTTTTAAACTACAGAAGTATTTTCTTCAACAAAACTCGCAGGTTCTAGCAGGCCAGAATACTTATACTGCAATCAAACTTAACCTCAGAACAACTGTTTTTAAGTTACTCAGCTGTGACAAAAACATTGTGTTTCACTTAATGAAGCAGCAACAGAAAGCCATGGAGCATTTATGAATCAGCAGACCACTAAATTTAAAGAAAAATAATATGAATTGAATGAAGTTAAAAACATTCGAAGGTATCTGTTTCAAAATTCAAGACCACCAGTGAGCATTTGGAGAATAACTGATTAAATACACATTTCAATTTACTGCATTCATCCTGTTGCTTTTTTTTTGTTGTCGTTGTTATTGGACTAGATACTGTGTGTTGGCAGGTAAGAGGCTAACAAGGCTCTACATTTTGAACTGACCTTTCTACCAACACCAAAACCTAAACAGAAACTCTATTATACCATAAAAATAAAGCCTGGGATATCTACTTTGCCTGTCTCAATAGAAACAATTGAGGAAGTAGTTGTTTACTGGTCAACATGAGAATCTAAATATATATGCAAATTTAACCACCAAAGGGCTGGTTTCATTCTGAAATAAAAACACATTTCACAGGAAAGAAGAGATTTAAAATACTGAATTACAGAAGATATAATGTAGTATAGACTGCAAACATTTCAGGGTAAAAAAAGACACTATAATGTCCAAAAGAAGATTGTTTCTCATGACATATTCATTTTTACATATCACTCAAATTCTATTACTGTTGTCTCCGCTTTCCCTTAGGAAGTAAACTTCTAATAGTCTTTAAACTAAGACATCCTTTACAACAGGAACACTACTTGAAGGGTCAATGGGTCTCCAGAAATGCCTACATAAGTGGGGCACTTGTTACCCATTTAGTTTTTATCAGGATGTATTTATTTAGAAGGGTAAACTGAAATGAGCCACAATCAGTCTTCAAGAAGATAAGCTGTTCTATTTGAGAGGGCTCTAGGATACTGTAACATAGTGAATTTAAGAATGAAAAATAATAGTTTGATACATTTTCATGCATAAATAATTCTGACCTACAGGGAAAAAAAAACCCAACAACTACCTACAAAACCCCCCTTCAGCCCCCAAAATATCATGCTATTTCTTTAGACAGGTGGCAAACTTCCCTCTTCATACCATCTCATCTACTGAATGTTTTTGCAGTGTGGGAATATAGGAGAACAATACTAAATTTTCAGGGTTCTGATAGACAGAAAATGAATTTAGTTTAACCAGTGATTTGCAGTTAAGCCTTTCTTCTGAACTATGTCATATTAATCACATGAAGTCTTAAGCAACAGGTTCTAAACACTGGTTGCCACAGTAAATATCACAAAAGATTAAGGAAAAAAGTAGTAATTATGTAGTTAAGGTTACTCAAATATAAAACTCAGGAAATTTTTTAAACACTTAAAAACATTGGATGATCTAAACAGAAACAGAACTACTGTCCTGCTTTCAGAAAGAAAGCATCTAAAATTGCAGATAACAACTTAAGTTTAAAAGTCACACTGAAAATACCATTGATCCATAAACCTTCTGTTTCTTGGTGGACAAGGATTTCTGCTGGCATTAAAAACTGTAATTTGAGCTTCCCTCCTGGCTTTAAAATGAATAACCCTAGTTCTAGCCTAACAGATTTCCCAAACCAAACTTTTTCACAAAATAGTGGATCAGTGCAAACATTAACTGCAATGGATCCCAAATCCAGCCTGAAAAGTCCTGGGATTAGACTGTATGTGTCTGCAACACAGTGTTTAGACAGTATTTCAAATTTACATGACCAAGATCATATGGATCAATAAAAGAAATACAAAAAACAATATAGCAAAAAGGGAAAAGAAATAATTTTAAGTATTTATAAAACTTATATTTATTGCATACAATTTTGGAAAGCTTTTTCCATTGTCATTATACATTGGATGCAACGCAATCTTTACAAAATAATAGCTATAACATGACAAAATGTTGGCAGACTTGTCGTACACAAGTACCACCTTTTCCTTCCAAGAGCAAAAGCATTTATTTTTGACTGTATGATACAGCCAGCCATAGATATTCAGCTGTACTGAAATTAAGTTGGTTTCAACAAACATTCAGAATATTAAAAGAAACAAAACACCAGGCAGGACTTCTTTATTGTTCCAAATACTTGCTTTTGTATTTTTCTGGAATTTACACTGTCACAAACACCAAGCATAAGTCCTGTTATATGGGAAAGCAATTATTCCAATTAGAGATACAGAAGCAACTCTGCTAGTTTTGTTGTATCTAGTAAGAAGATATGTATGAAAAATAGAGTGAGAAGTAACCAAGTAAAACAAGACAACTTGTTTCCAGATCCTGTTAAGTATTACTGTCAAACTGTCCACCATTTTGCCAAGTAAACAGCTATCACAGAGTACTCCTCATTAGTATCTGGAAGAAAGAGATAAAAAATAATATTATAAGATTAGGGTGTAAAAAACCCCCAGTTTTGGATGAAAACTCCATTTAATAAGAAAGAAGTCTGAAGCCTTAGTTTTGCAAAAATTAGAAAAACAAGTTGCATAATAAAGCTAAACATAAAGAAAGCATCCATATAGCAAATTCAAGACTGATATTCAGAATTGTGTTTAGGTGACACCTGAGTGAAAACAGATACTTAATGTTGAGGAGGTTCCTTTATTTTAGGTAGCAAAGGCTTTGAAATACACAGCAAGGAAGAAAGGGCCAGAGGTATCTGCGTCTCAGCAGAGAAATCACCACGTGAACTATCTGTAGGGACCTGAAGAAAACTGTTAAAGGTCAAAAGAGTTGGTAAATAACTTTTCTTCTATGGATCTGTAATGCCAGTTTGCTCTGGAAACCTAGATATTTCTATGAAAATCTGAGAAAATGACAGTTTTTCCTTTGAAGTACCAAGACCTTCAGATTTCTTGAAGAACTAATGATTAAGCCTTTGTTAGGGTATTCAGAAGATAAGTAAGTAGGGGTAACATACTGCTGGAACACATACCTGGAACACATCTGATACTAACTGAAATCCTAAACCAGTGGATTTTTTTTTGGTAAAGCAAACATCCATCTTCTCTCATACAACAAAATTTACCACGGTTAGATCCAACAGCTAAAAATCAAACCCACACATCCAGGCTGAAGATAACTTTATAAAACTATAGACTGGAGAACCTGTTGTTTCTTTTTTCATGGTTGCACTCAAAGGAATGATACAGTAAAGAGTACCACGATGTCAAGAAGCTATCAGATCTTGTGGCTGAGAGATCTTAAATTGAAAGAAAGAAACGTGTTACTTTCATGTTGCCACTGGCAAATTGTAAATATTGTAGGCTCACCCCAGCCAGCAGCACTGATCCACACAGCTGCTCTCTTCCTTCCCCTCAATGGGATAGGGAGAGAATCAGAAGGGCAAAAGTAAGAAAACTAGCTGGTTTACAACTAAAGCCAGTTTAACAGGTAAAGCAAAGCTGTGCACACAAGCAAAGCAAAATAAGTAATTCATTCACTACTTTCCATCTGCAGACAGATGTTGAGCCATTTCCAGGAAAGCAGGGCTTCCTCATGTGTAATGGTCACTTAGGAAGACAAATACTGTATATCCAAACATCCCTCGTCCTCCTTTTCCCCCTGATTTTATTGCTGATCACAATATCATATGGTCTAGGGTTTCCCTGGGGTCAGCTGTCCCAGCTGTTTCCCCTCCCAAGTTCTTACATACCCCCAGCCTACTCACTGGCAGGGCAATGTGAGAAACAGAGAAGGCCCTGATGCAGTGCAAACACAGTTCAGCAGTCGACTAATCTAAAAGAACCACTGCCTAGTCAGAAAAACCCACAAAAGAAACCCCTCTCCATTTTGTTGTTGCACAACTAGCCAAGAAGCCCTGGACACAGGACCACTGCTCAGAGGTACATGTTAGTACTTACATTTGAGACCCTGAAAATCTAAAAGTCTGACATATCTCAGTGAACAAATAGCGTACACCCCTCAAAGCCCCCAGTTTTAATCCTAACTACAAACCAATCACAGTTTACATGTAGTAATGAGACTGAAGACCATCTTCCTTCATGTCAGCAGAGTTATGACAACTTCTAATTACTCTATCAACTATCCCACAAAAATGAAAAATTAATAGATCAGATTTCAAAAGGTAGATTAGTTATACATACATAAACTCCTAATGGAATTTCAAAAGGAGATAAAAAAATATTACATACACATAGGAAAGACTTCAAAATCAGATGGGATAAATAGGTCTTATGGTACTTAAGTTCCTTATGTCTAGTCTAGTCTAGTCTATGTTAGCCTGGAGATGTCTGCATCACTTTCCAGTTTCTTTGGGAATTTCTATTTTTTGTCAGCATATCAAATACTTACAAAAATAGAAGTTTCATTTAGGTTATTTAAAATGTCATTTCTCTATTGTTTCTACCACACAGTGTGCATGAACAACAGGATTCCCTCTTGATATACCTTTCAACTCCCAATTAGTTTACGCAGTTAAAAGGTCTAGCAGATTATCAAACTGGGCTGCTTTGTATGCCAGATTTCCTCTGCTTTTACTTCATCCAGAGGGAACACTTCTGCATCACAGTTTACATAAAACATTTTTTGCAGTCTGCTTTTACGCATCAAGCACAAAGCATAGATTGTACTGCAGCTCTGCTTCCAAGTACAGATATAAACTGTGTATTTATAACTGCTCATTCTCATATAATTGCACATTGTAACAGTCTGCATGTATATCTGCATGTAAAAGAACAGTTTTCTCATGTCTGCCACGTATTTCTGAGTTTGCCTGACACTCGCTATTTCTTGTATAAAGATAATCATGCAAGATAAACACAGAGACCAAAGTAATAGCTTTGTCTTTCATCAGGGTTTGAATTAGGCTCAACACTTATGTTGTCAAGAATTAGCCCTAATAGTCAAGAAGCAATCTGCCCCCAACTTGCTACAAGGACAGTATTTTGGAGCTACATCAGAAGACAGGGTTTGAATTTGCTGCATTTGTCTGGTTTTCCTGCAGAAAAAAAAAAGACTACAAACATTACTCCAACCCTTAGTAGATCTGCTTTACAGCAATACTTCCTAGCACTTTCTAGGATATATTCAGAACACACAAAATATCTCAGTGAGTCTCTAAGCCTACCACACACACACAACCATAAAAGTCTTCTATTTGTCAGTTAACTGAAGAGATTAATGTTAAGCACATTCTAATACTTTCTTTAGAGAGGCATTTTAGGAAGCACTGAGCAAAAGCTTCTCTTTCAGCACCTCAAAAAGCAAAATGCATTCTTTCAATTGTAACTGTTAAGCAGCTAGTTTCTGCCCTTGAAAGCTGCAGTCTAACCATTTGGACTGCTGTAGCCAAGAACAGACTCTGAAGAGGTGCTAACTCCTTTAGTATTTAACCCAAGGTATCACGTACTTACATCTGGCATTTCTGTACAGTAGGAATGGGTCCTGCAGCTGGAAATCAAGGTCTTTAGTAATTGGTTCTGTTCGATTTTCCATGCTCAGTCTGTTCATAATTGTGAAACCATGCCTTGGAGAAGCTGATCTGAAAATTATCAAGTAGAAATCACATCAAATTAAGGAAAAAAAGAAATTACTAGAATATCTTTGTTGTATAGTTCTCCAAAATTGTCCAGGTTTTTTTATTATTTCTAAAGAGATAGTTTTGTTTTGTTTTGTTGCCAAGGAAGTAACAACAGACTCTTGCAGTGTTTCGTGCAATCCTTTTAATTATGTCAAAACCCTAAATTATGCATCAGAAATAACAGAAGCACCGCTGGTCTCACAATACCTATGGAGAATATGCCACACCTCCTGTACTACCATTTGACACCAATTGATTTAGTAATATCATCTCCATGTCCAGTTTACACTTCAAGGTACAAGGCCTACAACTTCTGGACAGCCAAGATGTTACAAAAAGCCCCTTTGTCCTAGACCATCAGCGTCACATTACCCAACCACCACCTACCCTGTAGTTTCTCACTGGAGTAGAAAACAGCTAGCAGAATGATTCAGCCATGGGCCAGAGCAAGTATATTTTTTAATACTCAGGTTAACAATTACAGATTGCAGTCATTCCAGACAGGATTTTCCATACCATCTGAAGCACAAGAGAAAAAAAATGAGGGTGGTTAGGAACTGGAACAGGTTGCCCAGAGAAGCTGTGGATGTCCCATCCATGGAAGTGTTCAGAGACAGGCTGGATGGGACTTTGAGCAACCTAGTGCTAGTCTAGTGGAAGACGTCCCTGCTCATGGCAGGCAGGCTGGAAATGGATGATCTTTAAAGGCCCTTCCAAGCCAAACTGTTCTATGATTATATGACTTTAAACAATTCATGGGGATTACACTTCAGGTCACTTAAATAACTTTAATTGCTGTCAGCTATCACAATCCTGACAGGAGACATTACTTTCAAACCAAGTATGACAATAAAGGAGAAGATGATAGCTAAACATTTGAAAAAATGCCATCTCTGGTCATTGCTGGTGTTTGCATTTCTCTATGCTATATAAAGCACAGGAACCTACATTACAGGATTGGAATCAGTGGAAAATTAAACCAAAGTGAAACCCTTATCAAGCATCCTTGCTTGCAACAGTCAGTAGTTTGCCTAAAACAAAAAAACAGCCCACTTCCACTGGTGTTAAACCAGTTAGAAATCTGATTTTTTGACCACTTCTAGAATTCGCAAAGATGAGATAGGTGATAAAAAGTCAGCTCAAGTAAAATGGTCACATTACTTTCCATTGTTACAACAGCAATGAGAAGCAACAAAGGTAACACCAGTGGTCTCCAAACTATGGTCTGTTGGCAATGTCTTTTCCAAAAGACTTCATGACCCTGTTCAAAGCCACAGAAAATGAAAGTTAAAACTGAAGGGGAGGGCAACGTGTGACGTTACTCGCAGCTCACAACCTTTTTCATACTGCTGCCTATAGGGCAGATAGGGTAGCAATCTCTGCTGTAAATGGAAACTTCCTCAGGCAACAAAAAGAACAGTGAAAGATCACAGATGCTAAAAGTGCCAGGTTACATGCTGTCAGCTCTGAAATTTTAAAACCATCATACGAGAGAAATACTACTTCTGTTTAGCCACCTCCATCTACTGCTGGCAGAACTAAGGGCCAGTTCTTTCCTCATGCGGTGCTAATTATAACAGCATCTTGTCTCCACTTACCTGAAAGCAGCTTAGAAAAATTACTGATGATGATTTTTACTGCCGGTACAAAAGAGCTCAAAAGATTAAAACCAGCATTCTCACTTCACACAAAGCTTATGGTCTCTTGAACTCTTGTCACTTCACACATGCATCTCTCACCTTCTCAAAACAATCTCTTGCTTTCTCGGTTCTCCTGCCAGCTCCTCATCAACATAAATGTTGAAGAAGAAAGTTTCTGTTTTAGTGTCCCATCCCAGCAGCTACTGCAAGGTCTGATTAATGTATTATTTTCCGATTTTAACAATAGCCACAGGCAAATGCTGGGGCACTAACTTGAAAACTCAAACATAAGGTAGGCTTCACAACAGATCTAACACACATGCTAGAATAAATGGTATAACCAGTGCCTTGAAAAGCCACAACTAGAGCTGCTACTAAAAGAAAACATTAAAATAATCCAGAATGCTTAATTAAATATGCATGAAAAATGACTGATCAGACACAAGCTACATTAAAGTTCCCTAAGTAGGGAACACAATACTTCATTAGTTCTACAATTCTCTTACTTCAGGAAATATCATTATTTATTTCACTATTTGCTTTTTGTTCTGACACCTTTTAAACTGCAAATGCTACATCCTATTTAAAACAATGTAACAGATTCCTATGGTTTACCCATATTGAGATTTAAATCACACTTGCAAGTCTTATCCAAATACAAGGTGATGTCTCCTTCCTAGTGTTTTCTTCCCCACATTCGCTTCTGCCAATATCAGTTTCTTTTCACCCCTGACAAGGAGGAGTATTTCACTCATGCAACCACCATCCATCCTAGCTAGCTCTTCTATATCCACAGGTTTCATTTGCAGACATGAACCAGTAAATCCTCACCTTGTGTAAACAAACAGCGTTCCCTCCACATCAGTCTTCTCCTGAAGAAAAGGAAAGTTAACAGTTCAAATCAAGGAAGCTTTATGCTAGCCATCAGTGAGCCCCCCCTTCCCACTCTTTTACGAATATCATCAGTTGCATCTCTCTCACCTAAGCCACGAAGAAATAACTAAACCCAACTTCACTGGCTGGTGGAGAGAGGCTAGAGCTAGCACAGGTCACTGTGCAGCTGACCCAAGCTTTATGACAAGATATGAACAAGCTAAAGGCTCGACATCATGAGACTACACACTGTGCTGGATTAACTTTCCACTATACCCAAGGGTGACGCACAGGTCAGGGAAAGGATTTTCCAAAGAGTGCCTACCCTCAGGGGCAATGCTTGGGATGGGTAAGGGGAACCACATAAAAGGGAGATTGTGCAGGTTCTTCAAATACAGGTCCTAAGCCTTACCAAGAACAATCCAAGAACCACTTCCAAATAGCCAGAATCATAGAATGATTTGGGTTGGAAGGGACCTTAAAGATCATGCAGTCCCAACCCCCTGCCATGGGTGGGGGCACCTTCCACTAGACCAGGTTGCTCAAAGCCCCATCCAACCTGGCCTTGACCACTGACAGGGATGGGGCAGCCGCAGCTTCCCTGAGCAACCTGTGCCAGAAGCTCACCACCATCACAGGGAAGTGTTTCATCCTAATACCTAATCTGAATCTAGCCTCTGTCTATTTAAAGCTGTTACTCCTCTTCCTGTCACTACATGCCCTTGTAAAAATCCCTCTCCAGACTTCTTGACACCCACCCTTTAGGCACTGGAAGCTGCTCTAAGGTCTCCCCTGACCCTTCTCTTCTCCAGGCTGAACAACCCCAGCTCTCACCCTGTCTTCATAGGAGAGGTACTCCAGCCCTCAGAGCACCTTCATGGCCTCCTCTGAACTCACTCAAGCAGGTCCACATCCTTCTTGTGTCGAGGACCACAGAGCTGGACACAGTTCCGCAAGTTAATTACTTGGTTTCATTCTTAAATAGTCTTTTTAGTATTTGTAACACCAGCACTCTTGTATGCACTCTGATCTGGCTACAGAGGAAGCCCACACCCCAGACTCTTGCAGCCCTGCCCTGCCAGCCTCTCAAACCCCATTTCCAAGGCACCACAGGGCTCATAAGTACCTAGAGAGGCTGAGGCACAACCTCTCACCAGCTTGACCAGTGCCCCAAGACACCCCTCAACAAAGCCCTCCCAACACCTGGGTAGGAGCAATCCCAGGCACAGCTCCAGGTTGGGCAAAGAAGAGATTCAGAGCAGCCCTGCAGAGAAGGACTTGGGGGTGTTGGTCGATGAGAAAATGAACATGAGCCGGCTTCAGTGTGCGCTCGCAGCCCAGAAAGCCAACCGTACCCTGGGCTGCATCAAAAGGAGCGTGACCAGCAGGTCGAGGGAGGTGATCCTGCCCCTCTACTCTGCTCTCGTGAGACTTCACTCGGAGTATTGTGTGCAGTTCCGGTGACTTCAACATCAAAAGGACATGGAACTTTTGGAACAAGTGCAGAGGAGGGCCCTGAGGATGATCAGGGGACTGGAGCACCTCCTGTATGAAGATAGGCTGAGAAAGTTGGGGCTGTTCAGCCTGGAGAAGAGAAGGCTTGCATGGAGACCTCATAGCAGCCTTCCAGTATCTGAAAGGGGGCCTATAGGGATGCTGGGGAGGGACTCTTCATTAGGGACTGTAGTGATAGGACAAGGGGTAACAGGTTCAAACTGAAACAGGGGAAGTTTAGATTGGATATGAGGAAGAAATTCTTTACTGTAAGGGTGGTGAGACACTGGAATGGGTTGCCCAGGGAAGTTGTGAATGCTCCATCACTGGCGGTGTCCAAGGCCAGGCTGGACAGAGCCTTCAGGTGGCATGGTTTAGTGTGACATGTCCTTGCCCATGGCAGGGGGATTGGAAGTAGATGATCTTAAGGTCCTTTCCAAGCCTACTCTACGATTCCATGAAACCCACCCTCACACCTCCACCACGGCGACACCCCCCTTTTCTTTCCCTCCACCCCTTCCTTCTCCCCGCCCTCCTCACACGCGGAGGGGGGGGGGGGGGGGGGGGAGCCTCCTCTCCGCCCGCCCCCTTCCCCGAAGCCCCGCCCCTCCCCTCCGCTGTGGGCGTGGCCCTTTCTCTTCCCGGCCCGGCCGCCGCTGCGGAGGGTGCGGGGAGGGCGGCGTGTGCCCACGTACCCACTCGTTGGCGCGGTGCCCGAAGGTGTATAGCGCCACCTGGCTGGCCACGTCCACGATGCTGCTGATGTAGGGGTCGTGCTGCTGCAGCGCCGCCAGGCTGATGTCCAGCCCCTTGCCCAGCAGGGCGGCCCCGGCCACCGCCGCCGCCATCTTGCCTCCGACAACAACACACGGTTCCTAGTAGGCGCAACTAATCCAACGCCGAGCAGAAGGGCGGGGGGGGCGGCGGTTCCCACCCCCTCTCGCCCAGTCGTATTGAGAGCGGGCGGGGAAGTCGGAGCCCAGCCGCCACAATCGAGCGCCGAGCACAGCCCGCTCAGGATTGTTGCCGTTGGCGACGCGGCAAGCTGACGGATGGCCTGACCAGGGGGGACCGTGAGGGCCGGCCGCCTTCTCTGCGCCTCTCGCGGCAGCGGCCCGCCTCTCCCGGCTGGTTTTCTCTCCGGCCTCTCCTTGCCGCTGCGGAGGCCACAGATTGGCTTCGTTTCCAGAGGGGCAGCTGCGTGCCCGAGGAACGACACGGCTGCGGGCTGAGAGTGCCGCCGGCGCTCGCTGTGCCGAGCAGGGCGTCCTGCACCCACTGCATGCCCATTAGCCTAACGGGAGAGGGTGTGGTGTGTGCCACAAGTTGTCTCACTTCGATGAATGTCCAGTCTGTATTTGCTAGCATACGTATCACAGACTTCTGCAGTGGAATTTAAGGGAGAAAGAACGTGAGTGCAAAACTAAGCCATCGTACAACCCTTGTGTGTGTATATATATATATTATATATACACATGCATACATGTGACAAGCAGCTGAAACATAAACAAGCATACTATGATATGGAGATACACAAACAGCAGTGGAACAGATGGACAAGACCATGAATTTATTTACCATATTTTCCTGTCAGACATATTTATTATTAATCTATTGATATCAACAGTTTACAGCAAATACATGAGCTTTGTGTGGCATGCAAATAAACTCAATATGTACTTACATTTAAAAGATTTGCTTAACCATCCAGCCTGAACCCCCTGTGAGAGCAAATTTCTGTTACTCCATCACCTCAGACTGACGTAGCAATTCTGAAAAGAGTTACCACCTTCTGCGTATGGAAGCAGTAGGGTGATATATTTCCTTCCAGAGAATGGGATACCCTGAAAGAACTAAAGCCAAAGGTAGTGGATGCTATCTTGTTTGTTTGCAATATCCCTGACAAAACATTTTTAGGAGCGCAGTAGCTGGATATAGGGGAACGAAGACTGCCATTTCATTTTCTTTCCTAGATAGAGTGAGCAGTAGCATCTGCTCTGAGAGCAAATGGGCAAGCCCAGGTGAAAAAGCAAAGTGGGGATAGGAAAGAACTGAGAGGCAGCGAGCTGGAAATTCATAGTATTGAATGTAGGGACTGTGATTCTCTTGAGTCGAGCTAGGAATGGGCACTGCTTTCAGGAAGGCCAGAAAGTGAGATTGTTCTTTGGACCTCAGGAGAGAATACGTATGTATTATAGCCCATAAGGCCACTAAAAATTGCATTCCTGAGGACCTACAGCATGCTCTGCAAGTGGGAGAGGAAACCTTAATACATGCTCTTATAATCTGTCTCACTCTTTGTCTAAAGCCACCTTGTTTCAGTTGGGGCTGTAATGAAACACAGCTTTAGAGTTCAGAAGTTTTTAAGTGGTTTTGGTATACTCATGGTAAGAAAATGGCTCTAAGCAGTTGCATTGCAAAGCACTGGCTGATTTACAGATCCTGTAATGGCAAGGAATATATATGGTGGACAAGGAAAACTGCTGTGCTTGGTCTTGGTCTGACCAAAGTAAAATGGCAAAAAAAAAAAAAAAAAAAAAAAAGAAAAAAAAAAGAAATAGCAAGTAGGAAAGATAAGTCATGTTTCTCAAATAGAGAACAGATGCACAATCATTTCTTTTTGCTGATTGGATAGCCCTCAGTTCCCAGTTTCCAGGCACCCCGAACCACATTCCTCCTTATGTGCTGGAGTTTCTCATTACCATCTCATCTCCAGTTCTTCAGCATTTCTGCTTACAGAAAGTCCCAACTTGCCACCGAGGCGTAGAATTGTCAAACTCTTGGAGTTTCCCTTCTCAGATGCTTTTGCCCCCTCCAACAATAATTCTTACCGAAAAAGGTGCCCTTCTTCTTTTTAATTATTTCTGGTGCTGGTGGGGAGGACTTATTGCAAAGTGCCATAGGAAGAATATATTATAGAAACTGTATTTCAAAGGCTATTTATTTAACTAAAAGTAGTCACTCATAGCTATTATGGGATAGGAAAAAGCAGGATACAACATTTAGATGTACTGCAGCCTTGTTACAACTGGAAAAAAAATTGAAACAGAAATAATGTGTGTTTCAGCTTTTACAATTTACCCTGTTTCTGTTGTTGCCCCTTTTGTCAGGCCAAGTAGTAACCAATACTTGAAGCCTTGGATGTTTTTTATGTTAGAGAGACAGACTGATGGGCTCAAGTGTGTCTCTTGTGCCCTCCTCTTGACATAGGGAGATTATAGAATGTCCTCTTTCCTTGAGCTCCATGGAAGAAAACCCAGCTGTGAGGTTAAAGATCTTGAGGTAGGCCTGCCAAAAAATTTTGCCTGTCTGTTTTCATTCCCTGTTTGAGGATGCTTCTTCAGCACTATCTTCCTCCTGGATTACTGTGACCCTTTCTACAATTGCTGGACATACAGTCCATAGTCCTGTGTTTTGGGTCAGTGAACCTGTCAAGCTTGTGATCAGGCCTGTTTATATTTTCTGTTGCACGGTGAAGTAGTTTCTGCTGGTTGCAGCTGTTTTGCTGTTTAAATGGGTTGTAATTCCTCCTTCCATTTAGCCTGAAGTAAAGCTACTTAATAAAGCCAGTTAGTTCTGCCCTCCTTTCATGGGATCACTTAGTAGACTAAAATTTTTCCAATGAAACAAGATCTTGTTAAGAGAAGCACTGTGAATTCTCACTGCACCTAAGAAGTTAAGGACATTTTAGCAAAAATGTCACAGCTTAAAAAGGTTGATTCTTTAAACTGCAGTTACTTGCTTACAGTCAGCAATCCAGTAGTCCATAATAACTATCAAATTGTTAGAATGATTTTGCTGTAATTTGTTTATGAAACAAAGTAATTTTCTAGCTTTCAAAATGTCATAATTTCATGAAGTATATGATTAGAATGTCACATTTTTGTCTTCCACCCACCTGGATACTATGCTGTTAAAAAAAACACACCTATGCTTTTGATGTGGTATGAAATGCATTTTGTGTAGGTAATATTCAGACCAATTTAAAGCAAAATCCACACAGCATGACATTCTTAAGGTCTCTATTAATAACAAACTTTAAGATGGTTAGGCCAAACTTTTTCAGAAGGATTGTTCAAACAAAAATTGTGCCTTCTATAGCAAATTATCAACACTGATGATACAATTTTATGTGAATGTATTTGGTGGCACTGCTGGCTGTACACAACCCCTGTCCCAAGTCCCAGCCATTCAGTCCTGCCATTTTGGCGCCTTGGGACTGTACTGGCATGGGTGTATATGTATGTGGCCACAGTATGAACCAAACTAGAGAAATGAACTGATTGCAAACCAGGTGTTCTTACTGAGATCACTGCCTTGTCTGACTAATTTCCTACCTATTCACATTCAGTTCCTTCTCTGAGCAGCATTTTTTTTTTAATAAACAGCAGGAATCATTTGATGAAATGTAGAGTTGAGCACCTCATTTGCTTCTCTTCCTCATCTTCAGCCTCTTTGGAGTTGTTACTGCATGGTAGTTGACTTCCATTTTATTCCTTCCCCAGTGCTGCCATAATTTTCTTCTGAATCTGGTGGCACTACTGCTGACCCTGCTAGTGGAAAAGGTGCTGAGACAGAATTAATAAGTTCCCCTCACTCCATCCAAGGCCACTTGAATATGTTTGTGTGGTGATTTCCAGCATGCCAGCTTCCAGGGGAAGAGTAGGTTGCTCTTACAGAGCCAGGATGATCCCACAAGGCTTCGTTCCTGTGTTGCTGGGTATATGCTTGCAACTCTGCGACATGGTAGCTCTTACCATTTGGGAACCAGTGCCCCATGTGCTGGAGGCCATCTACATCCCTTCCCAGACACTGATGAAATATATGGACTTTTCAGCCCACATTGATTACGGGCTCTCAGTAGATAGCATTAGAGTGCTTTCCTTATGCTCAGAAGTTGAAGTTATTGGTTGTACTGTTAGACCACTGCCTAACTCCTAATGGTTAAAGCAGTTTTAGTCTTTCTGCAGTTTTAGTCTTTCTGTTAGTAACTTATTACTTGCTAAAGGTTCCTTAATGAGTATAGGGTCAGATTATACAGTTTTATCTGGTGCAGTTACTAAAAAAAAAATATTTCTTTGTTCTAGAACTAAATCTGGTTACTTTCATTTGAATTCAAAACAACTCTCTCCCCTGTCCCCAAATAATCCCCATCACATTACGTTTTTAGCATGCCCCTGTGTGTCTGTAATGTTGCTTCCTGGTGAAGCTTATGAGACCGTTTTGAGATTTTCTGCAAGTCCACACAAGAATGGGGCAGTATTCTGTCGTTGTTGGTTTTGAAATTCTGATATTATACATACTGTGTATGAAATAATTAACAATAATTTACTGTTTTTCATTTGAAGGTTGTTTTTTTTTTAATAAATATAAGAGCCTGGGTTTTCACAAAATGTTTGTTCTGTCTTTGACTTGAATTTTGTTAAATGGTTCTGATAGTAAGTAACTCTACACTTTTCCCTCTTTCTGGACATTTATTTGCAAGGTATTGAGCTCTATCTTCTTTACAGGCCCAGCTTCTGCCAGTAGCCTAGCTGGAGGAGAACAAAAGGAAAGTTTCCTACTATCATTAATTGAACTACTGGTTTTTGTTTCTAACTTCCTATATAGATATTCTTCTGGGGTGAAGAATTCTTTTTGATTGAGCTTTAATCACTTTTCAGAGGACATAACCCAAGCTGAAAAAAAAAATTAATACCAGGAAACGACTATTTCAGGAGGAGGAAAGGAGAGTCTGTGCCAATATAATTGCATTGAATTATAGTGTTATACAGGGAAAAAAATTTTTTCTTGTGTATGTTTAATCAGTAAAAATTCTGATTTGTATCAGTGGTAGATTTTCAATGTTTTAAGTGACTATATGATTTCAGTGTCTTACTTTCAGTGGAGCATAAAAGAGAAAATTATAAGCCTTAAAAAGGTTTTTGCACATGGAATATGTTTACCTGGTTATACTAGCTGATACAATAAAAGGTGTTACCTTTATCTGCAAACTTTGCCTGACTTCTATAACTATACAATTGTGAGTACAATTCTGTCAGATTTCATAAGATTCGAGATTACATCCTGCAGTCTCTCCCTACAGTTCATTTTCCTGTTATAACAAAGAAAAAATACCATCAAAATTTGTTGGCTTTTTTTCACCTTCTTTATTTAATGTAGTAAAAATCACTGACTCCTTTCAGTAATATTTCTCATAAGGCTTAACTTCCCAAGTTGCTTTTCTTCCACCCCCGTACTACTTTAATTATAGTAAAAATAAAATCCAAACACTGGATTTTATTATGAGAAGGCAACCATTTTGGGCTGGTATTTGAGTTCCTCAGTAATTTTTTCACCACAACTGTATGTGCTTATGATCAATAAAATATTGTTGGTAGCCATTACCTTATTGCTTTACTGATAAACTGCCCTAAACTGTTCCAATCCATTCACATCATTCTTTGTACAGTTGATCAACTAGGCAAAGCACCAAAATACTGATGAGATAGAACATTACTGCTATTTTCCATAGGTTAATAAGATGTAATAGTAATTATAGCTTACTGAGGGTAATACCTTTCCAACCACATCTTTCTGGTAATCACCATTTAATTGGCAGAATCAAACACCTGTAGCTCTAAAAGAGCTGTTTCCCAACTAGTTACAGAGAAGGCATCATTTAATTAATTCATAATATGAAGAGTTCCATTAGATAATTATATTGAGTCATGACCTCATTTATACACCTCACCTGGCATAGCAGCTCTTGCCATATTAAGGAAACAGTCATAACAAAGATATGCCACTGTTGCTGCAAAGAAGCTGCTAGTAGCAAGGCTGGAGGAGCACTTGGGCTGGGTCTGATCAGGGGCTGGGGTGCACAGGGATTTGAGCCTGTGGTGCTAAAGAATGTCTTTAGGCAAATGAGTTCTGTATGTTCAAATCAGCTTGGTTTTTTGGAGTTAATTGATGAAGTCAGGAGAATCTCCAAACTTAAGAATGCTTCACTTTCCTTATTATTTGTGTTGATCTAGAGTTTGTGGGTATGGAAAGAAAGGCCTGGGTTGAAAAGGAGCTCAGTTCTGTGTATGTGTATCAGAAGATAAAACTTGATTACATTTTAAGTGTTGCCCTTGGAAACAATGAATGCAGTTTATCGCTGTTTTTTAAGAGGGATGCATTTGGGCAAAGGCGCCTTCCAGCAGGCAACTGATAGAAGATTTAAGCACTTTCAATGAGATTTTGAAGTGGAAACTAAAGGTATTAACACCACAAGCCTTCAGTGGGTATCTGAGTCTGGGTTTATTACACTTGTGTGAATTTGTTTCCCCCAGTGAATTCTGAGAGCTGTGAAGGCATTTGGCAGTCCCTCTCCTACAATCTGATTTTGTCACTTTCTGGTGATGCTGTGTTATGTCTTCTGTCAGATTAAATTTATGGGCATATTACCTTGCGTGACAGAAACATGAGCTACATGGATTTTTAAAGAAAAACTTCCTTAGACAGCAACAGGCCAAGGTCTCTTTCTTCCTCTTATTTTTCCCGCTGTTTTACCCAAATCTGTTAATTGCTGTGTCATTTAAGCACTAGTAAAACTTATAAAACCATGTAAAACTAAAACACGTTTAGGACATTTTAGTTAGGTAATCTGTTATTTACTCTTGACTTACCACTCAACTTCAAGGAAAGATCTTTTTTAAATAGTTTTACATGGCCTCTGAGGATTTCAGTTATTAACAGACGAGATAAACATATTTCATGGTGCTCTCAGAATCAAGGAATGGTTGAGGTTGGAAAGGATCTCTGGAGGTCACATTGACCAACACCCTGAAGCAGGGCCAACAAGAGCAGGTTTCCCAGGACTTCCAATGCTCCAATAAGGGAGATACAGCAACCTCCTTTGGCAGCCTGTGCCCAGACCCTTAATTATCTTTGTGGTCCTTCACTGGATTTCCTCCAGTATGTTCATATCTCTCTTGTACTGAGGAGTCCAGAACTGGACCCAGTACTTAGGTGTGGCCCCATTAGGGCTGAACAGAGGAGGAGGATCACCTGTCTTGACTTCCTGGCAATACTTCCCCTGGCGCAGGCCAGGAATACCATTCGCTGCCTTTGCAGTGAAGACACATGGCTGGCTCACATTTGTTCACTAGGACCTCCAGTTACTTTTCTGCCAAGCCTCTTTCCAGCTGGGTGCCCCCAGCATATGTTGGTATATGGGGCTGTTCCTTTCCAGGAGCAGGAATTTGCACTTTCCTTGTTGGACTTCATGAGGTTCCTGTTGGCCCATTTCTACAGCCTCTTGTGGTTGCTCTGGATGGCAGCATGATTCTGTTGTATCAATCTCACCTCCTAGTTTGTGTCATTTGCAAACTTGCTGAGAATGCACTCTGTTAGATGGAGTTTAACATCTTAAGCAATTCCTTTAGTCCTTATTTTAATCAATGTGATATTTTTTCCATTTCTGATGCAAAAGCCAGCATGTTTGGTTTCATCTCTGAACCAAAAAGAAGGGGGTGGGAGTGTAGAAAATGCATAAGACAACTTAGTAGATTGGGTTATAAAGGAGAGATAAAAATTGGAAGAGAACTAAAGATAGTATTGTGTCATTGTTCAAATGATAGAGGAGCATATAGACTGGGGAAGCAAGACGCATATGGATTCCCATTGGCAAGATAAAGAGACAGAAGTACCAGCAAGAATGGGATGGAGTACAGGAGGCAGAGCTGAGCAGGAATAATGCTTGCCATGTTGCACTGGAGGGCAGGATTAACATGGGGGCAAAATTAAAGAAGGCTTGCAGCGAGAATGAGACACTTGCTAGGAAAAGACAAAGTTATGTAGATCTTGGGGCGGAAAAAATCGGATTGGTTTTCTAACTGGAAGTAGGGTAAAAAGAGTCCCTTAGGTTTTGATGGAATTAAATGCTGAGCACAAGGACGGGTAAACAGTTGTGCTGCCATTACTGGATACTGCCTTTCTGCCATGGCCATTTTTTTAGGTCACTTTAATCACTGCTTGTGACATGACCTAGTTGGAATTGGTTGCTGCTACAGAACAGAATGCATGGAGGGTCTCCTCATGCAGCACTGAGCAATTAGGAACCAGATATAGCATCAGATATATTTTCTGTCTCTGTGTCTGCGAGTGGCTTCTGAGGGATACAGAACAGACATTTTCTCCACCTGCTTGAGGAAGAAAGGGACATAGACTTAAGAGTTGTAGGAGAAGCTGCTGACCATCAAGAGAGATGTTGTAGTGATAGAGGAAGCATTTATGAAAGGATAAAGCCTGCTAGAAAGCATCTCTGTTTTGTCTACTACTTGGCAACAGTTGCCACAAGATGTAAAAGCCACTTGAACAGTTCCAAGACAGATAATATAGTCCAATATTTTAAATGTCTTGGTATCATTAATTCCAACTGATAAATAGCAGTTACATTTTCTCCTAAAAGTAACTGTATGTCAATAGAGACTGCTGTTTGAAATGTGGATTAGGATATAGAGGGAGGAAAAGCTGTAGGGTACTATTTTTAACATTCTATCTTGGATATTGCTGTTTGCAGAAATTATATAAACCAAGCTGTTTTGTCTGAGCTTTGGATAGTACATGTATGTGTGTTTTGTATATGAAAGAAAAAACCAAAACCCCAAAACAAAATCACAAAGCAAAAACAGGTCTGAAAGGAGAGAGGGCTCATTTTGGTTTTCACTAAAAATTTCAAGTAATGAAATTATGTAAAGCTTTTCTGAAGTCTGATTTCCTCTAGCATTTGGTTGTCTGCATTAACTCCATCAATGATGGCTCCATTTTCATTCAGTGTGAGTAAGACGGCTTAGCTTATGGGATTTTACTTTCACATGGCTAATGCATCTTGTTATGCTAGAATTATAAATCTGTTAAGTTTGTAGCTTCATTGATTCTCAGGTGTCCTACAGTACCGAGGAATACGATCTTTGTTCTGTGAATGAGAATCATAGAATCATAGAATAGTTAGGGTTGGAAAGGACCTTAAGATCATCTACTTCCAACCCCCCTGCCATGGGCAGGGACACCTCACACTAAACCATGCCACCGAAGGCTCTGTCCAGCCTGGCCTTGAACACCGCCAGTGATGGAGCATTCACAACTTCCCTGGGCAACCCATTCCAGTGCCTCACCACCCTTACAGTAAAGAATTTCTTCCTCATATCCAATCTAAACTTCCCCTGTTTCAGTTTGAACCTGTTACTCCTTGTCCTATCACTAGAGTCCCTAATGAAGAGTCCCTCCCCAGCATCCCTATAAGGCCCCCTTTAGATACTGGAAGGCTGCTATGAGGTCTCCATGCAGCCTTCTCTTCTCCAAGCTGAACAGCCCCAACTTTCTCAGCCTGTCTTCATACAGGAGGTGCTCCAGTCCCCTGATCATCCTCGGGGCCCTCCTCTGGACTTGTTCCAACAGTTCCATGTCTTTTTTATGTTGAGGACACCGGAACTGCACACAATATTCCAAGTGAGGTCTCACAAGAGCAGAATATGGTACTTAAACTGCTATAGTGACAGGGAAAAGAAAGGACTTTAAATTTGGCTTTTCTATAAAAGTGGTTCTGAACATATCTTTTATTTAAAGCTAAAGTAGTAGCAACAGGGATGGAGATTCCACAGTGTTTCTGGGCAACCTGTTCCAGTGTTTTACCACCCTCATAATGAAAATTACTTTCCTTATGTTAAATTGGAATTTCTTCCTTTATGACGTCTGCTGCACTCTTGTCCTTTCACTATGTACCTTTGACAAGAAGTTGGCATCAACTTCTCTATATCCTCCCCTTGGACACCTGAAGACAGCAACAAGGTCTACCTTATTTCTTTAGGCTTAATAAGCCCAATTATCTCACCCTGCCCTCATGTGTTATCCTTCAGCCCCCTAATTTTCTGGACCTCCTCCTCTATGTCAGTGTCTCATACTGGATAGCCCAAAACTAGATGGGATACTCCAGTTGTGGTCTTACAGAATGACTTCCCTATGACCTTCTGGCAAAATTCTTGCTAATTAGGTCCAGGATGTGGTTAGCCTTCTTCACAACTAGGGCATGCTACTTGCTCATGTTCAGCTTATTGTCTACCAGGACACCTCGTCCTTTTCTGCAAAACTGCTTCCCAGACTCTGATGGTGCATGGGATTATTCCATTCCAGGTGCAGGATTTTGCATTTGCCATTGTTAAACTCTGTGTGGTTCCTCTCAGTCCATTCCTCCAGCCTGCTGAAGTCCTGGATAGCAGCTCTGCCTTCCAGCATATGACTTCTCCCCGAGTTTGGTATCATCCATTAGCTAGTTGAAAGTGAACTCTCTTTGGTAATCATGATTATTAATAAAAGTATTACACAGTTTTGGCTCCAATTTCGGTACCTGAGGTAGTACTAGACTACCACTAGTAGCTGGCCACTGGTAAGAGTTTACACTACTGATCACAACCCTTTGAACATGCCAGTACAGGGAAATTTTCATCTTTCTTATTTATTCAATCCACATCTCCACAGTTTGGCTACAAAATATTATGGGAAACTCTCAAAGACCTCACTAAAGTCAAGGGAAGTGACACCTATTACTCTCCCCTTGTCCACAGAGTCAGTCATCTCACCATAGAAAGTTATGTTGGTCTGGCATGGTTTGCTGTTGGTAAGTCCAGTCTGGCTGTTCTTTTTTGTCCTTCCTGTGCCTGATTACGGATTCTAGGATTACTTACTCCGTAATCTTCCCAGGAATTGAAGTTGACTGCTCTACAGTCAACCTTCCTGAGCCCTCCTTCTTGGAGATGGATGTGATGTTTATCTCTGTCCTGTCATCAAAAACCTCCCTTGATAGCCGTGACCTTTAAAAAATGACTGACATTGTCTGCCTCTCTATATGTCTTCTAATACCACTTATATCATTCCCAGCATCTGTGTATGTCCAACTGTCTTAAGTGCTTCACTCCCACAGACTGCCACAGGGCTCAGTGACCTAGAAGGCCTAAAGGCAAACCTTACTAGGAAGAAAAATCCCAAACAAAACTGTAAGGCAAAACAGGCATTGCGTACCTGAGCCTCATCTGTGTCTTTTGTCACTAGTTTCCCTGTGAGACTGAACTGTGAGTCCACATTCTTCTCAGCCTTCCCTTTGCTGCCGGCGTGCTTACAGAAGCCCTTGCCTTTCATGTCTCTGTTTCTAATTCCCTCTGAGTTTTGGCTTTCCGAACTCCATCCCTGTGTTCCTGGGCCATGTCTATGTATTCCTCTTGGGTACCCTGTTGCTGCTTCCATCCTCTGCAGGGCAGTATTCTGTGTGATCGATCCCATATAGCACATTCCTAAATAAGCTGAAATACATTCTGAATTCCAGAGCCATGATTCCTGTATTTCCCTTGCTCACTTCTTTCAGGATGTTGAACTGCAGAGTATCATGGTTGCTGAAGCTTAGGCTGCCCTTGACCTTCACATTGCCCTGCTCTTCCTCCTTTTTCATGAGTAAAAGGTTGAATGCCTCTCCCAGTCATCTTGTTGATAATATCTATCCAGAAATTGTCATTGCCATCTTAACATGTTTATTCATAAGAAGGATTTGATTTCATGAAATGTCTAATTCAAAATTATAAACTAAAAAAGTCTGAATAAGTTCCCAAAACTACAGGGTAATTGTACAGACAGAGCTGATTAAAGCTCTCCCACTCCCTATATTAATAGGAGCCACAATATTCCCATGCTGACTATGAGGGGAAAAATCAATATCAGCAAACGTACATTCATATTGATTTATCTTCCCTTTTGGTTTTCTAATTTAGTAAAGGCTACTAATGCAACATTACATAAAGATTCTCAGGAGAATAAAAAGGCTAATAAGATCAGGTACCACTGTTTGTTCTGTGGAAGTGAACTGTCTTCATTGTACATAGTCAGCTGTTGAATTGGCCAGATTAGGAAGGGCAGCACATACTTTTGAGCCATGTATCAGAGGGTATTATTCCAGGGAAGTGACTAAAAGGAGTCATAGAGACGACTTTTTGTAATGCAGGCCCAGCATGCTGTTAGGATGTGTGTTAGGGAGGAGTGATCCGAGAAACCAAATACGAAGATTTTCTTTTTTCACATAGTATTCCAGGAAACATCATACATGTATTTGAATGTCCTATTAGACACATCTGCTCAGAGCAGTTAGTAACTTTGTCAAACTAGGTTAGAAAAGGGTTTTCTGCTCATGTGCAAATTCTTACGCAGATATTTGATTTTTAAGATATTATTCCATGTGTTGTATGAGGAGAAAAGAATGCATTATGAAAACTATCTGTTTGCTTCACTCACTCATTCTAAACAAAGTGAAGGGAAGTAAATGAGGTGTGTGTGTGGGGGAAATCACAGAATCACAGAATTGTTAGGGTTAGAAGGAAACTCTAGAGATAATCTAGTCCTGAAATGTATTACTGTCCAGAATACCAGCAAGTTGTCTTGTAGGAAAGTAAGTCAACCTACGTGTCATATACTTAGAGTTGAAATTAGGACATGATATAGAATCATAGAAAATTTTTGGCTGGAAGGGACTTCAAAGGTCATCTAGTCCAACCCTCCTGCAGTGAGTAGGGACATCTTCAACTAGATCAGGTTGCTCAGAACCACATCCAGCCTGGCCTTGAATGTCTCCAGGAATGGTGCATCCGACACCTCTCTGGGCAACCTGTGCCAGTATTTTACCACCCTCATTGTAAAACATTTCTTCCTCATGTCCTGCCTGAATCTCCCCTCTTTTAGTTTAAAACCATTACCTCTTGTCCTAGTGCAAGTTATTCAAGTTTGAAAAAAAAGCTTCAGCAACAAAATGTGTTAATTTCCCGAACAGTGTACATTTAATACAACCATATCAATATCATAACACTATTTCTTGCACTGAATAATAAATCTCAAGATATTCACCCTTATAATGAAAATATATACTCCTTGTCATGTTACAAACATGAAATCGCAAGTTATAAATATAAATGGGAACAGCATTATCTGTATTCTTACTGTTCATCATCTACATGCACAGATCATGACTGGAAATATTTCCTGCATTCTACATAGTTGTTTTTCTCCTTTCCCCCTTCTTGAGGAGAGGACATTCATGAGGGCACTGTCAAAAAGTAGGACATTTCCTTATCCTATCAAAGGACAAGGAAAGTAGCAGATTACTGAAAAATAAGACTGAATAATTAGGTCGTTGAAGGCCCAACCTCATAGAGGTATTCAGTGTCCCAGAAGAACTGCTGATAATCCGCAGCTGAAAAATCACATTTTCAGGATGATTGTAAAAGTTGACTCCTGTCTCCCAAGTCCCAAATTCCTGGTTTTTTCAACTTTGAATGAATTTGGGCATCAAGCAAGTGTACTAGAGATGTAAATGCAAGAATAGTCTTTGTCCTACTATAATTGCTGGACAATTAATTTTCATTAGTCACTTTCATTGGGCCATCAACAAATTCTTGCTTATGAAGAAGGAGCATTACATCTCAATTTGGAGTACCAAATGTAAGGTTGTAATCTCCAAATGACCATAACCTCATAGTTTAAAGCCAGCTGTGTTCAGACTGATTTTTCTCAGTTATCCATCAGCAAAGACTGTGACTTCTGCCTGTAATGCTACAGTAATACTAGTTTGGTGCAGTGCCTTTTTCCTAGGGGCAATGCTTTTACTGTAAATACAACCTCTTTGCTCAGACCTTTGGTTCCAAAGGTAGAGAAGATAAATCAGTATCACGGAAGGAAGCAATCCCAGTGGTCCCATCAGAAAGTGTTACTTAAACATAACTTAAATATTCTAAGGCATAACTCCATGGAAACAGCATTACAAGGTTTCTCAGACAGGCTTAGCTCCTGTTTCTTTCATATAGTCTTTTGGATATAATTTTTCTTGTTATGCATCTCCTGAAACACATTCTTGCACCCACCCCCAAATTTAAATAGAATAGAAAGTTATTACAGCACAGTTTATTAAAACAGCTGAAACATTTATATTATTAGCTCTTATTTTGCCATTTGGAAAACAGGAGTAACTGCTAACAAATGTAGGTGATCATACTGGTATCTGTTGTGTAAGCCCTGGGGAGAAAACAAAGGCTACACCTTCAGAAGGTGTGGAAGCCACTCTTTCTGAGCAAAAGGGAGCCAGGCATGGAGTTCCAGTCTAGCTTCTGAGGTCAGCGATTCCTGTGGTCTGGAATATTTCTGGCCCTATAGCTTGTTCTTTTCCATACTGAGCACACGGAAGCCACAATTCTTTTATGGAACTTTAATTTGACAAGATTCAAGTCATGTACCTGACAGAAGGCCTTGAAATCTGGGCAGTTCTGCCTGTCAGATTGCAAGCCCTAACTCTGAAGCAATTATTACCCATTTTCCTGAGAAATTTGAATCCAAACAGTTAAAACTTCGTTATCAAAACCTGAAAAGAATGTCTTTTAGAAGTGTTGCCTTGTACTTCCATTGTGTAAAAGAGGGTTATTTTAAAATGAATACCAAATTACAGGTTATCATTTAGTAATACCATAGTTCATGTGTACTAATATGTTTTTTCAGTTCTTTCTTTACAAGATCTCAAATAACTTCACAAATAGGATCTCAGTGAGATGTACAAATACCATATTCATCTTATTTTTAATAAAAATGGGGGGAAATTGGTCAAAATGAGTGAAGAGGCAAAATACATTTGAGGTTAGAGATAATTTACCAAGTCCTTTCTGTTGAACTTTGAAATTGCAGCTCTTCCGAAAGGATCTTTAGGATCTTTGTTTAGGACAGCTGCATTATTCACTGAACACTTTGACTTTAGTAAGTTTTGAATTAATTCTCTTATTATTGCTTGCACAGTCACAAAATCTTGCTTTAGTGACAAGAATCTATCCCCCCTGTTCCTTTGTAAGTAATGCTCTGCATGTCCTGCCCAGGTGCCTGGTTAGTGAATCAAGTATTTTAGATATTTACTTCCATCATTTTGGCCTGGTTAGAGCAAAACCATGAATACCTGTGACATTTTCTGATCTAGAAAAATGCTTGTCAACACCCAGACTAACTTGGAAATAATTCTGAATAGTTCCTAGTAGAGGATTCTCTTGGTACTCTCTCTTTAAAGTCTATTGACTATAAGATAAATGGACACTGTCAAGCAAAACTTTGTATGGGGGAATTATTGATGTATTTTAGCCATAGGCCTTCATCGTTTAGAAATAACTTTAAAAAGTCAACACTGATACTGATTATCTTTACCCTTTCATTGCTATTATAATGATCAGTGTCATGCTTAATTTTCAGTAACTTCCACCTTTTATTTCTAAGGCATAGTAGAAATAAAAGTTGGGAGTTGTAGTCTGTAGTTCTTTATCTCGTAGCTTGGTAAAGTTGTCAACCTCTTAGCAGCCAAGGATTTGCCCATATTAATGAAATACGTCTGAAGATCCATAATGCATCATCTCTCTGGACAGTTTTCTGCTGGTGATAAAACAATGACAATTTTTTCAATACTATTTGCAGTATTCAGAAGTGAGAAGGATGGATGGATGGATGGATGGGTGGATGGATGGATGGATGGATGGATGGATGGATGGATGGATGGATGGGAAAAGTAATACAAAGAAATAGCGGTGCATGCTGCATCCTGTCATGAGGAAATCTGCCTGAAGATTAAAACTGTTTGCAGCTTTATGTTCTCCTACATCTTTCATTATTTCCAGAAACCTACAAAAGTTTTATTGCATACCAAATCTTCTCCACTTGAGGTTAGCAGGAAGACTGCATATCCTCATATGAAATTTAGGCTTACTCATAGCCATGTTCATGCCACAGTTGGGTTTAATTCTTGTAACTGTGTCTTCTTGGTGCTCTCTTTACCTCTGAAATATGGAGACCAGAATCCTTGGGAAGAGGAACACAGAGCATAGAGGAGAGAGATTTGATTTGTGATGTTACAAGAGGTTAAAAATCTTGGGGGTATATCTAGGCAGAGACACCACTGGAAGTAGCAAGATGTCAAGTGTTTATTTCAATTTCTGCAAGTTTCAATAATAAATTACCCTGCATTTACAAATCTACTCCTCCCACCCCCAGCTGGGAAGACACTCGCTTACACAGTGCCTCACAGATGGAGGGGGAAGATGGGAAGATGTCAGTGCAAACATCCTTACTAACACTATGTGGTGGCTGGGAAGTAAAGGGTGGAGGACATGACAGTTTGGCTAAGTCAATATGTATCTTGAAACTGATATTAAGGGAGAAATCGTCTTTCTCTCCTTACGATACTTTGCATGTGATATGAACACAGAAAGCTAAGTAGGGATAAGAATGAAAAACTGAGAAGAAAGTATGCAGAAGATGCAATATATTACAATACTTTAAATAGTGCCAAGTACTGAAGAAACAAAAATAAAATATGTTGTATGTGCTTTTTCCTTTGGTTTTGGTTTAGTCCTTTTTTTTGGGGGGGGAGGGAGAAGGAAAAGGGAGACAGTTGGTATTTTAAGATATACACTGGCTTATCATTTGGAACTTGAACAGTTTTCATGTGTCTGGTAAGCTACTGAATAAAAGAAAAGTCTTTAGTAATTCAGGGGTCATTGATCTTTCCCTGATTATTCTTATTCAGGAACACCTTCGTTGTGTACCACTTATAGTAACTCCCATATGTTGGCCCTTCATAGGCTGTCATTTTACTCTGAGTTCATGGATAACCTGGTAGTTTCCCCCCACCTGATAACTCATAGCTCAGTTCACTTGGTGGATGTTTTTTTCCTTTCAGAGCTGAAGATAGTTTACATAGAGAGGGGAGTGCAGAGTGCTCTTTGCTTTGTCACATATTCCGTGTCATGTATCTGTGACACAGATAGCTGCAGGTAAGTGGTACACTCAGTCTCTTCTGGAATCATTTCTTACATTCAGAAGAAATAAGGTGGTGAAAAAGATCTTTGTTCCCACCCTGCTGCATGATTGTTTTCTGGTGGGAGATGATAATTCAATTAGTGATGCATTTGTGATGTGCACTCTAGTTTTTCAGGTTCAGTTTTGCCAGATGTGCAGACCATAACAGTCCCACTGCAGTCTTTTACTTTTGTCTACAAAGAGCTGAATTTGGCTCTAGAATTACTTCTAATTGTTTAAAGTTACAAAACAACTTTTTTTTTCCCTTTCTTTTAATACTATACAAAGAAAGGGCTGCTAGTCTTGCAAAATAATTGAGTCAGAGCCTGTTGCAATCAAAAGATGATTAGTTTCTTGTGTTTGTGTGTGTTCTGATGTGAACCAATCTATGATGGCTCTTTTGTGTTCCTAGGGATGCACTATTTTTATGTGGAACTTGCAAAAGCAGACACAGTTGTCTGATGTTTATTAGTGACCTTGTCTTGTCCTCTGAATTATGGACCGTCTGCTTTGAACTGGGGAAATGCTACTAGCAGTCATTATGTGGATGCTCAGCTTTTTTGTAGTTGTTTAACCTCTCCAAGGCCCTGCCGTATTTCTAGATGTAAAAAAAAAAAAAAAAGAGAGAGAAACTGAATTATGGGTGTTTAAAACTGAAATATTTATAGAAGCAGTTTTTATTTAAAAATAGCATTTGTGCCAGAGAAGATCAGATGTACCACTTCAGTATGAAAAACAAAACCAGATTATAGTTGATATTATTAACAGAAATTGCATGAAATTTGATAACGTAATTTCGCTGAAAATATTTTCTTCCAGTCCAGGCTTTAGAGTGTTTTTGTGTTACTAAATACTATAAAGATTTTTTTTTATATCATTACATATTTTTTATAGAGGTTACAAAGGAAAATAGGTGAGTTATTGTTTATTAAAGAAGAGACTATACACCACAGAAATTAGATCTTTCAAATTAAAACACAGACAAGTGATACTAGAAAACCAGTTTTGCTTACTATGGGAAGATGGGATTCCCATCTATAACCAACAAAGTGCTAAACTAAGATCATAGAATCATAGAATAGCTTGGGTTGGAATGAAAATGTATTCAAATAAAAAACTGGATTAAATTCAAATTAAAAACTGGATTATTTAGGATCAAAAATTTCCTTAATTGTCTGTGAGGGAAGCTTACATGGACGTTCAAAATCCATCCTTATTAAAAATGAAAAGCAACAGTACATAGAATCCTGAAGTCATCATTGACTTGAAGTCACTATTTACGTTGATTAACATTTTACCAGAATGACTGTAAAGTACTGTAGGATGTGGCCCAATTGATTTTCAGGTGGTGGCAATCATTAGTAAATACAGAATCACAGAATATGGTTTAGAAGGGACCTCAAAGATCATCTGGTCCAACCTTTCTAGGCAAAGCGTGACCTACACTAGGTGTCCCAGCACCCTGACCGGCCGAATCTTAAAAATGTCCAGTGATGGGGAATCCACCCCTTCCCTGGGGACATTGTTCCAATGGCTGATTGTTCTCACTGTGTAAAATTTTCCTCTGGTATCCAGTCTGAATCTCCCCTGGAGTAACTCATACCTATTAATCCTGGTCTTTTCCATGGGACTCCTTGTGAAACTGGAGTCTCCTCCTTCTTTGTAGCTATGCTTTAAGTACTGGAACATGGCGATAAAGGTCTCCCCTGAGCCTTCTTTTCTCTAGGCTGAACAAACCCAGTTCTCTCAGCCTTTCCTCACATGGCAGGTTTCCCAGTCCTTTCACCATCTTTATGTCCCTTCTTTTGACCCTCTCCAGCCTGTCCACATCTTTTTTGTATAGTGAGGACTAAAACTGAACACAGTATTCCAGGTGTGGCCTGACAAGCCAAGAGTAGAGTGGGGTAATGACTTCTTTATCTTTGCTTGTGATGCTCTTGTTGATGTAACCCCACATCCTGTTGGCTTTCTTTGCTGCAGCAGCACACTATTCACTCACACTGAGCTTGCTTCCACCAGGACCCCTAGGTCCCTTTCCACAGAGCTGCTCTCCAGCCAGGTAGATTGCAGCCTGTCCTGCACTCCTGAATTGTGTTTACCCAGGTGGAAATTTGGGTAATTTGGAAGTGTCTCTTGATTTGAGTGTCATATACTGATGGGATTGAAAGAGTAAAAAATTATCCTGTTTCTCTTTTAAGGCTCAGGTGAAGAATGAAACATACTGTGGTATCTTTCCGCTCAACTCTTCCATGTTCTTTGTAAAATGCCAAATTGGAGAGGGAGAAAAATAAATGTCTGTTGTGAGTTACTGCTTTGACTTTTCAAATATTATCTTAGAGTACACTTGGAGAAGAAGAGTAGTGCCCTCAGAGCTGTGATCCACAATTACAAATCAAAACCATAAATTGAATGCATTTTGAAAAGGGGTTTTTCTTCACTTTCTTCAATATTTGAAATTATTTCCAGTACTGTGACAACTGTCTTAAATAAAAAGTTACAGAAAAAAGTCTGCCTGCAACTTTGCAAACCAATTATAGAAACCAAAGCCAGTCTGAACAAAGAGAAATTCCTGCCTCATATTTCCTTAGAATGACAGAATTCCTTGTCTTTGTAGTCTTCTCCCCAAAACCAGCATGAAGCAGGACTCTTCATTAGTCAAGAGAAGGCAGCATGCAACCATTAATATTAACTGTATCACATCACACCATCTGGCTCAACCAGCTTGGAAATGATGGTCTGTATTATTTAGTCACAGCTGACAGGAAACAGCAAATTCATTCGAAGTACAATTGTCATTTACTCTTTACCCCTTACTCTTGACTCTGTATGGTCTAACATTCATTTTGCTTTCGAAAGACCTAATACTTCTAACCGTATTGGTTGATCTATGAACTATATTGGTTGATCTAATTAGATCTATTTTGTATAGATCTAACAATATAGATCTATTCTTGATCTATACAAAAGAATATTTGTTGTATACTAGAGCACTAAGTATACAAAGAAAGCCAAAAAGTAGGTGGAAGCTGGTGCAGAACTTAAGTTTTCTTTTAAAATAACACTCAAACTGTTTTTTTTTTCCAACTACAGAGTTGAAGAATTATACTTTTCTGTGAAGGTCCACTTAATATTTATTCTCAGAGGTATTTATGGACAGAGAAAGAAATGTTAGTGTGTAATACTGCTAGGCAGCCACCTACTCACGTTTTTATTTCCTAACACGTAATTGATCACATGCCCTTACTTGATTTGAAAATACATTTGATCTTGCCTCCATATGTATGGTTTTGCAACAAGTAAAGTTTCCAAGATCCCTGCAATTTAGTCTGGTTGAATCTGAGCATATAGAACAAGATCTTATTCACTGTCTTCATAGGTGCTCTAAAAATTAATTACCCCATGATTTGCAACACTATAAAGAGTTAAAAATGCTATCTAAGTGTTATAATTTGGTTCTTCACTGTAATGTAGTCCAGATTTTAATTGCTCTTCTTGCCATATTACCAGGAATTTAACTCTTGCAAAATAAGGAAAATCAGTCTATTAGTTAAATGAAACTTCAAGTAGAATTCAGGGTGACACCAGATGCAGTAAAGCTGGGGCGCAGATTGCAATTTTTTCCTGGAATAAATACAGAGCCAACAAAACTATAGGCTTTGGGTTTCACTGTGCTGCCTGATGTGCTACCTTTCTGTAACTGTAACATATGTCTAATAGCCCAACAATTTATTGTCATTATAGATCTCACTGAACCTTTTTGTAAGGTTGAGAGAACCAAGTTAACTTCCTGTTCTTATATTCTGATCAATTTCTTACAATAGCTAAATACTTTCACACGGCATTTTTCAATTCCAGTCTCAAAGTACAGTGTGGTGTTAATTCAAAATGAAGCTTTAACTCAAATGTCAATTCTATCTTTGTGACTAGTAAAATTATTTTTAAACCATTTTTGTGTGCTCTGAAGATTTTTGGATGTAAGGCACTCTGAATATCATCAGTGACTGCATTTGATGGTGCTGCTGACTATGGGAGCTTCATCTCAAGGACTGAGAAACTTAGAACATGGAGAGTCACAAGTGTTCTTAACTAGTGCCAGAACACTAGCTCAAGCTGATTGCTCCTTTGTGTCACTCTTAGGGCAAGAGTGTGATTCATCACTTCCATTTTGCTGAACACTAAAGTGCAGATGCATCTTTATGGGTTAGATTTTACTCCCATTGAAGACTAAATGGCATCCTGATCTCATTTGTAATAATATAAGTTGGGAATAATTTCATCAAACTGGTTGACTACATCAGTATAATTCTTGTGTGAGATCTTTTCAGATTGAACAGCTTCACTGGAAATAGGTTTGGTCTTAGCAAATAGATATATTTAGTTTCTTTTAAAAGTATGTGGATTTCCCAGGCACTGGGGATTCTGATTGCTATTCACTAGTAGAATATTTGTAAAATACACTCACTGAATGTGTTTAAGCCATGTGCTCTTCCTGTGTGAAATTTCAGGCGTGATGTAGCTTTCAATGAATGATTAGTCTTGACCACCAGCTCGCTTCCATTTTGACAATAATACCATCTGCCATTCTTTCATAGTGTGCCTGTTCTTTTATCTTTGTAACTCTCTTGATGACTACATTGTTTGGATATGCTAGGCTAGTTAAGCTGCAAAAATCTGGCTTAAAAATAGCTGTATGATTTTAAAATGATTTTTAAAAACTGGAGGAGCACAGAAGAAGAAAATGTTTATATATGGTTATAGATCTATTTCTGTATTTCTATTTCTGGTAAACTGAAGCTATCTAATACACTAGAGTAGCACAAAAAGGAAGATTTATGTAAGTATAGATTCAGAGTCATTTCAGGCTATGGTCAGGATGGTCTTACTGGCTTATCTTTGGGTCAGTGGGACATGCAGGGTTTGTTTTGGCTTTTTGTTTGTTTTCTTCTCTGTAGCATTCTTCTTCTATGAACCTGATTTATTTTGGGAACAGAATTTCCTTTCTAGTATCTTCTTCAATTAATTGTCGTCACTTCTAGACATCAGTTAGGTGGCAAAACAGCAGTAATGTACAACTAAATACAGATATTCAGAATGTGAAATTTGTCAGTCCATACCCTGGGTACAACTGTTCATGTTAGAATGACAGTCACATGTCTTACTAAATCAGGTACTCTTTGTGCAGCCTGTGTACTGCAGATTTGCTCTGCTATATACTGCAGAAACTCCACTGTTGTGCTTGTGCCAATAAGAGTTCCTTCCTGAAGTGAAAATCGGCAGCCCCTATTGTGCATAGGAGCAATTGCCATAAACACTACAGACCTCAATGGAAGTGAAATGGAATCAGAGAGATGCAATAGTCCCATATTATTTAAATATTTATTTTATACATTCTTACACTTGACCAACCTGGAACTTGCAAACTATCCTTTTCCTTCAGGATTGACAGGCAGCACAAACCAGTGGAAAGCTCAGAATGTCGTTACCTCCATTTTCCTGTGTTGCTTCAAAGTTCAAGCTATGTTTTGTTTCTTCAGGAGATAGCAGCAGATGATACAGTAATTGTAAAAGTCAAAGATTCTCCTACTAGACTGAAGATGGAAAAAAAACCCCAAATCCTTATTTCTGTCCAACAGTTACACAGTTAAAAGGCTAGATCATTATGTTATCTGCATCATGATGATACAGATGGAACTGAGTAAATTTTGAGCCTTTTGTGTTCCTTTGACACGAGGAGTATACTCTAGATTAAAGGAAGATAGTACAGTTGAAAGTGAATTTGTCAGTTGACTCTGAAGTCCTTCAAGAGGTGCCCTTCTGAGAAACTTTGTCAGTGCCTGACAGCTCTCAGAGTGAAAAATAGTTTTTTTTATGTCAAGCTGGACCAGGAACTGGAGAGAGACTTCTTCAAGGATTTAACTGATAAGGAGCTGGGTCTGAAATATTCATCTTGCTTTCACTCACACAATCTTCTTCTAAAGTCAGAATACTCAAACTGACTCATGGAAACACAAGTAAAAGAGATATAAAGGACATTTCCTTGAAAGGCAATTGGAGAACAAAGTGGGTAGTGTGTGCTTTTCTGTTCTCTTTACCGCTTGTTGCTTGTGCGACATTGG
Source organism: Myiopsitta monachus (assembly GCA_017639245.1). Taxonomy (NCBI): domain Eukaryota; kingdom Metazoa; phylum Chordata; class Aves; order Psittaciformes; family Psittacidae; genus Myiopsitta; species Myiopsitta monachus. The sequence continues at coordinate 77,862,737 of CM029920.1, forward strand.
GTCAAACATTTATTCTCTTTTTCCCGATTTGTAAGATTACTTATGATAGGTAGTATTATATTTTATCAGTTTAATGTCCAAAAATTATGGATCAGGATCAAGGCCTGAGTTCTTTACAACTCCTTTTTGTTTTGTTTTGGTTTTTTTCTGATTTAAGAAACTGATGCAGAAAGGTCAGGACAGGGAGAGAAAATGTTAAGGAATGAGAGGATGCAATTACATATGCTTCCTATACGTGTAATTGGCATGAGCTTTCCATTCTCTCTTGATTTTGTATTTGCTTATTAAAAAATGATCAGGTTTTCTTCCCCTGGCGTAGAAGCAGAAAATTAAATACAGACTGAAAAATTCTATGGTGATCTGAAAAATGGTGAGTTATGAATAACATCTCAAGCAGCCTTGGCATGTGATGTAGCCTATTCTGAAACCTACACATTTTGTTACTCCTCAGAATAGTGTCGTCTAGATGGGCTGGTGAGGAGGCAACCAAGTTTTCCCCTTGATGTGAAACTTCTTACTATTTTAAGGTCCAGCAAAAGGTGTTCTTCCTCTAGTTCTCATTCTCACCCTAAACCAAAGAGGATATTAAACCTGATCTGGAAGCTTTCTTCCTGTGATGTATTTCTTTTAGATAAAACTGATGCCTTTTTCTTTTTTTCATTTTTTTCTCCTCTCTGTGTGTGTGTGTGTGCGTATACGTGGAGCATAGCTTGGTCATTCTTTGTCTTATGGAGTTCTTGAGAGAGAGCTCTTATAAATTATTGTACACATTGGTGCCATTATAATATAACTCTCAACTATTTATGTTAAGGAAATGCAAATATGTCTTTCAGAACATGTGGAACTAGTGACTAAAGATTTTAGAGTTGTTTATTTGTTTCATTTTGCTTGTTTGCATGTTTAAAGAAAGATGGAAATACATGAAAGGGGAGACATAAATAAACTGATTGCATGCTGGAAGGGTAGTTTAAATAACAGTGTAACATTTTTCTCAGCTTCCAAAGCTACACATTTTTTCAAGACACTGCAAGCACTTACGAACATTTATAGATCATAGAATAAATCATAAAATAGTTAGGGTTGGAAAGGACCTTAAGATTTATCACACTATGTTGATTCAAAACCTACTTTACTATATTGTCCCCCAAATCAAATATTGCTCTCAACTTTGCTGCCTGTCACTTCACCTATTTTCCTGCTTCTGTTCTATTAAGGTTCCACTGCAGCAAAGAAAGCTTTGGGGGACACACACTCAGGAAACCACCTATTGTGTATATAATGCTACAAGTATTTGGAATGTCTGCAGTAATTATGGAGTTCACCAGCAGTGACAGCCATACAACCATTTTTAAACTAAAGCTATTTGAGTAACTTGTGTACAAGCCCAAATCCATGCAGTTGAAGCAAATTTAATTTATACAGTGTCCAGGAACCTTTCCAAGAAGCCTTTAATATCTCTCCAGCAAAATACACTTTGAAACACTTTGTTTCACACTTCCAGAACTTCGGTAACACTTTAATAAAGTTCCACTAAATGAGCTTTTGGATGTCCTAGGAGAACAATTAGTCAAGATGGAACCATAATGAAATATACAGTTGATGATATAACCAATTCAATTAGGGTCTGCATAGCATTTGCTTGTGGTGTTTTGATAATGATTTTCATGGAAATAGAGAGCTATTTTGAGTAATCTATTGGAACTAATTTTGTTTTAAAGGGTGGTTTGCAAAGAAGAGCTTTAGATTACTTGAATGCAAGGTTTTGGTGGTATACTGAGATAACCCTGGACTGACAATGGTCTGTAACAATACAATTCTGGAAAAGGGGATTCAAGTCGAGTATTGCTACATGTGCAAGTTGTCTTTAACTTAATGCCCATTTGAATTGACCACAAAATCATTCTCTAGTAAACACAATTACAAGTAATTTCAACTGGAGGCAGTGGGAGAACTGCAAGTTGTAGAACAGATTTTAAGATTACAGGAAATAAAGGTGCTGCAGTTGAAAATGAAGCTTATTGCTGGGTGAGTGGTGATTTTCTCCATCTTGGAAATAAAGTATTGTGAAAAAAGGCCAGAAGAACACCACAAAGATTACACTATAACCAGATGCACTTACAAAGTGCGTTGAAATGTTGATATTGTGTGTAAGGCCAGTATCACAGTAACTGACTATACTAACAAATTAATCATCTTTCTTGCAGCTGATATGTAAGACCATGTATTTTAGACCATTTTATCTTAACAGTGATTATTGTAGATCCTCCAAAATCTGTCATAATCCCAAATTGTTGGCTTCTTTGAGTTTGTCAATAATTTCCTATGTTGACGAAGCAGATTTAGAGATTTGGAGACTTTAAATGCCAAAAGAGAAAGAAGACACTTGGTCTTATAACTCACCCCTATATTTCACTTGGTTTTTTTTTCAAGCTCAGTTTATGATTTTTATGCTTGGAAGTGGTTGTACAGGCTAAATATATTTTTCTGCAGTGCCTTATTTTGACATTGTTTAGTTTTCATTGTTTAATAATTAAATCCACTGAGGTTTCCAAATGCCAGCATCCTGTAACCCTTCTAGTCACTGTAAAGTCTTCCTCAACAGATTGCAAAAATTCACCCATAGAAGAAGCTGTTTCTTCCATCTGTAGTTGCCCTAAATCTCAACTTACATGTGGTACTTAGTTATGAACAAGATACAAACTATATACTCCTGAGTATTTTGTAGAACTATGTTGGAAGATCATAATTATAATAATTTCTTCTTTTTGTTTTGTATGCAGTGCCAAGTATCTAAGATCCCCTCAACAGTTTGCATTATGATTTTTTTTTTTTGCTAAGGTGTAGGCTGTTCATATTAAAAATTCACTTTTCATTGTAGATCTCCTTGTAAACTTTATTAGGTCATGTCTTTTGTTTGACTGATGATTTTAGACTATTATTAACCACAATTATTTTGCTTTTTTGCTCTGTTTTGTTTTGAATTAGCAGTAGCTAATGATGAACTGCTGAGTTGAAGTCTCTTTATATCAGTACATATCCAGTCCAGTTAAGCCTAATTATTTCTTATCTAAAATAGAAACAGTGCAACAGTTTTTATTATGTTCATGTCTTGCCCTTAAGATTTTATGGCAGAGTCAATAACTGGCCTTTTCCCTTTTTGAGGAACAGAGAATAATTCCATTCTGAAATTCTGCAAAGGTGTTAGACCTTAGTGCACTAATAGCTCTGTGCTGGTGCCAGTGATGGTGATGGTATAGCAAAAACTGCCACAGGTTCCCTTCAAGTCTGAGAAGCACATCTGTGCTTATTTTACTTGGGATAATTATCTATTGTGTTGTTTCAGTGTGTTCAAGCATTTGTTTGCTGTTATACTCAAAATTTGTGCATGAACTCATACAATGCTACATGGTAATCATTAAACACTTATCACCTATTTACAAGGATAAATAGCGAGTTCTTTCATTTCTGCATCTGGACTTAAAAAAACCCCATCATGGTGACCTACCCACTGAAATCACAGATCACAGCTGAAAACCATGGTAGTTAGCAAGATTTGAATAAAATCACACTCTCAGATATACAGGTTACTTTCTAGAAGCTTCTGCAATCTAGAAAATCGAAGTTTACTTAAAGGCCATCAATTTCATCTACTTCCTTTTCTTCTCTGTCTAATGACAGTTTATTTTGATTAGCAACAACTTTCCTACCCCTTCTTTGGGTTTTTTTTTTTCCCTTATAGCTAATGTTTTCTATTGTTTATCAATACTAAGCCTTAATATGCTTTAGTAGACCATACAAATATCTTGATAAATCTTGTAATTTTCCTTGTAAATTTTTGTAGTTACTTGTTGACATTTGAATGTAAATATAAAAGCTGATAACTGAAATTTCAAAGCCAAGTAACCACTTCTATTAATTTCAACATGAAAAATAGGGCTAAGTTTTCCAAGCTGACTTTGAAAATCAATCTTCTGACTGCATAAAACTTCAAAAGTTCCTGTGCATTTGGCAGTGTTTCAGATTTTAAGAAAAGAAATCACCTAGAGATCCTGATCATCAGCCTTCCTAGAGTCCCTTTTTCTTCAGAAATTCTCGTGTTCTAGGTAGTTGATAATTTTGAAAGGTCCGCAGTTTCCTGGCTACACTTAGAACAGCTTTAGATAGCACTGTCAATTTCTTTCATCCCAATTAAAATTAAGCAACCAAAAAAAAATCAAATAAATGACATTTTTATAAATCCATACTCATCGATGTGAACAGGCATTTTTTCCACTAACAAATAGGAAGTTGAAATGGAGAGGATGATACTCACATTTTTTGATGATACGTAGTTCAGAAGAATCAAAAATAACTTTGACAACATTTCGAAACACAGCAGTCCTGAAATATGAGAAAAAATTGCTATCATCAGTAATTGATTTTAAAAAAATACACTGTAGTAATGCAACACCAGCAAATACCCAATGTTGTGCTGTGTATGGACAACAATGCAGTATGGTCAGAAATAGAATCATAGAATAATTAGGGTTGGAAAGGGTCTTAAGATCATCTACTTCCAACCCCTCTGCCATTGGCAGGGACACCACACACTAAACCATGTCACCCAGAAGTTAAGAATATTATGTTATTTATGCACAATGATTCTTTTCATGTACCCAGGACTGATCAGGCTATTGCTTTAGGTCTGACTGTTCTGAAAGAAAGACACTAAACAGAAACCAGAATTATTGACGTCTTAGCCTTCGAGAAAAGGGACGCCAAAGTCTTTGTGCAAAGTCTGCATTGTTTTTAAATCCCATTTATCTAAATCAGTGGCAAAAAAATATTTTTTTTATAAAAAACAATATAGTTTTCAGTGCAAGAAAGTGCTGATTCTTATGGGAGGCCTCTCTTTGTTGGCAGAGGTGCAAAACCTTAAATCTATGGGGAAAACAATACCTTTCAGCAAAGTAATAAAGAGCTCTGGCATTGTTTCTCTGCACTGGCCCTGGAAAGAATCACATTTGTATTGTGAGCCTTAATACTATTTCTGGGGATAAATACATTTCTTTTCTACTTTGAATAATTTACCTTCTTATAGTAAAAGGCATTACTGCCAAATAGTGTGAACAGAATCTACTGCAATTAGATAGCTAGATAACTTCTGCAGTAGGCCCAATGAAAACCCTAGATCATTTTGAAAGTACTGAGACTGCTTAAAAGAGCCTTTCAAATAATTTTATAAGGCATAAAAATAGTTCAATGCAGAGTTATTGTATGTTCTTGTCTGTTTTCATCCCATTGCTTTCTGGTACCATTTTTAGATACAGCATTGCAGCAACTCGCTTTCTGAATCAAGATGCTGCTCTACTTGGGGGATTTCTGTTCAGAAGATGGACATAGGTTCTGATATGGATTTTGAAGAAATTGCTCAGCCCAGTATACTCTATATATGGCTGAGTAAGAGGGAAGGAGTACACAAAACATTGTACACAGAACAAAAAATTCCTGATATGCAGTATGGACTGTTGCCGGTCACATTATTCACCCTACAAATCATCTTTGACACTTTGTAACTTTAAATAGCTGTTTTTCAGAATTCTCTGTCTTGGTGCTTTATATGGCCCTCCTTACTATTGTTCTCAGAGCAACTGGAGAACAATTTTTCGCCTTGTAGCATTCCTGTGTGGTAGAAAACTAGTATCTCCACTTTAGACCTGGCCTACAGCTGAACATACATTGGATTATTTGTCCAATCTGTATTCATCTGCTTGAAGGAAATCTAAAAGCACTAATTCAGCCTGATGTGAGATACCCTTGTACCTGATCATTATACTGTCCTTCTTAGAATCACAGAATCATAGCATGCTTTGGTTGGAAGGGATCTTAAAGATCATCCAGCTCCAACCCCCCTGCCATGGGTAGGGGCACATTCCACTAGACCATATTGCTCAAAGCCCCATCCAGCCTGGCCTTGAACACTGCCAGGGATGGAACCGTCACAGCTTCTCTGGGCAACCTCTGCCAGGGCCTCACCACCCTCACAGCAAAGAGTTTCATTCTAGTATATAATCTAAATCTTCCCTTTGTCCATTTAAGGTCATCTCCCCCCTTGTCCTATCATTACTTGCTTTCCAGCTTTCTTGTAGGTCCCCTTTAGGTTCTGGAAGGCTGCTCTAAGGTCTCCCCTGAGCCTTCTCTTCTCCAGGCTGAACAACCCCTACTCTCTCAGCCTGTCAAATCTTGCCTTTAAATCTGCTGGCTGCCATACCACACAAGGACAAAGAACTTTCTAATTGTTTGGGAATTTTTTATTTTTTTTTAATTGAAGGAATAATTCTGTAATAATTTTTTAAAGAGATTTCTCTCAGTTGCATACTCATCTTTGGGTCATGTGTGAGGGGATCTAACTCTGCAGGAGGCTAAGTGTGCTCTTCTTCAGGATGCCTTACAGCTTTTCAAAGCACCAATCATTCAAAAATAATAGAAAACCTTCTAAGTAGCTTAGGCCATACACTTTGCCTTTTGAGTCCTGCTCCAGAACGTACCCACTTAGACAGCTCTGGATTCAGAGCCCAGGAAGGGAAGGGCTGTTGCCCTCCCTGAAGTCTCCAACATGCTGCTCTGGAGTCCCTAGTAGAATCCCTTCTGTACTCCCAATATGAAAAATGGAAAGTGTAAATAATGTAAAGAAACAAATTTCAAGTCAGTTGAATCTTCCTAGTTTCTGTGGAGGGATAACACCTCAGGTTCTTTCCTGAGAGAATTATTATTAAATGTGAATTTCAGTTATCACATTTTTAAGAAAAAAAAATAAAAATCTTACGAGCACCTTTACTTCAAATGCCACATCTTTACCAAACCTTTGTTTCATGGAATACATCTTCTTAGTGTCCTTTGACAGTACAAATTCTTTAGGGGAAGGTGATGTTCACTGTTATGCCACCTGATTATCCTTCATTAGCAGGATCTTTCCATCTTAATCCTACAATCAGTTTCTTTCCACTTCTCTGCATAGAAAAATATTTGCATCTGAATTGATGAGTAAGGAAGCCTCAAGTTATAGTAGAATTTTATTTATGCTGAAGAAATTAATGCCAGCTAATATTCTTGTTTCTTGTTCTATTTTTCTTCCGTATTTAATTTCTGGTAATTGGCCCAACTTGTGTCCCACTGTGGGAGCTTGGCAGAGAGAGGGGGATAAAGAACGGAGAAAGAGATTTGTAAGTTGCAGGGACAGCTTGTATATGTGGCTGCATAAGTATATGAGCTGGCATAAAGCAAGGCTCTGTGGATGTTAACTGTTTAACTAATACTGTATATAAGTCTTTAGCTAGCTGAGAATGTGATCTGACAAGGGAGGAAGAAATATTTAGAGGTGCCCCACTGGTGTTTGGTTTCTTACAAGAGCAATCAGAATACACTTAATTACATCGCCAGATATTATGTCCATGCAAGGGCGAATCATGCAACTCTTGATTGACGCATGGCTTGAAAAATGGAGTTAGCACAATCCAAAATGTCAAGTATTTGTGGTCACAAGGAGAAACAGAAAACCCATACTTACACAATAAATGTAGACAGTGAAGGATTTCATTTTTCAGTCCTTCTTAGAATGGTGCAGGAAGGACTTATGTATTTATTTTTTTTTAAGAAAAAGACAAGTTGAACTGAAAATGAAACCTAATATATTGCCATTCCACCTTTAGCAATGACTTTGCTTGGTCTAAACAAAACCTAAGTTAAACCTAAGTTAAACAGGGTGAGTGCATGTGACACTCTTAGAGAAAAACTAAGCAATAGAGAACAAAGTATTTTAATTGCCCAGAGGAACTCTCTCCCGAGTCAGAAATAAAGCTGTGTCTCTACATGCTGTCAATGGCATTATGTTGTTGGTGGAATACCCTTTGAATAGCATCAAAGGCAGAAGTTGTGATGATTAGCGGTTATTAGAAACCAAAATGACCTTTCTTTAGCACAAGTGCTTTGGCTGCATCCAGTTCTTGGTAAGTTCTTTTATGTCTCTATTCCAGTTTTTCTTGTAGTTCCAAGTGGATGTGTTGTTTTCTTGTTTCTTTGCCTGAATCTGTTGGGTAGTGGTGTTTTCTATTAGATTTTGAGTTCCATCTGAGAGGCAGCTCATTCAAAGTGGTGGGAGGAACATCTCAGAAAAAGACAACTATTTGATCACCCCACTGAGATCCAGTTGTAGGGAAGGCATTTAGTTTGATTCTTTTATAGGGGTATTACCAACTTGAAATACTCTTCTTCTAGTTGGAATGGAAAACCCCTTGAAAGGAAAGAATCACTGTTTTTTAAGTTCCACAAACAGTATCACATGCATGCGACGTTGAATGGATCCTCTGTCATCATGAGAATTTACAGCCAGCGGTTTGCAGGCAGGACATGGCAGTCTGGACACTCACCTCCGCGTATGCCAGAGTGGTTTAGTTGCTCAGGTTTTGGCAGTTCCTGCAGTTCCTGAGAGGTGGTTTTGAATTCTGCATCTCTTGTTTAACATGGCAGCTCGAAGAGTCCAGCTACGTTTAACATGTACTGAATTCAGTTCACATTTCAATTGGAAGGAGTCATTTTTGCTCTCTGCGGAGGCTTCAATTATAGAGGACCAAATGACAGGCGTAATTAAGGGAAGTGGTGGGATACTAGCAGAGCACTTTGGTGTTTCCACCAAGGATTTTGCAAATCCTAGAATGATTAATCTGTTTAAACATCTGTGCATCCTCTCGTCTGTGCAACTTATCCCTGGGTATCTCCTTCCCTTCCACCGCCTGCCGGCCTGCCGTGCCCAGCTTTGCCTGCTCCTGACGGGCCGGACCCAGCCGCAGCCCGCACCACGGCTTCGTTACACGCTCGCACACGATGTCCCCCCGGTAGCACTTCAGCCAACGACACCGCCCGCGTCGAAACGCCGCTCGCATTCGCATTCCGCGGCGGAACCGCAGGGCAGAGCCCACAGTACCGAGAAACCAGATCGAAGCGGGGCTGGGGAGCGGCGGCGGCGCCGGCTGCCGCGGGATGCGCGGCGCGGGGCTCCGCCACTGTGCCACCGAGCCACCGTGCCACCGTGCCACCGTGCCACCGCCCCCCAGCCGTGCCGTGCCGTGAGTCCCTTGGTCTGTCCCCCCACTTGTGGAGGCCGTCGGCTCCAGCCCGGCTCCTTGACGTCATGTCTGTGGCGCGGCCCCGGCAGGCGCAGTGAAGGCGGGCGGGCACCGCGTTAAACTTTCAGATCAAGTCCGGCGGCGGTTCCGAACGCCGCGCGCGGGGGGCTGCGTGCAGCCGCCGCCGCCGCAGCTGGAACATCTGGAAGCGTTCAGTGTGTCTGTCTGTCGGCGAGAGGGAGAGAGCAGGGAGCGAGCGCGCTGAGGGAGGGGAGGGAGTAAGGGGCTGGGACTGTGCTCTCTTCCTCTGCAGAAACAGCTCCCTGCCAACACAACGCGCTCGGAATGGCTTTGAAGAGGAGGAGCAGCAGCGTTTGAACATCTCTCTTCCCCCCCCCCCCCTTTTTTTCCTCCTTTTCTGACTCTTGTAGTTGGTGGATTTTCAAAAGACATTTAACCCTCAGAGGTTTGCCCTGGATGCTTTTTCTTTTTTTTTTTCTTTTTTTTTTTTTTCTCCCCCTCTCTCTCGTTTCCCCCCTTCCTGCTCTTTTTTATGGTTTAACAGCCAGAGGTGCTGTGCTAAATTCTTGGAAGGGGCCCGGATGTACTGAGGATGCATTGCAATTTCACTAAAGGAGGCAGTAGTGGAAAGGATCAGTTTTTGGTGTTTGATGCAATAATGGGAATCAGGTAATAATAAAAGGGGAAATTCTGCAGCTCCATTCTTCCGTGTATTTTACCAAGCCGATTTTCGGAGGGATTAATCTGGACTCGTTTTAAATGGTCAATGAGAACAAGAGGATGTACATCCCCGAAGAAAACCATCAAGGTAAGCCTGAGATTCACCTCCGAGGATCTAGCAACCATTCTCTCCCCTACCCTTTGTCCGTAATCTCTCGGCTCGGTTCAGCCACTGCCCCAGCCAGCGGCAGGCGTGGGGCCGGGGCAGAGGACAGCCCTTGCCACCGCTTCCCATTCGGGGGACACAGCTTCCTTCAGCTGGCTGTGCTGCGGGAAGACCCCTGCAGCCCCTCAGGGAACCGGCGATTCATAGAAGACCCCGGCCAAAGAAAAGTTCCTTTGAGTCGCCGTCGTCGCCTTCCAGGGCGGAGGGGCTGCGCGGATCCGCCCGTGCCTCCGTGTCAGGGGCAGATTAATTGGTAGCGAGGCCAGGATTATGGGATCTTTCTCAATTAATGCCCTCCCGGTCCTCCTAACCCCCATCTGGGTACGGCTTCCTAAGACACCGGGAGAGGAGCCCTTCCCTTCTCTTACGCTATTTCTAATCTCTCACACGAGAGGGGAAAGGAAGGAGGAATTATCTGTTTACACACACATACACCACACACGCGCACGTAACCGAGAGGATGAGGGACACCGGGAGGGCCTGAATTAAAATCAAAGTTGGGTTTTACTTGGGGCAGTGATTTCTCGCCGAGCTCCTGTCAGGATCGCCCGCATCATGGATACCAACCCGTGCTGCTGCTGCTGCTTCTAGGCGTTAGCAAACGTCCCCCGCTATTCCCTGTAGTAAAACTTTGTCCAAACTCCAGAAGCCTCAACCCCATACCCCCGGCCCAACCCCGATCTGCTGTCCCTGAAGTTATTTTTATCATGTTACCTACATGTTGTCCCCCCTCCCTCCTCAGCAGCCCTGCTGCACACACACGTCGATGTTGCACAGCAGACAGAGCCATTTCCTCCCCTCGGCAAGAGAGGAGCAGCGCTCCGGCGGGAACCGGCTGCCTCCGTCTTCCCTGCAGAGCCCTTCAACCGAAGGCAACTTCTTCTTCCTTATCCCCTCATCCTGACCCCGGCCCAGCCTTCCATGGCACCTCCCACCCTTGGCCGGGGCCTCTGCCCGCTGTGACCGGGCACCTGCACTGGGTGTGTGTGGGGTCCCACCCCCGGGCAGCTCCCTTGGTGCCCCCTGCCCTGAGCCCCTGGCAGGGGCAGCCGAGGGCGCAGCTGGGGAGGCGCGTTAGCGCTGTAGCAGCCCGTAATGGTGGAGAGGAGATGGAGGTAACACCATCCTCCTTCCGATTAAATACAGATTAAAAAGAGAAAATCCCCGACACCCCAGCACCTCCCTCCCCTAGCCACTCTATCGAAATGAGGTGGGAGGGGAAAGGAAGCAGCCCCTGGTGCACAGTGCTCCTTCCAAATGGGAGCGAACCCACGGCACATGCATTCAGCAGGCGTAATTGGGCTGCTCTTCCTGGACCAGAGCTGATAAAGTGGATGAAGAGCTCAGCCTCCATAGCAATATGCCAACGCTATGGCAACCTAAATCCAGTTCCCTCCTTATCAGCTGCAGTGATTATATAATTGAAGGAACAGTTCTGCATCTGTCTCTTGATGCGGATTGTCATTACTCCCAGGTGAAAGAGCAACTTCTAAAGCAAACAGAAAATCAGCCAGGTGGAAGAGTTCTGTTCCCTGATAGTGCTCAGGCTGCCATTTATTTACAATCTATTTTGATTTTGTGCAAACAGCGCCTGAAAGGTTAAACTGATCAGTAATCGAGAAAACCTGGTGACAAGGAGGTGGCAGCAAACCAATCATAATGTGGAATGGAGTCGTTAAAGCAACCACAGATTCTCAGTTGCAAGGTAGAGATTAAAAAAAAAAAAGAGAAAAGGATGAGTAGAAGGCAAAGCAAGGTGTGTGATCCTAGCCTGCGCCTTGTTTGTAAGAGGGAAGATTGACTTGAATAAGTCCTTATTCTTGCATCCTTCTCAGTTGCTGGCAGCAAGGTGAGCATTCCAGGTACTCCTGGTACAAGGCGATTTTTTGTCTGTTCTTGAAATGTGACTGACAGGGCCAGGCCTCTGCCAGCAGCTGCTTGCTGCACATGTCCACTTTCAGTTAGCCTCTCATCAGCTCACCTGTACAGCATTTAAGTACTATAGCCTGGGAGGCAGGGGAGCCACTTACTTATAATAAAGAAATAAAGCATGCGAGAGGCCATTCATTAGGTTGTGAGGAACTGTGAAGAAGAGAAACTGTATTTGAAAATGCTTTGTTGGCTTCTCAACTGTTAATTTGAGTAGGTTTGTAATACATGTGTTTTACTCTTTTGAATGTGAATTAGTCCACTGAAAGGCTTTCATCCTAAAGTAAGGATTTCTGATAATTTTTGAATGTTAAAATAGAAGTCCACTGTGTTTTCATTGCAGTCTCCTGCTGCACGAAGAAAGGGGAGCTGATGGTATTATTTGTTGATGCTGAGACACTTCTCAGCATTTATTTTTGCTACACAATAGAACATATTTTTATAGTAATTAATTATTCATTATTACCCTAGAGCATGTGTTTGTCTAGAAAAACTTAAAAACCCACCCAACAAGCACCAGAAAAAAGCTTTCAAAACTACCTCCATCACGCTTAATGCACATGTGGGACCGGGTGGGATCCTAAATGGGCATCTTTAATGCATTTCCCTCATAATATTTTGAAAACTCACTCTCTCATAATAGAAAATGGAAAATCAGTTGGCAAACCCACGTTTCACAGCCCTCTCAAGGGAGGGACCAGTGTGAGTCAACCCAGCCTGTGGTGCTGTGAGTTTGAATCTCAAGCATAGCTTAACCATCTAGTTAAACGTGGGTGCTTGCCATCCTGGTGGTTGGAGGGGTCTCGGGGAGATTTGGTGACCAGCCAGGAAATGAAACGAATCCAGTAGTTTTGCTATGTTTTTTCAGTCCAGGGGGCTCCGAGGGGGGGGTGGGGGGGTAGGTCCCGGTACTGCCTCTCCCGGGAGGTGGCACTGCGGGGCCGCTGAGCCCCGAGCTGTGCAGACGGTTCTCAGTCTGCCTCATCCGTCCCCTGCTCCTCAGGAGGACAGGCCAGATGTAACACCAATAGGTAGGTATCTACCCCAGAATAAAATTCATTAGGATTGAAGAGCCCCTGGTAGGTCACTTCTTTCATACAGTAATGATCCTCTGAGTGAAAAACCCTTTCTGACGCTGTGTCTGAACTACCGTTCCTTCAATTTCAGAGAATGCCTTTGGGCTTTGTCCTTGTTGCATATTTTGAACAGATTTCTACCTGCTGCTTGTAGAAAAGAACCCCCTTGTGTATTTGTCAACCATAATTAGGTCTTCTTTCAACCTCCTTTTCTAACCTGCACGTATTCTGTTCTTGAAATCTTCCCTGTAAGACACTCTTTTCATAGTCCTTGTAATCTTTTGTATCTGTTAAATCAGGAACTAATTAGTATATCCTTTATTTCTCAGAAGCCTATTGATAGTGAGAGGGTCAAGTCACAAGCATGGTCCCTAATGCATTTTCTCACCTGAAATGAGGGTCAAACCCACAAATACTCCCCTTAACTCTACAGGTATAAATAGAGATGATTGTGTACACTTCACAGCTGATTTCAGTTGAAGGGTTGAAATCTGTCTCATGCTGTGCTACAAGACAAAACCATTGGAGATGTGGACTAGAATTTATTGGATGTTTGCTTTAATTTTCTGCTCTATTTTCAGAATGCCACTTGTATTTACTATAATTTTCTGGGGCAGTGTTTTAACATATAGGAGAAACCATGCTATTTTCATGGTGACAAAGTGATCAGACCGAGTCTTCATTTTTGAGCATTTGTTTTTGTGCTCTCATTTTGTTGTATGTGTTTGTCAGAATAGACATTAGTTGTGGGGCATAAAGAATGCCTCTAAGTGGTTTGAAACTTATCTTCAGGATTTTTTTTTGAAAAAAATATCTGAATCACTGTTTTAAAAACATAGCACTGAAATTCCAACCCTCACAGATTGAACAATAAATGCTTGTATTTATAAAGTATCATTTTCTCCCTCGAAGTACTTGGGACATTCAGTAAGTGTTAAGTGTTTCATTCAATATAATATGAAATGGCAGTGTCATATAAAAATAGTTAATAGAATGTTAAGTAACTACTTAACATTCTAAGTAATATAGTGCTCTTTTTTTTCTTGTAGAGAAGACTAGTAGAGTCTTCAGAAAAAGTGCTTAAGTGCATTCAACCTTTTCATATCCTTAAAAGAAGTATTTTAAGTATCCTGCTAAAGGCATGGGATTTAAAGCATATACTCTTGAAATATTTTCTTTGAAATTGTCTTTAGTCATAGAGACCAGTTTGGGTTAGGTCATCATCGGTATTCCTGCTGACTGGTTCTTCCTGAAGTCTGAGCTTCTGCCCTTATGAACACGTGCTTCTGAAGAGCCAAGCTGATGCCCTGTCTGCAACCAAGGCATCCTTACAAGACCTCTCATAGTTGCATCTCTGCTCCTGAATGTATTTTTGGGGTTACATATGTGTAATTCACTGCAGCAGATGTAACACATCCTTGCCAGTGTAGAATTAATTGGAATCATAGAATAGAACTATAGAATCAACTAGGTTGGAAAAAGCCTTTAAGATCAAGTCCAATCATTAATTTATCCTACTAAGATAAACTTTTAAGTATTTGTCTTCATCTTTTTGTTTTGTTTCCTCAAAACACTTTAGTTTAAAGAAAATGTTGTATACCTGCAATATTACCATGTGTGCTTAGGTTTGACTTAGTTTCTTTCAATTTTGTGGAAAATGGGTTTGCATCTGTCCTTGAAATGGGATCAATCTGAATAGCAGTCATTCTTAAATTTACTTTTTTGCATGTCTGTGCACATGTGTGCAAATTGTCATCATGGCCATCTGACTTGTTAGAAACTGTCTTGTTTAACCCTTTCTGGGAATTAATTCAAGGAACAGAGTCACTGAAGTTCAGGAATAGCAAATATAAGATCACTTTTGAGCAAATGTGTTGTATAAATTTATTGTCTATCAAACAACTTAACAGATGTGACCATGTACAGTAAAAGTCTCTTGAATTACTGAAAACAATAGCATCAAGCCTTGAAGAAAGCTTTTTCCAATGGCAGAGATATGCTTTACAAAACATAATGTTATTAAATTGTTCAATTGCCTATTTTTTAAGACTGTAGAAAACCCCAATATTTTTTTGTTTTGAGTCAATCTTTTATCTTAAATACCGTTTCTTATTTAGCTAATGGGGATGAGATGAATTTGAGAGAAAGTATACTAATTAAAATGCTTATTGCTGGATTTTGGCATCACCAATTTTAAGAAAAGACAACAATATTAAGCATTCAGACATATTGGTTGCCACCAAATACTTTTTGTTTTGACATAGTTCATCTCTTACCTAATATAAAATTGGCATGCTTTGTGTGTAATTTTACTAATGGAAGCTAAAAATATAAAAAAAATAATATTTACCATGTTTAATAATTTTTACTTTCCTGGAGTAAAAGCATTTAAGCTACCTGAGAATTTTTTCCTCATTCTGCCCTTTATTTTTTGTGCAAGAGGAAGTCATTCGGTCTGCTGAGCGGAGAGCACAGTGATGGGCTTACGGTGCTTCTGCCAGAAAGCACGTGTGGTTTTAGGTGGTAGAGTGGTCATGCTGGGAGCTCTGAAATACAGTGGTGAAGTTATATCATCACAAGGGCATCTGTTGTTATTGCAAGGTTGTCATGGAGTAAATCAGGGTGCAGTCAATACTACATACAAATCTTTGAATGGGAGAGTCCTTTAAGGAGTTTCTGTCAGTTTCCTTGGATGGGATATAATGATGAGTGATATAAAGAGCAAGGCCTGTTGAAAAGCAGGTCTTGCTCAGGGCCGCATCCCGTCGAATCTTTAACATCTCTGAGGACAGGGCTTCCACAAGCACTCTGGGCAGCCTGTTGCTGTTTTTAACTACCTTTATGGTAAAAAAAAAACCCCACAACAAACCCCAAACAAAAAAAATCAGCACATTTTTTGCTAGTATCTGCTCTGTATATTGAAATCTGTGTACTTAAAGGTGGAGAGCTAATTTACATATGTCAGCCAGTAGCTAAGCTGCAACCATGTTTCTGTGTTTAATCAGAAGCCATGGCTATTTGTTGAAACTTTGAGGTGGAAGACTTGAGGAGCTTTTGCCTCTGTGCAGCACACCTTTTTGAGTAGTTTTCTTGGTTTTATTATAGTTTGTACTGTGAGGTGAGGTAAGTCTGGAGTCTCAATTGCTCTTATAAACACACTGAGTTCATAAGTGGGTTGTTTTCCTGCACTGTGCTAGAACAGCTTTCTATTCTATTCTGTGGCTAGAGTCAGAGACTGGCACATGTAATGATGAGGTAGTGGAAATCTATGAGTAGTTCAATGTTTAATGTTCCAATACATGTTAACATACCAGGTCAATAGATGAATCCTGCTATAATTTATAAACATTTAACTGGGTCTGATTACTTACTGTTGGGATGTATATATCTGCACATAAAATCATCATGGAAGTGATGACTGTAGGGCTTGAATCCAAACAAGATTAGGGTCCTAACTTTGATTTAGATTCTTTTCTTCCCCATGGACTAAAGAAAATTGAGATAACTGTTAATGGATGTTCTCTGGGATGTTAGAAGCTTGTGTAGAGATGTTAAGACTATATTTGTAGAGGACTTTGCAATTTTCTTTTTTCTCTGTGTGTGTGTGAGAGAGAGATTTTCTTTTTTTAGTCCCAGTTATTAAATTCTAAATCTTAGTTGCTGTCTCAGCAGGCAAAACATTTAGAATCCATGAAGAGAGACCAGCAAGTTGAATCTCCTTCAACAGCTGGGAGGAGTTATCATAGTACCAGTTAAAGCCTTGCCTGTGGGAAGAAACAAAAAAAGGTTATTTAACCTGGCACCTGTAAGGAAATAGAAGAAATCCACAAGATTCATCAGTCTCCTGAGCTGGGCACTGACAAATTTAGCACTATTAAGAGGGAGAGAAAATTTGCTGCTTTGATAAAAGACAGAAGATTAAAATAAAGTACATCTTAAAGGTGATTGGAGCCTTAATGGTTTTCAAACCAGACTGAGAAATGAGACTAAGAAATCTGCCTATCTTTCCATCATGTGTAGAAATCTTATGAGCCAATTGATTTAAGGAAAATATTGTCTGAGATCCATCTAACTTTAAAGGATGCTTTGTTATATGTTTAAAATACAATTCTCTAAATGGAACTATTATTTGTCTTGAATTTTTCAGGGTTTCAGCCCATGATGTGGATGGTTGCCTTTGGGTATTTTGGAAAAAACAATTAAATATGACTGAACATGACATTATAATTACAAAGTAAATATGCTCTAATTTAGTAATTAACTCAACATTTCTTCCTAAAGGCATTGTAGGAACAAATTCGTGTTACTGATCAGATTTCAATTTTTTATTCCGAAGGATTTAAAAAAAAAGACTTCCATTCTTTAGCGTGCCTGACTGGATGTAAGACTTCTTAAGAATCTTCAGGTTTTGAAATTTAATATGTGGTTTTGATGCATCAGATGTTCCTCTAATGCTTTTTGTCAGATGAAATAGTCTTTAAATACACAAAGAGTACCTGTGTCTCTTTGCTTGTAAGTTATTCCAACTCTGTTAGGTACCATCTATATTCTGCTTCATGCCTCACTGACAGAAAGAAAATTCTGAAATTGAAACTTGTATGATATAGCTGTTACTAGTAGAATTCATGAATTTTAGATACAGAAATGCCACAGTGGACTGTGTGAGAAACAGAGGAATCAGGCGAGTTCAGGAATTAAAATTGTTGTTTGTTAAAGATAGAAGAAAATGTATCATTGCATTTAAATACATTGCGTAGTGTATTGATGTTGAACTTCATGGTTAAATCTGGTACAGATTGACAAATAAGAGGAAGCTGAAAGTTAAGACTTAGACGCCATGCCAAACTTTGCTGTGTTTTCTATCTTTCATATTGTTCACAAAATAACTTTTCCCATGCAGACCCTATATGTAAATCTTAGAAACTCGGATTTAGTTAAGTACAAAAGGGTCTGATTCTCCTGGGACAAATTGGCACATTGGCAGCAAAGTTAGCAAATTAAGTCACATAAGCCCAAGTGCCTTTAAGAAAACAGAAGAAATCCATGATATTCATTACTTTCTTGAGTTGTATACAAATATATGTAGGGAGGAAAGCTTTGCCTGTGTGCTGAAATTCCCATGATACTTAAATCATTTATTGCTGATTTATAAATTATATAAATGCAGAGTGTTTTCAAGTGTAATTTAAATTTGAATTGGTGTCTTTAGAGAGAAATAAAATATATTTAGAGAGTGAAAATAGAAAGTGATCAGGTTTAATTGTGATCCAAATGGAACTTTTATGTGACTGGAGCAACGGTAGGAGTGAGTTATATGAAATTTTTATATCACTTTCACCTAAGTGAAAATAATAAGTGAAAAATCTGTGATTTGCAGACATCACTCAGGTTTGGGGCAGGCAGTGTCAAAATTGAGTTCTTCAGTTAGTGGATGGCTTGAATGATATAACTCTAATATCTTTTGCCTGTCAGGTTCTCACTGGCTTTGGCTTAATTGCACAAATCCTGTGAGTGTGAAGTGTTTGTTAGCAGGTGTTTGGTGGTGGTAGTCCTGTACATAGCAGTATACTCTGCTGAGCTGAAACACATTTCTCTACAATTTGTGATTCAAAGGCAAATATAATGACATGGTGGTGACTGGAATAAAGAGACTATCACTTATCAATTTGGCCATTATAGCAAAAGTCAGAAATAATAGCAGTGTGTGAAATATTAAGATCAACATGCCTTGAAGACTTTTATCTGCTTAAAGGCAAAGGGTGTCAAGAAAGATCATAAGAGATGAAAACTCGTGTCCTAATTCGCATGCAGTGATAAAAGCTGTTATGCATGCCATGAAGTCAGTCAGAAAATAACTGGGAGTACTTGCTACTGACAGTTCCTAAAAAAGTCAGGTATCAAGCTTCAGGAGATTTGAGTGTGGATCTCTACAGATGCTTGGCAGAATCTTTGGGAAGGTATCTTAGCACACAGTCAAACCTAAAGTGCTTTATAAAGGATCACATCTTAAAATACGAGTAATTCAACAAAACATAGCAAGAAATTTTTAACACTAATAATGCAATTTCTGTTACTTCCTATGACACATTATGCTTAGGCATCATCTTAGTGCTTTTGATTTGCAATGAGTAATGCAATATAGAACATTTCTGTCAATAGGTATGTATTTGACTAAATGTACATCCTGCTGTCTTATTGCAAAGCTTTTACTGAAATAAGTTTTCATTCTGATTTTACAGTACGTATGGGTCAGCAGTTTTCTGTTTTCCTAGTACTTAGCATTCATATTGAGAACCTTGCTGTTGTCTTGCTTTCCCTTGATTACATTCTTATTTCACCAGAACAATTTTGGAATATGCATTTCTGAGATCTCTCTGTTGTGCTTTAAGGTGGTTTCTCCTGGAGAAAAATAATGCATAGAATACACAGGTAGGTTTAACTGAATGTTGCTAAGGATTTTGGCATGCATGCTGTAGGGCCAAAGGATGTGTTATTTATGAGAGGTGGATGGAGAAACCCTATGTAGAGTCAATTCTACAAATATCAAAGGGCAGGAAATGTATTCTTACTGCATGTATCAGTTGTGTTTTGATACTTCAGAAGGAATGTGGTGTAAGCTTATCCAGGTGGCTTAATATATTGGTGAATGTCATTATTGAACTACTATTTTAAAATATCATTTAAAAATAGAATTACCGTAGAAGATGGAAAGCCCCACTTGTCATCTTAGGATTTAAACCTCTAGTTCATGTAGCTAGTTATTTTAATAACAGCAGTAGAAAGTATCTAAACCTGATTCTGCCGCTACAAAACACTGGACAAAGATTTGACAGATTGTCAGGTGCTATTTGAGAGATTAATGTAGAGACTAGAGTACAGACATTAGAGGATCAGACTGTATTTTAATTTATTTCATTTCTGTGTTAGGATATAGGCTTCCAGAATGTCTGCCAAACCTCCACAAAGGTTGTATTTCTTGCCTTTTGGAAGGCGGGCTAATAAATGTTTTCTCTGAAGTTGCCTACCAATTTTTTACATACTTACATGGTCATGGTATCTGTAGTATGAACAACTCCCAGTGTCAAAAACTCTATTGCTCTTCCCAATGTGCCAGGTCAATAGGATTGGAAAATTAATTTTCTTTATTAACTATGTTCTATGTGCTTATATGAAGATACTACTCCCAGAGGTGCAGGCAAAGAAATTAATAAGACATTTAATTTTAGTGAGATGCATGTTATGAAATGGTACATAGTTACCGAGGCCATCAAGCCTGTAACAGATGCGGATATAGCAATACTGGGATGCTTGATCCATCTGTCTGGATGCCAACCAGGGAAAACAGCTGCTGCCCTAGTCCTTCTGATTGCATAAGCAGGTTTGAAACTTGTGTTGTGTTCAGAGCAACAGGTTGGTTTGTTGTAGAGGTCCAGCTGTGGTGATTAAGGGCAGGACTCCTGATGGGTACCTCCATACAACTGTTGTCCCATGATTTGCATTTTCCTTTTCAATTCTGATGACTCTCCTTTTCTCTGCCTTTGTGCCTCCTCCCTGTGACCAGTCTTCTCCAGAAAAAACAACCTACCCTTAGTTACCTTTTTTTCCCCACTAGTCCCCAGCTTTTCTACATCCATAACCAAATTTGGTGTTTCTGACATTAGTATTTTGTAATCCCGTCCTCTTTTGGCATTCCGGATATAGTTGCCTGGACACTGTTGGCCTTGCAATACTCCCCAACAGGACTTCAGTACTTCCCTTCAACTAGCTGTGAAGTTTGGTCATCTCTGACTCAACTCTTTCTTAACTGTGTGTGTAATCTGGCCATTCCTTACAATGCTACCTGTAACCCGTGTCAGCGTCTGACTCTATTGTCGCATCTGGTAATTTCTCATGTCACATCCAGTAGTTTTCCATGTCTTGTTCAGTTATTCAGGCCAGGACTGAGTCATCTGCCTGCAGCCTTAATAAGTACTCTGAGTAGTTCTAACTACTAAGTCTCAACTTAACTCACCGTGTGGGTGCTGTATATTAACAAGTAAAGGGGATTCTCTTCCTTGGAAGAGAAGGTGGCACTTTGGAAGAAAGGCCCATGCTGGAAGAGTGGGCTAACAAGAACCTTATGGTTCTTTTCTTTCAAAGACAAGTCTAAAGTCTGGCATGTGAGTAAACACAATCCAGGAGTGCAGGACAGGCTGGGATCCTTCCTGGCTGAGGAGCAGCTCTGTAGAAAGGCATCTGAGGGTCCTGGTGGGAACACGCTCAGTGTGAGTGAACAGTGTACTGCTGCAGCAAAAGCCAACAAAAGGTGGGGTTACATCAACAAGAGCATCACGATCTGAGATAAAGAAGTCATTACCCCACTCTACTCAGTTCCTGTCAGGCCACACCTGGAATACTGCGTTCAGTTTCAGTCCTCGCTGTACAAAAAGAGATGTGGGCAGGCTGGAGAGGGTCCAGAGAAGAGCCGTAAAGATGATGAAAGGACTGGGAAGTCTGCCATGTGAGGAAAGGCTGAGAGAACTGGGTTTGTTCAGCCTAGAGAAAAGAAGGCTCAGGGGAGACCTTTATCGCCATGTACAAGTATTTAAAAGATGGCTACCTCCCTTTTTACAAGGAATCACATGGAAAAGACCTGGGGTCATGAGTATAAGTTACTCCTAGGGAGATTCAGACTGGACGCAACAGGAAAATTTTTCACAGTGAGAACAATCAGCCATTGGAATAATCTTCCCCAGGGAAGAGTGGATTACCCAACATCAGACACTTTTAAGATTCAGCTGGTTACGGTGCTGGGGCATCTAGTTTAGGTCATGCTTTGCCAAGAAAGGTTGGACGAGATGATCTTGACTTCCTTTCCAACCTTGTATTCTATGATTCTTTGCACTTACATTTTTTACCCTGGCAATCAGCAGTTTTATAGTTAGGAGAGGCAATGGCCATGGATGGAGACCAACATTACAGGTAACTGAAAATAAATGATCAGGCAGGTTTGGTCAGAAATCTGCAGGTTCAGGAGGAGTCTGCGCAGAGATTTTCATATGAATTTTGAATCAGACTCCTTATCATCATGGTTGTGTGTTTTCACCCAGGTATAAATTGCAGAGATAAAGTGTTCTTCTCTTGAAAGTTACTATGATCAAATGTGAATCTAATAGAAAAGGGACTTCTGTCTGGTCTTTCTCTGGGGACTGTACATGGTAGTATGTGATGTGTACACAAGTGCACTTGGTGATAATGGATAAGAGGAATTATGCCTCTCTTCCTTCCAATTCTACACATACTTATCAGTAGGCACCTCTGGGCTTGAATAGCAACCTAGATATACAGGGACTTCTGATTTTTATCTGACATCTTTAAAGTATGTGTATCAAGGGTATTTTAAATTTTGTTTTCAAATAGTAAGAAAAAAATTATGTGCTGGAACCATTAGTATGTCTCTGAGATGTCTGCAGTTGCACTGTGCCTACACAGTAGTGTGTGTACATATATATATATATTTATAGGTAGAAGTATAATTTGCTTAGTGGACCAGAATGAATAAGTGACTGTGGTTGGAAGGATCTAGCTGTGTTAAAGAAGATTTGGAAAGAAATAGGATAGTATAAAATGAAATAGTCTGTTTTCAGATTGTCATTCTGCATATAGCAAAAATAATCATTTGTCATGGATTTCATTTTATCTCACTGTGGGTGTTTAAATTGTCTAGTTGGAGCTAATCATCTACAGTTCATGTGCAGTCAGTAGAGAGGAAGGCAGCCATGGCTGCCGGACATTATAGATAACTAAAAGAGGTGAGGTGGGCTGCTTTTCTGGAGGAACTTCCCTGTGCCTTTACTATATAGATAAAGAATTGATGGCTAAGTTAGACTACATGTTAGATTTTACATTGCTGGAACTCGGGAAGAGAACTCTACTTTCTGCATATGTGTTGATTTCTAATTCTTGTCAACAGCAGAAGTGTAGTGTGGAAAAAGAAGTTATGTGTGCCTATAGCAGGTTTTAGTAAGTCACCTATCTTCCAGGAAACCTGTGTGAATGAAAATACAATAAATGTATGCTTCCTGCCTGAATGTATGCCATTAAATAAAAGAAATTGTTAAAGAAAAGTGTGACAATAAAAACAATACTTCAGGAAAAATTCCTGTTGGAAATTCACGGAAGCTGCTTCTTGGAGAATATCCCTGTTTCTATCTGGGATAAGAACAATTAATTTTTCCCCAAATTAGAGTGGAGAATATTGTGAATCCAAAATAGGCAGCTTCAGGAAAGAGATGAGGCTTTCCAGGCAGTGTCAGAAGGATGGCAAGCATGCCAGAAGATACAGCATTGGAGAAACCATGCTCTAATCAGTTCAATCTGCTTCTCCTAACTAGCATGCATGGTTAGCTGTGCTGGCTGGAATGTACAAAATTTACCAGGAAATATTAATAGTTAGGTAATAGCAATGTAGGGAGAGTTCTCTGCAGTAACTCTTTGGTTTGTGTGTTTTGTGCTTTTTGGTGAACAAATACAGCATGCCTAATTTTGAAAGTGCCGTTTTTGAATCACTGCAAACTTATACAGTAACAGGAGTCCCAAACAGAAGATAAATTGAGGTGCAGAATTCATTTGGTTTTGTTAATTTGGCAACTTTGTTCAACTGTGTGCTACTGGCAAATAAGCTGTGGCCTGCTAGAGCCTGGAGTACCAAGCAAAATGTGCTGTGTCCACGATTTCACCCAGAAGGAGAGCCTTTGTTCCTCCAGGATGCGGACAGAGGAGGAATAGAAAAGTATTTCATTCTGGTAACACCAAGAGAAAAGGTTAACCCATCTCAGTGGGGCAAGGTTTTATCATTGTATATAAAGGGTGTCACGCACACTTTCTTTGTATCTTTACAATCTCAAAGAACATGCATCTTTTCAAAATTTCTTCTTGTCATTCCACAGGCAGGGACATGAAGTCTTTATGTATCATCCTGTTATCTCCTCAGAGCCTCTTTTCCCAGAATTTATAGCCTTGAATCTATCATGCTGCCCTTTGCATAAACTATATAGTGACCAGACCCTGCCAATGCCCTGGAAGAAGGGCTGTGCTGCAGCAGCTACAGTATGTGGAACAACTATTATATCTTCCCAAAGAGCATCAACAAGAAATTCTGCTCACAGAAATTGTCACCTGTGATGGGGTAGATGAGTTCAATGCGATACTTGCCCTTCTTATGAGGTGCTGGTAAAATAATTGAACTTTTTGAACTCAAATTTGAAAACTGAAGTTTGAAAATAGGAAACAATGGGATTTCTTTTTCTTTAAATATACCAATTTTTAAAGTATAGTATTTTCCATCAGTGGCTTCCAGTTTAAACTTCCTATGCAAACCACAAACATATGTTATGATGCCTCTATGGAAAGTTCTTCTGTAATTTTGCATGGGGTTGTCTATGATGCTTTCTGTCATCATTTCGCCATTTGCTGTTGAATGCTCTTTTACTGCCTGTGCCTGGTAATGATACAATGAGTCAAAACTTGAGACAAGAGAATGTTTCAGGAAATGTATAGATTTAAGTGGGAGTAATTTACTTAAAATAACATAACCTGGTTTTGTAGCACTACTTTTCTGATTGAACCATTGCTGCTGCAAAAAACTGGAAAAAAGAAAACAATGGCATTCCTACTCCATGTGAAAATCTTGTATTTATTACATTGCAGACCTCCATATGCTGTAAAAGATACCTTTTTATAGAGGAATTTCTGATTGATTTTTTTTTTTTTTTTTTAAGTATCATCATAATTGCTTCATGTTTCCTACTGTCCTTGGGCTGTCTGTGGATAACAGAAGCCAAGCCGAAGGATCTCTCCCAGCAGTTTCTGAATCCTGCTGTTTGAGTTATCATAAGGGACGTTAGAAAAATACCCAGGCCTGAGCTGGGGAGGCAAAGTGGAGGTGGCCCCTGACATTTCACATTTAAGTTTTCCACTGGTTTGGCCTCCTTGTTGTTAGCAATGTGTAACTTCTTAGACATCTGAGTTTGCTTAGTTTCAGCTACCAAATATGCAATTTCATAAGCGTTATTCCAGTTAGCTGAAAGGGTCATGTGGTGTCAAAAGTCTTTTGCATGCTCATGCTGATAAATTCTGATAATTTTTTTTGCTGTCTCTATATAATACTAAATGATTCAGGTGTCTTCAGTGTCTCAATGTAATATATTATCTCACTCTATGTTTTCATGTACTTCTTTTTCTTAGTTCTTTAAACTGTTTTATTCTTCTTTTTGAGCTGTGGAGTCTAGAACTGGGGCCTGTGATGTTGTGTTCTGTAGTAATGTTAAGTACAGCCACATTACCTGAACTTTGAGGCTCACACATAAACTTCAATGAGTTTCAACCTATGTTGTCCATGTGTTGGTTCACTCTGACCATTAGTTAAAGCCAGACAACTGGCTCTCAGGACAAAGCAGCTCAGTCTTGAGAGAGGAATTAATTTGCCTGTATGCCCTGGCTCCAAACAGGGAAGGGCACAATTTCATGGCAAGCTCTGGAGGTACTGAGAGATGCTTACTCCTTGTAAATAGGCTGGAAGTTTTGGGGTTTTAAAGAGTTGTTTGGTTGGTTGTGGTTTAGTGGTGGAGGGTTTGGGTTGTTTGTTTGGTTTGTTTTTTTTTTTTTACTCCTAGCAAGCAGTAGAAATGCAGAATCTCTTGACCAGTGTTCACATGCTATCAGAGTAGACGGTTTGTGGGAAATCTCTTGGCTTTTTTGTGATGCACATCCTATGAAGACCAGAGGGCCCTCAAGAAAGGAACACACAAGCCTCAGCTTTCACTGTGTTTGGTGTGATCTGAAAACTGTTGGAAAGGTGAGTCTGGAGCAGTGGCTAGAGCACTGATGCAGTGTTAAAGTACTGCCCACTGAGATCTAAGCCAGTGCTCTACAAACCTGGTGTACATCTTCTCTTGCCACCTTTGCTCTGGTGTGTGTCAAATCAGTAATGATCAATTAATCTGCCTTTATATAAGCAGGATTCTTTATTTTTAGAAAGAATCTATAAAGACTATCTCAAACACTTGACTGCATCCACTGCAGAAAAGGTCACAGAGAAACTGGTTAACAATGTTTGGATAGACAACCAGTGACATAAGGACTATTTCAGGGTTATGTGTTACAATGTTCAACCTAAGATTTAAGCCAGATGCTGTTTATTCTCGTACAGGTGTTTACAAAGATTGTCTCTTGATAATTTTCCCACCTTTTATTATCCACTCCTTTTTTGCTACAGTTGCATTCTTCTGATTTAGTGCCTTATTTAGTTTAGAAATGCTCTTCACTGGCAGAGCAAGTCAAGAGTGCTTGTTTTTGCATCTGGATATTACACATGTTTAATATTCAGACTTGGAACATTCCCCAGGAGGATACCAGTAAATAAAAAAGAATGTCAGAGAAAAGTCTGCATGCTAGAGCTAGAACATACTACTTTAGATAACCAAACAACTCAGTAAAATTATTTTCTTCTATGCAAAGTGACTTTAAAAACATGACTCTAAATCTGTTACTGCTGCAGTGCCTCTAGAGCACAAATGTCTGGTATGAGAAAAAGTGGGTTTTATTATTTTTTTAATTGGCTTTTAATATCACCCTGAAGTTGAAACAAGCGCTGTTTTCCTTTGTTGTATAGCATGGTTTATATTCATGTGGTTAGTAATTTTCTGTGGGTTTGCTTAAATGGAAGGGCTTCCTCTTTCTTGCAGAGCACGTTGTATATCAAACATCCTCTTGAGATTCTGTAGATGAAAGCATTTTTTTTTTTTTGTCTTCTCTCAATTTAAAATTTGCCTTTTTCCATTTTTTTTTTTTTTCATGATCTCTTTCTAGCACCTCGCTGCTGCCAAGTTACAAAGAGCCCTCCCATTTGAATACTTTAATTTTGTCCCAAAATTATTCAGACATAAGAAAACATTAATTAGATGAGTGAAATTAGGAGAAAACCTGACCTTATCTGTCATTGTCTTAATTCTCAGGATTTGGCAAAACACTTTTAGAGTCTGTTTTAAAATTTTCCTCTCCAGTTGCTTTTTCTGATCTTCTGTTGGGTTTACTCCAAGCAGCAGGGGAAAAAAAAGTAATCGCATTTTAGAAATGGGAAAAATGTGGTTTTTTAGAACACTGAGATTAATAACTGAAGTCAAAGTCAATTTTGACACTTGAAGCATCTTTTAATATCTTTTCCTTTGAAACTGCCTGCATTTCAAGAAGGGAGTGCATCTTTAATTTGTTAGGATATTGCATGCCTAATCTAATATTGGGTAACTGCAGTTTAAAGTAAAATCTAAGTTTTGCCTTTGTGAAAAGCAATAAATAGTTTTTAGATGATTTGTGTGAGTGCTAATGATATAATTTATAGATGTCTGGCTTTCACAAAGTATTATGTAGTAAGTACCTTTTTAAAATTACATATATACTATTCTCTCAAGCTGTATGCCCAATACCTGGATGAACCTTGGATTTGGGTGCCTGCTGTGGTCAGTTCTTGCAATGCTACTCACAGACTCAAGAGACAGCAGCAGTGGTGCAAGGTATAGTGCTGGATAGCCAAAGGGGTTGTTGAAATTTGACCATTTTGGATGAGTGGGCTAAAAAGGAGGAGGGATGTGGACCAGATGGCCTTCAGAGGTTCCTTTTAACCTAAGACATTTTATGATAATGTGGATTAACGACTTCTTGATGTGGGTATCACCAGTGAGAGGGAGTGCTGGCAGGGAGTACTTATGGCTTGTATAGGAAGGTTAGATATCCACTCCTTTTATACACTTCCAAAGAACATTCCAACAACCTCTGCCTGCTGCCTGGATTTGTGCAGCTGAACACTGACTCCACAAGCAGCAAGAAGAAGCAAAAAACCTCATCCTCTAAAAATTTGCACTGTGTATTGTGTGTCAGGGCTGATCTCTATTTAGAGCTGGATGCTGAAGAGTTTGTTTTGTTTTGGTTTGTGTGTGTATGTGTCTATTTTTACTGAAATTCATATTGTCTAACTCAGATACAGACCAATATAGAGATTCTTCTGTGCTTTGTAGTCACCATCTGATGTACCTGGGAACAGACTGCTATTTCTGGCCCAAGAATACTAGGAGTTGTAGAAGAATTGTGATTGATTTTTCTAGGACGAAGTATCATTGAAATTGCATGCTTTGAATTATTTAGAAGTCATACAGTTGCACATATTTTCCAAATTTTGTCATGTTTTGGGCTAAAAGCAGCTACAGAGTTGTTCTGTACCTTGTGCAGAAACATATGTGCATGTATATACTCCCCACACATAAGTGGGAGTCATTTCATCTCATTTAATCCACTTAAATTTGATGTGCAATTAAACTTATGTTTTAGATTACTTCTGTACAGTCTGAAGAGAGATTGGCACTTCTGACAGCTGGTTTCACTTGTAGTTTCAAACATCTGTCTTAAGAATGGAAGAAATGGTCCTCTGCACAGACCACAGGGGGAGCTTCAACAAGATCCCTTTTTAAAAATTATTTGGGTAGGGTGAAGCAAATCACATTAGCAGCTTTGTGCATTTGTTTCTATTCCATTCTGCATTCTCAGGTAAGAATCTGGAGAGCATCTAATACAGCATCTGATACATTTTAAACCTGTAAAAATTTTAGTTCTGTAAAGAAATTAGATTACCCACAAAGTGAGAGTAATCATTCACCAATAAGAAAATGATGAGCAGTTAAGTAGACAGATTTGTCAGAAGGATCCAGCCTATTGAGCTATGGTTAATCTTCAGAGGAATTTTGCTGAAGTTAAGGAAATTTTACTGAATATGTACTAGATCCCAGGATCCTTAATGATGTAACATGAAATTAGATAAATGGTGCAAAAATAACATGTTTGAAAAAGAAAGTTTTGTCTTGGTGCCTCCGTTTGAGGATCTGTGCCTGGAGTTTGCCCAAGTAGCACATTGTTCTTCCAAGAAGCTCACTGTGACGTGTACGCATATTACTACAAAGGTTTTGTACTGATAGGTACCCTAAAATACTTTAAAAGATGTATTAATGCAGTATACCATGATATGTGCCTCTGTTCTTGGCCACAAGTGAGGGAACCTTGGTTTTTAATTTATATGCCATTTGGTATTAGAAAGGGCATTGTGTTCTGTGGGAGATTGCATTATCATATCAGAATTACCGTTTTAGTGCAAGAGCTCTTGCTAGCCACTCCTTCAAATACATGGCTAACTGGGTTCTCTCAGGATTGTTTCAAACGAATGCAAATACTGGTATTAGTAAAAGGGATCTTTATGTCACTAGTCTTCTATTGCTATTTTGTAGTTTTATGAATGTTTCAGTGAGCTATAGTTGAAGGAAAGTGTTGCTTGGCTTGATTTCTGAGAGCTTAACTTAGGTGCCACCACAAACATGCCTCAAGAAATCGAGGAGTCTTGTGGGTTTCTTTGTGTTTTCTTTTAGCTTGAAAGCCATAAGAAAATGCAAATGCTTCAAAGGAAATTGGCCTCTTAGCACCCCTCCTTCCCCCAGTCTAACAGATTTATCTCCTAATAGAATTTGTAGTCCAGCTGAGTTGCGTTATAGACTTCTCTGGCTCTCCTAGTATCTGTGTCAATTATCAATCCTTTAATATTAGACACTTGCCTTGGGGCTTAACACTGACTAGGCTTCATGCTTTTTTTTATTCTTTCTCCTCTCTAAAAAAGAAACTTTACCTCCCAGACTAGTTCTCTTGAATCCATAGCTACAGGAGAGAAAATCAGAAACTAGATGGATTTTTGTGACTGCTAAGGATTTTCAAGCTTGTGGCTCTTCTGAGCAAGATTTGACAAGATGCCTCTGTGGCAAAGGAGGTATAACAGACTGTTGCTTTACTTTTTGTTTCAGAATGTAAAAATAGAACTAAAGTGGTCTTTCTTTAACTTCTTGAGATGAAATCTTAGATGAAAGCTTGTTATCACCTGCTAATTAGAAGGGGAGGGATTCTATCATTTGTGTTAGTGTAGACTGAACTGTAAAACCCCCAAATTGTCAGTAAATAAAAACATTATTTGCTTTTATTACAAGTATAGGATTGTGCCTTTTATTAAAAAACTTCAATGCCACCTAAAAAAACCCCAACCAAACAACAACAAAACAACCCAAAAAACCCAACCAAAACAAAAACCCACCCAAACCCCTGAATTGTGTTTATTGAAAACCAGGACATTTTCAGGCAGAAAAATAAGGGAAATGTTAGACATTTGTATCTCAGTGCCTGAAGATTTTGCATGTGTAAGTGCATGAGGAGGAAGATCTTATCAGGGAACAATGGGTTTGCATCATGCTTTGAAACGAAGTATTTTTGCATGGAAAGAACCATGCATATGGTGATTTTAAAGGAATAGTTATCTCATGATTTATTCCAGTGTTGGTAGGGAGTTATTACTACTTGTACTCTTGTTGTGCCTTATTCATGAGCCAGGAATCTGTTGTGATGGGTGTTCTACTAATATAGAATAAGAGTCTGTCCTTTTCCTAGAAAATTCAAAATCCAAATAGCGTTTGCAAAGTTATGACAATTTACCATGCCATGTCCATGGGTAATTTTCAAGTGTAAATATTTAACTTGGAGGAATTCAATACTTGAAGTGAGAGGAGATTGTGCGCTTGCTCTCCTCACTGAAACGGACTTGTTTTTTTCATATTACTATTAGCTTATTGTATCTTCTTGTGTTAATGGAATTCAGCAAAAAGGCCCTCTGTTGGAGGGGGAGATGAAGGAAAACAAAGATCTAGTAGCAAAGGAAGCATGGTTCTTGAGCAAGTTTGGGGTTTTTTGTTTGTTTAGATTTTAAAAAGTGTTTAGTCTCAAATATTGCAAACGCACTGTCTTAAGTCACGTATATTTTACTGTGCGTGTTCTGAAGCCCCAAAACAATTTACAGGAAGAATTCTTTAACCCTCTTATCTGGGGCTAACGACTACACACTGTGTTTTAGTCTGACATGATGCTTAAAAGTGTATGTGTGTGTTATAAATTTTGTTATAGAAAAAGCCATAGTGCAGGTTGCAATCCAGCTTTCATTATAGCTCCTATCTCTACTTACAAATTACCTCCACAAAAGTCTTCTTTTTGGAAAAAAAAATAGTGTCACTTTAGCAGGTAGCTGTTAATGTTTTGTCAGCTTCAAAAAAATAAATGAAAAACCCGGTCAAAAACCAGGGAAATAAGGAAAAACATCCAAATCATGCTCTAAAGAAAGTGAATGCTATATGTGTGCAGCACTGCATTCACTAGGGGAAATTTCCAGGGATGTCAACTAAAAAGTTAATAAAGATTTCTGGAAAAGACTTCTCTTGGACACCCGGTCTAAATGACTTAGAGTGGGGAAGGTACTGCCACCAATCCAGCAAGTCAGTAGATGTGCTTCACTGTCTCTATGGTTAGAAAGTGTTTTCAAAAGTATATAATGCAGTTTTCTTACTACAAAAACATTGTGTCTGCTTATTCACTATGAGTATGGTGATAAGTATTCCTTTTCTGTTCTTTGAAATAAAACACGTTTAGAAATATATATTAAAAACATATATATGTGTATATATATGTACACACACTTGTGAGTGTAAAGAGTCTTCATCTTCAGGAGCAACAATCTAAGTTCTGGCATTCCCATTTCTGTCACTTTGCCTCATAGCTCTTGTTTTCTAGGTGTTTGGTCTCTTTGCTCCCCTTTGGGCAGCCTCAACTAAGCCATATCTTTCTTGAAGTGTGGAACCTGAAGCTGCCCACTGTATTTCAGCAGAAGCCCAAGCCAATGCTGAGCTGAAGAGAAGGATTACTTGCAGTGTTGCACAGATTTTATCCCTATTTATATACTACATTGTGTTGATTGCTTTTTGTGGGAAGAAGGCAGTATGACAGTATCGACTTCTGTTCTGTGGGGATCCAGTATAACCCCCATGGCTTTTGTGGAAATAATTTAGGCAGATGATTCATTTTGCTTAAACACTTTCCATTTGTCCCTGCTGAACTCCATTCTATTTTTAAGACTTTTTCTCCAATTCATGAGGTTCATTTTGAATTCAAATCATGTCCTTCAATGTATTTGCTTTGCTTCCCAAATTCACGATTACCTGCTTGTTTAATTCCACCGTTCACCATTTCATCATCCAGGTCATTAATGAAAATACGGAGCAGAATTGGATCTGGGGCAGGCACTTGGGTATCATCATGTGTCACATCCTCCAGTTTAGAGTATGTACCAATGATAACTGCTCTCAGGCAACCACTCGTTCTATACTCATGTTACAGCAATATTTTTCTTGCTCATATGTCCCTATCATCCTAGTGAAACTGTCATACAAGTCATAATAAAGTCAGGAGACATGGCACCTACTGCTTCCATCTTGCTTGTGAATACTGATACCCTGTTCTGGAAGGAATTCGTTTTCTTTGACACAACGTATTCATGACAGATCCCTGTCTGCTGTCCTCCAAGTACTTGCAGGCGCTTGTTTATTTTACTTACTCTAGATCTTTTTCTGGAGTCTGAAGTTCAACGGGATTTAAATTTCTCCCTTTCCTGACTTTTTAAATGGGGAATCCATTCACACTTCCTCAGTCCTCTGAGGTCTCTTCTATCTTCCATGAATTCAAACAGTAGCTAACAGCTTTGATATTACTTCAGAAAGCTCTATAAATATTCTAGGGTATTCTGTGGAATGGTACCTAAGTAGCTGATGCTGTGGACGTTATCTGAGTGCTTCCTAGCTTGTTTCCCATTCACAGTTGGGGATTAATTGTGCTATTCACCTGCTCTTGATGGATTTTTCTTTAGTAAAAAATGATGCATAAAGGTCATGTAATACTTAAGCCTTTTTACAATCATCTGTCAAATGCTCTTTAATCTTTAAGGTCCCAAGCCATTCTACAAGTCTATGAAATTTGTTCATATACATGGACTTTTCTGTTTAATTACTATTCAGATGCTTAAATTCATGAACTGTAGCGCAGAAGTCCTTGAGAGGAAAGAGTTTTGTGCACCAGCTGGACAGAGTCAACAGTAAAAATTCTTGCTAAAGGGTGGTAAGGATTAGTAGGGTGATAATGCTGTGGATCACAGCGCTTGGTGAGTTACTGCATTTGGGTGGGGGATGAATCTCTGTTTCCCAGTTCTGGTCAACTTCCAGCTTAATAACAGTATAAACAAATATGATTAAATTGATTTAGGTATCCTGAAACTTTATTTCCGGTAGGGAAATGAAGTATTTTAACTGCTACACTGCAGAATGAAAATAGCAAATCCAGTAACTGCAGCTCTCCGGTTACAGCAAAGTTCTGCGGTGTGGGAGAAACATGCCACAGGTGAAATTTAGCATGGTACCTTGCAAGTTCAGTATGAGCTGTATTCTGCTTGCTTCCTAGGAATTAACACTAAGCATTTAGATGGCAGGGTAGAATTTCATTTGCCCTGAAACTTTGGCTATGATGTCTTTGAAAATATTTCGCTCAGTTTTTGAATGTACTTTCTGTGAAGCAGTGAGCTTCACTCTGTTATTTCAGCTATTTCTATAAACTGCCTGTAGATCAAGTCATTTGTCACTGCCATCAGTTGTTTAGTACAGATAGAGTCTGCAGCCTCCGAGCTTCATAAAACAGACAGATCCTTAACAATAATCAATATTTGTAATATTTGTTAGTATAAATCTGTCACTACTGACTCATCTTTTGAAGTTAATCTGGGACAAAGCACTTTACCATGAGCACCAGTCCCATAATAGAGGCAAAAGCAACAAAACCACTGTAAGTTGTACCCTTAAGTTTGCTGGCACATCAAGTCACAATGTATAGACTTGAATCCTCATATGAAACCTAGCTAATAAGCAATAATAAAGAAGCTTGACACATTCCCAAATTGCATAAAAGTCTTCATTAAGATGCAGCAGCTGTTTATTTCCAGGACCACATGGTCTAGTCAGCATGATAAGAACACAAGTGGTGATGGATCAGCAAGTTTGCTTTTACTGGAAAACGCACATCTTTCTTATCCACTCTAATGGGTCAGTATTAAAGGAGAGCTGGAGTTGGAGAAAAATTAGAGTAATTTTCCATTTATTTATCTTTCCAGCATGCCTCAGGCTATGGAGGTCAAGTAGATGCTAAAGAGGAAAAACTGCATCTGAAACTGGTCTGAAAATAAATACGTATCCCATGAGTAGTGCTGTGTACAATTTGCTTAGCCTTAGAAAACTAAGTTTGTCTGCCAGTTGATTGCCTGCTTCATCGAGGAAATCTGCTTAGCCTGAGCAATTCTGAAAGCTCTTTTTCTTCATTTTCAGATTCTGAGGGATGTGAATTAACTATTTCCCGATTTCTTGTTTCTTTCAGCTTTCCCTTTCACGTATCAGAGTCGTATTACTCACCAGCTTCCTTTGGCTGGTTTGCAACTGGGAGGGATTTCAGTGAGCAGAGACAAGCTCTAGGTTTTCCTGCTCTGCAATGAAACTCTGTCAGCCTGGAAATCTTATGGCAATGCCTGACATAAAATAACATCTGACTATCATGTCCTTCCTTGTGATTGAGATGAATTTAAAATCCTTGTATGCTTTCTAGGTAGAGGCATATCCTGTTGCATTCTGTGTGTCAGTGGAATTGTATTTATTCTACCTGCTTTAATTCATTTTAATACAGTCATTGGTCATTGCTGTCATATCTTGGCACTGCACATGCGGCTATGAAATATTCATCTTGGGTAATTATTTATGTTCAAGAGCAGTTTGCCAGTTCCCCAGTTTTGAACGTCTTTCATCTGATGTTTTAAGAAAACAGTGTCATGTGGTCTTCTGTTGCTTTGCCTAGTGGTCTATAGGATTCCATCTGATCTATTTAGTGGAATCATATTTCTGTACTAATCTAAAATGGAACACCATCAATAGGAAACTTTGAGCTTGCTTTGAAATATAAGGTGATCAAACAAAGTACTGAGTTTATACTGTTTGCTGCTTGCGTGTACATTTTTTCTGAAGCATAGTCTCTGCCTATCAGAAAACATGATCTTTTGAGTGCGCAGTGTTTTGAAACTGAACCCTGTGAAGGAATAAGGTCTGTAAGTAGTCTGGGCTTCCTCTTACCTGCATTTCAACGTATGGGCCACAAGCAAGCCCACAAAAATGTTCCGTAGACTCTGAAATCTTACATGGCATATCTAAACAGGAAGTTCTTTCTAATTAAAGTTTGCTGTTGTGACTTTCTGTAGATTTTATGTTGCACTTGTCTTACTCTTCATGCTATGAAGTGTTTGTGGCAAAATTCAGTTAGTCTTTCACAAGTTCTCATGTGTCCCAATTGAGGCATACTCCAAGGAGGAAGGGAATCTGAAGTTTCAAAATTCACTCAGCTTGAAGTGATGGAAGTTATAGCTTGTATTGCTAAAAAAGCCTCATTGAAGAGGCACAGGTGACTTCACTGTCTTTACTGAAACAACAGAACAATTGCACTAGCTTGAAAGGGTGACTTTCATTTTCTGTACTGCTAAGACCTAAATATCAGCCACATGTCACCTGACATATGTATCCTATTACTGTGTGTGGACAAAAGCATATACTCCCTCAGTTTTGGTTAAAAGGTGCACAAAGCTTGAGACTTCTAGATCTTAGCATTCTTGTTAATACATGCCTTTTAGATGTGACTCCATTGATTTCAATAGTTTGTCTACCTTAAAATTAGCTTATAAGGAGTTAGTTCCATTTTCTAGATATATAGTAGTTGGCCTAAACTGCTTGCACAGCATCCTATAGAGCACAAAAACCACAAGTCCTTCCTTTGTGTTCCAGTTTCTGCTTCAGTGTACCTTCTAGTTGGGCTGTTCTTAGGCTGACTACAACAGCCTGCAAATAATTTGTACTGTTTGCAGAGAGAATTACTGTCATTGTTAAAATTTCACTTTACCTTCAGTCATTATTAAAAACCTAAGGATTTTCATGACAGGACTTGAGAACTTCATTTGGGTTCTTTGCCAAATAATAGCATAGTGCTGTATGTCTGTGTATGTCTGTGATGTCTCATCACTTTATAGTGATGAGAACTAGACTCCCCTTTTGAGCTTTCAAGCAATCCAGCTTGCAAAATCAGTGAGTAAAAAAGGAAAAGAGGACAGTTTCTTTTCTGTGAATCCCTGAAGACTGTGTTGATTAGAGGTGCTTCTAATAGCTCAGTGTCTATTTGGTCTTGTTGGGAGACCTCCAAGACAAATGATTATCCTGAACCTTAGTTCTTGATTTTACTGATAATTAAGGTACTGATATTTGTGGTTTTAAAAGCCATTTCTCTTTTCTGCTGTTAAAAAGTGTCTGTACAAATTTCTGTTTTTTGTCTTTTCCTTTCACAGGTTCCAACTATGGGAGTCCCCGTCCAGCTCATGCCAACATGAATGCCAATGCAGCTGCAGGGCTTGCCCCAGAGCATATCCCTACTCCAGGGGCAGCTCTGTCCTGGCAAGCTGCGATTGATGCTGCCAGGCAAGCCAAACTGATGGGTAGTGCTGGCAACGCAACAATATCCACAGCTAGCTCCACGCAGAGGAAACGGCAGCAGTATGGGAAACAGAAAAAACAGGGTACCACCACAGCTACACGTCCTCCACGGGCACTGCTGTGTTTAACACTGAAAAACCCCATCCGGAGGGCATGCATCAACATCGTCGAATGGAAATATCCTTTTTGATGTTCTCATTTGGAAAACAGCAAAATGTTTGTGCACATCAGGCGCTATTCATAAGTGTGAAGAAATCAATACATTAAGTTGAAAGGCACCACTGAAAACATAAAGTACATGAATAGTTTGATGTCTTAACTAAGATCATTTATGCTGGGTTAAAAAGAAGAGTTTGGAGTTTAGGACTGAAGCCTTAACTGTACCCTGGAGCAAGAAATGGCTGGAGGTTTAAATGATAGAGGTTAGGGGGGTTGAAATCTGCTTTTTTAAAAACACATGGCCAAGGCTGAAATTGATGGGAAGTATGCAAGGTGTCTGAGGCCAGAACTGAAGTGACTTGATGGGATTGATAGCAGCTGCTGGCTTTCCCTTCCTTTTTTTGCAGACAGTTATTGGTGCCACCAGTTAAAGAGCTGTGGTGCTTTGAATCATATGCTTTTTTTGTTAAACACGTGGCATCACACTTTCTACAGTATGGAGCAAAGAATGGGACAAAAAGAGGAGTTAAAAACCCCAAACATGCAATAGGACTATGAAGCAGGGCTTAAGTCTGTTAATTATTTTGGAATTCCACTTAAACTAATAAGGCTCACTAATGTATGGTAAGAGATACTGGTTATCTAGAAGCAGGGTAAAAGAAAGACAGTTAAAGTAATCCTGCAACATGTACAAATGCAGTATAGGGCCAGATCTGATAGTCTGAACCATTGACAGGCTGTCAGAGATGATAGATGATAACCACTGACACAGAACTGCAGAATGAAAGGGTCAGTGCTGCTTCCCTGGAAAGCCAGTGGGAGTTTGGCCATTGGTTTAATTGTGTGGAAGAAGAAAATCACCCAAGTCTGATGAACACTAGCTGGAATTTAAGAATTTGGTGTGAAACACAAGCTGAAATAAAGTACACCTCCCTCACATCCCCAAAGGGAAACTGAGCCTTACCCTGAACTGTAATTGTCAGTAAATCGGAAGCTAATGGGCTTCTTCAGAAAACACAAAAGAGAAAGCATGTTGTTAGGGATAGATAAGCATGTCAAGGGAAGGCAGTACAGAACTTGGCAGTAGTTAATATGATAAAAAAATGAATGATGGCATTTAAGACAATGTGATAATATTGTTCCTTTGGGGGTCTGCTGGGACATTAGAAAGATGAAAACAGAATATGATTATTATGTCTTGCTGACACAGACATATTTTCCAGATTAAGAATGTGCTAAAATGTTCCTGACAATTCTTAGATGTCCTTAAACTACCTGCCTGCCTATTCCTTTCTTCAGATGCTAATTTTTAATCCCTCTGATTAAGTTTGCAACTTTTTATCCCTTTGGACATAGCTCTGGTATTTTCAGTGTAAGAAGATGGGTGATGACTAACAGGATGAAGCTGAATATTGGTTCACTTGCCAGCACCCCAGTAACCATGTCTTTAGAAAAAGAACACAGAGTGACATTTGATAAATGAATAAGATCAGCAATGAATGGTGGGAATGATGTGTTATAAAACAGGATACAGCACTGCTGGCATCAAGAGAGGACCAAACAATGCAATTAAAGCAATACAAAGATGCTGATGATTGCATTTTATGGTTTTGGTTGCTTTTAGGTTTTTTGATGAAAACCAAAAATACTTCCATCAGAACCTCTCATGGAACATCTAGTGTTTATAAATGTGAGACACTTCAATGACAAGTAACAATATCAAAGGGTTGCGATGAAATTAATTTTTATTCTGTACTGTGATTTATCCTAATTGCTAAAAACTACTGAGAAAAGCTTAGCTTAGTTTGCTGAACCACTCAAGTCTAAGCATAGTAGATATTAAATATCAAATGGTACTTCTGCGGTGTTTCTTAACCAGGCGTTAAGAGCCTGAAGGTGCAACTGCACATAAGAAAAGGTGAAATGAAGCAATTACCTTATTTTGCAAAGATTTAGCTGTGTGTTTAATTTTCTTCTCTGTGTGCAGTGTATTTGTAGAGTTTACACCATTTTATTTTTACAGTGCAAACAGAAATTGAAGAAAATATGCATAAATAGTGGTAAGTTAATAGATAACAATCCTGTCAAAACCAAGAAGTCTAGGAAAAATGTTATTAAGAAAAGAAGAGCCTGTGGAAATTCAGGTGTTTATACAGTAAACTCTATACATACAGCCTGAACTTTTTGAGAAGTCCCATGGGTATTGCCCTCATCTGCTTTTCTTCCTCAGTATGGTCATATATCTCCTATTATTCATAGGTTTAAGCAGGGTAGTCTGGCAAGTTTGGAATACTTTGGCTATTCCATATGTGAAATGTAGAAAGTATCTGAGCACACACAGTGGCCAGGTGCCTGGGATTTGTGTATATCTTGCAGTTCATGCTGCTGCACATCCCGATCTCCAGTTCTTTCCTGCTAAAACCTGCTGAGAACAGTAGTCTGCTGACCAGAATCATGCATGCTGTGTTGACATTTGGCAATGCTGCAAAGCCAGTCCCATGGTATATAAATTCATGCTCAAATGCACTCTGTGGCACAGGTTATGCTTGGCATTCTCCCTGTCCTGTCCTGCTTTTCATTCCCCTCCAGAGTACTGGTGAGTTTTCCCAGAGCTAGCTTCCAGGATATTCTTGCAGGCAAGTAAACGTAGACAGGCTGTAAATCTGTTCTCTAGTCTGAGTCTGGAGGCACTTCACAGCATTTAAGTTTAAGAAGTCCACAAAAGTAGAAGAAATACAGTGCCAGGAAATTGGTCAGTAGGAAAATATCTTTTGATTCCAATGGACAGTCAGTGGGGCACCAAGGTTGTGCAGGATTTGCTTGTTGAATATCCAAAATGATAGGGGTGTTTTCTCTAACAAAGTTAATGCTGATCTGAAATGCCCTGGAATTGGTGCTACTTTCGCTGTCAGAAGAATTCTTAGCTTCCTGTTGCACCTAATATACTGTGTAAGCGCATTTGTTTTCCCTATGAATACTAAAGGAAATCCAAATTAAAAAGAAATAGTGCCTAAAATAATTCTTAAACAAAACAAGCATACATGGCAATGTGCCGTATAAGCACATTTTGGACAAAACTTTTTTTTTGTTTTGCCTTAACAAATCTTATCATCATTTAAATGTCTTCTAACTGATTGTATGCATGTATTTCTTGGGCCCTTGTATTTAACTTTGAGATAGCAGAGCATGAGAAAGGCGAAGGGGGGGAGGAGAGAAATACAACACCAAAAAACCCACCCAAAACTTTGGCTAAAATTGTTTCAGGGTTTGTAAATGCAGAAGGAAAAGACCTAGGGAAGCTAATTGTAAGACGAAAGATGACAGTCCTTCTAGAACAGGCTTCTGCTATTAAAAATAGTACAGCCACACTTGAAGGAAAATGGGGAAAATGCAATCTAAATAAATAAAGGAAGAAAAAACTTTTAAGAAATCTGTGTTTACTCTGGCACGCGACTGGCCTACACTGCTTTTGACATATTAGGAAGATTCTTGGCTGGGAGCTCCTAAAAGCACTTAAAAAGGCATATGTTTCTTTTCAGAATATAAGGGGCTTGGAATGTTTTCTTTAAACAGAATTCTTATAAATCTTTTTTTTCTTTTTTATTTGTGTGTGTGCATTTTGGAACAATTTCCTTAACTCCATTCCTCAGACCATTTGAAATAATTATTTTACTGACTATTTTTGCCAATTGTGTGGCCTTAGCTATCTATATCCCCTTTCCAGAAGATGATTCCAATGCCACCAATTCCAATCTGGTAAGTCCTTAATGGTGTTTAATTTTATTATTTTGAATGTCCTTTTTAGAACTGACCAAAGAGAGTGTTGAAGATAGGGAACATAAATGTACCTACCAAAGATGAGAATGTAATAAAGTACAAATTGGATTGGAGTGCTGTGTCTCCTATGCTGTGTTGGCATCTGTTTCAGTTGAGCTGGCTTTAGAAAAGAATGTTCCAAAAATTGCGTGGGTGCTATATGTGATGTGATTTTGGTTAACAAATTTCTGCTTGCTGCAAAAGTGCTTGGTAAGTTTTGAACTGCAAGGTATTTGCTGAAGAAATCTTTTAATCATGGATTATATGGTGGGTTTTGTCTTTAAGTGCCATTGTGAAATTGATCCTGTCCTTGTCTCAGGTGATATTTGAGAGCACAGCTTGACGGCTAATTTCAAAGGAAATACATTAATTCTTGCATTTCAGAGACGTGTGTGGTTGGACACTGTTTGTGGGTTCGGGGTTCTTTTCTGTTTATTTGGGATTTTCTTTTCTTTCCCTGTTGTTGAGGAAAATAACTTTTCCTCCATCACCACTGATGCAAATGTTGGTACGTTGGGATAGAACTGCCTATATAAAAAGGCAAGAGTGTTTACTTTTGCCTTAGCACGTGAAGTCATAGCAAAAAATTCTGTTCAGTACGGACACAGCATAAACCAGTTCTGGAACACAATTCATTGAATTAGCAGAAAACATTTTTCTTTCTCTCAAATATGTGAACAAATCTCCCACTTGTCTGGTTGGATCAGAACGAAAACTTGCTCCCAGGGTTTAAGAGTTGGGATGCTCCTTCCTGATTAAAATTTAAGAGCAGCAGAGGAGGAAAACAAAAGCCACACTTCCAAAGTAGGGATAATTGGGGTGGCTGACAGATGTTGTAATTAAAATGATCCATGCTGTTCTTGGAAGTCAGTCACTTGATTAAATATGTCTTGGAGTTGCACAAAACAAATTACAAACTTCAGGACTTTGCTGGAACAGTACTTCTGTGTTAAAAAAAAGGGAATAAAAGATTTAAGTTTAATGTTTTTCCTCTGTAATTCCTTAAAGAGGTTTAAAAATAGGAGCAGGAGGAGATAAGTGATTGTTAACTTTTAACTATTCTTTATATTGACAGGATATGTGATCTTGTCTTATTTCTCTTTTTCTGCTTTTTGTTAGCTTGACTTAGTGATTACCAGTGATGAATTGTGGTGTGTATATTTAAGACAATTCAGTATGGCACCTTTCAAAATGCGTATCTTTTAAAAAACATATTCAATTCAATTGATTCTCTGGTGATAAAAGACAGTATATTTATTGCACGTTATGACTTCCAAGGTTGAGATGTGAAAACGGAGCAGAGTTGAAGTTTAGAGAACTCTTTAATTTGTCTTGAGTTTAATTTTGTGGGGGTATTTGTCTTACTTCAGTGAGGAGAACTGCTGGCTTATACTAGGTTGGGAGTATATTCTTAATTGAATGAGGTTTATTGAAACTGTTCTTCTGTCAGAAAATGCATGCACTTCTGTGAGTTGAATTGCTGTTCTGCATCTGTTTTCCAAGGCATCTTTTGCATCATTTGGTCACTCTATCAAAACACTCATGTTATTTGTGAGCAGGAGTTAAAAAAGCCAAGCAAGAATCATCAACTGAGGAAAGTTTAGAAATGTTATAGCAACGAAGGTGAGGAGGCATTGTTAATTTATCTAAGTAGCACTTTTAGAGAAAGAGGGGGAGAAGACAGTAAATGGGGAGTCTGCTTGACTACACATTGTTCTTTGTGTCTCAATGGAAAAAGCAATTAAAGGAGGAAAATGAGATACTTAGTATTCCATAGAGGGGTTGCACTAATGGAATTAAGACTCTATACTATAGAGGAAACCCTGGACCTCCAACTGCCCAGTAGCCATTGGTCCTGTGGTATCTTGTTAGTCCCTTGTTGTGGTTGTTTTGTGGGATTTGTGGTTTTGTTTGTTTTCTTTCTTAGGCTGATATTCGTATATCTTGGCATCTATATACTGCTGTTTGGAAACACAGTTTTTGCATATGTCATATGCTGCATTCTGAAACTTTTCATAGAATTGTGAAGAGTTGTGTATTGTGAGGAGTGAGCAAAGTACTGAGCAATAGGGAGGGGAAGTGGAGGCAAATGGGTGAAATAAGGGTGAAAAAATGTGTGTTTTGTTTTGGAATGGGATGAAAGCATAGATGAAGCGCAGGGTTTAAGGAAAGTTATTCCAGATGGTAGGAACTGCAGAAGAGTTGTTGTGCTCACTTGTTTTTCACTTTTTTTCCTACCTGTGAATGTGTGTTTTGCAATCAAATTTATTTTGCAGCCATGAGCCCTAGACCTCTAAAACCTGAAAGAGGAAAGGAGGGTATGTCTTCAGTGTGTGCACATAGGTTAATAGCATGCACAGTGCTAAAGTGTAAGTCTGAGAAAATGCATACAGAATCTTCCGATCTGTCCAGAAGAAATTTTCAGTTGTGTAACTCCTGATTCATTTCCATTTTGCAGTTTAGTCCTTTTAGGGGTAAAGTTACCGCAGAACCTCCCACGTTCTGCGTTTCCTGAGCCATCCTTAATTTCCTGAGACATGAAGGAGCTATCTGCAGAAAACATAATGGATAGTAACTGTTTTACAAGGTCTGAAAGTGACACAACAGTTTTCCAATAAGCTGCCACTTTTCCCTTAGGGTCTGATTATTCCTTCTCTAAGGTTTTATCATAACTTTTCAAACAATGTTTTATTTGCAGACTGAGGTAAAAATTCAGTTGCTTGTTTTTAACAGGATAATGGAGTAGAGGCTGGTGAGAGAAGAGAAAGGAGTTCTGAATTGTGGGAGTTGCTTCTTTCCTTCTCTCTCTAAAAGTAGGAAATGATAGCTGAATAATGTTTTGATAAATCATTTAATTTCACAGATGTGATCAGCCACTGGTCAAATAGGGCTTATTCATTGCTTTACACCTTCTACAGAAGTCTTCAAGAGACACGTTTCATCTACCTGTACAAAGCCAAGAGCCTATAGTCATGTCTCCATTTTAATAAGCCTTGTCTTTAGGTGCAAGATCTATTTGATATGATGCCACAGTAATAAGTATTGGAAATAAATACAGAAAAGTCCAATAAATTCCTTCCTTTTTGCGTTAGCGAGGAATTGTGATTAGCTGTCACGTACTAAGAGTTTAGGCCAAATAGCACACAAATGTTCTGAATGGTTCTCTGCAATTTGGTTTCCTGTAATAATAATACTTCCTGTTAATCTTCAAGCCATTTTTATCAAGTCTAGGGATGGTAACTTGGACTGTGAAGCACTTTAATTTTTCAGAAGCACATTTATACTAACCCCTAGATTTTGTATTTTGTGCTCACTGCAATGTCTTTGACACTGGCTATAAGAAAAATGCCAGAACATTATAATGTAGTCATAACATGCTTGAAATTGCTTCAGCAGTTTCTATGTTTTACTTGTGTAATGCATTCACTGGAAAACTACTGAACTTTCACAAGTGGATGAGAGTTGTAGTAGGTGCAAAAATGTTTTTGTAGGAATGAACTTTGCTGAAACTTTGCTTAGATTTACAAGTAAAACTCATGCAAACAACAGCAACGTATTCTTTTGATGCAGTCAGGAAAACTGGAGCTAGTTTAAAGGGAATTAAAGTTAGCCTGCATGAGAGGCTGTAACTGATACAGAGGCTTTCTGCTTGTTATCCCTGCAATTATGCATTAGAACAGAGATAACATACATTTAGGAATAAAACTATGGACCGCCTAAGATAGGAAGCTGAGAGGAAAATGCTTCTGTCACTTTACTGGCAATTGCAAATGGCACAAGCCTGGTCAATGTCACAGCATGGCCATAATATAATGAGGTTAAGACCAAGGTTTACAACACATTCTGTGGAAGGAAACTCAGTTGCTTGTGCTTAGGTAAATAGCAGGAGAAGATTCCTTGTGTTGTTTTGATAGCTCTGCTTTCCCTCCCTTGTCCTTATTGCAGGAAGGAAATCCTGTTTTATGCTAGCTAAGTTTAAAAAAAGATCCCTTGTGTTTATATGTGATCTTATAAAGGGATGTCGCCTTCAGACTAATTTGTTAAACCTCAAAGAGGACCCTGTGAAAGGAAAAATGGGATTTCTGCTTGCTTGTCTGTGCGTGTGCCAGAC
This sequence comes from Myiopsitta monachus, assembly GCA_017639245.1. Taxonomy (NCBI): domain Eukaryota; kingdom Metazoa; phylum Chordata; class Aves; order Psittaciformes; family Psittacidae; genus Myiopsitta; species Myiopsitta monachus. The sequence goes on from CM029920.1 coordinate 77,907,334, forward strand.
AGTGTTTGTGGGAATGCTTGTGTACAGAAAGGGGGCTTGGCTTTCAGGAAGGTATGGCTGCTTTAGTAACTGGTGATTATGGTAGCGTCCAGTTGAGCAGGTGATTCCTGTGCAAAAAAGAATGAAGTGTGTTTAATCTTTCTGCATTTGCAATAGGCTGACACAATAGGTGTGAATATGGCTATATCTATTATCTTTCTAGATACTAGCATAACAAACTTCAGCATTTTTAATGTCAGAAAATTCTGGAGCCAGCATATTGAACAGTCTCTCATTTTTAGTTGTTCAAAATCAGAAGTGTGTTAGAGCAGAGTGGTGGTGACGACGTCAGGAAAAACAGGGATGGCTTTTCTGGACAAGGATAAGGAAGAATACTGCACAAAAGCTTTGGTTCTCTTGTGTCATTGCTGTCATCCTCTTGTGTGACAGTTCCCAACTAGTAAGTAAATACAGTAATGATATATGCCAATGTCAGAGGTGAGGTGCAGGGTGGGATAGAGGAGATACCAAGCTAATAAGCTCTGATAGGTTTATTAGCTTGGGCCTTATGCCAGCACTGCTACAGCTGGGGGAGGTTATGGAATTTGAAAAGTAAGGAGTAAGGACAGAAGATGGAAGAGAGGAGCTGAGGAGGCTGGAAAGGGAACTGGGATCAGGATGAGGAGCAGAAGGAAGGAGATTGTTCCAAAAGTTCTTTGAGGACTTCCTCCAGAAAGATTGTGAATCTCTGACCTGTGTGATGCTAAGGAAATGGAAAACGACGGAATTTCGGCTCAACATTTCCCAAAGTCCTCAGAATGCCCTGCCTCTGGAATGGAGAGCCTGATACACAGCATCTTTGGTAATAGTGAAGCACAGTGTGGAAGAATAAGCTTTATGTTTGAGAAGCCAACATTCAGGTTGTCTCCTGGTTCTGCTGCTGACAAACAGTGTGGCCTTTGATAAATTGCTGTCTCAGTTTTCTGATCCATAAAGTGGGTTGGTCACTGCTGTCATGGTGAGATGTCCCAGCCAAATCTCAGCTTTCTGCTTCTCTACCAGTGGTCCCAGTGTCCTCACCCAGTCTGCACTTCTTGTTGTTGACCATCTCTTGATCTCCTCTGAGATCTCTTAAGTCTGTGTGTCCTCATTTTTGTTGCTTTTTACAATCTATTATCTTTGCTTTGCAGAGTAATTTTTCTCTTTCCAGTCCAGTTTCTATCAGACCTAGTTGCTTTTGGTTTCCCTTTTCTCTTCTCCATAGTGGCTTCATATGTTCCTTGACTCTTCTCATTTGATCTCAGTGCTATCCTTACTCAGGTTTAGCTCCCTGACCACTTCTATTGTTAATTTTGGTCTTAAATTCATTTCCACTCCTACACCTGGTCTCTGTAACCAAGTAACCCCCAAATCCCCATGCTCTTTCCAGCTGCTTCTTTGTTATTTTCCAGCTCTGTTCTCAACACATTGGTCTCCCAGTCTGAGCCTGTCTCTGTTTTTTTAGCCCTTTTGGTTTTGAAATCAGTAATGTCCTTCCCACTGTCTATATACCAGTGGTAGAAATAGTGAGAGAGCAGCCCAGCTGAAAATTCATTTGCTTTATTCCAGCTTGATTGAGGCCAGCTGAGAACAGCTATTACATAGGTCCTTGAAAACTTTTGTAGCCCTTGCTAGCCTCTGTGGATGTGACACATACATTTTGTTTTGCAGAAGCTGTAAGATGCCTGGTTAGTATTTGTAATGACAGTTTGGGTGTTAAGACTTAGCAAGTCTCTGTGGAGCCTGTGCAGATGGAGGTTTTAGAAAGCCAATCTGGCTAAGCCTAAATGGGTAGGCAAGGCAAAAGATGCAGCCCTGGCACAAAGGCCATTAATTTGGCAGATATATGGCCTTGTTGCAAATAGTATGATCACTAAAGAAAGTTGTTGAGATATATTTGTTAAACTGGGATAAATCAATGGATGTTGTTAAGCTGTTTTGTCTGAAATAGTTCACAAATACTCAGCCTGAAACAGAAACCAGCCTGGGAAACTGCAGGATTAACAGGTAAAGTTACAATTAAAAAGAGCTGAAAACAGTATCTAAATGGAAAATACTGGGTAGCTTTAACAGAAATAGTGCTAGAGGTTCACCTCCATTAATATCTTCCATATTAAAATGTGTCATAGTGCTTCACTGAATCAGTGAGATACTGCAAAATGGCATAATAGGCTTTTAGAATTAAAGAACAAATAATAAATAATGCTGTTATGTTATCAAGTACATTTACATTATGCAGTATATAATGTAATAAAGAGAAGAGGATAAAGAGGTACAGACCACGGAGAAGAAGTAGGTTTCGGATAGGATTTGAAAGTGAACATTGTGCCTTTGAGGCAAAATTAAACTATTCGGAAAAGGCTGTCCTGGTTTAGAGGAGTTGCAGAGAAAGAACTTTTCTCTGTGGACAAACAGCTACAAGATTGGTAGCAGAAAGGGATATCCCTATTTGCTTACAGTAGGCCTAAGTTTTGTGTAAGTAAGACTGTAAGTAAAAATAGTCAGTTATACAAACTAGTCCAAATCCATAGAAATAGAAACTTGAAATTTGCAGGTTGTATGTTTCTGTGTAAGTGATTTTTGAAATTTTAACTATATGTTTTGGTTCTGATTGACAGCTCGTTTATTGACTTAGTCCAAACATGAAGCCATTTATCTGATTTCTTTAGACAGCTCTGATTACCATTTTCCCTTTCTTTATGTGTAAGCTTTCTAGCCCACTTATTAAGTGTGTGTTAGCTTTTTTTTTTTCCCAGGTGGTAATTATTCTTGTTTATCAAACCTAATGTTCACGTACCCTCTTGTTCAGGAAAGATAGGAAAACTTTGGAAGCAGGACAAATAAGAGATTTTAAGTACTGTTGTTTTCACTGTAGTCTAACTTCCAAAATGACAGGTACTTTTCCTGTGTCTTTTTGGAATAAGTATCCTTATCCCTCTGCAAATCTTTAGGATGTAAGACTTCTGTTCATGAGTTTAATGATGTTGGGAAATACGCATCTCTATCTAGAAATCCAATAGATGGTTTTACATCCCATTGACTTCACTGAAGTTTATTTGACTTTCGCCCAAATCCGTCCTCTTAGTGCGTGCTATTGACAATCATTGGAACGCTGGGCTTTGCTGACATCTACAAAATCATTGACTCTAAAGGCAATACTCCTTGAACTTGTGAGAACTAGAAAAAATCCGAACAACTTTTCATAATTCCCTTGGAAATAAAAGAATGGATGTGCTGCTTGCCAAGGGACTGAATTGACCAAAGGAAAGACTGTTTTGTATGTTTGTCAAAGTTTTGAATGGCTGTTCCTCTTGAGAACAATTCCTATCCCCCCCCCCCCCCCCCATGCTTTTTATGTCCTAAAAGATGAAGGTCTCTATGTCATAGAAGCTCTTCAGTCCTCCTGGGCTGAATGACAGACAGCCTGTATTTCAAAGCAAGCAAAGACCATCCTTCAGTTTCACTTCTGGGAAATACTGGACAATTTATAAAGGAGTTTGTCTACAACCCCATGAACAAAATCTCTTTTCTTGTACAATAACTGTGAAGAGCCTATACTTGACAATGATATTTCTCTATTAAGAATATGATGTTGGAAGTTCACCAGTTAGGGAAAGAATTCTGGTAAGCAGCAGGAAAAGTTCATTAACATCTCCAAAATATGCTGCAGTTCTGGCAGATCTTGGAAAGGTGGAACAGCTGGTTATCTCCTTAAGACATCCTTAGAGAGTTCTCTTTTACCTAAGCCTAGGCAAGAGAGCTGGACCACTTCTGGATTGCAGAGGTTTTCTAACATTTTGCTGCAACCTTAGTAACATGTGATGGTCCATGGGACACTAAGGAATGCAGATTTTACTTGGTTTTCACACTTCAATGATGTATACCTGTGAAGTTTTATACATGCATGATGCGAATTGATGTCTTACTGCTCATAGTGACCTTATCCATGCAGACCCTGGGCTCTAATGCCCAAGAACATCTGGCCAAAGCAGCATACCTGCTCTTTGCAAACTGTTACCACCCTGTGGTTGCTGGCAGTAAAGTTTCTTGAAAGTATCTCAAACAGTGGTGTCAACACCTTTAGCCCCATGTACTATTTTTGGCTAGCTGTGTTGGCAAGCGTGCAACTGTTTTTCAGGCTGTCCTGATAAACTTGCACTGGTGGAGAGTTTGGGGTGTTGGAATTCTTCCTCTTCTGCTGGCTTGTTATTGTCTGTTTCTTGTAAAACTTATATTTAGGTAGCTCATATTAGGAACTGAAGCAGTCATCTTTTGCATATGATTATCTTCATCTGGTATGTTGAAATGCTTTTCTAGTTAGCAATAAATGTGCTTAACCTCTTAGTATTGCTCTTTGACCTGAAGCATAGTGAATGCTTTTCCTGTGGACATTTTGAAATGTTTTAGTTCTGTTACATACCCTCAAATATGAAACATCACACGAAAGCATAACTTGCATGTTATTTTATTGTAATTATTAACTTTATCCATTGAAAACCTTTCAATGCTGTTATCCTTGTGTGGCCTTGTTGTTTGTTAGAGTCACTTTAAAACAAGAATCCCTGTTTAAATGAGATTATGCAGCCAAACGTGTGGTCACAAAAGATTTTTGAAGATCATAAATGTTTAATTTGCATAACTGTTTAACAGTCTAAACTTGTATTTAAAAAAACAAACAGAAAGCCTCTCCTCATTATGGTCACCAAGATAATGTCTGAATCTGAGCAATAGGCACATCAGTGACCTTCAAGAGTGGCAGGCTGAGATGAAAGACTGCAAGGTGAAATAACACTGAAGAGAATGAACAGCTCCTATTCACCTCTAGCTGTTAAGCTAAATCATAACAATGACAAACGAAGATCTCAAACACACATAAGATTTGTATTGCCGTAGTGACAGATTTTGGGACATTTAACTATTAAGGTTTGTTTTCCTGTAGAAGAAGGAGACCGGCTGCCTCTGCTCTTTAAAGCCACTGCTGTCCTTGCAACAAAGGGAAGAAAACAGAGGACTCCAGCTTCCCAATTCTTTTAAATGCCTTGGGTACCTCCTGAATCCAAGAAGCTAACTAAGCATTTGTTTGTGCAAATACCAAATAATCATGTGCAACTGTAGTAATGGAGAGGTACTATACTTTAATCTGGAGTTTTCTATAAAATCAGTGCTGTATGTCAAAGTAGGGAGAACTGTAGATAAAAGATGGCATCTGCATGTATATAGCTGAGCCGGATGTGCAGCTGTGGTGTGTGCAACATGTATCCTAATTTTTATAAGTCATTAATCATGATTTATTCTTCCTTTATTCAACCTGAACAAAGTTTTAGCTATGAATCAAGTCACTGACTCTCTTTTAGCTCATCTTATTTAACATTTTCACTGTATCGTAATTCTCATTTGACAATTCTATAATTTTTATCCATTGCAAGGGTGTGATGTTTTCATCCTGACATAAATAACTTCTTGATGACAACTGTTCAAGCTCTAGCATTACCTTTTACTTTAATTAAATGTTTAACCCATTTAATAACACACTGAAAAATTACATTCCAGTTTCAGCCTCTTTTTTTAATATTTGATATAAATATTAATGTCCAAATCTATTATGTTTCCAGTTTTCATTGTCCCTATGATAAAACCAGCACTGCTGCTACTTTGTTTTTCTTTTGAAGCATCAGGCTGCTGCATGCAAGTACTTGACAGTTCATAGGGGAAAAAGGAAGAAGCAGATGAAGCAAAGTTGAATGTTTTAGCCTTTCAGAGACCATGAAATATGAGAATGTGTTTGAGTCTTTTGGATGATTTTCTTTTTGTACTGAAATCTCATGGAGTGAAAGAAAAGAGGAAAAACATATATGACAAAATATTTTTGTAAGTCTCAGAAGGTCTAATTCTGCTCAGTTTTGAGCATGTATACAGCAGTCACCTAACAGAGGATATGGCTCTATGAGGGACATAGCATTTTAAAGGTTTAAAGGGCAGGAGCTAGTCTAGGGGAAGTGCAATGCAGTATTTGAGAGAAGTAAGTGCTGATACCACTATGGAAATATTTCTGATTATCTCTTGAAATAAATTCAGTCCTCGATGACAGCTCCATTTGGAAATGTTTACCTTCGCTTTCACATTTCAATACTGCATTGAAAAAGGATACTACAGAGGTATTGATTCCCCCTTTCAGAGGAAGAGAGATCACAGCTTGTATTCAAGCTGCAGCTCATGTGCTTCTCTGCGCTGTTTATCTTGGTTACTCGAGTCATTTTTCATGGTAGGCAGGCATTGTTGGGCTCTGGTATGAACCTGAAGATGTGTGTTAAAAGCAGTCTGTTCTTCGTGGTTCACTCTCCCCATCATCCACCATCAAGACCTAAACATGGCTCCCAGTCTGCGTGCCTGCTGATGCTCTTCAGTGAAATACGAAGAAAGATTTCATTGCATGATAACTTATTTAACTTACAAGCTTTTTTAATTTTCTCAATAATAATTTCCAAAGAAGGACTTTTGAATCACTGGTTATTCAGTATGTCTTGGTTTTCTTGTTTTATTTTACTTTTAAAGCCTCTGTTGAACTAATGCACTGAAGCAGAACTTAAGAGCATGGTTCCACCTATGCTAGGATCCACTTCTGAGGCTTTTTTGGGGACCACAGTTATGGATGTTTCTGTGTGGTTCTCATAGCGGAAGTGTAATTGTAAGAGGTAGGCTTTGTCCCTGTCATTCCCCACCTTCCACAAAAGCACACGCTCATACTGACACAGACATTCAGGGTAACAGGCCCCAGTCTGGAGGTTTCTCCCTTGTCTCTGCGTGCAGACACAGCAGCAGCTGCGTGTGTAGGAGTGCCTCTTCCTTTTCCTTGCACCTTCCCTCCTGTCTCACTGGGATGGGTAGCGAGTCCATTTCACAGCCTGTGCAGGAAAGGAGGCTGTTCTGCTTTTGAAATAGTGGTAGAGCAGGCAAGGCCTTTCACTGTTCTCCCATGGGTGACTGTTCTAAGCTTTGATGAGGAGAGTATTGAAAATTGCCTCGATGCATCTGCACATGTGGACAGTAGGCTGAAAGCAGCTAAATACAGTGATAACCACGTTGCTCTGTGTGCCTCTGGCTATGGAGACTGATGTGCCTCTGCTGTTCCAGCCCAGAAGACAAACTGGGCTCAGCAGTGTCTCTGACCTTTTGAAAGCATGAAAATCCATAGGGAGCTGAAAAGCTGAAAATTATTCTTTCTTTTTTTTTTCCCTTTTTTTTTTTTTGTTTTGTTTTGTTGAACTGCTTAAAATAAAGTGGCCTGTGACCTTTTGAAAGTATGTCTGACCCTGTGGGACTAGGGAGAGACCAAATGAAGTAGACTATAGCAGGACCCAGAGGTGAGCATAAACTTAAAGTTGTAGGTGAGCTCCATGGATCAGATGATATTGTAAGGTGGGAGGTGATGATTTCAAGCGTCTAATCTTGTTTTCCACTGGTCATATAAATTCATGAAGTAATTCCTCTCTCAAGAAGAGGGAAGATGTGATTAGCATATGTGTAAAAACAACCTTAATTCTAATTTAAAGCTGCTTAAGAGTAATACAACCTGAAAATAGAACGTTTGGGGCTTTTTTGTGTGTGGTTTTTTGTTTTGTTTTGTTTTTTGGTGTGTTTTTTTTTTCCCCACTCCTCCATGCATTCTTCCACTAGTACACAAATTTACAACAAGAATGAAAATGTCTTTCCTGTCTCCACGCAAATTCTGATAGACTATGCTTGAGTCATGGCTTAATTGTCCCTATTACGAGGACCACAACTTTTTCTCTATTTTCACTATTTCCTGAGAGCAATTCTTATGATTTTTCTTTCTTCAGAAAGTGCTCATCAGCATTATCTTTGAAGGATGGACACTGGAGGTAGATAAAGTTTTCAATAATATTGTCACTAGCACAGCACAGAAAGTTAGTAATTCTTCTCTGGTTCACCTTTTCTCCTTAGGCATCCTAGAATCTTATTAGCTATCTTATCCGAAAGCTTTGCCCTGATGCTTGCTTTTTGTTGACCTTGGAAATGATCTGGAAGCCACCTTAATGAACTGTTGCTCCTCAGTATATATGTATAATTACAGTCTAGTCGTTTTTCCCTACATTACTTCATTCCAGACATTATGTCTTTGTTTCTGGCTATCTTGCTATGCTGAAGCACTTCTTTCAATAGTTCCCAATTCTCTGATAAATCCTCTTCACCTTGCACTGATTTAGCACAATTGGAAGCATTCAGATTGATCTCAGTTGGTGAGTCTCACTTGCCCAGCTTGCAAACAACATGTTGTTTCTTCTGCTGTTAGTGTTGTCGTGTCTGTAAATCTCTCCATCTTACCTGATGGAGCCCCACATTGTATGCAAAGTTGTTATGTAATTGTTCTGTCCTGCTATCAGTAAATAGTTTTTAATTGAAGTAGAGAGCAAGAGAAACTGACTGTGGAGTTTGTGTGTGTTGTATTTACTTGCCATATTAAAACCTGTTACTTTAGATCCCTTGGTCTGAATCAGAAAAGCAAGAACTGAAAGCTTGTAAACAAATCCACATCTTGCTTCCAAAGACACAGATGAGAACATATTCTCCCTCATCATATATAAGTGAGAAAAGTGGTGATGACTGTAAAGCAAACACTGAGGGGAAAATGGCTCATAGAATAGCGTACAGAAAAAAAAGCACCAAGTGAATTTTAAAAAGCCTTCATGCTATACGTAGCCAACAAGGATTGTACAACAATTTGTTGAGACATTTAATGTCAGAAAAAGAAATTGCTCCTGCTTCAGGATATTGCTGTTTTCTTCACAATAGTGCAATACTGTATAGAACCCTAAATGCTTTGGAATCTAATCTCATCATGTCCATCAAATGATCGTGCTCGAGGTATTTATTGATGAGGTTGGATAAATCCTAGCTGAAGAGAACACCACTTGTCATGGAGTGAGTAAAATCCTGGGCATGATGCCAGGTTCTCAGGGCCAATTTTGCCTTGATGGTGTCTAGTGATTTATACTTGTCTTTGCTTCCATCGCTGAGTGCTAGAGCAGGAAGAATGGAGGAAGGAGGAAAGCAAAAGCACTGTTTTCTCACAGGGATGTTATTTGCTTAAAAATGAAAATCTTTTCATCACTTCATTTTCTGGGAGGGAAAAGAAAAAAGCCTGTTGTCCTGGGTTCAGCTGTAGCTGAGTGACTGGCTGGGCTTAAACCACAACACCTCCTGACTTTATTTGAAATGATGTAGTCTGTGCATGAATTGGATATGATGGTTGTGATGAGACTCACCCTAAACACTTTCTTCTTAATGCTGAAATTCTCAATTCCATGACAATAGATACTAGTTTATGTTAAATAATCTTAGACTGGAAGTCTGATAAATTTCTTGGTAGAATCTTTCTTGCTACTCAGTGATGTTTTGTTTCAGTGAGCAACAGTTCATTTTGCAGTTGGTTTTCAGTGAATTGTAGAGAAGCCTATACACTTTAAACATGGAAGATGACCAACATGTAGAAGCCTTTTATGACTTTCAGTAAAGCCTTTTGTTTTGCTGGCTTATTAAAGTGAATTATTGCACTTGGGAGCTGATTGACTTGTGCCAGGAGCAGTGGTTTCAACCTGTTCCATGTAGCCTCACAGCATTCCTGGACAAAAGTTGAGTCAGGAGAGAGAAATGACTCATTCTTTGTACGATTCCCCTCTGACATTACTTCATGAAAAATCAAGAGGTTTAGCCTGAAGTATTGCTGTTGTGTAAGAAAACAGAAAGATTGCATTAACTTTAGGGGAGAACAGAACAGGGCGGAAGAGAGGTCCATTGAGAGTTAATAAATAGACAAACTGTGTCAGGCTGAAGAAATCCCTTGAGCTAAAAATAATTGAAGGCTGGGAGAGTATGTGGGAGAGGTACATGTATGTGCTGTTGTTGATCTTCCTTTGGCTTTTGACTGTGGTCACTCTTGGAGGCACAATACTGAGTTAGATGAGCCCACTTTTGGTGGGGTGGGGAAACCTGAAAACCAGAATTTTGGGATTCAAAATCCAGAAAGAGTCCAAGACTTTGTTTTATGGTTGTGCAGCCAACCTTCTACTGGCATGGAAGGGAAGGAAAGAAAAGGAACCCATATATCTTAAATATCTGAGACTTATAATCCTAGAATGGTTAGGGTTGGAGAGGATCTTAAGATCATCAAGTTCTAACCCCTGTACCATGAGAAGGGTCACCTCACTGTAGACCATGTTGCCCAAGGCTCTGTCCAACCCGGCCTTGAACACTGTCAGGGATGGAGCATTTATGACTTCTTCGGGCAACGCATTCCAGTACCTCACCACCCTTCACTAAAGAACTTCTTCCTTATATCTAACCTGAACTTCCTCTGTTTTAATTGGAAGCCATTACCCCTTGTCCTATTGCTACAGTCCCTGATGAAGAGTCCCTCTCTGGAATCCTTGTAGGCCTCCTCCAGATACTGGAAGGCTGCAGAAACTGTCTTGTAAAGTCAGTAGTCTTTACATTTTCAGAGAATCATAGAATGGTTTGGGTTGGAAGAGACCTTAAAGATCATCTAGTTCCAAACCCCCTGCCATACCTTTCACTAGACCAGGTTGCCCAAAGCCCCATCCAACCTGGCCTTTTTGTGAATTCAGTTTAACAGAGCATTACTGTAAGTGAAGCTGAAGATTTGTGCCTTTTTATTGTAATTAAATCTGAGAAAAGAGGAGGGTTCATGGTTGTCAGCTGAGAAGATCATCCTGAGACAGTAACGTAGGAACTGCCAAACTTGGTTAGACATGTGAAAGTGCAAATTTGCCTCAAACTGCTTACTTGTTGGTAGTAATATTTGGCTTCAAACTGCTAATTTGTTGGTAATAATATTTGGCTTCATATATATTGTGGACATAGATCCAAATGAATTTGGGAAATGAAATCTGAATGTGACTGGTAAAACTATTTATAGGGAATTTTCTTCTTTCACATCCATTCACATGGGAGAACTCTTCCCAAGAACATCACTTTAATTCCCTGTTACTAGTTTCTTAATTAGGCTGGTCAACAAAGCTATCGCTTGTAAACCCAAAGTTCCAGTGATTCCTTCCATGAGGTAATACTGTCCAGATATATATTAAGTTGGCATTGCTAACAGCAAAACTAAATTCTGTGCTTTCCTGACTCTTTCAGGATGCTGTCATGGATTGTTTGAAGCACTGAAAGTGAAAGTTGTCTTCCTGTTATATAAAGTCTTCGGTTTGGGAGTTTAATAGTTGTGAAATCGTGTTCGACAAAAATTCTTCATCTTGGAATGGTACAGTTAGAGTGGTATTGAGCTGAAATTGCCATCTTTGCTAGAAATTGAGGGGAAGGAGGCAGATAATATCACAATATTGACTTGTTCATTTGTGATGTAGCCCTCTATTCAAAACATCTTTTAAAATCTAATTCTGTTTTCATACTGCAGTTAAGCAAGAGAAATTGGAAATCTGTGAAGTGCCACCACGAATCCTGTGTTAGTCTTGACAGTGTAGGGTCACAAAGAAGCTGGCAGCTCACCATCAGAATTGTGACACCTTTTCTGTTCATGATGCCCTTCAGTAGCTTTGTTTCAAGGAGTTTTCAGTGGAGAGTCACATACAAGGTCTATAAAGGAGAAGGCAGGACCCAAGACATTTCAGTCTCTCTCCAAGGAAAACAGACCTAGCGGCATGGTCTAGATACTGACCCTATTTTCCTCAATTCCCTAGCAAATTTGAGTCCAGATATAAGTGTCCCAGATATCAGAAAAATGGATCTCTCTAAGCCCTCAGAAACCTTGCCTGAACAAAATCCTCTGTCTTTCCAATAAAGTTCCTGACTAGGAAACTTTCTTAGAAGACTGCTTACAGGGACAGGCTGATACTTTTGCACAGTATCAACAAGTGCTGGCTCCAGTCACGTAGGAGTATTCTACCCATTTTTAACAAGGTGTTTGCTTCCCTTTTAGTCTTCTCACTTTCTAGGTAGAGGAAGCACAGCATTAGTTTGACATTTTTTCCTGAAGGTGACTTAACTATCCAGTTTAGCAGCTATGCAGAGGTGACACTGTAAGCCATTTAAAACTGGCTACATACAAACTTTGAGGCATCTGCATTTGCTCTATATTAGTAATGAAAGGGAATTTCTTTGAATTGAGGAACTAGCCTGGGATGAGCTCTGTGGCATCTAGGTCAGTCTTTAGTGCTGTCTGAATTGAAAGTCTGAATGCTGACTCTTTATTTTGGAAAATATCCTGCTGGTTTTGCATTTGTTTTTGGCATTTCTCAGATTCTCTAGGAAGACAGTTCAGCAAAATTATTTTGAAAGCCAATAAAAAGAAGCTGAAAATATTGTTTTGTAGGGTTTTTTTAGCACATTAATATATCACCAGGATGCTATTAGAATCCTGACATAGATGCATTTCCAAATCAAGATCTTTTCTTTATACATATGCATCTCTTAAAGTTTGCTGTTAAGTTTGTCTTTTGCTGATAAGGTTTATTTTATGGACCGCTGGTAGTTGCTACTGATCTCCTGAGGATCTTAAAAGTAATCTAGTGAAACTTGGAATTACAGTTCTGAATTTCTAAAGATGGGCAAAGCAAAACTGAGGTGTTACATAAGCTGTGTTGGATCTACTTGACTTCTAATTGGCCATTGTTCTGTCACCAGATGTGGAGGCTGATTAGCATGAACCACTTTTTGGTTCAGTGAACTTTTGGGAAGCTCAGACTCAAAACAGGACAGAAACAGAGGGACACACCACATAGGATCAAGAGGGTACTATAGCGACTCTTCAGGTCGCCAGACCCTCTTCCTGCATCTACCCTAGATTCAATCCCTATGTGAAAATACTGATGAAGCTGCTTTTTATATGGCCTAGAAATCTCACCAAAACCCCTCTTGTTATTTCATTCCTATTTTCACAACTGTTCTGTGTATAGAACTGTTGTGCAAAAATAATCATCTAGTCACAACTAGTAAGGAGATGAGAGGTACGCTAATTGTTTTACCACATTTGCTTTCACTTCCAGTATTTGAGTTGGGCACCCGGATTCAGGACAGGCATCAGATTCTGTTTGACACTCCTTCAAAAGAAGAATTTTAACAGTGTCAAGAGAAGGTTACAGAGCTCATAGAAGTATCACCAATGAGGTGTTACAGTATTTTCCACTTGTAGATGCAAGTGTATGTATCATGACAATGCCTTTGTCATTTTAAATAATAATTAATCTAGTGATTTGAAGAAAAGCGGTTTGGTTCTATTAGGAACACTAATTACACACTTTTGAAAAGACTCTGATAGCACATAAGGCAAAGGAGTTATAAAATGGTTATAAAAAATCCTTGAGTTAAAACTTTCAGGTAAGTGATTCAAACTGATAGTTCTAATTCAACCAGCACAAATTAATCCAGTAAAAATATATATGACCTAAATATCACTTATGGTAGGCTCTGAGAAGGCTCTAACACTGATAACCACTTTTTAAAAGGCTAATACCAAACTGTAAACCAAATGGTTATTATTTTTCTCTCCAAATTAAGCTATGCCATGTGTTTGGTTTTTGAAAGAACTTTATTGGAAAATATAAGGAAATTATATTTACTAATATCAATCTGAATTTTTTTAAGCAATGTGGAACTATACCAAATAAGACAGGATAACACATAAATACTGATTTTTGAATTGTTGCCAACTGTGTGTTGGTTTCTTGTTTTTAAGTGATACTGATGCTTTCTGAAGTGCTGTATTCCTTCCGTTACTGATACAAACATTTGTGGTATGGTTGGCGAGATGTTAGTTCTGAAAATGTATCAGTGTTTGCTGTTTAGCCCAGCATGTCTGTGTGTGTTTGGGAGGGTGGAAAAAGGTCTCTGGTCATCCCTGTTCAGATGCTTCTGACAGGGGTCAGATTGGAGGAGTAGGTTTAATTTCAACAGGGTGGAGCTGATTCTAGATGAATCTTGTGTATCCTTATGAAAGTATCTTCAATACAGATTTAGGTGAGGCTCTCTTCTCAGGTTTGCTGTCCTGAGTGGGCACAGTCACACAGTGAAACAACACTTTACTATCACAAAGCATTTTCATTAGTAGCATAGAGTCATGCGTAGACTGATCTGTGCCATCTATGCCATTAGACTGCAGTAAAATTACTTAAAGAATCATAGGAGTATTAGTAGTAGGACAGACCCCATTGTGCTAGGCGTTATAGAGAATAAAAGATGATGCCTGCCCCAAATCTTTCAGTGTAGTGCTTCAAAGAAGCAAACCGGTGTAATCAAAGAGTTTTCTCAGTGCTAGATTCTTTTTCCTGGATGTGAGCAGAGGATGTATATATCAATACAAGCTGATAGCTGAGTGAGTTTGAGTATCAAGACCTGTCTCGAGGCAAGAGACATATCATAGCAAGTGGCATATATCATACTGAATTAATACTGCCATGCCTTTTTTAAGAATGCATAAGTTTACATAACGCTTTCAGTTTCTTAATCTGTGCAAAGCTATGAAAACAGGAGAAGGGAGATTAGGACTACTCTGTCATAGCACTAAATTTCTCAGTATAACATTGACTGGTTTTTAAGTTATGTTTTTTTTAATGGTACAATGGGAAGAAGAGGAGTCTGGGTCTTACATGTCTAGAAGCACAGTTAAGTACTATTGTCTTGCCAGTACATTACTTTTGAAAGAAGTCTTGAGCATGTAACAATGTCACTGGATTTTTTTTTTGGTGCTTTATAAAATTAGTTCTAAATTTTGATAGCTATGTTTTCATGAAGGTGAGACAAAATGTATGGGGAAGAAAAATTTAATAGAAAATATGCAACATTATTCCAATGATCTTACAGTATTCTCAATAGAATAGCTTGTAGGCCATGTTTGTTTTGTGAAGAGAAAAATGGTGCCAGTATTATATTCAGGCCATGTTGAATGTTACTTTCCCTTGGTTTTTTTTCCACCAGAAGGTGAATCCTGCAGTATCTGACACTCCACAGCAAAATTTTGTGCCACCTTTATTGCATGTCACATTTAAATTTAAGGCAGCAGACTGAGATTCGACAGATGGTGCTGCTTCAATGCACCGTTAAACTTGTTGCTCCTGAGGTTCCAGCCAGTGGCATGTGCAGGTATTGCTTTCTGTCTTGCTGTGAATAAAGCTAGTTAGGGCTCTGAAATTGCTGATACATACCTGTGGGACCCTTGTCTCCTGTGTTCTCTCTATAATGTTTAGTATCCCAATTATCAACTATTCTGAAAGCTGCCATAGTACACACGACC
This sequence comes from Myiopsitta monachus, assembly GCA_017639245.1. Lineage (NCBI taxonomy): Eukaryota > Metazoa > Chordata > Aves > Psittaciformes > Psittacidae > Myiopsitta > Myiopsitta monachus. Next base: position 77,922,635 of record CM029920.1, read on the forward strand.
GCTGGCTTGAAGTGAGTTTTGACAGAAATGGCCATGTTTTCATTTTAGAACTTGCTTGGAGTACTCTATATACTTATTCAGTATGTTATGGGTAGGGCAACACAATAAGAGTATGAAGGAAAAAATGTCATTTACTTTACAGAAAAGGATGAAGTAAACTTAAAACAAACTAAACCAATAAAAAAAAACCCCAACAAACCATAAAATGGGATTTTGTCCCTTCTTTACTAACCTTTTCCCTTTGCCTGGAATAAAAGTTATGAGACTCCACTATGTTACATTGCTGGCAGATGTTCAGAACCTTTGTATCTAGCCCCATACCAGCTCAATGAAGGGAAGAGCATTCCCACTATAATTACCCAGACCACTTCCTACAAATTTTCTGTTTAGGTTTTGTATTCAGGTTCTCCTTGTGCCCAAACCTCAAGTTTTGTGATTTGCTGTTCAAGCACTATCCAAACTCAAGCTGATTAAGCACCAAGAATCATGGATATACCCACAATATTGTGAAATGAATTTGTGAATGTTTGGATGAGACTGTGGCCAAAGTGTTATGCTTTTTAATTTACCAAAAATTTCCCATCTTATGGTGCTGGATTAAGTGGTCTAGGGGCAGAGAAGGAACAATAGGCATGAGGGCAGTAGCGTGTTGTTGTCTTCAGATACTTTACCAGTGCATAAGATAAGCTGCATCCTTATTTTGTGGCCCTTCCAGTTCTGCTTTCTCCTCTCTTCCTCAACATCTTACAGTAAATAGGATATATATGCTTTAAATTCCACATCCTATTCCCAAAGTCTAAAATTTAGGGGGAGATTTGTTATTACACACTTCCATGGTATGAAACATGGATGTAGGACCAGGACAGAGAGTGAAAGCTTTCTGCTAGATGCAAAGTGATTCAAATCAAATGAAAAAAACATAATTATTCAACTTTAGTCACTGTACTGAGTCACTGTCCTGAAGACTTTATGTTCTGACACAGTAGTGGATTAAGGGACTCTTCCGTCTTTTCTTTGTGCACGACAAGTCATTTGGAAGAACTGTGCAGCTGGCAGAGAAGAGGTGTGAGCATGTCTATCTCCTTGACAAGCCTGACATTCTTCCAGCTGCATTAGGTAAAATTAACTGATTGACTAGGGGCAACTTCTACTTTGTGCCAGGATAAGGAAGAACACCTTGAGCATCATTTACCTTAATTTTGTTTTCTCTAGACTCTATAGTATGTAATTGTATTAAGGGTAAACATACTTGTTAGCGATACAAGTATTTTTCTTTTCTTCACATGTAATTGTGTTCAGAAATTTGTGAAATGCTTATAAAGATGTTAAATTGTAGGATTTACTGATAAAACAGTAGCTGGGGTTTAATGCAATAAGGTAATGATTATCAGTTTGATTGTGCCACACACTTTGATATGAGAGGTTTGCCTATCACTATCAGTGAAGTTCCTTGCATCTCTATACTTTCCATGTGTTTACAACTTTCTAATCTCATTCAAGGGTATGACAGAGATTGTGTGTTTTCCTATGAAAATTCAGAAACTGGCTACTACCCAACATATGTTATCAGATTAGAATAATGATTTGATTGTATTGGATATTACATGGCTTCTTAGGATAAGTTGTTTCATTTTCTTCTCTGACTTCCTATGTATTGGGTGGTGGAGCTTTTTTTCCTGTGGTTGTTATTGAAATTCTGTAGTCTGAATATTGTTGTTTGATCTGGAACTTGAAAACTTGTATTCTTGCTAAACGAGTAACATATCTATTTTTGTGTCCATACATGGTGCAATCTAAGAGGGATTTTTTGAACCTCAGAATGGGAACATGGGATTTTAAAAATGAGCAAGGAGAAGTGAGTGCTACTTCATGAGGACATCACAATTGCCACATTACATTGCTTGTTCACTGTCTTTGGTAGAGGACTGTAATGCTGTCTGAATAGAAGTGTGGAAGAGGAAGAGCCATTATGATGTGCAAGCTTATGTGAGAAGGAAAATATTTTTCCTCTTACTGGTTGGTTTAGGCTCTAAAAGACATCTTATTCATGTTCATTCCTTTTAAAACCTCACTGAAGTTCTGAACTCCCTAATTTCTTGTGGCAGTGAATTCCAGTATTGATATAAAAGCTTTTAATTTTTAGTCAGGCTTTTCTGCTTCACCTATCAAATTTTCTAGCTGTATCATGAAAAATAGAAGCAAAGCATGTCAAATAAACTTCAAAAAAGAAGCTCTCTTAAAAAAAATTCCTTATTTATTCATCCTGGAAGTTAAAGTAGGAGTTGTGTGCTCAGCACTTTGGATATTTAACCACTGCTTTAAATGCCTAAGTATAGGAATAGAATGCTAACTTCAAGCACTCACTTCGCAAATTCTTGGCTTTGGTTACAAATGTCAGTGAATACAGGTAATAGCAGAAGTATACCACATCATGCCAGAATCTAAATAATGAAAAGATGTGTATGGTAATAGATTAAAATCTATTATGAAAGCATGAAAGAATTATAAGTCTATTAAGTGACTGAATAACACATGGGGACGTACTTTAAAGAAATACTGTCCTCCAGTTGCTTCAGCGCATGCAAGTCCCAAAGGTTGCCTGCCCCTCTGCTACTGTCACCTGCCCATTGCTTTTCTTTTCCCTGTGCTGTAACTGCTGCTGTCAGGATTACCAGTTAATTGAAGAACTGGTTGAAGAACTGGAGTTTAGTAGGGTGATAACTATTTCTTATAATGGTGGTAGTTTTTACCAGCTTAAAATTGCAGAGATTCATAGACCAACCCTCTGTACAGAGGGTTAGGAGTAAGTCTACCTATTAAGTGAGAGAACTACAATTTATTCCCAGAGGTGTTTTGATAGCAATTTATCAATGGTTTTGTTATTGTGAGGCTTGAAGGAAAATTGTTAAAATCTGGTTGAAAGTTAAATGGAAAAGAAAGAAAAAATTTAAACTAGAATATCATCCTGGAGAAGGCCACTTAAATACATTTTACTACCAGAGTAAATTGAACAGCAAAATAAAGATACCAAGTTTGACACAATAAATCACTGAAGAGAACTGATTTATTAGAACCTAAAAAAACTTTTTAAAAACTTTTTAAATTCTGTCCAAATGCCATTAGCAGATTGGAGAACAAGTTATGACACAACCTCAAAATAATATTTGTTAAAGGAAAGGAAAGTAAATACAAACAATAAAATGCTCTGAAGATTTGATGTAAGATAATCAAGTATGCAAACAGAGGCTTTTGCCCTAGTAGCAGATGACCTAGAGAATCCTCTGTATTGCAGAAAATACTGAAGACATTGCTCATTTAAAAGCATTTTTAAAAAGAGAAATTAAGTGTGGCCTCAACTGAAGATAAAAACTTTGGAACAGAGTTCATATCTCTTTATGTATTTGCATTTTGATCTGCTCCTTGACAGGCTCAGGATTGTTTGGGCTTTTTTTTTTTTATTGGGGTGACGGCAGCTTGCTGATTTTTAATTATCTTTTCTTTCAGTATCTGTAGGGATAATCAGAATATAGGGGCAAAAGAAAGCACCAGAATCAAATTATGTTCACAGAAGCATTTTTAATAGATGGATAACAACAGAGAAGTTTAGATCTATATTCAAAAATTTGGGATGATTATGACTTTATTTCCAGTCAGTCTCTCGATCTAAAGCGTGAAAAGAAATAGCAGATCTGGGTGAGGAAATATCATGGATCCACAAAAACAACTGTGATCAAAGACTTGAGCTTGAAAACAAAAAATTAAAATCCCCAAACTGTTCAGACCCTGAATCTATTTAAGGACAGAGTTGCTTAAAGACCTGCAGTCTGCTTTGAGCTTAAAGCCTGCCTTTGAGTGGGAGGTTGGGTTGGATGACCTCCACAAGTCCCTTCCAATCTAGAACGGGTTTATAATTCTTTGATTCCTTCTGGTCTGTTTTACAGTAGGCACAGAGAGGTACATTTTACCCTGGACTTGTGCCAGATGAACTCAAAGGCATTGCAGCTTCCCTGGAAGCGCCTCTTTGTATGGTACAACTCACCACATGTCAGTGTCCATCTCAGGGAGCATGCTGACTGGCAATGTATGTCGGCAGTAGGCCTGATCCCCCCTCAGTAAGGCAGCAAAAGGTTGATAGGGTCACAAGATGGTTGGATGTACAGCCAAGAGCTGCAAAGATGCAAATGCTTCCAGGAATGAAGTGAGGATGGATGGGTTAGGATTTGGATTCCCATCCTACAGCAGATGCTTTGCTAGTGAACCACTGAGCACAAGCTCAGTAGGGATCCTGAATGCTATTTAATCTTCCTTTATTTGGGAATTAAGCATGAGGAGTTGTGTGTCTGTAACTGTTAGTGTGTTCATCTACATGGGTATTGTATCTGGTTTTGAAGAGTAGACCAAGATGATATCATTTTCTTTTTTGAATAGTCTAGGCAAAATTGTTTAAACTAGCCCTGGGTTTTTAATGACACTCTATGTTCGTCAGGACAATGTCTAAATCTGCTTAAAACTTGGCTTGTTGTAGTCCTCTCTGCAATGCTCGGTGCCTAGCAACCATCATCAGGGCCAGTATTTTCATCCACTTTCCCTTTAAAGTGTTTTCCAGTTTCTTCTAGCTAGGGTATGAAATAAAAACAGCCTGAGAGACACTTACCTCTGTTTGTAATGGCAATAGCTGATTTTATGTACTTCAGGGCAAGCTTATGATAGGAAACTCTACAAATCAGTCTTTATTATTCTAATATTATGATTTTGAATCCTTGAATTTCATCTCCTGGAAAGCCTTCCTGTGTATGCAGTAGGAAGATGCAAAAATTTGTGTGCTCTATGTCACTTAGAAAAAAAATCACAGGTCATCTTCAAGGAAGAAGAGAAATCAAAAAATAGTGCAAAAGGGTTAACTTTTTCCAAAGTTGTTCTTCAAATGTGTTATCAAGAAAAACAGTCTTGAATGCTTTCTAAATAAGCAGACAGCTTGCAAATGCAGTTTTTCATCTCCGTGCTGTGCAGACAATAATCCTATTTTCTCAGTATTAATAACTGCAGGGGCTTTAGGGGAAAGCCTAGTCTTGCGGCAGATGTTAAATGAAAACTCCATAGCCTAGACCTTATGTGCAAACTACTTGCTTTCTTTTCCAGGTTTCAGTTGGAAGGTATGTTTTTCAAGTATCATCCTTTTCCTTCCTCTATTAGGAAGGTATTATGCCTGCATTACTTGAGCAGTATCTTGTATATGTATTTGTAAGTGCCATTTGTCTATTGCATAAGGCTGCTTTCCTCGGTAATGGCTTAGCATGATTATTTCTCTTGGCAATAAAGTAAAAGAAGGAAATAACTATATTTGTTGTTTTCTTTTAAATCAAGTGGCTTTAAAATTGACCATCCTCATTACTAGTTGTAGCATTTAATTTCTTTACAGTATAATAGCTCAGCTATGGTATGCTGGAGCTTGTAGTTGACATAGGTTCTGCAGAGGCAGTTCAGGCCATGATGCAGAACTCATAGTTCACTTGGACAATAGCAGTACTTGCTTTAATGAAAACACAATTAAAACCAGGCAGGAGCCCCTGGACTCCTACTATAAGTTATTTAATTACAGTTTATGGAAAGCTGATGAGATGAGACCATTTCTGCCTGTATGAGACTCTTATGGTGATGAGCTACTTATGAAGATGAAATGGTTTACAATAAAAAATTAAAAAAGCACCAGTGTTGGAGGTAGATTCTCAGAGGATGTAAACTGGTGTAACCCCACAGTTTTCAGTGGGACTAGGTTATAACTAGTTTGAAAACATGACTGTCATGTTAAAAACAAACTTAACTGTGGGAAGGGTGGGGAACAACCTCCCTATAAGCTTCTCTTCCCTTGGCCTTTCCTTGCTTTCCTTTCCTACTTTTGTGCAGTCTTCCCACTTACATAGTCTTTTTTCTTTAACAGCCATACCAAGGAACAAAATCCATTTGTGCAGTTAGAATACACTTCAGGCCACTGTCCTCAAAGACTGGTTGACATATCACAAATGTAAACTAAGGGTGTATTATCTGAGTCATATGAAGTGCACTGTTTGAGGGAGAAAGATCTGCAAATATTATTTTGGATGGTGACTGATCTTTGCCTGTGTAGTTGGTGTGGAGTTGGGGTTTCTTATTCAGTTACCTCACTTTCCTGAAATATTGTACTCCAAAGTGGGGTTCAGTGTTTCTTAAGCAAATTTAATGCTTACAGCTGTGAAATTAAATGTTATGGATTTAAGTCTGTCTTATGCAATGAGAAATACATGTATGTTATCTCTTACTGAGCCAATGCTTGCTCTGTCTTGTATGCACAGACTTGCCAGTATGTATTTGTAATTCATTTGGTACTTCCTGCTGCTCAGTGGCATCCCAGGTAAAATTTTAAAATATTAAGCTTGGATATATGTCAGTAAAAGGTCATCTGGGACATTTGTTGTGTTTATTTCCTTTGAAGTACCGGTTCAGATTCAGAAGCACCTTCAAATGTTAAAAAACATTGATAAATTTATAGCAAGTTATATAAGTGATGATATTCCTGGATTTGCTTTAGTTTTGGGATGGCCTACTGTTCCAGTTTTGGCTGTAGGAGAAAAAGAATTTAATGATAGAGAGATAGGAGATCATTCTTTTTGTCAGTTCCATAGTCTGTGTTCCTCAGTGCATGAGGAGCAAGGAGATGAGCAACATGATCATCAGGATGTGCTTGTTAAGATCATGTGTGGAAGGAAAGTGGTTGACAGCAAATATGATCATCTTTGCTGTTATATTTCTCTTCATGGGCCAGCTTTTTAATTGGGACATATAGATTGTTGTAGTAACCTGTTTATACAGAAATTGAGGAATAAAGGCAGGAGGTGAGAATTTTTTGATAGCAGCCTTATTTTTAAGACAGAGAACAACCATCAGGTGTGTCCTCTAACTCACATCCAGCCTGGGGAAAGATGAGTTTCCAATATGTAGGTGGCATAAATGTCAGACTGGGTTTTTCTGATTAATGCATGTGTCACCATGTGCACTTTTTATAGCAGTGGGCACTACCAGTTTCTGCAGGAGGAACTTCTAGATTCAGAGTGGAATTTATAGTTAAGATGAGAAAACACACAACCTGAAACAGCCACTGAGAACTCCAGGACAATCACTTGATGGGAGTGATTTAGATTTAAGTCTTCAAACAGCTCAGCAGCTTAACTGGTGTCTCCTCTGCCCAGCAAATGCCCCACCTGCCAGGTTACATGATTATTCTTGGCTTTTTACCTGTCAGAGAGATTCTTGGTGAACATAATTAAATACAGTGTGGAAAAAGTGAGGGGGACTGAATCCACGTCCATAGTTAGGACAACCTCTAGAGGCATGCAAAAGAGTTTCAAGCCTGGTCTGTGGTGAGTCAATCACTTATACGTAATGAGGTATCTCCAATAGAAAACCTTGGGAGACAGTAATTCTTTTATCTAGTTGCTAAGACATTCTTAAAAAAAATGAAGATTCTCATCTTTAAATAAGCAGAGTAAACATCTGTATTGGGATTTCCCAAACCAAGATGAATACTGTAATCAGCTGCAGAGCTACTTGTTATGCAGTGGCTAGGGATACTCTATTTTTTCTTCTAGAACACCATCATCTCTGAGAAGAATTTGTTTCACTTAATTTCAAACTCTTGTTTAGGAAGCCAGGGGCCTATTTCATGTTTAGATTCAGTTCTTTGGGTCTAGATGGAGCATTATTTAGTGCCTCAGTGTTAAAGATGATAGGTGGAAACTCCCCTTATGTGTATGTTCTTCTGTTGCTGCTGTTATGACCCTCTGTAGACAAAGGATGTGCAGCTATGTACCAGTCTACTTGTAGCTGGCTTCTCTTTTCAGTTCCCTGTATAAATGATCAGAAAGAATGATGAAAGCCAGTAATAACTGCAGTACTGTTTGCCTTACTAAACTACTTTCATTGTTTTGAAATGCCTCAGGTGTATGGCAACAGGAAAAATTTATGAAAAGGCCTGTATATGTTTCACTGGGATGTTTCAATTTCTTTAACCCTTATTTAATGAACTACACTAAACTAAGTGCTTAAAAGCCTTATAAATTGTCACAAAGATTGTTACTAGCCTTTTTGAACCCAAAGCAAACTAATGAGAAACATTGATTTAAAGGAACCAAATAACTTTGACTCAAATTAGTAATGAGACAAGAGAACATTTTACTGCTTCAATAGCTTGTGTGAAATGAATTGGTGGCCCCAGTCCAGTTTCTAGTAAATGTTTCTCTGCTACAGTAATAGTCTCTCTATAAATCATCAGTAGTGCCCACATCAGAAAAGTCACTGCTAATATTTGACCGTAATTGGCTGAGTGAATATGTTCGTGCAGGATTGTCCTCAATGCCTTTCAAAGGAGTTTCTCTTTGCTAATGTTAAAAAGTGTTGGCAAGGAATTTGGTTGAGGAAGGGAAGGGTTTGTTGAGTGTTGCAGGTATTCTTTGGGTTAAACCCCTTGATTTCTAATTCGGTAGAAGTTTCCTTTTTGTCCAAACTAAAATCCAACAAAAATGAAGTGGAGGAATATAAAGAAAGGCATTGGGCTGCATAGTCCTGACTTTCTCCTGTTGTAATGGCTGATGTTTCTTACGCTGCTGCCTTTTCGGTAGATGGACAGTAGCACTGCTAATTCTATTTCTGAGTGTTCACAGAGAATGTATTCTGCAATTCCTTACTTCGTTCTAACACTCACTGGTGCTTTCTTTCCTCTTAACCTTTTGTGTTCTCTAAGAGTTGTTCCAAGTTGGCTGCTATTTTAAGTTTCTTACAAGACATGCCGTCTTGCCTGTTGTCCTTTGCTTGCCCTGGGGCATCTCCATAGTATGTTCCCCTTAATGCAAGCTAGTAAGATCTGCTTGGTCAAGCTGCTAGTTTGTCAGCAAAAAAATCTCTTCAGTGTCTTAGAAATCTGACATCTGTGTAGCAGTGCAAGTATAAGAGCCACAGGACTGTGTTGTTAGAGCATATAGGACAGCTGTTACAAATAGGTGAATCAGTCCAGATAAAATTAGAACTGACTATTCTTTACCAAGTCCTTGAACCAAACCTAGATCGGGTTGCTTTTGAAATAAGTATCAAATCTCTCAGAGATTTTTAATTTTAATCACTCATTCAGGACTCTGATATTTCTATTTTGTTGAGCTCTTAAAGTTAATCCATTTCTGTTCATTTTTATGCACCCTGCATATTCTTCCTTGTTCCTTTGTTCAAAATCTGCATCATGGAAGGGTAGCTATTCCAGCCAGACCAGATCTGGGAGGGACCAGAAACTTCCTTATGGAAAAATAAACTCAACCAAATACAATAAAGCCAGAAACATTTTCCCATCTTTCCTCTTGAAAGAATTCCGTCTTTGTTAAAGGATGAGAGCTTTGGTAAAGGTTTGGGTAATCAGCCATTTGGTGTACTTAACAGAACCTCAAGCCTCCAGTGGTTTGACTGCCACTGTTCAGAGTTCAAAAAGGCTTTTCTTGCTTGAGTGTACTATGCTTATATAGCAGCCAGTCTCTTTTTTAGTGTGCTTCAGACACAGTAGCATGCTATTAACACTAGCAGACGGTTCTCTTAAAGGTCAGATGAAGTCAGAGGAGCATATTCCTCAGTGATAAAATAAAGCCAGAGCTGACACTTCAACAGTGCCAAGGAAAATGCAGTCTTTGTGTGCATGCATGTACATGCATCTCAATCAGAAAGCCAGTTTCTTCATTCTTATAGAACACCGTAGTAGCTTCATGAAGAGTAGATTCCACACAGAAACATATTTACTCTTGAAATGAGAATTATTATACTTTTTTCTTGAAAAGCTAATTAGTATCAATGATTCGTGTGCTGCAGCTAGGAAACTATGGTTGCATTTGTATAAACTTTTTGTTTATGACAAATTAAAAGAATAAAATAATTGAAGATATCTGAAGATTAATTCATTAGGAAGGAGTTGTATAAAATCATGTAACATTTTGGTTTGCCTCACGTTACTTTATTTTTGTATGCTATTCAATGTAATTAGTGAGTAAGACTTCAGAGTGGCGTAACAGACAATGCTAGGGATGGTACTTTGATTAGGTTATTGCAGCATTTACTCTACAAGCCTATTTAGTCTAATGGGGCAGTCAGGTAAACACTGGAACAAGTAGGGAAAAAAGAATCGCCTAAAAGCACTCTTTCCAGAGAAAAAACTTAAAAGTTGGATTTTGGAATGCTGGTCTCTCACTCAGCAGTACTGATCATGAAGTCCTAACTGGAGTAAACCACAGCAGTCAGTCAAGTCTACTGGGTTATACTGTATCCCATTATCTGGTTATGAGTTAAAAACTATGGGAGTCTCCTGCAGTGTAGAAGAATGAAGCCTAGGAAGTGCACAGAACTGGACGTGAATTGCATACTACCTAATACAGAAGCATCAGTGGGGCATCAGAAATAATTATGTGGTGGTTCTCACACTGAAGGTAGGTTAGCACTGGTGTGCCCATTGCCTCTTTAAACAAAAAGAAAAATTATTCACTTTAGAATAAAGTTTGCTTACATTCCCTGGAGCAGTAGTTAATATTATTTGCATTATCATGATCACACAATCATATAATCATTTAGGTTGGAAGTGACCTTTAAGATCATAGAGTCCAACTGTTAACCTAGCACTGCCAAGTCCATCACTAAACCATATTCCTAAGTGTTGCATCTACACATCTTTTGAATATCTCAAGGGGTGGTGACTCAACCACTTCACTGGGCAGCCTGTTCCAATGCTTGACAACCCTTTCAGTGAAGAAAATTTTCCCAATATCCAATCAAATCCTCCCCTGGTGCAACCTGAGGCCATTTTCTTTTGTCCTATCGCTTGTTACTTGGAAGAAGAGTTTGACAACTGCCTCTCTCCATCCTTCTTTCAGGTAACTGTAGAGAGCGGTAAGGTCCCCCCTGAGCCTTCTCTTCTCCAGACTAAACACCCCAGTTCCCTCAGCCATTCCTCATCACGCTGTGCTCCAGACCCTTCACCAGCTTTGCCCTTCTCTGGACCCACTCCAGCACCTCAATGTCTCTCTTGTAGTGAGGGGCCCAGAGCTGAACACAAGGCTCCAGGTGTGGCCCCACGAGTGCCCAGTACAGGGTAACAATCATTTCCCTAGTTCTGCTGGCCGCATTATTTCTGAAACAAGCCATGATGCTGTTGGTGTTCTTGGCCACCTGGGCACACGCTGCTGGCTTGTATTCATCCAATTGTTGACCAACAGCTCTAGGGCCTTTCCTTCCAGGCAGCTTTCCAGACACTGTTCCCCAGGCTTATAGCATTGAATGGGGTGGTTGTGACCACAGTGCAGGACCTCGCGCTGGGCCCTATTGGAGGTGTGTTCTTCCTTCCACTCCCATCTAATATATTGGGCAGAAATTAAAGCTGCTTCCTAACAAGGCTAATCTTTGGAAACTAATGGAATTTGTAGAACATTGATCTGCAGGTAGGTAACTGTCACATCATGTCAAGTGGCTATTTTCAAAGAATAAATTGTCTTATTTATAACAAGACCTTCAACATTAAAAAGATAAAAATTCTAGCAAAGCTGGAGACAGCATTGGTGTAAGTCCTTTGAATGTGTATCATTCCTACCTCTTGTTGCAGATATCTCTCATCTCACATGCTTGTGACTTTCTTAGATAACTTCAAACTCATGGTCTTCAGACCTCTGCAGCTACATATGACCCATTTGAATCACAACACAGAGATGTTTGTTCTGCTCCCCATTCTGGAGCAGGTGCAGTTGGCTGAATGAGACAGAAGCTGCCCCAGCCCTTCCACCACCACCCCGCACCCCCCCCCCCCCAGCAAAATTCCATCGGGGTCCTTCTCTTTCAGTGCTCTAAGGTGTTTGAGATAATGGATACTCACAGAAAAAGAGGGGTTGGAAATATGTGCATGCCTGGATGATGGCTGGCAAACTGTAGTTACAAAAGTAGAGGAAATACTTGCATTCTAAATAATCTTTAGGCACATTATTAGAGAAGGCAAACGAGGTGTCTGAACTTTTAGGAGCTAGACAGCTTTTTCTTTCGTTCTTAGTCTTCAGAATCTATGTGTTTCTTTGGGGCAGCAAAATGGAAGGTATTATTTCTTGGCTCTTTTTCGTTAGGATGAGGTTTTCCATGAACATATAAGCTCATGTGATCCCAAAATTGCACTAAAAAGATGAACAAAATCCAAACCAATTAGATGTAATATTTTTGTGCTAATATATACCTGTGAAAATTATACTGTTCTCTGCAGCAGCAAAGCCTTTGTGTAGAGGAAATCATTATCTAAGTATCTTTTCAATGTGTCAGGAATTAAATATCTGTATGTTTAACTCCATTATGTAGGCAGTGAGGGACTAGAAATCAACTTTTCAATTTTTATTTCAGATTATTCCTATTTAATGGTTTTTATACCAAAGATTTTAGAGGAATGTGTCATTTTCAGTTACAATCACATATAGATAACAAACGCTAGAAACAGTTCCTTTTTTGTCCTTTGGATAGTTTCTAGCAATGTTTCATGGTATTTGCCATTTTCTGTGTGGTAAATATATTGACATATCTATATATATGGATATTTTTGTGTGGTTTTGCTTTCTTGAGTGAGACTCTTCTATCCAAGCAGCTTTCCTTCCTATGTAGGTATCTTTTGCGCCAGCTACTTGATTTGCCCTTGGTTCACCTGTACTGCTGCTTAATCTAACTAAATTTTGCTAGAATGTATCTGCTCACTCTGCCCTTTCTTTAGGGAATGAAGCATTCACTTCATGTTGGGTGTATTTCAGTTCATAGCCATCATTGGTTTTGGATGGTGCCCATGTTCAGTACACACTGGATGACTCCTTTCTGTAAACCTTCTGAGTAACAATAGTTTTCCTTCTCCTCCCATTCCCCTTCAAAATGGAACTGATGTGAGCTGCTTGTTGTTTGAGTGATCCTGGAAGGAAGAATATGATGAAGCTAAGTGTCATAGCTGTAGGAATGAAGATGCAACAAATAATGTGAAATAGACTATCTGAGATGCTGATGTTCTAGTCATGTAGGAAAAGCCATTTCACAGAAACTGCTTCATAATATTCAGAAAAAAATACGTTCACAGCTGTAATTTTCCTAGATCTTCCATTATCTCTGTCACCTCCTTAGAACGCAGGAAATGGGTTTCTTCCATTCAGGGCTCTTTCAGATGTGCCCTGGAAATGCGGAGAGTATGTATGTGTCATCTAAATCCAGTGAAATAGCAAGTACAGTTAGAATGTTTTACATGCTTGCAATTGCCAGTACATCATTAATCTAAGATGTAGTAGTGTGGGACCAGTTGTTCTGGATGTAAGTGACCCAACAGAGTCTTTTAGTGGTTATGTCATTGTGAATTCTTTTTTGGAGTAGTCAATAAAGAAAACATGCAGAGATCTCAAAATCTGATCTGGGAATCTAAATTTTGTCTTCCTTTGGGGTTGGAAATTTAGTTAAGGAGCAGTCCTATTCCCATGGCAAAAGACCCACAAAACAGGAAATCATTTCCAAGATGGGTGTATCAAGTAATCCCTTCTTCCTGTCAGACTTGAATATAATTGATTGGTTTGTAAACTTCTACCAGCTGTAGAGATCTGTTTCACCCTAGAAATTGCTCATTATATCCACAGTTCTTTTTACAGTATGTGTTTTTCTAATCAGGTGGTCGTTGATGGAAATACCTCTTGCTTAATGTAGAATCTGTAGCTCTCTTATGATTTTATACTTGAATATTCTTCTGTTTAGAGACTAGCAGGGACACTGTTTTCTTTACACTTGATGGTGCAGAACATACCCTGTCTTTTATACAGTGGTTGGCACCAACCACATGTGAGGCAGAAGTTAGTATCTGTCTTGCAGGACTGTGCCTAGGTGATATGTGTCAGGTCTAGCAAGCTCATGTCACACAAATGGAAACTTAAGGAATGCTGTTGCTACACTAAGGGGTAAAGTAACAAGCTTTTATTTTCAGGATAATTATGATAAGCAAACATTTCTTGCTAGATGTGCATACAGATATTGATACAGAGCTAGTCAGAGCCCTAGATTTCTACAACAAATTTTTATTAAACTATGAAAGTACCAAGAAGAAGAACACTTTGTTTAAAGGATAATTTAATGGTTTGTAACATTTCTGGGGAAATAGTTTATCACACTGCTGAGCCTTGTTTTAAATTAGTGTATGATTTTATATAGAAAAAATAGGTATTTTTTTTTTCATTCCTCATTACTGCCCAAACAAGCACCACTTATTTTGAAGCAGAGAAGATAGTAACTGAGGCATGAATATCAGTATCTTTTGCATAGAACTGTGGGATTTGTAATGATTATCAATACTAGAGACCTTCAGCTGTAAAATGATGCCTATGTTAAGAACAGCACAGCACCCTCTAAGAGTTTGTCCGATCATTCAGTTATTGGTTTATCAATGCTGGCTACTATAAGAAAAAGCCATGTGCTGAATCATGGACGAGGCTTTCTACAAAGATCCTGTAGAGATTCTGCTGTGTGCTTCCTCCTATCTCTCTTAAATAGTCAGTATAACCCCAGACAAACTCGGGAACATCACTGTGCTCAGATAGATGGTTTAAGTTATGTTGTTGTGCAAGGTCTTTGCTACAAGCCCTGGTAAAACCGGGATGATGGAGGCTGACCTGAGCAGAGGGTGAGCATCCTAGGGAAGTAAAAGATGCTCAGGTCTGAGAGTGCTGAGGAATGTTCTGCTGTTATGTACAAATGGTGACAAATTTACATCATTTTCACAGCTTATACTAGTTAAACTGATGTCCATGTTTATCTTTAGAGCAGCAGAAATATAAATAGTATAAAATCATGTACTTGGAGTATCCCATTCGAATATCATGGACAGCACAACTGATTTGGTTTTATATCCAAATAGAGTCTAAAATCCATTGCATCTGCAACTGTGACTTGAAGTAAGGTTTGCTGGTTTCTCAGGGATTGGAGTAAATTGAATATTGGTCACAACTGAAGTGAGCTCATCTGACAGATGTTGTAACCTATAGGTTTCCACCAAACCAGTTTGAATATGTTCTCCAGTATCCCCTTCCTTGCTAGAAATAATGGTGCTAATATCTCAAGGTCACTTCCAAATTTTATTAGGCTTTTCTGGTCCTCTCATGTTTGTTGTCAACAAATATGAACAGTGTTAAAGGAGCACTAAAGGAAATCTAAACTCTAGCAAAGTGCTGATAAATGCTTGGTTTTTTTGGACTCTTTCTTTCTCACAAGGGTCTGCAAATCCCTTAAAATGATTGCATAACAACTGGGAATATGGCTGGTCAGGACACTTCTTCAGCTAAATGTTTCCATCCGAACATAAGGGTTTACTGAAAAGAAAGCTTTTGTAGGATCCTACCACTTTTGACAAAAACTTAAACCAGAAGGGGTTCTGAAATCTTGGATGGGGTTCCTGGCTGAAAGCACTTCTAGCATAGCCAGTGTTCTGGTGGATAAAGTACTGATTTGGGACATAGGAAAAATGGGTTGAAGTTTTCTGCTCTTTCCTACTGGGAATATGGGGCTGGATTTCAGCTGGAATGGTTCAACTGCTGGAAAAGCACAACTCTGTCCATTGTAGCAAGCAGGTGAAACTGAGTTTTCCTCATACCACAAGAGACTCTTAAACACTAAGAACTATATTTTTCTGTCCCTGTTATTACTTATTCATAAAAAATAGAACTATTACAACAGGAGACACTAGAAAGGAGCAGCTGTGCCTAAGTCTTCATCTGAGTTTAGACTATCTAGAATTAAAATCTTTATTACCCTGGCTGTATGTAGGGGTTTTAGCTCTCACTTTCTACATTTCAAAGGCATTCTTTGTCCAGTACCTACATGTATCTTACATTACAGCATTCTGAATCTTTTTAAATAACAACAAAAAAAACCCAACCCTGAAATATTTTGCATTTTAGGGCAAACAGTTTCCAAATCTTAAAATTCATTATATTTTATAGCATTTGTCATTCTTTACAGCTGAATTGTTGCTTCTTGAAGAAAGAATGTTTCACTTGAGTCGGAAACTACTCTTCATATAGTCGGTAGGGACCATTAGTGGACTACTGTTTATAGTTTTCAAGTCACTGGTTTCAGTTGTGGTCATTGTAGACCTCTTATTGGTGCTACAGCTGGAGAATCAACAAGATGGAGAGCAGAACTAGCCAGAAAACAGTTAGGTAGCTGAAATAACAGAAATGAAAGCATGTAACCCTGTAACAAGTGCTGTCAAAATAACACATTTTTCAGAAACCATATAGCTGTTTAAAATGAGGCATTTACCACACAAAATAAATTTCTGATATAATGGAATTAGGAGAGTATTTTCAACTGTGCAGTTCCTCCCTTTTGAATTTGATGTATATAAACCAGAAATTTAAGAAGGAGGCTGTGGACTGTTTTGCAAGGAAGGTCTTATGACCTTCTTTTGTGGCTTCATTCAAGATTCTGAGGTGCAATATATTCAATGAGAAGAGGCTGCGTGGCATGTTCAATCTGTTGAAAAAGGAGTCAGCTATTTGGAAGAGAGGGCTTTGTACCTGTTTTTAACATACTGAAAAAAGTTTTGGTAGAAAACTAACAACATTCTTAGTTGTATATTTATTTTATACTGAATTATTAATTAAAGTGTTTAAAGGTAACAATAGAAACAAAATCTTTAATCACACTTAGGATGGAAAAATCCCATCAAAGGAGCAGCAGCAGCATTTCAGTAGTTTTAAAACCTTTTCTGCCCCCCACCTTTCTATGAACTTCATTAATCACAGAATCACAGAATGGTTTGGCTTGGAGGGGACCTTAAAGTTCATAAGGTTCCAACCCCCTGCCATGGGCAAGGACACCTTCCACTACACCAGGTTGCTCAAAGCCCTGTCCAAACTGGCCTTGACACCTCCAGGAATGGGGCATCCACAGCTTCTCTGGGAAACCTGTCACAGTTTCCCACCACCTCATAGCGAATAAAATATCTTTCAGGCAAGTTTGTCCCAATTTTTTTCTACATGTTCTTTTTTACCTTTGTTCTATACAGGTGAGATTTATGTCCTCTTAGAAGGACCAACGCAGGGCCATAGCTTCTTGAAAAGAAAAAGGCAAATAGCATATTGTTGATATAGAAGGGAAAGAGAAAAGGGGAAGAAAGACTGAATAGGGAAATAGAAACCAGAATAATGGAATTATAGAATTGTTTATGGTGGAAAAGACCTTTTAGATCAATTCCAGCTGTTAATCTAGCACTACCAAGGCCACCACTAAACCATGTGCCACATCTGTGTGTCTTTTAAATACTTCCTGGGTGGTAACTCAGCCACTTCCCTGGGAAGCCTGTTCAAATGCTTGACAACCATTTTGGTGACGAAATTTTTTCTAATATGCAATCTAAACCTTCCATGGCATAACTTGATCCTGATTCCTCTTGTTCTATTGCTCCTTACTTGGGAGAAAAAAATGACACCTACCTCACTAGAACCTCCTTTAAGGTAATGATAAGGTCTCATCTGAGCCTCCTTTTCTCCTGGCTAAACGACACAGAGTGTGTGTGACAACACCCACTTCTGTGAGTGATGTATTGTATGACCTTGTGCAAAACACCTTTCAATTTCTGGTAACTGTATATGAAGCTCTAGCTGATTTCCTTAAGAAAAAAATGTGTAATATAATAAGAAAAGTTATAGTGAATTTGAGATGAGTTTTGTGGTGAAAGAATAACCCTATGAATGACAGCTCTTTGAAATATGTTTTTTGCACAGGTTCTTCAAGAAAAACTCATAAGTGATACCACTTTCTGTCAGTCTTCTCTTAATAAATTTTGAGTTTGTTGGCAAATTTTGATCAAAATTTGCATGTAGATGGAGATCTTGAAGGTGTTAAGTTCCTAAAACAATTATCAAAAGGGGTGGCTGACTCAAGGAGAGAAACCCTGTTAATGGCCCCACTGAGAGACTGGCAGAAACTCTGCTGTTACCATCAAGTCTGGCTGGCAACAGCCAGTTGGGCAGTCAGCACCCAGCAAGTGCTGACAAGTCAGGCAACCAGCACATGAACAGTACATCAGCAGGGAGCATGTGTGGCTCCAGGCAAGCTAATGCAATGCCTTGCCCAAAACATGAAAGGTGAATGAGGTTTAGAGTAAATGACGAATATCACTACTGGGACATGGGGTAAAGGATCATTGAGAATAGAATGGTGAAATAATGTGAATATGGGGAGGAAGGAAAGGTCTTTTGTGGGTAGCTCCTGTTGCAGATATCTGGGGAAATGTGGAAGATCTAATCTAAGTACAACAGAAGACATGGGGTGAGTTGAGCTTTTTCATGGAAGGGGAGGAGGCAGGAGACATCTGGTGAAGATCTGTTGGAACCCTGGTTTTATTAGTTCTCCTGCCTCAGGAGCTATTTGTTACCTTTTATTGTGATGGGGGCATGTGTGTGTGCACTGTTCCTCCTTTTAGGTAGAGCTGAATATGGTAGAGGTTTTATTCTTGCATCTTTGCGTAAGAGTCCTCATCCCAAAGATAGACTTGAATTGTACAAGTTTTATTTTAAATATTGAGCGTATTTACAGACTCCATTATTGAGGAAGAAGATAATTTTCAGGTTTAATTTGACTCTGTTTTGCTTGTCACATTTGAATTTTCTTTGAGAATTATAAGTTAAAGATCTGTGCTGTGTCAGAAACCTTTCAAAAGAATCAGAAATATCCATATTCAAGAACCTCATGTTCTTTGGATGCTGATCAACATCTGTTTTTTCCTTTGTGTCTCTTATTAGTTGAAGTAAAAGGATGTGTCATGCTACCTTTATTTTCCTTTTTTTTAATCTTTGGGCTGTGCTTGGAAGTCAGTGTTTAATTTATCATTTCATGTTGGTTTATTCCTCACTTAAAGTCATAATTAAAGCTGATTATATCTTTTATTTTCTCCCCCAAAAGTAAGATGTTTCAGTTTAGATGACAAATACATAGAACCTTGGATAGAAGTTCAGCAAAACAGGTATGTATTAGTGTAAATTAGTGCATACGCAAAGTGTGGGAGATATGTGATCAAGTCCTTCATCTGCTGATCAAAAAAACCCAAAAGAAATCAAAACTTCAAGCCCTTTTAATATGTAAATTTGTTGTTTCTTGCCAGCCTTACTAGTATTCCATATGGATAACAGTTTATTGTTTGAAGATGAGAAGCCTGTTTCAGTGAGATCATCTAGGATAATAAAAAAATAATAAACAGGAGAAATAGAGATCTCTGTGATCTTGTGATCTTTGGCTTTCAAATGGTGTATCTAGTTTTCAAAATGCATTCATTCCTACATAATAGCACCCTGAATCATTTTGAGGAAAATCCCCCAAATGGTGGACCACTGTGAGTGCTGAGTAGAAAGCAGGTTGAAGCAGTAGAGTAGAGAGACAGGAATGAGGCTGGCGGGTTTCCCGGCCTCTCTTACGAAGTAATTCTCAGAAGGGAAATGGTGCAGGACTGCTGCAGCAGATCAGCAGGCTGATTTCTAGCCCTTTTTTGAGAGCTTCCCAAGAGGTGGTGATCACTCCTGAAGGACGAAGTTCTGTTCAGTTCTGTATATCTCTGAGGGAAAGCCACCCTTCCAAAGGGCATATGAGATGACTGACATGAAATTAAAGATACCTGCTGGAGCTTTCATGTTCATTATGCCCACTTTCTGGTTTCATAACTGACTTAGACCTGAAAACTTGAAAGACTCCTTAAATTGATGTTCTTCTCAGAAATGTGACTTTGTTTAAAAAGAAAAAAGATGTGATAGGTTGTCATGTTTCTCTCTATATAAGTTCAGATCAAATATATTTAGATTACAGATATTTTTGCTGTCAGCACTGCAGACTTAGCAAAGAAAGAGAAGCCTGATTCTTTCCTACTTGTGCATCATCATCAGTAATACTCTGCAGCATAGATTTGACTCTCAGTGGAATTTATAC
Organism: Myiopsitta monachus; assembly: GCA_017639245.1. Taxonomy (NCBI): domain Eukaryota; kingdom Metazoa; phylum Chordata; class Aves; order Psittaciformes; family Psittacidae; genus Myiopsitta; species Myiopsitta monachus. The sequence continues at coordinate 77,942,651 of CM029920.1, forward strand.
AAGCCCATTGTTCCAGTTTAGTTTTACTGGTTCCATAAACTTCCAGATCTGGCACTTCAATGGAAACTTACAGATTGATGTACAAAAGAAAAATGAACGTGTCTGATCAACACATTTCTTCCTCATTGATAGAAAAAGGAAATCTAAAGAAGATCCTAAGGCAGTTAGCTGTAACAATGTTGTATAGCTAGTATTCATTTTGATAGAATTACTTTTATGGACTGCTTTGTGAAGGAGAAACCATAAACAGATTTATGAATCTTTCAGGTATATTCAAGTCAGTTACAAGTTTTTAGTGGAAATTAGATGCTATCCAATGATTCAAAGGAGGATTTTACCCTAATTTTAGATTTAATTAGAGTTTAACTGGCAAAAAGTTTGTTCACACCAAAATGTATGCATGTTCATTTAAAAAAAAAAACATTTTAGATATGTACTTTTGGGTCAGAAGTTCTGCAAGGGGCAAGAGTAGAGCATCCTGTAACTTACTGAATTAGTCACAACTGAGCAAAAGCCTAGAAGAGTCTAGTGAAGGAAAAGGATAAACATGTCCTCATGGGAAGGTATTCTAGAATACCTGTTTTATTTTAAATTGATATTCTGCTGCTATACTCCTTATAACTCTCATACATACATAAATGCTGATAAAGAGACTTGGTCTTCTGATGGCTAAGTACTCCTTTCTTCCAAAGAGTGTAAAAGATGGTCATGTTACTTAATTATTCAAACCAGAGAAAGTGATGCAGGAGGTAATTCTAACACATTTAGAACAAGAAATACTTCCTCAGATGATATAACACTTTTACAGTGCATTTAAGGCGAAGTTTTCTCAAACTGAACAATGCTCCAGTATAATTTGGGAGATGAGTTTAGTGCATCCTCATTCTAGTGCTGCACAAGAATGAGATCTGGGTTCTGATTTGGCTACAGGTATCGTTATCAGTCCTTCCTCCAGTATGAAATCTCTACATTTTGAATTAATAGAGATGTTTGTTGTGGCTTGCATGCTGTGTGGTGTGGGACTCCAACCTGATGCTTTCCCCCACTCCTGTCATTTGTTATCTGAAAAGAAAGCTTTTATTTCTATTTTGCAGTGAAATAGGTTCATGTAATGGCAGATTTTTTTTTTTTCCCTGGGATAACTATTGTTTTAACTGTAGTATCTAATGTAGATACAATAAAATAGTAAAACATGAAAAAATAGTAAGTATAAACCACTTCTTGAGGCTCGAAGGATATATGTATATATATATATATACAGAATTGTTTGAATTTGAATGTTAGTTTAATGTCAGTATTCTGGAGGTAAATTAATAATCACTTTTTCTTGAGTGTACTCAGTTTAGCTAATGCTCCTGGGCTGCAATTGTATTCCCCAGAAGAGTATTTGTGAATATGTGACAGTCATTTGTGTTTAAAACACCAGGTTTTCTCTTCCATGGGAAATCTCAACATTTGAGTAGGAAACAATTCAAGTTGGAATATACATCCAATATTTTTTGAATGAAGACTCAAAATACATCGATCACTTCAGTGGTATCAAAGCATTTTGATTAATTTCCACTTTTTATTGCACTATCTTGCTAATATATATTATTTTTACATATACAATTGCAATTAAGAGTTGAATATAAGAAGACTAATTGGCATATTAAGCATCTGAAGTGGAAACCTTTGCCAATTTTATGTAAAAAAATGTAGTTGATATCAACATATCTACGAAAGATTGCAACTTTCATAAAATTATTTTTAAGCAAAAGGGAACTTTTCTGGTATTGATTTTTGTTTTGTTTTGGGTAATTTTTGGTCGGTTGTTTTGTTTTGTTTTGTTGTTGTGCTTTTTTAAGCTTTAAAAGATACCAGAAGAAAAACTTACATAGAGTACAGAAGTGCAGCAGGAATAAAATAAGAAAGACATGAAACCACTTGATGGTCACTGTTCTCTTATTTCCCTTTAGCATTGTACGTGTTAAAACTAGAAATAAGAGCTCACCTCTCCTTTCTGCCTCCTTCCACTCCTTCCCTACCATCTGCCTTTTTGATACCAAATGGGGAAATCATGCTACAGCCTAAATAGTAACCAGCCATTGCTGGGCTTTGCTCTGTGTACCTAAGGCAGTGTCCAGGCCCCCTGTTTGGGTGCTGTTGAGGGATTTGCCATGGAAGACTCACTGAGGAAGCACTTCCCCCTAAGTAGTTAAGCTCTGTGGAGACAAATGGAGTCTCGTGTGTGGCACAGAGAACAGAATGTCTTTATAAAGTTGTGCCACTTCATGTTCCTCTTCAGGGGAGCTGCTAACTGGCACCTCCATATATGCAAGAACTTGGCTTGGGCTCTAATTATATTTTAGAAACAACACTAACAAACTCAGAGAGTTCAAAGTAACTCCTTTGAACTTCAGAAAACGTATCTCTGGAGACCATCCCTGGATGGGTATTTGTCCTTCCCAGAAGAATACAATAGGAGAGGAAAATCAAGTCAGATTTTTTTTTAGTATTTGAGTGTATGGCTTCCTTAAAGGTTATCACCATATTCGCAATTGCTTTGTGTTTTTATGGGAGCTGAAGCCCATCCAGACAAAAATCAATTTCTAGGCTGAAATCAGTATCGTTAAGACATGGTTATATTAAATGTTCTGTGTCTCTGGCTATGTTTGTATAAACTAATCTTATCTGATACTCAGCAAGTCAAAATGTATAAAATTCAGTGATGGGTGCCAGAACAAAGGGAGCAGGATAAGAATTAGTCTTCTAACTAGAAGAGACATTTTAATTTCAAGTCCTTTTGAAAACAAACCCTGGTTGTTAGTAAGAAACCGGCTCTCATTGTTTTGGCTTTCTTTGTATTGTTTTTGTTCATTTTTGGAAGTATTTTTCCTCTCAGATTTGGCCCTGTTTTTATTTAGTGCCTTTTTAGGGTGGCTGAAAATATGTTTTTAGAATATTCTCTGTAAAGTCACTGCTTTATGTCACTGTTTCAAAGGTCCCTATGCACAAGGATGTTATTGCAGTTTCTCAAATGCACCGTGCCACTATTAAGTGTTTATTGTGACATTTTCCACTTGCCATTGATTCCTAATATATACTGAAGGAGAAATATTATTTATTGAAACATGGGGAATAAAAAGGAAAAATGAGAGAATAATTTTCATAGTACAGCTGATGGGCTGTGTATTTTTAAACAGTGGGTCCTGTGCAGCATAGAATTTAGGTGGAAATATTGTCTCAGCTGGGTGCTTGAGATAGAAGACTGAATATTTTGGTCAGATTTTCCTGCTACTGAAACATACAGATTTTGCAACATCAAGATGATTTAGAAATTCCTTTTTTGTTGCCAAGTTATTCATTTGAAGCAACAATGTTCAAAAACTACCAAATGTTTCATTTTAGCATTTTAAACATTGAAAGTTTACATTATTTTAATCTGAAATTACTTTCCATTTCATTATTCTTTTTTTGGTTTATGTCATTACATTTTGTTTTCAGTTCACAAAACCAAAAGAAAAAAAATATCTTTCCTGGTAGAAGGAATTAATATTTCTTCAGATTTTCCTTACTTGAAATGAAAAACAAAAATATAATGGAAAATTCCTTTTTTAGTTAACCCAAAGGAATTGTTTATTTTGTACATTGAAATGGACTCAGATTCAGTATTTAATTTTTTGTCTAGCTTTTCCTCTGAAAGGAGTCAACTGGACAAGCAGTTTGTCCCAGTCCTGCTATATTTCTGCCATGGGCTTATCTGTCGAAACCTGCAGGGAAGAGTTCCTGGAGTCCAGTAGCACCAACCCATGCAGATCTTGGAGTCAATAGCTATAAAATACTACTGGTTATGATCAGACTTGATTTTGATATCTTAGTTATAGGATCTCATGCAGCTTCCATCCTCTAAAATACTTGCTCCTGGGAAGAAAGGTGCTGCAGATCTATTTCCATGCAACCTGTGGTTAGGTTTTGGGTTGTTCTGGTCATGTGCCCCTGTAGTGACCAAGAAGAAGCAGTGAAGAACGCATTTGGTTTTCTTAGTTGCAACTTTTATTAACTTCTGTTGAGGAATTTTTCACTTTAACAGCCTTTTCTTGGTGATGAGTCTTTGCAACATTAGCTTTTATCAACCCTGTTGCAATTAGATGTAGTATATCTTGTCTTCCCATTACGTCTTCAAGCTGAGAATGCCGAAGCCTAGTTGCACAATATTCTAAGTTGCATTTTCTCTTATTTTGTAGGGTCTGTATGCCTAGGGAATGTTTATGGATGAAATCAAACCCATTTTTTTCTCATCCATTAACTACAGGACAGTTCCTGCACAGATGATGTAAATTAGCAGAACTGCTGTGTCTTCTGACTCTGCTGATTCAGAGATTTGAAAGGGTCTTAGCCTTTTATGTGCCAGTTTCTTTGAATATTCAGAACAGTTTATCTCCTTTCCTGCTTTTTAGTCTCATGTTGTCATTGATTCGGAAAAATCTTTCCACTGTCATGTTTTGGATGGTTTTGTTGCTTATCAAAATGTGCTAATTTTAAAAGGTGATCAAAGCCTATGGAATATAAACACCCCGTAACTGCCGAGATCTTGAGGGAGTTTTATTATTATTTTGCCTGTTACACATGAATATCTAGGAAAAAACCCCGACACCTTTATTTTTAGGCCTCGCTAATTCTCAGGCTTCTCTTAGTTGCAGGCTACCTGGCAACAGCTGATTGCCATGGCAACGGCGCGCTGATGAGCGAGGCTTAGCCCGTCTCTTCTGTCTCTGTCCTGATAGATGGAGAGCTGCAGTAGCTTTATGGCCACTGAAGGGCATAGACTGACAGGCTGCTCGCTCACTCGAGACTCTGCAGCGTTGCCAGGGACCTCCTGCGTGCTGTAGAGGTGGAGGGGGAAGGAAGGAAGGAGCTCATGGCCTGAGGTTCAGATTTTTGTTGGAAAATAGAAAGCTATTCCTGTTGAATTCATTTCTTCTTTTGAGTTATTATCCAGACTCTCAATGTGTTTGTTATCTTTGTTTAGTTCACAACTGCAGTCGCACTGGTAGCTGTTTGTGTTCCTTATCTGCTTACTGAAAATGCTTTGACTTTGTTCTGATTTTTTTTTTCTCTCATCCAGAGGCACCCAGCCCAACACTAGAACATGTCCTGATTACGTTCAAATGATCTGTGCCGTCTTGTACCTTCTTGTACAGTGCCTTGCATTGTACCTTCTGCAAGTCATAGATGGTAGTTTTAGTGCTGAAGTTTTAAGCCAGAGCAGAATTTTGGCCGTTTAATGTAATGAGGTTAAACTAGCACAACAGAAAAGAGCTATTCATCCTTTTGTAAATTAAGGTAATACTTAATGCTAGCTCAGAGGTTAGATTTCTTATTATTGTTTGTGTTGATACTACTGAACACTCAAAATATGAAACATATGGTTTTCTGGTTTCTGGGACTTTGGCATGAAAAATTGCTGGAGAAAGCTGTTAGACCGTTCTCTCCCTTGGACATTAGGACACATTGCTAATCTTTAATCCCAGCTTTCAATTGCTCCAGCTTCCATATATTGGTTTTAACTCAGTGGAATATGACTCAGGCCTAATTGCTTTTCTTTGCAAGGTTGATGCAAATCAGAAGTGATTGTCACCTTTGCATTAAAAAATGTTTTTACTGAAATTCTTCTCAATGCAGCTTGAGGAGGAGTGGGTGGTTCCTGCAGGTGAACAACTGGTTGCCCAGCTGGTTTCAACAACAGCGATTCTGCTTTTATGACCATGGGATCCTCCTGAAGTATCAAGGACTGCTAGGGAGATGATCCATCTTGCCTAGTAGGTCAAAAGCATCTTTGCCAACAGGCTGGCCAACTGGGTGAGAACTTTAGGATCAATAGGGTAAAGGAATCAACACACAACCAAGTGAGGAAAAGGTGGACTGAGTTTGTAAGCAAGGCGTGCAGGGTTTTGCAGACAATAAAGAGCTCTTTATCCATAATAAGTTCCTTTCCAACCCTAACTATTCTATGATTCTTATAATGCTGAAGAAGGGACCTCATGAAGTCTATGCACAGCAATAAGGAAGTGCCTACAGGGCATTATTACAGGGACAGCTTTCATATGTTTTCTTGGAAATCAGCATGACCAAATACCTGTCTGAAGAGTCTGTCTGCTAATGCACGTAGTGCATGTAGAACAGTCATCAGGAGTTAGGGGTCTGTGTGCAGTTTCAGGGCTATGATTCTCATCTATATTGCAGACATAGTGGGATAGTTTACACAATAGCAGCACTGTAAAGCATGTGTACAAGCTCTGTAAGAAGGATGGGTCAGGACAATATGGGGGAAGTTACTTTTTGTGTGAGGAGCAGGTGGGAGTGCATGGAGACTTGCCTAGGAGCTATGCCTGACAGCTTATAAGTTAGGGCGATGGGGAAAGCCACAGGTGGGCCAACTTGCAGTAGGAGTCTGCAGCAGACCCTCTTACCAAGACTAAGAGGTTCCTTCGGTGGTCATCAGACGATTTAAGTTAAGCCTCATGTTCAAAGGCACTGGTCCTCATGTAGGACTTAAACCACCCCAATATCATTGGAAGGGTAATACAGGAGGCCACAGGCAATCCAGGAATTTTCTGGAGTGTGGTGTTGGTAACTTACTGCCAGAGGTGATCGAGGAGCTGATAAGAGGAGGACACTGATGCGCCTCATACTTGCAAAACAGGAAGAACTAGTCAGGGATGTTAAAGTTGGAGGCCACTTTGGTTGCAACAGCCATGAGGTAATAGGAGTTCAGGAATTCTGAGAGGGACCAAGACAAATAGCAGGATCACAACCCTGGATTTCAGGAGAGCAGACTTTTTTCTCGCTAGGGATTTGCTTTGAAGAATCTTGTGGGAGACAGTCCTGGGGAGCAAAGGCAACCAGGAGAGCTGGTGGGGTTTTTTCCCCCAAGAATTGCCTCTTCTAATCTCAAGAATAGCTCATCTTTACACACAGGAAATAGTAGGTGACCAGAGGCTTGCACAGATGAACACAGAGCTCCTGACAAAACTCACATTTTAAAAAGAAAACATCCAATAGTAGAAACAGGGTCAAGGGACCCAGGAAGACTATAGAGGCACTGTCCAAGCATGAAGTGATGGGGTTAGGCAATCCAAAGTCCACCTGGAATTGAATCCAGAAAGAGATGTGAAAAGCAGCAAGTGCTGCTTCTATACAGGTATATTACCTGTAAAAGGAAGAGGAGGATAAATGTGGACCTGCAGCTCAATATGGCTAGTTACAAAGGACAGGAAAAGACAAAGGTACTTAATGTTTTTTTTGCCCCAGTCTTTACTGGTAAGACTGCTGCTTCAGAAATCCCAGGCCTCTGAGACTGGTGGGAAAGTCTGGAGCTAAGTGGAAGAAGTAGGGAAGAATCAATTTAGGGAGCATGTAAACAAAATAGACACATGCAAGTCTATGGGACCTGATGGGATGAACTCACAAGAGCTGAGGAAGCTGCCTGTGTCATTGTGAGACTCCTTTTGATTATTTTTGAAAGATAATCTCAATAGGGGTTTCCTGAGGACTGGAATATGCTGCGTTTTTTCCCCTCTGTAGTGAGGAAATGGAAGGATATACTAATAAGAACAGAAAAAAAAAGTAAATTTAAGAATGCCCTGAAATTGGTAACCAGAAGCTGATTTTCTCTTGGTTTTAAAAAAATCAGAACCTACTGAACAGTGTACATCAAATTACCTACAGAAAAGCAGACTTCATGTCTCAGAGTACTTGCTGACTTCAAAACTTGATTTCCTCACAGAAACTTCTGTGGGAACCAGAAGGCTACTCTCACCAGTCCTCAGTTTAAATACAATACCTGCTGGTTTGCTATTGCTTTTGGGTTGATGTCAATGTAACCAAATTGATCAATAAACGATGAATCATGAAGTTCTTTGAAGCAGTTCACTGCCCTTTTGAATGGGTAAGGGAGCTATGAACAGATTTCCTTAGAGCAAAGGGAGCAGCTGATGGCATGTGTGCTGATGGTCAAGCACAGCAGGTACTAAGTTGCAGAGGGCAAGAGCCAGCACAAAGGCAGATCTAGGACACCAGGCACCCTCCAAAAACATGTGTGAGGAAGAATGCCTCCCAGGGCCTGCTGTCAGAACTCAGTGGGAAGCTTTGCCTAGTACTCATGAAGTGAGTGATAGCAATGTCTCTTGGGTTCTGCTGAGTCTTCACCAGCATATTCAAGCATTCAACATCTTACCTAGGAAAGATACACTCTTCTTGGTAGATAGCTCACTGGTGTTTGCCTTGAAATTTCTTATCTTAAAACTGGATTAGTAGGTTTGGGATTTTTTTTCTTTTTTATTATTTTATTTGTGTTTTATTTTTTTAGATTTTCTAAATGCTACTATTTGTTAGCCACTTTGAAGGATTTGATAGTGTAGAAGTGAAATGTTTTTCATTTTTACCCAACAATACCCAAATAGATGGTATTAAAACCCAGATATACTTCCTGCCATGTCACTTTGAGGGCCTGTAGTTGCCCATAAAAGCACTGATTGATATCTCACTTCCCTTATCTGCCAGTGAAATGGAATACTCTGTGACTGGTCTGGTATTTTAGTAACTGTCATCTCGTACCTCTGCTAGCAGTAGTAAAATACCAAGTGCTAATTCTCAGTTCTGTACTTGAACTTAACTGAAGTTCCTGGGTTGGTCCAAATTAGGGAAGTGATGAATTTGTAGAATATATATCTTGACTTAGAAAATATTGGGATTTTCTCATTTTGACATTCTTTTTGGGGGAATTTGAGCATGCATGTACACACATTACAAGAAATGATGCGATCTAACATTTTTTTCATTTACTTTGCTTTCTACAAAATTCATAATTCATGGGTGAAATTCTGTATTATGTTATGTGTGAAATATGTTGGTGATTTTATGCATCTTAGAAGCAGCTGCACTTACAAATTTGGACTGAGTTTAAAAAAAAAAGACTTGCTATAAAGCTACAGACAGAATTCTGGTTCTCACTGATTGAGAGTATTATGTTTAGCGTCAGTGGGAGTAAAACCAGCTCCTTGGTTTGGTGGTCTCTGCATTGTTGAACCCTCTGAACTGAATTTTTTCCTAAATCAAGATAGTGACCTACTTATGGGAGATTACTTTTTAAATAAAACCTGTAAAAGCAGGGAGTTATAGTAAATTCCTTAGCTATGTGATATAGCAATCATTACGATCTCATTCCATCAGTAATTGATCTTTATGCTGAGTCTACGTTTCACTGGCAGATTGCTGAGGTTCTCATATAAGGATCTGTGGAAGTAATACTAAATGGAAATTTTAAAAGAATTTAATACAAAAGAATTCAAAAGTTTCAATCAAATATTTATAAAAACATTCATTTTTGATCAAAAACTTACAGTACAGTTTTGAGCTACTGGATGGCCTTTGCAATCTTTCTTAATAGTTTTACAGTTTGTTGATCTTATTCAAGCCACTGGAAATGTTAAGGTTATCTTATGTTAAAGACAGATTTTACTCATTAGTTACTTCCAGGAGTCTTATAATTTTAACACTTAAAAGCTGAGGTTCTGATTTTTGTTGCCTCTGCTTCAGTTTCTACTCCAGAAGTCAACCTAAGCCCATTACGCAAGGCTTGGGAACATTAGGCATCTTTCTGGGATCTGTAGACGCTGTTACTGGAAGCCTCAGCCAAACTTTGTAGCGGCAAAAATATGTCTCCTAATATTGAGAGTGAGGGAGCTATTGGAAAGAAATAAACCAAAGAGAAGCAAAAGAGAAACCTCTAATAATTCAGATGCTTTTCCGGGATAAGAAGTTGGCAGCATTGGGCTGCATTGTGTTCGTAGTGATAAGATAGAAGATGACTGGCACTTTTGGAAGATAGGGAGGAAAGCTAGGCTGCTGTGAGCTTTGCTATAGAAACTTCTTTTAAAGCTGAGATTATTCATACAGGCAGCCATCATTATTTTTAGTGCATAACTCAGTTTTGGGGAGAGACTTTATGAATGCTCATGCGGGTTTTTTTCCAGATATAATTACTCTGCTGACATAGTAAACACGTTATTCTCTCAATAACATAATCTGTCCAACAAGCTGTCGGCAGAATGGAAGGTGCTTTAGAATACATCCCAGCTACAACTCTTCTTACAATTGCAGCATTGTTGCAGGTGGCTGCTTGTAGTTCCTCATTCCTTTGGGAATAAAAGCCTTACAAATTTAGAGAAATATACAGCCATTATGAATAGGAGCATGTTGCTGAGGGGAATAGGTAGGCTCTTAGAAATGTATTCAGAACTGTAATTGTGACTGAGCCACAATTTGTTGTCTCTTGGCACCCCAGTTCTTGAAACTGGAAGCTTAAAAAGTGAGAAATGCTGCTTTTCTCTCATTCCTGTAGGCCTGGCACTACCTTTCTGTTATGAGCTTCCTTTGCCAGCTACATGCAGTTTACTACCAGTTCCTTCTGAATTCTGTTCTGTCCTGCTCTGTGTTTTATCCTGAAGCCTCTCACCGTAGCTGGGTATAAATGCAGCTTGCAGATATGCGGTACTTCAAAACTGGGGGGAGCACTTAGGAGAGTGGGAGGGCATGGGAAATTTTTTGGCGGAATCAGAACCAGGGGTGCATTGCAACAGTAGCTTTGATAGTTTTCTTTAACTTCTCGTCAATTGTCTCTGAGCCACAAAAGCATAAAACAAGCGGGTGATCTTTCTTATTCCTAATCCATTAAAGTCACTGGGAGTGTAATTTGCCTGAAGAGAGAGCCAGTGGGTCTTTATGATTCATAGTGCTAAAACAAGGAATAAATACTGAAATTCTTTAGGAGAATGCATCTGTGTAACTCTTCATTGTAAATTACAATTATGGAGGAGAGCCTGAATCCTTTTATTTTTAACTGTGAAGGGCTGACAGTGTGTTACATAACCTCAAAATATTGCCCTCACGCTTTCCTGGAACATCTTACTTAAAATCCAAGAACAAAAGCATATGAAACAAAGTGCTTTGCTGTTTTGTATCCTCTGTACTGTGTGCTCTCTAAGCATCATCTGGCTGGACTGAATATGCAATGCTGTATACTGTTGTCACAGATGCATTTTTGCAATCAAAAACTTTCCCTTTCACAAGATGAAAAGATACTTTCTCAATGTTCATTACAGCGTATTAAGACGTTAGTGCTCAGATCCTTTCAGTGCATCAGACAGAGCATTGTCATTCTTTTTTCTCATCAGATGAAATAATCAGTTATCTGAAATTACATCACCTTCAGATAAAAGAATATGGGCTCAAGCTTTGACAATCAAGACTTACTTTAGATAATTCAGTTAAGCACTTGAAATAGCAGTGAGACATCCAAGCCATTCTCCTTTAGCAAGCCAGCAGAAGATGGTGATGCTTTTTACTTTTCTACAACACTACGTGTCTATTTTAAGACAAAATCTAAGGCAAAGGTCAGTCTGCTTGTGATAACTTGTTGACTTTGCATAGGTGAGACAGAGATGAGAAGCTGTTAAGAAAATTAAGAACATTGTATTTCCATTAATTTTTAGATTTTACACAGAGCCACAGATGTTTGTGGCACTCTACGGGCAAATAAAACAACAGGTCCTGATACTGAGGAATTAAGACCACAGTGAAATTTTATACAGTAAGGGATGACAGTGTTCACAGGGAGATTAGAAGAAAATGTTTTCACAGGAGTGAATTATCTTGAAATGTGTTTGTAACACGCATTTTGAAGTCTGTCTAATAAAATGTCAAAGCAAAGCTATACTTAATACTGTAAGATTGTAACTGATGTCCCAGAATGAGGGTTGAGCTGAAGGTCATTGATGGAAAGACGCCTGGGAAATTTTGAGCTATCAGGTGTCTGAAGATGGGAAGATGAAAGACAGGATCTGGAATAAAACTGCAAACAATGGGGAGGGCATGGTGGAAAAATAAAAATTGTATTCTGGTAACTGCCAGAAAGTAAGATTCAGACTAACTGTATGTCCCTGAAATTTTAGTTTTGGTTCCCATCCCACGCTAAGGAAATGGATCTGTGTCTTGGTGCATGGCCCAAGGCTATACAAAAACCCCATTCACTTCCACTGTCCTATGAAATAAGCATCTGTTTTCTCTCCTACTTCCTTGCAAGTGGAGAGACAGACAGTCTATCATAAGGTGGTGGAAGTGACCAAGCAGTCAATGGTGGGAAGTAAAGAGCAGGGGACAGCAATGATCTGCTTTCAAGCAATGGAGCTTTTAAACCATTTGGGCTCTATGGAAATAAGCAAATTAAGCAAAGTGGGAGAATTTTCTAGTAACAGCTTACTCAGTTGTCATGGATTTTTCCAAATGCATTTTGAACGAGTACTCAAGCTTCAGAAAGAACTAGTGGGGAAAAAATGTCTGTTTTCCTTCAAGCAACTTGTAACGGCTTTTCTTTATGTGTTATGGAGGTAAACATGAAGAATTTGGTTGGAGATGTTCAGTTGTGCCTTCCATGAGTTTCATGACTAAACTGAACTTACTACATTTCCTTCTGAAACAGAAGGACAGGAAATGTTTTCCAAGAAAGTTTGCATTTTACCTGTTGCCCAGGAACAGAAATAAATGCTGTTCATAGAGAAGAAAAATGTCTGCAGAGATCTGCTGTTTCTTAAGAAATACTGCTTCCTGTTTGATAACTGTAGTGCTGAATGTCTTTAAAGAGACTTCATGGTAATGTGTAGTTTGCTTATTTTTGCAAATCCAAATGCATGAAAATGAAAGATTGAATTGACGGCATGTCTACATGACTTGTAGAGTATTTGAACTTGGAAAAGAAAGAGCGGTATTATCAATTGGCAGAATTTGATGTACCACAACATTGTTAGTGTTTGTCATCTGCTTAGCAGTAGCTCTACATTGAAGTGAAGATGAGGAATGGAGTGATGAATGTATATTACAGATAAAATTATCAATTTAAGTGGATTTGAAAAGCATTGGAGACTGGCTATCAGATGTAGTTTAGTCAAAATAAATTCATTCATCAGCTTTAGGGAGCTGTAGTTAAGATATGTGATTTTTCAGACATGGGTGCTGAACTGAGAAAAACCAAACTATTGTCACAATTTTTTTTAATGCATTTTGAACCCAAGAATCTTTTGTTATTATTTTTTTTTAATCAATCTGTCTAGAGATGCTCCTAAAGATGTTAGGAATGAAACAAATGTATTTTGTCTCTTTGATAAGCTTAATTTTCTGAGTTATTTTTAGCTATTTTAAAACCTATCTAAATACATTTGGCATGTAAAATGACATCTGGAATGCATATTTTGTGCTGCTGAGAGGTGTATTTAACTAAGAATAATCAAAGTCTGCCAAATCCATTTTACTGCATGATAACAAAGATAATCTCAAAGGAGGGTCAGTCTCTTCCACCTCCATGTTCACAGGAAAACTGTTTTCCTGGCTCAATCCTGATTTCCTCAATTAGTTTTGACTTGGAAATTATTTAAACAGAAACTTTACTAACTTTGCATCGGCTGAAGAAGGAATGAATAAAAATGTGGGAATTTGCCCATGGAAGCTTCTTCATGATAATTTAATGTAATATATGTCTTGGTATTAAGAGTAATCCTTTGGAAGAGATGATGTGGTTTTGAAGTAAAGAAAGTAGAGTAAGCTGTCACAGGGCATTCTCCACAACAGTTTGCATAATAATACATAGTTCACACTCCTATAGGTCCTTTAGTCAAGGATCATGAAGTTCTTTATGAAAAAGGCCACATATTGTTATCCACATTTTGCAGATAAGAAATTGAATTAAATAGTATTTAAAGTGCATGTTGAAGGTCTCAAATGCAGCAGGCATATCTAAGTTCACAAACAAACTTCCTTCTTAAACTGTGAGACCATCCTGCCAATCCTTATGACACTTCTTTTTAGCATGTAAACTTTAGCAGATTGCAGTGAGATTCTTCTAAACTGACAAGCATTTGGGCTTTATGGTGGCTGTCCTTAATTATGCAAATTTGCAATCATTGCACAAATTGAGATTTAGGACTAGTTGGCAATTGTATATTTTCAAAGTGTTGCTGGGCACTCATCAATTCTTTCGGATGACGGAACAGATTCACACTTGGGTGATTGGTTGACCTCTATACGTGAGCTACTGAGGTTTTTTTCTTTTCCCTCTTTACTGCCCTGATAGCTTTGCTCAAGAGTTTTTTCAATGCATGTTTTGTGTTTGGTATCTTTATGTGCAATTTAATTTAGCTAAATATTTCAGTCACTAATTTTCACACAGGAAAATTGCATAAATTATACTTTACCTAAGAATGCCTGAAGCTGAATCTGTCACAAAAAGTTAAATTCATACTCCACTCTTTCACTGTCCTTCTAAGCAATCGCACAGCACTGTTTTGAATGGACATTTTCAGATTGAAGTTCATGGTTCAGTATTAAAGGCAGAAGATCTAACTTCCCAAACCAGCAAAAACAGGAGCCATAATTTAAGCGTAAGCTTCCTGATATACCTTATTTGAAGTCAGTGAGAATGCATGACAGCAGATTAGCTGTTCCTTCCCACCATTAGCATCCTTCAGCTCTGCTCTCTTCTTTCAGCTGAAAGCATATGATATCTTTCATTTATGTTCTCCCAGTTCTCTTTTAGTTGGTGATTACTTATTGCAACTGTTTTATTGCCCTCAGTTCTCTTGCATTTGTCTTCCTTGTCCATTTAACATCATATCTTTAAGACAGGGACTGTCTCAGATGAGACTGTCAACGAGAAACTGAACGTAAGGCGGCAGCATGTGCTTGCAGCCCAGAAAGCCAACTGCATTCTCAGCTGCATCAAAAGGAGCGTGACCAGCAGGTTGAAGGAGGTGATCCTGCCTCTCTATTCTGCTCTCATGAGATCCTACTTAAGTATTGTGTGCAGTTCTGATGTCCTCAACATAAGAAGGACATGGAGCTGTTGGAGCAAGTCCAGAGGAGGGCCATGAGGATGGTAAGGTGGCTGGAGCATGTCCTGTATGAAGACAGGCTGAGAAAGTTGGGGCTGTTCAGCCTGGAGTAGAGAAAGCTGTGTGGAGACCTCATAGTAGCCTTCCAGTGTCTGAAGGGGCCTACAAGAATGCTGGGGAGGGACTCTTCATGAGGGACTGTAGCGATATGACAAGGGGTAATGGGTTCAAACTGAAACAGGGGAAGTTCAGGTTAGATATAACGAAGAAGTTCTTTACTGTGAGGGTGGTGAGGCACTGGAATGGGTTGCCCAAAGACGTGGCAAATGTTCCATCCCTGGCAGTGTTCAAGGCCAGGTTGGATAGAGTTTTGGGCGACATGGTCTCTTGTGAGGCATACCTGGCCATGGCAGGGGGGTTGGAACTAGCTTATTTTAAGATGCATTCCAACCCAAACCATTCTGTGTTTCTCTGATGTAGAAATATGATCTCTGAAGTGATGGGAATTGAACTTCCTTAAGCACTCTAAGCAGTAAAAAGATAAAGCTTTAGGAAAAATAATATCTTCTGTATCTTAGCTGATGTGGAAAAGTATTATGCAGACTAGAACTGCAAAACCTACTCAAGAAAGTACTTAAGCCCTTGCTTCAGTCTCTTTGTCAGACTGCTGCACAGGCTTAAATTTAATAATATTCTTAAACACTCTTCTGTGTCCAGAGCCTGAATTATATTCTATTTCTGTGTCATTATTTTTTTCAAATGAAAACCCACATTGAAATGCAAGTTTTCTTTACTATTATCCTTTGTTATTTGGTGAATTACATAGAAAAGTCACTGGAGAAATAAAAGCCGAAAGGACAGCTAAAGTGGCGTAATTGACAAACACCAAGAAAACCCCACTGAGACTAAACCTCATTAACATTGTTGTAGAACTGAACTCGGTAATCTCTTTCCTGATTTCTATTTTGTATAGGGAGATAGTTGTCATGTATATTAGTAGCAGAGAAGAATCCCAGCCATGAAGTTTAAGTATTTTCTTTTTAACCTTTGAGAAGGTCTATTTATGCCCTGCATTGTTCACTTGGATCCAGCAAAGTAACAATGAGGAAATCACTTCTTGAAACAGCAAACTTCAAACAGGAATCCCTCCACATCACTGGGGAGGTTTCTGAAGCTGGGAAAAAGCTTTGTTCTGAAGCCAAACTGAACTGCTTTTGACCTATGCATCTGTAATGGCTCTTTGCTATTACTTTTGCTCTTAGCCTATTAGCTTTCTGAACTTCAAAAATAAATTTGAATTGCTATAGGCAGGCTGCAGGATCCAACATCTTGTTATGACCATGGTTAGCTAATCTGATGGATGTTGCAATTTACAATGATACGATAGTGATTTGTTAGCTGCTCCTCTGTCCAGCTGAATTGTGCTGTGCAAACAAGGTCCCAGTAGTATGAAATGTTAAAACAAAATAAATAGGTCAGTATGTAAAATACCAATGACACATCTGAATATCATCTGAATATACAGTTTATCGCATAGATTTCGGTTCTCTATATGCATGAATGTAAAATATAAAATGTGCATGAAGTATCCCCCAGACTTGTAAACACAAATCACTTTGTCATTAGATGAGCATTAGCAGTCCACATTCAATTCAGAGAGCAACCTGATCTTACATAAGATTAGGTTATTCTTAGTGAGTTGATGGCATCTGGGATTAGGCATTCTTTTTCATTCGTGGAAAACTGAAAAGAAACACTCATTCATCATCAGAGAGAATGGCTTCTGTGGAGCTGTATTATTATATAAACCTACCAGAAATTAATTCACAAAGGATGCCTGCAGAATACTGCAATAGGAAATGAGGACCAAGGAGACCTTCTGCACAGTTCTGTTGAATTAGGGGTGCCAGGAATCAAAACAACACATGTATCTCCTTGTTTTCAGGGATAGAAATAGAGAATTTGCTGAACAGACCCTTAGGTTTTAATATGATCTCTCCCATCTTTTATTTATCTGTTGCTATCTAGTTTACAGGTAGTATGTTAAATTCGCTGCTATGGTAACTTAGGATCTGAAGCCAGCAGAAATTTTTCTATTTTGAAGATTTCCTTTTGCCATTACCATTCTCTCCATACTTCCACCAGAGTCGTACTCTGGAATTATGTTAACAAATAAGTAAAAATAATCTAAAATTGTGGTTTTTTTTTTCCAGTGAGAATTAACTAGGCCAAGAAAAAGCTGGATAGACTAGTCCAGACTGAGGAAGCTGAAGTACAGAAAGATGAGTTGTATGTCTCCAGTGATGTGTTGTTGTGACATTATTGGAAAACAATTCAAGCAGGGTCCTTTCAAAGGTCTGCAGGGAAAAGATGACACTAAGAATTATATTTGCAAATCACAAGTTGTCAGTGGGGATTCTATGGCACATGTCCCAAATGGCCAGGCTTACAGGATTGATTTGGACTGACCTTTAATAATACAATAACCTTAAAAGCAACTTTGTTAGCACCTACTTGTTTGGTTCCCTTTCCTGGAAAAATAAGTAAGCATAGTTCACAGAATCCTTTGCAAAGTCTTATCCATTCCAATTTAAAAAAAACCAAACTTTTTTAGAAGGAAGAAGGTCTGGCTCTTTATCCCAAAGTAATTCATTCACAAGTAAAACCAGTTCCTTAAAAAACCCCTATATACATTTATACAATGACTCCCTGGAAATTAATAAATATGAATGATGAAAGAAAACAGAACCAAAACAATACAAAAATGTACTAAACCACATCCCCTAAACAATTATATTTTAGGGGAGAACTGATCAAGAAGAACAATCTTAATAATGTATTTAGTACTTGATAATTTAGAAATAGATGCTGATAAATTTAAAACTAATTTCCAGCACTGTATGCTCACATTAGCATGAAATTGAATCAGTCTTTTTCCTGTTTCTGTTCTGTCTGTATTCCCTACAACTAGATTCTCTTAGTCAGAAATAATCCCTGTCCCATAATGCTTTCCTTGCTGTTACACAAATCCTATCCCTCTTCGCAGTGAGATAGAATTTGCTCTAATTCTCATCTGGTGCTGGAATGTTTGCTGGAGGAAATAACCCAATTTTATTTTGCTTTCCTTTTTTTAGTAAACTTCCTAAATTATATTGATAAGTTTCACATCAAGACAACCGCTACCCAATCATGACAGCCTCATTTATCTTTCTGAAAATCGTTATGGATACTATTTAATCTGGACTTCAGAAACAATTAGCAGAAATGGGCAGAAAGGCTGTCTCCTCTCCTGCAAGGTGTTGCAGCATTTAAAATATTAACTCATTCTGTACTTGGAGAGGTCTTTCAAAGTAACGAAAGATGCTCCTTCTAGAGCAGTAGGACAGGTGCTCATTTTCCATGTTAATGGCTATGCTTGCTTGAAGCAAAGTTTTAAACTTCCCTCTCCCATTAGAGTAGAATGAGTTATTTTCTACTTATCTAGATTTCTCTTACTACCAAATTGGGCTTTGTTGAGCCATTCTCCTTTTTTGAGTTGGAGAATCCATCTTTGTTGCTACATGCAGAGATGTTAATTGGAAATTTTTACTTCAATTTATCAACATCTTTCTGGAAAAAATAAATACTTAATTCTAAAATCTTTAGCCAGCTTTCGGAGATACTGTGGTTGAAATGCCTCCTCTCTGGTGACTGGAGTCAGACCCTCTTTTAGAAGGTGATGTTTTTCCTGTGTAATGGAGGTCATAATACCTGCCTGCCTCTTGTAGAAATTACAAGGGTGAACGATGAACCATGCCTTACTAGGTATTCTTCCTAAAGCTAAATGCTGCCTGAGAATGAGAGTGCTGACCTTGAATTTAGGTGTAGTACTGTTATAGGCAAAACCTACCACAGAGCAAATGTACCAACCCTCTATTTGTCACTTACCCAGCTGTTTTGCTAAATTGCAGCTCCTTTAAAATTACACTCTAATTCATCAATAATTCAGCAGTGAAATCTTCCGAAGAAAACAATAGATGCCATTTTGAATAGCTCCACTATCAAATGGTAAGCTATTCAGAGAAGAGAGTGGGGATACTGCTGAAGTACTGTGTCTCTATTACCAAGGGAAATTCAGTTAACGTTAGAGAAAGGTACAACACAACAGGGCTCAGGAGATTGTTTTACAACAGGCCTTTGGTAGACACATAACAGTATGACAGAAAGGGAGAGGGAAGCCTGTGGGGTAAGTATATCGATGTGATCTTCTTGCAGCTTTGTAGGATTATCTGGGTATTTAAAACTCACACAAGAAAAGCAGATCAATGCATAAACCAGCGTATTGCGCATGAGCACAGGCGCTGGCATCCCTCCACACTCTGCCAAAATTGCGATTAGTCAGTGTGTGCTAAACAGATGTGTGTGTGGTATCCCTTCAGATCAATGTGAGGTTTAACTCTTTCAGGATGATTGGTACAGGATAGGGTCTGAGCAAGGGCCCTGGTTCTCTGTGATTATGTCCTGGTCTGTCCTATCTACCAAGTGCATCCGCTCATCGTACGAAATACTGTAGGAGGGTGGTTGCAGCAATGTGTATATTTTTCAGTTTTGCTGTGACAGGGTAATTTCAGTAGGACTTATGCTATCTTGGAAGTCTGTCTTCTCTCCTACATCCTTTTTCTCTGCATGTGTTACGGTGTGATGAAACATTTCTAATTATGTATCTGGATACAGGCTTGTTTATGCTATATCTATGCATTAATGCTATAGTAACACTTAATGGGTGAGACAGTGCATGTTAAATCATATCTAAACCAACTGGATTAAATCCTTGCAAATTATTTACTTTCTTAGGTAATTCACCTACCTTCCTTTTTTGGCTTGCACTGAAGTTCTGACAGGCTTTTAAGCATAAGTCTATTTTGAAAAACATCCTAAAGTACTGTAAATTTTCTTCTAATGAAAACATAGTTGTGAGATTATCAGGGGACTTTGATACAAAATACTGTATGTTTGTAGCTCCAGCCTTTTGTATTACAGAAGATGAAGAAGTTCTTTACTGTGAGGCTGGTGAGACGCTGAACAGGTTGCCCAGAGAAGCTGTGGCTGCCCCATCTATGGCAGTGTTCAAGGCCAGGTTGGATGCAGCTTTAAGCCTAGTGGAAGACGTCCCTGCCCATGGCAGGGGGGTTGGAACTAGATGATCTTAAGGTCCCTTCCAACCCCAACCATTCTGTGATTCTATGAAACCTTCTCACAAAACAGTTTTCAGGACATAGCTGAACCATGGAACTCACAATTCCCTGCAACACTGAAAATCTGCCCCAAGGTGAAAGCTTCACTGCCCATGGCCTGTACCTGCCTGGGCATTCCCATTTGAAATTTAAGGTCTTACAGAAAACAAAGTAATCTTTTTCAGTTTTGCTTGTGCTCCTTGTCCACTTGATCCTAGTGACACTGAGCTGTTGTCAGGAATATTTCCCTCTGTGCTCTCCTCTTCAGTCCCTCATTTCTTAGAAACTTACCTACCTCTTTTTCCCTTATTCTTCCCAGGGGATTTGCTTCTTGTTCCATATTTGAAAGAGAATATCCCTTAGTGACCCTCGCCTGGGTAACAGCTGCATTTCTGATTTACAGACCACCCTGTAGATCTGAAATGAGCAGGTGCTATTTAGCTCTTGATGGGAAACACCTTTGCCTTAGTCTTGGGGCTGCTACCAGTGTTAACTGTGGTTACTTGTATATGGTAATGCCTAAGAACAAGAGCCCCATCCTAGACTATCATTTTCATGCCAGCAGAATTAGAATAGTGATCTTATTTATAAAGCACTCTCAATTTCTTGTTTTATTCTGTTTGTTGAAACAAGGAATTATTCATTTAAGCATACAAAATCAGTAATACTAAATAAATAAGATGGTATTAAAATGCAAACAGATTAAAAACAAAGGCAGCATCCTACTATTCCTCTTTCTCCTGCACATTCATAGACTCAGAAGGGAGGCCTGGAAAGCTGCAGCATTAATAAACACAAGGCCAGCAGCAGTCATTAAATAAATATCATTAAAAAAATCCCCTTGATATTTAAAAAATGCTGAAGGCTTTTGTTTAATAAAAAAAATCAGTAGGAATATAAAATGAAATGGGTACTGTACAGTAGTGAATTTCACTATCAAGAAATTGGCTATGATACTGTACAAGGACCAACTGCTTCAACAGGTACCCATGGAATCCCTGGAACAAGGATGGTGTCAAGTCAGTACAGAGGTTTTCTATGTTATATATGGTCTTTCCAGCTGGGGTTTTAAAACTTAGTGAGATCACCTTCAAGTCAAAATACCACTCAGCAGCCCACAGGAAGCACTCAGGGCAGATGAAATCTGACAGCTATTTGCTGAACAGAAAGGCAGATGGGCTAATCCATTCTGAACAAGCTGAAAGCTTTGGAGCTGCTCTGCAAATGCAGAATTACAGCACCTTCAGCCATGTGGTGACCAAGGCATGTGTTGCTGATGTGGGTTGCCATGACGTAAGGCCACAGCATCTGCAAACTGCAACAGGAAAAATATTTTCCATCATGTATTCACATCTCTTTCCAGAGAGAGTGAAAATTGACGTCAGGACACAGCTCATTTGCTTTCAGCTCTGTGAAACATTGGATGACCACAAAAGAGGGAGCCAGGAAGAGAAGTGGTAAATTGTCTAGTTTGACAGCACTGAAATGCTGGCCGGATATGTTCAAGACTCCAGCAGCTTTAAAGAGAAGTATACCTGTTTCTAGGCATACTGAGGCTTGTAGAATGGGAGATACTTTCCAGATACACACCATGTGAAGACTCTTGGGAGTTACAAGACTCAGAAGAAGCTTCTTGTTTAATCTAAATAGTTGACAGATCTCAGAACAGCAGCTTGTGCAAAAGTAGTGGAGCTAGGTTTAAAACTGAATAGGTTGGCTAGCATTATCTATTTAGTCATAGCAGCACAGATTTCAACTCAAGATAACTGCCCAAGTATTTTCTGAGCTTATCAGGAAAGCTTTGCAGCTTGTTTGGCATTCTGGGATTCCACAGCTGTGTTCTTAGCAGAACATCTGGAAGCTATGTGCAGGCATAACTCTGTGAACATGGCTGTGTGTATATCTGAATACATGGAAACTAGAGTCGAGATATAAATTGTACCTACTTCTGAAAATATAGTTCATAGATATAGTACCACTTAGGAGTGGGATTTCCATATATGCATTCATTCTCTGCTGGAAAACCAAAGTAGTTTATATTATTCATTTCTCCACGTGTGAAAGATAAGTTGGGATGTTTTACAGTTACTGTGAGCTCATATATATTGGAAACTCAAAGATCTTCCAAATGAATATGTTGGTGGTATTCCTGGCATCATATAGGCAATACTTGATAATAAGGAGCATTTTTGCTCATAGATGGTGTGAATCCAGACTGTTCATTTATTATAGACCTTTTACATGTAGTTGACTTTTATTGTACTGATGAAATGGAAATGCATTAAAGAGCATCTCCATTTTGCTTAGAAGACCAATAGCCAATTTTCTATTCTGTCTTTTGAGAATTCATAATTGTCTTCCATTATTAGATATCAGGAGTGTAAACAATTACATGAGGTTATAAAAGGATTTGTTCTTTTTAATGCAAGGTATAGTGTAAACATCTAGGAGTTCAGTTGCTGCAGCAGTGTTTCCTATTTTTCCTTTTGCATTGAAGTTTACTTTTGTAATTCATATTTCTTGTTCAGTTCTGAATAATTTCTTAAAAAAGAATAGAAATGTAATAATTTTTAAATTTACAAATTATGTGGTCCTCACAGTTTTTAATGAATCAGCAGGATATCATGACACTCCAAAGGGGGGGATGGCAATTTTTAATGTAGAATAGTTACTGTTCTGTAGCATCCGGAGACATCACAACCCATAGTTTTCCTGCTTTTTGTCTTTTTGGCTTCCCTCACAAAAGTTCCACTGACAAGATTGCCCTTCTGTGCTTTGCAAAGACTTCATTTAGCTGAACTATTCTACAAGTCGAGAAACATGTATATTGCCCTCCAGACCAAAACCAGGTAAAAGTGAAACTTTCCCAAGGTATTTTTATAGAAACGCAGACTTCATATTACTCAGTCTATTTGGGTGCATGCAACATTTCAAGTCCATAGAGGTTTGCCTTGAGTATTTCATTTGGAATGACAGTGGCTTTCATTTCTGAGACTCATTACAAAACTGGAGGTAATAATCATACTATATCCAACCTCACACTTATTCCTTAGTTTATTATCAACCAGAAGGCTTGGATATAAGTCTTATATTAACACTCATTCATCTCTGCTGTTTTTGAGGGACTAGTGATCCGTCAGTCCATCCTGTCTCTCCCAGTGAATAGATCATCCAAGCTTTGGAGCTGCAGTAAAGTTACTCAAGTAGAAGATCAGATAATGTTTGGACAGCCACATGATATCACTCTGCTCTGAAGGACTCAGCTGTAGGAAGGAATAAATTAGTTCAAATAAGCCTTAAATTGGACTTGATGGGCCATAGAAACAGATCTTTGTCCCAAGGTACTTCACATTGTTGCTATTGCTTTATACCATATGCTGAAGCAGGCATTTTTGTCAGACTTCCCCTTCTTTCATTCCCCTCTTTCCCATGTGCATAGCAGCTGATTTCCATTGTAGTTATTAGGGCATGAGCAGGGATGACTTTGTGCTCCATGACGGATGGGCTCATGCAGTATGCAAAGCACATGCTGTATATCATACTTCCTCTCTTCCACTTTTCCCCTAAATTCCTTGCTGCTGTTACAGTTTGACCATATTTCATTACAGTTAATAATATGCTTTAAGTACAGCAGGCCCTGCTTGCATCAATGATAATAAGACCTCCTTTTTTTGAAAGGGTGGTTTTAATACTAGCAAGTGGCTGCTCCTGTGATGTTTTCAATATGCTGCTAATTTGTAAGTACCTGCTCCTGTCAGTGGCTGAGGACCTCCTGTGTAGTGGGTAGTGCGCTTGGCTTCCATTGATTTCAGAAGAAGCTGAGGATAATCAGTGCCCTGCAGGACAGGCCATAAGTGAATGCTCCAGGCAATGGGGGCGCAGAAGGGTAATCACAGTGGTAATGAAAGCAATAGGTGGCTGTCTGTGAAATATAGGTTTTTGTATTGAGTTTATCTTGAGAGATTAAGAAAAGTTTTGCTTGAATTAAGTGTGCATAAAAAGAAAAAGAAAAGAAATAAAAAAAAAAGAGGAGAGTTTATTCATGTTTCAAGGTTCTGTTCTCAAGCTGCCATGCTAGGTCTGTTCAAAGGAAAAGTCACTGGAGTTCTTAGACACAGAGGAAAGAATATTTTCCCGCTGTCTAATAGCACAATTATTTTGGCTGAAATAAAAAAAGAAATCCCCCCAATTGCTGCTTGAGGCAGGATGAAAAATTTCTAGCAAGACAGGTGCATGTTATTAATAAGCAATGGAAAAGAGTATTTTTTAATATGAAGCATTTAAGAGCCTTAAACTAGATGTTGCTGGCCAGAGTATTGCCGCTTCTGATAGCTTGTTTGTCCAATAGGAGAGAGCAAGTGGGGAAACAGTAGAATGATGTCAGTCTAACACCGAAGAGAACATTTTTAGGATAGAACTAGAGGGTTAAATAGAGATAATGACAGGAAATTATAACAGGGTAATTTTAGACCTGAGTGGAATAGATTGTGGAACAGAGAAATGTTGGGAGCTCTATTGTTGACACATTTAAATATAGACTGGACAAAATGTTAATAAATGTACAATAGGGAACAATTTGACATTGTGCTCAAGGAGATGGAAAGGGTGTAGTAATGACTTTTTTAAAAAGGACTGTCAGATTTTGTAATATACTTTATTATAAACTTTATTTCAGTTTAAACATGCTTATGTTTACCATAAACACAACAGAATTTATCCTGTTTATCAAAAGAAATGTTACTTTTTGGGGTTCAAGCCAGTGTCCTTGATTGTCCTGTAGGGCATACGGGGCTCTGCTGGTTTGCACCTTGTGAGTGCACAGACAATGGTAATATATATTTTTGTACCTTAAAGACACTAATCTGTTCAGTTTTAATAAATCACTCAACAAGTAGCTCCACAGAATGGAATGTCATTCAAATATGGCCCTCTGAAACCGAAAACCCACTGAAACTGTGGAAGGGAGAAATGTTCATACGGAAGGAGTCAGCGGGATCTGTTAGATACTGGTCTTCATATTTTCTGAACCTCCTGTCTGTATCCCACTGTCACAAATCACCAATACTAAACTGCTAGAAAACAACACTATCGAAAAGGTCATTTTTAGTTTGCAGGCAAGAGAGTATGAGAGCGGTGGAACTGCCATCTAAGGAGAAGATACTGTTTTTTCATATGATTGAGTTGTGCTAATTTAATTTATCCTTTTAAACTCAAGCAAATCTTCAGAAAATTGTGTTTGCTTTAGTATAACATGTTGAAAGATAATGGTCCTTGACATTGAAGTTGTAGGTCAAGTGTAAGAACTTAGAGTAAATCTAGGGAAAAGTACCTTTCCAATGACATATAAAAATAATTTGTATTTGGTACACTTTTCCATCCTGGAGAACGTCCAGATATCTTGCTGATACCATGGATGTGGTCTGGTCTTCACTTCTCACTAACGGGAATTTGCTGTTTACAAATTGTTGTTATACAAGTTGTCCTTGACATTCTATAGGTACAGAAGTCAGTCGTTGTCAGAGAGCTTGTGTGTTTGTAACAAACATGGTGCAGGAAGCAAGACATGTTAAAATGAGGTTGACTAATCTTCAAGTTGTAACGTATCCAAGTAAAAATATTTAATGTAAAAATCTTGTAAGAAAATATTTCTCTCTACTATACTTGCCTCAGCTTACTAAAATGATTTTAACTTTTAACAGGATATCCTTGTTACTTACTGTCACTACTCTGACACTGCACTTCTCAGCACATTCTTCCTGCTACTCTCCTCCCTTCTGCTTGCCACTGAGCTGGCCTCTTGTTTTGGGGCTCTACCACAGGCCTTGTTGAGTGAGGAGCATTACAGATAGTAAGTTAAAACCGAAAGTGAGGAGTTCGAAACAGAAGTTATCCTCACTATTTTAATGAACACAAGTTGTATGAGGTCACAAGAGAGCTAGTAAATGAATTGATGACATTTGAGAGCTTTATAACAAATCTAACCTTTCTATGATACTGTATGTTTTGAGATTCATAGACAGTGCTAAGGAGGAAAATGTGTTCTCCTGTTCATATGTAACTTTTGTTATCTCTAAATTATATATAGCAAAACTTATTTAATGCATTTCCTTCCTTTCTTAAAAGATTTGACTAGATTACATGGTAGAAAACAGAATCGCTGAATCGTTCAAACCTCCTTTAAATTCTGTATTTATCAACAAGAGAAGACAGAGTAAATTTTATCAGAGGTGTGATAGCTCAAGTTTAACCCAAGAAGCAAAATAAAGGAACGAAACACCGACATAGTTCAGTATTATAGTTCCACTAACAGACAATCCCCTGAAGCAGGCTTGTGGAAAACTAACACTCTGTCTCTTTTTTAATTTTTTCTCCTTACCTTTCTTATGGTCTGTTGTGGTTTAAGCCTCACCCAGGCTAATAACTCATGAAGTTTTACTCACTCACTCACTCACTCCCCTCTCTTTCTTCCCCCAGTCCCAGGGGGATGGGCAGAAGAATCAAAAAGAATGCAACTCCCACAGGTTGAGATAAGACCAGTTTAGTAACTAAGGTATAACACAAATCACTGCTGCTACCATCAATAATAATTCAAGAGAAAAACAAGGAAAAAGAATACAACTTCTCACCAAGCCCGACCCAGCCAGTGCACCCCCCAGCAGCGAACCCCCCAACTGCACCACCACACCCTTCCAGGTCTCTGTCCTCCGTTTTCACATCCTGGGCATGACGTGCTGTGGTATGGAATAACCTCTTTGATCAGTTTGGGTCAGGTGTTCTGTTTCTGCTTCCTCCCAGCTCCCCTCCTTCCTGGCAGAGCATGAGACTCAGAAAGTCCTTGGCCAGACCAAAACATTACCAAGCAGTAACTGAAAACACTGGTGTTATCAGCGCTGCTCCCAGGCCCAAAATCAAAAACACAGTGCTGCACCAACTACCAAGAAGGAGAAAAATGACTGCTACTGTTGAACTCATGACATACCTTTTAATGAGAGAATACAAGATCAGATCCTGTGCTTAAAAATAATGGTATGGAAGAGTTTTTCCTTCTTTTAAACTGAGTTGAGCACTAAGACATGAGTTGCTCATGCTTAATGGAAAGTAGTGAATATTCAGCTTTTCTCGGTTCTCAGAAAGTGAGCATCCCATGTCTCAGTTCTGAAACAGAAAGAACATTTTTTGTGTCAAAAGGCCTTTGGATGTATAAACATTTTATCTATAGTCTCTTAAGCAATTAAGGTCCCAGCTGATGTCTGTTTGAGATAATGGCTCTTCTAGGTATGTTTTCACCTGGCACATTTCAGTAGTGAGGGTTGAAGGAGGATCTGCCTCACCAATGTCATGCCTACATGGTATGATGGATGCACTGAGCCTATAAAGGCTTTTTTGGGATTTCTGCCTCAGAAAGCATGGAGAGAGAGGGTATAGAGCAGGCAGTTTAACCTGCTCTTCTGCACGTCTGAAGGAGCTGAAAGTGAGTCTGTGAGCATGTACTCCAGTGCTTTTTGTTCTTTTATAGGTTCACAGGAAAAGAACGAGAAAGGTTTGAGGATGCCTGTAAGCTCAGGAGCTGTGACTATCAAGTGTGAAAGATATACATGTGGGGAAAAAACAGAACAGTGAAGAGCAGTTCTGATCTCTGGAGGCATTACATAGGAAGAGGGAAAATGTTTGGAATTGGGTGAGTGTTGGTAGCTGTAGTTATGGAAGGGCAGGAAATTAGGGACATCCTGAGTTCATAGGACACTGTATCAGACAGGTCAAATGAAAGGCTGCCTATTGCTAAATAGTGATTTCTGTAGCAGGAGCAGAAGGAGGTTGAGGGAAGAGTACACAAGATTTAAAGTTGATTGTGTTCTGTACTTTGCATTAATTCTAAAAACGTGTGAAAGCAGCTGTGTAGCAGCCAATTCTTTGTGTCACCTCCTGCTCACCTGCCCCAGAAATGCTTTTATTAAATGGCCTACATATATTAATAATATCACTTAAAAGTAAAGTGGGGGGAATGGAACATAACTGTATGCGTGAATTCCTTAGCTGACAGGAGGAGCGGAACAAACTGACAATGGATACTCAGTTTTGGTTTTCTTTTTGATAGCATAATTGCCATTAGTACAATCTTATTTGAAAGAACTGCTGCTCTTGAGAACCTTGTGATAACAGGCTTTTTTGTGGCACAGTGGTTAGACACAGCTTTGTTGCATTCATGTTTGTATGCTGCTTGACACTCCGTTGAAGGAGACAACCTCAGCCTGTCAGAGCAAAACCACCATATCTTGCTCTCATTTGCATTCTACATGCCATGTTTCAATTTTTCATCATTAAATAATAATTTGTAGCTATGTAGAATCTTTTATTAGGGATCTCAGAAAGCTGTATAAATATTGCATGAATGAATGGAGCCTCGTAACATGCCTGTGAGGTACAGCTGGGTAAGAGTCATTAACTCTGTTTTATGCAGGACCAAGATAGGACATTAAAGCATATTCAGATTAAGGCTCTGAAATTTTCCTCCAGATTCTGAAAGCACTTTCATAGCAAAGCAGTCAACTCTTGAACATGTATATTTGCAAAAGGCTGATATAAGTACCACAGGTAACTTGAGTGCAATTTCAAATTAAAACCTTTCTTCTTCAAGGTCATGTAACGAGTTTAATGAGAGCTAGAAAGAGAACTGATGTTTTAACTCTCCCTTTACTGTATTTTAAATATAGAGCTATTCATCCTCCTTGAAAGACTGAAACTACCAGGGAAGTTGATATATCCCAGTGAGGATTAATCCTACTCAGAGCTTCACATAGGCTTCTCTGATTTGGTTTTTGTGTTTGCTAAATATTTTTTTCTCACATTGTCTTTTCAGTTGGATTGTTCCCTGCTGAGTTAAAAATAAATGTCAAGCAATATGACTTAAAGAAAAAAAATCTGTGTGTTCCAGAACAGTCTGCCTTCCTCAGGAAATACTAGACAATTAATAAAGCAGAATGACGTTTTGCCTAGGGAGCCATCATGAAATAAGTGTGTATAAATGCATGCACAAAGAAACGCATACAAACCCATTAAAAGAGCATTTCATTTCGACAGGATCTACTTATCAGTGTGAAAATTTATGAGGCACTGTAGAGCATGGATGAAAACAAATCACGGGGAGGATGCTGTTTTGAAAGGTTGATGAAGTTTTCTGTGTAGTTTTTTTCTGCTGCAGCAGGAAGCATCATGAAGACCATGAAGCTGTTATTGGTTAAGTCTGAGCAGCAGAAATTCTGAAGCAGTTGTTTCCCCCAAAACCTTTAGGAGGATGTTATAATTAATTTATATACTACCATTTCCATACTAGAAGAGATCTCTTCATGTCATGCAACTTGAGTGTCTCTCTCTGACAACCTTCAGTACCAGTTTTGCCTTTTTCTGTTGAGTTCTGCTCTAATACCTGATTACTTAATATTAAGATATTTCCTTGTTAGCTAATGAGATTTCTGGCTAAGAATCAAAAACAGATTTCATGTATTGACTGTACAAGTTGCCTGTGTTATTTCTATGTGATCAGTGCATATTATATGCCAAGCACATTCATCTTCAGATTATCCATCCTTCTCTTAATCTTCTCCACCTGAAGGCTGGTAAGTATCCTAAAATGGAGTTATCACAACTGTACCAGGTGGGAATAGGCTTCTTAAAAGAAAGACTCACTGTTACAAATGCCAGACTGTTAAAAGGAATATTTCACTTCCCGAAATCTTAGGGATTATTAGTGGAAGTGGCAGTAAAAATCTTTAAAGCGATTTGTGAATTATTAAATAAATTTCTTTCAAACTGCTTTATTACTCATAGGAATTGTATCAATCAGCAGTGAGAGCCAAATTACTACATCAGTCAGAAAATATTGTTGCAGCTGAAGAATCAATGCTAATTGAATCATTAAGGCATTATTACATGAAATGCAAATAGCTCAGGATGATAACTCTTTGCTCTACTTGATCTATAGTCTGCAAAAAAGACATAATACCAACAATTGTAATGCTTAATTGTTCTTCTAAGCATCATATTTTCTCAATTCAGTATTTTTCTCTATCGGTGCAATTTTGCTTGTAAATCTCTTACTAGTGAATTTTAAAAAAACAACCCCCCTGACTTTAGATTAATGTAGTAAACATTTTCTCTGTAGTTTGAAGGTAAAACTTTCTTCAGATCTCTGGTCCCTGATTTCAGTGACATTCAGAGCTGGGGCCACTTTTTGCTTGAACTGTTTTTGTACTTTTGAGGAGCTTTCTCAGTGTTGCCTTTACCATGTTGGCTGAAGCAAGGTTGGATCTGATGGAAACTTCTGACAATCTGTAGTAAGACTGATATCAATTAAGGGAACTCATAACTCTGTGTTTGTAATTTGTCCTGCTTCACTCTTCACCAATAGTCAGAAAGTTTGCTCTTAGTGCAGGAGATGAAGGATGTGGGTGCTGTCCGCATCTTTGAATTTATCAGGCTCTTGTCATACAGGATGAGCATTGATGGTGTGCTATCTTCTGCTTGCTGCCCTAGCCCTCTAACACACAAAGAACTGCAGCCAATTTGCTACACTTAACTCTCTTGCTGTGAAACTCCGTGAATGGTTGTCTGTCTTTTAGCTGTTGTAATATCATTTTATCATAGATAAAGCATAGTGACAGTAAGACCAACAGCCCATGGATTACATATATATATGTGGGTGACAGATTGAGTGTATGTGAGTGATGATGAATATGTGCTAGTGTAGTGGTGGTGAGGATAGTATTTAGGTGGAGGCTTGCTGTGGTAGATGGGAATAAGAGCATCTATGTGAGAAAGAACGTGCGTGAATATGTAGGTTAGAGTAGGTTTGAGATGGTGTTTTTGTTTTGATCTTCCTACTCCTTTTTTTCCATGAAGAAAACAACTTTGGGTTTAACATATGTGCTTGCAGTCACAGCAGGATTTTGATGTATGGGGTATGCTTTTTTCCCCATCTTGTCCCAACAGTAAAACCTGCATCTTGTGTGCCAAAGAAACCTAGAGTACTTCCAGAGTCTTGATTTCTCATTCTTCTGGATCAGGAACATCATTTTAGCATATAAAATATGTTCTTATGCAAATTAACACCTTCCACACTCATCAGAAGGTTTAGAGTAGTGTAAGTGCATATGTATTTGTGTATATAGTGATCAGCTAAAGAGCTGTATGGAGCTGGAAAAAAATAAGTCAAAGAATCACAGAACCCATGACCTTCTGTAGTTCTGAAGTTTATTAGCTGCATTGGGAAGATTAATGAATGAAAGAGCTTTGTGCCAGCAAAAGGCTCAGAGTGCAGCTTTTGAATCTGTGTTAATGTATTTTAATAGATAGAACAGCATGGTTGTGTCACTTCTCTTTTCTGTCATTGTTTTTTTGATTTGGAGTTGTTTGTTTTTTCTCTTCTTCTTTTTTCTTTTAAAGTAGAAATTCTGTTTTGTATTCATGCTCTGCCCCAACCTATCCAGTCAGTTTGCTTGACAGTCCAATGTATCAGCTGGGAAATTTATGAAGTGATTAAAAATCACTTTTAAAAATCACTTAGTTTCTCTGCCCTTTCCATATTTCTGCTCCTCATCAGTGCCGCAAGTGTGTGGTCACCAAGTTCTGTAATAACAATACTGCAGATGCTCATCATCCCAGGCTGGTATAATATGGTGTAAGATGCAGTGGGGAGGCAGCAAAACATCAGGCAATCAGTTTTTGTTCAAGTCAAAGGATATCCATAGCTTTTTTCTTTTTATTTTTTTCCTTTTTTTTTTCCTTATTTCACTTCCCTCACCTCAGTTCCCAGGCCTATGTAATCCAAGATGATAGAGTGGGATAGGCATGTGTTCATTTTTCATCCAAGATTAGTTCTTATCTTAACCACTCTTTGCAGAAGTTGGGTTTGTCTGTTTGGCAAATGAACATCTCTGTGTGAAGTCACCTCCATAATGAAAGAGAGCAATTCTTTTAAAGTACCCACAGTTACAGTATAATTTTAGGGGAGATGTTTCTGGGCATATCAGATAGTTAAGAAATAATTCCTTAGGCTGAAATTCAGCTGGGGTTCCAGGCCAACAAACACGCTCTGTGAGTATATGGGGCTTGTTAGGAGAAACAGAGATTTGACACCAAGACTCCTGCTTCAAGTGTAGCCAAGTTCTAGTACTAATTCACTAACAAGTTCTTGCAGTGAAATTTTTCTTTGGATAATGTCCATTTTTTCTTTAGGTAATGTCCATTCATAAGTGACCTATTCTCACCTGATTCAGCTAGGGGTACTACTACCTAGCACAGTGTAAATTATATGACTGAATTGGAAGATTTTCGGCCATCTGGGGCTTATCCATCTGTCTTGTGCATTTTTACTTTTTTTTTTATTAATTTTTTTTTTGGCTTTCTAGTAGGGACCTTTCAAAAGTTTCTTTAGACCTCTGAAATTTATTTCATGGGGTCTGTGTAATCCTACTGAGGTTTATTCCATGTTTTTAGCAGGGACAGGATTTGACCTGTAAACAGCAGAAACAAATTTTAAAGGAAAAGAAAGTATCCTGAGATCTCTTTCAGGTTAGTTACAGGTGAAAAGCTCTAACGTACAGAAAAGTGAGACCAAGGGTAAAATGGAAAGAAGGTCCTGCTCCTGAATACTGAAGAGTGTAAAAATCGATAAACAACATCTAAAGATGCAGGAATCAACAAAGTATTTTCTGTCACTGGTGATTGTGACAAATCTCAAAGCTCAAGTTCCTTTTACAAGTATGATTCAAGACCTTTTTTGCTTTAAAGCTTTTTGATTTCTCTTATGAAAATAAGTATATTCCCCAGTTGGTTTTGAGAGGTTCTATTCCCTCCTGCAGTGCTCAATGTTTGGATAGCAGGGTTCAGAAATATTTTGCCCGTGTCTACCTGAAGAGGGAAAAGCAACTAAGAGGAGTGAGATGTGTTTACCAAGAACAATGGAAATAAGTACCTGTTTTGGAGACACCTTCACTCTATGCTCATGTTTCACATCTTGCACTTAAGCAATTCTTAATATACATGTGAGAGCTGCTGGGAGGATTCAAGACTTAGATAAGGCTAAAGATGGTTTTGCCTCCTAAAGAGGTCTAACTTTGTGAACTTAGTGCTCTTCCATTCTTCTTGCTATCCAGCCTCTGTTCCAAAGATACATCACTTGCTGGTTCCTGCTTCTAGAGGCATATAGTGTATGCAAATTAGTTTGACACATATCTGGAGGATGGCTAGCAGAGGACATACAAATCTAAGAAATGTTCAGAACAGAAAAAGGCCACATATTTCTCTATTCCTGTTTTTACCCTCCTTTCCTGATTTTTCATTCTGTCCCTTGGTTCTCCTCCAAAACCAAATCTGGATATTTCTTCAATTTCTGAAATGCTTTGGTTTTAAAGGCTTCTTCTAGCAAGCAGAGTTAACTCACTGTAGTAAATCCTGAAGAAATTCTCAAAGAAAACAGGTGATTGAATTTTTAGTATCAGATTCTCAGAATCTTGTGGACAAGTAGACCATCTAGGCCATGCAAACCAAATCTCACCTGAATTTCAAACCTAGTTTCTAGGTAGTTTGAAAATAACTGTTGAATTTACCCACCATTTTTATTTTGGATGAGCGTCACTGTTACGCAGAGATAATAGGAAGCACTGCCTCTCCATTTGTTTCCCATGACTGTCCCATTCTGTGTCCTGTCACCTGTGAGTGGTCTGTGCAGCTTTGTCTTGTCTCTTCGTAGTTGCAGCTGTATCATAGCAGTGGAAGATCAGAGTTTGGTTGCTCTCTGTTTTGCTCCCTACTTCCTTCCTAGGCTGTGGAAGCTGAAGGAAGAGAGCAAAACCTACATCTTGAGGCGGTGGTGCCTTTGCCACGATGAAGACCTTCTTCTCCTCGACAGGCACCTGGAGCAGTTCAGGATAGGGGAAAAACGGAGAACAGACTGATGATGTGAGGTCTTGGAAGTAGTTCAGCTTTTTTTAGTCACACCAATAGCTGAAAATGCAATCAATCTGCAAACTGTATCCTGTAGTGCCTTACCTTCTGCTGCTGCTTGCCCCCATCCACAGAGGTCTGCTCAAGCACTCAAGTTAGTAGGGAACTCCTTTGTCCTCATCCCTTGGGCCCAGCCCTCTGTGTGTGTTTGTCTTTGTGGGTTGCCTCTCTCTGCCCCTACTTCCTACATCCTTTACCCAAGCTGAATATAGTGTGATATACTCTCTGTGTCCCTGAATCTTGCTGGCAATCTTGGTATAGAGCATAGCAGCTCTCAGGCTGCTTTAACATGAGCCTGTTAGCTTTGATTTTTAAGGACTTGCACACTATATGGCGTACAGCATGGTGCAATTATTCTCTTCCCCTCTGCTTTCTGCAGCTCAGACCCCTGGCTGGCTGGATGCTGACCATGGGCAATTCTATGCCTGCTGGTGGCTTCCTTGTTTAAGTACTGTTGTCAGCAGAAGAGCTGTTTGGTGGTAGAGAAATAGTCCCAAAGTATTTACTGTGAGCTTTCCAAATCAGTTCTTTTAATGCTCACTGTAAGTTGATGAGCTTCTTTTTTTACAGGATGATACGACAGTGCATCATGTTGATGTTGGGACATTGAGATGCTTCATTATACAGAACTACATTTGCTGTCTTTCTTGCTGAGTGAATATGTAATTGGATATCGGTCACAATCCTCAAACTCTCTAATAGTTTTTGGCTTGCCTGAAAATGGATCCTGTGACAGTACTAATTAAAACTTACAGGTTTCAATAATTTAGGTACAGATTCTGCCTTCAGCTATATATGTGCTTTTCACAAACAAGTAAGAGCTCTGTGTTTATTTTAGATCCATCTGTCCTCATCTTCCTTTGATTTTTCAGAAAGGCAACTGCCATTGAAATTCAGTGCAAAAAATACAGAAAAGAAAAATATAGAAACCTTCTTTCAAATTCAGCTCTGGATAAGGTCCTGAGTTTTACCCTTCTGATTCTACCAGCGCATTCCTTACTCACAGAGGCTCAGCCCCTACAGCCCCATCTCAGGAAAGATTCACATTTAGACTTTAACACTCCCGAGCTATTTTGAAATCTAAAAGCACCTAAAATGGCTCAGGCAGAGTCTCCATTTCAGGATAATCATCCACGCATTTTGCATTCCTCCTCAGATTGTTTATGCTGAACATTCTCTTGATCTTGCTCGCTGTAGTGCCATCTTCTTCATAAGAAGTAATAAATCAAGCTCGTGGTGCTCTCTCCTTTGCCCCCCACTTTCAGTCCAAGGCCTGTGCAAGAGTGAGCAGATCCAGCTGTGGTGATGGTACAGGAATGCCTGGAATCTCTCTGATCTGTTTCCAAGGAACAGTTCCCCATGGCATGGCCAGTAAGCGTGAAAACTTTCCTTTGTAACAAAGCTGAAGCCCTTCCTCCATGCATGTTTTTCAATGGTTAGCTTCTAGCTGCAAGCAAGGAGTTGGGTCCTTTGTACTGTAGAAACTGACAGGTGATATACAGTTGCTAGTTGGCATCCTATGTAGGAAATAGATCATAATGGTAAGCTGGTGGCACTACCTCATGAATGAGAGTTGTTTTCTTTTACTGGCACAAATTCTGTTATCCACATGCATGCTTTACTCCATTTGAAAAGAATTACCAGTGATGCTCAGGCAGTGCTGTCGATCTCTGAGCGTTTATGAAAGCGGAGTGTGAGGTGAGGAGGAATGGCAGATGATACTCCTTATGCACTGCCATTGAAGTCAGAACGTAAGGCCCTGTTATGCTCAAGGAGGGGAAAAAGGCTGATTTTTGAATGTTTATCTGTACTTCTACTTGAAGTAAAATATTTGAGATACTGAGATGAAGGAAAATTCAACTGATATAATCAGAAGAAAATATAGGTCCAGGCCCTACATCAAGTTTAAAGATGTGATGAAAATTAGTCTTCTACATCTTTTATCATCCCAGATGGGGAGCTACTGAAACCAGTGTTTTTTAAATCCACACTGTCTTTCTGAATATTCAACTAATGAGTTAGAAGCTTTTCAGAAACCTGGTTGTTGAGACATGTAGCACAGTGACACAAGCATTTTTCTTAGTCCTGCTTTTAATAAAGATGGGACTGCTTTCCAGTTCTTCAAATTGTCTATGATGTCCAGCAATTTGACTTCAAAACAAACTTCCTCAAGTGCTTCACTCTCTTTAATGCACAAAGCTGTATCACAGACTTGTTAGGCTACTATTATTGCTTCTGTTTTAAGAATAAGGACCGGAGTGATCAAGATGATTGGCCAAAGCTGCTGAGAAAATCTGTGGGAATGCTTCAAACAAGAAGAAATCTAGACTATCAGTTTTATTTTTTGTAAGTCTCTGATTGTCTCTGGCTTTAGAAGATTCTAAAAGGTAAAATTTGAAAAAATATTATTTGTTTTATCTGAAAGAACTGCCAGGGAAATGATGTTGTTACTCCTTTGTTTCAAATCGACATTTTAATTGCATCTACAATTATAAAAACCCAGGACTATTTCAGGGGTTTCGATTTTTCCTTGTTAGCTACTGAACAGTCTTTTTGACTAAGAAAGAGAGGAAATGAGAGGAAAGAGAAAACTGAGGTTAGGAATTTGGTAGCAGGGATGGGTAACTCCCCATATTTGCTCAGTGGGAAAAATCAAGGGGAAAAGTTTAAAGCTTAGGAAATTCAATAATTTTTCTTATTCAATTCACATTCTTCTGATAATGAAAGAAGTTGAAAGTTTCTTTTGGTGTTTTAATTTTGTTTATCTATGTGGGTTTTATTTTAATATTAAACTTTTTTTCCTCAAAGGAAAGCTGATTTATAAAAAGCAGTAAAAAGGCCGTTAAATTCCCTCTTTCAAAAAAAAAAAAAAATTGTAACTATAATTTTAAGGAAAATATTTTCTAAAAATAATTGCACTGAATAAAATTAGATTTTCAGGTAAAATAAGGGGGTTTTTTTAATCAAACTTTTTGCATTTAGCTGAAGTCTGAGGCATTTGTTAAAATTAAGTCAGGAGATTTGGTTTTAAAGTTATCACTTTTGTTTCAGAGAATTAAAATTTTCACTAAGCATTTCTATCAATATTTTGTGCAATATTAAGTAGATATATTGTTGGGGTTTAACTTTGGTGAATAAATGTTCACACAACAAAAAAATGATATATAAAAAGTTTAATTAAAAAGCTTTCATTTAGCTGCATTAAAATTATCATATCCGTGAATTTATTTTTGTAATGGATCTTTGAAATCAAATATTTTTTAGGGAAGTGAGGGACCAGAGAGTTCTCTATAGGGAATTAGTCACGAGTCCTTTACATCGCAGTCCACAAACGTACCTGCTACATTTGCGAGCCATAGTGGGTTTCTCGTACCTAAGCTCACCAGAGGAAACAGTTAATTAAATAAATTATTCAAATTTGGGGCAATATTAGCCACTATCTAGATTGAACATAATGAATAATATACTTATCTTTGTGCTGAATTTGGTGAATCGGTGCAATTTTAAGAAATGCAAAATAATTAAAGTAAAAATATTTTATTCTTTTCAAAACAGATTGTATGTATTTTGAAACATGAAATTATAGGAAATATTTCATCCACATTGAAATACTTTTTCAGCTTTTAATTTTGCCGGAGGGAAAAGAAAAAAGGTTGTTTCTCATCAACCTGAAAAAAAATGTTTTCACCTAATGCCTAAGAAAAAAAACCAACCACAACCAAACCAAAACAGTAACCATTTATTTAGCTCTAAGAAGTCTGTTTCCTATATATTGGAAAAAATCTGAATTAGGATACAAGATCCACAATGTAACCTCACTGTCCCCTGATATCTTTCTTTTCCAGTCTTGTTGAGATTTCCATGTATACCTATCCATGCTTTCTATTTTCCTATGTAACTCTACATAGTTATACCTGTATGTGCAGAGCAGCCTGTGATAGGGGACCTAATGGCATTTAAACAAGTTTTTCACAATCTCACATCCTCACTCTCTTAATTTGTTGCCTTTTGCAACCAGTCAGAATTTCACAGTAGCAGCTGAGAACATCTTGCAGTAAAATCAACGGCTGTTCAACAGCATAAACCACACAACTTGGATGAGACACTGTCTGATACTGATGGAAGAGGAAGGGCTATTGCACACCCATAAAAAAATTGGGTTCTATTCAAGAGAAAGCAATGGTGGAACATACACATTAAGAGGCAATTAAAGACAGTGTCACTATAAGCAATCTTCTTGTTGGATAGCTGACACAACTCTGTGACTGCGACTTATCCCCTGAAGTTATGTCGAAAACCTGATTTTTCTGCTGCCAAAGGGTAAAATGCTCTGGAATTTAGTCCATTGTATCTTATGTCTCAAGTGCCAGTGCCTGGCTGCCACTTCTTTGGTGATATTTGGAGTTCTGTGAATATGGACTCTTTCAGATTCAAAAGCATGCCCCTCTCAGCGAGTGATAAAATAGTTCCCTGGGCTAGGTAATCTAAGTACTCTTCTAGCTTTAAGGGTTTTATTTTACACACATTTAAAAATAATGTTAAATAAGAATTAATTAAAATGAACTCACAATCATTTCCTGGAATTGGTGTGCTCATGCCAGTGAAGTAGTGGAACACACAGCTGTTTATCTGGTCATGCCTTTACATAGCCATCTGAGCTCACCTTCTCTCAGTTTGCTGAAAACAAAACCTTGAGATGGGTAATGTAGAAGCCATATGCTCCCTTGTCATAAATTTTGTTTTAATTTTGTCCGTCTTAATTTACATTTAGGTATCTGGGAGCTTGCTTGCATGCAGCTTCCAGACAGAAGAAAACCAGGTTCAGTTTCAATCTCTGACTGCTAAGGACTATGTACTTAAACCTGGGTCTCTCATGCGATGTGACTGCTTATAATCACAAGAATTACTGCTAATTTCAGATACGCTTTTTAGTTCAGTAAGGAAGTTCCACTGTGTCTGCTACGGGAAAGGAAAATGTTTCATCAGGAAGCAAAAAAGTAGGGAAGGGTATGGAATAGCAGCCCTTTCAAGAATCGGAAAATAATCATTTATTTTCACTCTGCTCTCAATAGGCATGTGCTCTCACAGACTATCACTTCTTCAGGAGAGTTTAGCAAATGAGGACATTTTTGTGGCAAGCTTGTATTTTTTGGCCTGGCTTCTGCTTTGGCACCTGCTTGACCAGGCAACTTAAGCTCCTTTTTGAAAAACAGGGTTCGTCTGTTAATTATATTGGAAATTGGGATCTCAGCGGGAATTTGTGATCCCAGGCACTTGTAAACAGCCTTTGTCCTTCCAAGTATGCCCTCTTAACCCCTATAGAATTTAAGACGTACAGAAGCATCCTAAGCAATAGCTTGTGCCATTTTACTGACTTTTCTATCACCACAAGTAATAATAAAAGCAGTGAAATGAAAGCTGTAACAAGCTGGTGCTTTGGCATAACAGCTTGGAAGTACTTACCCATAGTTAGTATGCACCTGGGGCACTCTCAGATAAACACCCCAGGCAGGGACCAGAATAAAAATATGCCCAAATGCATATCCAAAATCACCACTGAAGTATCTTTTACATTTATAGGATCATGGGTACACTGTATGTGTGTTCCCCATGTCTGGAATATGTTGGATGTTGGTTATATTGCTATGAATTTCATCTTTCTGAGGGATTAAAAAAAAAAAACAACAACAAACCAACAAAACCCAAAACCCAACAAAAAAGCCCTGGGTATGGTAATGAAGAGGAGGGATATTTTTTATAGATGACCAGATAAAGACTGAAATCAGTGCCTGGATCTGGATCTCATATTTCTTTTACATTTTACTTTTTAGTTACTTTGTAAGAATTAAGAGAGATTTCTGAAGAATCTAGGGAGAGCATGGTTTGATTTGCCACTCTGAATCAAGTTATGTTGGCTCCTCACGTCTAAACCTTTTACCTGGTAGTGGCCATCATTTGAGGCATCAGAGGAACATAAAAAGAGCAAGCTCAAAACTCAAGCCCAACTCTTTCTGGGGTGAAGAACGAGACTCCCACTCCCACAAAAGTGCATTTTGGACACTGATAATTGCTTGTATTGTTCCAGTTATTCATAAAGTAATCCGAATCTATAGCATATCTTTTGGCCTCGTCTTGTGATGAATTTATTTTTCAAGTTTAATATGGAAGGAATAAAAGAAAATCCTTGAAAGTTTCTTTTAAATTTACTGAATTTTAATTTTAAAATTATGTTAGGAGTTGTATAATTCTTTCTTATTTTTCTCATGTCTGTAGAAGGTACTACCTGTCTTTACATCATCTACTTCAAAATACAGTAAATTGAATTATAGATCTGGACCTGTTTGGGTCAGAGCTATGGATTTAGATTAGTAGGCTTTCTTCCTTGTAGACCTGAATATTTTGTTCCATGCTTCTGTTGTCAGTGCCCTTTCTGACTGCACTTTTGAACTGGCTCGTCTACCTTAAATTATTTTTAAATCTCTGTATTTCATTTTATATTTCTAGCTGAGATACCAAATAGATTATTTAATGTCCAGAATATTTAGTGTGAGACAGACAACTTAGAATAAATAAACTTTAGCTGGAACCAGAGTGTAAGATAGGCTTTCGCAGTTTGGTAGTCTCTTGTTTCACCTTGCTTTTTTCCTTCCTGGAAGGTCGTGTTACTGTGTTAAGTGCAAATTTCAATATAGTGGTTTTGTAGTAATGGTTTTCAAGCTGTTATATTTTCTGTCTTGTGCTTTACTTAGGTGATTTGCTTGTGCCCTATAATCCATCAGAATGTCTCATTTATGTTGTATTGAGTATTGACTTGACTATGGCAAAACTGTTATTCTGAGAATTTGAATCCTTTTCCTAAAGTATTTTTTTCAGGCTTCTGCAAGTTATTTGATGAACCGAACAGAAGTGACTACCTGACTTGCAGAACCTCCTCAGCTAGCATTCAAAGCCAACCTAAGGTCTACATATCACACCCACCCCACTTAAAAAAGCTCACATGAGAGCTGGAAGTACAAGGGCTCAAGCCTTATGCTAGGCTTCTACACAAGGAATTCATCCCTCCATCCCACTCAAAAGAAAACTTGTGTTAGCACTTCCAGTAGCCTGTTTAATGACATTACTCCATATGAGCTAATTTTAAAAAAGGTTTGTCAAAGGAAAGATGTGTTAAGCACTCTATCATGTGAATTACATTTTCCCCATCCTGCAAAATCACCACCAGTCTTTTGAGAGTATAAGAATACCATTTGCATAAGCTTTTGTCCATTCATAAAATCTGATAATGGAAGTCTTAACTAACATTTTAATATACAAATAAAGGGCCAATTTGACCTCATTCTTTTAATCAAAAGCAAAAAATTACATGTTCACTTTCTTGCTGTAATTATTTCTAAACCAAAATAATTTAATAACTCTAAGGTAAAAAGACATTTTCAAATAAGAATATTTTTGATAGATACTTTTTTTCTTTTTTAATAGACATCTCTCTCAAAATATTTTGGTTGCTAGTAATTCCCAGGACCACAAATCACTTCCAAAACTCAGCCAAACAATTTAGCGCTTACATACCACAATGTCTTAGCCCATCAGGGTTGAATGCCCTTAGCAAAGATTACAGCTTTGTTGGGCTGAAAAAAATTGAGTTTTGAAAACTGGTTGAAAACCACTGGATCCCAGACTGGGGAAAATAATATTCCCATTAGCATTTTCAGAGACCATAACAGTTGGGTAGAATTTCAGGTCATAGAAGTACCTCCTTGGTGACCATAAAACGAAGTAGGATGTATATTTGTACGATTTTGTGCTGCATCTCCTCAGACAGTATTTTTCAGCTGAAAAAATGGGACAAAAAAAAAATAAAAATCTGAGTTCAGTGTCTACGCTGTGATAGACAAAATAAGCGAACCACATCTTACAATTAAGTGATGAGCCCCAGGTTTCCCATGTGATATGAATAAATCCATGCAAGCATCACAGTGCTTAGGCATAAGTCCCTTTTTTCATGGCTCTGCACCTTTTCATGTTCCATATCCAATCCAGACTTATTCCCACTATTCAACTTTTTTTTTTCAGCACTATTTATTTTTTATTATCCATGACAGCCAAAATGAAGGTGGCTCCATGCTACCATTTTGATACAGAGAAGCAATGAAATCTTGAAATGAGTCCTCTGATTGTCCCCACTTACCGCATCTTGGCACATTTCTCTTGTGTGCTGTTGATTCATGTTAAATGAGTTTTTCTCAGGAGAACTTCAGCCAAAAGCTCTGATCTGGGTATATATCCAGAGGGCTTAAAATCCTAAAGGGAGCATAGGGATCTGAACCAAGGATCAATCTGTAGAGCTCTTTATACCACATATATACTGTGGATGTTTTGATCCAGGAGAACAGATTAAATTTAATCTGAAGTGATAGTGGAATTTCATACAGTGGAAATGTAGGGGCCTGAGTACCAACTGCTCTGACCTACTGATCCTCTTCTGTTGTGTTACAAAACATCCTCATGTAGACATAGTCAAAGAAAGCAGTATTTGAACCAGTGGGTTTTCAGTTTTGTTGTAAAACCATCACCTGCCATTCTCTTTTTAATTCTTCTTTCTGCCTCTACCTGATGGGTTATTGTACTGCATTCCAGAGCCACACTTAATAGCTGAAATTAGGTTATGCCACAGCAGATCAAAATGGGAAATACTGTCACAGAACAATAGTATTTTATGCTTTCAGCTCTGCAGGTGAAGAAGAGATGCTAGCTGCCACTATGAAATAAAATTCAATGACATATAAAATGCTAACCTGTCTTCCTAGTGGGAGTGCTCATTGGTAACAGGTAATTGCTAGTACTCCTGCTCTGGAAGGTCGTTCAGGATTGAAACACAGATGCTCCCATCCTGTCCTTGGTGTGTAAATACAGTTACAGCATGAAGAAAGGCAGCCTGATTTAATGGGAGCC
This sequence comes from Myiopsitta monachus, assembly GCA_017639245.1. Taxonomy (NCBI): domain Eukaryota; kingdom Metazoa; phylum Chordata; class Aves; order Psittaciformes; family Psittacidae; genus Myiopsitta; species Myiopsitta monachus. The sequence continues at coordinate 77,985,738 of CM029920.1, forward strand.
TGCTGCTACTGAAGACCCACTAAAGGAAATTCAGGATAATGTTTCTGAGTGTTCTGCTACTATGAAAAGAAGATTAAAGGATAAGTGGCTTATACTGTTACATTGACTAGAGCCTACAAAACAAAGTGGCAGAATTTTTTTCTGTGGCAGTTTTGATATGCTGTTTATCAGTAGTGTGTGGCTTCCATCTGAGAATTATAGTATTAAAGAATAGATGGGGAAAATGTATTTTTTCCTGTACGGAGGAATGTATTCCAGTGCAAGAAGTGGGAGAAATGTAGAAATCAGTATTCTAACTTACTCTGTGACTTCAGGTAAGTCATACTTTCCAGAATTTTCAAACAAAAGAGCCTGAAATTAGGTACTTGCAATATTGAAGCTTGGTTAACTAAATGAGAGAAATGAGGAAGTGTCAGAGCTCTGCTCAGGGCCAGAACATTTCTTCAGCTGTGGGGAAATCCATGCCACTGAGGAGAACTTGTTGCATTCAGAAAAATCTGTGGGTTTATGCTGCTGTCTGCTGAGGGAGGCCTTTTGAATCAGCTGTTGGAAAATCCTATTATAAAAATGCAGCAAGTTTCCTGTGTAAGAGAGATGTGAAGAAATACTAGCTTCCTAAATCGCATAGGGAAAACTAATCCAATCCTGTCCCCTAAAATTAATAGGGCTCTTATCAGCCCGAGAGCTAAGGCACACCTAATTACCCCAAATCACTGATTATTTACTACATAAGTAGGGGCAGCATGCACAAATGACCTGTGAACGATATTGCTAAAAAGCAATTCTTAATGTGCAACATCAAACTTCCTCTCACTAGGATGCAGGCATGTGATTTCTGTTTCTCTCTGCCTAGTTCTGCTCTGCTGGAATCCACTTACAAACCCCTCAATGTTTTCCTTACAGGGCCAAGGTAGATACTTTCTGCTGATACCCATACATAGACTCTCGAGGTCTCTTTGATATCCAAACATGGTTTTATTCTCCTCCCAAAGATCTGAGTATACTCTTCCTGTCTTCCTTTCTGTCACCAGGAATACAAACTTAGATCTAATTCTTAAAAGGCACACGAACTCTCTTCTTTTCCCCTTTGTTATGGATAAACTCAATGCTAAGTATAGTCTGGTGAGACTAGACCTAAGGCTTCAAGCAAAATTCCTATGGAAGCTACAGTTTTGTGTCTCTGTGGACAGCTGTGCTCTGACAAAATGGAAAGTGGCCCTTCCAGACTGTGTTCATGTAATACAGTGAACTGGAACATTCTTTCTACCTGGAGTTTTTGACCCATTTTTTCCTTGCTGTTCTGATGAGTCTTTAAGTCATCTTAAGTTTCTGACTGGGCCAATGTGCTGCAGGCTAATCAGAAGTTTAATCTCTAGGTTAAGGACAGCATATAATTAAATGTTCATGCAATGTCAGAATACTAACAGTTACAAAATGCTCCAGCCAGTAGCTTGTTGGAGAGCAAGCAATGAGCAAAATTACTTCAATATGTAGAAAAAATTTAGATGCCCTGAGGGAATGCTAGGTTGAGAGAGGTAGTAATAGGGATTACTACTTGATTTACAGCGTGGCTTGAAAGGAGTCAAGGCTAGACCTGCTGCCTGTGTGTGCACTTAGCCATACAGTCACAATTCAGAAAGGAAGACATTAGCTGTCTATCTTGCCTTAATAGTACTTTCCCCTCCGCTGACCTCTTTAGCTCAAAGTCAAGTTGGATTCTTTTCTGTCTCTAATCAAACAACTTCTCTGTGACTTCATCTGTCCCTCCTGTTTCTACCTTATACCTTATTTTGCTTCACCTGAGAACTTAATAATTTGGAGCTGTTCCCCCAGGTGCTGCCATCTCCTGTCTGATAACACTATACCTCACTTCCTCGCTTCAGTCTGTCTTCCTTTTCTGTTCTGTGGAAACTGCATTCATTAAGGTCTGGAAAAGTTTGTAGACAAATCTCCTGTCCTCTTTGCCAGCCTGAAATCTTTGCTTGGATGTATCATTCATACATAATTTTTTCTCTGTTTTCCTTTCCATTCCGTCTTCATCTTCATGGCATCTTTCAGGCCCACTTAACCTCCAATTTGGAAAAGGAAATAGTGCTTTGGCATGTCAGCCTGGAAGTACTGCTGACCCCTCATTTAATTTCAGCTGTATGACATGCTCCATGCTCAGCTTTCTGCCTTTTTTTTTTTTTTTTTCTTTGCAATGTTTCTTCTGCCACATTTTATGGAAAAGAGTCAGAAGATAGAAGGATAATCCGTGAGTCATTTATGCAATGATGACTTGCAGATTGCCTTCTTTCCTTCCTACTTTTTTTTTCTCTCCCATCAGTCTTTCAGTTTCTTCTTTAAAAGGGAGAGAATTCAGTTGTAAAGTACATTGAATGCCACAGCTCTTATTGCAAAGCATTTAAAAAATATTATCAATACTTAAAGCAGAAGTTTCTCAACTTTCATCTGCAAGGCATATCTAAAGGATTTTTTTTTCTTTTTGTCAGAAAGCGTAATCTTATCATGGAGATTTTAGAGTGCTATTCATGACAGCTCAGACAGGGAGATTATATACCCTTTGAACTCTGGTTCTCTTATTAGAAACCAAATGGAACTTTTTTGCTTGTGTTCTTCTGCTTTCTGTTCTCCCACACACACACACCTTGTTTATACTACATTGGACCGTAGAGATACTGTAATCTGATGATTTAGGATATTGAAAAACATTAGATTTGTTATTTGGAACCTGGGATGTGTTATTGTGTAAGTGGGTGGATGAGTAGAGGGGTATAATTTAGTATAGCTCTGGATACCCTTCTGCTGAAATGGCTAAGTCATCCTAAATTTCTGACTGGGCTACACAGTTGCCTCGCTGGGCATATTTGTCAGTGACTGTCTAGGTGGAGAGGAGAAACTTGCAAAAGAGAAATGGGAGAGAATATGATATAGTTTTATTTTAACATATTTGCTCATAGTTTTTATTTGATTATATCTTTTGTTTTGAGTTATTTTGATCTGCCCATGTATTAGTTACTGCCATACATTCTATTAAGTAGAATTTGTGTCACTGTTCAACAGTCATCATTTGACTATAAGGCTTAACATTTTCAGTTTTTCCTATTTGACATTTTTAGGGTAAATACATTCTTGGGTTGGGTTATTATGTAGTCAAAGCTGCTGCCAGGTAGAGCTACCCAGGCAGCTCATCCATGGCCCACAACCCAGCTTTGTGTCTGTGTCACATTCTGATTTCAACCATTTCTGTTGTTGCAGATATATGCACTACCTCTACCATATGTGATCTGCAAAAGCCTTTTCTATTCCTTTTAGAGTTTCTCACATAGTCTGCCTAATGCATTTCACTTCTGACCTCTGTAATAGCTTTGCTATTTGAATCACAAGGCTTACTTGAAGAGATGTCACTGCTGTCGACTCCTGCCAAACCCGATAATAGTTCACAGTCATAAAAAGTGCGTCCCAAACCACACTTTCCTAGCAGAGCAATTCCTGTCATGAATGTGGATTTGAGGCCATCGCTAAAATGCTGAGCTTGTTAATAAATGGAGACTAAGATCAGACTATCCCTTTCAGAATTTCTATCTTTCCCTTTCAGAAAACTCTCTCTTTTGCTCTTGTGATATTTAAGCAGAACAACAAACAGAAATACTTTCTGTCCTGATTAATGTTTTTAAATATTGAGAAGGAGTTATAATCTTATTCTAGTTTCCTGTGTATAATGGTTTCATGCTACACAAATTCTGAGTCTCCTTAAGGAATGCAGGAACAGATCTGTGAACCCACAAATAATTGAAAACTGTAATTAAAAAAAAAAAGTAAAAAAAATAATATTGTTATTAAAATAACAGGGATTATTTGCAGATAATCTCAGAATTTAATATGTGAAGGATCCTGGGTTTAATAAGGTAAAAAATTGAAAGATCTTGAGAGCATGGATTGGGAGTTAAACATGGTTAGATGATTGATCGACTGATATTTTATCATTCTTCAAGAGAATACTGGAGCTTTTGCAGCTCATAGGGCATAAATCTGAAAGGCTGCATGAGTCTTTAATATTTCTTTAAGAAAGCAAGCTATGAATAATAAAGGACACATTCAACCTCCTATTTTGATTCATTTCTGAAATGTAATATATCTTATTAAATTCCATAATACATGTTGCTGTTGGAGTGAGTTACTTTTTTATTTTATTATTTTTTAACAGGCTAGAAGTATTAGTCACTATCATAAAAATGAAATGTGTAATTTCTAACTAAAGAATCTTAGCATGTTTATGTAGCTAGCAACACGTGTTTGCACGGAAAAAGTTGCTGAAAGCTGACCCCATACTGAGAGAATTGCTAATCTCCAAACAGAATTCTAAACAACTTAAAATAAGCATTTTACTGCATGCATTTTTAAGGTTATCTCACATATTCTGAGACAGCATTTCATTTCACATTGGCAGCGTGAATGGGCTTGTGCCTCCAAAATGTTTTCTTTTTTTTTCCCCAAGGAATCTTCTTGTCCCTACACCATGCCACAGTTAACCCTTTTAGTATTTTCTCAAATGGAACATTTCAACTCCAGCCTTGCTTTTTAGGTTTATTTGATGATTTTTTGATTGATTATTCAACAAAGACATCTTGTCAGATGTCATTTACTTGTGTTTAGTCCAATGTCAAAAGGATTCCCTCATTTAGAATTTCTATATTACCATAATCAAGTTATAACTATATCATTATAATATACACTTAAGCGGGTTATATGGATATATATACAGGCACACACTTTCAGAAGTAGTCAATTATACCTTATATCTCTTTTGTGTCAGAGCTACTAGTATGATCTGCAGCCCTACAAGATTGTTAGAAAATGTGCCCATTATGATCGTTAGAAAATATGCCCATTATTGCTGGTAAAAACCAGCAATAGCCAATTTAGGAATATCTCTCCGCTTCAGTCACTTCAGTGCAGACAAATAAACAGAGCAAGATGAGGGCCAGATTTAATACAGGTAGGTGCCCCTCAAGCAGGAACCAGAATCCAATGAGACATTTCCTACGGAGAGAAGAGAATCAAAACCCAAGTGTCAGCAAGCCAGCAGCAGTGAAAAACCTCTAGCTTAGAAACAAAACAAAGCACTTGTTTGTTGACTTTGGTAACTATGATTATCCCAAAGTCATGCTGATGTGCAAGTCATCATTATGTCTTTGGGAAAAATGTGTTTCAGTTCATCTGCAAGGATAATCTGATTATTGTAAAAGTTTCTTCTAGCCTCACAGTACTGAGTGGAATCCTGGCTTTGATTGAAATTGGTGACAGAACTACTGAGTTCAACACAGCCATGGCTTCATCTGAATGTACTATCTTTATACACATTAACTATTCTAAAACCAATAATGATTTCGTATGTTTCAAGGGTGGGATAGCTCAATTTATCATCTTTAAATATTTGAACAGTTTTAGATGAACGGTACTTTGTACTTGTGAAATATTATTCTTAATATTTAAGTGCACATTTTAAAACCATGTCTCGTTTCCTTTTGTATTTGCCTAAGTGAACGTGATGATAAAGTTTCCTTCCAGCTGTAGTGAGCCTTCACTTATCACATCCTCCCATAGCATTCTGCTGCAGAAATTGGCTGTTCATAGCTTGGACAGGTATACTCTTGGCTGGGTAGAAATTCCTGTATGGCCAGGCCAAAAGAGTTGTGGTGAATGAAGTTAAAATCCAGTTGGTGGCAGCCACAAGTGGTGTTTCCCAGGGCCCAGTATTGGACCAGTTCAGTTTAATATCTTTAGCAATGATTTGGATGAGGGAATTGAATGCATCCTCAGGAATTTTGCAGGTGATGCCAAATTGGCTGGCAGTGTTGATCTGCTGGAGAATAGGAAAGCTCTGCAGGGGGATCTGGACAGGCTGGGTCAATGGGCTGAGGCCGCTCGTATGAAGTTCAGCAAGGCAAAGTGTCGGGACCTGCACTTGGGTCACAACAACCCCTGCAACGCTCCAGGTTTGGGGAACAGTGGCTGGGAAACTGCCCAGCAGGAAAAGACCTGGGTGTGCTGATCGATGGCCACTGAACATGAGCCAGCTTGTGCCCAGGTGGCCAAGAAGGCCAACAGCATCCTGGCTTGTATCAGAAATAGCGTAGCCAGCAGGGCCAGGGCAGTGATTGTTCCCCTGTACTTGGCACTGGTGAGGCTGGACTTTGAACACTATGTTCAGTTTTGGGCCGCTCACTACAAAAAAGACATTGAGGTGCTGAAATGTGTCTAAAGAAGGGCAATGGAGCTGATGAAGGGTCTAGAGAACAATTTTTATGAGAAGCAGCTTAGGGAACTGGGGTTGTTTAGCCTGAGAAAAGGAAGCTCAGGAGGAACCTTATCATCCTCTACAATTACATGAAAGAAGCTTATAGTGAGGTGGGTGTTACATCTTCTCCCAAGTAACAAGCAACAGGACAAGAAGAAATAACCTCAAGATGCACCAGGGAAGGTTTAGATTGGATATTAGGATAAATTTCTTCACTGAAACAGTTGTCAAGTATTGGAAGAGGCTGCCCAGGGAAGTAGTTGAGTCACCAATCCTGAGAGTATTCAAAAGATGTGTGTAGATGTGGCACTTAAAAACATGGTTTAGTGGTAGACTTGGCAGAGCTAGGTTAACAATTGGGCTCAATGATCTTGAAGGTCTTTTTCAACCTAAGTGATTTTGTGATTTCCCTCCACTTGTTGTCATATTTTTGAGAACTGTATCTTTTTTTGAAGAAACTGTGTTCTATGGTGTGTTGAGAAGTGTCTTGTGAAGTTATGAATCCAGGGGAAACCTCTGGATGTTACTGTACTATAATTGGCAAAACCATGTTTTAACAAATGTTTATTTGGTCCCATACTAATAAGGACAATATTCATGTTACATTTTTTGACACAAAATTTCTATGAAACAAGATAGAAAATGTTTTTAGCTCTACAGCATAAAGAAATTGAGTCAGAGAAATAAAAATGTGACTGGTGAAGGGGTAGTACTTGGTGATGGAGCTGCATTATTAAATCCTGTTCATGCTTCCAGGTTTATGCTGATTTCCCTGGGCAGGCTACAATAGGAGCTGTACCAGTAGGGTTTTCCTTATAAATGGGAAGCACTCAGTTGATAATAATACTCTACTGGCTTGATGGTCTGCATCTGGTTATTAAGCTAATTAAATTTGCCTGTCCAGCATTCAGGTTAGAGTGGGTCTAGAGTTAGCTCCATGGCTTATCACCTCTCTTAATGTTAGCACATTAAGACTGTCTTTAGATTTCTTACACTTTAATTGTATTCAAAGAGAGCTGTTTATATGAAGCCCCAAAATGGATTTGTTTTCCAGTGCTTCTCCTTTGTTGCATATTAACATTTAATTAGCAAAAAGATCCTATTACCCCAGCACTGAAGGTGAGAGTAGCTAAGGGACCTGCAAAATATAAAATCAGACGCACAGTCAACCTTTAATCTGGTCATAATGCTGTTACCTAAATAAATATTATAGCTCCTATGATAAGCTATGATTTGATTGATTTTGAAATGTTTATACCCAGGGTGTCTGGCACAACTTGTTTTTGTGAGAACACTAAAGTCAGAATGTCTGAACTAAAGAGACAGCTACTCCTAACAAGCTTTATTTGGGGTTTTCTTTAGTTCAGAAGTGGTTGGTCTGTAATGTCCTCCCTTTAGAATGGAACTGAACTGGAATCCAAGTTGAACTTACACCAAGAAAAACAATTCTCTAAGCATACTTTAGTCATGTAAATGTTCTCATGGCTCTGGGGGCCATCTTTCAGCAGAATCTGTTTTTGAAGGAATAGCAGGCTTTTCCCCTGTGGTACTGGAAATTGTGGGTACATAACTAAAAGGCACATGCAACACAGAAATATACAGGAAAATATATTCTTTTGTTCAGTTTTTGTTTTGGGGTTAGAAGTCTGAAGCCAAGGATCAGATGGAAGTTTTCACAATGGGATACATAAGGAATGGCAAATGAAAGGGCTCCTGGTATGCCTGTCCTTCTGTGGCTTCAAGGAGAGCTTTGCTATTTATTACAACTATTACCACAACAGTTAAAAAGGCTTTTGGTAACATGCCCTCTGCAAAATGTCTCAACTATGTTTTCCACTTAGTTTTTGTTGCTAAGTTCTGTTTCTATACGACATCTTTGTGTTTTGTTTTGTGTTATGATGTCTCAGCAGCTGTTTCATCATGGACAGTTATTTTGATACTCAGATTAATATCGCAATAGGCATTTCACACAAGCCTCTATTTAAAATTTGGGTCTGCTATTAAAAATCATGATTTGAGAGCACATAGGAAGGTTGTTTGGAGGTTGTATGATAAGCAAATATCTGAAATTTCCTGACAGCATACAGAATGTTTAATCCAGCTTAGAAAAGTAAAAATTGAGATATTAACTATAATGTTTATTATGCATGCCCATACAGCTTCCAGTTTCAAAACTGTCTTTGTTATTCTGATTTGAACTTGGAAGCTAAAATAGTTTGAAAATCACACAAGTGATTTGTTTTGTAGTTTAGGAACAGGATCTCTCTTGAGAGGATTAGGTTTTGTGGCAGTTTCAAGAGCAGTTCATAAATGAAAGAGGATTTTTTTGGTTTGTATTAATATTAATTACAATAATTTATACAAACATTAACAAAAAAATTGTCTTGTGAAAAACTTACGTTTTCCTTCAGAAAAATTTTGCCAGTCTACGTTTCTTCTTGGAAGAAAAAGCAAAGTATTTAATTTCAAGTCTATTTAATCTGAAACAAAGGACTTCATTGTGTTGAACTGAATAGGAACATCTGCTCTTTCAGTTTACTTGCTGTTAATTTCCTGGGCTGGTTCACTGAGTGCCTCACAAGAGAGGTAGTTGAGGTACCTGCTGCTTCCGTTCTCCTGTAGGGACTAGCCATGGTCTGCAACACACAGCCTGTTCTTGGGTTATACACTGGGTGTCCATTATGGGAGATGTAGTCCTTAGAGCATGGCCTGTCATGTGTGACTGATGTGAAACACCAGGACACATCTAAGGAGCAGTATGACAGGTGGTTGCAAGAGTTCACACTGAACTTAAAGGAAGAATTTTCTTTTCAATGGGTAGTGTAAAACAAATAGTTCTACAATTCCAAACATTTTTTTTTAATGTCTTCTAATCCATTTGGAACAATTGCTGACAATATTTAATTATTAAAGCCTTATCCTTCAGCATGTTTTACGTACTAATGTGCCCTGAGAGGTGGTTCTTGGTTGTCATTTTGGGTGGAGAAGTACGAAAAAATAAATGCAGAAGAACCACATTTACTGGTATGAAATCTTGTAATGCAGTCTGGAACACCTATTAGAAGACTATGAATATAATTCACATTCCTTTGACCACCATTCCTTCGCAGGTAAGCTCCTTCTGAAGCACACAATTACTGTTAGTGTATTGATTTTTGTGGTTAGTTCAATGACTAGCTGCTTTTGGGACTTCTCTCTTTCCTCGGATATTTGCCAACATTATTTTCATTGTGTATTAATTAAGTTTTCCCACTTATTCAGCTCTGTTTCTGGAACAGATCTAAAGCTCTTCCACCAGGCAACAAAAAGAAAGCTGATTCCCTGAGAATACATTTTTTTCTCTGTAATTTAAAAGTTATTAGTTCTTGCCCAAAGTTAAGACTGCTGACCAAATACCAGAAATGCATTCAAGACTTGCTTAGGGGAGAAACTACTAGATATTCAAGTGGGAAAACACTTAGCATGGCTTGCCATACATTTGCCTCCTGTGTGCATTTACAACTTTGAAAAGCTCACTGTTCATGACCCGAGTAACTTCATGTTTTCCATCTGTTATGCCATAGCACCACTGGTATTAGTCATAGTAGATGTCCTGTGGTCCTCTTTAAAAAGACCACACTCACCTGCTGCAAGGACAGATGGTAGGTCGCCTTATTTGGACACAGGGAGACAAATTTACAGAGAATATTTGACAGCTTCCAGCTGATGCCAACACCAGCCAGTTCAGGTACGACTATGCATAGCCTTCATGATAAAACATCAGTGGAGACAAATAGAATGGTTCCTTTTCTACAGTCTATGAACAGCTTAAATGCTTTCTGCCTACTGTAGTATTCTTTGGTTATATATTTGTCAAATTTCCTCATCTTCCGTCTTGTATGCTTTTCACTGCAGTATTTCAATTTGTGCCACCTGGGTTAGCCGTCCTGATTCCTGCTAGAAAAAAGTATGTTCTGTACATTTGCCTTTTTTACTCTTTTTTCCTGGTTTAGTGCAGTGTGGATAGTGATTCTATGCATATAATTTTAAATTTCCAGCTCTCTTGCATGTGCTGTTGTTGAACAGTTTGCATCATCGCGATGACCTGATTTCACCCTCAGTGGACTAAGCTTATCTGCAAAACTAGAATTTGGGGACTGTATTCCTTTCCAAATAGGTAATTTGGAAAACAAGAACTTTTTTTGCTCCCTAAGTATTTAGGAAAAGGGGAACCAAGTGAGAAACTCCATAATCCACAGTCAAAAAGAAATTCTTTTGATGCTTGTATATGTTATGTAAAGATCGGATTTGATTTAGGTGTTTGGAATGAGATCATCCTTCAGGGTAGTTTAGAAAAATGTCTTCATTGATGTTACAGCTCCCCAAATGTTCAAGTTGAGCAGAATCACCTGAAAGTGGACCCCAGCTTTTCACTTTTCGGTCACTTTAACTGAGCAAAAGAAGTTGAGTTACTTGGCCTCCTCCTGAGTGAGGCAATTGAAATGCCGGCTAAAATAAATGAAGTAGACAGCAAGGTGGAGATATTCAAAGCAAAGAGATTTGGAGTTCAGGGTAGGTAGCTTTGAAAGCCCTATCCTAAAAGTTGTCAAAACCAAACAAACAAAACCAAAGGACAAACAACAGAGGGAAAGGGAAATAGTTGTGTGAGAACCTGGGAAGACCTCGTCCCTCAGGCTTCACCTTTATACTCCCACCTTTCTTAACAGACTTTGTTTTCCATTCATATCAGTGCTGCAGTAGGACAGTTGGTGTTGGAGGTGAAGCAGGATCCAGCGAGTTTCCTTCTGTCCCCTCCTCCTTTGGGGTCTCTTCTGGCTTATTCTCTCTCCGCTTGCTGTGTTTCCTAGCTGAGACCTGAGCTGTTGCATCGCAGGAGCTCCTAACTTTTCTATTACTAATTTGTATGCGGAGTCCTAATTACAATTTACCAAAATGTTTTTCCATTTTCTATCTATCATGTTCTAAGTCTATAAAGGAGTGGGTGAGAAGACTTGTCAGTAAGTCACACCTCTTCCATTTCTTAAGCTATATTTTTAGTTGACTGACTCAGATGGACTTTTGCTGTCAGAACTTCAAAAAAGCCTTACCCAGTTTGTGTATCCCTTTCTGTGATCAGTCATTTTGAATTCAGGATTTGAGTTCATGAGGGGATGTATCTGTAACCTCAACTTACTGATTAATTTCAGCTTGCATATTGTTTCAGTTCCTGAAGACTGAGGGTAGATTTCATGAAGCTGTGATTATGACAAATTGCAACTTTACCAGTTTCTTCTTCCAACAGTTTCAGTAGTAAGAATTTACGGTATGTGGCCTGATTGCTTTTGATATGAAACCTAAAATTTAGCTCTAATTATATTGCATATACTGATGAGTCTGTGGTCCCTGCAATGATGGTGAACTTCATTGATCAGATGATTTTATCTAGGGGGCTAAAAAGTTGAATATTTGCTAAGACATGGACAAGAGATCAGTTGCAGCTCTTGTTTGATTGCTTTCATCATTTCTCCATGTCTAGCACTTTTTACAATGCTGCTGGTTTTTCATTTTTAATATTATGTGGCATTCTTCAATAGTGCTCTATGTTACTGACAAACATCTGTAAATTATTTTCTTTAGTAATTATACTAAAAATACTTGCCTGCTTGCATATACCCACAGCCACCCATGCATTCTTACACCCACCTGCATACAGCAAATGCACCTGTGTAAGCACACACAGGATTCTTTTTGTGGAAGATTAAAGTGCTAGATAGTCTTTCTTATCTTTATATGCCAATCATTCTGCATAATGGTGTGCTATCTTTTTCTGAGATGTATTCTGAAGAGCTACTTCCAGTTGAAAGCCCAGCCCTGAACACCCTGAAGGTGGGGAAAAACTCAGTTTCTGATCTGAAACTTTGCAGCTAATGTGGTCTTCAACACAAAGACTCAGGGTGAGGCTCTCGTGTGAGGAATTGCTGCTTCCCAGTGTATGTCAGTCTCAATTTAAGCCACTTCCATTATGGTCAGAGTGCCTTAAATGTAAACATCTCTAACAGGAAACATTTCATTCCTCATTGATCTTTTCTGGCAGTTTGCTTCCTCCCTTCAGAAAAGAAGTGCACCTTTGGTTTGCCTGACATATAGCTGGCTATTTTAAAACCAGTATTGACATTACTGAAACCTTATGGAGCCTATCCACCAAAGGGGAGTTAAGACCTGATTGTTTCATGTCTTCAGCCCTTGTCACAAAGAGGAACAAAATGCCGATAGAGTGATTGCAAGGACAGACCTGATCCCAGCTGTCCTAAGAGAAGGTAGAAAGAACTTTGTAATATCACTGTACTGGCTTCGTTTCCTTGATCTAGTACTTTAACAATCTCTCACAGAAGCCAGTGAAATTTCCCTTTTTTTCTCTTGTTCTGACTTTGGTACCAAAGCTGTAGTAAATTTCTGCCTAAATCTATATACCCTCTCCCTTGTATACTTTTTCTTGTGTTCTTATGCATTAAGAGCTGCGTATTACTAGAGCCTTTGTAGTCGTCTTCTCTTCACAAGGTTTCCACAAGCACAACACTAGCTTTAATGTCCAGTAAAATATAAAAGTGCAAGTCCTCTTGCCACCCTCCATGGCACAGTATGTAAAGTAGGAAAAGAACTGAAAATCAGGGTGAAGAAATTTCTGTCTTAATTTCGCTGGTTCTTGGAATCACGGAAGGTCACTGGGGTGATCTTCAAAAGGGTGTGTTCCTTGCAAAACTTGACTCATTTCTAAGCTGAGATGAACACAGGAGGTTTTGCTGATTTGGCCAACACAGGTTGCTCTTGTAAGAGCAAATTGCCTCTGAGAATAGGCTCACAGGCTCCATCCACGCTGTTGAGTTGAGAATCAGAGGGCTGCTCAGGTGTTCTGCGTTGCCATTAGATGCGTGAAAGAGCCAGCCTTCCCTAGGGCAGTGTGGGATGTAATGGTAAGTTCTTCTGCCTTTCTATGTAGAGATGAGGCTTTTTTAACTTCTACGACAGACATCTGGTAAGCAGCAGCTCCCAGCCCTCCCTGACCCTTCTACAGGAGCATTCATGTGAGTACAACATTTGACTAGTAATCTCTGAGCTAGAGTGTTTTCTGTAGCCTGTATTCTTCCTATTGGGACTGCTGATGCTTTGCCTGTTAGCAGCCTTTGGTTGTTATCTGTGTGTTTCTGGTTTATATTTCGTTCAGGGAAAGCTCATATTTTTCCTCTGTTATGTTCCATTTACAAGTATTCCTTTGTACAGGCTGCACAGTGAATGTTAACAGCACAGCCATTTGTATATGCAATAAAGAGGTGGGGGAGAGGGTACCATACATACTAATAAACACTGCCTGATTTGCTGCTATCTAGTGGCTCTTGCAGCCTTTGTTGAGCAATGTTTAGTACACTTGGTTGGAAGAACTGTGACCGTCCAGAGGTAGTGCTAATAGGTACATCTGACCCAAAAATTATACTAGGAACTGCAGGACGATGTATGTAGTATAGATGTTTTTAATTAAACTCTGTTCAAAAGCTCTGTAGCTCATTAAAAGATGGGATGCAAGTTGTCAACTTGCCAGTCAAGCTAAAAGGGTTTCCATCTAACAAAGTGGACCCATTTGAAAAATGTGGTTTGTTGAAATTCAGCACCTTTGAATAATTATGCACTTAAAGTGTCTGCCCTGTGAAGCAACACCACAATGGGTGGAGTTGTGCCTCACAGACTGAAGCTTCCCAAGTAATAAAGGGACTGAGGCAAGTACAGTTTGTGCATTAGGACTGCTTAAGGGTAAAAGGCAAAGGGGGTGATAACACAGTGACTTGGAGGTGCAGGACCACCGTTACGTGGATCTCCACTGATCTCTCTGTTCAGCCTGTGGGCTTTGTGATTTCTTGTTCATGTCAGGGACTTTCTGCAGGTATTATGGGGCCATTCATGATCATGACTACCTAATGTTGTAGTTGCGTTTCTTGCTAAGTCATTTATATGAGTATGATTGTATTGTAGATCTATGGTAATGCAGAAGGGGTGTCTGCAGTAGTTGCATTTTAATTGTGGTATGTAAGCATGGGTTTAACTCATTACTAGTTATTTTCAGTTTGCTAATTGGGCTTTATGCAAAATAGTATTAAAGCTGATTTACAAAGAAGTCTAAGGAATTGAACAGTATCATTTCTGAATTTAATTAAGCCATTAGTAATTGAAAACACACTGTTCTGTCTTGCTTTTCCAGGGTCAAGGTTATTCATAGGTCCCATGTTAACAATGGTATTCAGAATTCTGACTATTTTGATATATTCTATTTAAACACACAATTCCGAGGAAGAGTAATACTGTCTACTCTGATAATCTCAAGAGGAAGGGGCTCTGGAAAAATGTTGTTACCAGTAACTTGGAAGAAAAATAAAAGAGCAAAATGCCTGTTGTGCGATGGTAACAACTTCTGCTCTCAGCGTTTCATGCGAAGGATATTCTCAGGTTTGCCATTATTGTGCTGTTCATTTTAGAGACACCAGAGAAAATGAGCAGAGCTGCACAGAGAGGCCCTGGTGTAGTAGCCAAATGTGTCTTTGACGTCCTTGATTAGTGACTGTCACTATAACTGCTGGACCTTCCTTCTTCTGCAACAATGAAAATACCAGCCCATTTTTAGGGCTTTGGTCTGAAGATGCTTCTGGGACAGTTTCAGGCTATTGGGAACATCTGAAAGATGTCAGCCCACTCAGCATGAGCTAGCTAGAGCCATTACAGCTGTGCAAAGAATGAAATATGAACAAAACAGAAGCAGTATGTATTGAACTTTTCTTGTATCTGTTGTCCTCCTACCTGTGTTAAGTAGGGATGGGTTTTTTGGTGTGTTTTTTGTTGTTTTTTTTTTTTTTTCTATTAAAAAAGTACTGCCAATATTTTTCAAATCCTGAAGGAAATTATTTGGAACACTTCAGGAAGCTGTTTCAGTCTTGAAACTTTGCAGCATTTCCACCAGTATACGACTTCAATGTGTAATAGTGTTGGATCAGACTTCCTGTGTAAATTAATCTGTAAATAGATGAAATCAGATCCTTGTATGAATTATAATTCATGGCTATCAGAAAGGTAGTTCTTCTGCTTTCCATGGTGTTGGAGAATTGTTATTATCTCCCAGAAGGGCCCAGAAGTGGCAGTGTAGGTACACAACAGCTGGGGAGTGTAGCAGAGATCAGGATGCATGTTGATCTAGAACAGTGGTGTTAGTGTCACAGTATGTTCCAAACTTGAAGAAACACGGGGGGGGGGGGGGGGGGGGAAGAAATTGGGATCGTGAGGGTATGGAGAGGTTGAATATTGCAGGGCTTTTGCTTTGTTTGAGGATAACAGACAAATGAAAGCAAAACTGTGGTTCAAGGATAATTTGTCAGCCTCACCTAAGTAGTACAGCTGCACTTTCTTGCTTCTGACTACGCATTTCTTCCACATCTCTTGGGCCAGCACTTACTGCTTTGGCAGCTCTGTGATGAGTCAGATCGAAGTGATAGCTGAACTTGTAGAAGAGCCATGACTGGTTTTCAGCAGAGGTGATCCCTGCTAGGATGAGCAGGTAGGATCCAGGGATGTGGGCTACAGATGAGGAGCTAACTGGGCAGAACTCCCTCTTTGGATACCAGCATGTGCTTAGGTATTGGCATGAAGCTTCATGAATAGTAGCTTGAAAGCTACAGCATTCAACCTGTTTGTGACCATGGATTGCAGTTCATTGTAAGATTTTGGATGCTAACCACTCTAACTTTAGAAAATGCATTCCTTTTTCTGAATCACTCTTTTGGCTGGATACATCATCACATATTGTTTCATAGTGTTTTTACAAATGCTCTCTTTTCACCAAATTCAGGTGGGAGTGGCTTCAGAAATGGGTGAATAATGTGGGTTTTGTTGTTTTGTTGGTTTTTTTTAATCTCTTCCCTACTTGGGAAGTGTTGTGATGTTAATGATTCAAGGACACTCGGAAACCCTTGAACCTAAAGCAGTGTAGGAAGATAAGAGTGCCCTTAGAAGATGCAAGGAACCTTACTAATACACCTCCTGCTAATTTGCCCACAGAAAAACAGTGCTTTCCCTGTGACTTTTAAAAAAAAATGTAGTAGCAGAATGCTGCAGTGAGGTGTTTTATTACTTAAGACTTCATTGCTTTTAAAAATACGCCAAAGGACATTTACTATTACATTATGAAATATGATCGTAAATAACAAACGCTATAAATGACATTGGAAAATAAATTCTGAAAGTACTTTGTGTGATGCATTGTGCTTGTATTTGTGTTGGTGTTATTCATTTACTTAGTACCTAAGAAAATTCAGGAATTTTCCACCTGTTTCATAATGTAAGTCTGAGACATGACAGTTTTGTGTACAGAGACTGAAGGCTATAGTTTAGTCACAAAAATACCTCCACTGACTTCTGTGATGTAATTAGGGCGTCAAACTGAATCCTGACAAAATATGAAAATTAGCAAAAATATGAAGAATGGAGTTTTGTGTATGCTTCATAATGACTAGGTGAATAACATCCAATATCAAAACTTCAATAACCAATATAAAAGTTCTTTAATTCTAAAATATTGTATTACATGTGTTGTACGCTTGATTTTCATTTTTTTTTTTGGATGAAATGCATTTTAATGACAAGCCTGAAATATTCTATTCTGAAAATAAGTATTTTGGCATCTTTTTTTATTCTTTCAACCATCAAGGTGATACGGTTTGGAGTTTTTGTTTGTTTTTAATCCAGTTATTTGAAGAGTATTTTGCCACAAACTGGTTTTATCCTCTAACTTGTGTCAGCTCTGTTTTACCCCTCCTTCTCGTTTCATGCAAACCAGAGTTATATTTTTTCATGTGTGTTACACAGCTTACATGAAGACGTACCTTACTCTTGGCCTTATACCTAAATAATGCATACTTTTAATTTCTTGGAGGAAATACAAACAGAATGAGGGGACATCTGAAAATAAGTGAATTGGGTACTAGTTTTCCCTTGTTTTGTGCGTTCCTCAAGAAGCCAGTTCCCATTTCAATAATATGTTGCAATTGGAAGATTAAAAGAAAATTTAGTGTCTTGAAAGAGAGCATATAATATCATTTTAGTAGGCTGGAGATAAAATTTTGTAGTAATATCAAATTCCCTTTCACTTTACGGAAGGATGGGCATTTAAAATAGCAGCAGCAACTTGAAAGCGGAATAGCTGTTCACTTGAACACATGCATGCAGCCACATAGAAGCTGATGTTTTTGCTGAAAACGTTAGAGAATTTTTTAAATTAAAAACTCGATCATTTAGAAGCAAAGCAACAATTCAAAGATATTTAATGTAAGTGTAGTTTAGAAACCTGGTAGTGGCAGGATATTGGGTTTGGTTCTGCTTAGTGGATTTCCTTTTTTTTTTTGTCTATCTTTTCTGTTTAGAAATACTCATGTCAGCTATTTAGATAAGTGGGAATTTCCTAGCACCACCTATTGGATGAGAAATCCTTAAATCAAAATCTTTGCTTTTAATGTCTGCTTAAAAAAAAAAAAAGGCATGTATTCGTTTGAAGCTGAAATATCTCTAAACAGCTTTCAACAGGCCATATCACTGAGTCTGTGTTTGAAATAAATATAGTCATTTAACAATTAGTTACCAGAACTGAGAAATACAAGGGTTTCAGTGCTGCACTGTGAAGGCTTTCTTATGCTGGGAGTGTACCTAAAGCTGCTGATTGTTTAGAAAATCCACAGGCTGAGCACACTAATACTATAGCTGTCATTTTGAGGGAACATGAGGAGGTACTTGGAGCTTGGTGCATCCATTATTTTTGCCAAAAATTGCTTGTTGTTAAAATGTTTGTACTCACCTTCTCATAAAGAGAAGGTATTCAGAGAAAAAGGGCAGAAACCATAAAC
The DNA here is from genome assembly GCA_017639245.1 of Myiopsitta monachus. NCBI lineage: Eukaryota > Metazoa > Chordata > Aves > Psittaciformes > Psittacidae > Myiopsitta > Myiopsitta monachus. The sequence continues at coordinate 78,003,948 of CM029920.1, forward strand.
CAGCCCTCTGGCCTGATCTGATTTCTTTGAAAAACCTTTATGCTGAGCTGAAGCTTTAGCTTTTCAGTAACTATATTTAAAATAGCGCTTTGATTTTCACTTCTTTTTTTTTTTTAAATAGATTATTTATCCTTCCATATACACGACCACAGCTGACATGAAAGGCAGAAAGAATAGTTATTTCTTTCAATTCCTGCTCTCTTTCTTCCCTATTATCTCCTTGGTAACACAACCCATGAATTGTGTCTATGATATGCCAGTTACTGCAGTTTGTTTAGTGTCTTGCTACTTATATGTATTTTAATTGTGTCTGTGAGGCCCCACCCTAAATGGTGAACTATTTAATTTATTTTCTTTCTCTGCCATCTTTCACGAGTATGTTTTTTGTCTTCATTGATTCCGTGTTTAACATAACCCCAGCCTCTGAAATGAATGACATTGAACTTAACTGAACCAGAATTTCTGAGAAGGTTTTTCTCTTTTAATCCTATTTTAGTATCTGAAAATGTTCAGGTGCATCTTTTCAGTGTATGAATACTTCATCCAAATGTATGTTTATGCATAAGCTTAACAAAAAAAGTCTTCTTTTTTCCCCTGCACTATTCTTTTGAAAGAGGCTACTGACTTTTGTTTTGAATATTTGATGATGCGTATTCAGAATCCATCTGAGCCTAAAGCGTTACCACTTTTAATACCAATTATAGCTAACAAGATTTTCTCTTTTTCAGTGGCCTGATGTTTATACGTAATTTTTGGAAAACTATGGAGATCTGTTTTATTTCTGGAATGTATACATTCTGTATGGGGTCCTGATAACTAATTAAAAGCTAATTAGTCATTTGGAATAGGATAATATTAAACCCTGAACTCCTGCACTGACTTTGATATAGGCTATTTGAACTTGTTAGTTGCAGCTCCAAAGAGAGAACCCCTTTAACTTCCTGGTCAGAATAAAATTAAGTTGCATCCTGAAGATCTTTGTGTTTCATCTATTAAAAAGTTATTAAATGGCTTCCCAAAGAAATACAAAGACACAGAAACTGCATACAGGCACTAAAACCCCCTCTGTTTGGAATCAGCTCTGTTCTATGAAATATTTTGGATTCATTGGTTCAGAATTTTCTAGTAATAAAACCCACTATATTGGTTAGGTGAAAATCAGCTTGGCTCTGCTAAATATCTTAGTAGCTCCCTTCCTTTTATGGTAATGAACATAGGCAGAGAGGCAAAGCTACTTTATTCCTGGTTCTGTGAAGCAGGAATTCTGGCTCCTGTGGCAGACCCCTCCTTCCATGTGCCCGGTCCAGCTGCGCAGAGATCTCAGGAGTGGCTTTGGATACCTCTGCAGTACAGTCTCAATGAGCTCACAAAATTACAGCTCGCTAGCAGCAGTGCTACCTTTAATATATGTTTTATAATAGAAAAAGGAGACAATAATGGAAGTAATCTTTATAAAATACATAAACGTTAATATTCACAAAACGAAACTCTAGCCAGTGCAGACTTTGGAAATGCAAAGGTTAAAAATACATGGTAGTGAGCTGGAGATGTTGCAGAGGACAGTTTCTATAATTTAATGCGGAGATAATCCTGGTGAGATAACTGAGTATTGGCTGTGTTAGGGGAAAGAAAGCTTGGCATGAATAACCTGCTAATAGGACTTGTATGTCTCGGGCACTAAAAGCAGCTAACAACCTGCAACTCTGCATATGTGGCTGTGCATCTGCATGGGTACATACACAAATGTGTGTGTCCCTGCTGACATCGAAGGCTTTGCAAATACAAGTGAATAGGCAAACTCCTTTTCTTGTCATCAAGATTTGGTTATATTGAGCTACTCTGGGTTTTTTGGGGTTTTTTTTTGTTTTGTTTTTTTTTTGCCTGACTTACTCATTGGTGATAAAACCGACATTTGTCTGCGTGTGAAGCATCAAAAAAATGCTAATAGTTTCTGGGCAAATAGGTGAAGAAATCACTCCAACTCCAATGTTAAAAGGTTGGGAGTAGTGTTGTGAGTCTCAGCTCTCTGAGAGGTTAGGTACTCATCCATGTAGAAGTAAAGATATGGTAATTAAAAGTACAGTTTTGACAAGTTAAAGGCTTATGCATTTATTTGCTTTGTCATTGTCAATACTCTCTATGCCAGGTGGTGATAAAATTCTTTATTCTAGTAACTCATATGATTAACTCTGTGGACACTTCATTAAGAAATCCTTATTTCCCTAGTGAAATCGGGTTTAGTAAAATAGGCGGTTGCTTCAATTTAGTAAAACACTTGCTCAAAATACAGGTGCTTCAGTATGCAAATATAATATTGAATTATCTTTATCCCTTGTGACTGATGTGGTGGTCTAAGTGCATGGATAGTAGAGAAAATGGGAAGAGTAGGATTGCTGAAGAAAAGAAATAATGTTTAGGCTTTTTAATCGTCGTTCTGCCACACAGCTTAGAGATTAATAAACCAGTCTGAGGGACAGGTTTTTAAGTAAGCTAACATCCTGTAGGTCTGCATTTCTAAATAGCTGGGGAGCCCAATGTTTTTGCTACAGCAAAGCTGGGAAAAGGAGTGTCAGATTATTTTCTTCTCCTAAAATTTTGTATAAACTCTGCTCATGCAACTTGGTGACTCAGAATTTACAAGGAAGAGCCAGAGTCGTTAATGTTTTGAGTAGGGTGCCCTAAATCTGTGCCAGTACTTCTCAGGAATGACTTGTGAATGACATGGTGCTCTCACAAATAGGAAAGGAATGGGAGTGGCAAGAACCATATTAGCTGGGGGAGAAAATAGTTGATAATGTAATGTAGTGAAGTTGATTTTTGGATTATATTTGCAGATTTTCTGAACTTGATTATTTCCTCTTGGTTGACATGTCTAAATTCTTAATGTGAATTACCCACAGTGATGAGGAAGAAGAGAAGGTGAAATTACCCTAGCTGTCAGCACAGAGCTCTGCTATTGACAAGGAGCATTTACCAGACGTATTTAAAGATTGTTTGCTTTATCAGCCACACTGCCTGAGTTAAAAAAGAGATATGATAATCTTTCACACAGGCTAAAACTGACAAACATAAAGCCTTTGACGGAAACAGACACTGTTATTAGGTTACACATTCATAGCAGGATTTTCTTTTTATGATATCACCTATTTCAAGAGCATAAAGACTGCCCAGACGGCAGACTTAGATTACAGGCTTTACTCCACTCTCTCTGCCAGGGCAGGAAGGTGGTGTGCAGAACACAGCCTGAGGAGCTTGGGTTTGGCTAAGGAGGAGTGCTGATGTAATGTACTACTTTAGTACACCTTCTGGGTATGAGAGAAATCTGACCTCGCATCTCTGTAGGAGCCCTTATCATGGTCTCTCTCTTTTTTTTTTCTCCTCTTTCTTAATTTCTCCTAAGAAATAATTGTCCTCAAATTTCAGGAGACCCTTTTTGTGCAAAACAGTTTTGCTTTTTATGATTATTTGCAAGGAAAGTTATGAATCTGGCCTTCTGACTTCCCGCATGCAAAAGACTTGCACTATACTGAGCCGTAATACTTTAATAAGTCACCAGATTTGCTCTGTTTTATGCTGGGCTTAATTTCAAACCTCAGTTTAACCATTCAAGTTGAACTCCTAGGTATTATCGTTGAGGTCCTGAATTTGACCTCTCATAATTTTGACCAAATCCAATATGAAATGACCTATGGACTTTCGGTATCATGACTGAGGCAAACAGCATTATATCTATATATGAAGGATTTAACCTGCAAGTACATTTAAGTTTGGCAAGCTGTTTGTAATTGTTTGTGCGTTATCCATGTAGATTTTGCATATTTTTTTAATATTACTCTGGAGGTGTTCAGATGAGTGAAAAAGACTTATCAAGGAGCCTGAGAGGATAAGCTTACAGGGATATCAGAAGATTATAGTTTGTGTGAGTGGCAAGTGAAAGGGCTCATCCAGGTGTCAGGGAGGATTTAAAGTGCATTAATGGGAATGAAGGAATTGGGTCAGACAACCTGCAGCCCAGGGAACAAGGGCAAGACATTTTGCTGCCTTCCAGTTTCAGAAACTATTCTAAAGGTAGTGCTTTTAAAACCAGGGATTTAATCCAGGCGATATAGTTACTGGCTTTCATCAGGAATCCCATACAACATGAATGTGCAAACATGTTTTCTTGGCAGAAACTGCACTGATGCTAGGCAAGAAAATACCTAAGAAAGAATGACAATAGGAGCTTCACCAGAACCTGCTTACAAGACTGCATATAACGGATAATTCGAGTCAAGTCCAAAGTTGCATTAAAAAAAAAAAAGGTTCAAAAAAGTTCAAAATATTTACTTTTTTTCTCTTTTAGTTTTAAGATATTTCTAGCCATGTGCAGTAAAGCAGTCCTAACTCCTGTTCAGTTCTCTGTTTAGAGGAATTCCCTTGTTACACAGCCATGGTTGAAGAGAATAAATTACCCAAGTTCACATCCTTAGTGGACTGAAATAATTACTTTATGTAAATGTTTTAAATACAACCAGCCAGCACCCTTTGGCTTACAAATATCCTCAGATTAACATCAGGACGTGTCAAATAAATGCTCTCAAAATATTCAGAAATTGTCTTGAATAGTTTAAGGTAGGCAAAGCCAGAAGCACGTTGGCTTGTGTATTGCAGGGAATGCAGGCAGGCCATCAGTTCTCTTGAGCAGAATAAGGAAGCTATATAAGAACTTCTGATTTTTTCACTAGGCATAGCAAAATAAAACATTACACTGTTCGCCTCTGCATTGACTACTGCTGTATCAGTGACAGCTTTCTTGTTAGCTTCAGGTTAATACCAAAATAATTTGTGTCTTCCATTTGGTCATCCTGAGTTGCTGGAGACCTAATAGTATGTAGAGATGAGTTTCTGGCCCTCAGTGATACCTCAGAACTGTTCACAAGCATTGGAACTTTGTGCATATATATGCCAATTGCATTCTAATTCAGGAAAGTAAATGCCTCTGCTTGGTTTTATTTGCTTTTTTGGTGGTGTAGTTAATGCTGCATACTGTAATAATTTCTAGTCTTAAGATACTATGCAGCATTTGTTTCTGCTGGTGGTTTTGTCAGACAAGATCTCTCTTGTGAGAGTGTACCCTTTCTGGGAAGGTCCCCATACCTGGACCTCTTTAAGCATAGAACCTTGCAGTTCTTCTCTGCCTGGATTTGGCACAATACAGCTTCTGTTGCTCCATTTTCTGCTTTTACCACCCTTCTATTCCCACTGTTCACAATATGCTTCTAAAATGAAGACTTTTATGAAGAAAAATTAAGTATAATGTAAGAGGAATAAATTAAGGTATTCTACACTATTGAGCTTTCCTAAGTTTCCTAAAGCTTCTTCACCCTTAGGAAGGGCATGTTTTTCAAGAATCGTCAGTGAAACGTCAGGGGACATTAGCCTGTTCCCTTGAATGTGTCCTGGAAATTGCCCTCTGCCAAGATCAAGTACTTTGCATGAAAACCTTACCACAGCTTTTGTTACCTCTTCCTACGTGTTTTGATAGCTGAGTAGTATATTGGTTAGCTCCATACATGATTAAACCATGACCACAGCCTTTGCATCTCAGGTACTTTTGGAGATTATGATAATGAGGTTATTGACCTCCTTCCTGCCAATGTGCAGCTCAGTTTGACTTGAACCAACTCCTCATGTACATAGAATTAAGCCCTTTGCTCTACCCACTTTGCACCCCAGAGGTAATACATTTCACGGAAGAATGCAGTAATTTCTGGAAGTATATTTTGTAAAGTAATTGAAAATCTTTTGAAGTAGAAGCTGATGTTTACTCTGCAGCAAGTGCTAGTACTGGCATAAGGTACTAGAAAACAGTCTTCTCTTTCAAAACCCACTGGTAACTCTTCTGTCTAGGCATTACATCACACCAATTTTTATCCAATACAATTGTAGTTTTCTAGGGCAATGTGAATCCCTCATATTATGTTTTTTTTTACTTTTGGCTATGTTGCAAATCAATTCTGTATGAACAGTACTTTCTGAAAGTATGCAAGATCTTCTGAGAGTATCAATAAATCCTCTTCTTCCCAGCATTATTAGTGGGGCTAGAAATAGAAACTAGGATGGTGAAGGAGTGTGGTCTACGAATATCTTTCTCACTTTGAAAGTAGCCTGCCTTGATGAACTCTAGGTGAAGCTGCATCTTAAAACTATTTGGGTATTGCAGTGATTTGCAGGCAGGTAGGGCTTTTGTTATTTCTTTAATGAACATATTAGCCCTGTCCTCTTCAGTCCAAACTCATGTTGGTTTTCAGATAAATTTGTACATGGTTTTTTTTTGGGGGGGGAAAACCTTCTCTAGTTTGGGTCTACTGTTTAAGAAACTCTTTTTAAAATAATCTGTTTTGTTATTATAGTTAGAAATACTATAAAGGGGGAGGGAACAAGTAAATAAAGGATTTTGGTTGGCCAGACTTTCTTAGGTTTCTTATACTTCTGTGTGCACAGTACAAAACTACTTTTACCCCCCACAACTGGTGAGATGCAGGTCTACCGCAGGTATTCAGAACTCAGAGTTCAGAATTGTATTAAGGGGATGTTAGTCCATTATATTTGCAGATGAAAGATTAAGATTGATTGAGAACACTGACCTCTGGAATTACATGGGCTGCAGAATTTTGCTAAGTGATTTCCTCTATCAAGACAGGCTTAAACTAGAACATGCCTTCTAGAAAAGGAGTCCATGCTTGATGTATGCCATCAAGGGGCAGAGAATCTATTATGCCGCAGTACTTTGCTTCAGTATTTTAGGTGTTTTTCTTCTCCCTTGGTTATTTAAGCTGCAACACAGGGATTTGTGAAAGTCCAGAAAGGCTTTCCAGGGCAGTGGTTGGATCCTCTGTTGAAATTTGTATCGATCTAAAGCAATCATTTGTTCTTCCAGTTTCTGGTCATTGTTCAGTTTTTCATCTAAAGGAGATGCATTTGTGCCTGTAAGAATATTTATAATATGACTCATTTTCTTGACTAGGAACAGTGTAACTAGAAACAATGGCTCCAAACTACACCCAAAATTTTACATTGTCATTTGTCTGGATTTTGACAGCTTTTTTTTTTACTTCTGATCTTGCTGCTTTTTTGACTGTTGATCTGATAACATGTGTTTCCTTGGGCCAGAAACATCCTTTCATGTCCAGTGGCATCCTCTTAATCTAGCTTGCTGCATCTGGATAGCCATTAATTTGCCCAAGAAACACATGATCTTCTACTTACTGTCTCATTAATGTATACCTATTTCTTCAAGTGCAAAATGCCTCCTTGGGGGGCTTATTTAACTTCATTGTGGTATGTTTTAGTAGGGTGTTTTCCCCATTATTTTGGGGTGACACCTCAGGCACTCAGGTGTAGATTTCTATCTAGGTGTTTTCCAGACTGTTAGAAGGAGGCAAATAAAAGCTGCAGGAAGTAGGCAAAACATACAAAGTCTTTAATGGGTTAAGGACTAGAATTCCAAGAAATATTGTGAATTTTCTCACCAAAGTTTTCCAGACCTATTTTTAGTTGTTTGAACATGTTGACTCTTACATAAGATTCATTCAGAATGTATGAACTATTCAGTAAATATTCCCAAATGTGAAAGAATCATATTTTCACCCATTTTGTTTCTGTCTTTCACATTCTAAAATAGACCATGGGAGCATTTCAGATATATTTCTGTAATAGCTGCATGAAGATCTAGCACTGATTCACAAGCATACATCACACATTAATAACATTGCAGGGAAGTCAGGAGCTGGAAAAAGAGAGATGCTATTTGATATATGTGCATATATTTCAGTATGTTCTGTATCTTGATAATTGTGGTGCTCTTTTATATCTGCTACACTGCAAAGCTATGGTTGTGCTGATGAACTTCCAATACAGATACTTGATCATCAAGTTACTCTATGATGTATTTAACCACAGGTAAATTTGTATGCGTTGTGGCAGCTGTTCTGGAGTTCAGGTTTGGTTACATAGCGCAAAGTTGACTTTGATCCAACTATCCAGATAGGCAGGGGTTTCACTGGAACCCAACCTTATGTTCCCAAGTTTCTATGCTGTTGAGGAAAAAGAGAATCTGATTAAAATCTATTGAGGAACTCTGATCTCAAGTGCAAGACTGAGCTTTATCTGTCTATGGCTACAAGATATTGAGGGTGCATTAATGGTACTTGACTTTGCACAAGTGTAGCTCACTTTCTTTACGTGAGCAAAGCTACAGCTTCTGAAAAAGGAACTTGTTTTTCCTCTGACCACTGAAAACTCCTGAACACTTAAAAGGATATATTATGTTTTATTCAATTTGCTGCTTATCTCCTACTAATTTTAGGTGTAACTGCAGTATGATTATTCATCCTGTTGCAGACCAAGACTACAAGACAACCAGGTGGTTTGATCTGAGGACGTACGATTTTGGGGCTACAGATTTCACTCTATTCTTTAATGGCATTTTATGTCTGAAAGAGTGCAGTGTAATTAGGATTAGCCTTGTCCAGTTAAAGAAATTTCTTTTGTTATACTTTATTACTCATATGTAGCACTTTAAAGTGAATAGAAAAATACATTGACTTTTTTTTTTTTTAACAAAAAAAAAATTCTCCGCAACACTTTGGTGACAACCTTGAAAAAGGATGAAATAAATGCTTTGACACCTATACCTTCAATTTGATAATTATATTCCCTAAATTCCAGTGATCTGGAGCACTATGTGAGAGTCACTTCTGACCCCAGAAAGAGAAAAGAGAGATCATCTCAGATCCTGCACTACTTGTCTCATGTGCTGCTTCCTCCAGGCAGAATCAAGAGCTGGCCTGACATAAGTGTTTCCAAGCATACACAGAATAAATAATAGGGAAAGGGAAGTGTTGGAGAGATTTAAAATATAACAAAAAAAGCTTTTCAGCCTTGCCAAGCTAAATAATTTTAAATAGTTTTCTTTTCAAGAAAGAGAGTTCAAGACCAGCATCGCAAATACGCAAATGTCTCTTGAATATTAATCCCTGTTCCTAGTCCTCTCTATCTGTGAAGGGGGCTATTACTTCTGCTGCTCCCCCCCTGCCCACCCACTCGAATTACTCAATGCATAAATCCTGCTCTTGGAGTTCTGCCTGTTTGCTGACCTGGTTCTGCAGGGCATTGTGGAATATGGAAGAACCCAGAACTTGATTCTTCTTTCTTAAGGGAAATTGCTTTACCTAATAGCAAATGTCCTTGGCTAGGTTCACAGTATCTCCCAGATGTTGCCAGTGGTGGTCAGTAGGACTGTATTCCTCCCAGACATTCCCATACAATAAATATACTGCACATGCCAAACTCAGAATCATAGAATAGTTAGGGCTGGAAAGGACCTTAAGATTCTCTAGTTCCAGATGCCCTGCCATGGACAGGGACACCTCACACTAAACCATGTCACCCAAGGCTCTGCCCAACCTGGCCTTGAACACCGCCAGGGATGTAGCATTCATAACTTCCTTGGGCACATACAGGATTTAATTAGTGCCACTACCAGGCCTGTAAGTCTGAAATTAGCTGTTGACATGAATATCAAGAACTGTAAACCAGCTATTATAAAATGAAACACAGCTCACTGACTACTCCTTTACCAGCAAGAAGGAGAGAAATCACTGATCATCTGCTATTGTGGAATTTAACAAAAATAATCTTATTCTTTCCTTGTTACTACCATAATTTTGACCTAGATATAGAGGATGGAGTGCTGCATGAAGAAAGGTGAAGTGCCAAGATATTTCATTTTGATTATGAAATCAAGACCTGTTCAGTCTGTGGGCTGACATGATCAGAGATTACTTAAGGGGGTCACGACTGGGCAAAACCCATTAAAGCTTATTCTAGTTCAACATCAGGGAGAGTGCTCACAACCTATTATACATCCTGGAGATGAATGGACATAGCTAGGACCTACACAATCCTAACAAGTAGTGTGTATTGCACAGAAGCAGCAAAATACAGGGTTTCCACAGAAAAGGAATGTAGCAAATATTCCTGGGGAAAAAAAAAGAAAAAGAGGTTAAAAATCTTAAGATGCAAAATAAAACAGCATCTAGTGAAAGGAACGGAAAACAAATGTTGACAAAAAATAGGGCCTAGCACTAATTAACAAACATCAGCCTGCTTCTGAAAATCTACATGAGGAAACATAAGCTGCTGCGTGACTCACAATATGCATCAGATGAAGCAAGTTCCAAACCCTTTTTGCTGGTGCCTGGAGATAAACTATTTCAGATTCTGGCAACAGCAATTTTAGAGTCACACCCTGCATAAAGGAGGTGCTTCAGGCAGCAGTCACCTTTTAGGGAAGATACTGTGCCTTGAGCTGGCAGCATCTGCAGTTTGGGTTAAGGCTGAACAGTGATGCTGCTTCTCTGCTGTATGGTGAGCTGTTGGGTGCATCCATGGGCACGGTAGTAAGAATAGAGGAAGCAACAGCCCCTTAAATATCTCTGCCAGCCCTGCTTGACCCTTCTCTGCCACCTACTTCCAGTGCAATCAGGAAACTATTCTTTGTAGATTTGGGGGAAAATTATAGACAATGTAGCGAGATTATATTATAAGATGCATATTAAATATGTACTTATATATCTACACACAAATTTCTTGTCCTGAAGCATTAGCAATTTTCTACTAACATGTTTTTTTCTTGGGGAAGGGGGAAACTACAACTTTCTTATACCCCTTAATTTTTCTTTTTAGAATTCAAAATGACATTTCCCTTTATGGATTTAAGCTACTGAATCTATGTGGTTAGGGTCAATTTGATGTTAATCTTCATTCACATGAATGTTGTGATTGCTTGTGAGTGTTCCTGTTCTCTTCCTGTGTTAGTTTTTTTCCTTGGGGCTCTCGCCGTTGTGATACCCTTTGACCATTGCAGTGTATTATGAGACTTGTGTATTCCATGCAAACCAAAATTCTTTTATTCAAAGTATAGCTTTGAGTTTCAATTTGACATTAATGTCTAAATGAAAAATACTGGCATTTCTAGTAGAAATTTTCTGGTACTTCATGTTCTACAAAATATGCATGATGTTTTGGCTTCTTGACTGAGTTTTGGCACACTTCAATAAAAAAAAGCAGTGCTGAAATATCAAATGACAGTACTGAACTTCCCATTTTTTTACTGGTTCTAGCCTTTGTTTACACTATTCCAGCCTCAGTGTACTCAGTCAGCTCTGCAGCATTACAGAAACCCATTTTTCATGCTAATCAACTCCACCATACTTCAGTATGTCAATAATAATCTCTATATGCTCCCACCAATCCTACTGTAACATAAGAAAACATACTTTGCCTAACTAGTAGTAAGCAGATAGTAGCAGATAACAAGTGCTTGATAGTAATGGCAGGACAGCATCCTTAGTACAATGTTATACTGGTAGCATGTGCATGTGAGTGACCTATATCACATGTGACCTTTTCAGTCAGTACATTTCATAAATGTATCTGTTCAAATAGCTTTATCCCCATCATCAGTCATAACTCTCAAAACTAAACTGCTTTTGCTTCACCTCTCCCCTTCCCCTTTGATAGGAAGTGTGTCAGATTTTCTCTTCTGTGCCTGTGTGTTTGTGAGCAAAAGGTGCAGAGGTAAGCCTTCCGTGCTGGAGTCACACATTTTCTTGAATATATTTTCTTGAATATTTGCATGTTGTCAAATATTTCAGCCAAGGTCACCAATCTCTGCTTTAATTGCCAGCACCGGTTTTGGGAAATAAGTGTTCTGCCCAGATGGTGCTATTTGTGACTAGTACATTTTCTACCTTCCTAATTAGACTTGTAGTAGCAAAATGACATTCAGCTTCTAGGTCTCTTGCAAAATACCACAAGATACAGCTGGAATTGCAGTAAAATATGAGAAATACATGTTGCATTCTCAGTTTCTATTGCATCTCTTTATATACTGTCAGTTTGACTGCAGCACAGTTGTAAAGCTGAGATCCTCTCCTGTCATCTTTGTGCCATTTTATGGGTTTTAATTAAAACATAACTTTTCTGCAAACTGTCTTTTGATGCTAGTTCACAATTCAGTTGACCTAGCTGTAATATAGTAAGAGAGCAATTTGAAATAAACAAAACCCAAGGTGATATCTTCAAAAGGTTTTATTACTGATATTCCATAAAATCAGCCTTACATAGAATAGTTGTCCAATAAGCTAAGACACAACAATTCAGCTGTTCCACTGGTCCACTTAAGTATGTTTCTGAATGATTACTGAAATCTCAACTTTTAGTGGCCTTATATAAAGCAACTTCAGAGCTAAGCACAAATGCCTCTGTAACCCACTGTACCCATTCGTGCTTCCTTAGTCAACTTGTATAGGGTAGGATTCAGCAGTCCATGTCTAAAATGATATGAACCTACTTCACAGTAGATGTCTCAAATATCTGGTTGAATTTTGACTTAGAAATGTTTCTTACTTGCAACCAACTTATAAAAGAATAAAATGTGGTTGACTAGCTTACAGGCAGACCTATAGTATTCTCTCTTCTCTACAAAGAAGTTGGGAATCTCATGTGGCATTTCATGTAATCTCTTATGAGAAAATGAAAGAATACTTTCTTTGGGAATAAAATGGGTCCGATCACCTATGCCAGCAGGCCTGATTGCTGGTTTAAAGCACTTTTGTTCAACTTACTAAGTTTTACTCAACAGAAACAGGGAATAGCCATGTGAGCAGAATATGTTATCTGAGAACTTCAATACTTCTCTATGTGTCCGAAGAGTGTGCTGTCTGCTACTGCTGTTGCCATTTCTGTGCAACTTGGAGAGAGGCTAAGAGAGGGCAGATGCCACTTAGGGAAATAACACCTCATGACATCAGCAAACATTCTCTATGTCTCCAGTACTGGCAGAAGTGGTAGAGCTCTGCAGTGTTGTAGGAAGATGTACGTTTGGCAGCTGATTGTGCTTTACACAGACGGGAATAGGCTTGGGAAGGGAGGATTAGGTGTCATGGGGAGTGATTGTGGATGGGCAGGGGAGAGTAGGAGGAAAGGAAGGGTCCTTAGATCTGCCCTCATGTGGCTGAAGGACCCTGCTGTATACTGCAAATGACAGTCATATAGTGGTCATTGCCTGGCCACCTTTTTCATGTAAAAGAAACACAGTACTTCTAGAGAAGAGAGGTGGCTGGATGATTGCAAGTAGGTCAAGTATGAGCTTATTGCTCCAATAAATGAAATACAGAAAATACAGTTTCCTACAGTTGTTTCTGCCCAATTCTGTGCTGTGGCAGGTCTGTGTTTGCAAAGGTAGGGCTGCTTTCATTCAAATGACCTTTGACTAGTGACTCAGTTTGCAGCCATAGGGATTGCTACAACAATCAGACCACTTGATGAAATTATCCCCTTTGGCTGCTGTTAAAAGGGGTGGACAAAATCTTTCTCCCCCATTTAAGTATTGTTTTCCTTAAGCTGGTCATGGATTTCTGACTTGTTCAGCAGTTTGTACTGTAGTTTCTTAAAGCACACTGGTAATTTTTTTAGTTTGCAGGAGAGTTTAGAAGCAGTTAAGGTGTAGCATTCAGCTACAGGAGAATATGAAACCATAAAAGGTTTTTGTGGGTGTTGTAACAACAAACAACGTAATTGTATGTAGCCATGAACAGTGTTTTGACTATGAGCCAAGACTGAAAAACAGCAAACACAGCAAAGAGTAAAAGAAGAATTCTCAAGAAAATATTTTTCTTATGCTACTTATTTGTACAGCTACTTTTATAGACATTATTCCTTTTGTTTTAAGATAGAGATTATAGTTATGATGTAAATATTATTTTATCTTCTACATCATCTCTTTTTAACAGCTCTCTTCTACAGCAGAACTTCATTAAGTACAGACAGAATTGTAACAGAACTGGGCCATATGGACCAAGTCTTGAATGATAATTGTCTCTTGAAAGAAAATGGTGACTGAGGTCTTGAACATTAGCAGCCTAATTCTACTTGGACTGAAGTGAGTTGGTGGTTTTTCCACTGAATTTTGTGCAAGAGGAACCAGGCTCTAGGTGAATGACAGTCTGGGGATGAAGATGGAAGAGGGTGTTTTAATTTGCTGAAGGTTTTCTTTGCTTATCTTAGTATCATGAAGGCTCTTGGCAAAACTAAACTCTGCCTGCTGCTTAAGCGCCACGTGTTTTTAAAAGTATCTTGCATCATTTAATGTCAATGGGACAGGATAAGCGTTTAGTATATGTCAGGTTTAGTGTGGTTTTATTTTGAAGTCCAGGTTAGTTTTTCTAAAGGGCTTAAGTAGTAGACAAGATAATAGACCTTCTAACAGCATAGCTTTGAAATTCATTTTTTGATTACAAGTGATGGTTTTTTCTGGAGACTGGGTAAAACTTAAGATTTTAATGTAGGAAATTGATTATTTTTTTAAAGTGGTTAGAAGATTAAGAATTTGAATTTGAATTAGTGTTTAGTTTTTAAGTGTTGTTATCCATGTAATTAGCATATACTGTACCATTTATAGGTAAATCTATAATATTGCTGTCATGCTAATTGCAAGCAGAAGAACTACTATTTCTTTCAGTGCCTTCTCTTTGCTTTCTGCAAGTGATAGAAATGCAGTTTGTACTTGTAATCAAAAAGTTTGGAAACTGAAAGATGTTTTGGATTAGCAAGCTGGAATACTGGCACAGGTTGCCCAGAGAGCTGGTGGATGTGCCATCCTTGTAGACATTCAAGGACTTGCTGAATGTGGTTCTGGGCAACCTGATCTAGATGAAGATGTCCCTGTTCATTGCAGATGAGTTGCACTAGATGACTAATTGGACTAGTTGGCCCCTTTCAACCTAAACTATTCTATGATCCTATGATTGTTAAAAGGTGTATATGCCCTTTGTTCTTTGAAGTCAGTAAATACTGAAACATGTAACCATACCTTATGTTAGAAATAGGATATAAGGAAGCTGCTTGTGTATTGTTTAACTGTAGCCAGCTGTCTGGGGTGCAAAGGAATATTAATATGAAAGCTTTACAACAGCACCAAACAATTTTACGAAAGAGTTTGGGATGAGAGGTAAGGCTAAATACCATTTACACCTGAAACTGCAGTAAAGATTTCAAAAGGCACCATCTGATCACCTGAGTGGAACTGTGCTGCCATATACAAAAAATATTGTCATCTCCTAAATCACAATTGCTAACTATGCTCTTTGGAGGACTTCCATTGAGCAGGTGGCCTGATAAAAAGCTTTCTGCAGCTCCTAAGACCTGGTTATATAGCAGCGTCAGGTGGGGTGGCTGTAGGCTGCCAGTAGTATGCTGAGATACTGGAGCCCTATAGCAGGGCTGGTGTGTATCAGCTTTGCAATAAAAATCCTTTGCAGTAGGATGTTGTAGGAGAGGTGGCAGTTGCCAGGGCCTATGCACATGTCATGGTGGGCAATAGATAAGGAGTACTTGGTCAGTAAACAGTGCACACGTTTCCACTGAGTTTGTTCTGCTTGTAGCCTTCATAATTTGGTATTGTTAGTTTTGCAGTTCATACCCACATAATCCAAAGTAGTTTCTTTAATGCTGTAGAACATAATTATAGGCCTGACAGGCTCTGACAAGTTGGTGGAGACGTTTATTCTTGCAGCCGGCAGATGCTTAAATGATTTTGTATTGGAAAATGCTGCCTGTGAAATGTTCTGTCTTAGTCTCTGTTACTAAACCCAGATTCATAATGAAGTCTAGCATCAAATATTTATGTAAAATTGCTTTAATCTGTAAATAGTTTTATCTATAAAAGATAAAAACAGCTAAGAAAATTAGTTGGGGAGGGGGGTGGTGTCAGAAGTTTGTGTTACAAAACAGTGATGTGTTTCTTTTCTGGTCTCTTAAAATTGTTACCCAGCTGGCACTTTACAGTGAGAGAAGTTCACAATATCCATTGCTACACGAAGTATGTTCATGTTCTGATGTATTAATAGCACTGTAACCTATCCCTCTTGGGGTCGCTATTATTAAAATCTTCTCACAAGACTCATTTTGGAAAGCAGTATGCTTTATGTAACAACCATGAATCAGTCATAAATGAAACATTTTCCCACAGAGTTGTCCTAAAACCAGATTGGTTCTCATCAGGAAAATCCAAAATTGTTTACACTGACTTGTACCTGCATAGTCGTCTCTACCTCTTAATTTAAGCTGTGTTATCTTTGAAAACAAAACCAAGCAAGCAAGCCCGCATTTGCCATGAATCAACTTCAAGTACTTGGGAAGCCACAAGGAAGAGAGGGATATCTTCAGCTATTTGAGCTCTTACTTGTAGGTTTTGACTGAGTTTCTTTTAATGAGTTGAGTCATTATTTGGCAACTTCAGTAGCTGATGGTTCATCCACAGCATGGTTGAGTCTGAAAGTGACTGCAGCCTGATCCTATAGAATTGCAAATTCCCTAATTATTTTGATAAGAGCAAATCTCCATGGGTCCACTTCTTCCTTCTTGGATGCTTCTCTGATGAAGGGCACTATAGAGGCTCTGCTTATGCCTGCTATGAGGGATATATAAATCTCAACCACCGACTCTACTTATAACTTTGTTTTTCATAAGGTTTCTAAAAGTAATCCCTTCCTAGCCACTAATCTGACCCAGTTACTATAAACTGATTTCTCTAGAATGAAAGGGCCTGTCTTTCCTCTGGGACTACTGCAGTGGGGCTTGCACAGCTTACTTAATGGGTTTTATACTCTCATATGTGACTGTAATTTGGAGACTATCCACTGAAGTGTTTGTATAGCCTGTGTAACTCTGATATCTGTATATCTCAAAAATATTTAAATAATGGTCTCAGTCAATTCCTTTCCAGTTTGGAGAAAGCATCTGCTTGTTTCAATCCCAGGAATTTGTTGTTTGCTCATTTGTTTGTGCTTGTGGGTGGGTAGAAAATTATCAAGGGAAAGCTCAACAAAAAAAAGTAATTTGGTTCTGAAACTAATGAGAGTGTGATCAGTTTTCTCTCTTGTAAGTGTAATCTTACAAGATAGGCTTAGCTGCTTTGAAACTTGTGACATGATTAGTTGGTGTTTAATTGTGTCAATGAAAAGTAGATGTTGTAGGAAGGCTTGAGCAATGGAAAGGAGTAGTTCTACACTGGCCAGGAATAACCCTAAGAAGATTCTTTTTTCTGAACAGGGACCTTCAGCTCTACATTCAGCAGTCCATTGGAATAGGAAGCAGAGTATTGCAGGAAAGCGCCTCTGATTTGTGCTTCCAACTACATGAATCTCCAAGATAAGCATGGCAGTACCTGCAGATGTTTAGGCAATATTCTCTTTGGTCCTGTTTCTTTCTAGACATGCACACAAGTGGGCTTTCTTGCTACAGTGACTATTTGGGAGATACCTTAAGGAATCCAGATGAGACTAAATAACCCCTAATTAGAAAATCTGAGGACAAACATCTTTGAGAGGAGGGGGGAAAAAAGCTGCTTCTTACCAGTGTTACTCAGTCTTGTGTAGGTTGTTCAGCTGTAGGTAGATACCATGCCTCCACATGCTGTTTTCATAGAGGCACTGAGAAAGATGAGGGATGGTGCTGTTTACATGTGATAAAAAGGAGACTTAGGCTGTAGGTTGGCTCACAGTCTGCCAGCATGATAGTGTTTGTTATCTCAGCGGCTCTCCCAGCAGCTTCATACAGACAGCGGGTAATGTGGAGGAAAGATTTGATTCTTGAGGTCCCCTTCCACAAGTACTCTGGAAGTGAAAGGGTGACTCCCCAGACCTCTTCTGCTCAAGGGAAGCAGAAAATAATATTGCTGTTCACTGTTGTTCATTCTCTTCAGAAAAGGTTGTGAAGTAAGCATGAGACATAGTGATTTCTTTATTGAAGTATTGGAAGGATTCATGCCATCTGGCTCTCTGCTGCTGATCAGTGCGTTAGAAGGAAGCCTGAACCTTTTCTCCAGAACAGTAATTGTTTTGATTCTGGGGTCCTCCATATAGCATTCTTATTTATGTAGGTCTCATAAAACTTTTAGTGGAAAATAAATTTAGCCTCAAGCTCAGTCAATGGAATTAATCCTATCATTTTCCTGCATGCTGCAAGTTACCAGTAAAGAGGAAATAGTTCCTTGGAATGTGCAGGAAAAGGAGGCTTTCTTTTTTTCAGAAATAAAAAAATAATGAAGACTTGAAAGGAGAATTACAAAATATCAATTCTTGTAGACAGTAACAAAGTGTGTAACTGCTAGATTTACTCTAGATTACATGCACATTATAGAAATATGTTTCTTTATGCTTTATGGCTATATCTATTGGAATATCTTGGAGTTCTTATATCTCTGTAGGCGCCTGTGACTTAGCTTGCAATCCCCACCATTACTTGCAATATGCAGGTGATCCTCGTGTACTATACACTAACCTCCTGTAAGAATGCTTACTTACCATGCAAGTCCTAATTTCTTCTCAGAAACTGAAAAATACTGATGTGGTCATTTCACTGAGCACTTGCTGTATGAAAATCATTCTTGAGTCTGACAGCAATCTTCCCAAAGGCTTTCTCAGGGCTATCAAAATGTTTCCATTTCTGATGGGAGCTAAACCTCTTAATGTGATAAGAGGCATTAACAATATGAAAAGGCTCCAGCAGGTATTTAAAGCATTGAAAGGTTTGATGTTATAGCCTGTAATCATATATTTACAGTACTTCATCGCTCTAAATTAAAGTTGTGGTAAGCAAAGCAACAGCCACTTTCAGTAGAAGTTGAGAGGGGGCTGCCTGCCTTGGCTGAGCAAGGGACTATATTGTTCAGAACAAGCAAGTTAGAAAAGAGCTATTTGTTCCATTTTCTGGGAAAAAATAAAGGGAAAGAATTAGGGAAAAGAGAAAAGGAGAGCATGGAGCAAGGAAGAGAAAAGGAGGAAGAGAATATATATGATCTTGCCAAAGCTCCTGTTAAGGTTCCATAATTGAATACAGCAGATGAGGAAGTGTAGAAGTTTTCTATTATAACATCAAGTTCCCAGCTCTGCACAGGCTATATACTAACTTGTATCTTTCACTTTATTGCCAGTTATCCAAAACAAGACATGTAATTAAGGTCAAATTATCTTAATATGGTTAATTACTGTATTGCCTAGCAAACGAATGTTTAATATTGAAAACAAGATTATAGCATCCTAGACTTTTGTATTTAATTTTCCAAAAGCAAATTTGAAAGAATTAAGTGCAGAAAATAATATAAAAAGCTTTGTAGCATTAGTTCTGAGAAGTCAAACTATCATTTTGTCAGCTCTGTAGTCTGTATGTCCACTGTAGATACAAGAATACAACCAACCCAGACATGTACGACTTACCAGTTTTATTTGCTTTGCAGCTAGAGAAATGCATTAGGGATTAATATACCTGGAAATCTCTTCATGCTTTTTGCTGTTGATGGTGGCTACCCATTCAGGATGATGTCTTCCACTGCACTTGCTTAGGGCTCTTGGACATAACTACATTGTGCTTTAGTTGCCAGCGTAAAAAACTCCCAGCAGGACTAAATTATATCCCTGATGGTTGAGGAACCAAATGGCTGTTCTGGCATTCAGAAATTGTTGAGGCAAAGACAAGATGCATCTTTGCTAGAAGCAAGGAAGCTGATAATAGGAAACTAAAATGGAGCTGTATAGCCGATTATGCTATTGTAAAGAGAGTGGTTGCAATCTTGGAATGCAGTAACAGAAGAACAGACTGCAAAAGAAATGATAGAACTCTTCAATCATATTGAGTATTGGTAAGACTTTAGATGAAACACTGAGGCTAGTCCTGGGTGGTACATATATAAGGTATACACCAACTGTAGAGAGTGTAGAGGAAGAATGATCAAAGCATGACTTGCAGCTTAGGAATGTTTAGTCTAGAGGTAGGAAATGCAGACTAGATATTAGGAAAGAAATTTTGACAATAAGGATGGTGAAGCTTTGAAATACATTGCCAAAGAAGGCTGTGGAGTCTCTTTCATTGGAAGTTTTCCAAGAAATTAAAGAAACATCTGTTATAAATGATGTAAGTATATTTGATTTTCCTTTAGAACATAGAGGAGTAAATTTTGCTTGAAGGCATGAAATAAACTAGTGATTTCCAAACTCTGGGTCATGCTATGCTTGAATTCAAAGGATTCTTAAAGTGTTAGCAGTGGCTACATCTAATAACATTTGACCTTGAAGTTTCTGTCCCCTATTCACGTAATTGTGGCGAGAAGATGTATAACCGAAAAGGGAACTGCCCTTTTCAGAAGATGAAAAACATTGTAATAAATGACCTTTGAAGGTTCCACCTGGGCTTCTAACTCTGTGATCCCACAGAGATGCTGCCAGAGCAATGCAAAGCAAAGTGGGCTGAGAATGACTGAAATTCGGATTTCAGTTCAAGGTTAATCTCTAACACTAATTTCTAATGGGTAAAAATATATAACGGTCATTGCTGTCAAAATTAAGCTAAAAGGCCATTAGTGTTTAATGTTGCAGTATCTTTTTTTTTGTGTTAATAGCTACTCAAAATGTTTTTGCAGAAGGACATGCAAAAACATGGTAGTTTTCTCCTTGTGTAATTTATAAAATGGCCAGAAACATTAGGTCACCCCAGTGGACAAAGAATAATTATAAAATGTTCTACCCTACAGACACTTCTTTGAAGTGTAAGGAGAGCATGGCAAAAAAAAATAAGTGTTGAAAGTCTACCATGAATAAATCTCCCTTTCACTCTCAGTTGTAGAGGAAGGCCACTAATTCTGAAACTCAGACATAGCCGAAAACGTCTGTAGATCACATGAGTGAACCATGAGTTCTTTTACTGAAACAATGCCTGAGAGAGAAACACTTCTACACTGTAGGAAATGACCATGTATTTATATCATTAAACCCGGGGTTTACAGAAATGGGTCTGTTACTAGCTTTTAATGTATGCACAGCAGAAGAAATATGGGTTTCTGAGTTAAAAACATGAAAAGGAAAACTAAAAAGTTACACAGTATGACAAAATCATAGAATAATTTCAATTGAAAGGTTCCTCTCTAGGTCATCTTGCCCAACCATGTGCTCAAAGCAGCGCTGCCTACAAAGCCCAGAGGCTTCTTTCATTTAGAGTTTGATTGTATCCAAGGTTGGATTTCCCACTGCCTCTCCAAATGCTTGATAAAGTGCTTGATCACCCTCATTGTTTAAAATAAATAAATAAATAATAAACCCTGTATTAGACTCTTTCTCGCTATAATTTGCCTCCATTTGGTGGAGAGCCTGATGTGGCCTTACATGTGCTGAATAGGTAGAAATGACCACTTCCCTCTAATTTTTATGCATCATTCCTCCAAATATGACATCCAGATCACTTTGGTGTTAATCAGGTGATTCATACTGCTAATTAAACACCTGCCATGCCTAGTTGTGTGTCCAGATGATGAGTAGAAGGCAGCTCCTAATTCTCTACTGCTCTCAAGGTAATTTAGCAGTGTTCAAGGCTCCTTGTAAAGAATTCCCTGTTTTTAGAGCCAGACATTGATGTCTAGTTGTCTCATTTTACCACAGAAAAAAAACCCATGATGTTGAGAATCTGCTTACATTCTTATCTCATGTTTAATCATGAGATTTTACTTGTTTTACATAAAGTACATGGATGCAGCTTCTGGTGTAGTCAGAGACTTGGAATTTAAGTTGATTTTAACCGCCAGCAATGCAGGACTTGTTCTCTGAAGTTAACTTCATTGGGTTAGGGTTTATTAACCCTTAGTACCTTTCATCTGGCTACTAGGGTCTAGAAGACTATACAGGTCTAAGCACAGAAATCAGATTCATGATTTTTCAGGACTTGAAGTGTTTGGGTATACCATTATTAATTACGCCAGTATATTATATTTTCAAATGAGATTTTAAAATCATATTTTGCCTTTTCCCATCCTTTCTTTACTCTGATTAAGAAGTTTCTTGATCCCCCTGCCCCCCCCCCCCCCCAGTGCTCCCCTTTTTCTTCTAAGCTTATTCTTTCTTTCCACACCACCCAAAATTTGATGTGGCCTGTATCTTAGACGTATTGGTTGAACATTGCTGCAGCCATTAAAAAGAATCATGGTTTGCTTTATATATGTTGATACACAAAATATGACTGAAAAATCACTAGGGATTTTGTATAGAGCTACAGATAAAATTTTCCTCCCTAGAGCTAAAAATACAAAAAGCTGACATGGATAAAGCTGATTAAGGAGTTCTTCTTTTCATTTTAGCTTTTTTTCTGTGTACCTATCATAAGGTGTTTTTGCTTAGCACCTATGTAAGATATTTACATAAGCTCAGACCCTTGTAGTGCCTATTTCAAACTTATCCTAGGCAGAGAAGGAAAAACATGTAGTTCCAATTGAATCGAAATTTTTAAAAAGCCCTCTGTTTTATTGCAGGATACTTTTATATCTATTCATAAGGTAGGACAAAGCTTTTTTCAAAACAATTATATATACTTTAAAGTTTTTTGTCACTGTTCTATTGCACCATTAACAAGAGGATAGAACAAGTGAAGCATTATTGGGCAGCATGGCTAGGCTTGCTCTCTTTGTGTGCTCACATATGTGCATGTACACAGGCAAATTCAATAACTAATTGCCTCTGGGACTTTGCCCAACATAATGATGGGTAAAGTTTCTAGTAGATGTGCTGAAAAGGAGTTGGAGCAGGTGCAGAACTGCAGAAGGCTTGTCCCAGGTGGAAGTACTTGTTGAAGTATGACACATTGCTGTTGACCGGACCAATGCTGCCTTAAATGCAAGTTTCATGTTTTTTTTTCTCTGAAACAGAAAAAAATTAATGAAGTGAGATGGGAAAAAAAAAAGTTATCACTTCAGTGCTATAAAATTATGGTCCCAATGAAGATAGCAGAAGCTGTTTTAAATGTCTTGGGACAGGGGAATGTCTTAGCTATTGAATGTGGAAGTTATGGTGTGCAAACTATAAATTGACTGTATTTGATCTAGAAACTAGTTATAGCTGTCAAAACATGAGCCCTTTTAAATGTATTTTATTCTTGTCAAGAAGAGGTTTATAATTTCATAGATACATGTTTTAATCTTTATTATGAAGGGTGTGCTTGGCATAATTATGTCTGGTTTGTGTTTTTTTTGTAAAGAGGTTTTCTGGAAAATCATAGCTGCAAAACAGTCTGATTCTGTCATTATTTGGATTTGCACTCTAGTACAGTGATAAATACAGCAAAGACCTCATTCCTGAGTGATATTTTTGTTGCTGGGACTTTTTTTTAGGTGCAAGTCCTTAAAGATTAAAATATATTTGAAAACTATGTTCTGAAGTATGCTTAGTACTCATGATCAACATGAGTTTTTCACACAAAACATAGGCTTTCGATAAGATGAAGGGCCCAGGGCAAGTATGCCTCAGCATAGATTATGTATCATTACTGGCCTAGCAAGTCTGGCCCTCATTAAGATTGCCAGGAAGAAAGCCATTTGGTGATAATGGTGACTGATATATGGATAACAGTATCGTAGGAACTGAAATGAGACCAAGAATTCCACTTATTTCTTCATAGTAATACCTCTTTAGGGAAATGCTTCCTAAGAAGTTTGATCTCTTTGATACATGGTCCAGACATAGATAATGATAGGAAGTAGCTCAAGTTTCTTCTTCCAAGTACAGCATAGGTCATATAGGCAGAATGATGGTGCTTCTTGCTGTTTCCAGCCACCCATTTGTTTTCTGTGAATAGCCAAATAAGGAATTTCTGTGTACCTCTGCACCTGTTTCTTTTGTATCATCCTATCGCTTCATTTGACCAATGTCACATTGAAAAATTTGACACTCCCTGGCAATACTTAGAAGTGCCTCCTCTTGTTTAATTCGCTGTAATTTCAGAATCTTCTCAGAAAATGTAAGCTGGAGGGAAAGAAGGGGAGAAGAATAATAATAAAGGAAAAAAAAAAAACCTAAAATATCAAGATCATTTGGATATCAGCCCCCCTGTAAGTTCCAAAACCTGACAGCGTGCTCTCAAGTGTTAACAGGGATGAAGCCAGAATGAGCAGGCTTTAATTCCTGTATTTAATTCCTTGAGTCTCTGATAAAATTGTGAGTTAATTCAGAAGGATTATAGTTTCAACCTGAATTCCATCTGAAGATGATGGAAAGCTGATGTTCTAATCAACTGTGAGTGCTCTTTACAAATGTCTAGTGCAGACCAACATTTTAAGAAAAAGCACCTCGGTTTTGTTATTTGTGGCATAAATACAATTACTTCTGTTCTTGCCAAAGGTTCTATGTCTGAATAGCTGTCCACTTACATCTCTCAAGAGCCAGTTCAATGGTGCATTGAATAGAAGCAATTTCAGTCTGTTAGTCAATCTTTGGTAATTTTTAGCAGTCACATGGAGTTTTCAACACTCTTCTGCAAAGCATTGTTGCCTATGCTTGACAGGAGTTAAGACTAGCAGTCAATGACTGGACTATTTGGGTTTCAGAACTTTTTTCTGGCATTGAATTTCCTTAATCCCTGCCAATCTTATTTCATTTTTTAGATTTCTTTGGATTTTTTTCCCCACCTTTTCTTTAATACCTGTTTTACAGCTTGCCAGTTGTGCATATTGCATTCTTTCTCTCGAGCCTAGCCTCCTTGAAAATGCTACTCTAGGGACCAGGAAAAATGGGTTGTCAGATACAGCATTATCTCTAGTTACTGATGAAAAAATACTCCTCGAAGCAACATGGAGTAACAATTTTGAAATGAAGGCTGCCCAGCAGGGCACAAGTGCAAGTATTTAGATAGGATATGGACAAGTTTAAATGTGATTGGAGAATGTTTTTCTTCTCTACAGGCCTTTGGGTTCTGTTGTTTGGGGGGTTTATTTTTTGGTTGAGGATTTTATTTGGGGTTTTTTTTTTAAGATTATTTCTTAAAATACAGAATCTGAATAAAGCATTATTGCATGTTGAATTCTGACAGTTTTTTTTAAAATCCCTTTTTCAAGCCTAAAATTTTGGTTCCTAACACAGGCATTTAGATAGAATTCTTTGGAAGTTACTTAACTTCTTATACTTTTCCTTGAAGATAGTAATTCTCTAACTTTACCATCCATTAAGTTGTAGCACTTGGATACTGCTTGGCATTGATAATAGTATTTTCCAAGTAACCCATGTGGGCCATTTTACAAGATAGGAGCATGCAGCTGGTGTCAGGGATATTGATGTTGCTATGCAAGAAAATGTGCTGATGCAGATCATCAGAATTTTAAGCTTTAGGAGTTCCTGCTGATCACATGCCCCAATTCTGTATTTGAACAGAATCCTTTCATCAGTTCAGAAGACAGTTGCACTTTCAATTCTGAGGAATTCTGTCATACAGGCAGGCTACTTTTTTGTGAATGTTATTGAAATACTAATGCAAATTCATCATGCCAATAGACAAGTTAACTATTAGTCCCAGCATCAATACCAGATTCGGGATAAAAGGCAATATGAATAGTCTTTGTGTCTTTCATGATGATTTTTTGTGGAAATTTTCCAGGATTGCGTTCAAGGTTATGATATTTAATTTGCTTTTATACCTTCTATCACAACGATCATTCCACTTTAAAATGTTAGGAGAAAGATACACAAATTTTATAGACAGATCGTGGGTTTTGGTGCATTTCTGAAACCTGTCCTTCAGATGAATTCAAGAATAGCGAACTTAACACAAAACAAAGCCAAAAAACAAAAGGCAAGCAACAATATTTCTAATATGTTTAAGCATTGGAATGTGTATTCTGAGGCCTATAAAAGGCCCTCAAGTTTAGGTGGCAGGATAAGGTATTACTCCATCATAGTTCAGGCAGTCTTTCTTAAACATAATCAGGTTACTTCCAGGTATATAGGTGAGAAAGATATATGGTCACCGTTTCTTCTACTCCAGAAAGGTCCAACCAGTGGCTGTTTTGAAACAATTGCACAGGAAATATGAGATGTAGTTTTCAAACAAAAGTAATGAAATCCAAGTGAAGAAGCATAAGGCAAACACCTTTGTTCATGTTTCACTGATTGCACATATTCAGAGAAAATGTATTTATTTCTGCCTATGTTCATTTCCAGGGTCTACTTTTCCTATTTTTAGCAGGCACGCACTATTGTTAATCTGAGAGTTTTGACTGTCCAATGAGTCAGAAGGTCTGACTGCCCAGAGATACATGACTCAGACAGGCAGGAATAGTCTGTTCTTCAGGACACCAGGAGACATAGATTTAGAAAGGAAGTTTCATACTTAGTGAACAATACAAATGGAAACAATACATAAATAGAAAACCTTTTACCCTTCATATTGGATTATTTTCCCAGGAAACTCTTGTCCCCAAACTGTTACTTAGTACAGTATCTATTTTGTATATGAAAAGGGAGAGTTTGTCACCCTCCTTTTCCTTTTCATAGCCACTGTCTATTGGTTAGCTAATGTATTTCCAGGACACACAATTCTCTCACTGTGACATAGCTATTCCCTCAGTAAAAGATGGAATATGTAAGAAGCCTAGAGAAGGCATGTGGGTCAGGGAGGAGAATTTCATAATTATCTTCTGAATTTTCCTCTCTGGGAAGGGCAAGTTCCATTAAACCTCAAGACACAGTCATCCTGCAATGTATTTCTGGCTTTTTTTTTTGTTTTCAGATGCTAATAGGTGCACTTTCTGACGTTATTCATGACAGTGGAAAACTGTTAACCATAGGGACTACATTATAACTTGTGATCTAGGCATTGTAATAGTAGTCCGTAAAAGGATTAATACATGAGGTGCAGCTCCAACCTCTGTAGAGTTTTTCTGAGGAAGGTGGAAACTTCCAACCAGCTATAAGATTTTGGTTGATCCCTAGGTGGGGATCAATTTTAATAGGTAAATGCAAGATATAAATCCACACTGGAATGCTTACTAATGGAATAACAGTTCCTTGGCAGCTTAGCAGTTCAGGAATGAAACAAGAATACTATTACATAAAGGTCATTGGTTTAAAAGCTATCTAAATCACGAGAGACTAAAAGACATAGCTGTATTTAGGGTAGCAGACATTGATGATCTTGGGCCTCATTAGACCAGATGGGAATACAGACAGCATCAGATGGCTGCTTTTGTTCAATTTAGGAGAAAGCCATAGGGTAAAGATTCAAGATACCTATTGTTTGAATGAAGAAAACACATGGATCTCTAAACATCCAGAAACTGTTTTCCACAATGAGTTAGTGATACAAAGAAAATGCATTTTCTATTATCTGTATATTTAGAGAGGACTTCTGGAGACCTCTATGGACTTCTACGTTGAGTGAGAGCTTAGTGTGTTCTGAGACTCCTTCAGATTTGGTTCAAGACCAAACAAGTCCCATGAAGGGACTTGGACAGCTAAACATAGAGTTGTTTAGAGAAATAGTGGCATGTAAATGCAGTAGAACTGAATTAGATGTGTAGTAAAATAGTTCTAATTGTTTAAGAAAAAAATAAAAGGCAACTGGACTTTTATTTAACCTTTAGTTTGATGTCTGTAATATTTGTTTCATTCATTAAGCTCTCCTAGAACTTGAAGTGGTGCACGGTTTCTTTTCAGCCAAGTATCTTCCACTTGACTAGAAGATTAGAGTAGAATAGCATAGAATAGTTCAGTTGGAAGGGACCTACAGTAATCATCTAGTCCAACTGCCTGACCATTTCAGGGCTGGCTACAAGTTAAAGCTTATTGCTAGCAAGAATGAACTACTTTCATTCCTGGAGCTGTCTGTTCTTAATGTGTCTTGAAGAGCCACTTCTTTTTCTGCCCCATAGTCACTTGGGTGTTATTTCCAACAGCATGGTTAACTCTGCAATTGACAATGCAGAAACATCCAAACTAAAAGGCTGACTGAATAAGGACATTGTCTTGTAAACAGTAATGAGTACATCAGTTTTTCATTGCTGCAGGCATCAAGATGTACTGACAAAATTCATCCAAGTTTAGTATTTTCCCACGTAACAATAGGGAATACGCATCCAGAGTTCACTTGGGTATGGCTCATGTGAATTTCAATTGTCTCTTCCCCCTCAACAAATGTCCTAGAAAGCATTGCCTTTGTCAAGAAGACTAACCAGAGCCAGCATTTTCACAAATATATTGCTGAGTGTGCTAAGTCAAACAGAAGAGTCTGTATAACAGTTACGGATGGATGTCTGTATTGTTCCCAAAAAAATGGAACTTTTATGCGCTGTCATACATACATGTATTGGCACATACTTGCTTAATGAATAATGCCTGCAAAGATGGTAGTCATTTCAGTTGCTTAAGCCAAGGGATGCCAATTTAATAAAAAGGAATTAACATTGCGTAATTGAATGGTCATTTCTTCAAGTTAGTGGTCAACCCATCTATCATCTCACCACAAATGAGTTCATATTCCATTGAAATGAGATTGATAAAAGGAATATAAAGCAAGCAAGTAGTGATAAAACAAACAAATGTTTTAAACTAAGGAGGTTAGGTTTAGATTAGATATTAAGAAGTTCTTTATTTTGAGGGTGGTGAGGCACTGGAAAAGGTTGTCCAGAGAAACTGTGGCTGCCCCATTCCTGGAAGTGTTCAAGGCCAGGTTAGACAGGGCTTTGAGCAACTGGTATAGGGGGTGGTGTCCCTGCCCTGTCCCCTTGCAAGGGAATTGGAACTAGGTGATATTTAAGGTCCCTTCCAACCCAAACCATTCAGTGCAAAGTCCTACACCTGGGTCGGGGCAATCCCAAGCATGGCTACAGGTTGGACAGAGAAGTGATTCAGAGCGGCCCTGTGCAAAAGGACTTAGGGAGACTGGTCAATGAGAAACTGAACATGAGCCAGCTTCAGTGTGTGCTTGCAGCTCAGAAGTCAGCTGTGTCCTGGGCTGCATCAAAATAAGTGTGACCAGCAAAGCTATTTAAATCACAAAAATCCCAAAGTCAAGCTTAAGCAAAAACAGTCATTAGAGCCAGGAAACTGATATGAAATATTATTTGAAATTTATTTTGATTCTTTATTTAGTGTTGATGGACTCATATTTACCTCTAACTTCACAAATTCATTAAATAAAACTAATAACTCTTATAACAGTGAAATTTTATTGACTAGAACATTTGGAAAAAAAATAATTTGGATCCAGAGCAAAAATTTGTTTCAAATGTGATAATTTCAGGTAGAAGCAGAAATAATAAATTAATCTGCCATTGAGTATATGGCTATAGTTTTAATCCAGGTGATCTGGAAATAGAAGCAACTCAAGTTATTTTATAGTAGATGCCAGGAATTTTGAATTATCATGCAGATCAGCAAAAATAGTTAACCAGCAACCCTCAGATTTGTAACACACTAAACTGTTAAGGAAAGTGTAAATATTGTGATCTGTGTGGGGTACAATTTATAACAACTGCTCAATTTGTTGAATAAATTGTCTGTAATAATTCTGCGTACCACTGTAGATTTGGAAAAGCCATGTAACTGGTATCGCTGTATTTTTCAGTACATCATGGGTGATTCCAAGCTATGTCTTCTTACATAAAGGGATAATAATAATTTCATTCATAATTAAATAGAGAAATTTTTAGCACCTCTTCAAAAGAGCTGTATACATCTGTCAGCAAAGCAATAATGAACAAGGTCTGAGGAAGTAGGAATGGCGAGTTCACAAATGTGGTACTTTGGAAGAACTTTGTGCGAGCAGGGAATTGGAGATGCAAGGGTGCTGATTTATATCCCTGGACAAATGTTAACACTCATGGTATGGCATAGCAGAAAACATTAGAGGAACACCATCTAGAAGGCCAGAATATCTTTCATGTTGTGATTAGGTGTTTAGAGATAAATGCTTATGGAAATGAGCCACCACTAGCCTGCACTACACCCAGGTCAAGGCAACAGCATGGCCCCTTTGTTTCTGTGGGGGGAAGAGTCCCTCTAAACCAAACAAGCTGCAAACAAACCAAAACTGGGCAAAGAGACCATACAGGAAAGGTTAAAAGGGAAATGAACATGTTCACAACAGGTCTGGAGAAATGAAAAATAAGGACATGGACTTCAACTCAAGAAATTGAGGAAGGACCTTTGGTTAGGGCTTACTCTTCTTCCTTTGGGACCACATCAGTTGGGTCTTTTGGTATGTCTGGTCGAGTGGAAATGTTCAGTTCCAGTGGGCTCCTTCAGTAGCAAGGAGCCTGGATCCATTCCAACATTCACATGTTCCTTGGACAAAACTGTAACAATAGGAACCAATATATCTGCTGAAGAAAAGAGGACCTAATAGATTATTTCCAAATGTTAGAGAAGTAGAGGATTCCTTGCTATTAAATATTGTCACTTGCATCTCTTATGTCTGTCAAGCATTACTTTGTCAGAATCTGCAACTTGGAGATAATTGTTAAGTTTTGTTCAAATTACATTACTAACCCTGTAACTCATACTGTGTGTAATCTTAGCTATCTAAAATGATTCTGTAGGAGACATGGTTTTCAATTTAAGCCACATTTTTTTCCTTTCTCCCCTTTCCCCTCCATTGTACAACAATTAGCATCAAGTCCTATCAGACATATCAATGATTTGGGATAATAAAAAAAAACCTCTTACTTTTCCTCTTGAATATCCTGTGCTAGTGGTCTTCAGAAATTTTTAACCAACTTGATCTGGCAAAAGCATCTTCTGGAAGTTTCATTATCATTTGATTGATGACAGTTTAGTATTTAACTACAAAAGCATCTGCTTTCCATAGTTTCAACATGATGTGTAATTTCTTTTCCATGCCAAAGGAGATGAAAGATTTTAGAATTTACAGTTATGACCATTAATACTATTTTCTTTTAGTGGAGCTGCAGTCTGTTACATGAGCAAAAGAAATTGTTGCTAAATTTCTCTCACTATCTGCTTGCCAAAAAGTTATACTCTCCAGCTGGAGTTACTCCAGATTTTCACTAATATGGGTAGAATTAGAGTGAATTGCAAATGTTTCAAGATGGAAAAATATCTTCAGACTTTCAACTTGAAATATAAGGTTCTGATTTTCATCTTTAATGATAAAGATTAGAAACACCCCTAATAAAACTAGCAGAATTAACACTAGTGACTCATGTCAGTACAAATTGGATTAGAATCAGGTGGAATGGAAATGATCCTTTCCTGTCATATCCAAAATCTGGTTCAGGCTTAATTTATGCCTGGGCTAGGACCCAAGATGATCTTTCTCATGAATATACATGCCTGGGTTAAGGAAAGTAGAGGGTTTGTTGTTGACTGTTTGGCACCAGCTACCTTAACCATGAGTAGTTGTTGTCAGTTTATTTTGTCCAAATAGGGCAATTTATATTGTGAAGGATAATGTATAGCAGTCAATAAAATGATTATGTAGTTGTTAATTGGAGAGAATAAGATGGAAGCTGCAGGCAGTAAGGAGAGATGTGAAAGAAGCATGTTCATATTCAGTCCCCACAGAGAGGGAGTAAATAGAATCAACAAATATATAAGTGTATCTGTTGAAAGGAGTAGGATGAAAGCCTTTGGTTTTCAAAGCTAGATTGACTCATTACTGAGGTTGGCTCTATCACTGATGATGTAAAAATCAGAGTGAGATTTTTATCCTCTGTTTTCTTCCATTCCCACTGTACAAGGGTAAATTGTAGCATTGTTTTAAAAGGGAAAATTTATTGTAAGCCATCATAAATATTAGCATGAAACCATTTCTAGAGCATTAAAATAATTTCATAGCAGAACCACTTAGGATAATTTGATAAGGTGCTCTGACTCCAAAAGAGTAAAAGTCCTCTCTGCATTGATTCTTAGCAAAGCTTGAATTAACATGTCAGAAAAAGAGGAAGCCTGAGGAAGAATTCATACATGATCTACTTATCTACCATGCTTTATTTCAGCATCCACTTCAGTGATCTGAAAGTTTGCACACACTGTTCATAAATCCTGATAGCCACATGGTTTACACTTGTAGAGAGTTTGGTACCATATGGAGAAGGTTTAACAGTGTGTGCTAAGTGAATAATCTCATATGATATTTCATAACAAAAAATATAAAACTTTTCCTGGTAGGGAAAGAAAAGCATTAGCCAAAGGTCTCTTAGAATATCACTGCTTTTACTCCTGTCAGCAGTTATGTGCAACTTTTATCAAAGTCCTTTATTTGGGAAAATATTGGTAAGAACTCTAAGATTCTACTTTGCCTCCTTCTTTTGCTTATTAATAATAATTTATCAAATAGCTAATTTTAATTCATATGTTGACTTCCATACCTGAAATTTGTGACATATTTATTGTATGCTTTTGAAATTAATGTGTCTGAGAAATTTCCGATTGGAGTAAGGGCAACGATGATTAAAGGAGCTTCTAAAGAGACAAATAACCTTTTTTTTTTTTTCCCCCAAGAAATGATCTAGATACAGTTATCTTAAAATCAACACATTTTACTTGTCTAAAAATTTGATTTAAAGATGTAAATTTAAAGTTGTATTACAAGCAGAAAAGCCTGCTTGCTAGTTATGTTATTAATCTACTAGATCATGCTGCCACTTAGCTCTGCTATTAAGAAACGTGTGTCTGTGTAGCCTCCCTGAAACGGGGCCTCCTGATGAGATAATGTATTAGGGAACAATGATGAGTTGTTGTATAATGAAACCAAACTCCCTAAAATCTATAGCTGTGCTGGTTAAACATGGGGGGGTGGGGGGTGGGGGAAAAAAAGCTGTTTAATCTATTCTTTTGAGAGGTATTATTCCGTGCTTAGTCCCCCCTTTAAAAAGCATTCCAGGATCCCTGTTCCAAGGTCAAAGCCTACTGCATCTTGTGAAAGCCTAAATGTAAGAAAGAGTAGGCAACAAGTACATAAAAGATCAAATTGTCAGAGAAAAGAGACCACAGTTTCAAAACATGCAGGTATCTGGAGATGCAGATATGTGCCTAATTAGGTTTTCTAAAGTGGCTAAGCAGGTTAGGGCCTGGGAGATGTATGCCTGACTCGGTTAGCTGTGTCTGAAAATCTCACTTGTCTCTACTAGCCCTTTTAGTACTCTCAATAGCTTTGAAAATCTGGCTAAGGGAGTTGAAAACGTGTTTTCTCTGTTCTAAAAACCTGGGAAGTCCTCTATGCCCTGGGTGATGGAAATCACTTGAACTTCCCCAACAGGCAGATTTAGTTATCTGTCCTCCTGGTTTATAGGCATGTGTTCCAGACAGTGCAGGCCATTACAACAGCCTCAGGGAGAATTTCTCCCTCTTTTGTGGTTTTATAGTATCTGCTCAATGTGGTAAACTGTTTTGTGAGGTACATATGCTGCCATATGAACCAATAAGCATAAGACCCCAAAATATGCTATTGGTTCAGGAACACTCACTCTAGTGAGTGTGGTACATACATGTGTTTGCTTTCACTTGATCTGCCCTCAGCAATTCACAGGGAGTCTAAAACCTGGGCCTTTCCAAGCTGTTCTTGCCTTGACTCCTGCTCAGTCTAGGGAGAAGGGACAACTGTATTCTTCCCTTTGGCTTCTCTGGTTCTGAGGTTGCTACCTGTTGCAAATTAGTTCTTTTACCTATTTTTGTAAATCATTAATTCAATTCTGTGTTCCATTCTTAGCACAGACTTTTAGTTGTGACTATCTCCTCATAACTGAAGCAGACCATCTGATTTATTTTTTCTTTATTCATTAATAAGGCTAGGTACTGCCTGCTCCTGGTCCAGGAGAACTGGTCAGGGATATCCTTTTATAAAAGGGAATTACACGGATGACATAAGTGCTTAATCATTAAAAATAAAAGTCACTAAATAGGAATGAAACCTTGAAGATAAAACAAAATCACTTTTTCTTGGCCTTTCCATGAGTTTGCAAGTCAGCAAGATTAATGTTGGAACTGCAGCAGACCTAGTGATAAGACAAGCTTCAAACCTCCCTTGCTGTTTCATTGTGCTACATTTCTCTAATGCTGAGTGTATGCTTTCTCATACAAATGTAGCTGATCAAAGGAGACGGAGGGGAAAAGGCAGAACATAATCCAAAGCTGACCCTGCTTTATATAGGATTTTCTAGCCGATGTGGTTTGTAGTAAAGAGGACTAGCGAGAGAAAAAGAAACCATTTAGTAGCAATCATTTTTAATACATTATTTTAAGTTGGGGTGGAGACTTATTGAGGTAATAACTCTATAAAATAGGGAAGAAAGAAAAAAACCCAACCCAGAACAAAAAACCCACCACCAAACACAGAAAAAGGCACTTGATTTGTGAGGGTTGAATGTAATTATAAAAATCCTGATCAATTCTAGTCCTGAGATGGTAATCCTATTACCATAGATACAGAAGCCAGAAGCAAGAAGGTAACAAGAAGAATATATCTGTTATTTTACCCTATCTTTTTTTAAATCAAAGCATGTGGCTTAAATGGGTCTTTGGTTGTTTATAATTATATTTTCCTGAACAATGCAGGAGTTGGCCATTTCTCAACTGTCTGGGGCATCTGTTTTCACATACTTCAAATACAATAAAGATTTTTGTTCTGTGGGTTTTTTCTGTTTGGACTTCCTGTACAATAGAAGTAGGAATGGATGTGAATTTATAATTGGATGTGCCTTTTGGGTACAGACAGCTGGAATCAAAACTGCATGAACCAAATTTTGCTATTAGCTATGCTTAGATATATGGAACTTAAATTCTACAAGTATAGAGAAGAGACAAAGCTGTTCTTAATAATTCTGTGTAGAGCAGCTGTGTCTTCTAGGGTTTAGCAATCCTTAGTCAAAATAACCTGAGTTTAGTATTTTCTTTCAATGTCTTGCAGCCAAGCTTTCTCTCTGCTGTTTGTCATAAGGTTGGTGTCAAAATATGTGATTTGCTTTGGTTTTGGGTTGGGTTTGGTTTTTTTTCGTTCCTCTTCTGGAACTTGAATTTTTCAACTTTCCAATAAAACTGCAAGTTGCTTTGGTAACATGAAAAAGACCCATGCAGTTGGGACACGAGACCATCAGCTATTCAAGGAGCTAAAAGCTCTTAAAATTTTGTTACACATGAACTCATACTGGCTTAGTGTCACAGACTCTTTGGAGTGTTTTTTCCTGCTGTTTTTCATAAACTTCTCCTAGTGCTTGGAAACAAAAGCTGGTCATTCTTTTCTCAGTAAAGGCATTTAGTATCAAGATGTTTATCTTCATTTTGCCAGTGAAATAGAGCTACATTTGTTGTCCATTTTACAATAGATTTATTTGAGCTTCTCATATTAAGTCAATGTGAGTAAAAACTGGACCGTTATGTAAAGCATTCCATCAGTACTGCAGGCTGCTTTTTCTCTTTCTGCTTCTGCAGAAGGCTGTAGTGAGTACAGTCTTTTTATTTATCATGTGATTCAGAAAAGATGTGTTCTGAATGAAGCGACATAGTGACTGAGAAAAATGGCCAATAGCAGCACAATCCTACCACACAGCTGTCTGGTGGTTTGTGTTTGGTTTTTTGTGTTTGGTTTTCTACATATTGGAAAAGGTAGTGTTTATTACTGGATTGACAGCAGCACTGGGGAAAAGGACTCGGGAGTGTTAGTTGGCAAAAATGTCAGTATGAGCCAGCAGTGTGTGCTTGCAGCCCAGAAAGCCAAACATATCCAGGGTTGCATCAAAAGAAGCGTGACCAGCAGATCGAGAAAGATTATCCTGTGCCTCATGTCCACTCTCATGAGACCACCCCCCTCCACTACTGCGTAAGTACCAGAGGAGGCCATGAAGATGCTCAGAGGGCTATGAAGACAGGCTGAAAGAGTTGGGGTTGTTCAGCCTGGAGAAAGCAAGGCTCAGGGGATGCCTTAGAGCAGCTTCTGGTACCTAAAGGGGAGTCTACCAGAAAGCTGCAGAGACTTTTTACAAGGGCATGAAGTGACAGGTCCAAGGAGGAATGTTTTTAAGCTGACAGAGGGTAGATTTTGATTAGAGATAAGGAAGAAATTCTTCATTATAAGGGTGGTGAGACATCTGGCACAGGACTGCCAAGAGAAGCTGTGGCTGCTGCATCCCTGGCAGTGTTCAAGGCCAGGTTGGATGGGACTTGGAGCAATATGGTCTAGTGGGAAGTGTCCCTGCCCATGGCAGGGGGGTTGGAATTGGATGATCTTTAAGATCCCTTCCAACATAAACCATTTTATGAATCTGTGATTATTATGGTAAAGGCAAATCATGTCTTCAAAGGCAGTTTTAAGTTTTAAAGTACTTGGTTTTGTGGTTCTTTGGAAGTTCTCTCATTTTAAATTTACATCATTATTTGGACTACTGCTTCCAAAAATAAATTTCAGACTCTAAAGAGTTTTTTTTTTTTTAATTTGTTCCATCATAGTGATAAACTGTGAGGATTTGGGATGTACCCGTAACACTTTATGCAGCCCAACCTGCCAGTAGAACTACATAGCAGATTTCATTGTCTGTATTTCAGACATTTTATTTTTCTTCACTCTTCTGACTTTTCCATGTAAAATTCTGTAACTTTAGGCAATGTCTAAATAAAAAAGTCACTTAGAGCCTTTTGGGACTTGGAGTTTTGTTTTGTGCTGTTTTGGGGTTTTGTTTGGGGTTTTGTTTTTTAAAATAGCAGGAAGCTGCTTTTTCAAAGACAGATTATTTTCAGATAAACTCAGCAGATCTTTTACAAGAAAAAGAAAAAAAAATGTGCAGAGAAGATACCCAACTAGATGGGCAAGTATATTTAGTACTGGGCTAGTGCAATGTCCTGGGTTCAGCAGCAACAGTCATTTTTCTCCTTCTTGGTAGCTGGTGCAGCGCTGTGTTTTTGATTTTGGGCCTGGGAACAGCGCTGATAACACCAGTGTTTTCAGTTACTGCTTGGTAATGTTTTGGTCTGGCCAAGGACTTTCTGAGTCTCATGCTCTGCCAGGGAGGAGGGGAGCCGGGAGGAAGCAGAGACAGAACACCTGACCCAAACTGACCAAAGAGGTTATTCCATACCACAGCACGTCATGTCCAGGATGTGAAGACAGAGAGCAGAGACCCAGAAGGGTGTGGTGGTGCACTGGGGGGTTCGCTGCTGGAGGGTGCACTGGCTGGGTTGGGCTTGGTGAGCAGTTGTATTCTCTTTCCTTGTATTTCTCTTGTATTATTACTGGTGGTAGCAGTAGTGATCTGTGTTATACCTTAGTTACTAAACTGTTCTTATCTCAACCTGTGGGAGTTGCATTCTTTCGATTCTCCTCCCCATCCCCCAGGGACTGGGGGAAGAAAGGGGAGGGAGGGAGGGAGGGAGAAAACTTCGTGGTTGACTGGACTTAAACCACGACATGCAAGTAGTTAAATATTGCTTGTATGAACTTTTTGGGGCTCCATATATAATTAGTTGCTCTTTCAGTGTGAATACACAGAAGGGATTGTCTTTGGAAACACAGCAATAGAATCGCTTCTTGTTTTCAGCAGAACTGTGCTTTCCATTGTTTGGGACAAAAAATAGATCACAGAAAGTTTTTTTTATATGAGAAAGTTTCTTTGGAGAAGGTAATTGGGCCAGGTATGACAGCTTTTTTTCTCTCTTCTTTGCTTCAGATCCCTTTTCCTTTTATTCCCATTTTAATAGGCATCATCGCACCAGCTCTGATTTGAAATTCCTCTTCGTAATATGGAATTCCCCTAGGAACATAAACATCTCTGTCTAGGAGACTAATCTATCAGGGTTAGATACTTTTTTTTATCACGTAAGTGTTTTTCTGAACTGGTGGTTATCCCCCTCATATTTTGCATAATGTTCATTTATCAGATTCATGAGCATTTCCACAGTTTTGAAAAGCCATGGAAAAATATGCCCGTGTCGTCTGTTTCTATGAAGCTTATTTTGCTTGCGTTATGTTTGACTGTAGTCCAGTAGGTGAAATTTAGTATGTGAATGGCATATTAAGAATGGTTACTATAATATTCATTTTCATATCTCTGTGCATGAGTCTTTCTGGTGATTTCTTTTTTCTTACAATCAGTTGTTGTAGTGCATTGCTCTATTCACTCCTGTAAGACTTATTATTTCATTATACTTCTATTCCTAAGCTAAACAGAAAAAAGCTAATGACTAATTCTGATCATTTGTGCTATCATTTTCCCAAATCAGTGAAAATCTCCCTGCCAGCATAAAATTGTGCATTTTTTTTTGTTTGGTTTTTTATATTAAATAATAGTACTTCAGAGTTTTGAGAAATCAGGTTAGAATCTGTTTAAGGTAGTGTGCATAGCTTAAAGGATTATAAGAGTTCCAAATAGTCCTGCCGTGAAAGCAGTTTAGGATATATAAACGAGTTTAGATAAGAGCTAACTGCAGTCCTCCCAGAAAACTTAGATGGAGGTCTTTTTGTAATTCAAAGATGTCCAGCCATTTTTTTTTTGCCTTAATTTTTCATATCGCTGCCCTTTGTGCAGAAGCATCAAGAAGCTGCAATAAAGACTGTTCTGCAGACTCAAGGGATTATGATAAGTATCAGACATTCTGAATGCCTGTCTGAACCTTCAAGGTATTTGCAGTTTGCCAATGACTAATTTCCAGGTGGCTCTGGGGGGAGCAGCTCAGGATGACAATTTTTCCATAGTAATGTATCTGGAGGTACTATTTTTTTCCATCAAAGAGGCCTTTAAGAAAGTTTTCTTCCCCTTTCTGGGACATCAGTTTGTGAAGCATTCCTTTGATGTTTCTACCATAAGATGAAGGGAGGAAAAAGAAACCAGCTGAAAGTTCTGTCATTTCTTTTCTTTAGCTGGTGCTACTCATTTGCTTGCTTAAAATGATGGCAGGGATTATGAATGCATAATACAGGGTCTGCAAGTTGCCCTTCCACTGTTGATACAGCTCTTAACATGCATTTAGTGTAAACAGGTAAAATGTCAGAGTAGCTGAAAGGAAAAGAGCAGTAAAGTCAGTTAATTTGATGAAACACTACAGGGGGAATTCTACCCTTAGTCATACGTGACTGAGCTCCTGGATGCGAGTGGGAATTTGGGTGTAAATGGTGGCAGACCATAACTGGACGTATTTTGCTGAAAAGCTGAATGATAATAGCATCCTCTCAGAGGAGACAGGCTGTTGTGCTTGAAATCTCAAGGGAACACGTTTCCGTATAATAACTTGGGAAGTTGCCTCTTTCTAAGGAGGCAAGAATATTTTGACAGTAGTTTTTTTTATCTTATTTTGAAGATTAGAATTGAAGTGTAGAAACTTGTAAGTATCATAAATATGGGGCTCCTGACTGGTCAAAAAAATGGTGAAGTTTTGAGATTTGCTTTAATTGAGAACAAAAGTGCAGGTGATTTCTTTTTGGTTATCATTTGCCTATGCCAAAAACAGCTGTTTAAAACAAAAAATTTGTGTCTTCAAAGTGAGTAATATTTTCATCCAGCTGTTCCTGACCATCGATTAGCATTGTATTTAGTTAGGAGAGGAAGATGTGAATTTTTTTTATTGTTGTTAATCTCCTTGTTGGTCATTTCTCTTGCATCTGGAAAGCTGCCACTTCTAGAACATTCATAATACACAAAGAACTCTCAGGCAATTCCGCACATAGCTATGGCAATTCAGGACGCAGGATATTTTCAGAAGAGTATGTTTGACTTTACAAGATGATAAAGAAGAATGAGTAGCTATTTTCAGGACAGGCATACTTCATCTATCTCCATCTGTTATTCAATTCTGAATCTTGAGAAATATAATCTATGATACAAAATAAGACTTTTTTTCTGTAGGTTCATTAGTGAAGCACAGATCCATCCTCCCAGCCAATACTTCAATCTGTACTTCAGTCTGGCATGTGCTTAAATCTCTCATTAATCATTTGACTTAAAACAAACTTAACTAGCATCCTAGACAGATAAAGGGAAAGCCGCCCAGAATGAGAAATTACCTTTTTTTATATAGAACTGTGGATGTAGCTATGCATAACAGAGGATGACCACCATCCCTGGAGTAACAGTGTACGAATCATTGAAATGAGACTATGTTTAACCATATTTAGGTCTTGTGGTTAAACTCTGTTTAGACCACTTGTCTCACCGATGTAGAACCTCTTTGAAGAATCTGTTCTAAGATCAAATGCTTGTTCCATAATTTTACTTTCAGTGAAGTGTTTAGAAAAACTTTCCTAAATAAATTGTGCAGCAAACATAAAGCAGAACAGAGTATCAGCTGGAGATACGGGTGTACTCCTGGCTTGTTTTTTCTGCTGGCTTCTTTATAAGTTGCCCCTGTAACATGCTGGGATTTTTTCTCTTTTGTTCTTGCTTCTCCTCGACAAGCTAGCTAGTTTGGCATCTTACACTCAGGAGTATTTTTAGCATCTCTTGAAAAACTCTGAGATGGATTCCTGCTGCTCATCAGCCAGTGCTGTGTTCTCTAGTAGTTGCCATCAAAATATCTTCTATCTGCTTCCTTGGCACTCTTTACTCACAGTTTTTTTTCTATTCAGTATCCATAATATCTAACTCCTAGCAATTGTTCCCTCTTGGGGGAAGGAGTCCTCTAAATTCTAGATTGTGCTCTGGACGTCTTTTGCCCAGACTGTTGACTTGCTGTTTAAATACCTGGCAAAAACTTTTGGGGGTGTATTTCCTTGATGATTGCAACATGTTTACTGTAGTATTCACCTTGTATTTTTCTTGTGTAGGAGGTCCTTTTCTCTCTTTTTTTGTGGTACTGCAGAAATGTGCTTTACATTAATTCTGGTAAAATATCCTTAATATCTTTTCTATGTATTTAATGCAATGGGATTTTTATTTTTTTTATTGCAGAATAGCTAAAAGAGGAATTGTCTTCTGAACAAAGACCATAAGGGTGTTTTTTTTAGACCTACCCAGTACATCTTCTCCTGATGCAATAGCTGCCTTATATAGAAACCTGAGTTTGCTCACTTTAAACTCAGAGAAAATGTTCTTACAGGCTGTTTATTAGAAATGGCAGTTTTCATATCAAAACTTGCGGAATTGGTGTCTTTCTGCCTGCGCTCTATCGTGACACTTGCTGGAAGCCTGAAGTGGCTGTGCAGTATTTACTGCTGTGTTCCAAGAACATTTTTCGCTGAAGTTTTTGCTAAGGTAAAAATGAGTTTGAAGTACAGACAAACAAGTAAAAGGCAAACCTCAGAGCAAGTCAAGAGTGAGTTCACTTCTCTAGTTATCTGGAGTGATGTGTGACTGCTGCTCCACCTGCCCAGTTTTCAGTCCACAAATGACCAGATATCCGTTTACAACTGGGTCAAATGAGGACAGTGTTCTACACAATTTCAGTAGGAGAGCTCTGCCACCTACATCCCTAAAATGAGCAACATGTTCTTTATTTCTTCATAACACTTCTCACTTTCAGGGGCCAGACCCCCAAAATACACAAATTGGATTCAAACCAAATTTCTGAATTAGCAGACTTTTCTGGGAAGCATTCTAGGAAGCATGGGAACATGGCTGTTGATGTGAGCTCTCTTCACCTCAGTGTGTGGAGACATCATTGCAAACAGTACATGTGGCACAGGCAGGTATTGCTTAGCCCATTGAGCATTACTCTAAAGAGTGTATTACTGTAGATTCACTACTTCTCCTGTGCCTGTCCACTTTCACTATTTCTTAGTCGTATGGGAAGGATTAAGCCATGTTATATTCCTTGCTCCTGGTTTAACCAGTAATAGCCTCATGTCGGTAAGCTCTGGATACCAAGTTTCACTGTAAGGAGCATGTTTGTGATGAAGTGTTTAAAACAAAGGGGGGGGGGGGGGGAAGGGGGAAGGAAGAATTTGCCTGATTATGATATCTGGGAGTTTTCAGTCCACTGGTATCACAGAATACTGTAAGGAGAGGGAAGAATCACTGCTCACTGAAATAGGGAAACAGAGGCACAGAGAAATCAAAGGGCTGATGGAATTTCCATTCTCACTGACCTGGGTGTGCATGTAGTTAATGCTTGCTGCATCATGTCCAGCTGCTGTCATATCTTTATGATGTTTGCCTTAAATGTTTTCCTGAAGGCTTTTTTTTTATTCTCTTCTAGAAGCTTATTTCTTATCCATTCCAAACTTCCGGTGATGTCAGAGTACAGGAGTACAGCACTGTGCTCTAAGGGAAGCTTAGATTTAGAGCTGCTCAAACCCTTTCCTTTTAATTAGTATAAATATATAAAAATTGAATTTCTTATGTGAAAAGATAAGGCTTTTGATTTTCAAAAACAATCAAATGTACCTTGGTAATATCCCTAAGGTTTTATTTTCTTCTGTTTTGCTAAGAAAAAAGAGATACCAACTAATGTATCTTACATTTTAACAGTGCCTTTCTTTAAACAGAAACTAATTTAACTGAACTCAGTTAATTGGTTTAAAAATATGAAGAAGCTCAACTAGGGTGTGCAGTCAGCTTTTCATAGCACATCCTGGAGTCAGTTACCATGGCACTACGAAGGATTTTGGTCTCCATGGCAACCTCAGGTCGGCTTGTCGCACCTTTTATCTTATGCAGACTGAAAGCAGCAGCTTGTGGTATCTGGAGTTAATATGTCGAGGAGGAGGCCAATACGTTACCCAAGAGGTGTTGGGTTGGTTTTTCCCCCTCTACTTTAAACGCAGTCGGTCTCTTAATTATTGCTAATCAGGATGTGTATGGCTGTGGTGTCTTCTGGCCATCAGTCCTTCCTCTTGCTGGCAGCTTCAGCTCTTGCACTGTCTGTGATACGGCACTGGCAGGGCGTTTTCCTGCCGCCTGGAGCAGGTCAGCCCAGCTTGGGGAGTGTTGGGGGTAGCCATAATGCATGAAGCAGGGAAGGATAGAGGAAGCACAAACTGGGGCATTGCAAAATTGTTTTTCAAGTACACACTTCCTTTCTCAAACAGACTCATTGCGTAAGTGCTGGGCAACTTTGGGAGGTGGAGCAGGTGTTCTCTTTTAACTTTCTGGTCTACCTGGTACAGATAGTGGTGCATGCTTGTGTGGGATTTCTTTTTTTGCTCATGTTTGTTTATCCCCTTTGAATCAAGCAGGATACACCTTTACGCACAGTTCTTACGTGAAGGATCTAGAGCACATGTCTTGTGAGGAATGGCTGAGGGAACTGGGGGTGTGTAGCGTGGAGAAGAGAAGGCTCAGGGGGTCCCTACCTTTGTCTACAACTACCTAGAAGGAGGCTGTAGTGAGGTGGGGGTCGGTCTCTTCTCCCAAGTAACAAGTAATAGGAGAAGAGAAAATGGCCTCAAGGTGCACCAGAGGACGTTTATATTGGATATTAGGAAAAATTTCTTCACCAAAAGGGTGATTGCAGGTTTCCTAGGGCAGTGGTCGAATTACCGTTCCTGAAAGAGTTCAAAAAATGTGTGGATGAGGCCTTCAGTGACATGGTTTAGTGGTGGACTTGGCAGGCCTAGGCTAGAAGTTGTACTTGATGACCTTAAAGGTCTTTTCCAACTTAGCTGATTCTATGGTTAGTTACATTTGGCTCTCTGTAGTTGTGAAATCTAGGGCTGGAGGGAGAAACTGCCTCCTTGCTCTTTTGGCCCAAGAACTGCCTGGCAAAGCAGATTTCAGGAACATGCAGTCTCAGCACTCCCCATCTCACTTGCTCTCCCTGCCTTCACACACACTTCACAAGCATCGCTATGTCACTCTAGCTTGCTGTGTTCAGGAGACTGTTATTAGAGAAGAGAGAGTGATGTAGGAGGCCTCTGTAAAGACCACCTCTGTTTGTTCCTTGGGCCTGTCTTGAAAATCATGCTGGTGGTGTTCAGGTCAGGTTGCTGGAAAGCATGGCAGAGTTCCTGGAGCTTCAAAATAGGAAGAGTAACTGGCAACCTAGTGCTCAGAGTGTCTTCAATCAGGCTTTCATAAACTCACTACTACTTTACCTTGAAATTATAATGGGTGAGAGAGCAGGCTGGTGAGGAAGACTGGCAATGGAGGCAGGAATTAAGGCAACACTCTTCTATCCCAGAACAGGCTGAAAACTCTTTATGTTGATCTGTTCATGGATTTTTTTTTTTGTGTGCCCTCGGGTCAGAGCAGCAAATGCAATCAGAAGATAGTTGTTTCACAGTGTGTATATGAGGTGTGAGGTGAAACCTCTTTAGCCACACTGTTGACTGGAAACAGCCAGTGCTTAACCCATGTTAATAGTGATTTCTGAATGTTTTGTCTACCAGGAACTTCCTTCCTAATAGTCTGTGCATGGAACTTTCCAACTGTCTGCTTTGAAAGCAGAACATGCTACACACAGCAGAAGGAAGTAAGTTTTGCTTTCAATGATGAGTAGACTGTCTTCTGTGAAACTGGCAGCCCTGGAAATCTTTAAGTAGCTGGTAGACAAATGAGCCTTACAATACACTTAAAATGCCCTACATTTTTCACACATATTGTCTTGGGTACATACAGCTGTTGGCACTGGGTTTGTGTGGCAAGGTTTTGGTAGCAGGTGAACTGCAGACGTGGCTTCTGTGAGTTGCTGGAGGCTTCCCCTGTGTCTGATAGACCCAGTGCCAGCCGACTCCAAGACAGACCCACTGCTGGCCAAGGCTGAGCCCATCAGTGATGGTGGTAACACCTCTGAGATAATGTATTTAAGAATGGGGGGGGAAAACTGCACAACTGCAGGTGAAGAGAGGAGTGAGAACATGTGAGAGACAGTTCTGCAGGCACCAAGGTCAGTGCAGAGGGAGGGGAGGAGGTGCTCCAGGCACCGTGAAGCCCATGGTGCAGACCATAGTGAGGCAGCTGTGCCCCTGAAGTCCATGATGGTCCACAGTGGAACAGATAGCTACTTGCAGACACCAGAGCAGGGGGATGCCCAAAGAAGGCTGTGACCCCATGGGAAGCCCATGCTAGAGCAGGCTCCCAGAAAGACCTGTTCCCCATGGAGAGAGG
This sequence comes from Myiopsitta monachus, assembly GCA_017639245.1. Taxonomy (NCBI): domain Eukaryota; kingdom Metazoa; phylum Chordata; class Aves; order Psittaciformes; family Psittacidae; genus Myiopsitta; species Myiopsitta monachus. The sequence continues at coordinate 78,048,778 of CM029920.1, forward strand.
AGCCCACACTGGGGCAGGTTTGCTGCAGGACTTGTGACCCTGGTGGGACCCATGCTGGAGAAGCCTGTTCCTGAAGGACAGCACCCATGGCAGGGACCCACGCTGGAGCAGTTACTGAAGAACTGCAGTCCATGGGAAGGACTCACATTGGAGAAGTTCATAGAGGACTGTTCCCGTGTGGAAAGGACCCACGCTGGAGCAGTGGAAGAGTGTGAGGAGTTCTCCTCCTAAGGAGGAAGGATCGGCAGAGACAGTGCATGTTGAATTGACCACAACCCCATTCCCTATCTCCCTGCACCATGGGTCTGGGGAGGGTGTAGACAACTTTGGAGTAAAGTTTTAAGCTGGGAAGAAGCAGGGAAGTGGGAATGGAAGGTGTCTTCAAGATTGATTTTATTTCTCATTATCCTATTCTGGTAACAAATTAAACTAATTTCCTGCAGTCGGGTCTGGTTTGCCTGTTACTGTAATTGAATCATCTCGCCTTGTCCTTATCTTGACCCATGAGACTTTTGTTATGTTTTATCTTCCCTGTCTGAGCAGGTGATGAAAAAACCTCAGGAGGCCCATAGATTTATGCAGGAGGCTTTTGTTAAACCTCATGTGGGCTATAGAGTTTTCTGCTCCTTTAACGTGGAAAGGAAAAACTTCCCCCCCCCAAATAAAACATTTTCTCCATTTTGTTTCCAGCTCAAGACCAAGGGAATGAAAATCATGATATACGGAATATTTTTGGGCATCAAAATAGATTTATATTTCATATGGACACAGACTTTGGTTGGGTCTTATTTTATCATTTGTTCTTAACCTAATGATGAGGCCAAGGAGCAAAGTTTAGATCCAGTTTTGGAGGAGGAAAGTATGTGTTGCACTGAAGACTGTATTTGTGATGGTGTTAAACTTCCTGACTAAATTTAGAAAGTCTGTTTTAAGATTCAGAAATGACATTTTTGTACAAAGCGTTGATACATAAATCCATATGCTTTTAAATACATGGATTTCATTTAGAAATTTGACAGCCACAATTGAAAACACTTAGCTGTAACAGAATATTACCCCGTTAAGTATTGGGGAGAAAAGAATTAGCAAAGATGGCAATCAGATGCAGGAGCATGTTTTAGATTGATCCCAGCATCAGAAGGGTGTGCTTCCTTACTCACCCATGCCCTGGCTGCTCTGCACTGGAGTAGAGCAGCTTACCTGCAACCCTCCCAGCAGGCAGCTGCTGACAGCATCCCAGTCCTGCTGCCTTGAGAAGGCAGAGCTGTAAGGACAAAGTTATTATTTACATTTCAGGCATTGCTGTGCCCAGTACATTGAAAGACAGAAATATATGCACTTGTGAAAATCCAACAGCTTTTCAAGTTTTGACCCTACCACTGGAAGTTTCCTTGTTTTTTTTCCTGTAGCATTTGTGTTTGAGAGAAACCTGCAACTGCTGTAAGAGGCAATTACTTGCTCTGACTGCGGTGGTTTTCATTGCTTAAAACAATGCTTAACAAGTGCATAACATCCCTCTACAGTGTTTTCGGGAATTGCTCTGTAGCGACAGAGGGGAGGAACAAGCTAAGGCAGAGCATGCTCTGCCTTCTGCCTGACTTGAGATAAATGACAGTAATCACATAGACAGTAATCTGGCCTTTTCTGCTCTGCCCACCTGCTGCTGCTGTTGTCATGCTCTGCACTCTGCTGCCATCCTCCGTGGCAGCAGTGCCTCCAGCTTGGCACTGCTGGGAATAATTATGGGTGGCACAACTCTGCAGCTGCTATGGTGGTAAAGGGGGGTGCAGGCAAAGAGGGGGTAAAGAGCTGGGCTGGAGCTAGCCCTGCAAGAAATTAGCTGAGCTGCCATCCTTGCAAACAGCTAGTTTTTAGCTTTAGGATTAGCTGACGGCATAAAAGGGAAGTTTTGCTATCTGTAAGTCTGACTCTGTTACCAGGGAGAGCAGGGGACATCATGAGAATTCCAGCCATAGCCAAGAGTGTACACTGTGATAATGTAGCTCAGATGGCAGGTCTCGGTATCTTTAAATATAGTTGCGATACTTTAAAGCTTCTCCTGCCTTTCACATGGGCAGCCCTTCACAGGGCAGCTCAGGGCTTCAGCTGAATTGTTCAGGGCAGAAATCCTCTTGTGGACAACAGGCTGTATGAAAAGGCAGACACTGCCTAGCTTTCAACACAGAAAAAGCACATCTTAAAATGCTTCAACACATCCCAGCTGTAATTAATGAGGAAACAAAAATTTTTTAAGCTTGTAGTACTTTTTTAAATGACTGTTAATGGTGAATTTAACAATTCAAACCCTACTGGATGTAGCTAATTCAAAAAGACTATAGGGATGTGGAGACTAGTTAATGAGCGAGCTGGTAAGGAGAGTAAAGACTAACAAGTTGTAGGACATTGAAGTCTCCCCTAGCTCTGAGTTCACAAGCTGAATGTTGGTAGGATGTTTGGGCTAAGAAGTGGCTTTTAACCATGCAGGGATGAGGGGATGGGGTAGAACCTGTTTCCAGAGTCTTGAGGTGTTCCTATTTATGGAATATATCACCACTCATACTAGGCTGCAGCATGCTGAGGTCATTACTTTATCTAGACTAGCTATTTTAGGCCAATCCTCTATAGTTAAGAATAAATAATGACAGTTCTAAGAAATAAAAATAATTAGGCTTGTTCTGAGGATGTACTAACCTACATTGGTTTGTGTGTATACATGCATATATTTATATGTTTTTTTATTTATATATATATGCTTGCAAGCATACATACATACATAGTGTAAAATTGTACACTGCCATGACAGTCTGATCATTTTGGTCTGATTACTAAAACATATGTAAGACAAAAGATTAACATTCCACCGTAGATGAGCTAGAATTGATCTTAAACTGCAAAATAAATAGAGAAAAGTGGTAACTAGCTCTGTCTTAAATGAAAGGATGAACTTCTTTCTATTTGGAGATTTCTGTCATGGAAGATGCTTAGGATCTATCAAAGGTGCCAGTGGCTTGGGTAGGCCCCTGTGGATGGTGTTTCTGAGTCCTCCCATAGTTTCCATTGCTTCCTTTTGGACTTTCTTTAATCAGTCCCTATGTGGTATCCTGAAATGGGCACTTGTCATGGGTTCAGCAGTAGCAGTCATTTTTCTCCTTCTTGGTAGCTGGTGCAGCACTGTGTTTTTGATTTTGGGCCTGGGAGCAGCACTGATAACACCAGTGTTTTCAGTTACTGCTTGGTAATGTTTTGGTCTGGCCAAGGACTTTCTGAGTCTCATGCTCTGCCAGGGAGGAGGGGGAGCTGGGAGGAAGCAGAGACAGGACACCTGACCCAAACTGACCAAAGAGGTTATTCCATACCACAGCACGTCATGTCCAGGATGTGAAGACAGAGAGCAGAGACCCGGAAGGGTGTGGTGGTGCAGTTGGGGGTTCGCTGCTGGAGGGTGCACTGGCTGGGTTGGGCTTGGTGAGCAGTTGTATTCTCTTTCCTTGTATTTCTCTTGTATTATTACTGGTGGTAGCAGTAGTGATTTGTGTTATACCTTAGTTACTAAACTGTTCATATCTCAACCTGTGGGAGTTGCATTCTTTCGATTCTCCTCCCCATCCCCCAGGGACTGGGGGAAGAAAGGGAGGGGACTGAGTGAGGAGCGACTGAGTGAGGAGCGACTGAGTGAGGAGCGACTGAGTGAGGAGCGACTGAGTGAGGAGCGACTGAGTGAGGAGCGACTGAGTGAGGAGCGACTGAGTGAGGAGCGACTGAGTGAGGAGCGACTGAGTGAGGAGCGACTGAGTGAGGAGCGACTGAGTGAGGAGCGACTGAGTGAGGAGCGACTGAGTGAGGAGCGACTGAGTGAGAAAACTGCGGGGGGGGGGGGGGTAGAGACTTAAACCACGACAGCACTCACACCTGAAGCCTCCAGCTCTTCGGTAGAACAGAGGAATAATTTTGCATGTTAACTTTTCTTGCACATATCAATATTTCATTGTTAGTAAGAAACATTGTTTATATATTGGAAAGTAATCTCTAAAAGGAGGTTTCTTACTAGTTTGCACATGTTTGCATCTTAGTCTATATTGCTACATTTACAGAACTTGAACAGCACAATACATACATTACTTAAGTCAAGTTGTACGACATCTATGACTTTCCTCTCTCTCTCCATAAGGCCTTTTGCCAGATCCTAAAAAGAGATTAGATTGGTGTGACATGATTTTTCTCACAACCAGTCACTGCTAGATGTTTGTGATTACCTTCCATGTAGTTACAAGTTTCATAATTTGTTCCAGAAATTGAAGCTAAACTGGCTGTTTCTAATTCCCTTCTCCTTTCATGTCTTAAAAAACAAAAAAACCCACCCCAGAACTAGAGAAAGGTAAATGTAATGTCTAATACCTTACCCAGTCTTGATGAGTTCTCAGAATAACTGCTAAAAGCTCTAGATTTTATCACCCAAACCTTTAGGTTTAGGCAGAGGACAAAGCTCATTAGGTCCGGGCAATTTGAAAACAACTGTATCTAACAAATACTTGTTAGTCTGTGGAGTTTTTTTCTATTCAAAGACTTAAATCTTGCTCTTTTGTGACTGGAATTAGATATGATAGCCATCTGATGAAAGATTAGCTTTTGTGATGAACAACACAAAAAGAAACACTAAACAACTTGACCTTTTTTGACATCATACATCAAGAACTTTCACTGTATTTCATGGCAGACTACTCTTGAGCCTACCTTTATGTCTTTGTTGAATGATTTCTCAATGTTTCTTGCTGGTTATATCCAACTTTTTATCCTGGACACTCTCAGTGAATAGCAGTCTGTAACGTGATGTAATTTTGCTGGGCTTTTGTACTTTTTCTGGGTAAGCTGACTTGGTTTTCACCGTTGTTCTGCTTCCTTCTCATGATTCAGTTCAGTGAAGAGCTCACAGTCTAGTTAAGGTTACTCTGTGACTTGTTTTTTCTCCACAGTGAAACAGTTGGCATGTAAGGCCATAAGAATTATTCCATTAAAGAGTATCCATCTGTCTGTAGTGCCTTTTTCTTTAGACCATTCCCTGCAGGTCTTTCCTGACAAATCTCTAGGATGACTGAATCGTGCTCCCTTGAGGTCCATTCCTTTGACTTTCCTGTTGTGCTGCCTTCCTAGTCAAAGTTTTTTAAGAGTGCGAAAGTTAAGATATCTGAATACTTTTAGCTTTTCCCTTTAAGCAATGCCACCAGATTTTTTCCCTGTTTGTGTTTTTGTTTGTACAAGTCCCTTCAATTGTCCCAGACTTGACACAGAAGAAGGTATTTTTTCACATTGCTGCCTTACTTATGTGCCCCATTCAGAGGTTAGTGTCTGTAGGCTCTTAGAATAGTTGATGGAAAGAGGTGGGGTATATACATATGTGTGCAAGTTAGTGTGATTCACAGGCCACTTCAACTCTTGCTTTGAGTTACCATCTAGCAGGTCTCCTCTCCTTTCTAGGGGATGTAATGGGAGATAGAATATCTAATTTAGGCTTTATGTTTGGTACTCAAAAATAGGTGCTTTTCCATGATGTCTTTCTTTGCTTTCCCTCCCAAACTCCATTTTATCCTTATGCTGTATCACAATGTCTCTTTAAGAGAGAAATGGAGGACCTGCAAGGAAGAAATATCATCTGGGAAGTCACCGTGCACTGTGCAATTTTCTGTGTTCTGACTAATAAATTATTGTGTCTCCAGTGTGTTCTGGCATGCAGTGCAATTTGTCCATGTAGCAGTGATGATAGGTTGTCCTGAGCTAATAATCAAGACCCCTTTGTTTAGATTCCTCAGCCTTTGAGGGAAGTCTTAAAAACCAGTTCTTATATCTTTGTCAGTTTTTAGTCACATTTTATCATAAATGGAGAAATTTTTTAGCCTTGAGAGCTCTACTGTGATCATGTTAAGAAGCAACCTAAGAAAAGAAAAATAATCGGCACTGTTTGCGGTGACAGATTGTGCATCACAAGAGAATACAGTTAACTGAATGTTGCAAAACGGTTGGAAAAAGAAAGTTGCCTTTCTTGTTGTACGTCTGAGATCTATGTACCACCAGAAAGCAACAGTCTGGCATTGTCCTGGAGTTCTCTCAGCCTTTCAGCATCAGCATATCATTTCACACTCTGTGTTTGTACCCTGTACCTAGACATCTTCGTTTCACTTTGCAATCAGTGTGCCAATATTCCAGCATGTGCTGGAATGGTACCCCATCTCCAGCTCTCCATCTTCTGTGACACTTCCTGATCACACAGTCTGAATGGTTTCTTTCAAATTAAAAACTGGCTGGTGGGGTCGTAGGGACAATGTAATTAACTTGCAATAAAAAAAAAAAATAAAAGAATTAACTTAGCTGTAAAGCTTTAAGCCTGTGTTATTAGCTACTTAAATTTGATTATTTGCCTTAGACCTGTTAATGTGTAGTCTCTCATTCTGGAGGGACCAGTACTGTTTTCTCATGGCAGAGGGACTATTGATGGAGCGGGCTTGTTCCATGACTATCTGAAGGTAAAATTAAAGAAGGTTGAAGGTGTCTCCTCTGGAGTACTGGTGACAATAGAATATTTTCCCTTTCTTGGCATGATGTGCCAAGCTGTGTCATCTTGCATTGAAAAATGTAATTCAAGTTAAGAATGCTCCTTTTTTCTTTTCTTTTTTTTTTTTTTTTTTTTTGACTTAATTGTGGAGGTGTTTAAGCTTAAAGATTCTCATGTTCTTCTTTAAGGATTTGCTTCATCGTGTTAGTCCAACTTCATGGCTATTTTTCAAGATCAGTTTTAAGTAAACAGATTATTATACAATCCGTCCAATGTCTCACCTACCTGGTAATGTTAGAGAGGTTTTGCAACTGATTTCAATGAAACTGGCCTTTCAGCTTATTAAGGGGGGCCAATTTAGCAAAAACATTTTTATTTTCCAATATCTTAATCCTTTATTTTTTTGTCAACAAAGCATAGCCCAATGAGACTGATGATTTCTACTCCATAAGACATTACAGCATGTACTGTACTACTAGTCCCGCCGTGGAACTAGTCATTAATATTTCCATAAAACAATATTTTTCAGAGCAAGTGGATTCATCAAAACTGAACCAGTTCATGTCACAAGTTAGGTTTGGTTAATTTTTCAAGACAAATATTTGGGGTAGGGGAATTTTACAGATTTGCAATACATCCATTTTGGCCTTTTTTAGATATAAAAATAGCGTTTTCCTTTCAAAATAACCTTTCCTTTAGAAAGCTAAGCTAATTATAATTAAAAATTTTAGGAAACTAGAAAGTTTAGTATTAAATCTTTTAAACAACTTGAATGGATTTTCTTTTTAAATCTTCCTAGTCCTTCTGGGACTGGAGATTACATTTCTACACAGCCACAGATGTCGCCTGCCACTGACCAGTGTGGTAGATAGAAGCCTGCATTGAAGCAGAATATACACTTTTTGGTTGGGGTTTCATAGGAAGAAGCTTGCGCTCCTTTTCTATTCAATTACATAATTTTGATAAAAAGGACAAGTCAGTAAACAACAAGATAAGTACTGTAGTCTCTTTACAGTGATGGATCAGTCACTTGTTTAACACAGCTAGCAATATCTTCAGAAACAATCCTGACCCTTAGATCAAGAATTATGCTTGCCATAACTGCAGCACACAGACTAAAGAACCTTTTTATTCCTCATCCTGACTCTTTAATGATATTTTATGTGTGCTTTTTGAGTGCTTATCAGCCTGTGCACTGAGGTAGTGTACTATTATATGAATATTTTGAAATATTCCTATGGGAGATCCACATGAAGCACTCATAGGCTGGAGTGTAAATAGGTATCAGAAATATGTGCAAACGTTTACTGCAGAAAGATCTTTTCTAAATGAACTAGGCTATCTCGCAGTGAACACCACAGCTGTTTTTGTTTATGCCTTCCAAAATCATGTACTTCTCAAGTAGCATCTGCCAGAGTGAAGACTGACTTGAGTTTTCCAAAGCACTATATCTAGACGATATAAGACATAGTCTTTATCCCATCAAACCATGGTTATTCAGCCTTGTATTTTCCTACTAGGGTATGATACCCACATTTTGTGTAAGGCCTCAGATAGCACTTGTTACAGCTTCCTCATTTCAATGCTTATCAGACTTCTGTGTTTCTGTCCTCTGTCATGGTTTAAGCCTCTCACGGAGTTCGCTCACTCATTCCGCCCTCTTTCTTTCCCCCAGATCCCGGGGGGATGGGGAGGAGAATCAAAAGAATGCAACTCCCACAGGTTGAGATAAGAACAGTCCAGTAACTAAGGTATAACACAAACCACTACTGCTACAACCAATAATAATAATGGCAAGGGAAATACAAGGAAAGAGAATACAGTCACTCACCACCTGATACCAACCGCCACCCAGCAGTGAACCCACCCTTCCGGGTAACTGCCCCTAGTTTTACATCCTGGGTATGACGTGCTGTGGTATAGAATACCTCTTTGGTCAGTTTGGGTCAGGTGTCCTGTCTCTGCTTCCTCCCGGCTTCCCCTCCTCCCTTGCAGAGTATGAGGCTCAGAAAGTCCTTGGTCAGACCAAACATTCTAAGCAGAAACTGAAAACATTGGCGTTATCAGCGCTATTCCCAGGCTGAAAGTAGAAAACACAGCATTGCGCCAGCTACCAAGAAGGAGAAAAATGACTGCTACTGCTGAACCCAGGACATCCTCTCACCTAAAGCCTACTTATGTGCTCTTATTTTTCCTACTGTAGAGCTAACTGAACTTATGCACTTACTATGTAGAAGTTCACTGTCTACTGGTCCTCCTTGTACTGTGCAGCTCATTTGCCTTCTGTCTTCAAGACCAGTGCTGACCACTTATCCCCCCTCCCTTCAACCCAGGTACTTTATGCCTTGTGCTTATTTATGCCCTTTCTGTAGATCCACTTCTGATATGTCTGGAAGTTCATAAGGGGATTTTTTAGTGGCCTATGATAACTGAAACAGAGATTCTCACAGTATCTATGGAGAATGTCTCTTTCTGCCCTGACTAGCCAGGGTCCTCCTTTTTCAGTATGTTTCTTAGCTCCAGGAGACCTCTGAGCAATGAAGTCAGATCCCATCCTGCTCAGGAAAGTCTTTGTGAGTCTATTTGCTTCTTGGATATCTCTTAGGCTCCATGACATTTAAGATAAAGGCCCAATTTCTGTCCTTTTTCTCTTGTCTGTATGTTCACCGCTGTTTACATCCCAGAATTTTGGAGGAAGCTTTTCTCAGTCATCTTATCAAGAGGTGCATCAAGGTTTAATGAATGCCTATTTTCCTGGGCATGGGAGATACACAACAGTATAGATGTACCTGTGGTCCAATGCATTCCATGGATTACAAATTACAGAATTAATAAATTGTACTGGATAGATTCCTTAACTGTCCATGAGGTCTTAAGCCTGTAGGAGCCAAGACTGCTAATTATGTAGACAAAGGTCTTAATCTTGTGTTCTGGAGCAATCACTGGGATTCTGAAAGTAGGCTGAAGAGAAAGGGGTGCTGAGTAGTAACAATAAAAATCAGAACTGTGAAGAAAAAAAAAAAGAGGGGAGGAAGAAGAGAAAACAACTATTGTGATGTTCCCTTTCAGCACAGCTGGAAGTCATGGCTATAGTTTCTAGCTTCTTGCTCCTCACTCATGCCAGAAAAGTTTGATTTATAGAGTTTAGTCTGCATTTTCTTATCAGCTGTAGTACAATTGCACGAATCTTACAAAATTAAGACAAAATTGCAGCATCAATGACGGTTAAAAAACGATGCACGAAGCTCCTGAGCCAATGTTTTCTGTATTGCATTTTTTGCGTGTAGTATGGTATCGAGCATCATACTGACCCACCAGCTACTCTTCATTGCCACAGCATAGTGCCTTCAGTGATAACCTTGACATACTGTCACTGTTAATGCAAGAAAACTGAAATAATGTATGCTTTTTCCTTTCTAATCCTTGCCAGTTGTTCTGTTGTTCTTCATGCAACTTCATACAAGATGCTATGGACATTGAGAATCATTGTGATATGGGCAGGGACAGCAGCAGATAAGGCTTTAAGCCTTCATAAAATCAAGGGAACTGTGGAACTGGTTGTGGAGCTGAATAGGTGAAGTTGGAGTAAGGGGAAGCCCAAGGGGAGATAAGTTTAAAGTAGGGACACAGAATAATCCAGTAGAAGTAGATTTTATTTTATTGGGAAAGATATTCTGCAACTATGTGGCAGACAGGAAAATAGGCAGAGGAAGACCTGCTGCAGTTATGTACTTTAATACACAATAGCATGTCTGTCAACAGTGCTACTTGTAAGAGATTCCTGCATTCCTGATGGGACCACACAACCTAGCATGGCCAAAAATTATTTTGTCACAGCACTCTTGTTTCCAAGAGACATAAGATTAATTTAGAGGTAAAAGTCTGATACTGAAAACAAATCAAGTCCCAGATTTGCAGCTGGTTGGCTATGTCTTCTAGGATAAGACATCTAACTTCCCTGAGCCTATGTTTAACCAACCATAAGTGAGAACAACTCTTACTTATTTTCCAGGCTGCTGGAAATGTTTAATTAGTGTTTTAAAATTGTGCTGGACTGTGCAGATATTAGGCACAGTAAAGTGGTGCATTATTTCTTAACACTACATATATACCTTCTGTATTTTTGTATCTGTAAAAAAACCTTTCTGCTGCAAGCAATTGAAACTGCATGGTATTTTAGTCTATCATCCTATACTTACCTTCCAGCCAGAAAAAAGAACTGAACCAGACACTGAAACGTTTGCAGACACTTTTTGGTAATCGCTGCACTTAATAGAAACTCCAGTTGCTTTAAGAGAAGTCTCAGTTTATGGCTGTGTTTGAATTTAACGTGCCATGAAACCATTCTGACATGCACAGAGCCTGAAGCTTTTTGCTGTTCAAACCTTCCTCCATAAAGCTGAGAATCCTAATGAGAAATGAAGTCCTCAAGCTAAGGATCTCACAACAGGCTGTTGCTGTAAACAGAGCAGAAAATGCACCCCAAGGTGAGAAATCCTCTTTAAAAGATTACTCTGCTGTGGAGGTGTAGGAATGCAAGAGCTTCCTTTAATGACCAAATAGTTTGGAGCCAGGTAGGTGTTTGGCAGCTGCTATTTGATGAAGAAGGAGAACCCCACAGCATTTGGAATACTTCTGCAGCAGTGCTCTGCGGCTGCTGCAAGAGCACCAAAGAAAAGCCCCTCCACTATCAGAGCTTCTCATTCCTGGCAGTTTTTTTAATCCTCCAACTCAGCAACCCTTTTTTCACATTAGACCAAAGGTGGTTGGATGTACTCGTTAATAACATTTTGTGGAAGTGAGCCAGGTTAGTGTTAACTATGGCATACTTCTGATATCGAGGAACATTTGAGATTAAGGTCTGAACTCCATTTCAGCAGGTATGTTGTGAGAGCCAGCTCAAATGAAGAACAACATGGGCAGCAGCACAGTGGTGTCCTTCCTCTGTCTTATAAGCAGGGCAGGTAAATCCTGCCACCTGCATCAAATTCAGAGCAACCAAGTTGCACCCAGTCAAAGTTCTTTTCTGGAGTTTGGGTTATTTTGACTGCAATGCAGCAAATCGAGCCTAAATTCTTAATTTTTTAAGTTACTTCACAAAGCTGACCCTGGTATATGCTAACTCACTTTTAGAGGGACGGCTGCTGCCAGCCAGGTGTGCAGGTGTGGTCATGAGCTACCTATCTCAGCAATACTCACTCCGTATTTTCCAAGAGAGATTAGTGTGAGGTTTGCAGACAGATTGAGGGTGAGAGGGTTAGATGTAAAAGGCTCATTTATAATAACCTCTGTTACTCTGCACAGTATAGTCTTGAAACAGAACTATATATGTGTGTTTTTTTTAATTCCATAATATTGCTAGTTACGAACATATTGTTTCTCAAGGTGGTGGCAAAAAATGTGGACTTTGTGCAGATCTAGTTAGTGCCAATATAAGGAGGGTGCAGAACTGCAAATTTAGCCGAGGTGCTTGCTGCTTTATATCAGAAACATGGGGAAGCTTTGCTAAATAAAAAAGTTCAACAAATTGGAATGTGTATAAAAATATGTATAATTATGCACACACATTAATATATAAATTGATGTGTACTAAATATCTATAAAAGATCTGGAAAGAATTATTTCATATTTGTGTTGATGTTGTTGCCAAAATTGAATGAACACAGTAAGTTTAACAATGTTCTCTGATCATTGTTGTAATCAAATTGAATGTAACTATTTTGGCAGAGACTCTGATTTCTGTCAAAAATTATTAGGCAAAAATATATTTGCTCTTTGAATGGAAAAAAATTTCCATGTATGTCACCAAATTTAGCTACTTCAGGGCATATTTTCAGAGTTAGGTGTATTTGTGCATTATGTCAGCTGCAGAACACTCAGTTCTCTTTAATAAATGAATGTGAATTATTTAACAGTTACTTGAATCTTTGTATCTATGCTCTATGTGCAAATTGCTTGCTTGTTCTGTAATCTTCATTTCTTGCCAGGTAGTAGTAGATCTGGGAGAAGAGAGTGCCATACATACTTGTGTCTGGAAAAGGATTTGTAATCTATTTTGATCGCGTATTTTAGAGCTTATTTGTCCCATATACTCATGTGTTGTTTCCTTTGAATGCAGATAGCATAAGTAACAAAAATGCTTATTGACTTTTTGGCTGATAAAAATTAAAATTATTAATGCCTATCTGCAGCCAGAGAGTATCCCTATACTCTGGGCCTTGATCTCTCATTTTACCACACTGCCAGTTCCAGAGCTGCTGCTCTACATTCTGCACTGAGAATTCCCTCAGTCTGGCCTTGAAAATGTTTTCAGTATTTAGATGATTTAATTCAGCTGACCCACAACATATTATCTCCTCTTACATCCTTCCCTGGGTGTCTCTTGCTTGGCAGAGCAAGAAAGCTCATCAAAGACATTTGAATTCTTGTTGCCTGGTATAGGAGGCTCACTGCAAACAGAAAACAACATTCTCTCAAAGTTTGCGGATGTTTTTGACAAATGTATTCTCAAAAAAGAACACATTGCAAAAGTAAATACAAATCCCTTTACTTCTGTAAGCTACTTCTAGTCCACAAGGAAAGTTTACAGTTACACTGTTGGTATTACCAGAGGCTGTGGAGTCTGTAGTAGCACCTTCGTCTTTCTGAGGAAACAGGAGTAAATTCAGCAAATCGGATTGTCCATTAGTTGGGTGGAAGATCAGTTTTAGAAACTAGGGGTTTTTTTAGCCTTTCTTTAATAAAGGGAGATTGGGGTTTGGGAGCTGGTAGCTTTGAATGCCTAAGTGTCATGAATCAGCGCATCAGTGTTCCCAAACAGGGTGGTCTGGGTGATTCAGGCACATAGCTTGGCTATCAGAAATCACCTTCACTTGCAAGTCTGATCAAGTAGCAGGGCTTTCTTATGGGCTTTGTAACAGTGACAACTTGCTGGAAATTCCCTGTAATCTAGAGGATCCTTTTAGTTTGGTTACAAGATATAATAGAAGTTGTAGAAATTCCATAGGAGGATCTTTGAGTTCATATGGACAAAGCTTCAGAGACTTGGCAAGAAGGATGTTCTGTTGAGAAACTTTAAAGCGAGTAACGTGATGCCCAAAAGGGAATGAAAATTTCCTTTTTCTGTTCAGCAATATGTGTTTCTTAACAGCCATGGCAGAGCAGCACCGTAACTGAAGCTGGAAAATTGAAGCATTTATTTTTTTTGCCACTTTTTGTAATATGAACAAGCACTTCCTTGTAGATGTGGAGTGGATGTTGTAAACAAGATTGCTGAATCAGTTGGTAGGACGTTTCCAAGAGAAAATGAAGCAAACAATTTGATTATCCATCATTTATCAAGGGCAATGGAAAACTGTTGCTAATTTGGAATACTGTATGGAGAAATTGCTGAGCTCTAGTAGCCCATTGGCTTTGTTAGCAACAAACACACAGCAGATGCCATGTTGTTTGTTATTGTTGACACCTTTGGAAAGCAGAGAATAGCAAACAGATTTTTCTCTGTACTAGTGGGGTACAAAATCAGTCTTTTGCAAGGTTTATGACAGTGAAGTGTGTATTTGGCACATATGAGAAGAAAAAGGAGTGTTCTTTATGTGTTATCACCACTACCTCATTGAGAAATGCTGACAGGCATAGGGTGGAGTCTGCAGTGTAAGTAGAAACAGAGGCAAGCATGTGAGCCTGGGTTGAGTGGAGGTGGCAGTTGAATAACTCTTAGGTAACTGCAGGAAAAGGGGCTTCTGGTTTTAAGCTCCAACAAGATGAGGCAGAAGTGGATGAACAGATAGGGGCAATAAAATGCTGGGCTGAAAAATGTGCAGGGGGAAAGAGGAAAACTTGGGGAATCTTTAATTGTATGACAGACTGTAGGCTTCATTAGTAATTTTGTTTATTATTATATTTCTTGGAGAGAGGTTAAGATATGTCATTGTTTAAAACAACGAAGTGCTGTATTGATTATGCAATCACCAGCCTCAGAAACATGTTACACAGAGCTGGCCTACCTCTGCCAGTGTTCTCTTTCTTTCTCAGAAATTGTGCCATCATCTGTGCAAGACTTATTTTCCAGAGGATCCTGAAAGGGGTGAGCAGTGAGGGTTTTGTTTCTTGTTTGATTAAGCTTATCCCTTTCTCTGGGCCCTTAAACACAGGCTGGCTCTCCATGGCATGTGGCATCACACAACAGCATCATCACAGCTGAATTAAAAAATACTTGCTTTGATGTCAGAGACCTTGAGCGTGGATGTCTGTCCTTAGATGAAAGGAAGAAAATTTAACATACCAAAGGAAGATACTTTTGTGTGCAACATGCAATTTGACCTGAGTCGCAAATGGGCAAATAGGTTACTAAGAGAAGATTGGACTTGTATTTGAATAAAAATAGTGATTAATCTGGTTTGGGTAAGATTACAAGCGTGTCAGCTCCCTGTGTTTTGAAGACCTTTCAGCCTGTGCCAGAAAGAAATCATGCATGTACGCAGCTGGTTTACAGTACCAAGATATTCAAGGCTTTGGGGAGGTCAAATACTTAGATTTGGATTTTCTGTAGCTCTTCTATTGCATTTGCATGTGGAGTGCTGACCTTGCTGGACATTTTCTGTCTATATAGATTCGATTGTTATCCTTGGGAAAGAAAGACTGAAAGCAGAGTTTGGGAATGTCACAGGTCTTCCTGACCACTACATCTCCTAGTGCTGCAGGCAAACCATGAAATAATCCCTTTCACAAACCAGTCAAACCCCATCTTACAACAGTTTTCTCTTAATTGAGAGGCTGTCACAGAACCTCACTTTTTTTCTGTTTAGAAATCTTTTTCTAATTCCTGCTTGAAGCATAGGCATGCAGTATTTCTTGAGCCACTGTGTCCTTTTGGTTAAATAGGTCTTCTCCCTCCCTAGCATTTACTGCGAGTTATGTATAGATGCCAATTATATTCCCCCAGTATAACATAATTACTGGCTAGCCTCAGGTGAAGAGATTACATACCAAGCTTGCCCCAGCATTAGTGGAAATGCATTCCTTTACAAGAGAAAATAATGTAGCCCTATAATTTGAAACTGTGTGAAAGAATATGAAGTGGTAGAACTTTCAGTGTTGATAAAGCCCATGTTTATTTCATTCCTCTAATCAGAAGTGATGAGTCATTCTTCTGTGCAAACCCAATCCTGCGGCCTGTCAGCAGCTTCTAGGAGAGAATAATTTCTGAAGAAATATTGTCACTTCTGTAGTGCTGTTTGGCTTGGCGAGTCCAAAAGCAGTTTGCAAAATGATGTTTAAACCAGACAGGAAAATTATTTGCCCACTCCTAAAGCCAAGCCTTGTCTCTGTGGTGGGATGCAGTGGTTTCTTAGCGGAGCATTTTATTACCACCATGAGAGCAAATGAGGTAAAGATCAAGTTTACATAAAACTGCTTAGGTCCAAGACTTACATGTTGTGGAGGTGATGCTGGGATGGCCAATGTACCTGGTTCTTCATTGGGGCCTGGGAGGTTTCTTCCTTTTTGTTACTGTTTTTGCCTGTTAACTTTGCAGCTCCCTCAGTCATGTCTGTCATCCCTAGTGGAGCAGAAAAAGCCTTAATGGTAGCTCTGTGTCTGCTTTCCTTTCCTTTTGATAAATTTAGGCTTTTTGATTAAGTGACAGGTTTCATCGCTTTTAGTAGTTGCTCTTTGACAAGGCAATTTATAGATGCATTGGCATTATGTGATTAGGACAAGCACAGTAAATAACAAATAAAAATGATTTCTTTTGAAATTTAAACATCCTCCTCCAAAATTCAATGTTCATGCTGGTTTCATACACAGAAATATATTTTATTTGTTTGCTGAGGAATCTTATAGTCGGTGCACCTTTCAAGGATAACTGCTGACGTGCAATGATGAACACAGAAGACAAAATATTTAATATTACTGGGAAATTTGATCTGGTGTTCTGCAAAACCTGAGTAACTAGAGATAAGAAAGAAAAGTTAGAGTTCAAAAGCTCTTTTGATGTTTCCATCTTGTACCAAATCAGCTGATAATTAAATGTCATGCTCTGGTTAATCAACAGCAGTTAATGTCCAGCTAGCTATGTAACTATCGTAGATTCGTGGCTTACAGCCCCTCACTGAGCGTCTTGTCTGCCTCTTCACAGTTGGGTTAAGTACTAGTAATTGATACAGCTGCTGGAATTGGTTAGACATTTTCTGGAAGTATTTCACTTCTCAAAAAGTAGTTTCACCAAACTTCAAATGCTTGAAAGATGTGCGTTAACTTAGACAAAAGAAAATACAGAGAGAATAGAGACAAAACATTCGAACATTTCATTTTCAGGATTTTAGAGCAGAATATTTTGATTTTTTTGTTCTGAAATGTTTGTTTCCAAAAACTACACAGATGTTACACAATATAAAACAAAAAGAATAAATTGGAATGAAAGGTTTTAATTGCACTGAAAACTTTTTCAGTTTTTTGTGGGAAGATTCAGAAGTTTTGGGGTTCCTTGCTTCTGTTGAGGATGTGGTTAAGTACTGCAGACTAGGACATCTCTGGGAGCTGCAAGTAACATGAGTGCTAGCTGCTGTGTAGTTGTGTACAGTCCCATGAAGACGAGATGGAGAATTACCAAGGTGAGTGAGGAAGTTTCTCGAGTTATGTGATGCTACAGCCACTTAAATAATCATATTAGGATGTAGCATACATTTTGATACTTATATTTTGGATATATTTGGATTTGTCATAGCAGCCTTCCAGTATCTGAAGGGGGGCTATAGGGATGCTGGGGATGGACTATTCATTAGGGATTGTAGTGATAGGACAAGGGGTAACGGGTTCAAACTTAAAAAGGGGAAGTTTAGATTGGATATAAGGAAGAAATTCTTTCCTGTAAGGGTGGTGGGGCACTGGAATGGGTTGCCCAGGAAGTTGTGAATGCTCCATCACTGGTGGTGTTCAAGGCTAGGTTGGACAGAGCCTTGAGTGACATGGTTTAGTGTGAGGTGTCCCTGCCTATGGCAGGGGGGTTGGAACTAGATGATCTTGAGGTCCTTTCCAACCCTAACTATTCTATGATACCTCCTGTGGAGAGGCAGTAATACAAAGCATGCAGGTCCCAAAGTGGTACATTTTGACAGGTATGTTTTCAACCAAATGTTGAGAAGAAAGGATGGAAGAGCCCCTTCAGTAGTAGATGTAAATTGATGTGACCAGCACAATCAGTAAATTGTCATGTACTGGTGCCTGATAATGGAGTTGTTGCAGGTCTTGATACTCTCTTAACAGCTGCTGCTTCAGCTCGCAGGCTACCAGCCCAGGACAAACAGTAAGATTTAGAAGGTCATTAAGACTGAAGCCAAAACGCACTTACCTATCTTATTCCCTTGTCTGGGAATATTCTGAGCAGATCATGTCCAACTGAAGCGACTCTATCAAATGTGTGTTCTTTTTTCACTCTGATACTCATTTTGATTTTTCAGAGGTGAATATTAGAGCAATGTGCAGTTCTCATTTTGTAGTTAATTACAAGAACAAATCTTGGGTCTTCTAATGCTTCATGAGATACTCCTGGAAGGCTTTCATTTCTGTTCTCACTTTTGTTTTACGTGTCCTACTAATTGCCTCGATTTTGAAAAAGGTTGTCTGGTCTGTTAGTCTTCTGTGTTGGTTTGTCTCAGGCCTTTAAGCCTAAGATAAACAAGCAGGTTTCATTATTTGATTTGACAAATAGTGTGAATTTGAATAGGGGCTTGAATAGCAATAAAAGATTAATGGAAGACTACTACCAGTCAAAATATAAGAGGCTTTCTGGTTTGTTTAAAGGTATGGTAATAGAACACTGAAATATCATGAAGAGACTGGCTAAGATGTCACACCCAGACAGCTGTACATGTTTGTCTGCAGACATCTACCAAGGTCACCCAGACTGCTATGCATGGATCCAGGGTCCTACAACTCCAGTGTATTTATGCTGATTCATGAATTAGATTAATCTCTTTGTGAAATTTCTTGAGATCCCTACTAATAACCAGTTCTTCTTAAAATCATTTTTGACTTCCAGATAGCTCCAGCTGGTACAAGACTGCCTTTCAAGACCCTGTTCAGAGTACCTTTAGACCTCTCCTTTTCAATCTTATTAATGCCCTCGATTTGCAGCCGCAGAAGTGGGCAGCAGAATTCATCTTGTTACAGGAAAGTGCATGGTGCAGCCAGGAATTACTTAAATGAATACACGTAATTTCTGTTGCTTGTGAAATAGTACTTTCCATTACTGGAGTATGAAGTCCTGCTATGGAAGATTGAAGTTCACTGTGGGATTTAACTCTGATTCACTGAAGGTGAAGGGAGGAACAAAACCTTGCCAAATTAAAAAGTCCCCTGCTAGAAAAGAGGTGGGATTGATGGATAAATACCTTAAGCCACAGATGTCAGGATTCAATAATGCTGTTAAAGATGGAATACCAATGAATGCTAGTAGCTGGCTTTCTCAGAGTTTGAATGCCAAGGGAAGGTGTTGACACTTGTCCCATTCTTGTGACTTGATATTTTGTATCATAGAACATAAATTCCTCCAAAATCTCCCTGCGAGACTTGGTGATTTCCAGGGAAGATCTATGTGGAGCCTTCCTTATGGATGCAGAGATGGGACTAGCCCAGTCAGCCCGTGTGCCCTGCAGTGTTCTCGCAGCTTCTGACTCAACAGCTCAGGCAGATAATCCTTCCTCCCTGCTGATGTGAGGCTGTACCCAGCCTCATTACCCTGGCTGTGGCTGGAGTTCAGCTAGGCTGGGTGTCTTCAGGAATGCATTTTCCTCTAGCACACACTTCACTGAACAACCCTTGTGTGCTCCAAGACCTTTGCAGACCCAATATACTGAGCTGCAGAATAGACACGATGGCCAAAAGCCCTCCAGTTCTAATTCGTGGGCTGCAGCCCTTTCTTAGAGCTGGCATAGCCCTCCTGCTTGGAAATGTTAACCCCTCTAGGTTAAGCATATGTTTATTCAAATTCTCAGGAAGCTGTGAGTTGAAGAATGCATTTCTGCCCTCGATTCTGTCTGCCTGTCTTCAGATTTTTGCTTCTATGATGCTACTGTTGCTGTATGTGTTGGTTAGAGGCACTTAGGCACTGGGACATCCATGTTTGAGAGGAAAGTGGGTGTATTGACAGAAGTACCAGGAGGTATTATGCATGCTAAATCCCAAAAGGCTGGAATTAAAACAAAATTGCCATATGAGAGCAAATGAGTTGAAATGAGTGTGCTTCCCAGAAGGGTGTGCTACTTACAGAGCATGCATAAGGATTTCATTTTAACTTCCTGCACTTCTCATTCCAATATGCCTTTTTGCTTTGTGAAAAGGCAATTAGTTTCAATTGTAAATATTACGTTTATAGTAGGCATAAATCTTAAATTAATGAGTTTAAAAATTTGTAGAGTTGTGGAGTTCTGATTATATTGTTAGCAGTTGATTCTTTTCCCTTTAATATATGACCATCCCCCAGATTTAGACAAAATAAGAAATAAAATAAGGACATATGTAAATCTGGAACTTTCAATCCAAGTTCGTTTTTGCTTTTGGCATTGACTTTTTAGAGTCAGATTTGCAGGTAGTTGCCAAAATGTGAAGAATGTCAGTGGATGAGCATGTTTGCAGAGCAATGCATTCAAGCGCACATTTACACAGGAAGATGCTATAGCTGTCTCTGCAGATATTAGGTAGGTGTAAACAAGTGACAATTTCCACACACATGAACAGAGAGCATTTACAGGTAGTGGAAGAAGTGCTTTTTCTAGAGGCTGTTAGGAAATGTGATCTAGGATATCTCCTTAAGACAGCATCATCTCTTGAGTTTACATCTTCTGTCTCTATGAAAACTTAGTGAGAATTGACTTATTCCAGGTTTCTGGATCTTTTTGCTTCTGCTTTAGGAGGTTGTATCGAATATTTTTTTGTTTTCTCTGTTATCCTCTGTATTAAGTACCCTTGAGTGCTGCTGTGCCAACCACAGCAAGAGGGCTCTAACCTCCCCAGCTCTTGAGGAGAAGGAGCAGAGCACAAGTAAAATTTTCGCTGGTTGCTAGATAAGAAGGCTGATCCCAGAGCCAAACCCAATTCTTTCTCTTGCTTTCAGCTCTTTCATCGCTAATTAATAATCCCATGCACCTCATTTTCGCTACCACTGGCTAGTTTTAAAATATGCTGTCATTTAAGAAGAGAGCCTGGGTTCTTGGGGAGCTGCTTTGCAAATCCAGCTCTGCTGCAGACTTCCTAGGGCAGGTTGCAGTTGAAATCCTGATGGAGAAACTGAGGGATTCAAGTTATGTTTTGAGTTTACCGTTGCTGCTGCCCTCTGTTTTTGTACAAAAAACAGTTGTGCAGTTTTTGTACACTGGCGTGGGCCCAGTACATGCCAGCAGCAATTTCTCCAAAGTCATTTGGAATTACTGGTTCCCAATAACTAACATTCATAACTAACATGTTCTGCAGATGCCTTGTACTATATTTTGAAGAGGAACAAGATTGTGTAGTATTTGCATACAAAGTGAAAAGGATTAAAAGTTGCATTGTGTGTGTTCTATACTGTCCCTACTCAAGATAGATCTTCTGATTTATAAGTGGAGAAACGTGTTTGTTTCTGACGTCACAGCCAGTTCTGAGAATATGATTTGAGAGCCAAGCTGGGCTCTTCTTGCTTCAAGTAGAATGTATTGTTCTGAGACACAATTAGATCTTGATTAACAGTTTTATTGCTGGTGCTTAGGATACAGAGGAATGCATTTTCTCTCCAGAATGCAAACAAATGTCCTTCTCTGTTGTATTTTAACAAAAATACTTCATTTGGACTCCTCCAATATTTTTTTTCACTACTATTATTTTTACTGCATTGCATTTTCAGGCAGCTGTTTTTCAATGTGCTTTGCTAGTCCAGCTAGCCTGAGGTATAAAGTGAGCCTCTCTGCAAACAATTGCTGTTACTGGAGACCTGATCACCTACAGCTTTGTTAATGTCAAATGAGATTTATAAGTGCTTAGGGACCTTGTAATCAGGTCAGGGATATTTCTTTTTCTGTTTTCTACCTGAGGTGGTAAAAGGCTTGACTTGAACAAGCTTTCTCTGTTGTGGTCCTTAATTAGGTAGATATCCTACTGCGGCTACAAGAGGTCTAACCACCAAAGCCTTGAGACCTGGGGCTCACTTTTAGTACGTAGCTGTAGGTTGCAGCTTCTTTCCCTATATAAGGAGCTGCTTGCTTTCTCCCTTCACATAGCAACATTCTCAGAAGCGAAAATGCTTTCTCAGTTGCTGGGCCTGCTCATGTTTGTATTGCCTGTCTCTTCAGTATTGGTGCAAAAAGAGGTAATCTGTAATTTGGGTAGCCAGCTGCATTCAATCACAGCTGAACTGTGGTTTTGAGAGTTACGCTGCATGAGCTGCTGTGAGATTTCATAGATTCTTCAAGCAACTAACTGAGATTTTTAGTTGGTTCATTGTTTTGAAATACTTCTAGGTAAGTTTGGCTTTGTGTGTTGGCACTATCAAACACAGCACATAGCAGTTTATCCCCCATCAGGAAATGAACACGTGCCACTGAGGTTGATACACATATCCAGAGAGGGCTCTTACATGGTTTACTACCAAAATAATGGTCAAAGCCAATATAAGTTGGGCTGGTGCAATGTATAGGAATAAAAATTGCCCAAGAGAGCTGTGTAGGAACACTGTCTTTAGAATGGGGAGAATCCTTTTCATTTTTACTCTTCTTGGGGAGAAACGCCAAGCTATAGTCACATGTCATGTGTTGAAGGTTCATTTTTCTTCCTGTCCCAGCTATTTCAAACAACGATTATTTTAAGCAAGCAGACATAAGTGCAACTGGGGCATACAGGTCTCTAATGATAATGTCTGTGAAACTGAGCATGCTATTTTAGCCCAAACAAAACAGGTTCAAATGTGAGTAGTTGTGGGTAAAGTATTTCAGTGGTAAAAGTATATCTTCAAATAAACTTCATCACTCATATCTTCAACAAATATGTTGGTTATTTCTTATTGGTTTACACAAGGACGGCAGGTTTATAGAAAGCCAATAAGCTGCATCTTACCACAACCATGTTTCTTGACTTCTGTGCAGCCAGAAGATAAACTTTATGCCCACACAGATTTTTAAACTGTTACATGCATATGTAATTATTTTAAAAGGTTTCCCATGAGTGTTTGATGTTTGTTTGAGTTTTGTTTATATTGTCAGTAGTAGCTGACTAACGCTATGTAAGTGTCTTCTGAGGAGGCTTGTCATTTATGCACCTATGTATTTGTGCATGTATAACAATATACTTTTGTCTTATTTTATAACCCCTAGGCTATTGATGTTGCTGCATGTTCACATCCATACTTGGTCTAGAAGCATTAAAAAAGTAGATCCTACTATAATTCTCCAAATTTTTAATAGAATCATTGAACAGTATTTCTGATGGATGTTTTTAAAGTGATTTAAAAATTGTGGATTGCTTTTCTTAGTAGTGCAAAAAATGCAATCAGCTTTCCTGATCCCAAGAAAATTCAGATTCAGTTACCAGATCAGTAGCTGTAACTTCATGTTTTAGTATGCTGCATACAGTTTGTCTCAGTAAGAGATGGTTTTGCAGATGGAAATGATTAACAATAAAATGTATTGTAATAAGGGAGTGTACTAAGGTTGCATAAGTTCAAAAATGCACAGTAAAACCAGACTGTCATGTGCCCTCTCATGCAGCTAACCAATAAAAAATGCCTGCTGTGCTGTGTCACATGAGCACCCATCCTCTCAGTTCTCTCCACTTCTCTCCTTTTCTTCAGTCTCCTTCCACTTCCATTCTTTTTCCTCTCATCCCTTGATCTATCAGTTCTTCCAAATTAATGTTTTCATTTCCTGTCTTAGACTCTGTTCTTTTATTTCCACAGAAAATAGTATATTCCCTGTCTGAGGTTCTCTGAGAAGGGATATGCAGGAGACAAATGCCTAGTATGATTCACCCCAAAGTGCAATTCATGCAAACTATTGGAGCAGGGCTGCTGTGTGGAGCTCAAAATATGTATATGTTGATGTGATGACAGGCATGAGGGTTGCCCTTTGTATTTCCTCTAGGAAATGTCCAGATAGAATATGAATCAGTGCAGATGGCAGTCTCAGTTAATGATAAATTACACTTTTTCCTTCCCACTGAAGTTGTAAGAAAAAAACCTTTTCTCTCACAACAGGAAAAAGGTAGGCATGAAGGCTGGAGCTAAGGAAGATCTCCTTTGCCTGTGCTAGTAGCAGCTGTTCCCTTATACTTTGTTCAGGGTAGCTGCTGAGAACAAGAGTATATGTGTACCGCATACAGTGTATTGCATTACAGTAAGCCTGAAAAAGTCTTCTTGAGTTGGTTGCATTAGTGAAGGACATAAAAGCCTGTATGAAGCTGCTCAATGAAGTTTTTAGTTAACAGAAAGGATCAGTCCACTGAGGAGGTGGAAGGTTCAAGAAATGCATTTAGATTGCCTTCTTCCAGCTTGCTTCATCAACTGTGATTATAGAATCATAGGTTAGGGTTGGAAAGGACCTTAAGATCATCTAGTTCCACCCCCCCTGCCATGGGCAGGTACACCTCGCACTAAACCATGCTACCCAAGGCTCTCTCCAACCTAGCCTTGAACACTGCCAGGGATTAAGAATTCACAGCTTCCTTGGGCGACCCATTCCAATGCCTCACCACCCTTACAGTAAAGAACTTCCTCCTTATATCCAATCTAAACTTCCCCTGTTGAAGTTTGAACCCATTACCCCTTGTCCTATCATTATAGTCCCTAATGAAGAGCCCCTCCTTGGCACCCTTGTAGGCCCCTTCATATACCGGAAGGTGTTATTAGGTCTCCACGCAGCCTTCTCTTCTCCGGGCTGAACAGCCCCAACTTTCTCAGCCTGTCTTCATATGGGAGGTGCTTCAGCCCCCTCAGGCATTATCTTGACTACCCTCTGTCTTGTTAATGATGTACAATAACAACTGTACAGAATAAGAAGGTAAGCTAGGTTTCTCATTCAGGGAAGCATGACTACGATAAACACCACAGCTTCTCCATGGAATTGTTGTGCTTTATTTCTAAAATTCACAACTGTCAGCAGGTGGGCATGTAGGGAAATAACTTTCCACCATTGTTTGTTTTCTATGCATGAATTGAGGAAGACAAAGGGTTATGTAAAACTAGAAGGTGATGGGGAGGGCAGGTTGCAAGCAGTCAGAAGTCCTGGGATTCATCTGTGGAGCTCCTTCATGCAGTATGTTGAGGAGGTCGGAGTGTTCACAGGGGTTCAAGAAGAGACCTGGCTCATTCACAGAACAGAATGCACCTAATGGCCTTTGGTGGCTAAGGTAGTATTTGTGGCTCAGAAGGTCCCTTCGCTAAGACTGTAGTGCTGCAAGAAGTGCTCTGCAGAAGTATCACAGGAGGCTTGCCTTCATCCTGGACTCAGCTGCACAGATGCTCTTCGGCCACCATGAGAGGCAGAATAAAGGGCTAGGCAGATCTTCCATTGAACTGCAGCCTAATATGTTTGCTGTACTTTATGCTGTCTTTTCTTTCCTAAGCTCAGCTTAGTGCTCTCAAGTATTACTCCTATTATAAGCAATATGAACCTACATTTAAAATGTGATGGCTGCTTTTGATTAGAGCTGACATTTTGATAGGTTATCAACCTTCATATGGTAGTGGCTACCAATTTCCACAAGGCTCAGGCTGCTTTATTTCACAAGGTTTTTGGAGAATTAGAAGATCTGACTGCCACTGTTCCACATCATCCTGGTTCTCTCCTTTTCTCATTGGATGCTTGGCTGTGCCTGTGGTCCTCGATGTTTAGAGTGCAATTTGGCTGCTTAAGCTTGGGCATGTTGTGCCATCTCAGGTCCCCATGGTATCCTGCCTGACCTCCAGGAGAGCATGGTTCTCCTTTAGGCTCTGTGTCAGATATGCTAGCCCAACATGGGTGCCTCAGATAATTTATGTTTTGCAGAATATCTGCTCAGAAAACTGAAACCCATCCTTAAAAAGTGTGTTTTTCTTGAGCGGTTTTTAGTACATCTTCATTGCCTGTGTGCTTTGAATTCTTTATCTCCTTCCTTCCTTAATTCCCTTTATTATTCATACCCCTTCCTTTTATATATTGCCCTTCTTTCCCAGTTTTTCCTTCATGTTGTTCTTTTCCTGAATTTCTCTTATTTCCACTTCCTATCAATGTCATCTTCTCTTCATGCCCTCCATTTTCCCAACTTTATAAATGTGGTACTTCTCCTTTTTCCATCCATGCTGTCCTCATTCCATCAGAAAGGCATTTTGGCATAAGGGAGGCACCTTCAGTTTGTGTGCCGAGATAAGCATGTGAATTGTTTAGGGAGCTCTATGAGCACGCGTGAGACTGACACCTCCCAAGGAGCTGAATTACAAAACAAAAGAAAATCACTTCAGCTTTAACTGATTACTTTGGGCTTCTTTCATGCCCACTAGCTAAGCTGCAGTTGGGATAATTAATTAATGAAATCATCTTCTAAGAATAGGTGTCTGTATTGAATCAACTGCATCTCTGTACCTCTTCCTTCTGTCTGCCTTTTGTTTAGAGATGACTCAAATGCTGTAGGGCTGAGGCTCTCTCTTCTGACGACCTAGCCAAGCTCACAGGCTCTTACATGGTGAAGGCTGCATGAGGTGGCTGTGTCAAATGTGCCTTCTCTTCAGCCATACCACAAGTGATATCAGGGCAGCTTGGTCCTTGAGCAATCAGGAACTCAATGCTTCCCACAAGGCAGCTGCCCCTCCCTCACTAGCTTTCCTCCCCTGCCTTGTTGACCCTGGGAACCACAATGGCAAAGCACTTTCAAATCCACATCCCCAAGGAATGGGTTAAAATGTTGTTGAACTGTAAGAGTGAGTGAGTGTGTGCCGTGTAATCCCTACTCAGCCATCCTCTGCCTGAGCCCCAAAGGCAAAGTCTTATATCTCCTTATATGGGGATCTTCTTGTCAGAAGAAAGTGGTCAGAAACGGAGCGGTGCCTGTGTTCAGTCTCTGTGTGTGCACAACGCTGTCACCTACTGCATTACTGCTCTGCAGAGCTCAGTACAGACTTACTCCCAGGCGCAGAAGGGGGGGTCAGGAAGCTAAAATACTACTGCCTTTAGTAGTATTTTACTGTACATCACAGTTACAAAGAAACCTGGTGGGCATCATCTTTACTTTAGCAGATTTTTGTCAGGACCAGTTTAAATGTATTATTATGGATTTGCTGCTCTAGCACTGCTGCACAAAATGATTGTCATATGTTTTTCTGATCTCCCCTCCCCCCCCCCCTTACTATCCAGGAATGGGCACACATGTGTGTTTGTTGGAATACCCACACATACGCTGAGCCCAGTAAAGCTGCCCTGCTCATTAGCTCAAGGATATCTGAATAGGCAGGGGGCTTGGGATGATTATTTGCATTTCCTTATATGGGGATCTTTGTAAGTGTAGCTTTATGGTGATTCATGTTTTGGCCAAGGCTTAGCCTTGAGCCTTTTTCAGCTTTTTCATCAAAAATACTGTTGTATTTAGTTGGTACAACTGTCAAATGATATCTATCAAAGTCATACTTCACCATTTTCTGCTCCTGCCTGCCTTGACCTGTGCACTGGTAGGGAGGAGGGAAGGAAAAAGCAAGCTAGGACGCAAGGGTGGCTGGTGGGTGCAATTCAGGCTGTGGGCCAAAGACCCGCCCAGCCGTTTTCTAGCATCCTTCCACTGAGAGACAGTGACAAGTGGCTTCCATCTTCCCTCCCTGTCAGTCAAACCCTGCACCTTCTTGTTTAATCTCAGTGCTGTACCCAACAGGAAAGGGTCTGTGCTCTACGCATCAGCTCATCCTAGAGCTGTGGTCACCCTCAGCCTTCTCTCCTATGACCCTGCTTCCTGTCCTGCTGCCTGGGGCGGCCCTAGGGTGCATCCTAGCAGGCAGCCACAAGCTGAGGTGGTGTTTGGCTGTCCCAGTCAGGTCTGCACTGGAGGGAGGCTCCGGTGGCTGCACATTTACAGCATGTTCCTTTGGCTGTGCATTTTCAGAGTGTTCATCTTGGAGTAGTTGCAGGGAATAAAAGCAGTGATAGAGCCTGTCCTACAGGCTCAGTGTGGCCGCTGCCTGGCTCAGCACTGTGGAGAATATAAATGAATACACGAGCTGTGGAGGGGAAACTGAGGATGAGCAAGACAAGAAGGAATCAAAAAGAAGCTGGCAAGCTGTGTGGCACACCCATTGCTCACCCTGGGCTCTGGTGTGTTAATGACTCCAACCGCTCAGATGCTTCTTTTTCTGTTTGCTTTATGCAACAGATGTAAACAGTGCTGCTTCCTCCACCCCTCATCCTTTCAGCTTCCCTGTAAAAAGTGCCAAATTGAAGAAGGCAGGTTTTGCAGGTATCAGAAAGCCTTTAAGCTCAAGGTCTGAGCTTCTTTCCCTGGAAGACCTCACTTCTCAAAGTAGAGAGCACTATGAGGATGGGCTCTGCGCAAAATGCAGATGCAGCATGGTTTGGCGGCAAGAGGGCCAGGAAGCCATGTCTGCTTGTGAGACACCTCTCAGGTGTGAAGGAGAGGAACTACCACCACACTAGTGTTTTGACAGGAGCAGACACCACGGAAAGCCTTATCTTCTGGAAATGCATATGCCACAACGTGAGCCAGCAGCTATATAGTCACTGTGTCAGGTACTCACCAGCAATACAAGCACAGTACCACTTTGCCAATAGAGATGCAGTCACTATGTTTTATCTCCTGTGTGAGGTTACAATTGGATCCTGTCTACTCTGTACTTCCTTTCCTTAGGATCCTACATTAATTTTCCACTGTCTTAAACTGCCATTATTTTAGCAGTGTCCAGTAGTGGTACTCGCACAGCATCACATTTACCTTGGAGACTTAAACCCTGCATGAGAGCTGCAGGTGACTACAGAGCGATCCAATGGGATCCAGCTGATGCCTTCTCTTTCCTTTGGTGATGCAATTGCTTCATCCCTTTAGAAGGACTTATATTAACTTCCGAGGGATTGGACTGTTCTCATCAGTCTGTGACCTCTAACAGCACTAGTACTGCAAGACCAGACTTGATTAATCATTAGGTTTTTAAAGAAGATTTCGAAGTCTAGCTGCCTGGATTTTCTGCAGCTGTTGCTGACGCTGGCAAGAACCTTTTGCAGTATGGGACATAGCTGACATTTAGCCTTACATGCACGCATAGTATCTCTTCTCTTTAAGAATGAGTTTTGCAAAGTGCTTTTTAGCTACACTAAGTCTGTTTTCGGCTGTACCAAGCAGAAGTGTCATCATTTAAGGTCAGAAAGGTCTCAATTTTCTAGCAGGTATAAAAATCACCCAAATATTTCTAATACCTGAATCAGAACATGCTTCATGCATTCATGCTTGGTCATGCATAACAGGTACAATTGTTCTACTTATAGACCATTCAGGCTGTAAAGTTCCTGTTCATTTGAAAGGCGCTGTTATTACTTTTAATACAGAAATGTTTGTAATTCAGTTGTTACATTACATCAGTACAGCTAAATCTCTATTCCAAAGGTGTTGTTATTACTTTTAATATAAAAAAGGTTTGTAATTAAGTTGTCACATTGCATTAATACAGTTAAATGTTCATTTCACCATGTGACTGGTTTAGAGCTGGACATCTCTTTCATTTTCTGTGATTGCTAGCATGCTTCTTGGTATCTCTTGTAGTTTAGATTTACCTAAAGTGTATTTCTTTTAGAGAGAATCAGATGGGATCAGTTCTTGCCTTCACCGTTGTCTGGTTCTGGACTCTGAGGAAGTAATTTAAGCTGCCATTATTTGAGTGTGTTTTTGTCTCTGATTCCTTGTGGTTTATATCCTTCAGATGCAAAACAGATATATCTATTGAGTTCTCTTTCTCCATAGTCTCTTTGCCAAGGTCTGCATATTTATCTTTTTCTTAGTCTTTCCTTTCAATTCAGCTACAGTGAGTTTAGATGAAGTGATGTCAAACAATATCCAGTCAGCAATGTATGATACTTTCAGAATTTGTAGGACCTCTAGCAAGAGAAGACAAATTAACTTTCACCATTGTCGTGAGCTAGAAAATCTCATTTGAATGTTTTGTTTCACAATATCTAGTCAGAAAAGTCGCAGTAAGAAAAAATTCACTTAATCATGCAACTTCTCTGGCTCTCAGTATGCAATATTTTTCCTACAGAGCACTTTCAATTATTTGTCCAAAATCCTCCTAAATACCCAAAGCAATGGATCTTTTGAACTTTCTGTTGGAAGACTGCTTGATATCATACTAGAACTACTTGTAAAGACAAATTGATGCTTCAATGCAAGTTTATCTTTTCTTAATTTAATGTCATTACTCATAGGTTTACTACTTCTTGCACAACTCAAAATTCCTCTCCTTTCTTGGTGTTCATACCCTTCAAGTATTTGTCATTTCTAGTTATATTCTTTTTCCTCATTGCCTCTGAGCCAAGGTCTGTGTATTTCATTTTCTGAGTGTCTCCTTTTAAATCAGCCCCTGGATGTTCTTGTTTCTCCTCTGCTTCTGCTTTA
Organism: Myiopsitta monachus; assembly: GCA_017639245.1. Classification (NCBI taxonomy): domain Eukaryota; kingdom Metazoa; phylum Chordata; class Aves; order Psittaciformes; family Psittacidae; genus Myiopsitta; species Myiopsitta monachus. The sequence goes on from CM029920.1 coordinate 78,078,920, forward strand.
ACTACATTGCGTTTTAGTTAATGAGATGTCTCAAAGTAAATGAAATATCCCTGAGTGTTCTAGAAATGAGGATTTGAGTCTCCCTGTTCTTTGATGTGCTGGCCCTAAATGCAGAGCCATTTTAATGCATTGGGTTGTGAGAAGGTCAAAAGATCTCTGAACCAATATGGGAACTCCCAGATACCCTGCTTATTACAGGATTTCCCATGTACGTAAAATATCTTCTGTAATGTAATAAGGGACTCAACATAATTTTTCCTCTATTTCTGGGGAAGCCAGCACTTGCAGCTTACAAAGGCTGCTAATGAATCTGTACAAATAAATTGTGCATGTAGAGCAAATCTGATGTGTCGAATTTAGTGTGGGGGCTTGTTTGAACTGTGTGATACACTGTGGGAACATAGACTTCTGTCTGCATGTGTCTTTCGGGAGTTGTAGACGTGTTTAATCATAGTTGTGCCATGGGCCACCAAAATCCTTAAGACAGCCCGACCTTATCCTCAAAGGGCTGTGGTTACTTTGCACACTTCGAGCTCTGAAGGTATTTTCAAGGTTATTAGAGGGACGGCGACATTCTTGCAAGGTATGGGAAAGAGAACCTTGCAGAGACTTTTTTGCTCTGCAATCCATGGCACCAGGTATGATCCTCTCAGCCAGTCAGTGACAGTGGCTAATGCCTCTGTATAGAGCTCATTTCAGTCTCATGTTCTCCAGTTGTGGTTACAGCTTTCAAAGCTACCTTTCTTCTCTCTTTCTGATTTCTGATCTTAGTCATATTTTTAACCACTTTCTAGTTTATACCCCTGTCATTCTATATTAATGGGCACTTTATTTTTTCTGGAACAATGATGATGACGTTAGGCAAACAGTGGACTGACATATCTCTCTAATATTCCAGTAAACTAAGTGTGCAAACTTGATGTAGTGCCAAAACCTGGACTTTGTTTACTGCTGTACAGTCTGGTTTTGCTTTGGTTGATTTTGTTCCCATCACGATTGAAGTGAATTAATTCTGTGAGTAATATTTCCTGAGATGCTCTGTCAAATGGTTGTAATTCAGATACATCATGTATGCTATATTCCCTACAGCCACTAATTCTACAGTTCTGTAAAAGGCACTCAGGTTTTTCTGGTGGTCTTTATTCTTTAGAAGCTAGTACAGCTGAAAAAAAGGTGTTCTATTACTCTGTAGATTGGAGCTGACTGACTATGGTCTGCAAACCCTAGTTTTGTGTTTCATGTGGTCTGCAAAGAATTGTCTGGTCTCAAAGTGCAGTCTCTTCCCCTAGACACTAAATTTCATTACAGGGAGTTAGGGTACATTAAACACATTTCTTAATCCTAGCCATGTATATATAAGCTGTTCTTCTATTTGCTACAGGACTGTGATCACCAATAAAAGGGAAAGTAATCTCTATAATAGCAAGAGGAAAGGGTGTTGTGTCTTAATTAGTTTTCATTAAACTGATGATCTCCCTCCAGAACAGAATATACGCTCTGATAAGAAAGCTCAGCATCTCTTTGGTCTTCGAAGATATACACAGGGAGCTACAAAGGACTTTTCCACAACTTGCATACCCTGTTTTTGCTGCAAGCCATTGCATTTCTAGTCCGCTTATGCACAGAGGAACTCCTCTGTGTTGACATGCTGACGTATTCTTCTTGGGGAACTAAGAGAGTAGAGAAAACTGTAACACAGACTGCTGTAGTGACCTCCTGCTAGCTGTTCTGGAGATACCTCCCTCCTTGAGTTCTCCTTGCTGCATGTCTCCTGTTTCCTGGTGAGATGTGGCCCTTGTCCCTGTGATTGTCATTTCCTCTTTTATTTTAGACTTCCTCTTTTGATCTATTCCAGTTTGTTGCCATACAGAAGAAAACAGAGTAATCATCAGTGCAGCTACACAGCTTGTGCTTTACGTGTGTGTAAGTGCATTGCACACTAAAAGGGTTTATTGGATTCGTGTACTTTCCTGCCTTGCTGAGCAACCTGTGTTACACGCCCATCTCTTTTTGGTTGCCTGAGTTTGTTCCCTGCTTGCCACAGGCTCTGTACCCTTTCTTCCTATGCCTACAGTTTTGTACTCCTGGTTTCCCTCAGAGGTTATTCCTTTACTGTCGTTTTGCTGGGACTCCAAGCATTTTTTCCTTCTCTATAGAGGTCCACAGCTTGTTTCTTCTCTTCTGTGTCCTCCATTCCTCAGAATGGAGAGGATCTTTTATGCTCCCAAATACTTCCTTGCTTCATACCATCTTCCTTTTTCCCCTTGATCCCTTTTTGTCATAGACAAGAGTGAAGCCTTGCAGAGAGCCAGTGTTTGGATCCTTAGATTGATCACCTCAGATACTGGAAGTTTTGCTTTCTCATACCTCTCTGCATGCTTTGCATTTTTTTGACTGTGGGTTTGTTTTTTGTGTTTTTTTTTTTCTTTTTGTCATTTTAACAAAAAAGTTGCTGTTTAAATTCTCACGTTGCAGAACATAAACATACTTTCTTTTCTCCACACCCTGTAATATTCACATGGACAGTAAATACTCCATTTCACCCAAGTGGGAGAGGTTTGGGGTTTTTTTATAAGGACTATCTCCTGCAGATGAATAAGGTAAGATTTGACTTACTTTGTAATCTTTCATTTTCTTTGCTAAATACCCTCACAAGAACAGTCAGTGAAACTCACTGTTAACATTAGTTCTTTAAATCTCTGTTTAGGACAAATATCAATAAATTACTGACCTAGGAAAACTGTTGTAAAAATAAATTAGATGAGCAAAAAAACCCCAAACTTGTCCCAGTGTTTACCATCATGGTATATGAAGAAAACTATTTCTTGGCATATCCTTGTCCTCCATTAATACCAATAATGCACAAATTCTTCCATGGGTGAAGGCAGATAAGATAGCCACATAAATATCTTTATATGGCTCTGACCCAGTTAGTTGTCCTCAGCTAGGAACCAGAATGACTTTGTCGTGTTTTTTGCTGGCCTGTGTTTGTCTGAGTAAATTTTTCACCTGCTGATATCTCTAATTTTATATTATTGCTCCTGTTACTGCAATCCTAAGAGGTTTATCTAGTGCACATTAATATCCTCTCCTGTTGAAGTTCTAACCCTTGCCGAGTGCCATCTGATGGAAAGAGCCATACTTCCCAGGTTTGCTTTTGGTTAGCACCGGCCCATTTGTTTAAGCTCCATGGTACAAGGAAACTGTCTTCTGCTTTTATAGAATCATAGAACAGTTAGGGTTGGAAAGGACCTTAAGATCCTCAAGTTCCAACTCCCCTGCCATGGGCAGGGACACCTCACACTAAACCATGCCACCCAAGGCTCTGTCCAGCCTGGCCTTGAACACTGCCAGGGATGGAGCATTCACAGCTTCCCTGGGCAACCCATTCCAGTGCCTCACCACCCTCACAGTAAAGAATTTCTTCCTCATATCCAATCTAAACTTCCCCTGTTTAAGTTTGAACCCGCTACCCCTTGTCCTCTCACTACAGTCCCTAATGAAGAGTCCCTCCCCAGCATCCCAGTTTCTTTCGTGGTTTTTTTTTTTTATACACCATTTTCTTTACTCTCCCCAACTTTCACTTTTTCATGCACATATTTCACTGAGCTGTGACTTTCTAAGGAGCCAGTGAAGCAGGTACTGGGTAGCTGCCTGAAGCCGCAAAGAAAGATATTGCAATGATAGGGATAGCAATGATAGGGATATAGTATTATGGGAATCACAGTAAGGTGGCCTTTTGTGAAACAAAAGGGAGCAAAAAAGCAGGCCAATAACTTGTTCTCAAAGCTGTAATTAAAAAAGGACCTTGACTTTGCCTTGTGATATCTCAAAAGATACTTGTGCCACTGTACCAGGGGGTTTCCCATCATGCTGATCAGGATTTGGGGAGGTGGGGATAACTGATGCTTTCCAAAGTGCCCATAACTCTGGACAAGCAACTGCCTGGTCTCTACTATGTAAATGCTGATCTGAAAGCTTCCAGCATCTGACATGGCCAAGTTGTCTCAGATTAATTGTGAAGGTCACACACTGGCTTTGTATCAGGCAAGTGGGAGTTAAACAGCTTGGCTCATGAAGGTCCTAGATCTGTTTGAACAGTCCTGAGAAAATTCCCTCAGTTACCAGACTGACTGCATTCACCCAGCCACCTTGGGACAACAAGAAGAGAACACTGTGCCAGCATGTTCTGCCAGCACAGCTGTTGGGGTCTGGTATCTCTTGTTGAGAGGCCTGACTTGGAACCTTCCCAGGATAAAATTGCTGGCACTTGCTGCCTTAGCAATGAGCCAAAGGAAAGTCCGGGTTATCTCTGCTTTGCGCTGCTTTGCTTAGATCACCTGAGCTCCCTCTCTCCAAGCTGCACCTTTTTGGTTTAGAGACTCTGCATATTGCATTTTTCTGTCCTTGCCCTTGGTTATTTTGTCCTTCCTCCTGCTGATGTAGGTGAAGGTCACAGATGAACATGCTATTCTCCATGTTGGTCACTTTCTGTCAGCAGGAGCTGTGATGGTAAGCCAAGTTATTAGAAATAATCTTCCTGCCTGTTGGCTGCCTATCACAGAAATGTTGGTGTGAGGGCATGTTTGTAATTGTAGAGAGAACAGACATGTACCTGTAGACAGGCCACTGTTGGGAGCGAGCTTATCCACTGTGATAGACCCAGAGAGTAAGTCCAGAGGATTCAGATCCCCCAACACACAATTTTTGCCGCCAAAACCACCTACTGGAGTTGTTAAGATAGTGTGGATGCTTGTTTGTACAGAAGGTATTTCAGAATATGTGACCGCAGAATAGGAGACCAGCAGTTTCCAGCCTCCCACTGGAAAGTCCTTAGGTTAAGCAAGGCCTTGCCTGTGGGGCTCCGCAGGCCCTTCTTTTAATCTTGGAAAACCACAAGCAGTGTTTCAGCTGAAAACAAAGTAAACTTTAATCCCAAGACAAAAGTCACTTTCAGAATTTTGTACAAGATGCCTCAGCTTGTCACGGGAAACTGCCCTCCTTTGAGAACTGCACCAAATGTCTTGTCACTGCGCGTACTCCCCCTTCAGTGTGCAAATGACACAGAACAATCTTCTCTGGTTCATTTTTACCCCATCTGGAAGCAATGGTAACTTTAAATCCAGCTTCTTGCTTCCTTTGATGACTGAGTGTCCAGCATAGTCTGTTTTGGAAAGACAAACCAAATAACTAAGCCCTGCCCCTTTTTAATCTTCTTCCAATGCAGTAGTAGCAGTCTCAAAATCACTGTAGCTAGCTGAATGACTTTCTCCAACCCTGTAATCTTCAAGTCCCAAATTAAATGGATTTAATATCAATTTATGACAGACTGCTGCATAAAAAAGACTTCTATGGGCTGAGTGTCATCTGTCCTTTTTTGTACAAGCTGTGAAGTGGATGTACCCGAGACTGATTAAAATTTTGAAGTGCTTCGATTGCCCACCTCAGAGAATGCCATTTGTCTCCTCCAGGCTCAGGCTGTTGTAATCTTTGAAGAGGAGAGATTGGCTTCAGAAGGGAAAGATTGATGCACTTACCTATAAACAACTGTTTTCATCTCCACATCAAAAACGTGTACATTGTACATAGCGGGCTTCATCTGTGGCTTCATGTATTTTCCAACTTGGGAATAACCCAAAATAGCAAGTTCTTAAGTTCAATGCAAAAGTACAGAGAAATACTTTCTAGTATAACCATCACAAAAAGCCTTGATTCAAAGTACTCTTGTTCTTTGGGGAACTGGAGGGAGAGAGGGAGCCCACTGGGCAGAATCCCAATCTTCAGGGTGTTTCTCAATGCACATCCATCCTTGTGTTAACTCCAGCAATAAACAAACAGTGAGGTCCAGGTGTGCTTTGCACTATTTGGGTCTAAATGTGTTTCCTGGCTGTTTCCAAACCCTGTGATTTGGTGCATGCAGTCTCTTCCTGGGAGTGAAATCCAGGCTCAGGGACTGGGACAGTGCTTGTGACGTGCTCTGATGTGGACAACAGGGGACCAGAAGTCTAAAGCATATTGCATAGTGCATCACGATTTTGTTATAGCCCAGGGATCAAGCCTTATGTTCTGGATCTAGCCTGCTCTTCCATCCTGTCTTGATTGCAGCCTCATTGTTTGGAGGGCGCTTAGCTTCCTCCAGCTGCAGCAGCTAAACCACTTGTGTTTGGGTCTTGTTTATCCTGTCACTGATTTCATCCTTACCAGCTGATGAACCTTGAGCCAAGATACAATCCTGCAGCCCTGCTGCTTGGGCAGAATTGAAGTCTTCTCTTGACATGGTGGCATTCTCTCTCCTCACTAAGAGGAGGGCTGTCTGTGAGCAGCCTGGGATCAGCTGTACTGTTTTCTGGCCCACATAGTTGCTAACGCTCTATGGGTTGCAGCGTGCCTGTATGCACATGAGTTTGGGGATGTTAGTACATCCAGTATGATGCCCCATGCCTGCTTATAGGCTTATTATGCAGGGAAACATGCTATCTTAGTAAGTGAACAGTAGCTTCTGATTAGACATCACAGGGCCACATCTCTAATGCTACTGCAGCATGTGATTGTGTAATTTGAATCAAGGTGACTTTATTTGAACCTAATTCACTTTTCAATCTTGTTTCTATTTTGCATACTCTGGAGATGCATCTGTCCTCCCTTTCCTGCCCTGGTTTAAAAAAAAAATCTATGATCTTATTTTGGACTTCTTTTTGCTACTAAGCACTGGATAGAGAAAAAAAGAAAAAGAAAAAGGTTGTGTTCTTAGTGCAGAAAAAATGCCACACTTTTGAAACATTTGGTTAGTGTTTTCCCAAAAGACTAAGAAGAGAACTCCTTGGTTTGGAAGCTCATTTGGAGGAAGGAAATAGAGTAAAAACACAGAGAATTTGACAAATAAAATGATGACTGAAGAATTAGGAAACATTTTAATTGTGAGGCTGCCTGGCTTGTAGAAGAGGCTTAGAAGAGAAATAGTGCTCCATCTGAATAATATAAGCATAATAAAAGTAGACTGGACATATTGCTGGGGAGAATATGCTGTAGAGATCAGTCTTATTTCTTCATCTGCAACTGTTTAAGTTTTTCTGATTTTCCTTTCCATGCTGTTAGTAACTTTGCTTCTGCCAAGATAAGAAGTGTGTGTGTGTGATGTTAACCATCAAATCAGAAAACCGGGGTTCCTTCATGGCTAGGGGTAAAAAAATTGGTAATATCTCTTTTCTCTGTTCATCTCTGAAGGCATTCCATCTCCCCTTGGTCCCTTATTCTTCCCTACTCTTGTCAACAATAGGAACAGAAATTTAAGTTTTATATATAGCATTTGTGGGGCCTCTGTGCTCAGCAAGGCATTCTCTTGAGGTTTTGAGGCTGGAAAACAATTGTTAAATAGAGGAACTGTGGAAGTTTCTCTGTCCTCAGCTGCCAGTGTTAATAACCTTAAGAAATATTTGAGAGAAATCTTGAAATCTCAGGTCATAATTATTGTAATACCTATGCTGGATCATGAGGGACGCTGTTGATGAGACAGAATAAGAAACTTTCCTAATGAAGATGAAGCTTTTAAAAGCTTGTATCATGAAACATGAGATTTTCCCTGACTCTTGATTGCATGCATATGCTGTAGAGAGAGAATCCACGACATTGTTTCTCCTGCCCCAAAGCGTTTTGTTTCAAACATGCAAGTAGTGTTACTGAACTAAATTGCAATAAGCCTGCAGACACCCAGGGCTCTGCAGAAGGCAAGGGTCATTATTTGATTCCAAGGAGTCTTTAATTTTTTGGGGGGACTGCCCCAACTCTGAACGAAACTCCCAACTGTAAGCTTGCAGCAGTCTTTTGTGGCTCTGCAATCTGGCCAACCGTTCAGTGAGCATACCTCCAAATTGTTGCCTGTATGCATGTGTAATTCACATACTTTAGCAGCTGTCGCAGTGCTGTAGATCTTGATGATATATGACCTCAAGATGCTTGATGAGGTATTAGCTTTTAATATTCATTAGTCAGTTCAGATGTTCATGTGACTGAGGGAAGACCAATTATTGATGATTAGATTCTGAAAACATACATAAACTTGATTTGTAAAGTGTTTAAGCAATAAAATATTGTCCGTATGGCCAAGATATTTATTAACCATGAGATGCTAGAATGGACTCTGCTCTCAATTGGTAACTCCAGGGGCAAAAAAACCCAGAAACTCATGCTTGTGTGAAAGTGGTGAAAGGACATGGAGGCTTGAGGCTCATACATCTAAGTTCACTGCACATGTCATTAATAAACTGTGAAGCTGTGAATGCAGTGATATGAATACCTGAAAGCAACTTTCTTCTCACATGATAGCAAGGTACTTGAAATTCACTGGAATGCTTTGATGATAGCCTCAAGGTTAAGGAAGGATGAAGCTGATGGCAGGTTATATTTAGCCCAGGTCCTTGACTCCAGGCCTTGCTCCCATGCTGTTGCAGCTGGACCCATCTCTAATGACCTTCAGTTCACATTGCAAGATGGATTTATTTTTGGGGACCTTTGGAAATAGGGATTGGGTATGGGTGAGTCCTGGTGGGCTGCAATGGATGTTGGTTGCATGCTTAACCTGGTTTGCACATCTTGCTGAATCTCACAATTTTACCTTGAGTTTCACAGTAGTTGACTATTTTGTGATAGCCCAGTGCTCTGCAGTTAAGTTGCTCTCAGCTTTGGTCTGATAGATGGTAAAATTCTAGTCTGCATAGTTTTTGCAGTGAAGTTTGAAAGTGTGCTGTAAAGCCTCAGAAACTATAAATAAAGGGAAAAAACACTATAAACAGAGTACAGCTCTTCTTAATAGGTCCTTATAAGGCAAAATCATAATTTGCATATTTATATACTGTTAGTTATAATAAGTACTAGTTTGAGAATACATACAGAGTTCATAGAAAAACATACATTTGAAAAGAGTGCAAACTGGAGCATGAAAGATCTGATTTATAATCTCCCCTAAAATTTGCTTGAAAAGGAACAAAATAGGGGACACATTACGGGGCAGTTTTGTTTGTTTGTTTTTAAAATAAGTTATCCTTCTTATCCATTAATGAAGCTGGAAGCAGTGCTACTGGAAACTGTAGGAACTGTGCTGGTTTTCTCACCATTGAAAATAGAAGTAAGCCTTTGTGAGGGAGCTGAGTTGTAAATATCCTACAAGGCATCTCTTTCTAGGTGCTCTCAGATAAAATATGCTGGCAGGAGCAGGAACATGTTGTTTCTCTTACCCTGAGTCAATGCACTGAATGTTTTACTCCTCATTTTGCATTATCAGAAACTTAAAGCTTCTGTTGCTGTTTTCTAAGTGCTTTTATGGTGTGAGCTATGGGATATGGATGATGGAAGGGTCTCCACCTGTGACAGAAGCCTTGCTCTGCTGACCCTGCAGCTGACGAATGGAGGTCTTAAAACCATGCTCAGTTAAGCTAGAGTGTCTGAGTAATGCATGTTTCTCAAATGGAGACGTTGAGAAATGGAATAAAAGTCTGAGGAGGCCAAAGTCTTTATGCTGTATTGTTTCTGCATCATTCTTCTCATTCCATGCTGTGCCCTGTTAGGAAGGAAGAGAGGAGTGCCACCTGGAGGACCTGATCCTGGGACATTAGTAGCAATATTCAGAGATACATCACAACCAGGCTCATATGGTTTTCTTTATTCCTGCTCCATAGCCTGTGCATTTAAAAAAAAGTATCTTACTGGTATTGCTGAAATCTCATCAGTTGCTATTCATGGCAGAGCAGAACTGTAGTAGATACAGTACTGCTGCCCTCTCTCAGGATCATGCTGAAAGTTAAGAGTTCAGTGACAGTGTCTATGCCTCTACTACTCTTGCCCATTTCTTCCACTCAGGCCTGCTGCTATTTTCTGGCAACCTGTCTTGTTTGTTAGTGTCAAGAGACTCAAGCAGAGCCTTCCTGTACATAAAACTTCTCTTGGGCTCACAAGATGAATGTTGACTTCCAGGTACAACTGCTGCATACAGATACGAAGACTATAGATGACCCATTTAGATGCTTGCTTTTGCTTATACCCTTGAAGGGGAGGGAAGGAGTTGGAAGCTATTTTCATTGGCTTTGATGACAGCCAGGTGAATTGAGTATTGCAAAGCCTTCAAAATGCAGTGAGGCTTTCTGTCTGTAACTAGTGTCCCTTTCTCGACTGCTCTTTCTACGTTCTAATCAGGATATCCAGATCAGTTATACTAATGATAATCCACCAAAAGCCTGAAGCCTACAGTCAGGGAAATTTACTTCCCCTTTCAGTGTGCCAAGATATAAGCAAATAATTATGGTTTTAATATTTGGTACCATAACCCATAAAAATAATACTCATAAATTTCCTGACACCAAAATCAAATTCAACCCACTTAATTACTAGCCAGTAAACAATGATTTTTCCTCCTTAAAATATCCAAATATGTTCATAAGTACCTAATTAAACCACCATATAAATGATTATTCAGTATAAAACAGTGATCGAGAGGCGGGAAGAGGAGGAAAAGCAGTGAAATTGTTACCACAGACACACTTTCTCCAAGGAAGCTAGTGAAATGGTACAGGAGAGATGATGGGTGGAAAATAATACGAACAGCAACAATAATTAACTTGGCAGCAATAATTAACTTGACAGTATCTGCAGTTTGAAGCCAACCATAATGTTTGTTTTGCTGAGAGAACACCACATGTGAGAAGATGTTTACCTCTGTCTCAGCACTTTTGCAGTGTGCATTGCGGATGATGTTGGCAGAGCAGGGGACTGAGAGGGGTGTTCTGGGTTGTGCTCTCTGATAGCCTCAGGTCACTGTGTACAACTTAGGTAAATCATAGGTCAGCGTTTTCACTGTTTAATGCCCAATTTTAAGCAACAATTCCACATTTCTGCAGAGCTTTTGAGTGGGCCTGAAAACCTAGAGAAGAGCTACTCACAAATCTGGCTTTGCGGTGCTATTTTCTGCTCTAGACAAAGTAGTTGACCTCATTCAGTGTTGCTGTGGGCTGAGTGGCCCATGTAAAACATCACTGTGCCTGATGAGCCTTTCTCATCTGTAGGCTAGGACAGAAGAAATCCTCAGCTTCTCTCCTGTCTTTAATATAACTTGAGCAATCCTTGAGGTTATGAAATATTTTAACATTTTGATTAAAGTAGCCATTAGAGTGGAACTACAATTTGGTGTCTCTTCTGCAAATTGGTCAGAACTGGTTAAAAAAAAATGTCGTCTCAGCCTGGTGACTGGGTGTCAATGTTGAGGTTTTAATGACATAGCTTCTAATACCCAGGCAAACCAGCAAACTCCTACAGAATGTAATTTCATATAGACACATTTGTTCATTCAGGTACCTTGATACACCTAAAGAACAAGTGGTTTTTTGTAAGGAACTTTAAGATGTTCTGTAAGTTTAATTTTTGCTTCCAAAGGCATACCTAAGAAGTGTCATTCTTATATTTCTGCATCTTTTTCTGTGTTTCCTCTGCCCTTGCCACTCTTGTACCTGAATATTACCTTTTAGCTTCAAGACAATAGTGTTTCTCTCCTCTTTCCCTGCAGGAATCAGTCTAAGGGGATTTCAATGTCTTCCCTCCACCATCTACTCCATGTAGCTAATATTCTACATAGATGTTCTGATTATTTCATGTTTCTTTTTTTTTTTTAGTTAAATAACATTTAGAAAGCAACAAGACTAGAAGGGCTATTTGTTAACAATGCAAAGCAAAAGTTGGAAATGCTGTTCAACAGAATGAAAAATGTAGGTGCCTACTGCGTTATGGAGACAAATGTCCTTTAGTAATTGTATAAGTCAGATTAATTCTTTTCCAATGTTGTAAACCAGTCTGCTTTATTCTTTTTCCTTTAGCAGATTGGTGGAGGGCATAGATCTATCGGTTGTCTTTGCTCCCTTAAATCTAATCAATTTTTATAAGGCTCCTCTGTATTTTGGTATTGAAGATGCTGCTGATTTTATGATCGCTTGTGATGTACGATAACATTTCAGGGCAAGCATTGCAGACATGAGGTACGAGTTTTGTGCCCTTCAGATTTCGTTTTCCAAGAGAACTGTCTGGAGCTTGTGGGCCTTGATAACTTGAACTGGGCAATAAATTGAAATGATATCTTCATCGCTGTGTGTTTTGGCTTTTCTGCCATGTCACTGAGATGTTTGTAATGTTGGAAGGGGAAATATGCATTTTGTTTAGCAACTGCTTAATAAGAAAACTGCTTAATGGCTAAGGGAAAAAACAGGATAAAATTGAAATGAAGCCTAGGGATGAGCAGTAGCCTTGAGGGATGCCTGCAGAATTGATCAGTATTTCCCAGTGCACCCAGCAAGCAGTAGCTTTTGGGCAGCCAGGTGAATAACTGCTTTGAAGACTTAAGTGGTCCAGTTTGGGCTGTTGCTGGAAATTACACAAGGGGAAACTGAAAAGAAGATGCATGTTTGTCACAAATGCAATAATTATAAGACTTTGCTGCACAAAGTACAAAACTTGCTTGCTTGGAAAACACAACCCTGTTCATCTTCCTGCTGAGAACAGTGGGAGCTACTGAACAGTTCAGGAAATTTGGTGTTTCGGTGCAGACAGAAGTCAGAATCTGGATGGGTGGCTTTTAAAATATTGGCTCTGGTCTACTGTTGTGGCCATTGCAGCACTGATAACAGCATTGGAAAATGTGGCTGTGGGATTTTTTGATTCTTCTCCGTTATGGAAATTGCCAGGGAGTCATTTTGTCCATAACACGGGTTGGAAGTTTAGCAGTTCTTGCCTCCAAAGGTCAGGGCCAGCTGCTGAGAATACTTTGCTGTCCATATACCCTCTGTTCAAAAGCCTTGGTGAACAGTGGCATGATATCATCACAGCACTTCTCTACAAATCAGAACTTGGACTGTGGGGCTAGTACTAGTGGTCGCTGTATGCCGTTGAAGAAGAAACAGAGCACCAGTAATCTTCAGACCACTTGTTTTTTTCGTAGGCTGAATCTGGCTTTGTAGCTTATGCTTTCCTGATGCTGTCTTGTTTGGGCTTTGCGTGCCTTCTTGTCAGCTTCTGATATAACTTCTAAGGAATGTACTTTTCTTGTAGGTTTCCATTAAAAAAATTAGTCTAAAGGGTTACAAACGTCATTACCATAGGGTGCTTGCAGTGTTTTATTAGTGGCTTTGGAATTCTGAAGAGTGTGACAGAAGTAAAAAATCCAAACCAAACCAAACGCTCCCCCCTACCCCCAAAAGATAAAAACTTAAAAAAAAAAAAAAAGGCAAGAACCAAACCAACAAGCAAAAACCAAACAAGTATTCAAATAGGGTTGATAAAGTAGGATGAAAATGGGAGAAGTCACAGGAAAGAGAGGACAAGAGGAAAAAGCCATCAAGCGTGAGGGGAAAAAAACAAGAACTGAAGTAGCAAGCAATTAATTTGTAAAACAGTTTCCAAGTTAAGCTCTGTTATGACTGCTCTTGCTGCAGTCCTCTATATTGCCTTGTATTCACATCAAGGGTCCCTGGAGACAGAAAACCATCTCTTCAAAATAGGCATCTGTCCTCTGTGTTGCAGAATGCCATCGTTCTCTCTCATGCAAAGCTGCCTTGACTCAGTCCCTGTGGTAAACTGCCTTCAGGCCTTTCAAAACCACATTCAGCTGTCAAGTGCTTCCACAAGAAGTTATTCAAAAAAAGCTTTTTCTGTTGATTTCATGTATTCTTTACCTTCCTTTAAGTATCCTGACTTCAAATATCCTTGCTTTTATTAAGCACGTCTCATTTCTGTTTATTTCTTCCATCTTGCCTATGTAGCTTTGTCATTCATGGATAACTTTCACAGCCAAGTAATCTTATTTAGATTCTTATTGGGCTTACTCATGAAAAAAGTAGTGTTTTTTTAGAGCAGAGCCCTAAGGCAAAATTGTGTTTTCATTGATGTTTGTGCCCCACCACTGAATACAGTGCTGCGGTCATCTGCTTCATCTTGAGACAGCTTAATTTCCTTCTATGTGCTCTTTCGAAAGCTGTCTACTGTGTTGGCTAGAGGTAAGTGCTATAGTGAGAGAGGGAAAGGAGAAAAAGTTACGTATTTTCATATAGGATGTCCCTTTCCTTATGCAATTGGAGGAAGATGTCAACCCTTCTCAAAGAGGCAGCAAAAGTCATGATTTGGTGCACAGATAATCCTCACATACTGAAGGAGCCTGAGACATATGGGAGCTAGGTATTTTTGAGAAAAAATAAAATCTGAGGTGTAGAAAGAATGGCTACTTTGGTGTGAAATTATATATTCACCATGAAAAGGAAGTTACCCTGAGCTTAAAGTGATATAACTGAGAGGAGATCTACAGGTGCCTGTACTGAATAATCTGAATGTGAATTCTTCCTTTCTGTGCCCTGGGAATCTGTTTTCTCATTGTACTTTGGTTTAGTTTTTCTTTCTTCCACCTTATTTGCCTGTATAATTTCTGTTTATAATTTTCTGGCCCTTCTAAGCATTAACATCCCAAATTAATATAGCACAATGTAAATATCATGCACAACTCTATTACCTAATAAACAAGTGTACATGTTAAATATTAGAACATGATTAAGCAGCTCTGAACGCATCCTGTGTCCTAGATCCTGCATGACTCATATGTCATGGCAGTTAATAATCAATCAGCTATAATTGAGTAAAGCAGGACAAAAAGATAATACCAAAAAGGAGGGGGCTTGTTTGGTTTTTTATAGATACTACAGGGATTCTTTTCTGTTAAGAAAAGAAAATAGATTTTTGTATTGCCTCCATTTAAAGATCTGGGAATGCTCTGCATTCCTTGCAGGCAGATTGGGAGTATACAGAGGGATTAAGCAACTCTCCACAGGAATGCAGGCATGCTGGGCAGAGATACAGCTTTTAAACGAGACAAAACCAGTTAATAGCTCCGGGTACAAAGTAAAGAAAGTCTCACAAGTAAAAAAAAAATGCAGGATATGGGAATTTCTGTAATTGAGGTGGGTTGTGTTTATCTGGCAGAAAACAGTCAAAACAGAGTGGCCCTTGCAACTCAGACGGGAAAAGCTGTTGGGATGCTAATATCACATCTCATTAAATTGTTCTGAAATAAAAGTTTCCTAAGGAGACAGGGTTTCAGGTTATTTAGCAATACAGGTGACATGGTATATTTTTAGGTCTTGCTCAGAAGTTGAAAAGCTCAGAGGATAGATATAAGAGAAAGATGTATCCATTAAAATATATTGATGTGCACAGGCTTGTATGTGTGACAGCACGTTTTCTTTTTTCACTCCGAAACAGGATGAATTTTGAAGAGTGGAAATCAGAAATTGATAGTACCTGTTACTCTTGGGTTCTTTTGTCCTAAAACCAGCATATTCTTAAACAGTTAAGAATAACTGCTAAACATGCAATGTTACTCTCAGAAATTACTGCCTGGTAAAATACAGCCCCATGAAGATTGTTTTAGAAGGCTGTAAAACTCTCCTTGGAAAAATGCAAAAGAGGAGCCCTGGTGAAGGAAAGGCATTGCAGGCACAGCTGGGGCTGGAACAGTGCCATATCTTTCTGGGGACCCACCAGTCTTCCTGGTTCACCTACCACCTACTGTTAAAGATCCTGACTTTACTCCTTCTGAAGGTTTTCCTTGTTCACACTGCAATGCCTCAGAACACCAGCCTTACCAAAAGCTTACCAGTACAGATTTGTAAAGGAGTGTGGTGAGCTTACATTAGGGAAGAATGCTTACTGTCAAGAGAAAGACAATGTTATTTCCTTTTATTTATGACCTACTCAGAATTATATATCCGATTTCCATTTTCATCAGTCTACCCGCAGTATGAATTCTGATTGCTTCTAAGGAGTAGTGTCATGGCCTGGGCAGTGAGCTATACTGTGTCTGTTTTACGGGAGAGACCTAGAGAAGTACATGTTGTTGTGCACTCCGTAGGTGTACTGTCTTTTTATATAATTGGGTTTTGTTCTGCATTTTGAAGAGAAGAGGCCTGCTGTATTACTTTGTGGCTGTCCTGGAGAGTACATCCTGTCAGACACTGTTCTAGTTGAGCTGAGTCACAATTTTGCAAGGGATGTTTTGGTTCCACAGAGGAAAAGAAACATAGCAACAGGTAGGAGGAGCAGCAGATTGATGCGCAGGGTCTAACTCAACTTCATTAGGATCCTGGCAATTGGTCCAAGTCAAGGTTTATAAAAGGATTAGCAGAAATCTATTGTGCAGAAAAATATTACAGCTCTCTCTCTGTTGAGTGTAAATGCAGCCTATCTCTCCCGTGCAAGGTGCATTGCAGCCTTCTGCATGCCGGCTGTGGATTGAACAGCAATGTGGTTTTAGCAAATAAAACTACATACCAGCTACAATGCAATAAATTCATTATGCTATGATATATTGTATTATAGTCTTCCTGCTCTTAACCGTTGTATCAACAGAAGGCTGCTAGACTGGTTTTGATAGTTTTTTGTTCAGGCACAATTTGCTGATCGAGAGTGAATTTTGGTGCTTCTTGTACCCACCAGCACTGCTGTTGCATTTGTGATGTCTTGGTATCATTTTGATGTTACAATGCAAATGTTACCAAAAAATACTTTCGTTGCTATTGCACTATATATCAGAATAGCTCACAGAACTGACCCCAAAAATACCCTTCTGAGATAATGAAGTTTCCTTAGCACCTCACTAACATTGCTCGGCATATGCACCTTACCTACAGCATGGAATAGCAAAATAGCCTCCCCAGATTCCACTATCCCAGTCTTGATTTTGTCATAAGGTGGTCATCAGGTAGGTCCGATTTCCAAACTTGTCCCTCAGTTTTGAACAGCTTGTACTTTGGAGATGGAGATCCAGACACTTGCAGTTTCAGCTCAACCTCTGGAAATCCTTGAATACAAGGAGAAGAAAAGTGGAGTGCAAACAAAGCAACAAAAAAGAGACAAAAGGAAAGAAAGATGGCAGAAACAGGATGCAGGAGGTGGAGTGGAAGCAATTGAGTGGGACAAAGAGGGGCAGGGACAGCAGCATCTCAGTTTTCACCCACCAGCAACTGATCAAAGATTTATAAACATTTAGACAAGGTCTCTTTATGCTTGTCAGAGGTTTGTCTTTCTCTAAGTTACTATTAGCTCGTTAGCTGGTTAAGTCAGCCAAGTCATTGTGCCAAGCCCCTATCCCTAGAGGCTACATCACTCCAATTAGACAACAAACCACTTGGTGTTTGTAAAAAAATAAAACCAAATCAGGTTGTCATTTTCCTAAAATGGGTACTTAGAAACTGGAAGATCTCGAGTCTTCAAATACCTTTATCCTATGTATTTCTCAGTTTTCCCAATTGCAAAATGGAGGCAGTTTCGCTTTTGCCCGTGTGGTATGATTTATATTTTATTTCATTCATTACTGTCTGTAAAGTCTATTGCAAGCCTTGGATGGAGACTGTGTTTCTTCAAGCTGGTGGTACTGCTGCTTTGAAGACTTCTCTGATCTGTGGAAACCAGTATGTCCAGTGGCCTAAGCCAAATTCTCAGCAAATGCCAACTCTTTCTCTGCTGCTTGTAACAAGCAAACTCCAGCATTGCTCCAGAGACATAAGGAGTTCAGCTAAACTCATCACGAGTTCACTAATCCCCAAATTTCTCTAAGTCCAGGATTAATTACAAACATGCTCAGCAAAGCTCACAGATTCCTGCTAGAGGGGCTCTGTGGAACCAAAGCAAAAGAGATCAAAAGAAGACTAAACATTCACAAGGTCATGTTTCCAAATGCCCTTCAGAGGCAGATGACACTGAGGAAGACACAATTCTGCCACAAATACTGCCATCCCAGATGAAGATGGGTCAGAATTATAATACTTGAGAGTCTTCTCAGAGAGGGGAAATTCCTTCTGCTTAATTTGGCCTCTACAATGTGGTCTTAGAAAACCATGAAACTGCACCATAAGAACAGAAAAGCTTTCCCCCTTCCAGTGCAATCTCAGTGATGTTTCTAAACTGATCAGCCCTAATTCAGGAGAAGCCCGAATTCTGTTTCCCCTAAGAGAGATATTGTGCTCATTTTTCAAATTATGACACAAGGAGGTGTCATGGTTAAAGTCCAGTCAGCCATGCAGTTTTCTCGCTCTCTCACTTTCCCCCCTCTTTCTTCCTCCCACTCCTGGAGGGATGGGAAGGAGAATCAAAAGAATGCAACTCCCACAGGTTGAGATAAGAACAGTTTAGTAACTAAGGTATAACACAAATCACTACTGCTACCACCAGTAATAATAATGACAAGAGAAATACAAGGGAAAAGAATACTCACCACCCGATATCAAGCCCGACCCAGCAGCGAGCCCCGCAGCAAGCCCCCACACCCTTCCAGGTCTCTGTTCTCTGTTTTTACATCCTGGACATGACGTGCTGTGGTATGGAATAACCTCTTTGGTCAGTTTGGGTCAGGTGTCCTGTCTCTGCTTCCTCCTGGCTCCCCTCCTCCCTGGCAGAGCATGAAACTCAGAAAGTCCTTGGTCAGACCAAAACATTACCAAGCAATAACTGAAAACACTGGTGTTATCAGTGCTGCTCCCAGGCCCAAAATCAAAAACACAGCACTGCACCAGCCACCAAGAAGGAGAAAAATGACTGTTACTGCTGAACCCAGGACAGGAGGCATTCCTAAAAATCCTAAACAACTAACAGATTTATTGCATTGATCTGCATTAATTACATGGCGTCAAAGACATTTTGTAAGGCTATTCACTCATGAATACAGAAGGACAGTCCCCGGTCCCAGTCTTTCTGTCCAAACCAAATAGCCAGCTGTCTCCCTCATGAGGCAAATCTACTGGATCTTGTGGCCAGTGGACATCTGTTAGAGCCTCAGAAATACAAAAGCTAGGGCTGGAAGATCCCCTGGGAGGCCATTTAGTCATTCTGCCCCACAGGATGATTTAACCTCTCATGTTTTAAAGCCTGTAACTTCCCAGGCAGCGTACCCTGGCATACCACTATGACCAATACTGGCATCCCATGGAAAGGTTTCCTTAACGTCTGTCCTAAACCTTCTTTGTGCCAGTCTAAAGCCATTGCTTACTGCCATATCCAAAGTGAATGCAGGTTATTTAGCACCTCTCTGCAGCAGTTTGTAGGCATGTCTTGACTTTTATATGCTGAACAGCCTCACAACAGTCTTTCCTCTCAGGCCGTTCTTCAGAAGATCATCTTTGCTCTCTCCAGTCCCACTCTAGTCCCTCCATGTATTCCTTCATTCACAGAATTTCCACAGAACTTTCACCCCTGCTGTGTATAGCAGAAGGATTTTTTTCTTGCGCCTTGTGGTTTGCACATTTGTTTACACATCCCAGCATGTTTGCTTTTTTTGTTTTGCGATAGCATGACGTTGAGTCATATTCAGTCTGTGATTGACTATAACCCCGGGAGCCTTTTCTGGAGATCGAAAGCACTAAGGTGGTGAGACAAACTTATCCCTGGCAATCTTGTCTTTTCAGTCAGCACTAGATGACTTGTGCGATAATTTAGCCCTACAAGTTTCACATCTGGCAAGTTACACTAGAAATTTCAATGTCAGTTTCTTTTGCTATGTAACAGCCCAACTAAACGTAATACGGTGCAGTAAATCTAATGGCATCAGTTCTTGGTAATTGGACTTTTCATGAAGCGAATGATTGCAGAAAGGAAGCTAAGTAAAATTAAAATCTTAATTATTTAATTTTATGGTCTTTGCCATAGGCCAGTGGATTCATAGTCCTCCTCGCTTATTTTTCTCATCTTCTTGTGAAGACAAATTGAGTTTCAAACAAAGCAGAGTGAGACAGCATAGGAGAGTGAAACAGAGGACATGCAAGTGACAGACGTGACTGGAAGATAAGTTGTGGAAAATAGCTTGTGGAGTCGTGCTCACAGGCTTGAGACAAAGCCTTGTGATGTGCTATCTTACTAATGTTATTCTCCATCTTCGTGAGTCCTGATGGATTGTATAAGGGTGGAATGGTTTGTTCATTTTTATTTTTTTTTATCTCTTAATAACTTTGGAAAATTTTGGTTCAGACTGATTGACTAAAATGGGAAGATTTCAGCAAAAGTTAGCAAAGATAAATCATGAAGTCCTTTTCCATCTGTAAAGTATCCTATAAAAAAATTCTAAGTTGCTGTGTTTGCTCTTGTAGTCTTTCAAGGGACCAGAATAAACTGGACTGAGCAATGCTTATTACCTGCAAAATTAATTCTCCTTCCATCTGCTTGTTGCTAACACTACCAAAGACAGTCAAAACAGAATGAAAGAGTAATATCAAAATTATTTTTCACTATTTGTTTGTTCCTTTTCATACCCTTTATGCTGTTCTGTAAATAATAGCAGCTTATTCCATTTAATTATAGTTTTTAATCACTTCCACCACTGAGCTCAAACATTAGCACAACAGTGCCTTAACACAGTTTGTAGACAAAAGAAAACCCTAAAATCGCCCAAATCTATGCAATTTGATTTAGTGTTACTATAGGAGAATATATCTGGTATTAGTGGGCCAAAGCTTATTGTACTTACTCAAGTTTTGTTCAGTTCTTTCTCATGCAGACTTTCTAGAAGTTGATGGAAATTATGACCAAATAGGGACTTCATTTAAAATCTAAAATCTGTTCCATAAGAGTTATTTTGAGTGTTTGCAAAATCTGTATTTTTACCTTTTTTTTAAGTGTGTCTAAGGTTATTATAACATGTATTTTAAAAGCTTTACCTGCAATCCCATACTGTTCATTTAAGTTATTACTTTTTGCAATGTTAAATATGTAGTTTGATGTGATGTTTCTGAATTTAATGTGGTACACTTCAGTTAAACACAGTAATCATTGGATGTTTGACTGGGAGATAACAACAGGATAGGCGAATAATTATCTTAAAATGGCATCCACAAGTTCATCCAGTTCCTGCCACTTCTGCACTGGCAGCAATAATAGGATGCATGACCTAAAATGTACAGAAAACACAGTGGTTGGAATGGAGAGGTAAAAAGCCAGAAAATGTCATGGGATGACACTGTGCAGAGTCTGTGAGGCTATGAGGAGTATGTACTGAGCGTAAGAAAACCCTTATTCCCTACTGAAGTTCAAGTACAGACATCAGCTGTCTTTTATTTCTGTAGTGTGAGCTGGGACTTGGCCAGCAGCAAGGCAGAAGTGATGGGTTTAGTGTGTTACAGATCAGTCAGAGCAACTAGTCAGGATGGAGAACTTGGAAGATATCCAGTGCAGCAGCCTATAACATTAATAGCATTAAAAATAATTTTCAGGCAGATCAATATGAATCCTGTTTGTTTAGAGCCTGAGGCTGATTGAAGAAAGAGGGAGCCCTGGGAGCAGAGTAAGTGAAAACACAAAGTGTGTAACATCTTATTTTCATCAAGTGAACACAAAACCTTTGAAATCCAAGTCCATTTGGCAAAACGCTTGCCAGCCCTGAGCAATAGACTGTCTGACGCACAGGAAATCTGGCTGAGTTCTTAGAGATCATTTCCCCGGGAGTGACCTCCTGAGCAATGGGCGTCAGAAGGATTTGACTATAACTGATGAAAGGGAATTCTGGTTGTGGGTGGGATTTATATATTAATTTTTTATTTCAGACAGGCCAGCTGAAAGCTCATTTTCCCTTTAGATGGACATCCCGCAGCCTGCAGTATTTGCAGGAGATAAAACCACCCCTGAAGCCTGGGAATGTAGGAGGAATATGCCTTTTTGAGAACTAGCCAGAACCTAATCAAGCTGAATTAAACTAAAGAGCATTATAGGATCTTAATAAAATTTCTAACCTTTTGCTGTCCATAGTCTAGTATTTTTCTTTGTTTTTGTTTTAAGTTTATGTACATAAGAATAAATTCCATCTGAAGGGTTTGGCACAGTATGGCAAAACGCAGGTACACTGGCTGCATAGCTCACTATAAGTTTTTACAGATTTTTCACTTGCAAAAAGTGTGGCATGAATGCAGTGTTCATTCCTTATTAATGCCTGAATTTCATTAGAAAACGTTTTCCTTGGTTTTAATGAATTAAATGGATTAGCATGCATTAACTCATTTCAGAGCTGTTTCTCTTCTTTCCACTTTCCCTCCTGATGGTTTGCCAGTCAGGCTGGTGGAAATTTAGGCATTCTCTGGGAAATTCCAATATTTTGAAACTTGGTTTTGTTTAATATTAGAATAAAAAATTGAAGCATTCTATATGTAAGATTCCCCCTCTCCATTGTCCCTAAAGGAAAATTCTCTGAGTAGTTTCAGTGCAGAAATAACAGAGCATTATGTTTAAATGGTTTTATTGAGCAGAAATGTTTAACATTCCCAGATCCATGTGTTTGGCTTGCTTGAAGCAAATCCAAGCATTTTGTTATGACGTGACCTTGCATTACTCTGCAACCCTCCCAGGCACTGCTGTTGGTTTGTGAGGGTGATACAGCATCCTGCAGGGTGAGGTTACATCAACTTGACACCTAACTGAATGGAAGGTAGTGGCACTGGCTAGATTCTTAGTTTCCTCCTTTATCCCTGCAATACACACACAGAGGAGAATGAAATGCATGTTTGTCTTACAAGAAATAAAAATACATGCCCCAGTTTGATGGGGGTGGAGGCAAGAATCCAAATTCTATTTTCCAGTTTCTTGTCTCTGAGTCTATTTCAGCATATTTCAGTAGCCACTACAGTGGTGGCTGGCAAAATGGCTGGTGGGAGTCAATCAAGGGACAGAAGAACTGGCAAAGAATGTCAGTAATTTGGGTTTTTTTGGTTAGCCTAAATTGGCAAAACCTGCTAAAAAACTAAAGCACTTCTTTTGCTTCTCTTTGCTCGGAAGAAATCTTGCTACTCTGCAGAGCTGCAGCCTTGTGAGCTTTATCTGTTTAAAATGAAGTCCATTTCTATTCTCTGGGTACTGCACAGGTCACAGTCATGTTTTTAATTACCAATTAGACTTCCATTAAGGAAATAAAATGAGTTTTATGTGCTGATTGTCAAAGGTCCTTATAGCTGCCTCATTGCATATGCCCTGTCCATTCAAGCAGCAAGCAAGCAAACAGAAACTTACTTAGGGGTAGTAAAGAAAAACTGAAAACTTTTGCCCCACAAAAAAATAGAGGCTGAGATGGAGAAGCTACAAGGACTATTCATTTTTTATTCCCTTCAGTTGTGTTTTTCCTGTCTGCCATGAGCAGTGTGAACAGAATGTTAAATATGCCCTTAAGTTACTTATGGAAAGAAAAGGTCTCACGCATGTACAAACTCCTTCTCTTGTATGCACGTGTGTATACTGTGTGTTTGTATGAATGTCCACAGAGGGACCCCAAACCTAGAACTTTGAACTGTGGGACCCATTTATTTGCTTAGCAATTTCAAGAGGAGGAGGTTATAAATAGTAATAAATTCAATTTATTTATAAAGCATTCTCTGCCAGGCATCACTGCACAAACAATTATGAAAGGATTGTGGTAGATTAAAAACATAAATTGGAGCATCATAAAATGTGCAAGAGTGATTGGATTAAAATACACTTGACAGAAATGTTTTAAAAGTGGGATTTTGATGAGCTCTTCTGTGTGGTCAGAGAAAAGTCAGCGCTCAGTGGCCTGTTAAAACAAAGATTCAGGGCCAGATTTCTGCAGGGTGTCTCTTGTGGCTCTCTAGTTCTTATCTCAGAAGTTGAGAGTAATTCACATAGGATCTAAATTGTGCTGGATGTGGCTATAGGTTTCTTGAGGAGCCCATGTTTGCTGACACCTGATCCCACAGTAGTTGTCCAAATACTTTCTTTGGCTGTTCTCATCTTTCGTGCTAGCCCTGTTCCCTACTATAAGATACGGCTTATGCTGAGAGCTTGCACAAGAGAGGCAATGCCTCTCAGCTCAGTATGTGGTGGTGCCTCCTTCAAATTAGTGTTCCCCCTGCAAGGCAATTTAGGGAAGGTTTCTAATTCTGAGAAGTTATAAAGAGGATGAAGAGAAATGGGTAATTCGGTCTGTAGACAATTACTGATTTACCCAGTAAGCAGATAATACTTTCTATGTTAAAATTAGTAGGAAAATTCTCCCTGAATTAACTATATATTAGTCTAACCTGGCATATACCAGAATTACACCAAATTCTGTAGCATCAGATAATTTTTTAAAATAAAATCTAAAAAAAAAAGCTTTCAGAGAGAAATTATGCTTCATTAAATTAAGGGTATGGAATGCAGCTCCTCCACACCCCTTATCCATGAGGGGATTGTAAAAGCCCTCAGCGCACAGAAAGTCTTGTTATGAGTATATTTCCAAAGGATCTCACTATCCACATTTTGAGTTCTGTTGGAAATTCAGTCCTTTATTTTGGCAGCAGTCAGACGCTTGGGATTCACCTTTGTTAAGCTTTCCTACCACTGGTTTTAAAATAATGTACTGAAAGCTCTGGTTGTGTAACAAGGATCAGATTAAAATGATACAAGGAGAAGAACTCGACTTGTGGCTTGAGGAACCAGCCTGACAATAAAATAATTAGAACAGTTATTGCTGAGGTCATGTAGCTTTTTTCCAAAAGCAGGCATGCTTGTCTATCCTGCTACAGATGATGCACTGTAAAGACCTCTTAGAAACTTCCCTAATGAGTCAATATTTAATTAGATACTTTCTTTAGAATTCTTCCTACTAAAGTAGGATATATATTTACCATTCTGCCTGGCAACAAAATGCTTAATGTTTAGCACACTAGCATGATCTTGAGCACAGAAAGGTTAGGTTATGCTAGAGGGGATTGATTTTTAATACTAATAAAAATGAAAATTATTAATAAAATGGTGCACTGAACTGTTTTATAGCTGGTAAATTACATACATGATCAAGTCCAAACACCTGAGCATGATCAGTAGCCAATTTCTAACTTATTTGTGTGGTACTGGGAGTTGGATGAGACACGGTATGCCTTGTGATAATCTATTAGATGTAGCTGTCATGCTGGAGCTGTTCTGATTTAAATGGATGCTTTTGGTACGTAGTCCTTAATCAGAGGTTGGTAAATGGACAATTGACTGTAGTGTTTCAAGTGGTTGTGTTAATCTTGGAAGAAGAGACTGGACTGCCTCACTATCTCTGAAACTACATAAAAGAAGATAGTAAAAGCTTTCTTCTGGGGGTGAACTTAATTCCTAGGCATGGTAAAAATACCTAGCCAGCTTTTAACTTCTATCCACAGATCCAAAATGAGGTTGTCTTAGTCATAAAGCTTATGTTGCCTTCCCTAATGTTGCTTCCTCCTAGAAGGGTAGTCTCTTGTTGGTCTGATCAGAATGTAAAATGACAGTTCATTTCAAATTAATTAGAGTAATGGACCAAAACAAAAGAAACTAGGGTACGAAATTCTCTGCCTCTTCAGAGCTCTTCAGTTTGGAATGTTTGTATATGGCTGTTTGGATGGCTTCAGTTCTTGGTCACACCAAAGACAAACCAAGCCCATAAGGAACATGTTCTCTGCATTTAACTCCTATATAGGCAAGATCTTATTGTTCTATTCAGGCCAAAAGAAAGAAGAAATGTGGAGCAACAGCACCCAAGAGATTTCTCCTACTTCTAGCCGAAGACCATAAAGAAAAAACTTAAATAGGGTAGACATTATCTAAGCGGCATCAAAGTCCAAATTTTAAGTCCAAATGGATGCATAATCCTTTATGTGAATCCAGAAAGCTGTATGCTTGACCATCTCTATTGTGGATAATAAGGCATGCCACTGGAAAGCATTGTGCGGAAGGGAAATAACAAATCTGTTGGATTATTCTGAGGGCTGGAGTTGTATTTAGAATGTTAAAATATGCATATTGTCTCAGAAAAAAATATAGGTTGAAAAGGACTTCTGTGGATTGTCTAGTCCAAACTCCAACTCAAAGCATGGACTGTGTTCAAAATTAAATCAAATTTCTCAGAATCTTCTCTAATATAAAGGTTTCAAAGTAATACTTATCTCACAGTATGGTCCAAATGATAATGGCATGTCAACCCCTTCTGAAATGCAGGATTCCAAATAGCTGCATTATTCGCATAGCTGGAGCCTGTTTCTTCACCTAATATTAGTAAAACAAATGTAGTGGAATGATAGTAAATCAGAAGAGTGATGTTATTCATCAGCTTTATTTTGGTTTGAGTGGATAAGGAACGTATGGTTTACTGAAAGGGAAAGTATATTTGTACATGGTACCTAGCACAGGGGATGGACCTCATTGTATCTTGGCTTTGTATTATAATTGAACTCTGTCTGACTGTCATGGGTTCAACAGTAGCATTCATTTTTCTCCTTCTTGGTAGCTGGTGCAGCGCTGTGGTTTTGATTTTGGGCCTGGGAACAGCGCTGATAACACCAGTGTTTTCAGTTAATGCTTGGTAATGTTTTGGTTTGACCAAGGACTTTCTGAGTTTCATGCTCTGCCAGGGAGGAGGGGAAGCTGGGAGGAAGCAGAGACAGGACACCTGACCCAAACTGATCAAAGAGGTTATTCCATACCACAGCACGTCATGCCCAGGATGTGAAAATGGAGGGCTAGAGACCCAGAAGGGTGTGTGGGGTTTGCTGTTGGGGGTGCACTGGCTGGGTCGGGCTTGGTGAGCAGTCGTATTCTCTTTCCTTGTATTTCTCTTGTGTTATTACTGGTGGTAGCAGTAGTGATTTGTGTTATACCTTAGTTACTAAACTGTTCTTATCTCAACCTGTGGAAGTTGCATTCTTTTGATTCTCCTCCCCATTCCCCCAGGACTGGGGGAAGAAAGAGAGAAAAGTGAGAAATCTGCATGGGGTGGGTTAGAGGCTTAAACCATGACACTGATACAAAACGTAATTCCACTGAACTCAAACAAATTCAACTTGATCCTTGCTGAGCCTATAGGGATGCTGGGGAGGGACTATTCATTAGGGACTGTAGTGATAGGACAAGGGGTAACGGGTTGAACCTTAAACAGGGGAAGTTTAGATTGGATATGAGGAAGAAATTCTTTACTGTAAGGGTGGTGAGGCACTGGAATGGGTTGCCTAGGGAAGTTGTGAATGCTCCATCGCTGGTGGTGTTCAAGGCCAGGTTGGACAGAGCCTTGGTTGTCATGGTTTAGTGTGAGATGTCCCTGCCCATGGCAGGGGGGTTGGAAGTAGGTGATCTTAAGGTCCTTTCCAACCCTAACTATTTTATGATTCTATGAGTCTATGAAAGTGCAAAAAAATTAAGGAGCTTACACTAGATCATGCAGAAGATCTATGCATGAAGTATTCATTGATTTGCTAAGGAACTCTTGAGTGTAAGTCATGTATCAGGTCTGTAATCATTCAAAACTGTTAAAATCCTCTCTTCTATTCATTTCAGTGGAAGATTTTTAACTGCATCATGGGCATGTTATGAACTATCATAAAGTACTGAAGGCTAGCTTGCACTATATTCCTGTTTTATAATTACTCATTTCAGATAAACAAGACTTCTGTCTTTGGTTTAATGTTCTAGCCTTGGACACCTTTAAAGTAGCTGCCTATAAGAGTATCTGTCAGATATAGCTATTAGCTAAAATGTGGTATTTCTGCAGTTCTTGGTGTGAATTTAACTCTGCTCATTGTAATGCCTGATGTTATACAGGCACTACCTTTGGTTGGAGTGGAGAGAAAGCAATGCTGATGATACTTGGAAATCTAACCCTTTGGAAACTGTTTGGACTGCTGTTTACCAACGCAGTGGGTTATGTTTAGTTAAATACCATTCACCCACTTCCTTCTTTGGCTTATTTTATCCTTTCCAGGTAAAATCAGTTAGTGTTCTTTTGCTCAGTGTTTGGGAATATTTTTTTGGGGCAATATGTAGAAGAAGGGATCCTGTCTTTTTAGGACCAGCAGTAACAGCAAAAGGGGTTATGTTTAGCAGTATGCTATTTTATCATCCCTTTCTATCTATCAAATAAATAGATATGGCTGCTTGCTTGTTCAATGGCAGTAATTTTAAGGAGAAAGAAACAAAAAGAAAAATCCAAGCATGTTCTCTCCTTTAAGTTTTATTACCTAATGTGTACTGTTTTCACACATACTTAGCTGAAAATGTCTCTTCAGTAACTCAGTACGTTCAGAAGGGGCTTACTGTCAACAAACCTGTCTTAAGATCTGCTCTACTGAATTGATCCTTTAAGTGCATACATGTGGCTTTTCCTCACTGAAGGTCAAAGTTATTAATGCTAACAGGAACCTCCAGGTCAGCAAATTCACACAGTGAGGATATCCATATCTCTGATGTGATGATAACTTGTAATCCAAAAACATGGAACCTCTTTTCATAAAGTCTGTAGGCCAACTTTCCCGGCACTATAGTTTAGTCTCCTTACTGCCCCTCACAAAAGATAATTTTCCCTACTAGGAGAAAGTCTGAGTGCCTCCACTCTGACTTGTATCTCCCAGAGCCTATTTATGCAGTTAATGCCAAAACATCCTATATGACAGAAACTCTTAAAATACTGATGTTTTCCTTGGACTACGGAGTATTTGCATTACTGAATAAATGTATTCTATTATGTTTAAGTAAGCACTAGGGAATAATAATGCAGACACTGACGTAACATTGCTAAGGTCAAACAGGCAGATTCATAACGATTCTAGCTGTGCAGGGCTTGCAGCACATTACTTTAGACATATAAGCTCTAGTTTGAAACCTGGTTTGTTATAAGCTGAGCAGAGTGCAAGCAGAGACAGACAGCAAAGTCTGGCTTTCAGATTGTAAACTCTTAATCCTGGGGGGTATGAGGTACAAGGACATTATCGTCATTTGAGCCTTGGGTAACTCTTACGAAGTAACTGTTACAACTGAGCAGCGTTGCTGGGCGGATGGAGTTTGAAGAGTTAGGATTAAGATACAATGAATCATCCTGAGCACCATTTCTCAGAAACAGCACTGGCCTACTCACTCCGCTGCTGACAGTAGGAAAGCCTCCTGGCACCCTATAGTAATTTCCTTGGATTTCCTGTTTTCAGACTCCTTTTAAGAACCTAAGATGTCATTAAGTAGTTTAAAAATTATAAACAAAAACAAACTGATGACATCTTTGGAAGGCACATGGGATTAGAGGGGTTTTGTACTTAATACACTAATCCTCTTTTGGAAGTCTATCTTAGAGCCTTAACAGTAAATTAATGTTTGTTTCTTTGTTAAGAGTAAGATGATGTACAGTTTGTTTCTTGGCAATGTTAGTGCTGGCTAATCTGTTAGCTGGAGTAGCTGATGCTTATGTCCTATGTCAATGCAAAACAAAACAAGCTCAGAAAAGCAGTGGCAGAGCGAGTCCCAGAACATCTGTTTATGCTCCAGGGACAGGCCAGCTTTTTAAGACTTTTGTCCTTCTTCATCTTCCGCTCATGTATTTTTTTGTTTGAGGGTTTTAGTCTGGTTTTTTGCTGTTTTTTTTGATTTGTTTTGTTTTGTTTTTGTTTTTAAAAAAATTTCAGCACTATTTCCCAAGCAGGAAGCTCCTGCTTTGTAATTCCACAATCTTCCTTGTGCTTCATGTGTGTCAGCCCCATCAGCATGGTTCTCATTTCTGAGACACACAATAAAAAATATTGTTTCCTCTTTCTTACAGCTTCATAACAAGTTCCCTCTCTTTTGATGCTGTGGTTTGGATTAGTCTTTCTAGGGGAGATGCTGTTGCTATCTCTTTTCCCTCCCACAGAGGTAGTGGGCAGCTCCCTGTCAGCAGGGAGCTCCCTCAGGCAAAAATGCCAATATTTTTCTAGCTTGGTTTTCTTCAAAATGGCACCAAATTGGCTTCTTAGAGGAGTAGGGTTACAGATACTTTGCAGTGCTGTGTCATAGAATCATAGAATAGTTAGGGTTGGAAAGGACATTAAGATCATCTAGTTCTAACCCCCCTGCTATGGGCAGGGGTACCTCACACTAAATCATGTCACTCAAGGCTCTGTCCAGCCTGGCCTTGAG
This sequence comes from Myiopsitta monachus, assembly GCA_017639245.1. Classification (NCBI taxonomy): domain Eukaryota; kingdom Metazoa; phylum Chordata; class Aves; order Psittaciformes; family Psittacidae; genus Myiopsitta; species Myiopsitta monachus. Next base: position 78,108,854 of record CM029920.1, read on the forward strand.
CACTACCAGCGATGGAGCATTCCCAGCTTCCTTGGGCAACTCATTCCAGTGCTTCACCACTCTTACAGTAAAGAACTTCCTTCTTATATCCAATATAAACTCACAGAATCACAGAATAGGGTCGGAAAGGACCTTAAGATCATCTAGTTCAATCTGTGTAACCTTGGGAGCTTGAAACACTGGGGCCCAGTCTGCTTAAACTGTGAGAACAAAGCTTCAAATTAGCAGCCAGAATTGCAGGTGCCCATTTAACAGAGGCAAATTAATAATTCTCTGGCTGCTGAGGGCAGCAGGTCCTCCTCTTGTTTCTAAACTGAGGAAGGGGGTGGTTGAGTCATTCCTGTGAGTTCATTTGGCAAGGCTGCCATCAGAACTGGGACTTTAATCCAGGTTCCTGGGAACCTAGTTATGCTATGTCATAACTGAGTTATGCTGTGTTCATAAAACCCCTTGAGTTTTATAGTATAAGGAGAAAAGGGAACACAATTAATTAGTAGGCTTTTCAAATTCTTCTTGAGTCTAAGCAGGAGTAGCTTTCTGAAATGGCCTGGGAGTAGCTACGCTGTTTAATCTCAGCAGCATTTTTCCTTCAGTTTTAGATCCTGAAATCATTAATTTAAGTTCAGAGGATCATAAAATCTCTCTCCTGTGCTCAGAATTCTGTATCTTATGTTCATTTCAGAGGCTTTTATAGAGTTTTACTTTATATGGATCTTTCCACTTTAACCAGAGCATTTAAGGAATTTATTTGAACAGCTTGTAGTTGTATATGTAGACATGTGTATATCTTTGTATAGGTGTATATATACACATGTGTGTCTAATATTTTGGCATATTATTACCTCAATAGCATGGTTCAGCAAACAGCTTGATTACAATAACAAAACTGGAATCTGTAGTCCCATAGGCATCTTTAGAAGCAAAAAGTTATGAGGCTTCTAAACCCAACCAAACGGAACCTGTTAGTGTTTGAAATACTGGCTGTTCTGTGCAGTATTAAATATTAAAAAAAAAAAAAAAAAAAAAAAAGAAAAAGTTTTCCCAGAATTTTCTCAAGTATTTACTTTCTTGGACCCTTGATAATGTTAGCATAGGTATTTCAACAAAATTCATGCAGTGGAAAGGTCTTCTGGCTAGGCAGGCCTGCAAAGCACTGCAGCCCCAGAAGCACAGAGCCAGACAGAGCTGGCAGCAGTATTTGTCCAAGGGTGCCCAGAGGTCAGGGACAATGTCTGCTGTTAAATCACTAGGCACAAGATCAGTTTTAGGGCTCCCTCTTCAATTGTACTGCCAATCTGCTTCAAGTTGGACCTGGAGTTATTAAATGAGGGGGTGGTCTCCTCAACATCCTCTTGCCATCAGTTTTGGTTGTGAATGCCCAGAAAGGTTTTACAGGAAGGCTGGTTTTTAGTGCCTGCAGCATTTCACCATGAGCCCATGTCTATGTTTACAGAGTGGGATGCCAGGTAAGTTGAGTGCACAGGGCAGCCTCAACAGCAATCTGAATGAGAGTGGTCTCAGACCTACTGTGGCACTTCTGCAGGAGGCAAAGGCTTGCCCACAACCACGGAAAACCCTTGATGGAAATAGGAATGAGACCCATTAATGGGGCTGGGTTGCAGCAAGAGAAGTCTTTGTTTCCATCGTAAAAGTTGTTTATTCATCCCTAGGGCAACTATGCTCATCCCAGGTACAACACTCCCTACTCCCATTCTCAATGCAGGGCACGTTCTTCATTTGCAGAGTCCATTTTCACCCTCCTCATCCTCTAAACAGGCTTTACCTTGTCTTTTGAGAGGTAGGGCATTGCCTCCCTGGCAGAGCTACCATAGGCTACCTGTGTGGGGTGACGTCTGGCCTTGCACTATGCTGATAGAGGCATGTACAGCACAGAGGTGCAGGGCAATCAGAAAGACACTGCATAGACTTCCCATCACACAGTCATTCTGTGGTTTGTTTTTGGTCTTTTTTTTAGAGGTTCCATGGCGGCTTGTCTTACTTTACAAATGTATGCATAGAGCTTGATTGGTTAGGTCTGCTTGACTATAATTTGTACATCAATTAGTACCCATTCAGTTGTCAGCAGCAGTTGAATGAGAAGGGCAGCAGGTTAGTTCATTCTAGGAGTGCAAGCCATTATGGAGCTCTTTTCTGTGGCCAAGACCATAGCTTGTTAGCACTTAATGTGCCAATTCTTGTGATAAATAAAATAATGCACTTACTATTTGTAAAGCTAGGGACACAGGAGTTGCTAGTGTTGTATGTTGTTGTTTTCTTCTCTGAGTTCAAGGGGAGGAAATCTTAGTGCGCTGACCTGTCTCTATTGTCTCTATGCCAACGATGGACAAATTCTATGTTGTGGGCACATCCTAAAGGTTTATGACAAATAGATAACTACAGAATTATACTTTTTCTTTTTTAGGTATTCTCTGCACTAAGTACTGGGGAATGTTGCAGTTATTGTGAAAGCATTGTCCGAGGGAGAGCAGCAATATTTTAAAGCAGGAACATGTGCCTGCTACTCTCAGATGAAGTTTCTCAGTCATGTAAAATAGCCTGTTAGTGTAAACATGCAGACAAACTAGAAATTGCCTTTTTTTGATCAATGGTTTGCTAGTGAGTTGTTAATTACCTGGAGCTGAAAGGAAGATGTTCAAATGAGCAGCTGTGAAATGATGGAATGGTTGTTTTGTAATCCTGCACACTGTGTATTGCTATATCATATGAAAGTGTCATACATTCATTCGACTGGACAGAGGAAAAGGGCAATTGCAGTTTGGAGTTGAAAAGAAGAGTAAAGTAGTAACCTGCCCTCTTGTCTTTCTGGGTACCCTGTAAGATATGACCAGAAATGCCTAGGACTGTTTTAATTTGTATTTAACTCAGATTTTTATCTCTTTAATGTGAACTTTTATTCACTTTGTAGTTTAACCTTGTAGGGACCTTGTATCCTTTTGCTGTCATCTAGTTTTCATGTACTTATTTCCCACTCAGCTTGCCACGCAGCACTTTGGTAGTGATTACCTAATACTGCAGTTTCCCTCCTACTTAGGTGGAGGTCCCTACCGTTTCTACATCACTGCTATTCTTATTCCACAGTGGGGAATAAGAGAAAGCTCAGGGATTAGAGATGGTGAGCCAGTGTACTGACTGCAGAAACCTGCATGCTTGTCCGGAATGAGACTGTACTGTCACTGGAAGTAATTTAGTTTGGATATGCTTAATTGCAGCCTGCATTTCACAGGGACGTGTACATTTCTCATGAAATGAATAAAAGCCCCTAACATTAGTCATCCTGATCTGTAAATCATTTACCACTAATATTCAGCCTACCTATTCCCTAGCAACAGAAAAGGGAATCCCAGAGAAGGCACAGTATGACACATGCTTAAGTCTCAGGTGCGCTCCTGTCTGTATTTTTAGCCATCTTTCTCAGCAGCGTTTCATCAAGATATGTTTCCAGGGGTAGAAAAGGACTGGATGCAGTTCATTCTGATAGCTGATAATATTTGGCAATATGCTCTGTAGAGAGCTGAGTGCTAGAACATGCCTATTGACTTTCTCCCCACCTCCTTTACACAGGCCTGTGCAGTGGTCAGTTCCTGCCAAGGCAAGGGAAGCAAATTTCAGAGCCTAACAAAAATTTACTGCCACTGTCCTGTCAGACTAGCTGCAGATGATGAAAATGTAGGGAGAGAAGCCCTCTGGCAAGCCATGCATGTTAGGTGCACCCAAGTGGCGAGTCAGTGAGTTGGAGGCTGCATGGGTGGATTGTGACAGAAGAAAATGTCCTTATCCATGGTTTGTCACTCACACTTAACCATTGTCTCTCTGTTCTCTTATCTTCCACAGGAACGAGTGGAGTATCTCTTTCTCATAATTTTTACAGTGGAAGCATTTTTAAAAGTAATAGCATACGGACTTCTCTTTCACCCCAATGCTTACCTCCGCAATGGCTGGAATTTACTAGATTTTATAATTGTGGTAGTAGGGTGAGTACCAATATTTTTATCTTTGAATGCACTGACACATGGGGATACTGTCAACCTTTGGGAGCATGATGGTGGGTGAATGTTTTTTCACACTATGTATGGGTTAGGGGTTGCTGCTGTACGTTATAGAATCATTAGAATAGTTAGGGTTGGAAAGGACCTTAAGATCATCTACTTCCAACTCCCCCTGCCATGGGCAGGGACACCTCACACTAAACCATGTCACCCAAGGCTCTGTCCAGCCTGGCCTTGAACACCACCAGCGATGAAGCATTCACAACTTCCCTGGGCAACCCATTCCAGTGCCTCACCACCCTTACAGTAAAGAACTTGTTCCTTATATCCAATCTAAACTTGCCCTGTTTAAGTTCGAACCCAGTTACCTCTTGTTCTATCACTACAGTCCCTAATGTATAGTCTATCCCCAGCATCCCTATAGGCCCCCTTCAAATACTGGAAGTGCTGCTATGAGGTCTCCACGCAGCCTTCTCTTCTTCAGGCTGAACAGCCCCAACTTTCTCTGCTTATCTTCATACGGGAGGTGCTCCAGACCCCTGAGCATCCCCGTAGCCCTCCTCTGGAATTGTTCCCTGGAACATCAAATTTCCAACCAGCCCTTCACTGTTGGTGAGGACGAGGTCGAGCATGGCACCTCTCCTTGTCTGCTCCTCTATTACTTGCAGAAGGAAGTTGTCTTCCACACAGTTGAGGAACTTCCTGGATTGCTTGTGCCGGGCTGTACCGTCCCTCCAACAGATATCAGGGTGGTTGAAATCCCCCATGAGAACGAGGGCCTGTGAGCGTGAGGCTGTTCCTATCTGTTTTTAGGGTGCTTCATCCACTGAGTCCTCTTGGTCAGGCGGTCTGTAACAAATCCCCACAATAATGCCTCCCATCGCTGTTCTCCCTTTAACCCTGACCCACAAACTCTCTATTGACTGTTCAACTAACCCCAGACTGAGTTCCATACTCTCCAGCCTATCCCTAACATAAATAGCAACTCCCCCTCCCCACCTACCAGGCCTGTCTTTCCTAAAGAGCCTGTAACCTTCCATTCCATCACACCAGTCATAGGAGCCATCCCACCATGTTTCTGTGATGCCTATGATATCATACCCCTGTAGATGTGCACACATCTCTAATTCCTCTTGTTTGTTCCCCATGCTACGGGTGTTTGTATAGAGGCATCTGAGCTGAGCTCCAAATGAAGCCGGCTCATTGGTTGGAGCAGCTGGAATATCTCTACATTGCTCTACACATTTATTATAGGTGCTGGAAACTGACTGGGTGTGTTGAGATGGAATGATGCCTCCCTCCCCCAACACATCTACTTTAAAGCATCCTTGACCAGTCTGGCAAGCCTCCTACCAAATGCACTCTTCCCTTTCTCTGCCAGACCAGCTCCACCAGCCCCTGGTAGACCTGGCCTACTAAATTGAGTCCCATGTTTGAGGTACCCAAACCGCTGACTATAGCACCACACTTCTAACCATTTATTAACCTGGCCAGTCCTCCTAGCCTTTTTAAAGTCCTTCCCTGTATCATGGAGAATTGACAAAAAGACAGTCTGAGCTTCAGTGTCCCTAACCACCTTTCCTAGGGTTACTGCTGCCTATATCACAAGCACCCAAGTGGATCATTAGAAGTGGGTAATAGTCAGTGGGACTGACTAGAGCAGGCAGCCTCTGCAACACCCCTGATCTGTGCCACTGGTAGGCAACACGCCTCCCTTGATATGTTCCTCCTATCGCTGCCATTTTAATGGTTTGCAAGACATGGAAATTAAATTGCTTTTTGGTAACAGGGATAAAAAGAGGAAGCAGTGCAAGGCTGTCCAACTGGAAGAAACTCCCTTTGTTTATAACCTGTATGAATATTAAAAAATAACATCTAGGTTGGATCCTTTAAAATTAGAGTTGGATACCAAAAGAATTCTGCCATCATAGTGAACTTTTACTGATGTTTCTCATTCTCTTACAAACAAAAATAAGTTCTTTAGTTCAAATGCACTGTTCTGCTGGTGATTTCAACACTTTGATTTTGACCCTTTTAATGTTTTAACATTTTAAAAGTTTAATTTTACTACTGTAGTTTGAGCTGCAATTTTCTAATCCTCTTATATTTCTCTACATGTTTTTCAAGCTTAGCATTTAATTTATTTGAATAAAAGCAAAGTAAAACACCTTTTTTTTCTACCTAAAGGTAGGAGATATGCAAGGGATTTGAATTGTGGCTGTTGAAGGGTAGAGGTGAAGGATAAACTATCCCTGAAGACAAAGAGAACAAGTATATATCTTTGCCTGAGTAATTTGTCCCATCCTCCCACCACTCCGTTCTTAAAGAATTTCATCGCCCACAAAAGCTTGAATTCTTTTCACCTCTTTACCAAGGAAACCCTGCATCAGCTCCTAAGGAAAATATCAAAAGGGACACTTTCAGTCATCAAAGTCCCCTCATAATTTCTGCCCCAAACCAAAGTCCATCTAACTTCTTAACCATTTTTGTGGTGGACCCCCAAAATTACAGTCAGCAAATTGCTGTGTGCTACCCAATCCCTCCCACTTTCTATCATTACAGGGAAAAGTGGGTGAAAAGAGACTTTCCAGTGAGGGGGAGGGAGGACAAGCTGGAACCTATTTTTAGTCTCATGACCTCTCTTCCTCCACCTGGGTGAGCTCTGCTTTCGGCAGTGTTTCTATGTTCCCATCCACAGCCAGAGGTTCCCACGGCAAATTAGTAACTGGAAATTGGAAAATCCCCTGACACTGATGTCCAATTCCGTAGCTAGGTTCTGCCTTTGAATGCGCCCTGATATATCACCTGCTTGGGAATTGCTGCTTACATTTAAGAAAGATTGGAGAATGAAAGTCCTGTGAATGTGTCCTGTGAATGTGATTATTCCCTTATCATCTTTATGAGAGACTTTTTAAAGAGAGGACACATTACCTCTTCTTCTTCCATTGGAATGTGAAAGAGTGCGGCTCCAGAAATCATAGGGCAGCATTACATCTAGTTTAAGTACAGTTCTTTTCAATTTTCCTACCAGTGCAGTTAATCAGTAAGATGATATTCAGACTGAAATTAATTCCCCTGCCAGTGACAGAAGTTGCAGCTCTCAGCTCTTCTATCCGCTCTTGCCTCCAGCAGCTCTCAGTCACTAGATGGGGAACAAAAAATGTAACTGGGGAGGGATTACATGAGTATAATAAACACGGCCAAGACCCCAAGGTCTCTGTTAAATAGTAACAATCTCAAGTGACAGATTCCACTTCAAGGCCAGAAGGGTTCCTTTGATGTTTATCTGTTTAAACTCACTTGTACAGTACCACAGCCTAGGCTGGTGTGCTGCTTTCTCTCTCCACAACCCCTCTGCAAAATCTACGTGGTGATACCATCTGTTCCTGTTCTGCCCTGTCTTCTTTTCCATAGGGCTGTCTGAAATCCCCTAATGACATTATGTTTGAATTTCAGTGTATTTGAATATTTTGCCAGGGAGGAAGTCATGTAGAAAAGGTTTAAAATAAATTTTAAAGAGAGAGAAAGGGAGGAGCAACAATGCAAGTGTTGGTAGCATTTCCATGTGGTGCCTCTTTCTGCCTATTGATGGAGCTATTTGAGAAGCTGAGTAACTTGAGGCACTGAGTAACTGAGACGCTGCTATAGCGCTGGGTAGAGCGATTTGTTTGGTATGTGGGGCAAAGGATGGTGTGGGACTCATGCTGGAAGCCTCAAGTCCCAAAATAGCCATGGTAATTGCCATTCGTGCTTGTTCTGCCTCAGGAACCATCTTCATTTTCAACTATTGTCCTGGCTACAGAAAAATTAAAAGGATAGGTGGGAAGTACTACTTTGAGTTGGAAGTTAAAGGAGCAAAAAAAGACATGTTTTAGATCCTTCGTTTATCTCTAAGCCCATCTAGTACACACTGATTAAGAGACATATTGTGAAGGGATAATGCATCATGACTGGCTTCCTTCATGTTAAAGTATGCAAGTCAGTAGAGTAAGACGATAATGGACACATGCATGACCAAGCATAAATTCTAGAGGGAAGTCTCGGTTTCCATAAAAAGTTTTTATGACAGCGTGCCTGTATACTTTCCCCTGCCTCCTGAAGATAGGTCCCTTGGTATCCAAAGGGGTTTTATCATCAGTGGTTCTAGCAAAGCCGCAGGAATACACAGCAGCAGCAGAGGGAAGCACTGAACACAACTGCTACGTTTTCTGGAGAAAGGATGCAGACCTGTAAACTTGTAACAGTTTATCATTCTTGCAATGTGGGAGATCTGCTTATTCATCAGCTAAGTCGTTTAAAACTTGATTCTAGCTTATCTTTATATAGCCTATGACACTGCTATAGCAGCATCATTAAACGTTGCTTTGAAGAAAAATGTCTGTGTGAGGGTATCAATCAGAGGTTCTGTGGATAAGCACATTATTAGTTACGAGTAGAGCTCACATCCCTAAGCTGCCTAATGAGGCACAACCCACAAACACTAATGGTTAGTCAAATTGTTTCCTGTTTCCTCCAGTTTTAGCATTCCTCTTTTGGAAAATATTAAAACTTTCAGATATGACAGTGATGTCCTTGAGTATTAGGCTGTTGGAAGAAACTTCTCTTGAGAGAAGCCTAACCTGACAGTGGTGTGCTAGAAAAATATCTGCCTTTCCTGGCAGTACTGTGGTTTGTCTACCAAGCACAATTGTTCTGCAAGGACCCTCCAAGCTTCTGCCAGAAAAACAGGTATCGTGATTTGAAAGGAAGTCCTATGTGGGATGATAAGCAGTGAAGGTATTTGAAAAAGATCTGAAATTCAGAGCAGACTGGAAAATGTGGTCATGGTATATGTCTTTCTATGGAGAGTTTCTAAAGGGCAGACCCAAACATTTTCACACTCAAATCACAGGTGAACTGTAAACACTGTGAAGAGGAAAAAGCCCCACCTTTTTTATTACTATTTCATTATACCTATGAGGATTCTTTCAGCTGTGTTTTTCTGCTGGTTTGTTTTTGGTTTTTTTTCTTCTTAGAAATACCAGTCCCTCTGTTTTCTTTTTATATTCTGGAGGTCCTTGACAAGTTTTTTTATGTTATAAAAATCAGTGTGCCCTGCCCACAGAGGAGGAGATGAAGAGCAGCTTACAGCCTTATCATGCTGCTACTGGGGTCATCTAGCAAAGCAAAAACCTTCTTGATATTTCAGATGTCAAAAGAGAAACAGAAAAATAGAAGCGAGAAAAACAGCGAGACTTGCTTTATACTTCACAAGTAAATGAGAAAGGAAAAAAAAGTGGAGTGTGTCCATACATGCACATGTGTGAGTGAAATTTAATTTCTTCTTCATGGTTCATGTCTGGCAGATGAATTTAATTTAGGAGTAGTCATGTCACAAGTGAAGTTCAGAAATCAAGACGCTGTTAATTGTGTTTCATCACTGGAAAGTACTATGTCAAATGAAAATGGGGCATGAACTTAGGCTGGCAGAAAGTAGTTAGGTGGAAGGAAATAAGATCGATTTCTGTATTCTTTTTTTCTAATGGTGAGATTTTCAGTGGCCACAAGAAACTAGCTCTCTTGCATTTTTATACTGTCCAAACTTTGGTTTGTTTGTCAGCACAGTGTTCTCTCACACTGTGCTTGGAACATGCGTTTCGGCTAACTCACCTTCTGAGAAGAAAAGGAAAGAAGCACGCCTCACTCCACCATGCCTACTGTAAGCTTTTTCCAGAGGTTTTCATCAAGGAGCAGATTTTGCCACGTAAATATAGGGTTGACAGACTCTGAACTCTTGTTTTATATTAGTAGCTTGACATTCCCTCCAGCTCTTGTAGGTTTGGAAAACAATTAGCTGAAACACTTAAGTCTATAAAGCTCATAGAAATAACAAATTGTATATGGTTTGTGGAGTTTTTTCCTAATAGGAAAATAATGGAAGGGGGAACCATCAGAAGCCTTACCTTTCTTCTGTGTGCTATCATTGGTGCTATTTCTGAACAAGTTTTAACTCATCCCCTGGATCATGATGAGTTACAGCCAAAAAACGTGATAGCTGTAGCCTCTGAGTCATCTATGTCAGCCCATGGTCTAACTCAGGTGGTGGTAGGGACAATGAAGTAGGATTGGCAAGGTGTACTATAAATTTGAAGAGTGGAGTAGTGATTCAGTAGGCCAGACTGAGCGCAGTGTAGACCCCAGTACAAAAGGGAGAGAGAGTGAAATAAGTGAGAGAAATAAAAAGTTATACTGCATTAGTAAAAAGCAGTATTAGTACAAGGGGAGATACTAAGCCTGGAGTAAACGCATTAAAGGAGGATTAGCCACAGTAATACAATTCAAGTTTAAATGTAGGTTTTTAAATGAGAAGCAGCAGGAATTACTGCGAATTACTCCTGAAGTACAGTAGTCACATGACTGTGGGTACCTCAAGACAGCACATTTAGCGTACAGTGCCTGAGCATGCAAACAGGGCCAGCTGGCATGCAGGGAAGCTGCATTAATCTGGGAAGGTAGGTTCCAGCTCCAGTGGAGTGAGCTGTCCTACCGGTTGCATTTCTGCTTCTGAATTAATCTAGGACATGTATAGCTTTTCTTAGGATGTAGAATTCTAGGGCAGTCCATGGTTTGCTCATTGAATGAGCGACAAGAGAAATGCCCTTGGTGCCAGCTCTCAAGAGCTGGTGTTTGGCCAGACATAGGGCCAGTGGTAATGGAGATCAGGATAATGAACCCTCAGACTTGCACCCTCAGACTTGCACGACTGCTGACTCAGAACTCCTTGAGATTTCTTGTCTTCAGCATTGCAACAGAGCTGAAAAACAGCATAAGAAAGCTTTTGCAGCAGATTCTTTTGCCTCTAGAGGATCCCAGGAGACTGGGACTGTTGTATAGGTATGTCACTCATCATCTAGCATGGGAATTCTGTTGACTAGAAAGATATAAATGTTTGAATAAGAAATAGAGCACATTTCTAGAGCTTAATCACTAGCTTTCTGAAAATACAGTTAGGCCAAATTTGACCTACAGTGTTTCTATTATGAAGACCAGCAGAAAATTGCAACTGTATAATTTGTGTGCACAGCTCAAGAAATACGCACATTCAAATAATTTATGTTCTTTTCATCAGCCCTTGTTTATCTCTCACTGTGATATCTGTAGTCAACGCAGTATTTCTCATAGGCTCTGTTTTTGTCTTCTCTGCATCCTGCTTCTCAGTCTGCAACACCTACAAAACTCAGCATCCATCCTCCCCACACACAGTTTTTCCCACGCTTGTTACCTAGTTGTTAAATCTTTCCACAGTGCTTGAAGTTGAGGCTTTGAATAGATTCAGTTAGGAGTTCCTCAGTCACAGCTGACAAATTTTATAAGACTCTTTGTATGAAATTAAAAAAATCCCACCAACTCCTTAAGAAACTGATTTTGCATTTGCAGTGCCCTAATCCACATTTTGTGTGGATTTAGTGCTGGGAAAAAGTGTTGGCTTAGATGCTTCAGTAGAGGAATCCTCCTTTTTCTATCCACGGCAATCTCCCTATGTTTGTGGCCGGCCCTATTGCTAAGTTTTAATTGGAGACAGCAGGCACTGGAGCTCCTTGCAAAGCAATCAGGCGGCTCAGCCCCTGCTTGCAGTTTGGGGGCTCTCTCTGCAATATGCCAGTCAGGGTGTACAGACGAGATCCTGACAGAGCTACTGCAGACTGCAGCCTGAGAGAGAAATCAGCCAGTGCTGACCCGAGGCCACCCTACCCAGGCTGTTTCTGGCATCCTAGGCAGCTTCTTTCAAGTTACCTGTGGTATCTCCATGGCTCGCTATGGCCCAAGGGGCCTCTGCCACTCCCAGGCAGAGTGGAAAAAAGCATTTTTTACAGAGCGCCAAATATCCCTTTATACTGGAACAGCTTTTAACCTCTACTGAATTTGGCTGCATTCATGTTGATTACTTCAAGGCTAAAAGCAATGTCATTAGCAAATTCATGAGGAATCCGTCCTCCCCCAAAGGTACTAATGTTTTACCAGAAAAATGGAAACTGCTTCCTGAAAGTTAATTTATTATATCATATCTTTATTAACATACAGGGTGAGCCTTCAGCTCTTTAACAGAAGAACATATTCTTTTCTGCTTTGCACTGCCTTTTCAAATGTGTTCTGAGTGAGACATCTTCTCCTTAAAGCAGCTACTCCTACTAGCCAAGATTAAACATTGAGTGGTATAATAAAATAGTCTAATAATAAGACTCCTACAGTTTGGCACTGCCAATGCATCAAGGGATTTACAAATGGATACACAAGCACATAATCCGAGCATACTCCCTTATCTATTTGCACCTTGAAAGATCGCTGAGATTTACGCATTGTTCTACCTGCAACCACCTTGGTGAATCTTAAATCCTTGTGAAATGAGTGACAGGCAACTAACAATGGGATTAATTATGGAGATTTCTTTTTTTCCTCGGGTTTGTTGGTTAAAGAAGATAGCAAAATGCTGCCATCAGAAAGGGCAAAACCTAAAAATTGTGCTTTCTTACCTTTCTGCTCTACTCCCACTGAGTATGTCCAGACTGATAAGGACAGCATGGAGCTTGCCTTCAAAATATGACCCATGTGCTCTGCTTTTGGTGACCCTTTAAATTCAGCACAAGGCATTGCCAGAGTGATCATTTTGAAGCGCCTGGCATGCCCCAGAACCCAGGGCAGGGAGCGCACCTCCATGTGCCACCAGGCAGACTGGTTGCTGTGATAGTCTATAGCTGGCTGCGAGGAGCCATTAGGCTGAAGGAGGATCATGTCATGTTTATGTCTGCTCCAGAAACAAGTGTTTTGTAAGTGGTATAGACATTACCATTAGGCTACTGCAGATGGGAAGAGTCTGTCTCTCCTCCACCATATGTGAATGTCGACTGAGATGTGTGACACTCTTCACAGGTCTGTGAGATAGCTTGGGTGATATGATGATGACGATCTCTGTTCCTGTTTAGCCCAAGCCTTGCTGTCTGCCTACAGATTGTTTCCTCTTTCTTTTTGCAGGCTTTTTAGTGCAATTTTAGAACAAGCAACCAAAGCAGATGGGGTGAATTCAATAGGAGGAAAAGGTGCCGGATTCGATGTTAAAGCACTGCGGGCTTTCCGAGTATTACGTCCGTTACGACTGGTGTCTGGAGTTCCTAGTAAGCAACGTCATTGGTTTTCTTTTATGTGTGTGTGTGTTGTGGCATGGGGCAGGAGTAGTTTGTGTAACAATTTTGAAGATGGATCTTGCTGCAGGTTATTTTTGGTGTGTGTGGAGACCTTTTTTCAAATTAATGTGTTCATAATAAATGTGATATTAATCCAGTGACCAAACAAGAGCTGAATGGGAATGGAAGTTTCATGGTATGTCAGTCTGTTCGTGCAACTTTTTTAAACAGTGAAAGTGGGAGATCCAAAGTTTTCATGATTGCAAGCAAAGATCCTTTAACTCTGAAGTCACAGTGCATTGTTGGCATTATAAATACTTGACCTAGATGGAAATGCTGTATGGCCATTTGTGTTGGGTTTGGAGGGAGAAGAGCTTTTTCATTAAAATTGCATTTTCTTCCTTGCATATGATGTTCTGATGAGGAGCACTGGGAACAATTTGGAACCAACAGGACATAGGGCAATGGCACAGTCATGTTCTCTGTTAGTCTTATTTGCTTAAATTATTTGTAATGCCTCTGAGGAAGTCCTCAAGCAGCTTTTTATAGTCCAACATCCATTTTCTTATTTATAATGAAGATATGAGTAACTGGAAGTCTGGTAATTCTGTTGTGGAGGTGGAACATGAATTTCACAATGTGGCAAGATTTTATCATTTTGCTTGAGAGTTTGTTATAGAATGGACCCACTGGCCTTTTGAAGAGAGGGTTAGTTGAAAGCTATCTTTGATTTCCATGTTTATAGCAATGAGAGATGTGGTTATCAGGAAAGGAGTTAATCTTTTTCAGAATAGCTGCGGAGAGAGCTTTGTTTATCTGGGGAGTTTGCTTGTTTGATGTCTTAAAGTACCTCTAACCTTAGTCATTTGAAAACCTTGAGTCAAGTTACTATAAACTCTGTGAGATCAGTTTAAAAATCATGATTTATTTATTAGATAAAAGGAGTGTAAGGTTCTTTATCTTTTGCTTGTTTTCTGACCCATTAGGTTATATTAGAGCCATGTTTGAAGGCCTTTCTCTACACCCATAAAGGGTAGAAACTTTTTAAATGAAAGGTGAGAATCTCTGTGGGAGAAGGTGATGCACTGGTAGAAGCAAAAAATACTGAGGCAGTTGACAGCATTACTATTTGGTCTTACAAAGAGGCAAGCTTGGTAACCAGTCTGCAAGGCCTCAGCTTGTGCCCAACTTGGGGTTACTGTGGACATCAGTGAGTGAGTAGAAAATATTGAACAGTAAAGCCTTTACTATTAAGCAGCTGGAGACCTTTTCCTCTGATACAGGACTAACATCCGGTATTCATGCCATATTTGTTAGGCATTACTGCAGTGGGTTGTTTCATGTAGACAATTGTGTATCATGTAACATCTTCAATCCATGCAGAAGGCAGTTCTGCTTTTGGCCAGAATTGTCTCATGACAATTTTGGCTTTCTTCGTATTTTGTCTGTTTTCTTCAGTCTACAGTGGCATCCACTTAAGGGTTTGTTGCTCTTTCCTAGTCCTTCTCGAAGTCTTCAGACACTTCATATTTACATGCCTGCTGTATGGTAAGGGAATGGTACTCAAATTTAAATGTCTATGAACCTGATTGTCTGTGAGATGCTGCCAATGCTGGGACATGCTCTTAGAGCTGTTCTGACATAGGCTGAGCTTCACCGTGCTTACAGTTCTTGCTGTTTTGGAGAACATGTGTTGCCTAAGTGAAAGGAGTTTTGTTACTACTGTTCAAGTCTCTTGACCTGTGCTCTTAGAGGACTGTAGGAGGCTGAGGGAGCCAAATCTGACATGGTTCATAATTTTATATGCATACATGATCTTGATCACAGCATAGACTATCTAATAGTATATTTGTGGGGGGGGGTTCATCAAGAGAAGTATTTAATTTGAACCAGAACAGATCCAGGGAGTCTGGTGCGTGCTAAAAAATATTTGATCTAGACAATGAAATGCCAGACCAGTGAGAAGTAGGTGAACCATCAACTTTATCTGACAGACATCATCTATTAGCCTTTATGGTTCTGACTAGGGACATATTTATTGAACCAGGTTTCTTTGGGGCTGACATGGCTTTTAGAAAGCCTGCTGAGGTCTGTAACTAATACAGCCTTAATCTTCACTGGGCATTTATTAATTGCACAAATGCCTGTTGATTAGCCTAGATAGATATTATCACATCCATATGTATTAGAGTGTAACTTTTCTCATGAGGCCTTTTAGATAAGGTTGCCTAAACTAACCATAAATAGTACATTACAGGATTACATTATTACATAATAATAAGTTTAGAGGTTTGGAAGTTAAATCTCTGGGTCCCATTAAAGTTCTGTCCCTGAGACATCATAAGCACCAGTGGGTGAGTTACCAATACTGAACTTGCTGTGTTTTGCTATCCGTAAAGAAATGCCTTTTGTTTCCTTTCCCTTACAAAATATAGTAGACTTTTCTACTGTGAGGACACAAACTGCACAGATTTGTCCTAAAATTATGTGAAGGTAGCATGCACTGCAATTTATTTTCAGACTCTAGATTTATTATAGCAGACTCTGTAAGTGTATGTGAGTAGTATCTCATTAGTAAGAGCGGATCCTCTGGGGTCATTGGCAGCCACCTTCTGCATGGAAATCCCAGAGTCTGCTGCTTGACTTGGGGTCCAGATCTAACTACCACTATTTGGGAGGAAAAAGGTGTAAACCACAATGGTAGTTATAAACTAAATTTATGAAGTACGTGGTGAATTTTTGCATTAAAATGTTAAACTCATCAGGATTAGGAAATAGGTTGTCTGAGGTGGATAGATTGGCATGCAGCATGGAAAAATTTTTTCTGAGTCAATTTTTTTCTCTCTGGCTCGATGTTAGGAAATAATCCAGTTTAAGAGGGACATCTTTTTGTATTCAGGTTCAGCATTTAAAGACCTGTTTCAGAATATGAAGAGTTTCCACGTACATATGATTAGAAGTAGGGGAAAAACATGAATAGCCCTCAAAAGTAAATTACTAGTGTCTGCATGTCACAGATGGGGAGAATGAAGCAGAAGTTCAAGGTTTAACACTTTCAGAAGTGGCTTCTAATTCTATGTCTCTCATTGGCTACCAGTGCTGGACACCTGGGTATATGAAAGCTTTAGATAAATGGATAGCTTTGGATGGACGTTAGCCTCAGATCTGAGAATGCTTTTTCTCCAAATCCATGCTTAGTTCCTTGGTCTTGACTGTCTTTTGTCAGAAATCATCTCAGTGAAGAATTCAGAGATTGTGCAGCACAGGAAGAGGTTCATCTGCAAGCAAAGTTGGTTCACCCACAGGCAGATGAGCAGAGATACCTTTGACAATTTTTGTGATGACTGAACTGTCCCAGGCCCCAAATTACTTTAGTCAAAATCAAAAGGATTTGAGGTCATGAATTCAGCAAAGTCTGAAGACTATGTCTGTATGACTGTCATGGGCAGATAAATATTTCATAATCTTCAAGAGAACAGACGATACTTTTATTCTTTGTGGTTATATGGACATTCACAAGACCACTTGTCATGAAGAATAGACATTCTGTTTAAAAGGTGACATGTCTTATCTCTTACCCATGTCTCAAAAACAATTGTAGCATCATGAAAGAAACCTTCAAAGGCACTGAATTTGAGGTCTTTGTGTTCCCATTACACTTCAAAAACTGACGTTAAGTATTTACACATTTCTAAGGAGTGCAATAGGGACTGATTCGTTTTGATATGATCTTTGTAATTTGAGTTCCTTTCTTGAAAACTTTTTTGGAGTGAAAAGTACAGATTTTGTTGTGACTATGTGAGGTGCATGGCAGAGCATTAGATTAGATACATCCTACAGCTTTCATCCCAGTCCTGACAGTTGCTTTGTGAACAAAATAAAATTTAAAAGGGATAATTAAGCAACTCTTTTTTGTTGGTTTGTTTGGTTTTGTTTTGGTTTTTGGTTTTTTTGGGGTTTTTTTTTTTTTTTTTTTTTTTGGTTTTCTTCTAAGTCTTTTTAAATTCTTACTGCTTCTGGAAAAACGATCCACTCCCGGCCTCTTTAGCCTGACATTAACTTGTAAATTAACAGTGAATATTTTCAAAACACATTTAGGCTTCGCAGTGGTAAGTTACTTTTAGAAATTAGGTGTAAGCACTGTATATAGTTGATACACAGGCCAGGCTTTACTGTTCGACTATTCTGTTACTGTCATACAAACGTAATTCTTGTAGTGCATACTTTTATTTTAGTTGCTGAAATAACTTCACTGCTGGTGTACTAATGCAGTCTCCTTGTAAAAAAAACTTCATGTGCATCAGAGCACCTATCTCAATGTGATATTAGGATCAATATGTTGGTTTGAGAAAGAGGAGAGAAGGAAAACTATTCTCTAGATGGACATAAGTAGACAAGTGCAAAATCAGCATGTACACCAAAACTTAATCAGTTTAGCAATTAGAAACTGTTACCCGGTATCCTTTAGCAGGAATGTAAAGTATTGCAAAGCTTGGCAGGGATAGGATCAAGTGAGCCCTTTTGTGTTAAGAGGTTTCTGTTGATCACTCTTCTATCACCACTTTACATTATTGCATATTTTAAGACTTGCTTTAAACATTTTGTGCTTGAGGAGGGCAAAAAGAAGCATACATTCAGCAATGAAGAAGCATGATCCAATAAAAAAGAAAAATCAGTTGCTTAAAAAGGGGCAATCAGTTACTCCTACACATGCTAACTCACGCCCATTTAACTTATTAAATTCCATCTTTACCACCTTTATGCATGTAGCTCAATTATACCACCTCATACATTCTGTTCATCCTCTTTATGTTGTAATTTTTCTTCATGTAACTACATTGTTGCCAGTAGTTATTGCCTATCTGATATTTGACAAATGTAATGTATAAGCTCTTCCAGGTATCTTGAAGCCGAAAAATTTGAGTAGAATATGTGCTCCATACTTGTATTTTCAGTGAGATCCCCTGCTGACCAGCCAGATGGATGTGGGCAGAAGATTGTGATATCCTTATAAAAGCTAGAGAGGAAACTTGACTGTTCCACCAGAACAAAAACTTGCCATTTTTTTCCTTTTCCTTTCTTTCCTTTTTTTTAAAAAAAAAAAAAAAGAACCACAAAAAACTAAGCCTGTGATGTGTTCAAGCTTCACTTGAGTATTCTAGCAGGAGAGATTTACTTAAAATAAGTCTTTAGCAGCAGTACTCAAATGGTCTACTTGAGGTGCAATGATTGCGTAACTGGGAAACGAAGGGTATGAGAAAGATATCCTAAGCCCTCCTCATGACAGTGCAGTGTCTTTCTGTCAGTGAAACAACAGGCGTGTAACTGGCTGAGTATATTTTTTGTTGTTGTTAAAATGAACACCAGAGTTTTCATGCATGAATGCCTAGAGATTATTACATTTACATGTATTTAAGTCAGCTAACTAAAGCAGCAAATGTTTTATAACAATGCTGTTGTGGAAGTCCATGATTACTCTGAGTTCATGTGAAAATTGGATATCTTCAGATAACATGAATAAAAAAACTAAACATTTTTAGATTTTTTTGCCATCTGATTACAATTAGTCCTCAGTTGCCCTGAAATGCTCTTCTCTATTAAAATTTACAATGATTCCTCAGTCTCAGCAATGTTCTCTACCCTGTATTTGTTTCAGGGTTTTCTCTTTACCACTGTCGTCTTCCGTCTTTATTCCAAGCTTTCTGGCATTAATCAATTGTTTCTTTGAACTTCAGAATGTGTAGGAAAGCATCCTCTTTACTTGCAATACCCTGATAGATCTGAGCCATTCAGGTCTATATATTTGATTCCACATTCACCACACAGAGCAGTGAAGACAAGAAATAAAAAAAGTCCCTAAGGGCTCTATGAGAAGAGTAATGCATGAGGAAAGTTTTGCCTGTTTGAGAGATGCTGGATTGGCGAAGCCATCCAGCTGGGTTTGTTGTTAATTTGTGGTATTGTTGTAGGTGAAGCAAGGAAATCCCAGGAGTGATAGGACTGGATTTTTTTCTGTCTAGGTTTTGTCTGTGTGGGACACTGCCGATTACATTATGCATCAGGTTTTTGGAAGAAGAGAAAAAGGCTCTCAAATACAAGGTGCTTAGACTGTAGTCTGTATATTCCAGTGAAGGTTATTCTTAACTCTGACTGGTAATATTTCTTTTGTTTTCCTTCCCTTTTTTGAGGAATATGATCTAATTTAAAAATTTCAAATCATAGGAGAATTTTGTTTGTACAATCTCATAATTCAGAGACACCCCCCACTGAAAGAAAAATGTGGGAGGAGTTCTACATCAAAATAGAGAGTGACTTACAGAGTTTAAGATAGTAGGGATATGTCAGACTCACCATCCTCCTAACATAAGGCTAAGCAAATCCTCTATCTCATGTTTGATTTGAGGACTCTGAATTCGCTGTTGAGTGATTTATAAAAAGTGAGTCATTGATGCTTGTTGCCTATCAGAAGACCTCTTTGTGCTGTGAGTTAGAAACTAATACTATGCTGATGACATAGTCTTCAACTGCACCTGATTCAGATCAGTTTAGGTGTACCTAACCAGGGGGAACAGACATAATGTTTTCTCTCCTGTATAGTCCTTGCAAAGCTGAATTTGTCTAGAGGACAAATTGAACTCGGGTGTAATTGAAGCATCCTTGGAGCCACTCTACCCAGTGTGTGGAGGAGGCTAGGCCAGTAAATATGAATCAAGCACCATGCAGAGAGCCCAGTTCTTGCTGCAGGCACACTGCTCCTGAAACCTCTTAGGTTCTCCCTGTACTCTGAAAAGCAGGAGGAATGAAATGGTGATTTTTTTTAAACTACCCTCAAATGTCCTCTCCTGGGGGAAATTTGCTGTTCTCATTTGTGGCATCATGTCAGCTTGGCTGTGCCACTTTACTGAAGGGTGAGAATGAGGACGTAGAGCAACTTTACATGCTGCTAGCTACTTTTGTATCTCAGCGTGCATCGGTGACATTCGCCTTACTCCATCGTCAGTGCCTGACCGGCCTTTTTTCTTCCTCCTCGGGTGGTCAGCCTATGAAGGAGACATTCCCTTACTTTCCCAGCTCCCCCACCAGACTATTCACAGCATCATTTGAGAGCTCTGAAGGTTTTGAATGGTCTAGTGTATACCCTTGAGACCTGCCTGCTGATTGTGATGGGGATCACCATGTTGGCACGCATACAGAGTGTGTTTTACCCAAATGGAAGCAGAGCAGACTGGCAACACAGAGGTAAACCCATCTGGCCTGCTGCACTGTGGCAAGATATCGCTGCCTGGGTGCAGAACCTGGTGGTGAAGGTACGCCATGTAGATGCTGATGTACCTGAGAGTAGGGAAGCCTTGGAGAAGGAATTTGAACCACTCTTAAACTGGATGAAGAACAAGGCTCTAAAAAGCAAAATGTAAAAAAAGGCTGCCAAGGGAATTGGATTAGGGGAGCTTCAGAGCAGAACTTCTGAAAGCTCCTGTGGTTGCTCTCCTGCTTGGGCTTGCCAGCTACTGAGACAACATAGCTCAAGCTATTGTGATGATTCCATTTTTCAGCCACTGAAATGTGCACACCCAATACAGATATTTAGCTTGCATTTGAGATTTGTTTTTATTTAGTTCATAATCAAAATTTTCAACAGTAATTTCTCATTGTTTTCTGCACAGCCCAAGAAAATTATCACCACTTTATATAGTTGAGGAAATTATGTAATTAAGGTAATGAACACAGGAAATTCAAGAAATCCAACGAGGCATCTCTTTTGAGAACCATGCGTGTTTGGAATATGGCAAAGATATGTGAGCTGTTGCCAGCTGAATATGTTGAATAGCACGTAGTAAATCTTAAGTTTTAAGCAAATGCTAACTGGCAGTCAGCAAGACAGGGTTTTTTTCAAAATGTGTATGCTTCTGGTAAAGTATAGTTGACAGCCATCTGTTCTGCGCATGATTTGTGTTTATACACTGGTGGAGCTAAGGATTTAAATTTACCCTCCTGATGCATGTGAGATTATGGTATAAACAGCATACCAGTGGAGAATTCTGGCTTGCCTTCAGTGTGAGGAGATAGGAGAAGTGGCCTGATCAAAGCTTCCAAAGTGTGAAAGATCTGTGTGTAGGTACTAAAGATTATAGTAAGCTGGAGGAGACAATATATACTTGGTATCTTATTGTCACCAAATCTATAAAATTAAGGTCATTGACAACAGGGGGAATTGCTGCAAATACATTTGGGCAAAATTTGGCTTCCAAATCTTAATTTTGCCTTAAACTTTGTTCTTGCTGCATTTAATAACATCGGCTTTTGCCAAGTCCTGTTCCTTTCTTTTCTCTTGAGCTCTAAAAGCTGTAGGAAACGTGTTCTCAAGCAGATTTCTTATGTTCTTCTTCATTCTTGAACAAGACTTCTCAACTATCTGTACCATCTCTCCAGCACATACAGCACTGTGTGAGGACAAGTTGCACCACCTTTCCCATGTCATTGCATAGCTGTTTTTAATCTCAAGAGGCAAATTTGTTTTGCTTTCATTACAAAAGGGAAGGGAGTGGAGAAAAAAGAGAGAACAGTCTGAACCAAATGTCCTCATTAAGCTTATTTCTTCATAGTTAGCTTAAAACCCTACACATGCTTGCAAGTCCTTTACTTACTTAGGTCAGTGTTACTCAAGGGACTAATTTTATTCCAGAGTAGCATCTCCCATAGGTAAAAATCATTCCCATGAGTAGGGCTTACATAATCAGGACCTAAAGCATGTCTCCTTGAGTGGTACAACTTGAAGAATGATGTAATTTATGGCAGAAGAAGTTAACTCAGCATAGCAAGAAGGGATTTGTCTCAGTAAAGATTACTCACAGAGCCACAGACTTCTTGTTGTAATAAAGACTTCTCTCGTACTTAAGGAACGCCAATGAAAACAGAGAAATATTTATTATTTGATCTTGGCTACATAGCTCTTTTAAAAATAGCATTAACTACGAATGTACCCAATAACTGTGTCAGCCTTTATCCTACCAATTACCGTGCTTGCTGGCACGATTATTCAACATATCTTCACAACAGAACAAAAATCCCAAAACCGTAATGTGGGACCACATCAGGGTGTAGGCAGTCCTTCCAAATGAAGAAAACAAAGCCCATGCTGACATCAAATAGCAGACATGAAGATAGTAAAAAAAAATCTTAGCTTGGCTTAGTAAAAGGTTTTCAGAAGTGCTCTGGATGGATAAGACTTCCTTTCTAGCACCTAATTTTTTTGTTCTTCAAGTAATGCTCAGAGTTCCCATTCAGAATGGGCATAGGGCAAAGCTTAGGAAGAGACCATGTCATTAAGATGCTTTTCATAAAGCATCTGAAAAATCTAAGAATGCCATCTGCTGTCTCCTAAGAGTAGGTTGCATTGTTGTTTATATATGCTTTTGTCTGGACCATGAAGGAGCAGAAGCATGTCTACAGATTGTAGCTAACTGGTATCAGCAGAAGTGTGTTTGGTTCGCAGTTGCTCACTTGTAATTGTTGGCTGTTGCTGTCTCCATGATGGGTGGGCTAAGATATTGCTGTTACTGATCAAAATAGTAAGAATATTATCTATTCTGGTTTCTTCTTACATTCCCTCCCAGATGACATCTCTGCTACATCTGATGTTATCCCAAGCTTACATCAAACGTCATTTCATACTTTGATTCCAATTGGCTAAATTTTGCATTGCTTATTAATTAAGATCTTGTAAGGAATGATTTGAAGTCCTTGTTCATTTTCTTTGAAGTGAATGCATGTCTATTAATTTGTTACTAAACTGCTGGGACTTTTTAACATGCCTGAATCTTTCTCATCCTGTCTTGAAGAGGTGACTAACACATGCTGGCTAACATTTGTCTCAGAAGTGGGACACGGGAGTTCATGGAAGAGTGTTTTGCTCAGGACACAAGGCAGTACATGGATGCACCATTACTGGCATCATTTGAATTAATTCTGTTTGTCCTGGCCTTCCAAAAGCAGTGTTAGCTGCCTCTGGTCATCGTTGTGATTTTTCACAAAGCATTATCAAAATACCAGCAAAGCACAGAGCAGCAGACAAGTCACATTTTTCTCTCAACCCATGAATACATTTCAAGTCTCCTGTTTAGTCTCCAAATAATTACTTTTTTCAATGATGATCAGAATTTGTAATAATATTGCATCTTGTGCAAGCGCTATAGGAGAAAAAGACCAAAGTACACTGAACCAAGAGGAGGCAAATATGAGGAAATACATATAAAAATTTCAGTGGCTACACAAACCTATTTGAGACCTTCCTTCTTCTCTTTAATCTAGCTTCTCCAGAATCAGCTGCAGCCTCCTAAGTTATGTTTGCTTGATATTATTGTGCTAGTTGAGAACACAGGAATATTGGCTGGTATGAACGACTAATAAACTTTTCAATGCTTAAGATGTTCACTGATGGAACAAATAATTTGTTGTTCTGATCATGGGGAAATATTGACCAAAGGTAAACTACAGCTCACCTAACCTGCCCAGCCTTTTAACATTTTATCAGTTTTCTTTCTGCCAGGAAAAAAGGAAGGAGATCAGACATTTTCTTAATTTCCTTTTTTCCCAGAAGCAAATCCAATTCCTGTTTAACACATGTAACAATAACCTATCCCATATGTGGGTTTCCCTTTGTTTCAACTATTTTTTTCTGACTTGTCTGAATAGCTATGCCTCTTATTTTTTTCAGTTTTAGATTATCTTCTTCTGGTTTGCCCTGCCACATCAATCACAATTCAGAAAACATCTGCTAGCCCCCTACAAAGAATCTTTTTTCCAACTTCAGTAATGCTAAAGCAGCTCAACATTTCTACATTGGGAGCATTTTTGACTTGAAATAGCATATGGAATAAAAGAAATAAAAGAAATTTTTAAAATTTCATTTTTGTCACTTTTTTCATAAGGCTTACAGAATTTTATTTTCTTTAGAAGTGGATCTATAGAAATTAAATTTCATTATTGGATTGCAAAACCTCCTCTCTAAATTTTCTTCAAGTGTCTCATCTTCTAATCTGATATCATTCCTGCAGAAGGCTCTCATTTTTGAAGGCAGTAGTAAGTACCTGGTGTGAGGACTAGGACCTATCAAATGCTATATAACTTAGAAATATAATCTGCTGGGTTGTTTTTTTTTTACATTAGAGTTAACACATTAAACGAGCAGCCTGGATGACATTTCTGTCTTGTTTTGCATTGGCTGTTGGGTTTAGTGATTTTTAATTTTGCTTTTTGAAACAACTTTTGTTCCTTCTTGTTCAGCACATTCCTGCAATTGGCATATTCTCATAGATTGTTGCTGTGTGTTGGTTTTTAATATGTATTGGAAGTTACCAAAAAGATAAGTTCCTTTTAATCAGGTTTGATGTCTTGGTCAGAAATCAAACTAATATGTCCATGTATCCATACATGATTTAACTGCATGCAAGCTTTACAAAAGCCTGTTTTAAATCTAATAGTTCGGTTGCTTATTATAAATAGCACCCAATGAAAGAACTTAGGGTTGAGTCTCACCCTTGCCCCTCACAATATAGGTGAAAATTAAAACTTGTACTTTAGCCAATCTTTTGCTTTTCACATTCCAGTGTTGAGATTATTTCACTTAAGATCATTCCATTGGAGGGGGCCAAATTCCACTCAGATTTATATTAGTAGATTTCTGTTTCTGTAAAGAATTTAATTTAGCTGTTCAGTTTGCAGCAGGGGAGGGCCTTATGATTCTATCTTGACAGCTTATTATATGTAAAAAGAAATTAAAAATAAATAAATGCTTAGTTCCAGTGCATTCCAGCAGTACATACACAGTCCTTACAAAAGTCTTCTGAATTGTGCAAGTCACAAAGTAAGTTACAAAGAAAGTAAATATCAGTAAAGTACCATTCTTTAGTCTAACAAATACATCTTTTGAAAACTGCAACCATTAATTTTTCTGTCCAGACATAGTGGAGATCCCTAATGAGCTAAATCAGGTTTTGCTTATTATATCGAAAAGTATTTTTTAACCCCTAAAGCTACTTTATTATCTGATTCCTGCAAGCAGAGATTTAAGGATAATCAGGTTTATAAAACTCAAAAGCAACAGTCTTGCTAGTGTGGAAAAGAAAAAAGCTGGATCTTCAGGTATTCTGAAATTGGACTGATTAACCACTGAACAAATCAGTTCCTAAATTCAAACTCTTCTCTTAAAATTAAGAGTCAAAGTGGTTCAGGTTTGTCTGGCCATATCTTTTCAAGGATTTTGGTGTGTTGTACCATGCATTTTCATTATAACAGAATTTTTAGTAGTTTAAAAACAGGAATCAAGACACTATTGTTGATTGTATTGATACAGTTGTTTGTATCAAGACAATAACACAGCAGTAATCACTCATTGTGTAATTCACATTAAATCTTTCATTACCTGACTAGGTAAATTTCATACTGTGTCTTGCCAGGTCTTTGTCCCAACTATGCTCATTAAATACTATCCAAACTTAAGAGGTGAAGTAAATTTTCTTCTCCAGGTTCCAATTTCAACAGGAGAAGCTTAGATTGGATATGAGGAAGAAATTCTTTCCTGTAAGGGTGGTGAGGCACTGGAATGGGTTGCCCAGGGAAGTTGTGAATGCTCCATCGCTGGTGGTGTTCAAGGCCAGGCCGGACAGAGCCTTGGGTGGCATGGTTTAATGGGAGGTGTCCCTGCCCATGGCAGGCGGGTTGGAACTAGATGATCTTAAGGTCCTTTCCAACCCTAACTATTCTATGATTCTATGGCCTGTGTTTGTCATATACAGTGCTGCACTTCCACATAGATAGCCATCTAAAGAGAAGGTTTTAGTGTTTATCAAATATTTTGTTGTACTTTTTCTATCATGAGAAGATAAAACAGTGTGGCTTATGGGTATGCCAGTTGATGGGCTTGGAGTACTTAACTGCTCCAAGAAGAGCAACATTTGTCATCAATATATTTTTCTCCAAGTACAACAATACTGTAATATTATCATCCCTGGATGCAGTTTAACATTTGCATGATCCCTGTTAACATTTATTACCTTGCTAGCTATTACTTTTTCTAAACCCAGTCACAAATGATAAGTTAGAGCATCAGGAGAAATAGCTCAGACAACTAAAAGACTTTGTAAGAGAGAAAGGACTCTTCAGCGATGAACAAAAGGGGCTAATTTCCACTTACGTGGGCAGCTATGAGAATAAACAGTAAAAAATAATGCTGTTATGACCCTTAGATTTCAGCAACTTTACAGAGGTATTTGTAACCCAAAAAGTCATTAGTCCTCCAGTTAAACACTGGTACACTCACAATAGAGACCCAGGTGCTTTGAACCCATTTCTATTACCATGGTGCTTTAGAACTTCCAGGTACCTTAGTTCCTTGTTTCAAAAACTGCATCCTTAGGACACAGTAATGTGTGTAGTTATTCCTCAGAGCTGTATACAAGCAGCACTTGGCGTTCTGAAACAAAGCTCTTTCATCATTATCTCATTTCAGAAGTTACTTAACTATTGGTCTGGGGGATGTTCATGTTCACTTGACCAGACTAAGGACAGTGCAACATTTTGACACATTCCTATACAAGTTTTCTGACTGAATGCCGTGGCACAAGGCTAGGCCAAAATTTGTGCCTGTACTGGAGCTTGAAAGACTGTTCTCTTTCACAGCTGTGCTTAAGCATGGAGAAATTAAAAAAAAAATAGAAGTGTGACGGATCATTTCACTGAGAACTGGTGCAGCCTTCTGGACAGACTGCATAGCTCTGTACGGAGAGGAGCAAATAAAAGTTCTTTCTATTTGTGATCCTTCACAGTGATTAAGTATAGATAAAACCTTTACAATGAGTCCAACAACAGTTTTCTCAGAGAGTCCATGATCATCCTGTCAGCAGAAAGATCAAAGTTATTACCTGGTAAAGGGTGACAGCTGATCCTTGCTGACCCAGGAACTGCCAGGGCTCTTTTTGCATGCCCTTTACCTGTCATACTTTCAGCCCATCCTAGGAATCTCTCTCTGGCAGTGAATACTTCAACTCGTTCTTCTCCCTTTCAGCTAAGTCTACTTTATAGCACACTGTGGTCTTTGTTTGAAACAGCCTCAAATTTAACTTACTGAACTTCATTGGAACTAGATGATCTTAAGGTCCTTTCCAACCCTAACTATTCTATGATTCTATGATTTGTCGGTTTACTCTAAATGGTGTTTTTTTTCTGTCACACACAGTTTTCAGCAGGCAGCTAGTTGCAGCTTTTCTCTCTGAAGTCCTTCTCTATGTGCAAGTCCCTGCATGGGAGGGATGCTACACCTTTGGGGTTTTATATTAAGAATCTGTAGATCCTATAAATGTTGTAGAACTGTAGCTCAGCTAAGCTGAGCTGGTGAATGGCTGGAGAAAAAAGTTGAGCTTGTAGGAGCTACCTAAAGTGTTGTGACTGGAAAGATGAGCAAGCTCTTCTAATCAGCAAGCAACTTTTTAAGAAAGTGAACGCTTATGTACTTTGAACAAAAAGCTATTAAAAAAAGGTAAAGCCCCCCAGGATGGGAGAGGGATGCTTGTATGAGTGGCAGTAGAGGTTTCTTCCAGCAGAGAGGTAAAAACCTTAAGTCAGTGCATGCATTTATCCAGCCATCCTCCTTAGGCACACAAAAGATGAGCTGTGTGGTCACCATGCTGAGGGGCAAGCTGTATTGTTTAGCTGTTTAAGTTAGGTCACTCTGACCAGCAGAGGATATTGAAGATGAATTGCTTCCCAAGAGAAAAGAATCCAGAATAAAGGGCTTGGTTTTGTTGTGGCATTTGGTTTTTTGTTCTGCTGTTCTTTTCTTGCCTCAAAGAATGAGGCAAGGGTGGTATTGCAAGACAACAAATATAAAACAATTGTGTTCGCATACACATGCTCATTTGTATGAGTATCCTTTTGTGTATGTGTGTGTATTTCAGTTTGAGAAGTCAATGAAAACATGGTTTGAAAATGGAGGAATGAGAACATTGGGATCAGATGCCAGAACTTTCTTTTTTCTATTCATTTGAGCGCATGCTTTTGAACTGTATGTTTATATATGTTTAAATAGCATTACCTACTCCAAAGCAGTAACTCTTCAGCTTGAAAAGTGTCTTTCCTAGTTTTTCTTTCCTTTCACTTCAGCTACATTTCTATCCTGTGTCGTGCCTTCCCTTCCTATTCTAAGACCTTTTCTATTATTCTTGAAATAGAAATGACATCTGCAGCCACAGAACGTTGCACTACACCCACAGAACTGCTTTATCTAGCAATCTGCCACTAATATTTTGAGACTCCAGCAAGACAGTAAGGACTACCTCTCCAAATTTTTACTGTACAGCTGTCCTTAACTGAACTGTGCCATATGAGTTCCCTTTGCAACTCCAGTGACGAAAGTCCTCAATGTTTTCCCTCACAAACCATTGCAGATGTACTTATCTAAGATACCTTTCCATGACTGTGGACCATTTTATGGTAGAAATGCCTGTTGTTTTCCAGGCTTCCTTTAAAATTGGAAAAACCTTTCATATTTATGAATATTTAAATATTTTTTTCAATTTTCTTAGTTAATGCCTATGTTTATTTAATGAAAAGCATCCACTTTGGGGAGTATCCCTAGTTATATCGCTTGTGCTTTGGAAATAGAGATAACTGTAGTGGCAGTCCCTTAGTATAGCATCAGAAATAAATGTGATCTGCTGGTAGGCCTAGCTGGTGGCTGGGCATGGTGCATAAACTCTACCACTTGAGTGGTTCCAAAACGTGATCTGACTCAGGCACTGTGCTGAGTCACAAATCCTCCCCTGCTTCCTCCTTGCTTGCAGAAAGTAGTAGTTTTCTTCTGAACTATATTAGCAGAAAAATAATTACCTCCCACATCCTTGGCACTTGCTTAAGTATGAAAATCTCTGTGTGTTTGTGTGTGTATCAGGAGGTGGAGGAGGGATGGATAGAGTTGAAAGTCCTTCCATTTTCATTTTATTCCTGCTCATTCCCACAAGGTCATTTGTATGAGACTGTGCCAGCTTATAACTCCTAGTCCAGGCAATGCCATGGTGTAGGCAGCTATAGCCTTGCAAAACCAATGAAGGAATAGACTTGGGGTACACTTTCTCTGAAGATCTGGGTTACTAATATCATGAGAACAGAAAACCACCTTGTCCAGCAAACCAAGCTTCATCCAGAATCGAAAACACATGAAAATATAAGATAGTGCTGTGCTTGGAAAGTCCCAATATTTTTTCTGAGACCAACCTAGCATTAGTTTCCTTGGATATGTTCCACAGCACAGCAATGCCAAGTGCATTTTAGCAGCTGGGTCTAGTGCACTTTTTTTTTTGTGACTTCTTTGCTGAGCATTGGTTGGAATCCAAAAAAGCTTGTAAGTACACAATGGGGTATGTAGGTAATCCCATTGCTTTAGGTGCAGACACATGCAGAGAGATAAGCACATTCTTCAATAACTGCCTGAATTGATGAGACAGCAAACAGCTCTTCTCATGATTGTCTTCGTGAGAGGAAAATGCAGCATCATATAATACCTCTAAAACACCTGCAGTATCCCTAAGAGTATATTTCCCATAGCTTTGAAGATCAATGTTGCTTGTTATAAACTCTTTTCTTTCTTTCTTCCATATTCCCTGTACTTCCCAATTGTGCCCTAAACCTTTGGGTTGATGCAGTCCTCTAGAGACTGAAAAGGGCTCGACCTGGTATAAAAAGCAATGTCGTTCTCATGTAATAAATATTTAAAACACTTTATCAGTGTAAATAAATGCTAAATTCTGTGAGCCCAGGGAGTGGCATTAATGTGTTTTGCTTACTGAAACATTTATGGAGCCAGAGTCAGCCAACAAAATGCAGCCAAGAGGGTTTTTTTTAAAGGTAAGCTGAAATGCTTTCAAAATAAATACTAAGAGCTGTTTAAGATCTTCAATTATTAACAGAAGAAAAGTGCAGGCTATAAAACTGCAAATAATCCCTTCTGTGGCACTCTCCCTAACCTCTGTGCAGTTATCTTTTTGTCCAGCTTGGAGTGAGCCCCTCAAGGCAGATGCTATGCCTTCACAGATATTTGGAGAGTGCCTAGCACATGGAGAGAGCTTCCACAAATTACTAAGTAATTTTAGAACACCAAATATTTGAAAACAATTTATTTTTATATTTACTTGCCAGGAATGTAATTCAGGACTCTGCATTTATGGTTGGCCAATGATGGCATTGCCAGCCTCTGTAAAGCAGTGTAAAAACACAGCTCTTCACTCTGCTGTGGGAAGGCAGTTATTGGCATCACCTTCTTGGAACCCAGAGGCCAGCTTTGCAGTCTGATCCAGTCACTGGGCATTCTGATTTAATTATGATTATAAGTTGCAAAGCTCATTGCTTGGAGTGCAAGCCTTACCTCCACAAGGGATAAAATGCCAAAGATGTGCAGTGTGCAATGGTGTATTGCAAAGAGCATCAAGCAAGTGGAACTGTAGTGCCTTTGCACTGTGAACACCCGTGTTGGGTAATATCTATGTGTCACAGTGTGCAAAGATTAAAAGCTTGAATGAGTTGGGACAGAGAATTTTAGGTTTTGGGGTTTTAGATGGTGGGGGGTTTGTGATGTAAGTTCAACTGGCTTTTTTTCCTCTGCACAAGGAAAAACATGTTAAAGTGTGTAGAAGGCCTCACCATTGGTTAGAAAAAGTTTTGTGACTGCATGTAAGGGGATGGTTTGTCTTCATTTACCCTGATTAGAAATGCATCTGATCATCCACAGACACTGATCTGTACCACTCAGGTTTCAGAGCACAGATTTTATGTGTTTTGAAGCATCCCTGTTTGTTCCACCTACCCATGGCTCTCCCCGAGTCCTTTAATCCTTCTTTATTTGTTCTCCCTATTCTCTGCCCCTGCTACTACACCAACTTTTCTGATTGTCCAAGGCCTGCTTCCTCATGCCATTCCTTGCAACAGATGTTCATGTTGCAACTGGCTGCCTGAGTTGAGAATAAAGTAATTTACTGTCTGCAGCTATATTGCAGCAATAAGCTTAACAATGTGGGGAGCTTGTGATGTGCATATAATCCTGTGTACTTCTACTAGTACTATTGATCACATCTTCTGAGAGGACATTTCTAAAGTTGCTGCATAGTTAGTGGTTTTAAACTTTCAGAAACTCTCTGAATACTTCAATGGTAATATATGTAAGCTTGTTAATTAATGGAATCATCTGGATTTAAAACCAGGCTGCCCTTACAGGGTACTGCACAGCACACATGTTGATTCATGCTAGCAGTATACAGTAGCTCATCTCTTCTTCAAAGTTTGATTTTTTATCCTCCAGAAGCTTTTTTCTAATTAAGCTAGCTGAAGCTCCTGTAAATCTTCTGGTGGTACATGTTCCCTTTACTGTCGAAACACCTTGTCACCTCATGTTTATGGTGCATGCCTTTGATTTCACAAGCACTGCTTTGTTCACACAAAGGGCATTGGTTTGTCCAGATACTATCTTCTCGGACATTTGTAGTACTCTGAAGCACTTTCATGACATGGGTAGTAATGAAGCTACCTTTAAAAACCTTGTTCATCATCGTGCTTGTCTTCGGTACCCTTTCAAGAGCACTGGTTATATCCTATAATGAATATTAAATCAATTAAGAATAACGATAATTAAGGGTAGAATGCCTAACGCCTTGACAATAATTTGGATTAACAGGGCTCCTAAAATCACTAAAAATGGAGGCCTTTACTTACTTTTGTGTAAATTTGTTTGAAGCTACAAATAGTTCAGTCTGCAGAGTTTGATTTTTTTCAGTTTCAGAGCCATCTCTAGTCTTTTAACTTTCTTGAGTTGTACTGTTGCGGTTTAAGCCCCCCACACACACACACACACAGTTTTCTCTCTCGCTCACTCACTCTCTTCTCTTTCTTCCCCCAGTCCGGGGGGGATGGGGAGGAGAATCGAAAGAATGCAACTTCCACAGGTTGAGGATAAGAACAGTTTAGTAATTAAAGTATAACACAAACTACTACTGCTTCCACCAGTAATAATACAAGAGAAATACAAGGAAAAAGAATACAACTGCTCACCAAGCCCGACCCATCCAGTGCACCCTCCAGCAGTGAACCCCCCAATACCAAAAACTTGACCACACCATGCACCCCCCCAGTCCACCACCACCACACCCTTCCGGGTCTCTGCTCTCCGTTTTCACATCCTGGACATGATGTGCTGTGGTACGGAATAACCTCTTTGGTCAGTTTGGGTCAGGTGTCCTGTCTCTGCTTCCTCCCGGCTTCCCCTCCTCCCTGGCATAGCATGAGACTCGGAAAGTCCTTGGTCAGACCAAAACATTACCAAGCAGTAACTGAAAACACTGCTGTTATCAGTGCTGCTCCCAGGCCTGAAATCAAAAACACAGCCCTGCACCAGCTACCAAGAAGGAGAAAAATGACTGCTGCTGCTGAACCCATGACATGTACATTGGTTGGGAAAAGGTGGGGCACTGTTGTCATTTTCTGCTGAATGCAAATTCTTGACTGCCATGAAGTATTGGGGTGATGTTGATGTGGAAAGCAGTTCATTTTCCATATATATTTTGAGTTAGTAGACTGAATCAGGTGAGCATCTAGGGGAAAAGAATGACTGCCTCATGTAATCACAGCAGTATTTTTACCCCAGACATAGTGCTTATCTGGAGTAAGTACCTAGAGGTAATTGAGTGAGCAGAACAGCTCACTCTTTTATAGGATGAGTTTTGATCCTGTCAGTATTTTACTTCATAAAAGGGAACTCCTTGTGAAAGCCAGAATGTTTCATGCTGAATATCGCTCCCTTTGGATAGTAACATAAACCATTAACACATAACTGAACTGACTGCAGACACCTGAATAAACACTGTGACCAGAGGGATGCTAGTAGCCAGCTTTGGATTAAAAACAGTGAATGATCTTGCTGGCCTGGCCGCTGATGCCACCTTTGATTGTTTCTGCTGTGTTCCATGTGGCTGGGGAGCAAATGCAAAGTCTCAGCCTTAGCTGTGAATTGAGAGGTGGATTGTCTACAAGGTAAAGTGTTTGTCAAGAGATGTGTCATCCTTATTAGAAGGTATTTAAATTAGTTAGGAAAAAGTAATAAAAATGAAAATCTAAGATCTTAGATGATAGATTTTAAAAGTTAATAGTTATCACAAACTCTCTTGGCAGATCTGTAACAGACATTCACAACTCATGAATCATTTATTTCAAAAATCACTGCTAATATCCACTTCTCTAAGGAGATGACAGCATTTGCAGGAGACATTGTTTTCTGGCTCTCAGTCATTGCAAAATCATGAGCTCGTAATTGTTCCGATCTGGTTATTTGTAGCCTATAGAGTTCTAGAGGTCTCTCAATGTTTCCAACATTAATAACTTGTCAGTGACAGTGGTTGCCATCACTGCCACCAGTCATAATAACTTTAAGACCTTTGTAAATGCAAATCCTTACTGCGGACTGTCTTTGTTATTCTGGTTTTACAAATAAGGAGAAAGAGACGAGAGAGGCCCA
This sequence comes from Myiopsitta monachus, assembly GCA_017639245.1. Taxonomy (NCBI): domain Eukaryota; kingdom Metazoa; phylum Chordata; class Aves; order Psittaciformes; family Psittacidae; genus Myiopsitta; species Myiopsitta monachus. The sequence goes on from CM029920.1 coordinate 78,142,567, forward strand.
TGATCTGCAGCTTGAGTCAATTCCATCTGAGGGTACACTGTTTAGTGCTTGAGCAAACTCAGATGCAAGTCACCTTCCCTTGCCCATTCTAGAAATGTTTGGTTCGCTCATGATTAGGATTTATACCAGTCTCATGCCTTAATAACAGCCTTGTAATAATATTTTGTTCATATCCCTTTAGAGGGACCTGGACAGCCTCTATTACAGAATCATCTCTAAATCTTGTGTCAAAACCAGCACTGCTGGTTCTGACTCTCCCTCTGTTCAGGCTGAAGTGAGGTACAGCTGGAGTGCAGGAAGATCCCAAGAGGGCTGGGAGCTCTCCATCAGTATAGGTTTGGTGGTCCTTCAGCAGCTCAGGCTGCGGGTGAGATGGCTTGAGCCCTGGAAGAACGCAGAATCAGATTAGGACATGACTTCAGTTTACTGTCTTTCCCCATGCTCTGGGGTGCAGCTCTGTGGTGTCCCAGCGCTTGCCCTCTTGCATGCCTCGCTGTTCTTGTCCTGCTTCAGTTCTGGTTGTTCTTCATTTTTCCCATGCTTTATTTCTCCTCAGCAATCTCTGGGGAATAACTTGTGTCTGGTTTTCAAGAACAGGCAAAACAGCTAATGTATTTCCTCCCCAGTGTGGTGGTATTTCAGTGGCAGGTAGTGTAATACCTGTTTTACTTTAGTCTGTGATCCAGGATGCAATGGTAAATTTATGAAATATTGGATGTTTTCTGGAGGGAGGTAATCTGTAAATGTAAATCTTTGCATCATCAAGATATGAGTTCAGGTGAGGGGGGATGAAACAAAAATTACATTATTGTGCAGTTTATAGCCTCTCTATTTTGTTCTCTTGCTGATAAGTGTTTCCTTCTGTTCTCTCTGCAGGTCTCCAGGTGGTTTTAAATTCAATTATCAAGGCCATGGTCCCTTTGTTGCATATTGCCCTGCTGGTGCTGTTTGTCATTATTATCTATGCCATCATTGGACTGGAGTTATTCATGGGGAAGATGCATAAGACATGCTATCATGTGCAAGGGGGACTGATAGGTAAGGGGAAAATTATACCATACACACAAAGATTTTCTGAGGAGGGCATTCCCCGTATATCTCAGAGCACTTGTGCTGTCTGTAAAGGCTATATGCAATCTGTCAATTCATGCTGAACACAGTAGTGAACTTACTAATGTGGACCTTTGGCACTAGAAGCAGCCTGAGTTCTTTAACAAGATTGTTAAACAAGGATCTTTGAGCCTTTAACAAGGCTCAAGCAACACTAAAATACTGATGATTTCACTACTAAGCGGACTGAGCTACAAATGAGGTGGCATCACAAACGCATCTCCATTTTAAAGTAGTGTCACTGTAAAAAATTACTGTATATTACAAAGGAATTGAGGCCCGTTACCTTTTTTTTCATCACAGGCTGTGACCACAGCTAGAAGTGCAGCTAGTATGAAAGCAAAATTATATTAATGGGAAGAAACTTTTTACACCAAATCTATCAGGATTTTCAAATTTATATACAGAAAGAAATACTCAGATTTCAAAATAATTCGATTGTGTTATCACTCACTCATCTAACCATCTGCTCTTTTTCATTTGATTTACTGAACTTGAACACCAGTAATTTCCCATGTGGTGGTGGGTGCCAGTGTCTGGGACCTGCTTCAGCTTATAACCAAGAAAATATTGTACAGCAGGAAATTGTTTCAGAAGTTCTATATTTTCTGCTTTTATAACATTGGCAGATCTCATTTTCTGGAAATGATGCTAGAACTATAATGAATTGTCAGTCTGATTTTCAACTTTAAAGCGTATGTGTCTTTTTCCATAGTATGAAATTATTTATGTTGCAGCATCTAAGTCTATTATTGCTGTTTCTGGCATGCTTTGATGATGAGAATATGATAATAAATTTTGGAAAATTGTATTTTTTTGCCATATAGGATGAGAAACAAACACAATTATCTGCTCTCACACATATACATGCCTGCATCTGTTATAAATGTAACACTAAGCTCTGAAATCCATATATTAAAAAAAAAATCAAAAAATCTTATTGCATGAATTTTTGTGATTATAAAATATGTGGGGTTTTGTAGCATTTTTCATATACCAAAGCATTTAGGCAGGCTTGTTATATGGGTTCTCTGATCTTTGGAAGCACCTGTATAGAATAAGGGCTATATAATCAAGCTGCGGTCTTACAGAGCTCATGAGCGACACTGAGCTACTGCTAAAATACCACACAGGCTTTTAAACTCCAAAAGAATGGAGCTCCAGACACTCTCTGCTATGATTTAGCAGTGGCCCATCACCATATCAACCTACCTCCAGAGCACTGAAGCTTATCTGCTGCAGAAGTTCAGTCTCCTTCACTGGAATGCCAGTCAGTGCTGCACTTTCCTTCCAAGATTAACCCAGATACCAGGTGACTGCAGCATGAAAACACTGGTCATATAATGCAGCCTAAAGAAATGTAATAGACTTGATCTGATGTTCTCTTTGATGTTGAAGAACATGATTTCTTCCTCATAGGACAGTATGCTTGTCTATCTCAGTTTTTACTGTAAAATCTGAAAGCTTATCTATTATTTTTACAAACAAAGTGAAGCATAACAAAACATTCCTATGCCCATTAAAATTAATGCAGTTGCTTGAGTATTCCTAGAGAAATCTGTCAGATTTGCGGCAAAATGTATTTCTTCAAATATCCTTCACTCACTCATGGCAATTAGTTCTCTTCATCTCCTTTTTCTCCCTCCTCTCCTTTAAGATACACCCGCGGAAGATGATCCATCTCCCTGCGCCCCCCAGTCTGCGCATGGGCGGCAGTGTCAGAACGGCACAGAGTGCAAGGCAGGCTGGGAGGGACCTAAGCATGGCATTACCAACTTCGACAACTTTGCTTTTGCCATGTTGACAGTGTTTCAGTGCATCACAATGGAGGGCTGGACAGATGTACTGTACTGGGTACGTATCCGAAAATGGTAAGGTGAAAGGCCTGCTCATGTGCTATGGCTATGGTGAAGCTTCAGGGCTTTAGAGCTTTCTTGCTTGTTTCTATATAGTGAAGGCATGGTTGCTAGCATGGAGCTTTAATTAATTCAGTATATTAGTGGGTAAAATGGGATGGTTTATCTGGTGCAGTTAAATCAAATGTAAATGTTGAGCTTCCAGTGATATTTTAATGTTGAAAGATGGCACATGGTTTAATGGTTTGAAGATAATCAATGTACCTTTGTTGAGCTGAATGTGATGAAAAGAACTTCTCTGCAGGAGTGAAATATCTTGTACATCTCCAGATTACTGATGTAGAAGTATTTGTGACAGAAACTGTGCGCTCTACCAATGGCATTAGTATTACAAAGGCTGATCGCTCATAGGTTTTATAAGAAAGGCCTCATAAATCCCTTTTCATGCCAGCACTGGTTCTGATTATGATTTTTATCACAATAGTATTAGAATAAATTCTCCAAACTCTCATATTATTATCAATCATGGTTACATGTTTAGCTGAAACATGATACTATCTTTAAGCTAAATGCAGTCTCATCTTGCCCTTTACCCTAATTCTGGAAGTTTAATAGCTTAGTTTCTACCTTGTAATTCCCGATGTGCTGGGAAATTCAGTGGCAATACAATTATACTATAGGAGTTCAAATCAGATTTAGCCTTCACCTGTAAACCAGATATAAACATGTTTCTTGATTCAGCTCTTGCCATCAACTTTTGCAGCAATTCACACACAGCTCAGTCAGTCCCGTCTGTGTAAGGCTAACCCAGAGTCTGACTAACTTTGAAGACTGGCATATTATGGCACCTGACTCTCCAAGATGGTAGGATGTGCTACAATGCATGATGGAATTTAACTCAAGAAGACCCAAAGTACACAAAAGGATAATCTGGACTGAGGCAGCTTGCACTGTTAATCAACATCAGCTTTTCTCTTATACATCAGCCTGAAGCTGTCTTCTACCCAACCAGTGAGTTACAGTTTACAAGATTTCCCTTTGAAGATTTAGCTTATCTGCAATAGATAGTCTCTATGTGGAACAGCTAGAAGTTGTCTCTTTATCCTCATAAATTTAGATTAGAATTGTGACTTGAGCTTCTTTTTAATGCCTGAGATAAAGGGCAGAGATCAAACCACAAGGGGAATCTGGGTCTCAGAGCACAAAAATTGCCTTTACTTGAAAAGAGGGTATAGATTGATAAAATAATAAAGAAGAACAGAAGTTAAGTCAGAAACATAACTGAGCAAAACTACTCCACAGCTCAACTATAACTATATATAATATGCCTGTCTTTTTATCACATTTAACTCACATCCCTTCAATCTTCATGTGATTGAGAGGATTTATAGGTAGTTAAGGGGAGGCAGAATAGCATAAAAAATACCAGAATACAAGATACCAGAAACAAACATGAAAAGAGTTTTGGCAGTGTACACTGTTTAGTATCATGAAACCTATCCAAAAGTTGCGACTGCTTTCTCCAAAGGCACGTGTAATGAAAAACCCTGCCAATCTCCACCCTTTTGGATCCAGGCATTATTTGCATGACGGGATGTGAATCATTCAGAACTCAGTTATCAGTTACCTAATACCAGGAGCCAAAACCTTATACTCAATGTTAAATGATTTTCTACCATAACTGCTTCAGATGGTCTGATTTTTTTATGGCATCCCTGCAGCAACCTGGATTTTAGCTGTGGGCCTTTTTTGGGTATTTAGCCAGCTTTTTTCACCAGTTTCCTGATCTGTTCTTTTATCTTTAGAGACAGTATGGTGAACTGAGACCTGAAATTAATACTGATTGATGGTTATTATTTTTAGGGGCATCTGTATAATTAGCTTTTTTATATTATGGCTTTGGTAAAATCATAAAATCATATAATAGTTAAGGTTAGAAAGGACCTTAAGATCATCTAGTCCCAACCCCCCTGCCATGGGCAGGAATGCCTCACAATAAACCATGTTGCCCAAGGCTCTGTCCAACCTGGCCTTAAACACAACCAGCGATGGAGCATTCACGACTTCCCTGGGCAATCGATTCCAGTGCCTCACCACCCTCACAGTAAAGAACTTCTTCCTTATATCTAACCTGAACTTCCTCTGGTTTAATTTGAACTTATTACCCTTTGTCCTATTGCTACAGTCCCTTTGGTTTGGAAATAAGAGAAATATTTGTTATCATTGGTTACCAATTATTCCTAGACAAGACTACAAAAGAGTTAGCACTGCAGACAAAATTTCAGTAATTGAGGAGAAGGAAATTTAGTTTGTAAAGAAAAAAACATATCACCTATGTTTAAAGGCCATGAAACACAAAATTAGAGTAAATACCAGAACAACTGAGCTGACAGGCACACTCAGTTAAGCTGCTGTAAACAATCCTTAGAGTATTGTTGTCCCATATGACCTTTTGCCTCTGTTTTGTGTTGACAAAGTGGATAGAAGTCAACTGTGATCAGTGTTTGCCATATGGTAAAGAAGGTATTTGAGATGCAATGCGTATTTCCTTCTGCAGAGAGGTCTGTGCTACTCTGGAGGCAGATGTTTGCGCAGTTACTCTAGGGTACACTTATGAGAAGCATTTTGGCTTTAATATTTATATGTCAAAACAGTCTGAACATTCACACTGTTATTTTATATGTGGGTGTTTCAAACCTGATCAATTGTGGTTTATACTGTAAGGTTTATAGTCTATGAAAAAGGCATTCTAACTTAAGCTAGCCAGATCAAAAGTGAGATTATTTCTGGATTGTAAATAGAAAAAATGCAACATTTCAATCTCTGAAAGTGAAGGACAAATTTTAGTAAGTGGAGTAGGATAGAAATAATCTATTTTAAACTTAGTGTGAGCCATTGTTTCTTTAGTGAATATATATATTCATATATATAACTCATATATAACTTTACTCCCTGGCCTTTGCCTTTTCAGTCAAGAAAAGTGGACTTGTCGTAGACAACACACTGGGGGCTGCTTCTCCACAAGAGTGTAGAGATAGGAGGCTATTTTCTCTCAAGTAGGTAACACTTTGAGAGATCTCCTGGATCCACACTGAGGTCCTGGAAATTAACACTTGCTTTGTTAGGAAATAAATCTGCACAGTTAATTAAATTGGAAAACCAGATCCTCTTTCGCTAACTGTACCCTGAGACAGAGAGTTGGTTGTCCATTTTACACTGAAAGGAAAGAACAGATTAAAGAGCAATGTAAGAAAATGTTGTCTGCAAATCAGACAATTTTGCAGCTGAAAATTTTAGGTGGTGACCTTCAGAGGTCATTCCTTAAACTTAAGGATGTAAAGTGATTAATATTAAAAGTGCTGAGCATTCAAAGTTCAAGCACACATTCAGGTTCTCAGCTCCTCTGCAATTCAGGGTAGATACCAAGGTACGTAGGGAGTTTTCTTTGGTTCCTCCTTAAATCTGAAAAGAGCCTAAAGCTCAGCAGAACCACAGATAAAGCTCTGTGCTGAATTAGTTGGCTGGAAATGTTTAGACAATGGAGCAATTCCCTTGGTTTGAGCTGTTCTACAGGTGCTTTTCAATTATATCTTCCTATTTTCTGAAAGACAGCTTCTGAAAGGTACCTAGATCTCTGCATTCCTCTCGGTGGGAACGGAGGGAACTTAGCACGTTTCAGCATGTTGCCCTGAAAAACATACATACTAGCAATTTTACGAAACTATATCTGTCTTGTGTCATACTTTGAAAGGTTAATCCTGCATGTTTAAAAGTTAGAAATCTGTATGATCTTCCACAAGCCTTGGACTCCTAATCCGCTTAGTAGCTCTTCAAATTCTATCTTCAGTTTCCTGCTTCCTTCTTCATGCTTCTCCACATGCCTCGTTCAGCTTTTTGCCTCAGTAGTGAAGCCTGTCTCCTCTCTCATGGAGTACTATTTCCCAACCTGTGATCCACATCTTCACAATAAAATAATGAGAAACAGGAAAGCAATAAACTTTTATTCCTTAGGAAGATTTTACATCATTAAGATCAATACACTTTCCAATCTCCTCTCTCACTCAGTAGATAAGACTTGTGAGGTAGATTGGAATCTTTTGAAATGGGAAAGAAAAATATTAAGGAAAACAGTTTGACACTGCACTAGTGGCAGGTAAGATATTACTTACAAGAGACCAAAATTTTAATGTGAAATAACTATATCAGACAGGGTGAAAATCCATGCAAAACAACCTTGTTGACTCTTTGCTGAAAAATTGATCTTTGTTGAAGGGAGTGTTAAGTGCTTATAGAAGCACATCTCTTACACTGCCTCAGACTTACAAGGTTTACTTTGTCCCAATAAAACTGCCAGGTGGCTTTATCTCACATGCAGTCAGTTCACGGAATCATTTGAGTAGATAAGCACCCCTTATGATATGTCACATCATAGGTTTTCCTATGCATGGTAGAAAGATGAAACTTGTTCTTCTCAAAACTCTCCTTAATGTATGATCATCTAGCATTAGCAGCTCGCTCCCTTGTGCAGGCACCAAGGCCCATTTCTGAAGACCTCTCAGTCTTGGAAACTTCAGCAGCAGATGCAAATCTAAATGTTACAAATTGAGTAATTTTGTATTTTGTAATCAGTCGCTGCTGCAGTCTGTTATTTCTTATTGTCTTGTTGACTAAGGAGGAAAATTAATCCCTGTGCATTTTGTAACATTCTGTTTAAGTATTTGTAGACATTTGTTGCCTTCCCTTAATCTTTTTCTAATCTGAGTAGATTCAGTTCTTTCAACCTTCCCTAACGGGGCTTCTTTTCAATTATTTTTAATCAGTTTGTTTCTGTCCTTCAGGGGACGCTTTGCGTCTGAATTAAATACAGTTTGAACGGTGCCCTGTCTCTAGAAAGGCTTTCATCTTTGTGTGAAATGTGCTTTCTGCAGCTGGAGCCTTGTGACACTGCATGCAAATTTGCCTGCTGCAACCTCAGTTTTATGTACCTGGTCTCTCCACTCCCCTGCATCTAAGCTATTATATAAATAAAAGAAAAAAGAGTGCAGAGCAAGTGCAAAACACATCCATACATTGTTGTATTGGGCTGTTCACGTTGATGGGTAGTGGAGAACCTGGTCCTGAGATGTTCTGCATGTAGTTTGCCCTTTGCAGCTTAAATTCTAGGATTGAGTAATTCTACATGATTTATGTGCTTGATGGTTATTAATAATAAGCAGCCATAAGCCTGACATAATTTGTGGAGTATTGAATTTGTCCCATGTCATTTGGACCGTGCTTCAGAACACTTGGTTGAGTCTCTGAGAATAACATGCAGTGCCTCCAGGGACAGTTTACTTCAAGGCTTTAACTGTAAACTAAAGAGTGTGGTATTATTATAGATGGACTGAAGCCAGGTCTGGATGAGATCCAGGGCACTAACCTGTCCTTGGAAGAGATGCCTGAACTGGCACATGATAAGTTGACTCCCTCAAATTTAACCAAACAATCCTTGGTGGGCTTCTCAGCCCCTAGGCAAGAAGATGTTTTAGTAGTCTAAAAGAGTGTGGCAGAGCCACCACAGTGCAGGTAGAGTCACGATGTAGTGAGACTGAATCAGTGAAACATTCAGAAGCATCACATCCCCAAGGGCAGGATTGAGTAACATATATAGGTGAAGTGGGTTAAACAGTAACATATATAGATGAACTGGGTTGAATAGGTTGCTCAGGAAGATCCTTCCATCTCTGAATTTGAGATCATACTTCCAAGAATCACTAAATGAGCTTCAAACTGGAGCTTACAGTAACCCTTACAATTCCCATCATGAAATCAAAACAGTACAAACTGGACAACAGATATAATTAATTTTGCTGACAGCACTGACATCTCTTGTGGGCTTTTCTTATCTCCCCACAGTCTGTTGCAGCCAAAGAGGAAGATGATGTGAGGCATACAGAGATATTGCCACAAAGTGGAAGACATTAAATGCAAAACTGCAACCCCCAATTTTTGCCAGCTGTGTTTTTTCTTCTAACCCTTTATTCTTGCAGCACTTAGGCTTGAATTAGTAAGGCTTTCCACACAAGAATGATCTGATTCTAAGAATATATCTGTCTACATGTTTCCATGGTGTTTATTCCCATCCGCCCCCACCCCTCCAAGAAAATGTTGGGCTTGTATTGTTGTGGGGTTGAGGTTTTTTAATCATCTTTTTGGCAGGGCTTTGTATGGATGTGAAAAATTTACAAAGAATATGCATGCAAGTATGAGCAACCCATCTCTGTAATTGCAGAGGTTATTTCTTCTCCAACTGTAACAGTGGTGGGTAAGGGAAGAGGGCCCGTAGTTCAGAGCACTGAAGGGCCACAGCATTAATGCCCTGAAAAAACAGTGTCCACCCTTAATTTGCATAAATGCAGACCTAAATCTGTTTTATTTTTCTCATGAACAACTGCAATGCAACTGTCATAGTTGCCTGTAATGCTACCTTGAAAATGAGTAACAGCAGTGACTTGCTGGTTGCCACCTGCCACGAAAACCTGCTGCTGAACATTTGTTCAATGTAAAAGCAGCTCTTATTGTGTGAAATGAAGTTTTCATGAGCCCTTCAGACCTCAGCTTTGGACCTCTCAGTCCTCTTCCTTTATATGGAAAGAAACTCTCCGTAAAAAATAAGCTGCTTTGGGTTGGTTATGGGGAGGTGTTAATGGAGACCCTCTGCCCAGTGCTCCTGCGTGGGAAGGACCTCTTTAATAGCCCTGTCTTTCTATTGCCCTTTCTCTATTGTTTCTTCTGTTCTTTCTTAGACTGTTTCCTAATTGCTGCTGTCTATTCACCAGAGACCTTTTTTGTCTTTAATCTTCTATCCCAGAGCTATAAAATTAAGAGCTTAGCTACTGAGCTAAGTCATTCTATATGACTTGGGATTTTGAGTGCCTTGGTGAGTGCACTGCTTTGGACCCTACTGCCAGTTTTTCAGGAACTAAAGGTCATTGCCTTCTGAAACAATCGTCTTCAGGGTTAAGTTCAGTCCCATATGCACCAGACAAATTCACAAATAACAAACTTGGGTTCATTATCTAGACCCTGGAAAGAAAAAGACAGGGGCATGTGACCAAGGTCAGAATGCAAGTGGTGGCTTTAGAGCTTTCTGTAAAACTCATGTCTATTTTGAGTTTAATTTGTTCCAACATCTTGTTTTCTAGACAAAGAGCAATGCCACTAAATCCTTACCAATCTTACTGTGAATAAAAGTCCTGCCTTCAGAGAGAATCGGTCCACTAATATTGGCTTTAGTCATTGATTTGAGTGGAACTTCTGCCTGAGTGGGTCTTAAGGACTCAGTATGTTGGGTGGTCATATATCATAAGTGCATACTTTAGCTGCACCCATGGCCTCCTCTAGAACTGTTTCCTTCTAACTCCAGTCCTCTGAACTGCATCAAAATTGGAGGCCTAAAAGCAGCATTGGGCACATCTCCCTGAAGAGACCAGAAGTAGAAAATGAAGAGTTTAGGATTCAGTCAGAGGAATATTTACCACAGAACATTCGTAGTGTGGATTTTTAAAGCATACCTAGATTAAATCAATCCTGGACATCATGCTGATCTCGCTTACTTGATCTTGGTGATAAAACTCACAAGAAAAAGAGAAGGGACAATTTTGTCTGCCAATAGTGCAGTTCCACCTCATTCAGACTCTTTGAAAGTAATTTCTCCAATGAACTTCTAATGCTCATACAATATCTCTGAGTGGCTAGTGTGTGTATCAGATTAAGGTTTAGCTCTAGATGCTGTACAGTTTATTTGAGAATTTTGGGAGTGATTTCACAAGTGACTAGTTGGATTCATAATCTAAAATGTAGGACTGATTTCTAGGAATATCATAGATCAAGAACTGGCTACAGAGGAAACTGGGATAGATAGTGACCAAGTGTAAAAAAAGAATTGACAGTTATGCCTCTACTTAATAAAGAAGGTAGTGATTATCTGCAGCTTACAATACTGCTTTTCATTATCTTTATTTTTAAGGCCTTAATTGACTATGTAAATCAATGAACAGTATGTGCTTGCGTCTTCCTGTGCATGCAGCAATCAGTGCTGTTCTAATATACTTGTGGTAGAATTTGCTATCAATCTGCACTGAGATAAATAGAAGCAGTTATAAAACAGCAGGACAGTAAAACAGGCAGAAAATCCTTTTTGGATAATCAGCCGTGCAAATGTAAATACAAAATAAGCAGAGCCAGGAAGGGATAGCCCAGAATTCTAAGATGAAATGAAATCTTTAGATTTGGAAACCCACCATCCTAGGGGATATTTTCATGCTTAAAGTCAGCACTTTAGTCTTTTGGGGTGAATTTCCAGAGCCTTTAGAAGATGAAAAGATTTTTAAATAACTGAGCAGCAGTAAGAGAGAGAACTGCTGCAATAGCCATAATGAAAGAACTATCAGCCCTGTGGCTCAATAGCCTTTGGGCTTTTGGATGACTTTCAAAGTCCTTTTGAAAGGGGAAAAAAAACATACACACTTACATGGGAACGAGGCAACTCACGTAAAGCGCTCTGACTTTTGACTCTGGAGGCCTGAATTCAAATCCTGATTACGTCACACAAGTCCAAATAATTTTTGGAGATTACTAAATGCCATTTCTGCAAATTGCAAATTCGCCCAACAAGCTAATTCACTTATGTACTCAGTCACATGAGAGAATGGAGCACCTTTATGGATGCTGTTACCTGTATAGGGACCTGACCTTTGCAGAACTCTGCAGGTGGATCAATGACATGAATCTCCTATAACTAGAGGCAAAAGTAATGTCACTGTTGATGTTAGCTGTTGAGTAAGGTAGAGGTAGGGAAAATGGTCTGTCAGCCGCTTATATCAACAAGCAGAATGGATCAAGAGCAAGGGCCGGGCATACTAGCCTACAAGCTATGTTTGTGGAAAGCCCTGAAGATCTGCTTAGTCTGGGCCTCGTGTCTTTAGGAGTGACCTAGGAAAAAACTCCAACCAAACAACAACAACAAACTTTTGAGGGAATAGTTTAGAGGGAATTATTTACATCCTTAAATTACAGCAGTTCCAGCACTCTCTAGAATATGAGTTTCTGCATCACTTGGCAATACATGAATTTCAATATTTCACTTTTGGGTAACATGTTCTATGCTAAACTGAATTGAAATATATTTAATTACTTTTTTTTTTCTTTTACATATTAAACCTGGAGAAAGAGAGTGAGGTGGCAATGCAGGAGGTTTATTTGAGCTCAGAATTTGTCTTTGATGTAGAGAATTCTCACTGTGTAACTACTGTTTTCAGTAGGAGTTCAGAATCCCTGTATTGCCAGACATGTTGCAGATGTACGTAGCACCCTCCAGCTTTCACAGAAAAATAGGTGAGTCCCACAAGAAAGCACAAAGTGTACAGGCGGGATGGGAAGAAGTGTAAACGGTAACTTCCTGATTGTTTCTGTTTTCCCTCCGCTGGTAAAGTTGACTAGGAATTTCCCCATGGTACTTGCACAGATAAAATTTAACATGCTGAGATTTTGTCAGCTAAATCCGCTTTTCAGATAGTTGATTTGCCATGGTAATCCATGTCCCTTTGGAACATTCCTAGCGCTAATAAAAGTTGCAACTTTGTGAAAACAAAACCCCGTACCGCTGCTGTTCCCTTTAAGTTAAGGAGAGGTTGCAATTTTTTCCTCTGTTTTGAAATGAAATGCCAGTGGCCTTTGCCATTAGTTGAAGTTGTACAGTAAACTTGTATGATGGCCATTTAAAATTACAGATTTAATTAAGACAGTAGTAAACACACCCAAGTCAGTATTGCCCTCCTGTCCCTCCAGCAAGCACAAACTGCAGTGCTGTAGAAGTCTGGGATAAGTAAGCAGTTTCAACAGAAATAGCTTGCAGTGGAAAAACAGTTCAGCTCAATCATTGTGTGCCACAGATATTTTGACCTGCTGGTATTTGGATGCAAGTTTTAATTCTATTCCCATTCTCAGACAGAGACCTTATATTCCCTGTAATAGCTCAAGTCTGTTAAAGAAGAGCTGACTACAAAGAACAGTGTGCACCCAACCTGAAAACAACTGAAATATTAATATAAAACTTTACTAAAAAATGAAATAATGTTGTGGACTCCAGTGACTATGTATGGGGGGCTAAAGAACACAGTGGAAGGATTCAGTGCCCTCATAACAGTATCAGTAATCTGGGGCTGAAAGGGGGTTAAAATTTGTTTGGGTTTTTTTTTTCTATGTGCCTCAGACTTTCTACAGTCTTTCCCAGCTGAGAAAACTGTGTATATCCCTGAAAAGGTGGGGCCAGTATTTGAGTGATGAAAGTATGGCTCAGTGCTGTTAAAACAGATATGCTTGGCAAATTCTACTGATAACAGTACACTTCCTGCATACTGTATGCAATAAAAAGCAAAGACAGTTTGCTTCTTATCTTTTATGTGTTCTTCATTGAAGGGAGTTCATATAATAACAAAATGGCATCCCACTGTGACTGCATAATTTCAGAGAAGATCAAATAGCTATTTTACATGTTTGCACTTTGCCATCAAGCAGCTGACATGGTCGTAAGGCAGTGTTTCTACATCTCTGTTCTCACCTTGTTCTTGCACAGGATGCAGCACTGTGGTAGGGCTCTTCTGCAGGGCTTCTGCTTTTACACCGTCTCCCCAAGAAGTCCAAGCCAGTCAAGGTGTATCTTCTGCAGGAGTGTGTGCTCTTACACCTCTGAGGTTGAGCCCAGCACTGCTTTCATTTGTCTTCTCTATCATGCTGTGCAGGGAGCTTGGTCAGTTGTGGAGACTTCACCTTCTTGTCAGAGAGGGCAGGCAGCATGGCAGTGAACTATAGCTATACCCAAAGTTTTTCTAGAATAAACAGTTCACCTGGATTAGAGCAGGTGTACTTGGGTGAGAACATCTACAGCAGATCCAACATAGTCTGTTGGAAGGGCTGAAGAAGAAACCTCTGCAGACTCCCATTTTTCTCAGATCTGTCTGCCCCTTTTCTCTCTTTTGGACACACACTGCTGCAGTTTCTTTGATTCTTTCCAAGGATTCTCTGTCACAAATTAATCTCTTCCCTTGATGGCTTCTGTTGTCCTCATCAAGGCAGTCCTTTCTCAGATAATGGCTCCATTTAGCTCCTGCAGAGATTTCTGTGCAAATTGCCAATATTTCTAGCTCAGAGTGGAATTTTAATTTGCTCTTTCCATCATTGCAGAGCATACAGAACAATTGGGGAACCAAGGTATACATAGGAATTTTATTATTCTTCCCACTGCCTATGTAGGATGAATCTTGCCTACACTATTTGCTTTGATCCTACAGTAACTGTACAGCAGAATAACCTGTCTGGAGCATCCTCTGCTCTAGTTCATGATGCCCCGTGCACTTCAGCCAGCTCTGTCTTGCCTTTCTCCTGAGGACATTCTGAAAAAAAAAAAAAAAAAAAGGAAAGTTATAGATGTCTGTATATCCATATGGAATGCACATATGGAATTTATAAAATTCCATAACTGAGGTAACACAGTAAGAAGATACCTAAAAATAAGTGCTTGGAGAGAGCAATCAATCTTAAAATTTACCTTCTCCTTCAGTAGTTCAAAATAAAAAATGTAGTTGTCAAACAGTTTTTTTAACAGGAGCAACTGATCAAGTGCTGCTCCTTTCTTTGAGTGTCATCAGTTCAGACTGAAGCTGGGTTGAACTCTCCAGTCTCTCCTTTTCATCCATCTGATGGTGCCAGCTACAAAATGTAGAGTGTTGCAGAACAGTAATGAAGAGCAACTGTCTCTTGGAGTCAAATTTAAAACTATTAGGACGTTGATGTTTAGAAAGAAATTCTACCCAGAATAATAGCAAAGGCATCTGGAGTCCTTTGCTTATGTTTTAAGCCATTCAGAAGCAATTTTATCCCATTGTTCTTAAGTCCATAAAAGTAGTTTGTTTTATTTTAGGTTTTCTATTTTTGCTTATTACAAGGTTTGCAATTTTGTATTTTTTTTTTACCCCATCTCTGTTCTTTCACCTTGAGTCAGCTCTAAGACCTTAAAGTCCCACTCCTTATCACCTGTGTTAAAGTCTCAGGAAGACTGAGAGTATTTCGGGTTGATAAAATAAATGATAATACTTCTGATGATGCACTAGATTGTTGAGACTGAAATGCTTAAATCTTTTTAATTTTTTAGTCACTGTGTACATTAAACTTCTGATTTTTTTTTTGCATGGAATTATATAAAATTAGTTTCTTCTCATATATTTCTCCCAGTCCTGTGCCCCATCCCATTTAAGTAAAGCACTTATGCATATCATAGAATCATAGAATAGTTAGGGTTGGAAAGGACATTAAGATCATCTAGTTCCAATCCCCTGCCATGGGCAGGGACACCTCCCACTAGACCATATCACCCAAGGCTCTGTCCAACCTGGCCTTGAACACTGCCAGGGATGCAGCATTCACAACTTCCCTGGGACAACCCATTCCAGTGCCTCGCCACCCTTACAGTAAAGAACTTTCTTCCTCATATCCAATCTAAACTTCCCCTGTTGAAGTTTGAACCTGTTACCTCTTGTTCTATCACTACAGTCCCTAATGAAGAGTTCCTCCCCAGCATCCCTATTAGGCCCCCTTCAGATCCTGGAAGGCTGCTATGAGGTCTCCACGCAGCCTTCTCTTCTCCAGGCTGAACAGCCCCAACTTTCTCATGCTGTCTTCATATGGGAGATGCTCCAGTCCCCTGATCATCCTCATAGCCCTCCTTTGGAATTGTTCCAAGAGTTCAATGTCCTTTTTATGTTGAGGACACCACAACTGCACACAATACTCCAAGTGAGGTCTCACAAGAGCAGAGTAGAAGAGCAGGATCACCTCCCTCGACCTGCTGGTCATGCTCCTTTTGATGCAGCCCAGGGTACAGTTGGCTTTCTGGGCTGCAAGTGCACACTGAAGCCGGCTCATGTTCATTTTCTCATTGACCAACACCCCCAAGTCCTTCTCCGCAGGGCTGCTCTGAATCTCTTCCCTGCCCAACCTGTAGCTGTGCCTGGGATTGCTCTGACCCAGGTGTAGGACCTTGCACTCGGCACGGTTAAACTTCATCAGGTTGGCATCAGCCCACCTCACAAGCGTGTCAAGGTCCCTCTGGATGGCATTCCTTCCCTCCAGCGTATCAACTGAACCACAAAGCTTGGTGACATTGGCAAACTTGCTGAGGGCAGACTCAGTCCCACTGTCCATGTCACTGACAAAGATATTGAACAAGTCCGGTCCCAGCACTGATCCCTGAGGGACACCACTCGTTATTGGTCTCCAGCTGGACATTGAGCCACTGAGCACAACTCTTTGCGTGCGGCCATCCAGCCAGTTCTTTATCCACCGAGTGGTCCACCTATCAAATTGATGTCTCTCCAACCTAGAGACAAGGATGTCATGTGAGACAGCGTCAAACACTTTGCACAAGTCCAGGTAGATGACATCAACTGCTCTACCCATGTCTATCTGTTCCGTAGCCCCATCATAGAAGGCCACCAGATTGGTCAGGCAGGATTTCCCTTTAGTGAAGCCATGCTGGCTGTCACCAAGCACCTTTTGTTTTTCATGTGCCTCAGCATGCCATCCAGGAGAATTCCACTCCAAGATTTTGCCAGGCACAGAGGTGAGACTGACTGGTCTGTAGTTCCCCAGCTCATCCATTTTCCCCTTCTTGAAAATGGAGGTTATATTTCTCTTTTTCCAGTTCATCGAGAACTTCACCTGACTGCCATGATTTTTCAAATATGATGGACAGTGGCTTAGCAACTTCATTTGTCAGCTCCTTCAGGACCCGCAGATGGATTTCATCATTCATATCACTTCATTTCTGCTGGTAGCAATAATGACAACTGACTTCAATGGAATTATTGACCATTAACTTCAATGAAATTATTCATATGCCTTAAATTTTGCACATACATGAGTACTAGATTAAAAACCAACCAAGCAAAGGCAACTAATTAGATTTTAAATACTGAAGGATCTACAAAGTGGAATCTTCATCCTTAGGGTAATAATGCACTAAGTCTAAATCCAGCTTTTCAAGGATATACAATGGGTGATAAGAAATAGAATTCTTTTCTTTCTCCTTCTGTAAATGAAGTCAGATGGATACATGCTGTATAGACTTACTTGAGGTGTATGTGGAAACCAGACAGGAATTTCTCAAGTGAAAATGTGCTTTTTTCTTGTCTTTATTGACATGACGTGCAGCAGCCTCACACAATTCAGGCTCCAAACAAATCAGCAGATTCAGGATGTGTAGGATTTCAGTGCTAAAGAAGAAATCCCATAGTTTGCCCCACAGGTTGGAAAAAAGTGCTTATGGAACCTAACATACATAGAAAGTCAATTTTAGTGCTATATCCCTTCTTACTGTAGCTTTAGTTCTGTTATATCTCATTGAAATCTTTCTGGGCTTCTTTTAAGCATTTATAATTCTGTGAAAAAAACTAGAAATTGTGAATAACAATGAGTAATTTCCTTGTTAAAACCAATATTAAGAACAGTGTGGTTTACAATATGTTGCGAGATGCATAATTAATATATTTTTCACAAGTATTACGTTAAAAAGAAACCAATATAGCATAAGATGTGTACTGTTTAGAGATCAGAGAAAAATACAATGTCCAGGATTTGTTTGGCTAACCAGCAATACTCAATTTTTTGCATATTTAGGTGTTGGTTTGTGTCACAGTATTAATAGTCAGTCCAATTACCTACCTATGGGTTATTTAAGAGCATGACTGCTAAAAAGGCAGTCTCAGATGTCTTTTATCTCTATGGAGAAGAGAAAGCAAGGAGTCAAACCTTAACATCACAAGTGCTCTGCCTGCTATGACTACTAGGAAGAGCTTCCAAGGCAAAGACTGCAAGTACTGCAAAGCCAAGGTGCTCTTAAGCCCAAATCAGCTGTGCAGTTGAGAAGTTAACCAGAAGAGAATGTTTGACTGAACAAATAGTTTATTTTTGGTTTGCAGATTAGCCTCAAAAATCGTGCTATTGCCAGTTACAGTTGTTAGTTGGATGTTCTTGGGAACTGTCAGCAATATCCTTTTTCCCATTCGGGGTGAATATTTTGTTCATCAGCTGTTTCTGCTGTTGAAATATATCTAGCATGAAGAAAGGTAGAAAATAAATTTTTCAAAGTGTTGCTTCTTCACTGAACAAATTTATCCAAGCACCTTCTGGGAAATTCACCTCATCTTAGTTACTCCTGAAGTGTTACGCTGATTTTATGAGATCTGTTTTGTTCACTGACTTGTATGAATGCAAAGCATTTTAGTCAATCTGTAAAGTTTCAGAAACAAAACAGAGTTTGAACTATCATGAAAGCAGCATAAAGATATAATGGAAACCAAACAAATAATAGAAGGGTTCCTTTACAACCCTAACTATTCTATGATTTTATGATTCTGTGTTCCTCTGTTTATTTCAATTGGTTTTGTACCTGAGTTCTGACTAAAAAATTGTGAGAAGAAACATTTTTCCCTCACAATGCAAAACAGTCTCCCATCCTATAAAAAACATTTCTAGTGTTGCTTTAAGCAGAGTTTAAGGTAGTAGTTCCATGAGCACGTGTGAATGAAATGCATTCACTCAGATATTCATGGAAAGAGAAGGAACAAGGGAATGGAAAAGGAAAATTTATGTTTTAATCCAAGCCTCTTTACTTTGTAATTGATCAGTGATAAATGTCTAAATCTCACATTAGTATATGAATGGCCCTTTATGTATCCACAGAGCCATTCCTGCCAGGCTACCATTAAATCTTTGATCTAAGCTGAGGAAATCACTTCACCTCCTTAAAGTTATGAAGGTACTTTTCCTGAAAAAGATGATTTTCAAAATGAAGGCTTCAAGCAGGAAGATATATTCAGCGACAATTGTTACCTTTTCTTTCTAATATCTCCTGCTCCCAATATTCTCCAATTTTATACTGTTAGAAGAAAGACTTCATTTAAACTAGAGATCTTGCTATTGGCCATAACTGTTACATTTGGCTGGATCATTTCCTGAGGCAGCGAATTCCTCAGGTAGGCTGCATAAAATTGCATTTCTACACAAAATTTCCAAATTTACTGCCCTTTAATTTCATTGAGTACTCTCCTTCTCTCGATTATTGTTACTCTGTGAAAGGTTATATACTTCATTATAGAATACTTGAAGCACTTGACCTATATTTGAAAAAGACTATCATAACATTCTATATTCATTAGGAATCAATTAGAAATTTATTCAAGAAGTAACACTGTAGCTCTGGTGTCCTAGCTAACTTAGTTGCCATGATGCTGCAGCTCTCCATTACTGTGCACTAAACAAGACAAACTTTTCAGCGTGCTGATTTCCAGTGGCAACTGCTCTTCTGTGGTGCATTAAACTTTTCCTGTAACTTTCAGTTATTTATGAAAGGCATTTGGTACAAAGTGTCAGGGTGTAGGTTTATGAACTGTAAAGTCAGCAGAATTTAGTGAATTGTGTCTACCTCTCCCATAAAGTGACTGAAAGACCTCCACTGTGTGCTTGGTGATGCTCAGCCATCGTTTTAATAGATGATATGCCTCTGATATTTGATTTGAACTATGATGCCTGTGTAATAAATGCGATACTTGCAAAATGTGCCAGACTACTAACCCTGAGGAAAAACAAAACCCAAACTCGTAAACAAGTAAAGCATGCGTATCTCCTGTGCCTTTACAAATATGACTTTCACCCGTGTACTTCTGAAGAACAAGAAGACGTAGGCACAAAGGTCTATTTATAAACAGACTTATTCCTTGGCCCCTACTGAAACTACTGGTTCTAATCGTGATCAACCAACTTCAGAATTAAAAATCCTGGTGTTATTTCTAGGAGATTATTTGTATCATTGAGAGAAAAGCCTTCTACTGGATGTTGAAATGCCATTGTCATGGTAGCGATTAAGGATTATTGGCAAAGGTAAAGCTCTTCCCCAGTACACAAGGTCCATCAGACCTCAAATATGCTGAAATACCCTCTTTTAGTCATGATGATGAGTGGTTTCTTTGACCTAGTGAGGCAAGGTTGTATCCCACTTTGCAGATTGGAAAGCTGAAGCATGGTGAGTCAAAACGATGTCCCCATGGTGGCAGGGGGGGTGTGTAGCAAATCATGAGAAGGGAACTAAAATAATTAGCTCTGAGATTTCTGAGAGATAATGCTTTAATGTTTAGAAATGTACCAATTTTCTCACTCTTGAGAGTAGGGAGATGTGAGTGTTGAGATGTGAGCTGTGTAAGGTCAGGCAGTTTGACTCAGAAAGCAGAATTATTTCTTTAAATGACAATTTGCAGATTCCCACCAATGCTGTGCTTCCAGCTGACCTAACAGTTGTATTATATGTGCTTAATGAGGTTGCAATCACTTTGAGTACTGTAGCAAGAATATTATAATTTAGACCTACACTGGCTGACAGTCTTTGTTCAGAACTGTAAATTCAGAAGATAATCCACCTTGTCTGTTGAGGTTCATATGGTTAATAGTAAACACTCAGGGAGAAGAAATGCACTCAGTGACAAGAGAGATGAACTGTGTGTCCTGAGTTGTACTGTCCTTCCTAGAGAGGTAACCTATAACCAAACCACTTTCTGTTCACTGTAGACAACAATGCAAAATATATTTTGCAGACCTTATTTTCTGCACTCCGTAGTGTACAAATGGTAACTCTCCTTCTGATCTTGTCATGACCTTCTGCAGTTTCTCCATTTCAAGAAGCATAAATAGATAAAAACAACTCTACCACCAAAGTTACACTTGACATGAAAGCCTCGAGCTGCAGTCAACAGGACATGTGTATTCATACACACATGATTAATAGCTACATATTCACAAAATTATGAGAAGTTTCCAGGATGCAGTTTCACTTGAACATAGGTGCAAGGTTTTTACTGATAACTGTATGGGAGCATTGTGCTGTTGAGAGCAGACTATCCTGGGCTTCTAGGATACTTTCATTTTGGAGGAAACCTTTCCAGGTGTTTGGAAGGACACAATCTCAGACAAGAATTCTGTGTTTCTTAAATGTTGATATATTGCTGTTACTGTTCTGAGTAAGTCTATCTCTTCCCCTCAACCCCAAACTTCTGCTAAGCAGCCTGTATTTCTGCATTTCTCCTGCACATGTTTCTCAAGAGCAAACAGTAAGCTCACAGTGTATCATCTCTTTATCAAAGGGGGTTTTAAACATAATTTCCAAATACCTAATGTTATATCAACATATAACATACATTTCTGTCATCTGTGGCTCAGTCCTACAATGTATAGAATAATCTCAACTTCTACTAAAGAAAATGAGACATGAGAGCACCAAACATACCAAATATAGGGAGTGCAGCAACAGAGAGACAGACTGCCAAATACTGATGGTTTCTTCACGCTGTCTCTTCCCCTCAGCTCCTCTGTTACATATACAACTGGACAACAAAAAGCAGATGAAAAGCTGACCTCCTAAATGTTCAGTCTGAGAAGTCCCAAATACTCCTCTGTACCAGAATGCAGGTCTATTTTTCAGGATTAATATGTGCTGATGCTGGGTGGTATAATTGTTATGCAATTGTGCAGGCTTTGGGAATAACCAGAGTACATTATGTGCTGATTCTATACTTTACCAGGCCACAGTGGAAGCTTCTTGACATCTGGAAACTTCTTCGTGCCAGAGTAGCACAAAAGGCACCCTGACATACACCTGAATTCTGTGCCCAGCTCCCTGGCGTTTGCTATTCAGGATTCACTTGTACCACAGCTTTAAGTTTTACTTTTCCAGCTAACTTTCCCAGCTCACAAAAAGAAAAAACCTGTCTAAAGAGAAATGCCAGACAGATGAGGCTTTTTTATCACCATCTAGCATAATTAGAGGGAAGTCGATTCATCATTTTGTCTGCATTGGTAAATTGGCAGTTTTTCAGAATCATCTATACTCATTGTTTGTGTAGATTGCTATATATAGATAGTCATGTTCTTTGTAGAAGAGAGAGAATATTAAGTCCCATTTCTTTACTTAATTCCAGCTTCGGCAGTTACATTTTGCCTTCCCGATTTTTCTTTGTGATTTCAGGTGAATGTTTGCTTCCATCTTTATATGCCATGATGTTTTGTTCTCTCTAAAGCACTGATGTGTTTCACACCAGAGGTGTTTACTTTTTGGTCATGTGGGATGAAGTGTGGTTTGCAAACCTAAAGAATATTTAGTATTATTTGTAAACTAACTGAACAAAAGTGTTAAAAGGGAAGCTGGTTAATATGCTTAGGGAATGTTAGAATGTTCAGGTACTTTCTTCTGACCACCAAGCATATTAATCCTGTGAGGAAGGACCTGATGAACTGCTCTCACACAGGCAGATTTTATTTTTTAATGAGCCTACTTCAGTTGCAGCTGGAGGAGCCCTGAGATAGAGTTCTGGATCAGCCCATTGACTGCGGACTCTTGCCAGACAAGGCCTTTAGTGACTGTACTTTGAAAGAAAAATGGATAATGGGCTTTCATCCACAAAGAACTGATTATATTAGTGTTATTCTCCTGCCTTGTCTTGTTGAAGGTCTGAAATTAGTTTCCTGAGTTGTTATGAAACTTGAGACAGATCGCTTCCCCTGAAGTGTGTCTCAGTGCCCGTGTATGGAAGAATATTTCTTCTGTGATCACAACAAATGCTTAGGTTGCAGAGGAGAGGACAACATATGATAAAATTCTCAAAACCACGGAAGACAAAGGAACTAGGATGCTTTATGCCTTTAGGTACTTGCAAGACTTCAATTTACATTCATCAATCATTTAGGGCTCTTGAAAATGTTAACCACCATCTGTTTCTTTAATGGTGCTATGTCTGGCCCAGAAGATGAGTGTTTATGAAAAGTAGGGAAGAAAGGACTCTGATATTTTGATACCGCCATGAAAGTGAGATTCTATTAAGGTACCTAGCAACTTTCCAGAATGTTGAACTTTGAAGAAGATTTCAAGTTAAATTGTGTTTATGTGCAGATACTTTTAGAATATATGCAGTATCTTGTTATGTGATAGAGTTGCTCTACACATAGTACAGATTCTGGCGCTAAAGCAGAAGTCTGCCCAATTCATTTGCAGGTGCTTGTAGTACTGTAAAAGCCAGACCTACGCTCTTGTGCTTCAGTTTACAGTCTCAATTTCTCTGAGTATTCAGCTATGTAGGAATCAAATTTTGAAGGAGAGAGTCACCCTTTAAGAAGATAAAGAAAGATTGTAAGAAGGTTTTAGAAAATGCGTGACCAGGTTAGAATACGGTGAGCCTTGAAAGGTCCTCCCTCAAAAGCATACAGCTATGCTCCTCAGTGTGGTAAACTGTGAAGATTACCAGCATTGTCAGGGAAATTCGCCCACAGTTACCACATGCTCTCTCTGAGGTACATGGGAAGTAAACGTGATCTGATAACACGCTGCGGCCATGCTTACCAAAACCTAGCAGTAGTTTCACTGGCAGCAAATAGCATATGAATGTGCAGTGGTTAGAAGTTTAGGAATCATCAGATGGACCCTTGTGGTGTTGTAAGAAAACTCCAGAAAGTGACAGTCTATGCATCTAAAAAACTGCCAGTATGGCACATGGTTATATCTCAGCCTATATTAGTCACTGCCTGTAAGGAAACAGCTAGAGGAAAAATGCAGTCAGAGCAGGGCTCACATCAGAGAGAACATACAGAAACACATGCTATGATTATGTGTAAACCAACCACAGGCTCTGTTTACAAACCTTTCACTCTGTTCCTTTGCCTAATCATTTCTGCTTTCCCTCTCTGTCTTCTAACTTTCCTTCGTCTTTCCAGATGCAGGACGCTATGGGCTATGAGTTACCATGGGTGTATTTTGTCAGTCTGGTCATCTTTGGATCCTTTTTCGTTCTAAATCTGGTTCTTGGTGTGTTGAGCGGGTAAGCTGACAGTTTTGGTGTCCTTTTTCCAATGCTACAGGGCAAGACTCCATAATAAGGGCTCTTCCCTGTCACCAGGATTCTTTCAGGGCGATTAAAAATCTGAATCCAAGGAAGCTTCACATCAGATCTCAAGTATTTTGACAAAATGTTCAAACATTGCAAATAACAATGCAGGTAAAAAAAAAGAGGTGTTATTCTCTGGCAGAGAAATTCACTCTCAGGGCATTCAAAATCGCTTTAATGTCAACCTGTCATAAATTTCCAGAAAACTGGCTATTGAAAATCTTAACTGCTGGTGACTTGGGATCTCTTTGGCTGGAGCCTTGCAGTGCTCAGAATCTGAGCTTGTCTCACTAATTATCATTCCACTCTTCCAGGTCAATGATGCCATAGGAAGGGACTGGCCCTGGATCTATTTTGTTACACTAATCATCATAGGGTCATTTTTTGTACTTAACTTGGTTCTCGGTGTACTTAGCGGGTAAGCAGTACGAGGAAAACGTTTTATTATTGTTTATTTTTTTTAAATCTGTATTTCTGTTCCAACTCTGATTACCAAAACAGTGGGCAGTGGCGGGTTGATCTCAGGAACCTTAATAGAAGGCCTAGGGTACTGCTGAGCCAGTAGCAAAATACAGCATGCCCACTGGCACAGAAAGAGTCTTTTGATTAAATTGAAGGGACACAAGACAACTCTTTGCCTGTAAGATGCTCCTCTACCTAAAACCTCTACCTGTGCTTTGTGGGAAGAGGACAATTCTGTGCTCCCCTGTGGTGAAGCACAGCATTCACCAAAGAAGAAGGGGATTATAATAAAATTTCTGGAAGAGTCAGTAGGGACTGAAGGAGGAATAAGAGCATGAGACAAATCCCTTCACATTTGTGGGATGGTATTCCTGCCAAATTATATCTTCTCACATGAGGAATGTTCACATTGCTTAATATTTCTAAAGCACAGTCTAATGGGAAACTATTTTCTCTGGAGAGTGTCTTGGACACACTTCTTTAATTAAGCACATTTTCTCTATTGTGCAGTTACAAGCCTAGCATGATGCAGGGAGAAAAGACCATTTCCCTTCGACCTGTTCTAAGGATGAACAGAGAAGCAGGAAAAGTCCTTCTACTGTTTAAGCAGTCCTAAGACATCTAGACACTTAGCTGTATTTCAGTTCTGCAGTATAACCCTCACTGCAAAGCACCATTTTATTATCTTTGATTAAAAACAATTGATATTGTCCCCAGTAGTCACAAACCTTACCACCCCTGGGGAGCCACATAAATGAGAGGAATCAGGCCAGAAAACATCCATCAAAAGATTTTTAGAAAAAGATCTCCTGGAATTAGGCCTCTAATTCCATATTTGGGCATGACTGGGTGTCTACAGCCATTCTATGTACATGGATAAATATGGTATGAGGACTTTTATGCATCCTCTTGTTCTTTGTTTTCAACATCCTGCCTCCCTTAATGCGCTCTAAATGAATTTGGTCACAGCCTCTAGCTGCTGTCTGAGCGAGCAGCCCATAAGCCCCGTGTCTTTTGATCATAAGAGAGGGAAAATGATGTATGAACAAGAGAGGTCTTGATGCCTCACAAAAATTATGTCCTCAGTACTTGGGCCAACAACTTAAGAAGGGTAGTAGTGGAACTGGAGAAGAGATCCACTATTGGCCATCCTGCAAAGAGACAGGTAATAGCAGGTCTACAAGAGGTATTACTACTGTCTTCATTACTCCACTGAAGGAAACGTGCCGCTAAGACAGCTGCTGCAAAGAGAAGGGTTTCCAAGCAGTAATGGGAGTAGGAAAAAAAGAAACCCAGTAATGAAGTGTCAGGCAATAGCCTGGTTTTGGATAGTCTGGAGAGTGATACTCTGGGTACAATTTTAAAGCATTTCTCCCAGTGGATACTCTGATCAGCGGGTAAGATTGTCAGCGGAAGTGGAGGATGATAACCAGCTGACAGAGGGAAAGTGATCTGTTGTATCAGAGCTGCACTCAAAGACCATATAAGACAGTGGCTGAAGATTATATAGTATCTGATTGGATAAACAGTGCCTGTGAGCCCAGCCCTGAGGAGTGTATGCTGTTGGAGCACTGCTAATTCAATTTACCTACGCTTGGATTTGTCTCTGTACGTAATTGAAAATTGAATTTTCTCTCTCTTGTTTTTCAACTCAAGAAAGTGTTTTGGGGCCTGGATCTTCCACCTCCTGACATACTCCAGGTAGACCACCACAGTTAGTGGTAAGAGATGGAAACAATCTGTAGAGAGAACTGAAATCAAAGATGAAATTCACCTTGTTTAAGATGTGAGTCACTTTTCTGGCTGTGTTCACAGTGTTATGACAGCTGCACTGTTCCTGTGAAATTTTTCCCAACTGGAGAAAAAGTAAAAAGAGTTTGCATCCACAAAAAAAAAAAAAAAAAAAAAAAAAACCATAGAAATTATGGGAGAAATGTTCTAAATTTCCTTTGGGCTAAATAAGCAGTTCTTAAACAATTAACTTTCTAAAGCAGTTCTAAATTCTGCTGAGTTGCAAAGTGTGTTCACTTTGCAGATTCAGCTTTTTTTTAGACTCGCTATTGCTACTAGTCTGATCTAGTAGATCAGATTGCTATTAGATGATCCACCTGTCCTACGCTGGATAGAGAGCAGCATTCCCAGGCATCTTTTTTTTTATCCATTCTGGGCATCTCTGATTTCTTCCTATTTATCTATTTCAGGAACTTCACCAAGCATGTCATGTAGGTAGACTTCATCAATGACAGATTAACTTAGTTTTTGTAATCACGTCTGAATATGTAAGTGTAATTAATTGTACTCACAAAGACACCTTGATTGAACCTGAGAAATCAAATGCTGGTTCTGCTCTGCTTAAAGAACTCATTTGAACTCATTTGTAATTTGTTTTTCCTCAGGTATGTCATCCATTCATGGTCCTTCTGGTAAATTTACCAGTCACACATGATAAGCTAAATAGTGCGACAGAGTATTCATGTATGGAGCTATTATCCTCTTCCTCTCTTGACTGAGCATAATATAAAATTCATGTATTCCAAAGGAAATATCCAGTCCACAAATCACAAAGTAGACCTCCCCAAGCCCAGGCAAAAGGATCCCACAACATTGCTGTGAGCAGTGAAAGCCCCTCTTAGAGGTCTCTTGATCACGTGTGTTATCTGTTTCAGTCAGTGAGGAAAAAACTGGCTGCACACCTAAGCATATAGATTCATGTTTCTTTTATATTTTGTCTAGCAGTGATCCAAATCCCAGGACACAGACCAAATAAGCAGTTGCCCAAGGCAAATGAAGGGCTGAAGAACAGCCTTTTCTTCTGCTTTGAGAGGATCCTGGAAAACCCAGTTGGCTGCTTTTGATGTTCTTACTGCCAAGGAGGAGGTCAGAGTGGATGGGAAGCTAACTATGGTTTAGGTCCTTCTGGAGCATTTTTTGGTGACCTTTCAAGACTTTTCCGTAGTCTTCTGTCCTCTCTTCCAACCCTTCCCATGCCTTGGTGTACTTCTCAAGGTGGATGAGGCTTGAAGTCTTGTACTACACCTCTATTAGTAATCAAGAGTTTTGAATTGCTGGAATTCTGCTGGTTTGCTCACTTTGTTTCATTCCCCTAAATGTGAAAAATCACATTGATGTCAGATATAGACAAGAATTACTTGTATGTCATCATTAGGATGGGCAAGAGAAATTTTCTTCTGCAACAGCACAGTATAAAGAGCTGGGTGTTTAGATTTATGATATTGACCCACTCTAACCTCACACTGGAGAAAATGTCTCTCCAGAATGCCCTGCTTTTTGGTATTCCCATTGGCAGATGTATCTTACAATTTCTGGGAGAAGTGAAGCAAAGTGAATTCTGGTAAAAAAAAAAAACAACAGATTCACCTACTCTTGAACTAATGTTCTCTTGTTCACTGAAAAAAAGACAGATTGCTCAGTGTTTCTACAATCCCTTTGTCAATGTAATCCTGACATGATAGCACAATCTTTTCTGAGAAGGCCACCTCCAGACTCAAGATGCACTTCCATCAGAAAGCTTACTTGGTCCTTGGCCTCCCTGCTGAAACTACAAACAGTGTACCATTTATTGCCAACTGTGATGGTGGCAAAGGTCATGTGCACACCTGCCTGCAACAGGAACTTGACTGAGGTCACCAACTCATTTCACATGAAATGGTAAATTACCATTGATAGTAATACTTGATCATGAACAACATTTGTCTGAGTACAGGCTGGCATTCCACATGAGAGGTGGTTTGAATTGCATTAGCAATTTCCTGAGACAACTGTTCTCAATGGTTTAATGTTAGTAAAGCATAGAAATTGAGGTAATTTAAATAAATTGTCTTCTTTGGAGAGTCATCCATGGAGTACCATATATTGTACAAAGGAAAGAAACATGCAATTGCAGATCATTTAGACTAGGCGATCGCAGTATGTTCAGTTGTGCCATTAAAAACCTGCGTAACAAATTCACTCTTACACAGATGGTCAGTGTAAAAACATCATGTTAAAATCTCCCATTGGTTTAGTCAGCTCTCCCCCCAGCCTAAATCCCATTTGAGGGAGTCAGTAAAAGGTGACTGAAAAGATCCAGATAGGCATGCAGCTTAGGTGCGTCTAACAAACAATCCCCTTCAGTGCGCAGTAGGAATTTCAATTTCTGTAAGTTGGACTGTTTTGTGATGTTTTCCACTTTTGTTTCTACAGCAGCCCATTCCAAGTTATATCCATGCAAATATAAATAGTTCTCACTTGTAGCTGAAATCTCAGCCCCTTTCAAAATTGGATCAATTTGTCTTAGGCTGTGAAAATACCAGTTTAGGAGTCAACAGTTGAAATATTGGGATTTGATTTATCAAATAGGCTTAGTAATATAAACCTTTTTCAGTCCTTTTTTTTTGAGAGAGAGTTAATTCATTAATTTGGATATGGCACTGTGTCAGACCCAGAGGAAAGATGTTACTGAAGCAGAAAATATACCTGCTGTTGATTTACTTTTTCTGAAATTCTTTGTACAGTTTTTATTATTATTTGTAAAAGCTTAGGATCACATAATGGTTTGGGTTGGAAGGGACCTTAAAGATATCTAGTTCCAATCCCTACCATGGGCAGGGACACCTTTCACTAGTTCAGGTTGTTCAAAACCCCTTCTAACCTGACCTTATTTTTAAGAGGTTGTTTGTTTTAAATTTTAAATAGTAAAATATCACTTGCAGCATGAGAAAATCTGATTTTTTTTCATCCTTGCCATGCTTACAATAGTTGATTCTGCCTTGTGGCTAAGTTTGGTCCCAGGGTTAACTTCGATGCAGTAATTCTCTTCCTCATATCCACCTCCACTATTGCAGTCCCATGGGGATGGGCTGAACTCTCAGCAGTGTGACAGGGGTGAAGGTCACATAGGCATACTTTGTCATATTCTTTGGCTTGCAGTGAAGGAATCATTCTACTTTTGTTCTGCTGCACTGCTGGTTTTGTGAACAACTCAATGTTGAAAGCATGATCCAAAGACTGTGAAGTCAATGGAAATCTTTCAGTGGGTTTTAGACCAGACATGAGGGAAGTAATTCACCATCAGTGTTAGAAACTCATGTCTATCTCAGTTGCTTGAGGACACTTCACATGGCACTGATTAACGTTTTGGGTCAGATTTTCATCATTCTAATATTATTCCACCAAAGTAATTGTTACATTTTCTATTTGTTTTTGCAGGAGCAAACCCAAGAAAAATATAGGTGAACATTTTGGGGTTTTTATTCATTTGTTGCTGACAGTCATCAGCAATGGTAATGAATAATGCATTGGCAAAAATGACTTTATCTCTCATTTCTAGAAACAGCATAACAATATATATAACAATAACAATATAACACTATAACAATAGAACAATGTTATGTTGTGTGTGCCTTATGTAGTCATCTGCTTCAGCAGATACAAGACTTAAGGCTTCAGTACTTTTGGTCCAGCACTTTTCACAGTCATTGAGCTTACTTTTTAAAATACAAGCATGAAAACTTGGTTTAGAACCACAGGAGAGTCTCTAAAGAGAGACAGGTCAGCATCTCTAGAAAAAAAGTAATGCAGTATGGGTGTCCCTGAAAGAGAGGAAGAAACAGCACCACAGCCAAAAAGAAGACAAAGCAAGCGCCCAAGTTCATAACTATGCAATAGGAAATTCTTGTTCTTATACTCTGTGTTTCAAGCTATATTCCCAATAGTGGTCTTTCATAAAACTGGCAAAGTCTACCCTTGTTCACTTTCTGGTAGAATCCATTAGTTTTATCTACCCATAAGTTATCACGTTTGCCTACCCATGTTGATATTTCAAAAATATATTTCATGTCAGATAGCCGCCCTAAATACTGAAAGTCTGCAATAAGACATTGAGGTCTGAGTTTTTAAACATATTGTTCAGGACTGTGGTTGAAATTGCACGTAATTAAATGTATACAGAATTGTGAGTACCGTTAATCACATTTACAATTAGCCCAATTTTGTTGTGATTACATATAGAACTTGAAAATAGATTGGAAAAATGATTTAGCCAAACCTGGCTAAAAATTAGAGCCATCGTATCACTCTCCAGATGTCAAATTATTGTCAGGCAGTTCATGATTGAATTAAATTAACCATTGTTCATATAGATATTTATGGATAACTGTTGGAGAATATCAAGTGGTGAAGAATATTAGAAAGTATATGGTTTTGTACATAAATGTTACATATGTGTTTTATTTGAATTGTTAATCAGATGTTGAGAATCAAAGGACTTAAAACCAGGTACACCTTTTTCCTTAATCATTGATTGAAATGTGGACACCATCTATTTTACATGTGTATCTAGCAAGGATACTTCATTCGTGTCTGTCTTTAAAGAACAGAGAAAGTTGGGTGTGCTATACAGGATGTGGAGACTTTTTAGTGGAAATCAATCTAACACACTTTTTTTTCAATTTCTTCCTTCCCTCTGCCTATGTCCTGGTCCTTCCTCCCTATTGCTAGGGAGTTTTCCAAAGAAAGAGAGAAGGCTAAAGCTCGGGGTGATTTCCAGAAGTTACGGGAAAAACAGCAGCTAGAAGAGGATTTGAAGGGATACTTAGACTGGATAACTCAAGCAGAAGATATTGATCCAGAAAATGAAGACGAAGGCATGGATGAGGAGAAGCCTCGAAACAGTAAGCAATTTTCTTCTGTCTTTCCCCTTCTGTGCTTTTAGCAAGAGAGCCTATTCACACCTGCTGTAGTGCTGAAATGGCTTATAAGTAAGAACAAGTTCTTCCTGAGACTCTCACTATGTTTATACATGATTCCAGTTTAATGCCTGTTGGAAACTATGAAAGGGAGAAATATGTGTACAATAATTGGTATTGTTCTACAGATTCTGTTTCTTGTCTGTGATACTGACCTAAGTTCCTGGTATTCGACAGGAAAAAAAGGTCAATACTTGCTGTTAAAGTCCACTATTGAGATAAGTTTTAAAATATAAATCTGTCTCCTATTCATTTGATTGCAGTTCAGTGTTGCAGGCAGTTTATACATGGTTAATTACTTTGAAAGCAAAGGTTTCTAGGCAAA
Source organism: Myiopsitta monachus (assembly GCA_017639245.1). NCBI lineage: Eukaryota > Metazoa > Chordata > Aves > Psittaciformes > Psittacidae > Myiopsitta > Myiopsitta monachus. The sequence continues at coordinate 78,174,083 of CM029920.1, forward strand.
GCAGTACTACTGTATGGGAGAAGGGCCAAATCAACCCTGCTTTACAGTAAGTGGGCCATCTGTAACTCCATTGAAATCAGTGAAATTGTGTTTGGTTTTTGCCAGGCAGGAATTAAGCTTTCAAACATTTCTTACAAGGGATTTATCTCTTATTCTTATGTTCTGGAGTTGAGATGTTTGTGCAAAGCAAGAATTCACCAACTGTCTCTTCTTATTAAAAATCCTGAAGATGGAAGGGCTTGAATAAAGCATTGATTCTCTACATTTCATTACCTTCATTGTATTTTCTTCTTCCTTCTCCTCTTTGACCAGTACAGGGTGTGTAATACTTCAGAAACACCTATCAGAAGCATTTATCATTGCAGGTTTTGCGCTTGGGAAATGTCAGACTTGGAACCTGTAGACAGTTACACAGTCCATGGGCACTGCTTGTACTTTTAGCTTTCATTATGGAAATGGGCATTTTCCTAGTTTGATTTTGGAGGGGAAGACACAAAACATTTCCCCAGAAATCACCCTTCGTACCAAACAAGCGAAATCCATGAGATGATCGAAGCAGAAACGTATATTTTAGTAAGAAGATTGGATGTGGGAAACTTGTCCCTACAGAGTAAAGCAAGATATGCATCAGATGCTCATCTTTTGGGGAGTAAACACTATTCCCCGTTGCTGCCAGGACATTGAAGTTCTGTCAGAAAAAAAGAGTATAAACTTATTTACATAAGGTTATACCCATGATACTGAGGTGCCTGGACTTGAAGGAGTCACTGAAGGTGACCTGCTCAGAGTTTCCCCAAATCAGGTTATCTTGACTTTTATGCTGGTGTCTCCATAATCTTCATTACCTCTTCATTACCTCAGTAATCACTCAGAAATGAATTTATTATTCTTGGCCAACATTTGCTGCTCTGAGGCATATAATACATGGAATAAATGGAAGGTGGTATCTGATGATCAAAATTAATTTGTAGACAGAATTCCCTATATTTACAAAAAAAAAAGAAAAAAAAAGAAAACAAAACAAAACCATAAAACCACCACCGTAGCAGGCTCTGGTTAGTGTCCTTATGTGACATATGAGTGTGGAGGCCAAGGAATGGGTTGCACACGACTCCACTGAAGTCACCAGGAGACTTTCCCTTGACTTCAGTGGATTGGGTCAAGTTTATCACGTTTCATCTTTAGAGGCTTGCCTGCTAAAGGAATGTGTAGCCATAATGGTAAGGTAAGGTGATGAGAACTTACTTTGCTTACTAGCAGATTTGAAGGTTTTCTTTTTAAATTAACACAAAAATAATACTGCTTTTGTAAAAGAGTTGTGGAATGTGCAAGGTGTAGATTCATTGCCCATGCTGTGGGGTGGGGTCAGTCCATGTTTGAGCTGACAAGCTCCTTTATTGGGTGGTGATATTAAGAACTGAAAGATAATGCATCTTCAGCTTGCTTTCAGTTCTTCCTGTTTAGTTTAATAATGTGAGTTTTGTAAGACACAATTGATAGAAATTAGTCTGCTTATATCCAGCAAGTTGTCGATAGAGTTTCTCACAATTGGCTATTAATGGCAGAATTGCATACTATTAGTAAACTAACTTGCTATCCATTTCTTTTCCAAGCTATTAGTGAATAGAGAGTCTTCAACGCCATTGGTTCCAAGTGTCAGGTCTGAGGGCAGTGGCTGCTGACCAGTCCCTTGTACACAACATGTTCTCTGTGACATTATGGCTTTGGGTCACATTGTCCATTTTTGTTACATGACAGATCAGGTTTGGGAGCAGATGTTTGCAGTGCAGAGTGCTAGACAGTAGAATTACACCTCTGTTGAGAGGAATTGCTCAGGATGCAAAGGAAGGCTGTGGACTGATTTTGACCATGTGCTGGGGACAGTAGTCATGTGAACAAAAGTCTCTGCACAAGAGAATAGCAGAGACCAAGCAAACAGGTCACTCCATGAAGTTTTTTGCCTGTTCTTCTGACATATGTGCTCCATCTAGTGAAGGCTATTGATAGCAGTGCTCTTCTTGGTACCTGTGGCCTGCATCTGTGAATGCCAAATTAATACTTCTAGCTTTGGTATATTATCCAGTGTCTCCCCACCACAGGCTTTTCCAATTATGCAAGTAAAGGGTCTCTGTGCTGACATCCTCTAGTGAGGAAGCACATAGCCTCTGGATACAGAAGGTAAAGAGCAACACTCCCCGTTCCACCCCAAAGCCATTAAAATACTCGGATGCATGCCTTCGCTCAGCAGAGTTGTGGACTTACATTCTGCCCTTTTGTATTTCTTAAATCACATTCATATTTTCCTGTAGGCTGTTGTATGTACTTTCACACAATGGCAGTTTATTGCTTAAAGTCTGTTGTATTTTTTGATATTTCTGAATTTCAATCTTTACTCTCACGACAGGTGGGAATGTATTTGCAAAGCCAAATAGCTTGCAAACATCCTCTAATAAGATGTCAGACTCACTTAATTGGTTGATATGCTTATCTGTCATGTATGTCACATGGGAAACTGCTGGTATACTTACTGTGCCTACCCATGTGATTCCACATCTTGCTTATCCTACTGCCTATGAGTATACCTTCTGCAGAACCATCTCAACTCAGTCAGATACTGGAGACTAGTTTATTAACCAGCTCTGACAAGGGCTGCCAGTTCTCCTGAAGCTGAGTCACATGCAATTGTACTGCTCTTGGGTCTTGAGAAATCTGCTAGAAAATGGGTTGAATGAACACTGTGTAACAAAATCAAACCGAGGAATAGAGCTCCTTTCCTTAATGGCTTCAGGTTGAGATAATACCTCAGAAAAGGTACCATGAGTTAAGTGACAGAGTGTTTTGTTTGGTTTTGATTGGGTTTTTTTCTGATGTGTTATCTACTGTGTTGAATGTTTGGGCACTCATGCCAGCAGTCAATCACCAGTAGAGTTGAACTGAGGAAAAAAGATGGTATTAGTTCTCTTCCAAAAATAAGCTCCAAGTATAACGGACAGATGGCACAGTTGTAAATTCCGCAGGAATCCCTTTGGCATGAGTGCCCCCAAGACATTTGAATCTCACCTACTAGCAGTGCTGAGCTTGCATTGCCAAGGCTCCAATGTCTTCCTTGTCTTGTGTTTAGCTCTTGCTGAAAGAGCTCAGTTGCCTCATATACACCTTCAGTGTGTTTTTATCTCATATATTCTTCAAAGCTCGCTGCCTCCTGTCTCCAGTACACCTCCTGAAGTGTTAGTCCACAGAAGTGTTACTACTCCATCCAACACACTTTTTTCAGTGATTAATAAATAATGTTGTTATTTAAGGTATCAGCACTGTGCCTTCCAGATAACAGTCACTGAAGTGCATGGGGCAGTTCAGACCTCCTTAAGGTGCTGGTTTAGATCAGTAAACTTCAGGGGTTGCCTTTGCAGCAGTTATATTGTACTGATGCTCAAGAGATGTGGACTGCTGCCTGAACTCTGACAGTAACTCACACCATTACTTTAAAGAAGTCACGTCAGGTTTTGCTTCCTCCGTTTTCCCTTGGAGGTTGTTTGGAATTTTTAGTTTCTTTTGGGGTTTTTTTAGAAAAAAAATCAGAAAAGTTTAGAAGTTTAATTAAAAATTACTTATTCAACTAGAGTCTCAGCTAACATAAACTTGGAGATTCAGCAGTTTACACCATCTGGGCTCTGACCCAGGTAGTATACCTAAACTGAACCATCCCAAACACAGAGAACATATGTCTCTAGTCTATTCTCTGTCCTTAGCTGCAGAGGAACTTTTTACTGTCATTTTAATCTGTAGAGAGGGCTGCCTACCTGCCAGCATGGGAATTGCCTCCTGTAAAACAGAGAACACAAAGCGGAAGGGAAACAAAATTCACTTGCATCCTGATTTGATTTGACTGCCTGTGCAGTCCTTAGGGCATTATCAGCCATATTTTGTATACGCCACTGCTTTCCTGAAGCTTTCAAACTCTGCACTAAGTCTCATTTGGTGTTTACAGCCCTTAATGAAATGGGCAACAAGTCCAGGGACTACACCACCAAGGACGTTAGTGGAGGAAAGTGTAAGAAAGGAAAATAAATGCAGCCAGAGTCAGTCAATCTGTGCAGCATTTAGCTGATGCTCTCCATAGCAGAGGTGTTGGCATTCTTCTGAGGCAGTTGATTACCAGTCATCTCTCACATGTGTCAAGGGGCATTCACAGAGCAGGCTGAATTCGTCCTCTGTGTTTTGGGAAGTACATGTTTAAAGCAGTTTTTCCTTGTGTTTACAAACATTATTTTGCCATTATGACAGATGTGAGGTGGGAAATGTGGAAAGGCTTCTGAGGGCTGTTTGTGTTGATGGTTTTCTTCTATGCTCTTTCCCTGATGGGCCTTCCACATGGAAGAAAACATTAATTTGACAGAGAAGAGAAACATATGTCATGGCACAAAGCAGCTACTGAATTTCAAAATTACATGATAACAAAGAGGTCCATCCCTCCTGTTGCCACAGTAACTGGGAATTTGCCCTTTTTTTTAATTCCTGAGAGTGGTCTGAAATGCATCTGTGTGGCTGTGGGCAGAAGCAGGAAACCTCAGTCCAACCCAGATTCTCCTCCTATTGAAATTAATTGGCAAAACTTCCATTGACTGCACTAGGGTCAGGAAAAAGCTGTGAATGGGCAGGGAAAAGTAATTTGATGTTTCTGACTGCTCAGATTTTTGTCCTCCCTCTGTTTCCTTCTGTTTCTGTTCTATTTGGTGCTGCCATCTGCAATGTGAGTAGGACCACATTAATTGACAGAGTCCCTAAGAGTAGCAGAGCCCAGTGCTTAGCTGCTGGGATCTGATAACAAAGACATTCTGTGATTCAAGACAAGTCATTCTTCTACTATCATATCCAAGATAGTGCTGTAAATTCAAGATCTGATTTGCAGGTAGCTTTACAAAAATTTAAAGTCTAATCAAACTCCAGGTTCTATTCTAATGGGACTGATGGCTGTAGATAATCAAGTTTTCATGTAACACATGAAAAAGCAGTACAAACCAATGTGTTGCCTCTCAAAATCATATGGCAATACTTCAGATAGTACATTAAACAATGAAAGGTGTGGGAGGGGAGTTGACTATATGTGCATATTTATGCCTCAGTGAAAGTGGCAATAGAAAGTGCCCACCTGAAGACAAGAAGTACAGAAATACAGTCAGGTTCCAAAATACATAAAAACTGAAGTTGTTTAAAAAGAAATAGCCTGGAATCTCACCTTCAGGGCAATAATTGCAGTGCCTTGGTGACCTCTGGAAATGTTTGCTAACATCTGAGTTCACTGCCACTAAGGAATCAACTGCAGCCAAACTTTTTGGTGAGCTACAGATTTTGTCTCACTCCTACAAAGTGTTACTTGTGAAAAGCACTAGTTATGATGAGGAGGTAAAAATGCATTTAATCACAGGATAATGAGAGACTCAGAACCATCAGAAAATGATTCTGAGACAGGAAGTTTTCAGCTGCAAAAGTAAAAGTTTTAGAAGAAATTGGATCCTCTTGGACCATTGCAACTTTCAGAAAAACTGTATTTTTCATGGAAACCCTTTGTGCTTCTGAACACCAGGCCAGAAATGAGAACAGGAGAGCTGGTGGTTCAAACATGAGAAGAGAAGTGTTTGAGAACTCTAGAAATAGAAGCCTCAGTAATTTCAACCCAAACAGTGTTTTATTCCAGAGAGTTCCAATAGCAGTTTGATTACGTAACAGGGATAAAAGCATGACCACCTTTCTCTGAAAATTAAGGCTTTTTAGGATTTAGCTATCCAATTTCTCTCAACTTCCTTTTGCAAAGGCAACTTATATACCACAAGGAGAATCTATTGATTGCAGAGAGGCTATGTACCAAATACTTTCCATTTAATTTAATGAAAGCTGTCACTAAATCCTTTGCAACCCTTTGGGAAAGTTAGCAGTTTGAAGCTGTTGGTTAGAGAGAGTTCTGTGTGCAGATCTGATCGGGATGCCAAGATAAAAGAACACCAACTTGTTCAATTTTTACATTTAGAAATTACACATGTCAGCTTGCTCTGTGGCCTCCGAATCAAGTGCTTCGTGTACTGACAAGGCAGTAGCTTATTACTTTCAGCCTAAAAAATAGTATGGTGCTGTGGGATAATGTCTAAGGTAGAAAGCACATAACAGGATTTTCAAAGACTTGGTTATAGGCTAAAATTTCAGGGTGGCCTAAAAAATCTCTGGTCCATTTTCTATGATGAAGTTCATTGGGGAAGAGCACAGCTAGGGAAATAACGGCTGAGGAGGGGAAAATGAAGGTATATTCGCGAGATGTCTATTTTAAATTCAGTCTTGACCCTCATTGCCTTAAAATTCAGGTCTTCTTACTGTATGAGCAAAAAGATGATGTATTGAGTTACTTTTGTCTCCTGTTGTATAGAACACACTTGAAACACTCTTGAACTTGTTAACAGCAAGTCAGTTCACTCAGATTTATTCTTGTTTCATCCTCAGAATTTGTCCCAAGGTATTTCACACACACATTGAAAGACAGGGACAGTCACCCCTTGACAAACATGCACAGCTTGGTATTGTAGAGGATTTTTACTTGTTGTCAAAAAGCAATTAAAAAAACACCCCCGCCTCCCCCCAAAAAAAAACAACAAACCAAACAAACCAAACCATAGGGTACTTGCATGGGATTTAAAATAATCTAAGCAAAAGCTGTAAAAGGCACAGGTTGAAAAATGAAACCTTTATCAGTTCTAGTTCCTCCAATACCAGTTGGTGATTTGAGAACACTATCATACAACCTGGTTGCATTTTGTTTTCCATGTGTAAATACAAAAAAATAAAAGCCAGTGTTGTAAAATGATTTATTACCTATCAAAACCTCATCTGAAGATAAAGAAAGCACAATGTCATCTACTTTTATCATTGTCCACTGATGTGGAAAATAATCATCTGGTAACTAAGAAAAGGTTTGCTGCAGTGCCAACAATTGTAGGCATTTCACAAGGGCACTTGATAGGTGTTTCACAAGGAGTTTAGGAGCTGTGATAGATTTATTCACTTTTACCTGGATACAAGGGACAAAAGAAGTTAAGAAGTGGTTTTTGGTGTTCTCTGCTCCACCAGTATCCTCTAGGGAAGAAAAACTGCATGTACTCTGTGGCAGAGGTTCTAAAACATGGTTTACTCAGGCAAGAGTAACAGCAACTCCCAGCTATGTGCTGTGCCCAGTGCATGCTCTGTAGAAAACAGTCCCAGTGGCATTTTTCTACCTTGCCATCTTTTGAAGTAGCTCATGCACATCTCTTAATATCAATACTATATTTTGAGGAATACTTCCTAAAAGGCCTTTGTAAATGATAAGTCAGCTTTGTTTTTGTTGTGTGGTTGTTTTCTTCACAAAGAAGCTCAGGTTGCAAAATGCTGCATGGGTTTGTTCTACAGATGTCAAGCTTGAGTCTATAATTAGCATTCTGCCTAGAAAAAGCTTCTGGGAGATTAGTTCTCTCATTGGGCTGAATTACTTCTGCAGTCCTTAGGCGAAAATCCTGCTGAAGTTGCTGGAGATTTTGCCTGGGTAAGGACTTGGGCCCCAATCTGTTTCATCTGAGGTCAGTAAGAAACTTGAAAATGTTGCCCAGTGTGAGGTCTTGATGTGCCAGAGGCTTCTCGGCTCACACATGACTTCAATATTGTGTAACAGTCATCCACCAAATGGAGACCATGAGATATTCGGGATCTGAAGTTACTTACAGGACTGAATAGTCCAGATAGTACTGTTGCCCAGTGCATAATTCCACTGGCTAAAATGGAGTTGTGTCTGGCATCAATTTGACCCACTGATATTGCAGGCATTCGGCTTCCATAACTGTACTTCACGAAATGTGGGATCAGACCCAGATAAACTTTTATATCCTAAAAAGGAAAAAAAGCATAGATTGGAAAAGAATGAGAAGGCATTTGTGAGGCTTCATAGTGACCCTGTAGGTAGCTGTGATAGCAGAGCACCTAGGGCAATGATATTCAAGTAATATCAGTGATACTCAAATAAAGCTGCCATATAGAAGTGTCATTTTCATTGTTTAACTTTCTGCTTCCATTTTTGTCCTATATTCCATCAATGTCAACAAAACTGATGCCAACATTTGACTTTTTCCTATTGGAATCAGACCAAAGCTGAGAGGAGACTTCCTTCCTGACTTTCTTCACATGTTGCTTTCTTCTTTTTTTGTGAGTGAAAAAGCAAGGAAGCAGTAGGGACTTATCCTTGCTTGTTTGTCTTTCTCCCCATTTCCAAGAGAAGAAAAGAGGAAATAGCAAAAAAGTAATTCACTCAAAGAAGTGAAATTAAAAATGTTGGGGTTTAAGTTATGCTTAGAAACACTTCATATGCAGCATTTGGGTCTTTAAAATATGTATGCAGGTTAACATTTGGAGAGGGGAGTAATGTTCTTCTGGGCTCTTTTGTCTAATCTAAAGAAAAAGGCACAGGAAAGGTAAATGATGTTCTGAAGGTCACACACTCCCTCAGTGCCAGAGTCTCTCATACCATTTTCTGCCCTCTAGATGAAAATGTTGACCTTAGGTTGTATCATGTAAGGCATTTACAGGTTTGATCTGGGTAGTTTTGAACTATTCTCCTTCATTGGGAATTCACCATAATCATCTCAATCACTTTAATAGATACAATTTTCTTGTTCCCCAGAATGTGTGGATGGTTCACTCTGTACATTAATCCACAGGTTTTATTTTATTAGAAACATAATTTAACAACCAGCTTTTATAAAAAAAGCCGCATTTAGCTTCGTTGTTCTGTGGATTTTACAACTTCCCATCTTCTCTCTTTCTGGATGAAAAGAAGCCTTGATCATAAAACAAAAAGCAAGCAACCACTTGAAGTCCTTCTTCCTATTCCTTCTCTGCTGATAGTTACTGCTGAGGGTAGGTAAACCCTATCTAACTAAATGAGATGTAGAACAGTTTAGCTCAAGGCTCTGTTTGATGTCAAAGCACAGTATGAAGAAAACAAATTGTTTCCTATATCTGAATGAAGAGCTAAAGAAGAAAAAGCTGCTGGTATTCAGGAAGCCTCATGACAAAGCTGTTACCAATGTTACAATATATAATTCTGCAGAAATCTGTTCTAACGTAAAAGGCCTGATATTGTTTGGGGAAGTGGGAAAAGCATTTCTAGAAAGTAGAGCAGAGTAACTCTTCACTTTGGGGACAGTGGCCAAATTCAGGCATGTGCCTAGCTCCGGCTGCCAGTTTCTTGAGTGACTGTTGGTGAACAGTGACAGCTCTGAGATATTTAACTGACCCTGAGAGGGTCACTGCAGTGAGCATCTACCAAATCTCCATGTCACTGCTGCCACTTGTGCATGAAAGAAGGGAAGGGCAGCATGAGAGCAGACTCCAAAACTGTGTTAGTTTCTGCCTTCAGGCTCAATTTTAATTCTTGCTCCCTCACGGACATCAAAAGCTACGTAAGTTAGATAAGTTCCCAGGCTGCTGTAGTTCACGTCTGGGGAAAAAGCCTCTTCCTATAAGATTCTCTATGACTGAAAAGTTTTTTGATGGTCTACACAAGCTCTTACTCTCTTGCAGCTGAGGATCTGGCTTGTATTGTTCAGCTTAGTTTTTTTCCGCTTCTCCCTTCCCTGAGTCTTGTAACGTGGAGCACAAACATTACACTGAGAACCGCTAAAGCAGTGATGTGTGACAAGATACAGCATACAGAGGCTGACATTAATGTTGATAGGGCATTAAGTTTATCTACTATGAAAGCTATTTCCCTGGCAAAGACTGTCTGGCGAGATAACACTTCTGTTTTGCCTGCTGGAAGAGAGACTTACGTTGATGTAGAAATCCTCTTATAGCACTATGTTAGAGAGAAATATCTTTGCAGGTAAGGCTTTAGAGGGAATCCATTGTTTACATAGCTGGGGAAGACACCTTTGTACAAATAAATTAATCTCTATCTGCCCTGTTGGGAAGTGCTTCTTGAAGCTGTCAGGGTTTATCAACTGACACTGTGATTCTGCTTCTCAAGGAAGGACGTTAGAGGGAACGGTCTGTGAGAAAACTGCCATTTCCATACCTTCTAACAGGTTGAACATGCTTTATTTCCTGTGATTAGGGAGGCATAGAAGGCATTCAGTACCAGGATCTTCACAGAAAATTTTAGGAAGAAATGCCACAGACCCCCAGGATGAGTATTTATACAGCAAGGCTGCTCTGTATTTTTAAGTAGATGCCAAGACTGTGCTCTTAAATCTTTAAAAGTGTATTTCAAGTGGTTTTAAAATCTGGAGTATTCGACAGTTCCAGTGAAGTCAGTGAGAATGACCTGTGATCAGTATTTGAAAGCCAATTATCATTGCAGATGTAGTCTTAAAAGCCTCTTCATTGAGAAGAAAGTATTGGTGAGATGGACTGATGGCAGCTGAAATTGAGGATTTTTAAATCCAGAGTACAGTACTGTCAGGATAGTGGCTGTGGTGTTCAGTAATAGTAGCTGAGGGACATAGAACATGTGTTTGCAGTTAGAAAAAACTGTTGGGGGTGAGAATTACTTGTATTACAGTAATGCCAGAGGGGATCAAAGTCACAGTGTGTCTGGCACTGTATATACTCAAATTAAAAGTATATGTGTGTACTTCCTTTCTACGGGAAACCAAAGCTAGTATAGATGGCTTCAGCTGCCAAAACATATTCATCTAATGCCAATTTAGATACTTCATGGTACTAAGACCTTCACTGTGAACTAACAGATCAAGTATAGCACTCTTCTGATGTGATAGTTGGAAGGGCATATCCCAGGCGGGATGTCAAAAATGCCATCCAGTGCATCAGAAGAAGCAACTGAGTGTGGTTACTCCAAAGACATGTAGGAATAGTTCAATAGAACTAGAATCTTCAATATCCGTCTTGTAAACCAAATGTCTTAAAAGTGTTCTTGGTAGATAGAAGAATGCAATAGAACCAATTGCAACAGAAATGGTTCCGATATGAACTTTTTACCCCCTCAAAGTGCATATTCATCATGACCTGTCTACTTATCTGTTTTTCTTCCCTTATGTATTTTATATTATAACTTGAAGATTCATGAGCAGGAAGATAAATATTGAGGCCCAGACCCTGTATTCCTTGGTCCAGACCAAGAGCTCTATGTGGGAATGGGTCAAACTGAGAAGCCTCTAAGAGACCAGGACAGGCTGAGGAAGGCAGGACTAGCATTAGCATCGCTCTCTCAATGAAACTCTCATATCTTCCGCTTTCCCTGCCCCTGACTGCAAGGTAGCCTGAGTAATCCTTTGCTTTCTTAGACTGATTCGCAAGCAAGTACACAAGAATGCAAAGATAATATTATTCTGTTTTAAATACAAGTGGGGTTAGGAAGCTGCCCATCCTGTTGTGAAGGTAGTGCAATGGAGGTAGTGCCCATCCCGCTGTGAAGGGGCCGCACAATGAACCTGTAGCTGACAGAAGGTCTGCAGCACAGTGATATTCCTGTGGCAGAGCTCAGTGACAAGGAGTCTGAGTGATATTACACAGCTGAACTAGTATTTATATTACCAAACTGATAGCTAGTGTTGGCACAGCTGAGAAAAACCAACAGTTGTGAATGGCACCCAGCCCTTTCCAGTGCTTTGGTGGGAAGCCTGGGAAGCTTGCAGTCCAGCACAAACTGCTAATAAGATAAAAATCTCCTGTTGTATTTGCTCCTGGGGAAAAAAAGCAGGTCTCTCCATCCCAGTTATCTCGTAAACGGCATCAAGCCTGGAGAGGTGGTGGGGGAAGTGAACTGGGGAACTGAACTGAAAATAGCTGTGGCACTGAGTCTGCCTGCTGATTACAGCAGCTCTTCAGTTAGCAGGATTGTAGAGGTAAGTCAACAGATAAGAGAATTAGCCTTTCAGATTTCAAGGCTTAAATTCAAATTCAGCTTTAGGGCCCATTGGTGTTCATGGTGCTGCTCACATCCTCATTTCCATTTGCAGAGTTCACAATGACAGCATGATGCATCTCACTTCTCCTTGTCCACCTGAGGAAGTACTGCAATCAGATGTGTCCCTTTATGCACAAACTATACAGATCTTGTAGCGAGCCCAAGGATAGGTAACACAAGTCACTGGAGGTTATAATGAGAATGTTACCTAATGAGAATTTTAACTATATTAAAAAGCATAGGCTGAAGTAGCAGAAGGGTTAAGCATCAGAACAAGGATGCAGTGGCAGAGCTGCTGTGGATCCTCACAGATGTGCAGATCAAAATGTATTATCTAGCTGTTTGAAGAACCAGGAGCAGAATAACAGGGCTATGCCAGGTCACAAATTACTTGTTTTAACACAGCTGTGTGAGGGAAGCTTGCATAACACCTGCCCACACTAAGCTTAGCTCAAGCTGTTGTTATCAGTCCCTCAGTCTCCAGCATGCACATGCTAGAAGTATTTGCAAACTAGGAATCTATTATTTCAAGGTCATTATAAAATGTTTGTTTCTTTGGCTCAGCATAATTGACCTATTCTCAATGCCTTACTCAAGAGGTATAAAAGCTTTAATTACACATTTGACAAGCTGACTTTAAGGGCAAAACTTTTAACTTCAGTTCTTCACTTTTCTGCACAGTAACACACAGCCTGCCCAGCTAGCATGTCTCATGCTTCTGACTCATATGATATTGTGATAATAGTGTCTAGTATCAGACTAGTCATTATGTTAGCGAAAGTGTCTGAAAGAACACCACATGCAGGAGCAGCAAGCAAAATCACAAGCATTTTATTTACTAGGCACAAAAGAAATGTAGCAGACTGGGTTTAAAAACAGAATTTTATGCACATTTCAGAATAGCAGAAGTGAGATCCATTTCAGCTCATGAAGCTGAATAGAATCCTTTCAGTGTGGTACCTGAATGCAGCTGCAGGGGTTTAGTGCTTTCACACAGCCCTGGCTACAGAGTGACCTAGATCTCGTGTGTGTTGCCATACCTGTTATCAGGAAATTGAATTGCTGGTTCAAACAATCCAGAATTACCGTCAAGGGAGGCATCATCCAGAAGCCTTCTCACGCATCCCACATGAATACTGCTATTAGAAACTGTCTGCACTTGCTGAGAACTGATGTTAGGCAGTGTCTGTGCAATGGGACAGCTCGGATGTACTGGGCCTTGCTGCTGTCTCTTCTTCATAATATTAATGCTTAAATATTTTTAGCAAGTCACTCCTAAATTAAGTCTTCCCAGGTGCAGGAAACATACACTACTCTTCCAGCTTGCAGATCATTTTTCAAATGAAAGCATTCAGTCACTTGTTCTTCCCCACAGTCCCTTCACCTGTTGCTCAGCCTCTGCCCAGTTCCCTGCCTGTTCTTTGAAGCAATATAGTCCAATTTCCCCCTCACATTCACTTTTTCTTTTTTTCTGATGTTCTGCAAACAAGGGCCAGGCTCCAGGAGGATAGTTTCATTCTTCTATACTAGATACAGTCCTCAGAGAGATGTACCTTCTCAGTGGCACAATTCCTGCCTAAGTTCCCTGGCTGCAGGGTTGTGCGAGCTCCTTCTGGGAAAGATGTCCACTGCAAGCCACCAGAGTATGACTTCTCACCCACTGCACTATCCAAACAGTCCCTGCTGTCTTGACATATCCTCTTATGTGCTCTAGCTCACAAACTGTAGGCTACTTGCTGGGTTTTCAGGCATCACCCACCTTGAAATGGCTGGCAACAAGCAGGAATGTCATAAAACAACTGCAACCCAGTCACTTTGAAGCTTTGCAATCTAGGCGGTGAGCATCACTCTCTGGAGAGTTTCTGATGACCTAAGCAGATAGAGTTGGAACTAGCTTCTGTAACTTTTTTTTGCTTCTCCTAGACTCTGCAGGGAAGATGGATTCATAGGGCTGTGAACTCAAAGAACAGAGATCCTCATCAAAGTCACTGGTTCACCACCCAGGTGTATATTTGTATGGGTGGGCAGATGTGAAGTCCCCCATGCACAGGAATTTGAGGAAAAAAACACATGGCCTACTTTAATACCACATTTGTGCTTGGAATTTATGTGCTGGTTATTTTCATTAATAACAATGCTGGTGAGCAAAACATGAATAGCATTATGATTATTAGAGGGACAAAGACAATTGAAGCAGGAGGGATTCTTTCTTTTAGTTGTTGATTTTACTGTCTTGAAGGCACTTTCTTTGTGGTTAGTAATTTTGTTCATGATCAACGTTTGTATTGCTTTCCAACACATTATCTACAGTGTTTGTAGCTCTCGTGCCCCCATTTCTAAGGCGCCTGCCAGACCAGCCTACAATAATAGAATCCTTCTGATTTTCAAGCGAGGTGCTTCTGCTTGTGTCCATGTATCATTTTGCATTGTAAATTCATATGGATTCGATAGCACTGCTGCTTGTCCTACCTTTCTCCACTAAAAATCATAAAGAATGAGAAAGAAATCTCTCAGAACCATTCAGAATGTGCTGCTGTGATTTGTTCACCATCACAAAATACTGCTGAAAGAGTCATAGATCCCCAAATGTTTCAATTGTTTCACTTTTTTTTTTTTTAAATTGAATTGCTTCAATTCAATTGTTCTGGGGTTGGTTAAAGCTATTAGACTGACGCCAGAAACCTAGCTATAAACCACGTCCTGGCAAGTAAATGCCTTGCACTTTGGCACATCAGTTCTTGCTCCTTACAAGGCAAACAATACGAGTCATTTATCAGACAACAAAACTAGTTTAGGATGTGATAGGAGGATCTAGATTCAGGAGAGAGACATCTTTTCATCTGTTCTGATAACAGTTCTGTCACCCTGTGACCCAACCCGTCTGTCCTCCTCCAGCCATAGGGATTTAGAGATACTTCCATTGCACTTGCAGTCAGATACTCTGCAGTGAATGGACTCCTGTCACAGACTTAGATGTTTGCTCAGCAGTACAACCAGTTATCCAGGGAGACTGCTTTTCTTGCCCTTTTTAGCAGAGATTTAGACTCCTTTCTGTAAAGGCTGCTTTTGGGTGAGTCCTACATTCTGTGCTTACGACACATTTGGGATACAACAGGTTATGCAAAGAATACCTTTGCCCTTCAGGCAGGGAAATGTGAAAAGGATAAGTTCTTCCTTTCAAACACAGACTACAACATGTTTGAGGCTTGCAAAGGCTGTCTCCAGGCAAGCCAGGAGTTTGGCTGTGCCCATTACGTGGTCCTCTGTGTAATGTGCGTTACACTCAGGGGCTGAAATAAGCAAGTATTTGTGGAATGAGGCGTATTACCGTCAATATCACTATAAAAAGAAGAAAAATGGCAGCTGTATAAAGTAGCTGAGGAGTATGTTATACTAAAATAAGTCCCAGGAAGATTAATTAGTAGCAAGGTAATGCATTTATAGGTGTGCAGTAATCTGCATATGGTAATGACAGATCTGTTAATCACATGTCCTGCGCATTTGATACGTACTGCTCTTTTTTCTGTTCCTCTTTGGGTATGGTATACGTTTACTTAGCCTATGGCTGTATCCTGTCAACATCGTAGGATGTATACGTGCCTATGGTGACACCCTGGAAGGGGAGAAGGACATGTAAAAACTAGTCTTTTTATATAAATATATACATTGCAATTTATGTTGTAAAACATATAATTTATTTGAGTGAGATGTTTGAAGATACAGTACTCCATCTCAATGTTGGCAACATTCCTCCTTTCTGTAAAGGAAGTAAGGTTTACTCCATTCAGTAAAACAGTGCTAAACTGCAGTAGCCTTCTCCGATGCAGTCCAAAACCCAGCCTGGTTTTACTGTTATGACAGGTCTTGTTAGTACATACTAGCTGCAGCAGTTTTGCTGCTGGTTCACTGGTGCAAAGATCTTTTTATCAAAAGCCTTTTTCTGTTTGACTGAAGTGGATACAACTGGCAATCGCTTTATGGCTCTTTATTACTTAGATTCTGTGGCTGATCTTGAAGGATAGTTTGAATCAGGCTCTCTCTCCGTGCCGTCACAGACATTTGTACATAGCACAAAATTAGGTTACGCAAACTGTATATATTTCATGTATTTAGTCTAATATTGTGGGTATAATACTTTCTGTATATACACTGTCCATATATGAGCACTGGTCTCTCAGCCCTTGGTAAACATTTTCCAAGTATTTTCCCAATTTTTCTGATTTATTTTTTTTTTTTACTGTGCTGGATTCATTGATGCATTCTCTCTGAGAGGTGTGTAACCACCAAGATTCTACATATTGTTCAGGTTCACTTTCCTCTTCTCCTGTAGAAGCTTTCCTATTCCAGAGCTCCCTTTCAAAATAGAAAATGCAAGAGTCCCCCAGTTGTATCTAGTATATTTTCCTAACAAAATCCGGACATCTAGAGAAATCTAATAATTTACCTCTGCACGGTTTACTTTCTGCACACTGCTTGCGTTTAGGAACATGCTCACTGATTGTTCCCAAGACACTGTATGCATGTAGCAGAATGAAAGCTGTATCCTATTTAAATTAATGAATAAAATAAATGAGTGCAGCGTTTTCAAACCGAGCAATGAGAAGAGGAAAGCTACGCAATATTCTTGTATTAATTAAAATGAGAGCTCTTCACCAAAGAAAATATGAGGTGATTAATATTCTGACAGTTGCCATAGACTCATTCATGAAATGATGGGCATGAGTGGCACCACGGGAAGCAGGGTTTGTACTGGAGACAAAGTCATTCACTCAATGCATGTTCTCTTAAAGGAAGCAGCCTGGATATTGCAATTTATTCTTGTTTTGGAAAAAGAAATCTTAAATCCCAGCTGGAGAATTCACAGGAATTCTTTGCTCTTTAGATTTGCTTTATAGGTCTGCAGATTCCCACTTGGGAGACATCAGCATCAGTAGTAACTATAATACTTAGCCCTTATTGTAATATGTTTCATCTGCAGATCTCAGAGAGATTTGCAAGGTGAGTGCAGAAATATAATCCGCCTTTTAAAGAAAAAGAATGGATACATAGAAAGGCTTGATTGTCTGGCCAAGGTGACAAAATAAGGTGGTGGAGTGATTTCAAGTCCTTCTGACCTCAAATGCCATCATGGGTAAAAGGTGAATTTAGACCCATGTTTTGCAAAGCAATTCAATACTAGTAGAAATTGGAGTGTTGAAGAAATTGGAGTCCCATTGAGCATATTAGAAAACACAATCAAGAATATTGTTGCTTTTTTTAGCCTGAAAACCACAACAGGTGTTTATCAATATGAATGAACTGTTGGACAGTCACACTGTTTCAAGCCAGTTACCTAACCAGCAGCATAAGGTAAATGCTCATCCTGTCCATACTGTTAAGGGAGATATCAGTATAGTTAGTACTCAAAACCTGTGATAGGAAACTATCTGCCTCTGTAGTCTAACTCAGACAGCAAAATCAGAGACATGAAGTCAGGCAATGTGAATAGTCTCTAATATACCCAGTTCTAAAACTGATACCCAGATCTGCAAAGTCATATAGCAATTTGTCCTGTTAAAATCTTTGAGAAGTTTGTGCTTTGTCTGTGTTTGTGGGGCTGAGCACCCTTTGCCTAGGCACAGTCTTCTCTGGATCTTAAATTGTCACAGTATTAAAGCGAGATTCAGCAACAATTATAGCAACATTATATAATCCACGGAGATGAATCTGAATAATAGAATTTTTTCCACTGGCAAGATGACAGAAGTGTCATAAATGCAAGATGCGACAGTGGTAATGATATTTCTGGACTGCGAGCAAATATTGCTCTCCAAGTGTGTAAAGGAAAAATTATTTCAAAGCTACACAGAAAGGTATTTGTTTGTGCCAGCTTTCTGTTTCAGTGGCTGACTGTCTTTTGGCACCCTGCCATCTAATAACTCATTGCATGTCCGTGGGGCATTTCAGTAGAGGAGGGACATATGTTAGTGCAAGAATAGGGCTGCTATCAACGCTTGATGCCAGTGACATGAAACAAAGGCTCTCAAAGGGTCTTGCACATCTGTCTGTCTAGCCATTCACAGACTGCAGACCTCTTTGTCCTTAGTTCTGTCTGCTGGGCCTACAAGCTAGAATTGACATAACATGAAGCATTTTTCTGATTTATTTTTAAGGAAGCTGCTACATAGCTTTTGTTGTTGCTTTATCTGCTGCAGGAATGCTATGTAAGTAATGTAAAATTTGAGTTTAGGTAGTCCAGGATAAAATGTCTACATTGAGAGATGAGCTACTGTGCCAATATGTAAAGGCTTCAGAAGCATTTGGAGAGAGAGTATGTAACCTTCTGGTCCTTATGGTTTGCACTCTGTTGATACTATGAGATACTTGAATGCCTTTAAAAAGTTGTTTCTCTTCCCTTTAAAAAAATACTATGCTTCACTACCTAGAGAATCTGTGACTAATGGGAGATTTCATCAACCAGAATCTGTCATGGATGTAGTGCTAAATCCAAAGCTCAGAAATGCCTTCTTACCTCTTTAACAACCTGATGACACTTAGGATGGACAAGTGTGTGGACAGAGTTGTTCTTTACTGTCAAGAAGTCACCTATATACATCAGTGGGCAGTTGAATAGTATTCACAAGGATTGATCACTGCCTTGCCCATGCTGCAGTTTGGACATTGAAGCACTTTCAATGCAAAGTATGTAGAGATGGAAGATTTCGTGGTCTGTTTGAAGGCCAGGAAGCAGGGAGGTGGGGTTCCTCTACATCTGGCAGAACCAAGCCCCATGGGGATCTCTGACTGGGTTATAAGCAATGGACTTTTTGAAGCTGACAGGGAACCACTCCTGTAAGAGTGCATAAGCCCCTGAACACACGAGGCACAGGACGCAAGGCACCAGGATTTCCACTGCTAAGTCTCTTTGTACTGAGGTGGGAGGAAATATGCATTTGCCTTTTTCTTGCCTTTGTCTCAGCTCCTGAAATTACAGGAAGGAAGTGGCCACTGAGATGGCTTAGTCTGTATAATATGGTCCTAAACATAACTCTGGTCTGGACTAGAGCCCACCATTTAGAAAAAAACATCTCTTCCTGATTAAAACATTCCTGTGGTGGATTTACCACCATCATTCTTGGTGCATGGTTCCAGTAATTAATTACCCGGACTGCAAAAAATGACTGCCTTGTTTCTAGGCTGGAGCCAGAGTGTGGGCACAAGGTCTGCGTCTCTGAGAACTGAGTCAGATAAGAAAGCCATCTGGGCAATATTTGGTCTACTTGCTCTTATATTCAGCCCCAATTTATACACAACCCCTCTGCAGCATCTTCTATTTTCAGGATTTGTTAACTGACCTCAGTGAACCTCACAGCATCTGTGCAACTTGATATTGAAGATGATGTGAGGTGCCAGGTAAAGTAAGCGATTGTCCTGCTGAGGCATTAGGGAATACAGTCCTAATCCCCTGTCTGTCCTGACCTTTAAATTCTGGCCATCATTTTTCTAATATTTGATACCATCTTAATACTTTTTATATTCCTTAACATTTTCTTTCAGTGCAGTGTAATAAATGCCTGTGAGCTAGTGCCAGCAAGCTAGCCAGAACCACAGTAGTCTCTTCAGCCCATGTGCCCCAGCACCTGCATCACTCACCTTGCTTAAATTTGGCTTCCCGCAGCAGTAAGATTAGGGAAGTGCGAAGTACATTCTAAGACGTCTCTGTGCATGCGCCTCTGATCTGTGTGGGCCAAGGACCTCTGTGCATAACAGGCAGAGGATCAACATTAATACTGTGAAAAGCCATGCACCAGGAGGACATCAGAAGGTGAATGCCGAGTCTAAACTCAAAGAGAAATTATGAGGCATAGTCTAGGGGTATCTTAGTTTGAGTAAGGCAATGTACATCTGGGTGCTTGATGAAGATTGTTAATCTCTAGAGATGAGGAAATACAGAGAAATGCGATTACTCCAACAACTTTCTGTTAGCAGCTCTGATAGTTTTGGAAAGTTCCTACATATTGGAGCAGTTTAGGAAGAAAGCGGATGAACCCTATTCAAAAATAGGTTAGTCCAGATTCTGACCATAAGAGTCAGGGAATAACCTGAGGATACATTGCAATTGCCTAGGTCTCATCAGTTTCAATATGTTAAACAGACAAACAAGAGGAGTTTTGCCATTGATATCACTAGAAAAAGGAGTTGACCCATAAACCCAAATTCAGCAACTTCATGTTCTCAGAAGCCAGATACAGAAAGAGCAGAAAGCCTCGAATAGTTATCCTCTGATGATCTGCTATGGTATTTCATACTTCCGTATACCTTTGGCTTTCATTTTGTACTTTTAATTCACACAATGAAGTTTTCAGACAGAAGTGGATGTCATGTGTAAGCTGAGTTCCTTGTTTTTTTCTTTTGCCTGTCACTGGCTGCATGTTCTCTATTGATGTCTTGTTCCTGGTACTTGACACTGACCATCTTGTCTGTGAAAGGAAGCACTCCAGCTGGCTTGCCTGATGAGAAGAAAGGAAAGTTTGCTTGGTTTAGTCACTCCACAGAAAGCCATGGTAATGTTCCACTGCACTCTGTGTCCACACTGCATATATCTGTGTGTTTGTGTGTCTGTATATTATACAAACTGACATAATATAGCTTTGTATGCTTCTGCATGTGCCTGCCTTGCTTTCTGTGTTGCTTGTTCAGTGTCCTCCTCATGCATTCAAGATAATAAGCTGCTCTGCAAATCAATCTCTTGGTAATGTCTTGAAAATTGTTTTCCATTTGCAAATAAGCTCAAATATGTCTTGAAAGTGCTTTACCTCATCTTCAAAGATGACTTGTGAAATATTAACATTTTGGGTTTGGGTTTTTTTTTTTGCTGAAGGACTCAGTCTGGACTGCAAATCTGAATTATGAATGTTGTTTTTTCTTACAGCTTACTTGACTGCTTCATGTGCATCAGAATATGAATTCAGTTGATTCTTTAATTTGTCTTCCCAAATAGACAAGATTATTAAAACATCTAGTCTTTGTAAAGGAACAGACGCCATTAGAGTACAATATTTAATAGTTATGTCAAGAGTGCTAGAGTTCATTATTTCATAAGGTCCAAAGAACACAGCACAAGACCTTTAGATTTCCTAAGACATATGCTGTAGGCTCGTGAGTTGTTGGGATAGGATGAAGGAAGCATAGTTCACTTTGAGGGACATTTCTACGATCATGCTTTCAAAGCAGGAACCCAGGACCTCTTTGGATAAACCTGCTGATATCTTTTGAGCCTCTGAAATAAGATCTGGTCATATTAAACATATGTCCAATTGAAATGCAGAAGCTATTTGTTCTACATCGCTTCCTTTTGTGCCAAGAACCCACAAACAGATATGTTCTTAGCTCTGAGTAATGTATTCTTACAGGCTATTAGGAGCCTCTCCAACAGCTAAATTGTGTATACTCTCAAGTCTCATCTCTTAGATATCCAACTGCTAATACAGGTCATGTTCTGAAGTTTTGCCAGGCATCTAAAAGATCTGTTTAAGTCCTCCATCCTTCATCAGTTTAAAGTATCATTTTTTCATCTGGTTTGTGTATTTGGAAAGGAGGGAGGAATGAAGAGGACACATATTGGATCCTCTCCATTGTCCTAACTTCTATTAAATGATTATATATTTAGGAGTTATTAGCTCATACAAGAGCCAAGAGCAGCTGGTGGACTAGAAATGGTGATTTTTGTGTGCGTGTGTGAACTGTAGAGCAATTAAAATAGTGAGGCTTGATAACAGATAGAAAACATGACAGGTCCTTGAATCCAAATGAGATAAATTGATGCCTAAGGTTGTTTCACTTCTTTAAAACCCTAGTAAACTGTGTCCAGATATTAGTTGGTGAATGTCAATATAAAATCTGTCATAGTCCATATTCACTAGCTCCTTTGAATGGATCAAAGAGTCTGAATTCCCCTCTTAGCCTTATAGGTCCAGTTTATAGGTGTAATGTTGAAACATATCAATGGTTGATATATGACATATGAACCACCAGTATTCTTTATGTGATACTTGCTATCAGGCTAACAGAAGACATTTGTCTGAATGCATGTCAATCTGATACATTTTATTTGTATTCTAATCATTGCACAAAAGATTGGGAAGGGCAGTGAGGTGGTTGGGCTGGTGCAAATAAAGGGGCATTTTTTCTTAAGTGTTCCATTGAATCAAACAAAAGCTTCTTGGCTTTGCAAGTTCTCTAGTTTTTAATGGCTTTCATTCATAAAATTTCCAGGAGCTGAATCTGAAAGAAAAAGGGCAGCTACTTTATCTCTTTTCTTTAGCATTTGAGTGACCTGCATATGTTTGTGAAGTCTACCTGCCCAGCCTGGCCTGTACATGGAGGCACTAGACTTGCTTAGCAAATTGCTTAATCTTCAGGAGTGGCAGCTGAGGGTCTTTTTATTAAGCCGGTTCCTTCACTCGTATGATCATTAATAAATATGCCAGGTTCTAATGACCAACCCTCTCTTTTTCTTCCTTTTGACTCTTACAGTGAGCATGCCCACCAGTGAGACCGAGTCCGTGAACACAGACAACGTCCCTGGAGCAGATATTGAAGGCGAAAACTGCGGTGCTAGGCTAGCGTGAGTACATCTACACAGATATATGTGTGTAAGGACTGGATTGAGCTTGGTGGGTTAAAGACAGGGCAAATGTCAGCCTTTTTAAGGGGAAAAAAAAAATCTCAGTGGGTGAAAGGAGAGGGTGCAGAAGATCTGTTGATCCTAGTTCTTATCTTAATTGCAATGTAGACTTCCTCTGAACATTAATGGAGAGACGCTGGGTTTACATAGATGTAAATAAAGCACAGAATGCCCAGGATAAGAAGATCTGGTTTTGCATAGTAGCTAAAAGAAAAACTTTGTTCTTTTTTAAAACTCCTCTTTGGTGACAGATCATTAAACCCAGAATGCGTCGACCAAAGAGTGGAAATGACTGGTCTATTTACATTTCTTTAATGATTCTTGTACACTTTACAGTGTCTTGTGATAAAAATACATGGCTGATACCTCCCATCCTGCAGTCTGAATTACATCCTTCGAATGCTGAACACATTACTGTAGTGACAAATAGAAACACCAGATAGCAGAGAGTAATGTCTCCTTGAAATTGCACCATTGTAGTTACTGGAGATGCCTAGGAATGTGTAAGGCAATACTTTTGCAATACCATATGATATACATTTTAGCATCACAGAGAGCAAGAATAGGCAAGAGGACTAATTTCTTCCTTTTTGCATGACTTGTATAAGAATGCACTTTATGGTGGGGGAATATGTTAATCCCTCCAAATTTCCTTTAAATATGGGCTAAGCCTATCAGTGCTATAGCTTGTATTGCTGGTGTATTTTGAGGTTCTGTACTGTCCTTAGGCATACCTTGAGCCCTTCAGTGTTTGTCAAATGCTCTTCATAGGAACATAAGTAATTTCGTCAGACCTGTGGTCCAGCTGACCCAGTGTTCAGGTCCTGACAGTGACAGAAGGGCAAATGCACAAGCCTTGCCATTTCATGCTTTCCAGTCCCCTTTGACTGCTCCCAGATTTATGCTTACTACATTAGAGATGTTAGAGGGTACACTTCTTCATTTTGCCTTTAGCGGCTATTTATGGACCTGTCATCCATGGACTTATCTGAACCTTTTAAGGCCTTTTGCCCTCACAGCCTCCTGTGGCAACAAGTTCCATAAGTTCACTACCTGCTGTGTAGACAAGTACTTTCTCGTATCTGTTTTAAGCTGATTTACTACTACTTTTAGTCAACGTCCTCTCCTAATACTGTGAGATTTAGTGATCAACAGTTCCACATTCAGCTTATCTATCACTTTCATGACTTTGTAAACCTTGATTGTATCTCCCACACATACCCTTGGCCCTCGCGTCTACAAACTGAAGAGGAGGAGATCTTATCTGCATTACAAGATGTGATATGTGGAATATGTTGTAAATTCAATCTGCTTTCCTTTTAGTGTCAGCCAGTGACTTAAAAACCCCAGGAGAAACTGTGATAGCTTTCCTTCACCTGCCTGCTATTGCCTACCTGCTAAGTTGTTTAGTTTGAATTATGGACTCTTTTCTGAAGAAATCAGGCTAGGCCTATTCATGGCGCTCAGGCAGTTGTAGCCCTTCCTTTAGTACCCCACCAAGTTGCTTGTGCTCTTGTCACATTACAGGAAGCAGCAGCTGGATATGTGACCACTTCTTCCAGCTGTATCCAATTTGGAGAACCGTCTCTATTCTGCAGTTATGGTTCCCAACACAATGGGTCCCCCGCTGCTACACAGTGCCAGAAACAATGGCAAATGTTACTGTAAAGTTTCATATATTTTTAATATTACAGCTTGCATTCATTTAATGTCCTTAGTCCCAAAGGATCCTAAAGCACTTAATGAACTGTAAATGCAGGAATTATTTTCACAGCATTAGAGTTCAGCCACCTTCAGGGTAAAATGGGACAGGTGTTTAAAAACAAAGGGCGCAAGTGTATAAGGAGACATATGAAGGATAGCTTGTTTTGCACTGAAGTTGCATGGGGAATTTTGGCAAGCAGAACATAATTATCCTGGCTGGAATGTGGCCAGCAGAGCTGAAGTTAAACCCAACTCTAAGCATAATCATGACTTAGAATGGAGTTTACTTAAAATAGCCCAACATGCCCACAGGAGAATAGCAGTACTGTGGTCTGGCATTGTGATCACTATGCTCCTGGCATTAGGAGAAGGAATAGCTACATCCAACATATTTCATGGAAGAAGATATAGGAGAATTACAAGAAAATAGAGCTTTGTTACTTTGTCCCATGTTGGAAATGTTAAAACAGGGCACCAAGTTTCACCAGAGGAGGGCATGTAAGATTCAGGGAGACAAAGAGTTTCCATGAACTTTTCCACTTAATTTGAAAATGGGTGATGTATAGTAGAGGAATTGAGGTTTGTTATTGAGAAGGGGTTTTTCACCCTTTATCCAAGGACAGCTAAAATCCTCAGGGCCTCACTCAGATTGCTTTTCATCTCTGAGAGATGGATAGGCTCCTTCATCCAGGAAAATGAATGGCTGCATCATTGTATTTGAAATTCTGAGTGAGATACAAATTTTGCCAAGGCTTTCTACTTTTGTAAAATGCTTGTTTCAAACTTGTGTAGCTGCAAGTCCCTTAGTTATGGGTAAAATCAGATTTGCCTTTAATTCTGAGGCTTGAAATCCTCTCTGGTTTGTTTTGTTACTCCATCACACAGGCAGAGAGAGAAACCAACTTTCCTAGTTTCAAGAACTATTAAGTTATCTTTTCACTGAGCCCTCATTTAAACCCCCCATAGACCAATATTCCTGCTGGAACATATAAAATGTAAAGAAGAATTTATTTGAATGAGTCTTTTCTTTTACTGGAATCTGACTGAGAGAATTGGAATTTGGGCCAGTGTTAGAGATAGAAATAATTCATATGGCAAGTCAGTTAATCTTTTCAAGTAAGTTCCTCATCTCGTACTAGTGACTTTGAGTAAGCACTAATAATTATGGTCATGCCCTGATTCACTATAGTTGAAGATTAGGCCTGGACTTTTGAGCAGCCATCTGCCCTCTGGATTCTGTTTTTACAGTTGCAATGGCTGAACAAGGTTTTTGCTTGATTGTTGAGTTTCATCTGTTGCACGTGAGACTTCATTTTTACCAGCCTGCTAAAATCATCTAGCAGCTATGAGTCCCCATTGCCTTGCTATAAACACATTTTTTCCCAGAGGGCAGAGACTGCACTGGGCAAGCTGCAACCAGACATGGCTGAAGCAACAGGGCGATTTCAAGTGAAAGGTAATATATTTATTTAGTTTAGTGGCATTGGGCTTCCAGGGCATTTAACCATCCCAGCACTCCTACCATAATTACAGGCTGAGCTTGCCATCAAATTGAACTCACGATAAAAGGAAAAAATTACCCAGGAGACTGAAGGAAAAACCATTTTCATTGAAGATAATTCAGAATTACTGGCTGTTTGTTTTGTTCTTATAAAAAGCTGTAGAGCTTTGAAAGGCTGGGTCTGTGAATGACAGAAAGATCTGCATGAGAAGCCAGGCTCAAGCATGCCTTTTGGAAAAAGAGATCTTCCCTGACAGCCTTTCTCAGCTCCACAGAGACATATGCTATGTGAGATCAGGAGAGTACCTCTCAAACACAAGCTATGTCCTACTGATGAATTGTCTCAAAGAAGCTTTTATTTCTATAGTATCCATACTATAGAAACTGCCTTCATCAGCTGTGCTGTCTGGAGCAATGCCAGTCTTCAAACCAGCAGGAGTTTCAGGAGGGATCTAACATCTAATCTCTGTTTATGGTATAAATCCAGTTTCTTAGAACTAAAAACAAACCACAACAAGTTCAAAGCCAGGTTGGACAAAGCCTTGGGTGACATGTTCTGGGTGAGGCATCCCTGCCCATGGCAGGGGGGTTGGAACTAAATGGTCTTAAGGTCCTTTCCAACCCTAACTATTCTATGGTTCTGTGATTCTAATTCATTCATATTCATTCCTGGTGTAATTCTGCTGCTGCCAGGAGAGCTCTGGCCGGGAGTAGTCCCTTTCCAAAGATGCGTGTTAGCTTTACCAGGCATCTGAATTTGGAAAAGGTTTCATAGGGTTCCACAGGATGTTGAAGAGCATCCCACAACTTCCACAGTATATCTCCCCTGTCATGGTATTGCCTTGTGTTACATTGACATCTGCCCTGCAACAGAAACACAACAGCTTTTAACCTCAAGGACAAAATTTGGAAGTGGAACTGATCTTACTTCTGATGTGAATAACCTGTTGCCTTTGGGTACAAAGAAACGTGTTTCCTCTGCAGCACACATCTGTGGGATAAACCCAGAGCTAGGAGCAGTGGGTTTCTATTTACAGGATACCCTTATACCCAGGACTTCTCAGTAGTGAGCAATTTCACTGAGCCTCTGTGGTTAATGCTGCGCAGGATGTAGATTTCTGGGGACAGGCTGTTGCTCATAATCAGTAGTAATATGTTCTGAGAGGGATGTCAGCATATGTAATCTTCCTATATAACCAGAATGTTAATTTTCTAATACAGTCATACAGATCTGGGGTGCCACAATAGAGATTGCTTTTATACATATGTATTAGCTAAAAAAAAGACCTTTGTGGAAACTAATGTTCCATAGAGCCTGAATAGAAAAGTGAAGCACTTGAGCTCAAAGGGAAAGAGAAAATTAGCTGCTTTCATTGAAACAATAAGCCACTTGGCATTTTTACCTTGGCCAGGTTTTCCATACATATGGAGTACAGTTCAATTGCTTTTCCACCAAAGAGGGTTAAAACAATAAAACAGGATAAAACAAAGTGAATAACCTACCCTGGCTTTCCAACTGAAAACAGTGTGTCCTGAAAATATTATGAGCAGTGGAAGCTTTCACTGGCAGCTGAACCATCAGTGATTTTCCCTTGGTGCTTTTCTGACTTGGAGAATAATTCCTATGCAGTTCTTGCAATAATCAGCGTAGGAGCCAGTGGTAAAGGTGAAAGAGTCAGTTTGCTTGTAGGTTCACTATAGTTGCTGCTGGTTTTCACCTTAGTGAGATAATAACCTTCTGTGAGGACCGAAGTCCCCATCACATCACGAGCAGTGGTAAGAAAAGTCTGCCAAAAGCTCTGAAACCACTGCTGACTTCAGCAAGAAAACACACAGGATTGAACCTTATGTATCAGCCTCAGCTACTGCTCTCCAATTTATTATGAGCAAGCTGCTTTTGATATTCACAGTCAGCTCTAGATACATGTCTAAAGGACAATAGCATGCCCTTGTGGAGTACGAATTATCATCCTATTATTGATTCTGTGACAGGCCTTGCCTGTGACTTGTCACAGGGAGAGCAAGATTATTCACTAAGTGCTGAAGCGCTGGCCTATTTTCCTAGACTGCAAGAAAGCCTGTTGAATCGCAAACCAGCTCAATTTTAAGCTAGGCAGAGTCAGTTTTCTTAAAGTTGTCCTCTAGATTCTCACTGCTTCTGACCAACGTACACATCTCTCATAAAACCAGCATCACTCCAGTCAGGTTGGCATGTTCTCCAGTGCTTCTGCAAGAAAGACAAGAATAAAAAACAGAGAGAAGAGGCATCCTGTGTGGACTCTGCTGAAATTCAGTGGTTGCCTCAGCAGGAGGATCTCAGTCCACATCAGAATGCAAATTCTCCAGAGCCAGTCAGTCATCTGTTCTGTTTTGCTGGAGTCTTTTAATAAATTAAATGAAATGGGAAATGGTCATTGCATGTCCCTTTACAACTCCCCAGTGTTAATTGTGCTGTATAGAGGATAGCAAGAAGAAGGGTGAGAGCCTATTGCTTCAGTATGAATCACAGAGGCACAGCTGAGGATAGAACTTAACCCTAAGTCTTTATTAGGCTGAGAGATTATCAGGTACGTAGCATACATTCCTGAAAATGCCATGATACTATATGCTTTTATCCCAATAATATGTGGAAAAAAAGATCCTGTGGTTGCATCTTCAGGGATGCTGGCATCCTGAACAGAAACAATGAAATGTCATCAGCATGAATAGAGAGAAGGAAAGATCTTGTGCTGCCCAGCCAGTAACTGCATAAATGCACTATATTGCACCAAAACAGTATCAATATTACACCAGGGGTATGTTGTCACAGTTCTAAAATCTGTAAGATACACATACCTCAGCTTTTTGGATGTTCCCCAAAGTTTCATATAACCTAGAAGCATAGTAAGTAAATTTTTGTGTTACTGCTTTTCTAAGAGCTTTTCTTCATATCCAAGGGCTTTTGTAGGTCCTCCTGAAGACAGTTGCCTCTAGGCAGGATCATACAGTGTGGGAAGTAGTTGTGACCACCATGCCAGATTATTTCATGGTCATGTTTATAATTTCTACTCCCAGAAAACAACTGTAACATGACTTTTGTGTCATGCTTGGAGACAAACAAGATTTTTCCAGATTTGTTTGTTGTGTGTGCAATTACACGAAGTCCTAAATCCCTGTTATACAAGAGTGTCACATTCTTCACAAGCACGTCATTTCTCTTCTCTGGTGTCTACCATGAATAGAGAAATGAAGACTTTATCTCTCAGAACGTGGGAAATCTCACTAAATTCAAATTATGCTGATTATCCTGAGTTTCTGTTGATAAAATCTATACATTTCTCTGCTGTATCTGTACGTGCTGTATAACTATGTAAGGTTAGAAGAGTTTTAGGGAATTTAAAAGGTAGCTGGTCAAACAGTAGAGGTCTGATCTTTGTCTTTCTAAAATATAATCAGCATTACATGGCTCCTACGATAAAAATACTCAGTAGTGATCTGAAATGGTTTTTTCATGTAAGCTCCTATACCATGATTTTAAACAATAATTTTTCAAGACATTCCAGAGCTGGACACAAATGGGGACACTCATTCTCCCAATGACATAAAGCCCCTAGGATACCAAGGATGCAGGAGATCCACATTTAAACTCAGCAGAGAATCTTCTCCACCCTGAACCCCTGGCAGCCTCCAGTTTGGAGTATCACAAAAAGGCCATGTCAAGGCCTCAAATCAAGACTTTTCAACAGGCTACAATGATTCCATAAAAGGATTTTTATATTACATAGTTAATCCTGGTTCTGAAAGACAAAAGATTCTTGATCACAAGGGTCATTTGAAAACGTGTTTCAGATTTGGGCATAATGTTTTCAGAATTGCTTATTGTACAGTTTGCGTTTCCAAAATTCCATTTCAGTCTTGGATTCTGCCTCTAAATATAAATCTCTTCCTCCTTCCTTGTCCTGTTCTATATATATAGCACACCCACATGTGATAAAGCCTTCTGCCATAGCAGTAAGGCAAGGTGCGGGAAGGCTGTAGCTAACCTGTGGGAGCACTGAATGCGCTTGGCTGCTGTTCATAATGCTCCAAAGATATAATTATCACATGCATGATGAGTACTACACCTGCCACATCAATTTTGCTTGAATAAATAAAAAAAAATCCTTAAATGCCACACAACTCTCTTACTGGCAAACCGTTAGCCATAGAGGTCACCAGGGGACTTCACAGTCCCTGTCCTTCACATTCCACCAGGCAGGTTCCCCATGACATCTCTCTGGCTCTCTTTTCCTCTCCTCCCCTCAGCTTTTTCCTATGAAAGTCGTTGCCATCTCCTTTACAGCACCCAGCTTTCTCCTTCATTGTGATTTTTATTTCTTTTTCTTTCCCCATCTTTGTCTGAACCTTCTCTCCTGTTGTCTGTAAATCTGATCCATTACAGTTTGTAGGTAGTGCATATGAAGCACGAATTCTCTGTAAGAAGTTGGAATAGCTTTAACATTAAGGATATGCTTTGTAGGTGCTTCGCTCGTCATGCCTGTTAAAGTGCACTTTCTCGCTGCAGCGTAATTTAGCATTCTATTCAGCCAGTGCATTATTTCTTCTTTATCAAGAGTTCTTGTGTGTGTCTGTAACCACACTGTGTCCTAGACAAGCTGCCTGTGACACAGCAGGAATGATGTATTCAGTGCAAAGGCTTTTTTTTTTCTTTTTTGTCTTGGTCCATCTGCTGTTGAAATGTTCCTATCACTGCAATCTCTTCCACATAAGGAAACTGACCTGACGCTGATTACTTGTCTGTGACTGATGTCCTCAGAAAGGGACATGACCATTTTTAAGACCACTACAGTATTGTTACATGCTTTGAGAGCTACTTTGTCCTATTAACACAGTGAATCCATTTTTAAGCCAGTGCAGTAAGACCATTGCCGACTGTTGTCAACAATGAATCACTTTCCTATCATAGAGGGAACCTTAAGAAATGCTTCAACCCAGCAGAAATTTCTTGTTCATAGTCACTCCCCAGATTCTCATTTCTTCTGTTACTGGTAGTAGATTTTGCAGCTTCCTAAATCGCCTCTGGCTCATGTTGTTGCATCCACATACCTTTATTTCTCTCTATGGACCATTATTTAAGTACCAGAAAACAGACAAAGAGTTCAAAGGCCTTGTAGGACATGTGGCAATAGCCAAAGAGTTCAAAGGCCTTGTAGGACGTGTCAAGCAGGACAAGGTAGTGGTTAGAGAATGAGGGTCTATCTCTAACTTTGTTTGGGACTTTGCATGAAAGGCTGAGATTACTTAGGTGAATACATGCAAGTGCATTGAATTAGATATTTGAACACATATACAGTGGGAACATGGCCAAATTTTCATGAATGCTTAATTCCCCAAATTTCATTGACAGCAACAGAATCTGTTATTGCTCAGGACCTTTTGAATTCATCCAATTTATATAGATTTTAATGGAGACAAAAAAATGTTAGTATCTAAGTTTCAAAATATCCACTGTTTTTCTTTCAGTTGCTGGGAAAAAAAGAAACAAACAGCAAGCATTATTTTCCCCATGGTTTCATAATGAACTTACACTTCCTGAAGGGACAGGTGATGTGTGAAAGCAACAAGTCTGTCTGTATAAAGTCAAATGTATTTTAATATACAAAAAAAAAAGAAACCCCAGTGACTAATAAAAAGAAGAATAATGCTTGAAATATAAATTGGGTAACAGATGTATAGTGCCCCTAGCACTAGGCCAGCCTTTTACCCAAGAGAAAAACTAGTTCGCTCATATCTGTAGGTTGTAGAATCCCATCATGGCATGATTACCTCCAAAAAACCCCAAGATTTGTATATCAGGGAATTCTAGCTATTCCCAGTGCCTACACTGACTTGAAGGGCATTCAAGAGGAAAAATCCACTAAATTAATTGAGCTTAATTTTGTTTCTTTCTATTGCTATTTTCTTAAAAGCCTGGGATATATGGGACAGCTTCAGAGACTTTAATGACAATTCTTGTCTTTCAGGCATCGGATCTCAAAATCAAAGTTTAGGTAAGTAAAACTGACTTTTGCTTTTCCTCCTTTCCACTGGTTTTGTTCCTTGCTTTGTGAAGTGGTTTACTCCTGCATCTGTGGGACGCAGTGTTGATTCTAGGAGATACTGACAAACTTGTCAGATTTTAGTCCGTCATCTACCGAAAATCAAGATCTTTTATCTTAGTTTCATACTGAAATAAGGCACAGGGACTACTGACAGTATTTCACTCAGAAGTTCATATCTAATTGCTACATACATAACTTAAACCATAACATATAAAGGCAGAAGTTGTTCAACTGAATCATTATCCTACATCCATCAACACCAACCCTGTCAGCTCAAGAGTCTCTTTCCTACATTTTTTTGCACTACTCTGCTTTGCTTGATTGTAAATCTTTCAACTGATGAGATTTGCATCTTAATTGTGAAATTCTCCGTTTCACCATTGGACGTGTGGAGTTCTTCTGGTGATGATTTTTCTGTTGATTTAAAGCTTTTGAAAATGTGAAGCAATCCTCAGGTGGGTTTCCTGTGGTTTTCCATTGGAAAGGCTGACTGAGCTCATGGAACTTGGCTGTTGGGGTCCCAGTCCATTTCCTGCCTCTTCAGTAGAAGCCCAGCTTCCTCCATCACTCTGAATTCAAAGTCAGTTTTATAAAGAACTAATTTTATTTTCAGAATATCTGGAAAAAGTGAGCAACTGTGTCCTTCAGCTTACCGAAATAATGATCAGTAATGTAAATTCAGGAAGGACCTTTTGCATACATACTGCCTATATGCATCTGCATGCAGAGTTACATACATAATCACATTCCTGCAATCCATGGATTTATTTGTATGTGTGAGCACAAACACCCACTTGTATCATCACATGGTCATGTGCACACACATTTGTGCACAAGTAGACACAAAAGTGTATGGGATTAATAATGATTTAATGACAACATCAATGTCTAAGTGTTGTGCCCATTTCAAAAATTGAGATGATTTCTTGTCCCAAATCCACTGCAGAACGTGCAACCCTAATTAAAAGTTTGTGTTAGTTTGACTGGGGGCATTTATAAATTGCATAGCTGTTAACAGCCTGGATTTGATTACCTGTTAAAATGTTGCAAAATTCTTGGCCAGTGTGCAATGTTCACCTCACCTGGCTTTAGTTCATATAGATGCTGAACCCTGACCTCAAGCATGGCCATAGTTTATCACTGGAAATAATCCATAAGAGAAGACTAGCCAAGAAAATCTCTTTCTTCTTGTAATGTACGTGTCTCTTTAGAGGCACACACATGCACGCACACACACATATGTATATAATATCTATATAAAACTATTAGATTTATTATACAGTGCAAGTGTTGCCTGGAAACTGGTTGCTATGCAAGTTAAATTCTGAAGAGTGGGAGGTGTGTAATTAGCTTTAAATATCTTCTGTGGTTAGTAATTACCCTCAGAAATCAGTGACACAAGGGGATGTGTTCATGGAAGGCAAATTTTAAAAGGTCTGTTGATTAGCAAATGGTACCCTTAGTTCCAGGCATGAAGGTGAGATGCTGAGGTCGCCTAAGTAGTTTTTTGTTTGTTTGCTGGGGTTTTTTTTTTGTTTCTCTTCAGAGTTAGCCCTTGTATTGGTCTTACTCCTGGACATTGCTGAATATTGGAAACATTCCATGGATTTTATTTGATCTCACTTCTCAAAGGACTTAATCCAAAGGTCTACAGTACATAGTGGGTAGCTTTTCATTGACTATCCTGAGTGTGGGCAAGGCCCCACTGCATGCCTACAAGCATTAAATACAAGAATAATAAATATTTTTATTGGAACAGGGCTAAAAAACCTCTTGGGATAGCTGTGATGGATATCTTAATCTGATTAAGGGATTGCTTGAAGAAGTTTATTCATCCCTAAATGTTGCAAATTGTCTTAGGACTAGCTTTATTTCTATAGCTAAAGGAAGGATGATCGTAGCTGTCAACTCATGAAAATGAAAGGACATTTCTCAGGGTGAACTTTAAAGTTATTCTCCACCAGTCTTGAACAATAAATCAAGACTAGAGTCTTCTCTTGACAGAGATTTGCAATAGCCTAAGGATCCCTATCTGAAAAGAACTTTTCCTTTTCCAATTTTTCAAGTCGCTACTGGCGCCGGTGGAATCGATTCTGCAGAAGAAAGTGCCGTGCTGCTGTCAAGTCCAATGTTTTCTACTGGTTGGTGATATTCCTTGTGTTTCTCAACACCCTTACCATTGCCTCTGAGCACTACAACCAGCCAGACTGGCTCACAGAGGTCCAAGGTGAGGAGAGGCTTATGGTTCTGTTCATCATGCTCAGTGTCAAAAAAGGGGCTGAGGGCAGAGCTGGTGCATTAGACCTCACAACGGTAGAAGGAGCATACACAGCTCCTAATAGTGTCTGTGAAGGATCTTAAATGTACAACAAAATATCTGCCTACCATGGCAGAAGTTTCAGGGAAAATGTTAGTTACTCATTTCCAGCAAAAGCAGTGCTCCACTGGGTGTAGGTGAACTCCAGAGCTTATGCTAAATATATATTCACAGCAACTGGATTTCCAATGCATGGATAGCTACTGGGAGCCACAGGTTGTCCAGGGTTTTCCTGAAATGGCATTTATGATAAATTCTGATTACAAAGGAGGTGAGGAAGAGCAATTTGTAAAGTTCTTCTGTCTGCAGAACAGTTGAATCCTCACTGGAGGTGAGAGCAGCTGAAAGGCTTAATTAAGCAACAGTAGGTAGCACAGCAGCTCTTCTATTCCCACTCTCATCTGCAGATGACAAGTGGGATGGGGGGTTGTGCACAGGAAGGCATGTCCCTGCCTTGGAGGCTTTGTGGTTGTGTAACGCGTCACAGCTGTATGTGCAATATGTAAGAATTGCTGTAGGCATCTTTGTAAAACATTTCTGTGAATGAGATGCCCATGCTTTTGAAGTCCATTCTTTGACCTAAGCTTACATAAAGTTAGCCTTTCAGACTGATCTCAGAAGGGGTTTCTTATAGGCAAAAGCCAATGGCTAGCTGTGATAATCTTTTGACTAAGTTTTCTTAATCTGTTTCTGTTTGTTTTTCATGAGACACTGCCAACAAGGTGCTGCTGGCTCTTTTCACGGCAGAGATGCTGCTGAAGATGTACAGCCTTGGTCTCCAGGCCTATTTTGTGTCCCTTTTCAATCGCTTTGACTGTTTCATTGTGTGCGGAGGAATCCTGGAAACGATTCTGGTTGAGACAAAGATCATGTCACCACTGGGAATTTCAGTGTTGAGATGTGTTCGACTCCTGAGAATATTTAAAATCACAAGGTATTAGTGTGTTTCTTTGGGGGCAAAAGAGGGTTACTCCTCAATGCACAACATACATAGGTACAAATCACTCACATCACTATTTTCCACTTTTACTACCATTAATTGTGTAGTGAGAGTGCTAGGTTGACAGTCCTCATCTTCTGAAGTCCATGGAGGGCGGTACAGACTGGGTATCTCTGATGAGTGTGGTACAGATTGGTGAGAAGTCTGGCATAGAGGGCTGGAGACACTTGATACCATGCAGATTGTTAAACTGAAACCTGGAAGGGTAATGTGAGCTGAGCTCAGGGTCTTACAGTTCCCTGCAAAAGACAAAGTGAAAACAAAACAGCAGATAACCTTGTGAGCTTTTCTTTTGCATTATGGTGACAGAGAGGAGCCTGAAAGGCTGCTTTGAGCCAAAATAACATTTGACTGAGGAGCCATGCCAACTCCAGTAGACTCAACAGTGGCCTAAATGGGAGAAAGTGTCAACACCAGCAGCTATAAGCAGCTGTCGCCAGCCATTCTCCTTCAGGAATGTTCAGCAGGAAGCAGCAGCTTTATGAAGAAACCAGTCTTTTCTAGATTCTAGTCTCCCCTTTTTTTCCTTCTCCTTTTTTCTCCTCTGTCTGGATAAAGGCAGAGAGGTGTCCTGTTAAACAGTTTCTGCTTTCTGTAGTAAGGTATCTCCAAGCCACCAGCTTGTTTGGCAGGTATCTTTCAGCCTAAGGGGATGTTGTGGGACAATTCAGCTACCCAACTTTTCCAGATGACAGATCGTGGAACAAATCTATCCAAGTGCTCACCCAAGGCTGCACAGGGTCTGCCTTTTCCCACGTGACCCCAGTCCACACCTTATAAAAATCTTGACTGGGGTGGTGAAAGAGTGTGTTTTATGCAAGCTCAGCTATGAAAATGTCCTTAGAATCACTATGAACTCTCCCAAAGGAAATTTCTGACAAATTTGAGATAAAAAACACAGCTCATGAGAAAAACAAGACCAGAACTGGAAGGACAGTCAAGATGGCAGAGATGAGAGGCAGAAAAAATAACAGACTTGGACTTGTGCACTTGTACAAGATTTAACCTTAAAGCTTCTGATCCTCAGCTCTCTGGCAGGGTAGGATGGTTTTCAGGGTCGTCAGATGGCAGAGACAAAAAATCAGTTTAAAGTCTCAGATAGAGAGGCCACATCAAGCCTACAGCTATTAAAAAAGATAAATAAAAGGTGGTCTGTTTAGATTTGTGATCATAGAAGAGGGGAAAACAGTTCCTGCTAACAAGAGTTTCCAGCAAGAAAAGCATCTTTGCCCTTTGAAACATACTGGGGATCTCTGGTCTGCTGACTGTTTTTCCTGGATCTTTGGGTCTGAAAGCTATCATCACTGAGTCCCAGGCTTCGTTCCTGAGGAAAGCAGTAGCTGTTTCAGGCATTGGGTAATCAGATACACCCAGGGCAACTTACCAATAGCTATAAAAGCTTAAGCTTCAACATAGCATCCTGGAGAGGTCACTGTTTTTTCAAGGCATTTCTCCACTCCTACACAAAATATATAGTCTAGTGAAGAGAATTCTGTAATAGAAAGGCAAACTCTGAGAGAATATCATTAATACTTCAGGAAGCTTTAGCTATTGGAGTACTTAAATATTCTTAAAGCTTCTGGCAGAGATGTAATTCTGGAACCAGATAGCAGTAGGACTAGTTATATCCATTCTGCAGCAGAACTAAAATGCAATTTTACATGGAAGCAAACGTTACCTGGAATACATCTCCTGCAATTTATACATGGGTCTATGTGTAAAGCACAGAGCTGAGGAATAACTTATAATGCATAATGTATTAATCAGATTTTGCCTTCTTTCCTGTTCCTAAAATATTGGCAAGTAGGTTGCAGTAGTCTCACATTTATCTGTGTTTTTTAATTATTCATGATTTTCTTCATGAGTTTTCCCCTCTGTGGGTGCAGTTCACCCTCATGTGGAAGGCCCTAGCACAAGCCTCCAAAGCAATATTTTAGGCCCACTCACGTCTTGCTGCAGGAGTGAATATTCTGGCATTAAAGCAAAACTTTTACCTCTGATATTCTCCAGTAAAATACAATTTTTTTTCCATTATTCACAAAGCTCTAACAAATACAATGAGGATTTAGTGACATTACAAACACTGGTGGAATACACCACCTGAGTGCCCTCATAATACAGAAAGATCCAATCCTAGAAAGCTGGGAAGGGTAAGAGGGATAATAGTGTAATGGTTTATGTGATTCTATGTCAAATACGTATGCATAAGCAGTGACACGGGGACTGTACAGTGTAGATGGAAATAGTGAGAATCAGGGGCAGTAAAAAGGCACAAAGCAGGAAGATTACTCTAGTGAGAGTATATCAGTATGTAGCCTAATCTTTATATCTTTTTATGGATTTTCCATGGTAAACACCATGCACAAGCAAATTCTCTGTGTGTCAAGATGGATACACTTCTAGGAAAAACACAACTCCCTAATATAATAGAAACAAATAAAGACATCATCAGAGGAACAATGTATCATTTTAGAAACCACATTTAGAATGTCAAAAGCAAGCATTTCTTCCAAAATTATAAATACTCTTCAGAATCTTTTAGTCTTGTACATTAGACAAGCAAACAGTATCATCTGTTTGTTTTATTCTGACTAATTTTTGTAGGGCTGTGCAGAACATCTCCCATTGCTATGAGAAGACAAATTATTGTCTCTTTATAATAGTCCTTTAATACTTTATAAGTCCCTCTATTTAGTCCTTTATAATTAAACAATAAATCAATTTATTTTCAACAGCATACTTAAATCTTAGCATACTTAAAGTTAGGTATTTTACACGTAATTCTGCCACAGTGACAGGTATGTCACCCTTAAACATAGGGAGGAGAGACAGGGCACCTTTTTTGTACCTGCTTTCAAAGTGGTTTTATATTGGATGAACAGTGTGGGAGCTTTCCTACAATGAGACCGCCAGCTGTTGCTACTGTTTTAAGCTCTGCATCTGTGATTGCCAGTATCATAAACACATAGCGGAAAGCAATGGAGAGGAGAGGGAAGAGAATAAAAGAACATTAACTTCTAATCCAGTTCTGCAATTGATTTCTGTGTGAGATGTTGAACAACCCATTTAACTTCTCTGCATCATTCCTCCATTTCCAAACAGGGATCATAATCACATCCTACTCACTGGAGTTTTGCAGTGCCTCATTCACTGTCATCCTCAAGGGTCTGAGATCTGCAAGTGGGCGATGTTAAGAAGCACGTTTGTTTCCCTATAAGTCTGAGGCAGCAACAACGCTTTCCCTTGTACCTCCCATTATATGCTGCCTGGTTCAAAACCTCTGATTCCATCCAGCAGTGTCATGAGATTTATTGTAACTGGGTTTTCCTTGTGGTGTATTAACCAGAAAGGACAAAGTAGTGAGAGACTATTTCTTTGTCTGGGCTTCAACCATTCCTAATTTAAAAGCCTTGTGTTTTACTTGAGGGGGTATTCATGTTAGTTTTGCAACCACCAAATGTGACAGATGGTAACCTCAGGTCAGGCTTCTAGGACAGTAAGATTAGACAATTGTTATTTTCACATGCTAGTCCAAGTCAAGACTTCCTTATCTTCTCCTTTTCCTTTTTCTCTTTTTCTCCTAATTGGTTTGTTTACTTTTCTAATGGTGCTATATTTCTCACTAGCACTCAGTGCACAGATAAAACAACACTAATCTTATCACCAGGTCATCTCAGTTAATTGCTTTAAGTCTGATAGTTACATAAGAATCTGAATGTCAGGTACTGAGCCATTTGTAAGAAGTGCAGAGCTGATAGAAGTCTTGCAATTGGGCTCTCAGATAGCAAGGCATTTAACTTTAAAGTGAGTCACTGAGACATTTCAGATGTGTAACAGCTTTACTGAATGACTCTAAAGGGCGCTGCTAGAAAGACCTAGAAAATGTGTGTCCTGGCTGACATTGGAGGGCTTGGAAAGGTATTCTGGCTGCCATGAATTTCTGATTTAAGGATGCTAATATCAGTTGAGTTTCATCAGAAATGAATTCCTGTTTCCTGTGTCACTTTCCCTTCCTCCCAAAGTGTGAAAGTATGTGAATGTAAGCATAAACACAAATATTGAGAGCTGTTACATTGCACATTCAGTGCGGATATTTGGTGGCACTGAGCCCACAGTTTCCATGCCCTTACCTTTGCTCTGTAGTTTTTCATTGCTCATCTTGTTAATTGCAGTTAAACTTTAAAGCATTCTAATTTTCTCTGAAGTGCTGAAGCTGGGCTGGAGGGAAAACATCACAGTTCTCTTTGAAGCTCAGCCCTTGGAGATGGACCAGTTGCTGATCTTCAGAGGACATTGTGGTGTCCCTCTGCAGATCAGATTGCTAACCTTCATCGTGTGATTGGGCTGCTCAAGCATTCCTGTCTTCTGCGGGACAAGAAAAGTCTTCTTTTTTGTACTTTAAACAATGTGAAAAAACCTCCCGTGATTTAAAAAATATGAAATTCACATTTGAAAAATATGAATTTCATTGGGATCTTAAGAACTCCTCTCTGTAATGACTGCACTACCTTCAGGAAAAAGATTTATGTTAAAGGATCAGGCTTCCTCAAAGGAGTGAGAGCACTAGATGGGTCTGCCATCATTCTCAAGTGGAACTTCTGCTCCAAGGAAAATATGGCTAGAAATTCAGAGTCTTATGAGGAAAGAAAGGTTCAGTGTTGTGGGCTTTGGGAGAAGGGAGTGGAGGATGTTGGAAATGGTGGAATCCCAAAGCATGGTGGTAGGCTGCCAGAAATGATGCTAGAAAGAAGACTTAGAGATCATAGGCAAACATTACTGGCTTGCTGACCTGTGAAAGCTGCTGGAGCTTGCTTGTAATGTGCATTTAAAATGAGGTGATCAGAAGCTGACATCTAACCTTCAGCCCAGTCCGAAAGATCTGTCAGAATGAAAACTGCATAAAAGAGAAGTGGTTGTGACCAGCTAAGCAGTAGACTAGGACTGATTAAGCAGGTGCTATAGCGAAGTGAGAGCTGCTTCATGAGTGATGTGAATTCTTCAGCAATTTTGTCTAAAGCCTTTTTTGCAACACATGGCTACTCTGCGGGCTGGCAGAGAATGCAAACAAACTGGCATGCACCAGAGCATGCTGCTGTTCTCTTTGAAATCTGATGTGCGAAGACGAGGGCAAGAAGATCCTTTCTCTGCATTGCACGTTACTCCACCTGGGCACGATCTTGAATACACTGGAAGAACAGGTCTTAGCCATCCTTTCTCTTGAATGAAGTATAGATGGTTCAAAACCCAAAAAAAGCAGTGATGGTATGTATGCTCTTCCAAGAGCAAAGGAAGCTCTGGACTTCATGCATAGAGACCTGGAGTCTTTTTTAGGGTCCATATAAAAGGACATTTAATACCTTTCTCATTCCTCTCAATACCAGAAAGCTTATCAAACTCTATTTGTGAGTGAGCCCAAACACACACACACCAGATTTTGGACAAGTTTGTATTTGCATCCAAACTGTTTCCCAATCTGCTCTTGTTAGTTATTACAGGCCATTCTCTGGAGTGAGGTATTCTGTCTGCCAAACATCTGTGAGTGTTGTAATGAGGTTGGTTAGAATGTAACCCACTGAAGCAGCAAGAACTAATCACCATATATTGATATAAGATTTGCAGAGTCTTAGATGGAGAGTGCTGCAATAATCTTCTGGGTGTGCGTATGGAGTGGGGGCAATTGTGTATGTACACGTGTGATAGTAAAATTACTCATTAGCTGCAGTAGGTCTCATTATCTTAGGGAAGCACATCAATGATTCACTGCTTAACAGGATATTTGGAAGTGCCTGCTTATACGCAGAAGGCAGCCTGAACAAAAATTCTGTGCAGTACACGAGCACCTGTCTTGGATTGAAGGAGTTTTAACTGCCTCTATTTTTCTCTCCCAGATACTGGAACTCCCTGAGTAACCTTGTGGCTTCACTCCTGAATTCAGTCCGCTCTATTGCCTCCCTGTTGTTGCTTCTCTTCCTCTTCATTATCATCTTCTCACTCCTCGGGATGCAGCTCTTTGGGGGCAAGTTTAACTTCGATGAGATGCAGACCAGGAGGAGTACTTTTGACAACTTCCCCCAGTCCCTCCTCACTGTGTTTCAGGTAAGGGAAAGAATGGTCCCAGTGGAGCCAACACATTGTGTTTATGTGGAGCAAGACAGATAGATCCTTCACCCTTCCCCTGCAGCCTGGCAGTCCCTGAGACTGGGCAGCAGGCTAACAGCTCCAGGTGCCATGCCATGCTGCCAGCATGGGGTATTCCCTCCCAAAGTGGACAATCAAAGCCAAAGCCCCTGTGTGTAGCAAGGCCAACAGGTCTTGGCAGGATAGGACAAGAGAAGAGCCATTGCCTTGTCTCAGAGCAGGACCTGCATGCCAAAAGCCCAACCTTGCAGCTTTTCTCCCCCTTTCCACAGTATTGGGGAACAGATCACAGCACCAGAAAAGTAATCAAATGGTGTTTAAGCCAACTGCAGTTTTGGGAGTAATCAACCAAGAGCACCAGGATCATTTGACCTGCAAGGTTGAGGGGGGTGGCAGGGAAGGCTGTGCTCCAGTGTGGTAGGTCGTGTGGCCTGTCTGAAACAATCAATACATGGGACAGAAATGCCTGGGAGAGATGGGGGGGCTTGAGCAGAGTTGTCTGGGAGAACTGTTCATCTTCAGCCATCATCTTCAAAGGGATGTCTGGGGTTTTTTTACACTTTGAGCACAAGCGCGCTGCATTCTACTTGTTCTAGGGGTGTTTTAATTTTCCAGATGGACGCAGTCAGTCTCCAACCATCCTGGGGGAGGGGGTGTTCTCTAGGATAGTAGATATCTTTGTGTTAATGGGGTTTTCAAATTCTCTGTGTGGTCTAACACTGTATCCCTTATTGGTGGGAATGTGTCATTTAGATCCTGACTGGGGAGGACTGGAATTCGGTGATGTATGATGGGATCATGGCTTATGGCGGCCCCTCTTTTCCAGGAATGTTGGTCTGTATTTACTTCATCATCCTCTTCATCTGTGGAAACTGTATCTTTTGATGCTACTCTCTTCTCCAAGTGGGGCTGAATTTAAACCCACCCTTTACTACTTTGTTATGTCAGAAAATAGTGAATTTCATACCTTACATTTTTACCTTTTCCCTAGGTCTGAATTTTGGCTTTGTACTGCCAAAAGTTAAACAACTTTGTTTAATTTTAGCAAGTGCTAAGGCATATAAACAGTTGTAAGAGCCAGCTACATGCCAGTTCTGCATGCTGGCTTTTATTTAGTATCTTTATATGTTTAGTGGTTTTTTTCATTCCCCTTAATTCTCTCATAGGGTCTTCTTTCCTGCTTTCTCCAGAAACTAATCTCTCTGTGTACCCACTGCACTACTTCCTGCATATTTTTGCTTTAATTGCCTTTTCAGGAATATATTCTGTGCACTTTCATCCAAAACTTATGTGGAATAGAAATTTGTATAATCTACAATATGCTATATACAAATGTTTTAATAGGAGTAACATATGCTTGACATAATTGACTTCTGTGAGATCATGTATTAATTCATGTATAAACTAACAGGAACTGTGTTACATTGCAGTTACTGCAATCTGTGTGTTCCTCAAACAGAAAATCATGTGCTCTGTTATCTTCAGCCTGTGCTGGTGTTAAGTAACTGCAGTTCTCTCAGGCTTCAAGGTGAAGTGAGTGCACTATACATATCTTAGGAGATACAAAGCAGATGCATGTTAAGGCTGTGGGTGTCTTTTCACAGGAATTTGCATATAACATAGAGATATGGTTCTGCTCTGTATCTCAGTTTGCTCCACATTTGTTCATCTTTGGGTTCTGCTTCCCGAATAAATGGTCCTCCTGTGTCAGAGGTGACGTTTCTTTTTATACCAATTCTATAAAGCTTTTTGTACCAAATCTCATATAAAGCCTTGCAGTCTCAGCCAAGCTCTTCTGGCCTTTCCTCATAATTCAGATCTCTCAAACCCCTTATCTGACATTTCAGTTGACCTGCACGCCCTCTCTTCAAAGTGAGACGGTGCAATTCTACTTATCTGAAGGTCGAGGTAGGCAGTCTGCCCGGCAGCTTAAAAAAAGCTACAATTTAGATCTCCTTGTGAACTGCTGGAGGAAAAATGTGAGACAGCTCTACATGCTGGCTGACTTTGGAGCCATGAGACCTTGGAGCCCGGGGAGTGGGGGATGGTTGTATTTCCAGTCTAAGCCGTGAGCTGGGGTTTTCTTAAAAGTTACCATGGTGTAGTAAGACCCATTCTCAAGAAATTCATAAGAGAAGCTGATGTTCAGATTTGTGACGTGACATCTGAACACTGACTGGCAAGACGAGAAAACAGTTGTGATTCCTTGCCTTCCAGCTACATAGGCATGTCTCCTCTGCTAGGAGATGGCAGAGTTGTCAGCTCAGCCCTTCCATGCCCAGTCTAAATGAGTTGCCTGAGAAATGCTAGTGAGAGTGCTATGCTTGCTGTCCATAAAATCCACTCATCTCTGTGGGAATATCTATAATAAGGTTGTTCACCTCACGCGCATAGGCCAAAATTGGAAAGCCCAAGTGTCTTATAGTATGAGGTTCATGAATGTAAGAGTGCTTCAATAAAAGTGACCTAAGCTGTCAAAGATGCAAAGCATTCAGCACTCCCTTTGTCTTCTGTGGGATTTATTACACAAAGCGAGACTATTCTGGGAAACTGGAAACTTAAATATAAGTCTGGGCTTACATGTTTTATATCAGTCATTCTGTTGTGAAATTTTGGAAACCCCACACAGTGTGTTAGCTATTTGGATGGAAGGTGTAGATTTGTGCGTGCTGGATATGCATGTCCTGAACATTTGTGTGAAATGGGAGTTTGGAAAATCTAGGAGATCTGATGACAGGTTGCTAAAATCTTTCAATTAAGAAACCTTTGGTATAATGTTGTTTTGCAGTTTTCAAAGCCCGTTTTCTTTAAGTAGCACACAAACAGATATCCTGCTGAATGTATTTTTGGCCATTGCTGTGGACAACCTTGCTGATGCTGAGAGCTTAACATCTGCACAGAAAGAGGAGGAAGAGGAAAAAGAAAGGAAAAAGCTAGCTAGGTAAATCCATTTGCAAACACCTATCTACACTCATCTGCATGCTTTTTTGTGAGTAAAATTACACACATTATGCACACATATGTATAGGCAAGTAAATATGTGGGCATGTGGAACATGTATGTATAACTTCTCTGTGGGTATGTATATATTTTATATTTGTGATTAATGTAATTATATGTGGAATTATATATGTATACATTTTTATGTAAAGGAATTTAAACAAAAGGTCAAGAAGGTGTCATGAGCTGTGAGTCTCCACATTTGCAATGATGTGAGCAGAGTAAAGAAAGTCTGGGTGACTGATGAGCTTTCAAAGGCATCAGAAGAGAACGGGTGTGAAATGATGTCAATATTACAAACCCATTTGAATCTCCCTATTACCTGCTGAGTGCTTTGGACC
The DNA here is from genome assembly GCA_017639245.1 of Myiopsitta monachus. Lineage (NCBI taxonomy): Eukaryota > Metazoa > Chordata > Aves > Psittaciformes > Psittacidae > Myiopsitta > Myiopsitta monachus. The sequence continues at coordinate 78,218,768 of CM029920.1, forward strand.
ACAAGGCATATTTTCAGATTGTTGTTCCCATTACAAGATTCAGCAGCTTCCTTCTTTTTTGATGCCACTTGCTGTTCTTTTCTTGCCAGTTCTTTTAGTGTTTCTGCAGACTCTTAGGAGCCATGAGCTGGATGTAGAGCTTCTCTAACATTCCCAGCTGCCAACAGCAGGGAAGCCTCTCCTTACTGCTTATTTCTATCCACTGTTTTCCAGGCCACGTGGAGGATATCTCTTGTGCAGATCTCTTTGGTTCATCCTGTATGCTAGTCAGCAGGTTTCCCTGTCTTTTGGAGTGCAATGAGGGGCAAAACTTTGTAGGCAACCTAGTATAAGTGCCCAAGATACGGGTTGAAAATGATTCATGCGTTTGTCATTGGGTGAACAAAGAGAGCTCTACTGACAGACCTGGAATACACATGTGTGCACAGAGGCAAATAGTTCCCCACATGTGCCTGCATCCAGCCACAGGCACATGCCATTGAGAAAAGTATAAAATAGAAGGGTGCTAAGTAGAATTAGAGTAGAGTAGTCTCTGCCTTTGCCTGCAGATCAGGACAAGGTGGAGCCACTGGTATGGAAGCGGGACTCAGAATGGAGGTGCCAGCCAGCTGATTGTTCTCATGTTGTGTCCTATACTACATAAAGTTCCTGAATGGGAAATAGCTTTTCACCTTTGTAACTCTTTGCTTTTTATCTTGTAAAATTGTTAGAACTGCTAGTCCTGAAAAGAAACAGGAGATAGAGAAAACAGCTGTGGAGGAGGAGACAAAGGAGGAGAAAATTGAGTTGAAATCGATCACTGCTGATGGAGAATCCCCGCCTGCTACCAAGGTAAGGTCTGGGGCCAGCCAGCACTCTTGGTGCAGTGATGGCATGAATGGCATGGGTTTCTGATGGAATGAAAACCTTTTGCCTTGTCTGATAAAGGCTTTGCTGCTTCTCCTTCCATTTCTGTCAGATCAACGTGGATGATTATCAGCCCAATGAAAATGAAGAAAAGAGTCCATATCCTACAACAGAAGCGCCAGGTATATGCCTTCTTTCTCTTATCCCTGTTTCAACAAAGAGAAGCCCCAGTTGCTAATGCAGAAAGCCAATTGTGGTAACAGTTATGCTGAACTTGTAGCGCTTTCATGATGGGACAGGATGATGTGCTTGCCTGTGTTTGCACAAGTGTGGACCTGATCCTTTGCAGTGCCTATACTGACTAATCACATTTGATTTGGTTCTCCAAATACAGAGTTTTACAGAGAACCAAATCAAATAATATACAAATCTCTGTATATACATATGACTTTGTTTTCAGTCTATTTTCTCAGTAGTCAGTGGTGAGAAGAGACTCACAGCAGATACTCACAAAAGACAAAGTGCTGAAAAGTGCTGCATGCCTTTTTGTACTTTTTCTAATCAAAAAAAGACAACGTGACTTATTAATATAATTCTAATGGCATAAGATCTCGGCCTAGAATTGGAAAAATTCAAGCTAGAGCATTAATTAGGCTAGTTTTCAAGTCACTTGGACCTAATTAACTTCATCTTCAGATACTTAAAGATTGCTTGAAGAAATCTCAGAACTTATAGCAGTTTTTCTACAGATTCTGAATGGGGGTAGGGATGGAGCAGAAGAATTGTAAGCTAGGCAGTTCAACTTCCGTTCTTGTAAAAGTGCTGGAGCAAATGATTACACAAACTATCTGACTGCAAGATAAGGAGATGACTAGCAGCCAGCATAGATTTGCCAAGAACAAATCACATGAAACCACCCGTATTTTCTTCTAAAAGGGGCTGACAAGACTTGTAGACAGGAAAAAAATGAAGTAGATGTAAAATTCTTTAGCTTTGCTAAGGCAAATGGTTGTTTCATACACTGGCTAGAAAAACATGGTTCAGATGACTGGGAGAGAAATTGCTGAGACCCTTTACATGGAGAGTAGTGATAGCCCAAGTGAGGTTCTACAAGCCAAGGACTTGTGCCAAGATCAGTTCGTTATTAATGACCTGAATAATGGAAGAGGAAATATGTTTATTACATTTGCAGATAGTATGAAGCTGGGAAAGACAGCAAGCGTGCTAGGGGACAGCTTTAGAATTCAGAGAGCTCTTGAGGAACTAGATAAATGGTCTAAATAAAATTGAAAATGCCAGGGCTCTACACATGGGCAGGAATAAACAGCTCACAAATACAGGATCTCAGGTGACCTAGGGTTAGGTAATAGTCCTTGAGAAAAGAATCTGAATCCTGTTACCACAAGCTCAACAGGTGCCAAAAGCATTTTGCTGACTTTTAAAAACCAAGCAAGTAGTGAGATTTATAACCAATGGAAACATGACCCTTTGGTCTACTTATGGGCTTCTTCTATCTGGCCAGTGAAAGCTAACCAGAGCAAGCAATAGTTTTATTCTGTTCACCATTGATAAGATCTCAGCTGCAATATCATACCTCATGTTTGGGTGCTCTGCTTAGGAGAAGTGGGGATGAATTGGAAGGATTTTAGGAGAGCATGGTGAAAACACTACTGGCAGGAAGCAAGAACTAAGGCTGAAACAATTGTGGTCGTTTAAGCTAGGAAAGGCAGGAGAAACATCTTCAAATGCATAAAAGCCTGTTAAAGGGTAGGAGGGGAATTATCTCCATTATGAAGAAGTAACAGATTTAAGATTTCACACCAGGGGAGAATTTTTTAAAGACGAGGCTAGAAAAGATCATGGAGGTGGTTATGGAAGCCCAGCACTACTGAATGTTGTTAAAAGCAGGTCAGAAAAATGTCTGCCAGAAAAAGCTTGGGTATAATCATTAGTTGATCCTGGCTTAGCAGAGGCATGAACCACAGATCCTTTCCTCCTCCTCTTTTCTACATTTCTACCGTTATGTAATAGGCTGTAATAGGTAATAAAGCACATTATCCTCTATTCTGTGATTCCTAGTAAATAAATGTCTGATAATAGGTTGATGTGGTAGGGTAAAAAAGATGCAATACTTCATTTTAAATAGATGGGCATGGGTTTCAGAAGAGCAAAAAGGAAAACTCTTCATTGCATTTGATTTTCAGTATAAAGAAGTCCCTGGTTTTGCTATACTTATATTCTTCCATATTTATAGCCCATTTATCAGGAGTAGAATATGGTTCCGACACCATGCAGTACTGTTTTCGCTTTGCCTCAGGCAAATCACTCTGGCTTTAATCTTCCCAGCACCTCTATAGGCACAGGCAGTTACAGGACACACATGCCCACTTGTTAAGGGGCTTGTGGGAGACTTTAGTCAGAAGCATAAATTAAAACAGCTTGATACAGCTTTGTTTCTGTTTCTCACCTGGCTTGGATTTGAGGCCATTACATTTTTTTCAAGTGAAGGTACTGTCACTTGTATATCATATTAAAGCCAACTGGTAATAGAATTGTGTTTTAGTTACCTCCTGTGGATAGCTTAGAAATAGTCCGGCATTTGAATTATATGACAAAAACTACATCTACAGGCTGTGTCATAGACTTTTTATCTGCAGCCATGCATGGGATTAGAGTGCAGAAAATTTAGTAAAAACACTTAACTCTTGCCTTTGGGTGCCAATCCCTGGTTTACCATATTTTTGAACAGAACCTAAAATTTGAATGGATAGTCAGGTTTTCTCCTGTCTCCTGTTAGAAAGTCAAAAGGACAGTATCTTGGTAATCTGCTATTGATTGATGCCATCTCTAAACAGGCCTATTCCCTGAACTGTTTATCAGTTCTTTGCAAGGAGTGAAGCTGATCTCTAACAGCTCACAAAATTACCTGACCGTTTTTTTTTCAGAGTTCATGGAAGTCAACCATAAGGTTTAGATGCAGCAAAGTTTTGTAAATCCATTGTTAATCAGATTTGCCATAGTCATCTATTCTGCTGTAAAAAGTTCAGAATCACCAAGGCCCTCTCAGAGCTGATGTAGCATGTCACATCTGCCTTGTGTAGCAGGGCTTTCCCCAGAATTAGCACGCAATCTCCACATGTATCCTTGTCCAATTCCCTTACATCCAGTCCAGAACTTTTCTGCTAATTGGTGATCGGTCCAGCTGTGGTACCACTGATGCTGGATGCTGTACAGCCATATACGTCCTGTCCGGGAACTCATCTTTTCTTGCCCACTTGCGTGTGTATCCATTTCAACTGTGCTTTGAGTAAAGCATCCTATTGCTTCTTAGATGCAGTCAACTGGTTCTACTGTTTTCTGTTTATGATTTAAGCTGTTAATGCTTGTGACCATTCCATGGCTGTGTACCATTCCATCCTCTGAAAACATCCTTCACCCTGATACAGTGTTCAGAAACTATTTAAAATGGTCACCTCGTTTGTTTTCCCTTTATTCTTTCAACTTGCCTCACTCAGTCTCCCATTTGTTTCTGCTGCCTCAGCCAGTTTCCTCAATAACCTCTTCTGACTCTGCTACACAGTGTTGCTCTTAGCCCCCAGGGTACTCTGTGTACTTGCAGCGCATCAGATCTTTGAAAGGAGAGAACTAGTTCCTCCAGAGGTTTGTGTACACTAGAAGGATTATTATGGTGGTATGTTTATTATAGGAAGACATGGAGCTGGTCTTGTAGTCAAGTACAGAAACAGAAAGAACTCAGAATGTCAGATGGAAGGTAATAGCTCGGAGTGATGCATGGGAGCTTGATGGAAAGCAGTGTCCTTACACAAGAGTTCTGGTCTTTGTGCAGTAAAAGAAAAAGTCCTCATCATTGAAATTCTCACTGATGCTGCACTGTAGCCTGTCTGTGCTTATGGCTTCACAACCAAAGGATATCACCATTCCAATGAAGCATAATTCAAGATGACAGTCCCAGATTTGAATTTCCTTGAACTTTAGGAGAGTTCAAACCTAGATCTGAACTTAGCATCTCTGAGTCATATTTCTTTATGATTTCACAACAAGGTTGGCTAGAAGGGTCACTTTTTAAACAGAAATATATTTGAGGTGTAGAAAACAGTCAAAGAACAAGTGGGTAGTGACCTGAGCTGGGACTGTAATCATGTTATTCTTTGTGTATTTGAGCCTCAGTGTTTTCTTTCTTCTGTGCCCTAGACCCTACTTTAAATGAAAAAATATTTAAACCATTATTCTTTATTTATGACTGAGAAACTGAATGCATTTTCCAGTCTGAAGGTATGTGGTTGCCAGAATCATTAATATGCTTCTTGCTCTATGGCAGAAACAAGAAAAAGATGAGAGAAACAATATTCTTTCTGGTCCTCATGGGGCTGATCCTTCTGCTAAGAGTCCATTTGCCTTAGGCGTTGCACCATACCCATTTAAAAGTGTTTTTTTTAAGCATTCCTCAAGTAAAAGAAAAAGAAGATCTAATAGTGAAGGCACAGAACGGGGACTTGGAACACTAGTCTTTTTAACCAAGAGTCTCAAATATCCAACGTGGTCATTCTAGACTGTTGAAGAAGAAAAAGATCTTGCTTACCTTGCTCATTGTCAGCCCACTCTGAAAGCTGTAGATAAAAGGTACAAGTGCAAAGTATTTTAATATTATATAAATAGAAGTATTAACACCAATTTTACAAGTACAAAAGTACTTCTGAAATAATGTTTCTTTAACTATTAAGGCCTGTAGCAAGAGTATTATGAATTATATTACAACAAAAAATTGAGCTGTTAAAAAATAGACTGGCTTTAAAAGTACAAACTCTAAGTACCAGTTCAAACATTTATGCGAAAATCTGTCAAGCAAAACTTGAGCTGAACTGTTGCTACTGAAAGTTTAAAGAAAGAATCCTATTTGCATGTAATAACGGCATGTGTTGAAAAGGCCACTTTTATCCTGTCTCTGAGATCTAGATTAGGATCTGTGCTGATACATCTGTTCTTTTTCATGTGTCCATTACCAGATAAAGTACAGTACCTGACCCTAGAGGAACAGGCTCTTCCTGGAATTTAGCTCACTCTATGTACTCAAGATTAACCTTTTACCTATAGTTTCTCCTGAATCGGCTGAATCTGACCTGTCAGGCTCCTTTCTTAAATGATTTTTTCCTGTCTTGCTGATTAAGAGGATTGGAGCCTTTAAAATAGCAAAATCCTATTATGCCATTTACAAAACAGCATCTGACTCCAGGTAGAGGCAGTCCTCAAAGGTGGAAGGTTCTCTTCCACATACTACTTAGCCCCCACCTCTGCTTGAGGGTGCTCACTGATCTGCACAGTGCCTGGAGATCTGCTCCATAGGCATCAGATTCAAGAGTCTCAGCCTTGCTTCCACCTTTTCTGTCTTCCCCCACATTGCATTATAACAGGGGACAACTTGAAGAATTTCTGATTGGTGTAAGTCATAGTGCCTGTGCTGCATGTTTGCTCTGGGGTGCCTTCATGTGCTCATTCAGACACCATTCTAGATGTGGCAATGGCTCCATGGAGAGCTTTACAAAGAGGAGAAAAACAGTTCTTGATAAACTGGTAGAATGGTCCAAATAAAATAAGATGCAGTTCAATAAGGATGAAGTCAAAGTGCCACTCTTGGGAACAGTCAGCAGCACAAATGCAGAAGGGAGACTGCCAGGCTAGGTAGCCGTTCTGTGGCAAATAATCTGTGCTTTGTGCAAATCAGGAACTGAAGGCAAATTAATGCCGAAGTATAATGAAAAGAAGTGCCCATGAAGGACATTTAAACAGGAAGATAGTATTGCAATAAATAATCCAGCTCTCCTCTGCATCAGTAAAACCTCAACTGCAGGTGAATCCTTCAGCTAATCTGGAGGCAAGTAGCAAGAATGGTCAGAGACATAAGGAGCACAGCACTTCAGGAAAGACTGCTATTGTTTTGCTCTGGGAACCAGAAATCCTTAGAGGCATTATAATGGTCCTCAGGTATGTAAAAGCCTTCTGCAAAAGGAAGGGAGTTCTCTATTATCTGTGTCCATGGAAAATAAGAAAATACATAATGGATTTAGACCATTGCAAATGGTTTAGGTCAGTCATTTGAAATTTTTTGGTTTTTTTCAGAAGGGACAGTGAAGCATCTGAGGAGTCTGTAGTGAGGATATTGTGGGTTTACCAGCATTAATAGCTTCACAGAGAGTCTAAAGCAATGTGTGCCAGGGCAAGCACTGGGCAGCAAATGCTGCCTTGGAGAAAGGAGATGGGCAAGGAACCTCAGGCTTTCATCATCCTGTTTCAACAGTTCTTAGGTTTTAGCTGTAGCTATGACACAGACACATCCCCCAGCAATCCAGAAGGGGATTGTATTTTGTATTAAAAGACAAAAATGCTTCTTGCAGCAGAGGAAGATGAGGAAGAACCGGAGATGCCTGTTGGCCCTCGGCCTCGCCCAATGTCTGAACTGCACCTCAAGGAAAAGGCTGTGCCCATGCCTGATGCCAGTGCTTTTTTCATCTTCAGTCCTAACAACAGGTATTTATGAGACTGCATAGCTGGAACAAGGAGGTGGAGAGCAGTTATCCCTTTCATGCTGGGCCCCAAAAGTTATGCAGTGCAGAGCTCCCTTCCAGCAGTTCATGCCAGAGACCTCCTTGGACCAGTCTCTCTTTTAAAGGCCTTGGCATGAAATCTTCATGAAAGCATGACTGTAGGGAACCCCCTGACAATATTCAATGAGAGTTCACGACACCTGCGAGGCTGATTGAAGACACAAATCATAAAACCTTCAGAAATAAGGGACTCAAAGGCAAATCAGTAATTGGAATTCCCCAATATGTTGAGGTCCAAATTGCAAGCAAGCCATCATGCAATCAGTCAAGCATGAGGTAGGAGCTCTCTGTCCTAATGGCTGCTCAAAATCCACTCCCAGTGGGGAGTTCATGTGTTTCTGCTCATTCCTACATGTCAAGAATGAGCACAGAAGAAAGGGGAGGAGGAAGAGAGTCCCTAGCTCTGAGGGGAGACTGAGGAGAGTAATTCTCTTGCTTCCCTTGGGTTCCTTCAATGTGGATTCACATTGCCCAAACTGTCTATCCAACACAGATGTGCGAGACCAGTTCTGTGAGTGAATGGCTGAGAAACGACACAGAGGGATGTATCTTCCCAAGAGTGCAGAAATTAACTCATTGCCCCATATTCTGTGCAGTACTGTGTATCCCAACATCTCCCTTGGGCACTTGGCCTCCAATCACAACCCCAAAGTAAAGCAGGGCTGTAAAAGCACAGATAAATTTACACCCAGTCTTTCCACAGTGCGGTTTGTGCCACTCCTCCTTGGGTATGTGCAGCAGGGAGGGACTGATAATGACTGGGACTCATGGATTCTAATGTCAGCTTTGCCACCCACCCACTGTCGCTTTTTGAAGAGAAGTAAATTAACCTCTGCAATCATCTGTAAAATTGCTTTAATAGGGGCTTGGAGGCTTAACAGCCAAAAGTAGAGCTAAATGGATTAATGAAGTGTCTCTAGAATTATGCATAGGAGTGTTATGAGGTTTAACTCCTCCTGCCCTGATACCAACGTAGGGAAAGTGCTGCAAGGGTCTTCAGTGAGCATGCTGCTATTTGATGGGAAACTGCTGCTTCTTTACCTGCTAGTTTCCTACCAAGAGCACCAAGCACTCTATATTTGGCTGATGTTCAACAGACACCCTGCATGGCATGATGTCCTCTCAGAAGCCCTTTGCAGCCTGTCTTATATCTATTTGTCCAGGTCTATGCCCTGTAACCAAGGTAGATGCCCCATGGTAAATAGTAGAATGAATGGGGAATGGTTCTGTGAATGAAAGCAAAGGATATAATTTGGAGTTGGAAGGTTTCAGACCACTTTTAAATCACAAAGGACTCTGTCAGGAGGGAACTGTTCTTCCTTAAAATGCACTGAGCATGAGTTCCGCAGGCAGCCAATCACTCTGTGTGCATCACTGCATGACATGGAGAGCTAAGGCTGCCCAGCACCCATCACAGCTGCTGGGCCAATCATTCTCCCTGCTGCTGGGGCAGAGGGAAGGTGCTCTGCAGAGCAAATCTCCAGGGCCAGTCCTGCTGGCAAAAGAGGAGGGGGGAATGTTTCCCATGTCTTGCTATTCTCTGAGAGATGAAGTTGTGCCTCTCCTCTTTCTTTCAGGTTTCGTGTCCACTGCCATCGAATCGTTAACGATAACATTTTCACCAACCTGATCCTATTTTTCATCTTGCTCAGCAGCATCTCCCTGGCCGCTGAGGACCCCGTCCGACACCTCTCCTTTAGGAACCAAGTATGCTTCCCATCCTCCTTCCCTCACTGTGTATTAAAAGTGTGGTATAAGCAGATCATGATTTGAAGCAAGGAAAGGCAGAAAAAGCTGCGTCAGAGGCTTTAGGGGTAACTCCCTATCCTGTTTTAGGCTGTGTGTGAGAGAACATGAATCAGTGCATAATCTAGCCTCTAGTTCATTTCAGAAGCGTGTGTAGGGAAAGGAAGGGCAGCAGGCTGAAACAAAATTATTGTTCCCTGGAATTAAGGCATTAGAAATGGGCTGTAGAAACATTGATTGGGATACAGATAATTGTAATTTGGGGATTTGCAGCTTCCCTTTGGAACATGACACATGCTTTCTGTTGAACTAAAAAGTCCAGGGCCTGATTCTGATTTTGTTCACTTGTGAAAATCAGGAGTAACACTCTTGAGTTTGATGCAGTCATTCTGGAGGAAAATGGTGCTATCAAGGTTAGAATCAGACTATTTGAACACAAGTTGCAAAGCTATCGTTAAATTTGAGATAATCCTCAGAAAGTAGCTGTGCTCCTCTCCTCAGCAGTCTGGGGGAAGGAGAGGAAGGCATTCAGCACAGAGATACATTCTCACCTTCTTTCCTGCCCATTTTTGTTAGCCTTTTGGAGCATTCAGTGCTCCTTTAACTTGCCAGTGGTTGTTCCCATTAATCTGGGATCACTGCAGAAATTAAGCAAGTCAGCAGTCATATGTGAGACTTCTAATCTCTGCTTGTCTGCAGTGGCATTTTGATGTCTTTATGCCTGAAGAACTTGCTAGGCTAAAAGAGTGGGACAATTTTCTTTGTTGTTTAATAATAAAACCCTAATTTAACACTCAGTGTTCTACCTCTACGAAATATCCTGGCCTCAGCATGCATTTAAAGACACATGTGCATGCAGAGAAGGTGTTAATGGAGATTTCTTCCTGAGCTTATCTCAGAGCTGCTTTGCATTTTGTCCTGAAGGAAGGTGCTAAATAATACAGTCAAATTTTTGTCACCAGTGACCCATTTGTGCACAGTTAAGTGTGCCCACAATGTAGAGATAAATGTATGTCAGTATGTATTAGCACTGCAGCATGATGTCAGCTGGCATACGAGCTTCTCATATACCACAGAAGTTGCAGCAGAGAAATTTAAATGAGAAAAAAAAGCAGTCAAAGCTGATTTTCTTGGATAAAAGAGCTGAAGGTTTGGGGCGAAGTGTTGTCTTGTGTGTTTGAAGCCACTGATGTTGCATGAAAACTTGTGTTTAATTTTTGCAGGTACAGATGTTTAAAATGTATCATACAAGGGGACGCTGACATGAAGTTTGGGTTGTAAATGTGGTCTGCCTTTACACTTTGACAGTAGAACAGTAAGAATATGTCTTGCCCTGTGGCCACGCAGAGGCCTGAGAAGGAAAGAAAGGAAGCTGAAAGCAAACTAACTACTCCTAACTTCACACTGGGTCAACATAACCAGGCATTAGCATGTGCCCAAGAACTACTACTGTGCAGACTACTGCTGCTGTTGACAAAAAGGGTCCTAGGGTAGGAAGACAGGAGCAGAGATCCCAGGAAGGGCTAGCGAATAGGCTTGGACACTGCTTCTGTCCTAGTCAGGCTAGTGGCTATGTCTTTCTTGTGTCGCACAGGGCTCAGGCAACAGGTGTTTGGAAGTGCAGCCCCAGTCTGATCAAACAGCCTTCAAAGACCAAACAGGTCATAAGACTTTGTGTGTCCGCAGTATTCTCCTGTTTGCTCCTTGACAAGGTGCTTGTTCATTATCATAGAAACATAGAATCATGGAATAGTTAGGGTTGGAGAGGACCTTAAGATCATCTAGTTCCAGCACCCCTGCCATGGGCAGGGACACCTCCCACTAAACCATGCCACCCAAGGCTCTGTCCAACCCAGCCTTGAACACCGCCAGTGATGGAGCATTCACAACTTCCCTGGGCAACCCATTATAATATATTCTAAAGTAAATTTATACTTAGATAATAATAAATGTGCCTGATGATAAGTGTGAGGCCTGCACAGGTGGAGCAGTGATCATTTTCATTAGGCATGGTCTCATCTATAAAGGACATCTTTACTAGCTGCAGCTTTGGGGCCACCTTCACAGGTATGCTGTAGCTGTTTTGCAGTGCTCTAGTGATGTTAAACAGCTGCAGGTACATCTTGATTATCCACTTTAATCAAGTTTATGACGGCTTTATGTTGGTGGAGTCATGCAAAGCAGCCTAAGAGTACCCATGAATTTGGCCCATTGATTATAAAATTATTTGTTTCATATAATAACCAAATGTCAGGACCTACATGCAAGGGGGCATTTCCAGCCATAATCTGTGTCAACTTAGGATGCAATTGAGGTCTGACCATCCTTGAAATGGCCCTTTTTTTTAACTAAGTTGCAAAAATTGATGGAGCACAAGACAGCCTTGAAGAAATGAGAACAACTTGGGGCCAAAAACTGAGCAGTGACCTGAAAAATGTTAAGTTACACAGTAGCAGTAAGTGATACATCCCCCCACTTGATGTTCAGGGTCTGCAAATTAGTTCAGATTCAGATCATGCTTAAATACTGCCATCTAAAATAAAAATAACCCTGTAATTTGCAGTAGCTACCCCACTGCCTGTGGCATTCCAAGCTGTGAGAATTTAGCCATTTACAAATCTGAGTTACGGTGCAGGCATTGAAATACAGCAAACAGCCGTGAGATGGAAGAGGGCACTTTACTGCTGTATGTTTATTAGTATTTTAGCAGTAAAGGTTTAAATCTGACAAATTATGAGTTTTCTACAACTTCCATATATTGCCCTGCTCATGGTCAAACAACAGTAAAACAACAGCAATCGTAGAGCACAATACTTTAGGTTTTCACCACGTACACATAACACTAAAATGGATTGGGATATTGGAATACATTGGAAACAAAAATATTTCAATTCTGGTTCCCTTAGTCAATGAGGAAGTTCCCGCTTTTCATATTGTGGGCTGTCCATTGATCAGCAGCAAAAGATATTTCTGATACTTTGAAAATTACTTTACACTTCCAGACTTGCTATTGCCTGTTGTGACACTCTAGGACCACTTTCTGTGGATGGCTATACATGCCACCAGTATCCCCATCACCAGGTCTAAGTTCATGGGAATGATGAGTGCCTTTCAGCTTGCCTGTTATCCAGGATGCCAGTGGAAAGATGCAAGATCTAAGTTAGGCACCTTTAGCACATGATGATATTATGGTTGCAATACAAGAGCTGGGATCCTGTTCAATTGGCAGAGTCTTTGTTTTTCAGCCTAATCCAGGGCAAATCAGGATAAAAAAAAAAAAATAACAAGAGCATGAATCTGGGGTTTGCTTTTCTTCCTTTGCAAGAAGGAATGTCATGTTTTCCACTGGGAGACCGGGCTCCTTGTATTCTCAGTTTGGATGTGTATTTGGGAAAATCCTGGAATTGTCTGTTCTCTATCAGATTAAAAAAAAAAAAAAAAGTCCTACAACAGCAACCAAAAACTTGTTTTGCCTCTGGAGTCCTCATGGGATTGTAACTCAGAAAAGATTTCATGAAATGTGCTGCTTGTCCTCTGTGCCAGGACCTTCACTGCATTCAACAGGACTTCATTACAGAACCATTTCCTATATAATCCTTGTTCCCTTGTTAAAAAGCGTGTGTATTTGATTTCGAACTGTAATTTCCCATGCAAGTGATCAGTCACTGATCTGCCCTCCCCAATCCTATTCCCTTTTGTTTTTACAGATTCTCTTTTATTTTGATATAGTTTTTACTGTCATTTTCACCATTGAAATTGCTCTGAAGGTAAAGTGCCCATCTTCTCTACCATTACTTGTTCACAAGCTTACTAGTTTTCTGCCACTGTCTGTTGCTAACACACACGCCTGTTTGTTCCTGGGTCACACTCAGTACCACTAACCCAATTGTGCTTATTTTTCAGATCCTAGGCAATGCAGACTATGTCTTCACTAGTATCTTTACATTAGAAATTATTCTTAAGGTAACCAATCTGAGCAATACACTCGTTTTCCTCTTTCTCTCTCTCTTTTTCTCTCTCTTTTCTTTTTTTCACTCTCTTTTTCTGTTGGTTTTTTTTTTTAAACCCATTATTATCTCTACACAAAGGCTTGTTTATCTTTTGATTTTAATGCTCTGGTAGTGTTTAAAAAGTCTTCTGTGAAATTTTGATATTCAAACTTGTAATTCAGGGCCTATATAAAAAAAAATAACACAAAGCTTTTTATGGGAATCACAGTGAAAGGATGATCCTGTTGGGAAAAGTAACAGGAGGCCAAGAAGGCAGCCATCACCCCATAAATGGCTCTGGCCAGTCTTCTGAAAGCCGTATTTGTTCCCTGTGCAAGGAACCCTGAGAACACACACCTCCTGTTACACATGCTACAACTCATTCTGAACAACTCTTGAGGCTGGGCCAGAGGGTGGCCTACATAAGCGTGTGGTCGATAACCCTGTAAGGTTACAGGGTACGCAGTCAAGTAGGAGGCAGGGAGCACAGTGCAGCAGCTCACTTTTTAGGTGTGAAGAGGTAACCAAGAGTACAAGTCATTGAAACACCAAGGATTGTAACTGCAAATGAAAAATTGCTGCATTGCCTGTTTGAAACTTGCCTTCCCGATTCCCAGGAATATATACCAAGGGAAATGTACAGAATAGTAGTTTAGCCTGGAAGAAAATAAAAATAGGCTGCCTTGTTCTTAACACTAATTTTCCCAAATTGGTAGGCTAATAATTTAAATAACAGTAATTGAGCAAAGTTCTGGGTTTCTAAATGCTAGGTTCATTTGGCAGCTTGGTTTTCTCCTCAGCAAGCTAGTTCTAAGTGCTGGCAGGCAGTACCTTAGCGTTGCTCAGATCTTGCAGTTCAAGACCCTAATAATAGTATCCATACTGAAGGCTGGCAAGCAGGGTGGCCCCTGAATATTTTGTAGAGAAACATGCTTTTTTGAGATGACTTAAAATCACCAAAGCCATAATGTTCTCCAAAGAGATGTACATGTTATGCCTCTGTGCAGTGTGCATCTCTGCCTACACAATAAATCTGAAAAAGCACATACCAAATGGCTAATCAAAAAGGCCTGTCAAAAAAGAAAAACATCTCAACAGCAACACTTAAAACCATAGCTCAAGACACCTGTTTGAACTTAGAATTACTAATTCTGCTTCCACTGGAGCAAATAATAACACTCCTAATGAGTTCAGTGGAAGCAGAACCTAATCAAACCCACTGGTGTATTGCTGTTTTCATCAGGGGAGTGCATCAGAGGGGCCTTACTTATGTCCTCCCATTAATTGCAGTGGGTTCATGTTGCCACCCCTGGATATTCTCTGAGTTCAAATGGAGAGGAGTGGAAGGACAACAATTGTTTAAGAAATTCTTCTGTTCTTGTCCTGTCAGTTCCTGCTTCACAAGTTGCATTGTTTTTTCAGTGCGTGTTTCTCTGCTGCTTTGAATTGAACACAGCGTTTTGCACAATAGAAGAGTTAGCCTAAATGGTGAAAAACAAAAGAATCAAGGCTGTAGAGAAACAAGCTTCCTCTGACCTCATGTTGCTGATGACATCTGCAAGCTTCATGCTGCCATGGTAGAGTCTGGTGAATGTTAGCAAAGTGACCACCAAGGTTTTTTCAGTTGTCATCCTAAAAGCTTGTTCAGTGCCCCAGACAGAAGGCACATGTAGATTATAGACATTTTGAGAGTTTATTCTGAAATGACAACTCTCAGCAGGCTTGAGAGAGCCACAGTTTGCACAGAGCTTAAACTCAGCACAGCTTCCCCCCTGATTTCAATGGTGTCTCCTTTCTTTCAGGATTGCCATACAAAATCTAACCAGGCATCTTTATCACCTTTGTTATGGCAAGAACCCCTCCCCTCTTCCCCAGTTGACTGTGTCTATAAGTATAAATTCTAAGCCAAGACCAGAGTTTATACTTCTCCCCTTCTAAGTTCTGTCTGATTGATAGGCAGTTCCCTGGTATCATGGAAGTTTGGTGAAAAAATAATGTGATATACGATGTTCCTTTCCACCCCTCCTCTGAATAAAGCTGTCCCAGGCAGGCATGGCTGGAAACAACTAGCATGTATGCCATCCTGAGCCATTAGCAGGAGCCAGAAAACTCAATTTCTCGTTCACACTTCTCTGCTGGGAGCCTGGCTAGAGCCAGGAACAGTCTCGCGGTGTCTGCTTCGAGTTACTTTAGACATCCAATTTAGATGGTATTCAGAGGACCAAATTTAGCAGCCTGTGTTACTAACCCAGGTAATGGAGGGACATTAGCTGTTGTGGGGATGGGGTTTCTTCAAAGCAGCTCCTCAGGTTGCTCCCTGAGTCTAAGGTAGGTGGTACAAATACCCCCATCAGCTCATCCTCTTTAACCATGCCAGACTCATTTAGCCATATTCTGTTAACTGAGCTCAGTCTGAAATTCAAATTCTGACCTCGGAGGTGTTTAGGTCTGACACTGCGTGTGAGACCCATTTCTCTTTACTGTTTACACAGTCACTTAAGCCAATTCTGGAGCTGTGACATCCTCCTTAAAGCCAGCAGGTATTAAATACCCCTTCATACGCAGATGGGGTGGAGTGTCCTCATAAAACATGTAAGAACTTTCCCCTCCTCTGCTGGGTGATGTTCATAATGTTCACCTCCCCTAAAAAACACTCTGTCTCAAAGAATCTTACCTTAGGCTTTGTGTGGAAAACCAAGGGGAAAATGCAACTGCTTCTAGAATAAAAAAGTGAAAAAACCTGAATAGGGATAGGACAAGGAATACAGGATTGAGCTGAACAGAAGGAGCAAACTGAACAGAGCAGGAATTTCTCCTGTTGTTTCAGCTCAACTCCAAAGTATTGAATTCCTGAGGGACTCTGTTTTTGTTTCACAGAGGGAAGAGAACTCAGCTGTCCACTGCAGCTGGTCTAAGCATTGACAAACATTACAAAAGAACACTCTTTTTTTAATTCAGTTTAGCTCAAGAGACGTTTATATAATACAAGCATCATACCCACAAGTGTCCTCTGCCATTGAAGAAAAAGGAAAAAACATATGGTTGCAAAGAGTAGTTTTTGCAAACAGTCATTTTGCTGCTTTGCTGATTCTAAATGTTATGTATTCTATGCACTCGAACTGCATATTTTCCTCACTGAACCTAGTATTTGTTTTCCCTAGTTAGGTCCTTTATAGTTGTCTTAATGTCTTTTTTACTCTCTCTTCTTTCAATGGGGATTCAACTTCTCCTTTGGGGTCTGGGGGTAAATTGTCTGCTATGTTAGAAATTCTGCCCCTCCCCATTTATATACTCTGAGCACAACCAGATGTGTTTGGTTTCTGAACAGTTGCTAATGGCAAAGTGTGTTTGTGTCTTCATGTGCCTTCCTGCAGATGACCGCATATGGGGCTTTCCTCCATAAAGGCTCCTTCTGCAGAAACTATTTCAACATCTTAGACCTGCTGGTGGTCAGCGTTTCTCTCATCTCCTTTGGGATCCAGTGAGTGAGCTATTTTCAACTGGCTGTTGTTTGGGGATTGCAGGGCTGGGTTGGGAAGTAAAACCTGAGGCTTATTGTCTTACCTGGGTTAAGACTTTTTTCTCATGAGCCTGGAGGTGTTTCCCTCAGATGATAAAAGACCATTAAAATTCATCCTCAAGAGGGCAGGTAATAATTGGGAAATGCTACTCTAGTGACATGGAGGAGGTAACTTCCAGAAAGAGCAAATGAGAGCTAGAAATGGTCCATGGGGAATCATGGTTCTTAGTTTTGTTCCAAGATGTCTTGATTCACGGTATCATTTCAGGACAGTTGAGTGACTTACTGTTCCCTCCTAGAGTTCTCATAACCTCTTTGGAAAATGGGCTGATAGTGTTTTGCTACTTCCTAAGATGTTGTGGTCTTGGTCAATCAAAGACAAGAGTTTGAAGAGCTGTGTGAAAATCTGCAGAGTACTGGTGGCAGTGACTGTTGATCCTGCTTCTGTTGCATCACGCTGTGTTGGTTGATGGGTTAATTTGCATAATAAGTTTGTAGATTTACTTGACTGTATGGAACTTCATGTGTTGATTAGGGGGTTTTCTAAGTAGTATCCCACCTGGTAAGAAATGAGCTCCCAGTTGTCACCATTATAGGTTAACAGCTCTCATATGTTATGTTCCAGAACTAAGTCAAATAGTCAAACAGAAGGATTTGTCAAGTCCATTAGGCCTTCAGTCAAGGTTTTAAGAATGACACAGTGCTCATTTTGACCTGCTATTTCTTTCTTACAGACCTAAGTTCTTAATATGTTAGTAAAAGAAACTGTTCCCAAAATCAGTAAGGGGGGCCTGATGTCATACAGCATGGAAAAGCTTCTCAGTCAGGGTTTTAGTCTTGGAAGATGCAGAGAGCTCTGTTGTAGAAGATAATTATGTTCAGTACTTAAAATTAAGTACATAAGTCATCCTAGTCAATTCAGTGGGAGTTTCACATCTTTAAATTTATGTACACACTCAATTGATTTGCAGGATCAGAGGTCAAACACATTGCAGGATCAAACTCCAGGTGGATGGTATACCTTTAGTGCTGGATTCACCTGGAGTTTCCACTCTTCTATGAATATATCAGTGGAGTGCTTCTTTGAACCTTATCTAAAAATATCTTTTGTGACTACATCTTGGCTCAATTTCTGTATCATGGATATCTACAGAGTGTTTGGCAGCTTGACCTCCTTTAAAAAAAAAAAAAAAACAGAAAAACAACAAAATACCCTTCCTATATTCAATTCCCTTCATTAAACAGCAGAGATGCTGAAAGCCAGGAGAACGTATACTGAGCCTGCCCAGGAAGCAAGACCTACAAACATAACAGCAGGGGGTAGTTTCATTAGCCCTGAAGTGCCATAGCAGAGTTGACACTCTAACTATCCTAAGCAGTCTAAGGATATGCAGGATTTCAAACAAGAAAGAGTGGGTGAAATCCATCTGCCCTCACAACACACCCGCTGTATTGCTCTATCTCTCAAACCTTCCAATACTTGCTTCCAGGTCCAGTGCTATCAATGTGGTGAAGATCCTGCGTGTTCTGCGAGTCCTTAGACCACTGAGGGCCATTAACAGAGCCAAAGGACTAAAGGTTAGAAAAGTCCCAATGCATTCTCTAAACTATAAATTCAAGTAATTTCAGGCTACAAGGACTTTTGCAGTGGTTCAGGTAGTGTTTCAGCAGAATCACAGAGCGGTTGATGTTGGAAGGGACCTCCGGAGGTTGCCTTGTCAAACAACCCTGCTCAAGCAGGGCCACCAAGAGTGGGTTGCGTGGGACCATGCCCAGATAGCTTTTTAATATCCCCAAGGAGGGAAACTCCATGACTCTCTGAGTGACCTGTTCCAATGCTCAGTCTTTTCACAATAAAAAGTGCTTCCCAATGTTCAGTTGAATTTCCTGTATTTCCTGTGTTTCAGTTTGTGTCCACTGCCTCTTGTCCCATCAGTGGGTACCACTGAAAAGAGCCTGGCTCTGCTTTCTCTGTATCCTCCCTTCAGGTATTTATGGACATTGACAAGACTCCCTCTGAGCCTTCTCTTCTCCAGGCTGAATAGTCCCAACTCTCCCAGCCTTACTCATGGGAGAGATGCTCCAGTCCCTTAATTATCTTTGTGGCCCTTTTCTGGACTCCCTCCAGTACATCCATATCTCTCTTGTACTGACGAGCCTAGCTGGACACAGTACTGCAGGTGTGGAGCCTCGCCACTCCTGAGCAGATGGGAAGGATCACCTCCTTCAGTCTGCTCAAAGTGTTCTGCCCATTGCAGCCCAGGATACCACTCATCTTTGCAGCAAGGGTTCATGTTTAACTTGGTATCCACCAGGACCCTAATGTTTTTTTCTGCCAAGCTGCTTTCCAGCTGGGTGTCCCACCCATCACCACGGGGGTTAAAGGATGTAGTTTGCTGGGATTACAGATGGGCTCACAAGTCTATTTTAACATAGTCTTACTGTATTAGGTAAAGTCCTTCCTGTGGGCTGGTGGTTGCCAAGCTGTCAGAGTCAGTGCTGCTGAAAGTTGCAGAGAGCTGATCTCTGGTATTTTTTTGTCCCTTTCTGCCACTTCCTAAGAGTACAGTGAGGAACGTAATAAGTTGGTATTCTCTCCTCTTTCATGAGACATTACTTAATGGGCAATTGTTAGTTGCAAATATTTTAGTTGTATTTTTAGTCTTGGCATTCTCCCTTAGCCAGAGGAGCCAGAACAATCCTGCAAGTTACTTTTGTTCCTATCTTCCATTTGCAGCATGTGGTCCAGTGTGTGTTTGTTGCCATCCGAACCATAGGAAATATTGTGATTGTCACCACTTTGCTGCAGTTCATGTTTGCCTGCATTGGAGTTCAGCTGTTTAAGGTAAAATCATTGGGCCCATTCATTCATCCATTACACGGAGCTGTATTATGTGAAGGGAAGAAAACTACCACCAAGAAGCCTGGGAAGGGGAATGGAGTCTTGTGTGTGAAAGGCAAAACATTTGAGACACTGCCAGTGTTACTTGGGCTCCTGCTACCAGCGTTTCCCAAAACTGGACCAGGCATATTCAGAACTCCTGCCCTTCATCTGTAAACATAAGGAATCATCAGTAACATCAGTAACCTTCTTCCCTAAATAGCTTGTGGCATGACTTAGTGCCAGGAAGGTGAAAGGGGTACTTGCAGGCTGTCTACCTCCCATCTCATAGAGAGAGGGGCATTCCAGATAATCACAGGAGGTTATTCATTCACTTATTTAGGTCTGCTTTTATTTCTTTGCCCTTCACCACCCTTCTGACAATAAGTGTTCTGCAGCAGTCCGTAGTCATGCACCTCAGGACATACACATATAAGTACTGCGCAAGCAGATGAAAGCCTGTGGTCTGAACTACATAGATGCAGGCAACTCTCAATCCTGTTTGCTCACATCTACTGCAAAAGAGCATGTAAACATACTCATAGTTTTTTAGCAAGTAGAAAACACGGTCTCTTTGCTACATCATCTGCCCTAACCCTTGTGCTGTCAAGAAAATAAGCTTCATTCCTCTTTCTTCCTTTTCAAGGGCAAGCTGTACAGCTGCACTGATAGCTCCAAGCAGACAGAAGCAGAATGCAGGTGGGTCTGGCCTTTCCCAGTTAGCCCCCTTCACTGGCCACCCACCCTCAGGGCCTTGTACTGGAAGTGTAGTTCTGCAATGTCCTCTCTCTGCTCTCCATCCACAGAGGGTACTACATTACATACAAGGATGGTGAGGTCAACCAGCCGATGATACAACCCCGGAGCTGGGAGAACAGCAAGTTTGACTTTGACAACGTCTTGACTGCCATGATGGCCCTCTTCACTGTCTCAACCTTTGAGGGCTGGCCAGAGTGAGTGCTTCTTGGACCAGTGCAAGAGTAGCAATATCCTCATCCATTTCAAAAGAGAAATTCAAATGCAGAGCATAGTCTTCCCTATTCTAAGTATTTGAATAAGACTAAAGCATTAGACATAGTAGTAGCAGCAGCCATTGTAGTATTATGTACTCTGTAAATTCCTCAGGGCCCAAAGGAATTGTTGTTTCTGTACTTGTAAACAGTGCACAGCACTGTCTCTAGCTCTTAAAAAATGATTGCTACTAGTAACAGTGATAGCAATCTTTGTTACAAATATTATGTATATAAATAGATATAAAATGCCTGTCAGGCACTTACTAGTATTGCTAGGTGTTACAAGTTTCCTGATGGAGCCAGCAGGGCCATATGAAACACAACAGTGCTATCTCTGCAGTATGGGCAGAAGCGAGATGTCTTACCAGCCTGTGCTGGCTGTGCCACAGGGTGAAGGATTCCCACAGCTTCACTCTGTCAGAGTGACACGGGCATTCAGGGTACCAGGTGGGCTGACCCTGACCTGTGTCACAGGGCGATGCCAACAGCAATGTTAAGAAATGTTAAAAGTGCTGTGATCCCCTTTTCTCACAAAACTGAGCTGCCAACAATGCAGACTCTCCTGTCTTCTGTTAACTTGAGGGCATGCTTCTGTTTTAAATTGCAATTGTTCAACTACAAAAAGATTTCACCCTTGAACAGGTTCAAATGTGTAAAGTTAGCAAGAGCCATGTCTCCTCTTTTGCAAGAGTTTACACTCTGAAAAGCTGTGAGTGTATTAATTTTGATACAGGTAGAAGAAAGTCACGAACCTAAACTTTATAACATCACCTATAAGACCTCAAGGCAGTTGCAGATTTTCTCTGCATTGGGCTCCTGTTTACTTTCAGGTTGCTGTATAGGTCCATTGATTCCCACATGGAGGATGTGGGACCCATCTATAATCACAGGGTTGAGATCTCCATCTTCTTTATTATCTACATCATCATCATTGCTTTCTTCATGATGAACATCTTCGTTGGTTTCGTCATCGTCACATTTCAGGAACAAGGAGAACAAGAGTACAAGAACTGTGAGCTGGACAAAAACCAGGTAATTTACAACAACTTGTCACTACCAGAGATAGAAAATACATTGAGAATAAGCATTTAAGAGATAAATACATACAGAGAGGAACATGTGAAGACTGCCAACAAGATAAAACAATAAGCTGGCTTCACTGACATCTTTCAGGAGTGAGGTAAAAGAAAAAGCCTTGCTGTAAGATTTGCTCAAGGGATAATATTTACTTAAATATATGTGCTGTACCATTTGGTTCGCTGAGATTAGGTGAGCATGACTAATTGACATTGTCTGGCCAAAGTAAATGCATATGTAACTGTTCAATGGGTAGAATATGAACATTTGGATTGCGACCTAAAAGAGATGCTGATATCGAGCATTTTCATTTTGGTAAAAAACTTGAAACATATTGTATTTTTATTATGTTTGGAGGTAGCTGACCAACCCTGTATTTTGTTTTCATTTTTAAACCTACCCTGCCTCTTTCACAGCGCCAGTGTGTAGAATATGCCCTGAAAGCCCGGCCCTCTCCGGAGATACATCCCTAAAAACCAGTACCAGTACAAAGTTTGGTATGTGGTCAACTCCACCTATTTTGAATACCTGATGTTCGTTCTCATCCTGCTGAACACCATCTGTCTGGCCATGCAAGTAAGTAAGCGCTCATAAAACCCTGCAGGTGATGAATTGTCAGGGAAAATGTCGAAATGGCCAAGGTTGAGACCTACTTTCACCTTCACCCAGTGTATTGAGGGAAAGGGACAGGGGCATGATAAAAAATTTTGTACCATATTCATTCCTGATGGCATTTAGTTAAAATGAGGAATCTGCCTTTCGACCTCCTCCTGCTAATATCTGACACTTCAAACAATTCTGTTTTAACTCCTTAAAAACGAATGAGAGAAAGAACCTAACAGTTACATTACAGACCAGTGGTCATTATAACAAGCAACATCTCAATTCTGACTTGCCTTCTATAAAATGCAACAATAGGCCTGGAATTGCCACTCACCTGAAAGCTGAATTTTAACTCTGGGTCTCTTCTGTGTTAAAAAGCAAATATTTTGGCAAACAAAACAATCAAGGAAACTGGGGCTGGAGGGTAGGAAGACCCTAGTATCTCCTTTCATCTCTGTTAAGAACCATAGAAACTATCTAGAAAGAACCTCTAGGGGCCGTGTTGTCCATCTTATCACCTTAAGGCAGTATCAGCTCCACCTAAGTATTTCTGAATAGGTGTTTGCCTGACTTGCTTCACTACTGAAAGCTGCTGATTGCCTTACTATCCACTGCGCTGTGTGTTCAGTTTCCTTACTGTGCAAAAGTTTTCCGAAGATCTAACATGAATCCATGAAAGAAACATTTCCAAGAATAGCAAATAGAGGTAACAGATTACCATGTGCAGGTGGAACGTTTGCACATTTTTCCAAGTCTGTACTTACCTGGCTTGTTCCTTCCAGTCTGTCTCTGCACAAGGCCTCTCTCACCTCCCTTTCATTTTCAATCAGTCCCAGGCCCCACCTGCTAAGCCTGTCAACTGCACTCCCAGTTTCCTTGGCCACTTGAGCTCTGTTCTCTTCTACATTTTACTTAAGAGGTAGTCTGCCTGTCACTCTCCTACCTAAACCCCATACTTTCTCCTTACCCTGTCAGTCTCTGAACTCTCTTCCCTGATGCGTGGCCCAGATAGTCCAGATCCGGACTCCTGAAACAGTCATCCTCTTCTCCTCACTACATAGACTCAGTTGTAGTTACCCCTCCATGGTTCTCCTTTCCGGTCTCTCTCTGCCCTTTCATAGATTCGTAGAATGACTTGGATTGGAAGGGACCTTAAAGATCATCTTTCCATTTGGTTGTCTGGTACACTTTGTTCCCTTCTCTAGTTTGTACCTCTCCATGCACTCCCGCACCAACTTCCCCTTGATCTTAACATCCCACTACTACATTTTCCACTGGGTCAATCTGTTTGCCTCACTCCCCACCTTTTCTCAAAACTAGCATCAGTTTTCTATCACTCGCTGTATAAATACATTCACAGTCAATTTTCACCTTATTTTCTCTCACTGTCTCCAGTCCAATCTCACCAGATTTCTTGACCTCCCTGCTTTTTCTTCATCTGGTCTGGTTCTTTCCCATCGCCAGTGCAAAGGCTTCCTCTGCTGTCTTGCCTAAGGTACCAAAAAAGGAGTGATGGCAGCATGAGCACAAGAAAGTGCTCTTCTCTTGGCTAAACTACCCACTGCCCTGCTGTCATGAAGCAATAGGGAGAGACTATAATGTTCACTCTGAAGCATGCTCAGTTGCTGTGACAATGGTGCACACACAGGGCAGGTGGAGCTAGAAGCTGTGAGATGTTTATGAGATGCTGAGGAAGGCCAGCATCTCTGGAGATTCTAGGATGTCTATAACCATCTTGAGAAAAGTACATTTTTCTAAAGGCTTATACTAGTGGCCAGATTTGGGTCAAACTTTGTAACAGACAGCAAACACAAAAACCACATTCCAGTGAAATTCCAAGTTTTTAAGCAGAGTCCCACAAGTGCTAGAGTGTTTCAAGGAGAATGCTACAAAAAAACTTGAAAAACACCTCAACAATATATTTTTCCCTGGACTGGCTTTCAGCTGCAGCTGAATTGTTTTAACTGAAAGTCCTGTCAAAAAATCACCCTGAGCCAACGTAGAATACGAAAATTCATCCCACCTTTTTATCAAAGTTAAGCAATAAAGTTAAAGTTTATCAAAGTTAATGAATTACCAGTAGAGCCTTATAATATGAACTGGAAGATGACCTTAGAATAAGGCAGTGCAATCAGTCTGAAGTATAATGATCTGGAAATAGGGAAATGAAGAGTAAGATGGCAACATTTGCAGAAGTCACTACTTGAATTAATCAATAGCAGATGGAGAGTAACTTCATAAGACCTTAATAAAGTTAAGTGAATGGGCAGCATGATTGCAAATTTAATTCAGAGTTGACAAATGCAAGATAATGCATATTGGAAAGATATGATTTGAACTGCTCGTGTACTTTGCAAAATCTTGAATTAAGTGTAATTACTTGGGGAATGGCTTGGTATCATTATGATCAGCTCAGTGAAACCCCTGTTTACTGTGCAGTAGCAATCAAACAAGAAAGTAATCCAAGTGTTAGGGAATGGTGAGATAACAAACACAATTGGAGACTGTCTTGTACCATTATGCAAATTTATAATGAGCACTCAACTGGAGTTATGAGTGTGATTTTGGTAGCCACCACTCAAAAAGATTTTTGTATAAAGATAGCAAATCCAGAGGCAGATGGCAAAAATGGCTAGAGATATGGAAATGTGTATGTGTAAAGGGAGATGGGAATTCTATATTGAAAAGATGGAGCATGTTGGGGGTTTCTTTAGAGAGCCTCAACACAAAAGGAGATCAGGAGGGGCCCTGTGGATTCCTAATTGACTAAACAAATTGATATGTCCATTCCTCATGCTGGTGCCGGGATACTATTTTTCAGCACTACGGTCAGAGCTGCATGTTCAAGGAAGCCATGAATATCCTCAACATGCTCTTCACTGGCCTCTTCACTGTTGAGATGGTCCTGAAATTAATCGCCTTCAAACCCAAGGTAGGTGCTATAGGGGTACAGTTTCCTGGCCTCTGTGTGTGTGTGCATGTGTGCAGGGCAGCTGTGAGGAGAAGGAGGAGGTGAAACTTTCTGATCTACTACCCCACCAATAACTGAGCTGGACAGTTGCTGTCTGGATTGGAGTCTCACATATATTTAATAAGTTTTTCACTGGAGAGGAGACACGCTAAAACAAATAAAAATAATTAAAGGCAACACCTGCTAAGAGAGGAGGTTCCTAGTTCCCGGTTTTCATTAAGTTATAGCAGTGACATTATGTTAAGGCCGTAACATATTTTCCATTCTCAATGTCATTCTAATGATCTCTTTGACTTTCCTTAAATAAATTATAAATAGCATCCCATGATTAGTCTTCTGGCCCAAGTGAAGTTAATCAAGCATGACTCATTTTGAGTTATGAGCTTTGGAAAAAAATGTTGCTTCTGGGAGGGCTATATCTCAGTGATGGTTTGAATTGCTTTAGTTTTGAATATAAGATTTCATTGATAATATTCAGTACCCCAGCAGTTACTGTCTGAAAGTATTGTCGTGTCCATTGGGTCGTGGCATTTTGCTAGTATAGCTGCACCATGGGGTATGATTATAGGCTACAGCCTCTTCCAACTAATTTGGCAGAGAGCTGCTGCAGGACAAGGACAAAGATTCTGACCTCACATGATTTAAGATTACACAAGTCTTTCTTCTTTACGGTTTAAGCTCAGGGTTGGGTCATAAGGAGCAGAATCCAGATACTTAAGTACCAGTATCTCATGCCATTAAGTACCAGTATCTCATGCCATTTCATATCTTCAGTGATACTTTGGCACATAGGGTTGTATGTTGAAGGATACCTTGATACACTGGGGTTGACAAATACTGTCTGAAGCATCAGTTTTGACATCAGTAAAGATGAGAACAATCATGCCTCTGACAGTCATGCTTGTCCTTCATGTTAAACATTTAGGGGATCACTGAAGTTAAGAGCTCCTCCCAGCTCTAATGTAACATCTTCCTCATCCTCAGCTCAGAAAATTTGCTGTCCAATTCTACTGAATTTGGTCTTAGTGTTTCTCGTTAACTCATTGTTGACTTTACTCCTACCCAACCTACTCCACTTTCTAGCACCACTTCTTAGAAGAATTACAATTTTTTCTTCCTGAGACCAATATTGCTATCCCATCTCAGATGTAGCTGTCTTGAAAGTTAAGAGCATCTTGTGCAGTCCTGGTGAAGGGCTGATTGATTTATTTATTTACTATTTATTGGTGTGTGGGTGAAATCTCAAGCATTGTCTTGGTAAATTTAGAAATATCATAATCTGTTTCAGAAGGGATTGTAATTTTCAGGAGGGACCCTTTCACTTCTGAGATGTTGCCTTGTCTATTAGCGAGCGAATCTTCTGGCACTTTGCAAAAATATTACCTACACAGTGTGTACCCAGAAATGTATCTCACAGGCTTTGCAATGTTCTTCTGATTTCATAGCTCAACTTCTCAGGAGGTTCTTAACTTTGAGAAAGATAAGGTTCTCAGCAGAATTTGTTCTGAGCATTTAGGGAACAAGTTCTACCAGTTTGAATATTGAGCTCTGTATGTATCAAGGAACACTTTACTTCACATGGTTGCGTCTAACAAGTAAAGAATTGTCATTGATGATACTGAAGGTCCTTTCTACTCCTTCTGTCTTATTTTCCTGTATCTAATCTCCTTTTCAAGTTTTGCTGCACAGCCAAGTACTAAACAAAATCAACTGAGGGGTAAACATGTATCCTCTGGATAGCAAAACATTGGAACAGGTTGCCTAAAGGCATTGTGGAATTTCTATGATTTCAGGCTTTAAGTTAGGGGAACCTCTCCTTAGAAACACCTGAGGAATGTGTGATCTACCTTGGGACAGTGGAATGGACTAGACTAGACATGATGTTCCTCTTAGCCCAGTTTTCCATGATCCTATATTTCCAAATAAATCCCCAGCTACTACACTATAGTAAAATTGAGAATATAAAAGAAGCTTTCGTGGTGACCAAGCCTTGATAAAGTCTTCTGAACTAAGGATCAGACAACAACCTCAGGATAGGTCCTGCCCATCCTGAAAGAATAGCCAGTGTAAAGAATCTGTAGTCTGGCACATATGCCAAAAATAGTACTAACTCTCAAGCTGCTATTTTAATTAAATACCTTCAGGAAAATAGATAAAATTTAAAAAAAAAAATGGAACCACAGGATTTACAGGGAATTAAAACAGGAATGAATTTATGAAAACAACTAATACAGCAACAAGGCTTGCCTCCAGCTACATTTGCAATGGATTATGTTGAGTACCAGTTCAAAGGCTCAAGTTTGAAAATCACAGTCCCTCGTGTATCTTGCCACTGTCTGCTCAGCTCACAGATGTGACCAGCAGCCTTCATTCCCTGTTCCATATTGACTCAACCTGCTCTCCAAAGAAGGAAACCCCCATCCCAGATAACCACTTAGACAGATGTGGGGCAGTGCTGGGTGGCACAATCTGCCTCTCTTTAGGTTGCACATTGGAACTGAAGCTGAACTTGCCTAGAGTATGTTCTGATGTGGGAGTCTCACAGCATGGAGTAAGTTGTTACCTCAGTCCTCGTTTGGCCAGACCTTGTGTCCTCCTGTCAGTCAAGATATAAAAGCAAACTACATTTGCAGATGAAGGCTGTTCCCAGGAATACTAACCGGAAAAGTCCAGAAGGATTTAATTGCCACTTGAATGAACATTACTCCAGCACAGCCACCATCCTCTCCCCTCTAAACAGTGAAGTCCCCCGGACAAAGAAATGAGATCCTAAGCAATATTAGTGTTTCCCATATTAGATATGAAATGGCAAGATTAAATGCTCGTAAGATCTCTGCCAAAGATAAGATTTGTCTGCCATTTCCTGAGCAATAAACCACAAACCAGCCTTTGTTTAAGCTGCTTTGTCTCACTTTTCATTTGTGCCCAAACATCACTCTTTTCCATCTGAAGAGTACCCTCAAATGAGGGAGCTGTAGGATTTATAACTGACAACAGGAAAACAGGAAACTTGGTTAGCTGAAGGTGGTGTGTCTTCACCTTAGTGACAAGCCCCAGGAGAATGTGGCAGAAAAGAACTGAGCATGGAACTGAAGCTGGCAAAATTCTCTGTTTTCTCCAACTTTGTGGTGCTTAACCCAAGAGTGGGTTCTGCAGCTAACCTTCAAGTACAGCAGGCAATGCAGTAACTGACTTGTAACTCTGGAGCAGCTGCCGCAGAGCTCTCCCTTGTACAGGCACTTCCTAAAGGCACCTTGGAATGAATGGTCTGCAGCAGCAACAGAGGATCATGGTTTTCTCCATCTGTGCAAGGTAGAACAAGTTGCTGTTTATTCATGCCTTTACCAGAGAGAATTGCTAAGGTAACTGGGACAGACCCCTGAGGTACTCAGAGCTGCTGTCACTCAGGCTTCTTGCAGAAGTCACCACAGGGATGTGCCCATGCAGAACAGCTTTGGGGGAGCCTCGTATACTGAGCTCCTGCTGCAGGCAGTGGTGTGGCAATTGCTATTATATGCAGTAATATAAGCACACTACAGTGCTACCATTGTGTTTTACACGCATAATAACAAAAAATGTGGCAGTCTCTGACTGAAAAGATTTTTTGCTTTATCCAGTTTTTGCTGCCATTCTGTGAGGAGACACATCCTTCTTCTTTGCTACTCTTAATAGTAAAGGTGAAAAAAAGCCTCACACAGGTCGGTTGCACAAACATGAAGTAGGATCATGTACGTGCCTGACTGCAAAGAATTATCATGGATAATCCAGCCCTGCATCTAGTGTTAAGAGCAAGGATTTACTTATTGAAAGGCCAACTGCAGGAATAAGGAGCCAAGTCTGAGTCAGGGCTCTTCTCCTAACGCTTATAGAAAGTATGTGAAGGAGGTAGAAAGACAAGGGCTTTCCTAAGTAAACATACTGTTACTGTTGAGGTTGGTTGCTCTAGT
Source organism: Myiopsitta monachus (assembly GCA_017639245.1). Classification (NCBI taxonomy): domain Eukaryota; kingdom Metazoa; phylum Chordata; class Aves; order Psittaciformes; family Psittacidae; genus Myiopsitta; species Myiopsitta monachus. Next base: position 78,247,981 of record CM029920.1, read on the forward strand.
CATCAAGTCCCTTTGATACCTGTCCCTTTTACTGGCCATTCTTTGTGAACAGAGTTTTGGTTGTTTAGTCTGCAGGAAGGCTAAGAGAGAAGAGGGGTGCTTTAGTTGGAGCAGCTGCTGCTGGTATGGATGGTGAATTCCAGGCAGGGACAAGGCCAGCCTCTGAGATCCCCTGTGTTTCTGTGCGGCTCATTTTTTTGAGGAGAGGATCAGTTATCCCAGGTTTTTTGCAGGATAAATTTTGCAGGATCTAAGCACTGTGTAAGACAGCTCATCTTTGTCTGATGCAGTCTTGACAGGAGTGTATGCTAACAATAAGCAAGAGAGATTTGGGATGATTAGTGCTGCTGATAAAGAAAACCTCCTCTACATGCCCTGCATCTGCTTACAGGGTATTAATGTGCTGCTCTGAAGCAAAACTCCCAAATGGACCTGAGTGTTTGTCTTGGCTGATGCTCATAAACTGATTCAAGACTAGCTTCTTCAAAGAAACAGACAGTCTGAAAGTAATGCTGTTGAGCCAAGGACTTTCGCTGCTTTGTTTTTCTAATTTTATAAATTCTCCAGCCAGTCTGGTGAGCTGCTTTACGGCTCCTCCATGGAGCAAGCTGCTGCTGCTTCATGCTTTTTCCAGAGAAAGCTACTAAAGGGAATGAGAGGTGCTGTGCTGTCTGGGATGCACGCAGCTACCACTGGCCCAGCTTCTTAAAGAAGAAATCTCCACAAGCACCAGTTCATGAAGGTCCAGCTGCTCTATAAAACGTGCCTCAGCTTTATGTTTTCAACTCAAAGACAGCAATCTTAAATTCCCATTCATATGAAGCTGCGCCACCTGTCAATGTACATGCTAACATGGCGATAGATATTCTTCCAGGAATTTCAGATCTTTCCAGCTCTATGGAGCGGGCTGTTTTACTGATGGACCACATCTACTTTTTCTTTCAGGAAACATTTCATCTATCCCCTTACTAGCTTGGGCAGGACTACTAATTGGAGAACTATGAATTTTCTACCACTGTCCCTGTCATCTCAAACTAGGGAAGACATATCAGTAGAACTACTCCCATGCATAAAGTAAAACACATGTTCATATGTTTTGTCAAATTCAGGTCTGCATGTGGAAAGGGAATCTTGGGGATTTCCTCTGCGGAGTTATGGCTGTCACAGAGACTACAGATCACAAGTCTATTCCATTTACCAGACACTGTCAGCACCTTTCTTCCCTGGGTGTTTATGGATGCTACTTGTAAAGCAGCCTGTAATGCCATCTGTCCTGTCTCAGATAGTTAGTTCAGTACCTCATTTATCACTGCTACTTTACTCTGAATTCATGCCATTCTTTAATGCCATTTCCATGCAGCAGAGTTCAGACTTCTGTGTACTGTTTCAAGTGAGTATCACATTCAGCACATGGCAAATAATCCCATGTGATCCCAGGAAGAGCTATGACCATCTGAGTAGTAGAAATCATGAGTGTCACCCATGGTTATTTCTTAGTCTGCATTTACTGATGGATCTACATGTCCTCAGTGTTTCTTTCTCCTCTGATGCATCTGCCCTTCTTTACCCCTCTTTAAGCTTCACTCAGTCATCATTTATGATGTATTTGATGCACTGGTATCTGTTCTCAAACCTGAAAAATTACTCATCTGTTTTTGTTCCCTTTTCACTACTCCATTCCTCTTATGTTTATGCCTAAAAACAGATCTTTGAGCAGTCTTCCCTACAGTTACACTGGCTGCTTCATACTACTTGCATAGATACATAGACATACATACTACTTCTTCACCATTACCATAATCTGTCATTCCTTGATGAGGCTAGAGGCTTCAGCATTTTCACAAACAGCTGAAATTTATATCAGATCTATTCCCTTGCACCACAGAAACAATGTTGGTTACTTTTGAAAATCTAATGCTTTTGTACTTCTTCATTCTAGTACCTTTAGAAATACCTGTATGGCCTAGGATGCTGCCCTGGCATCATTCATCACTGTTTTATTTCTGTTTTATTTCTGCAGCTTATGCAGTGAAATCAAAGTGAAGACTTTTGCATTCATACAAAAATGTCAAAAAACTGGTTACAATTGAATTTCTTTTGTTCAGAGTGGAAAAACACTTCAGGTCCATCCAACAGACATAGGAATCACATTTAGTTAAAAGTCAGGATGAAGTATGGTGGTATAAATTAGTAGTTTAGTTTGTGTAAATGCGTAAGTGAGCCCATAGTGCAGGCAGCTGTCTCCCTTTCTTGGAGTTTAGCCTCACAATTCTGGTTGTCAAATGGCTCTTACTTTGCAGATTTTTCTGCTTTGGAGGTTTTTAACCTAAGCAGTCATCTAATCGTTTCCTCTCCTTGGCTTCAGTATTACACTTTCGGTTTTAGAGGGGCAGCTGAGCCATCTACCCAGTGCAACAGGAAGGGCAATCTTCCACCCTGCCTTTGGTTGGTACAAGTGCTTTAAAAAGCAAAAGGAAGGGTGAGAGAGTTAATATGTTTCAGAGTCTGGGGGTGGGGAAAAAATATACCTCATTCAGCAAAAAGGAAAAGTGAGCTATGCTTGATATTGGGTAAAAAATAGTGAGCTTGGAGAGAAGTAGGAAGAGTCAGGTAAGAGAGTGTGTGAACTGAAGGAAGTGGGAGACCTAAACAAGCAGGAAGGACTATGTCCTGGGAGGGGGGAAGAGAGAGAAATAAAACCCGGAGGGGATGAAATAATGGAGAATGTGAATGAACAGAATATCCTTAAAGGCAAGAGGAATAAATAAATGAAAAATGGAAAGAAAAAGAAAACTGAAGTCCCTGAAAGAGAAAAATATTAATAAATTAGAGAAAGACATTCTTACACAAAAGAATGTTGCAAGGAGAAGTAAAACAGAAACAGGGCTAAAAAGAAAAACAAACAAGGAAAGGGGTTTTGGGAAAATTAAAAACTGAATTGCAGCCCATAGCTTTTAAGCTAATGAACATCTTTTTGTGCTTCTGCCTTCTACTGAAGTTCTCTGGCAGACATCCCAAGTCACCATGTTCAAACACATCAGTATCTCAGCCACAGAGCCTACCTGTGTACTGCCTCATCAGAACAATTTGCAAGTTGTATGCAGTGTATTTTCCTACTTCTGTGGATGAAGCTCAGCCCCATTGCAAAATGCATCAGCATGTTACACCAGAAATTCTTTCTTTTTTTCCCCAATTTTTATTTTCTGGGTGAAGTCTGAATGTATTATATGTTTCTCTGTGTCCTCTGTACAGTCAGTAGCCCAGCCAGAATTAGTTTCAGCTGCTCCAACAAGCCCAGCAGCCGTATGATCAGAAATCTCTGGCATCTGTAGTGCACAACCAGACACTGCATTCTATGTGTGCAGTCTGAGGCTCTCAAGCAACTGCTGAATCAGGCTCAAGGATTTTGGAAATACAATAGAAAAGGGAAGACATCTTAAGCCCTCATTAATCACTCCTCTGCTCTCTTTACTGTGATTATCTATCTGCCAGAAGTTTCATGCATTTTGCATAGCATACATATCATGTGCAGATTTGACCATAAGGTCTTTCATGTCCGCAGGTTGGGGAGGAAGAATGAGCCTCTTTTCTAAGCCCTTTCTGCAAAATACTGTATGTCAGAGCAGCATATTTAGGTGACCTTGATGTGAAGAAATACTTGGGATCATTATTCTAGAGATGAATGGTCAAGTCATCCCAGTCCTTTATACCCATCAGTGGGCTGGAACAGAGAGTCATGAGGTAGACTTGCTCCTGGATGCTGCTTGCCTGACAGAATTTCTGTCTGCCCCATATGTCCAGGAGAAAGAAAAGAAGCTAAGGAAGTAACAGAGGCTTTTGCAGCACAGCATGGGCCAGGGCACTCTCACAACAGCTCAGCATTAAAACTTTCTCACAGAACATGGAAGGGCATCCAACTAGCTGAGGACTAAAGCAGCCCCTTCTGTTATTCCACGCCTTAAATTGAAGCTGCTCAGGAGTCTGTGCTGCCGACATGTTACAAGGCAGTGATATTAGAAGAAAGAGAAACCACATCCTGATGTTTTAGAGTGCTGGCCCATCAAGTTAAACAGTACACCTGATGTAACTGTAGAGCCTTGAACAACAAATCTTCCAGCTAATACAGAAAAAGAGAATTTGCAACGGAATGCTCAGGGTTGAGGTTGATTTACACAGTTTCCATAAATGAGGAGTTAGCAAGCAAGTAACTGCCTTCTCTGTCATGTGGAAGTACAGGGAATCCTCTTTGATGCTTCTAGATTTCACCAAGTTCCTCACCAGGGAGGTGTGTGGGAGGAGAAGTCTGGCTATTCCTGACACTTTGAAAGAGAAGAAAGTAGTGGCAGACTAAAGTTTTTCTATTGTGCATATGCTTGTATTCTGAGATGGCATAGGCGTGACTCCACCTAGACAAGTCATGCAGTGTGAAAAACATTTGGTAGGTGAATGTAACAGAAGCAACTAGGCAGATGATGAGAAATGGAATTTCACAGTAAATCCTAGCTCATACCTCTAATTGAATCTGGGTCAGGAAACATCAAAGTCTTCCTTCTGAACACTGGTTGACATCTTGTATGAAGTGTACCGGTCCTGTTTCCTCATGGAAAATATGTGTTGCAGAAAGGCACGAGCAGATCTCAATCGATTTCTTCATTGGTGCCCCCAGAGAAGAGGCCAAGAGTGAAATCAGTATACAGAAGAAACTTCCCTCTTCATGCAAAAAAAATGTCCTTTCATGTTGTGGTTGAAGGAATAGGTGAGGGACAAAAAGGCTGTTTGATCTGCTGCTTCCTGTGTTACATTTGTTGTTTAAATGCAGGATGTTCTCCTCCCTGGAGGACGAGGCCAGCAATTTTCTGCACACAAATAGACCCTCTAATTACTATATAGAACGTGTGAAATTTCTAACGCTGATCAGCCAGAGCTATGCAATCCTCCAGCTTTCTGAAGGATCAGTGGAGAATTCAGTAGGCAGACAAAGCTGTTAAAGAAGCTGTGCAAGAGCTTCAATGAGAGAGGACCTTCTCCTTCACAGCAAGTGTACCCAGAGAATTTGCATATTGCTGCAACATTGTGACAGATTTATTTTCAGTCTGGCACTTGGGGGTTTTAATGTCATTATAAATGATCAAAAATAATGATACGACCGCACAATGCAACAGTGTGGGAAGTGCTGTATTAGCTATTGCACTTAATTATTTAATACAGAAAATTAGTCACACAGCGTTAAAAGCCCAGTGGGATGGTGAACTAGGGTCTCATTCACAACAACATCGACAGCGTCAGCAGCGGCATTTACAGGGCACAGTTCCAGGGAAAAGTGAATTGCTCTGACTCTCAAAAGGAAAATCCCAACTCTCTGTCACTTCATGTGACGTTGTTTTACAGGGTCAAGAGATCTCACAGATGTGAGTCTCCTCTTCATGTAAGAACAATATCAGGTAGCAGACTGTGATACAGCCCCTGTTAAGAACTGTTCCTCATGTTAGGAAGTTACATTTCCTCTGCCTGATGGTTGCCTGGCTGAGGTCTAAGAGAGTTCGTTTCTCTTCTATCATGAATCTGACTTTTGTAGGACCTTGGAAACATTAGTTTTCTACATTTCTGCTTTCCCGCATGTAAAATGAGAGTAACCATTCTCTTTTGGAAATTTGTGGTTGATGGATTACATGGAAGTAAGCACTATTTTATTAATCAATCTCTATAAAATCAAGCCTTTTCTGAAAATCAAGGTAACTTAGGAAAAAAAATAAGAAACCTATTGCTCAAACCCACCAGCCTGTTTCTAGAAGATTGTGCCTTTCTTTCCAGTGAGTATTTATGTAGCAACCATGTTTTCCTGTGGTGCCGAGAAAGGGAAGCCATTCCAAGTCCAGCCCCATATTCAGAATGCTTCTTCAACCATTACTTGCTACTGGCTCATCTTCCCACAACAGTAAATGGCTTTTCATTCTGAAAGATGTGTAACTTCTGTTGAGTTTACTTCTTTTTGAGTCATTCTTCCTGGGGCTGGGATGTCAGTCCAGCTTCAGAAGATAGACTATTTTAAACAGCTAAGCCCATCCTTTTGCTGTTTTCATAGGACTGTTTCATGTTGCTGGTTTTATTTATTTCCTTCAAGAATTATCTGTTGTTTCTCATCAAGACCTGCTTTTTCTATACCTTACAAAGTCTTTGAGCATTTACAGTTTCTTCCTAATGGAATTTGACAGCAAAATATGTATTTTGTGATAAATGATCTGTTCAGACATAGCCAACCATCACGTTCACTTTTCAGTCTTTCTGGTAAAACTGATGTTGATTTTGTTTCTCTTTGCTGAGAACAAGTTTGGTTTCTGACTGCAGGGCAGTAATTGTTGAATGATTGCAATGTAATTACTGTTCGTGAGGAAAAGGGCCCAATTCCTCACAGGGTATCCCTGTGCCATGACATACCTGTAGGAAAGTCAGGAATGTTTATCTTACTTTTCTAGGTCAACAACGGAACTTAAAGACAGCTTTCTGTTACTCTGCTTCCTTTTCAAGCATTTATATCAAGGAGGCCTTAGGAATTCTGAGGAATTACCCTCCCTTCAGAGGCAGCTAAGAGCAGTCCAGTAAAAAATGACATCAGGGTCAGCTACTTGAATCATTCAGTTTCAGTATGTTTTACCGTTATCCTTTCCTCAGGCCTTCTCAGCATGTTGCCTTGAAATACAATCTTTGCAACCTCTAAGAGATGCTTCCATGATAAATGCTTCCATACTGTCTTTGTCATGCTTTTTTCCCAGTCTTTGGAAAACCTGGGACCATAACATTGCACTTCAAGCCTTCCACATGGCTGAGGACTTGTGTGCTACTAGCCACTTTACAGTAAATGAAATATGGAGAAATGTAAGATAACTGTGCCACCATGTAGGTGGGCATGAAAGAGCTCATGGGATCATCTAGAAATTACAATTCTGGTGGAATGGACAGAGTTGCAGTGAACTTTCAGTTCACAGAACAGGTATGACAAAGACTTTTCTAGGCATGTCCCTCCTGACGTTACCAATTGTCAGTAGTTACGGAGAGCATAAAAAAAAGGGGGGGTCTGTTGTGACACAAGATTATGTCATTCCAGCCTCTGTAAATGTTTAAGTTTGTCAAATGGTGGCTTGGGGACCTTGGGTCAGGCAATGGAGTTTTCTCCTTTTTTCTGTGATTAGAGATATTTGTCCACTAGAAGCACAGGTGAGGCCCATAGTTTGCTTTCGGACCTACAAGCTCTGAAAAAATAATCAGAAGGTGATCACTTTTAGCCAGTAACCAGGTACACTAGCTTTGTATCAGTGATCTAGAAATATGCATTCCAAGTCGCAGGGCCATTCAAGACTTCTAACTCCTTTGTATCAAGCAGTGTCCACTGTTTCGTGGCAGGTCCTCAGACCCCAAGGAATACCTGTCTGCTTTCACTGACATCCTTTTGTGAGAGAGAACATGAAAGAGAGTGAAAAGGGATAAAGGAAAACATCAAAGTTATTGGCGTTATAAGACGTTATAACACCTATCTTGGTCTACAGCTTGGTCTTCTTATGGAATAAGCAAATCGAGACAGGAGGTTTCTTCAGAACTGACCAGACCTTTAGAATAGTCTGAGGAGCTGAAAAGCTCCTCTCCTCACTCCCTGTCTATGGAAAGATTTGATGGAGCACAGGGGGCCTTGTGCAGTTCCCTGCTGCAGTGACTCATTACAGTGACTGGTAGGTGAACTGCAGGGAGCCTGTGTCTCGGAATTAATCCATCAATGTATGGGAGCTGATAGATAGTATGTAAATAGATGCTGTTTTCCTGCAGCCTGTTAGGAGCCCCAAGCAGCTGCATACTCCACTTTATTCCTTCTCTACTAGGTTCTGCTAATTTACCTGATTGCTGTTATGGCTAAATTGTATCTTGGCATAACAGAATCTGCATCTGACACAAATCTCCCTTTGATGTCAGAAGCTCTTGTAACTTTGTAAGATTGTTCAGGATACATGTGAATCACTCAAATCTGCTGTGAGAAGGTATGCCAAGGGTCACAGCACTGTGTAAATGTCATTTGATTCAATACCATTTTCCAATGAAACCGTCCCTTTTGCAAAATTACTTTCAGGGAAAGCCTCTTTTAAGAAGTCTGAGAGATGACTCTCACAGCTCCAAATAGCTTGCAACATTTTCAGAAACAAGTTCTCATACCAAGCAACCTTCAGCTAAACTAGCAGTTCATCTCATTTTGTGAATTTCTAGCAAAGTCTGCTTTGGTGCCCTTTACAATCAGCAGGAATTTGGTTTTGCTAAGAAATCACACTGAATATCAGGGCGTCAGCTCCTTTCTCTCCTATCTGTATACTCTTTTCAGCTGATTAAGATTGAATCTTCTTGTTGTTTTAGAATACAGCTTTATTTCAGATAAGTGATAGCAAGGTTCTCCTGTAGTTTGCTTTCCTTTCAGGCTGTGTAGTTACCTATATGTCTTAGTTTCTTCTCCTTGGTGCTTCATTTCTCTATTCATACGTGCATGCATGCATGTCGTTCCCTTTTTTCCTATGACACTGCAGCATCTTCTTCACTGGGGACCATCTGACCTACATTCAGATCCCACCCAGAATAGCCTTGACCCTTCCTGTGCTCCTCACCTTTAGAGACTTTTCTTTCAGAGGCATTTGTTAAATTTTGGCAGCCAGCTAGTAAGAGATGGGAATGAAAACCTGGGAATAATCACATAAGTAACTGCACATCAATTAACACACAGGTGACCCTGCAGCTCCCACAGGGATGGATGCTCAAAACCCAGCTGCTACCACAGTTGCTACTTAACAGCACCCTTCCCCTGAGGATTTCTGTGCTTCAGTGTAGATGCTCGCCAGCTACCACACGTTCTTATTATGGGCCCCAGGTGATTCTGAGCTTAGACCTTCAGGCAGACTCCGGTCGGCAGTTTTCCCTGCTGTTGATGAGGCTTCTTAGATACTGCATTAGGATCTCATGTTCACAGAAAGTAACAGAACTTCTGAACCTATTTCAAATTAATCCAGAGATTTCAATGGGTCAATAAGTACCAAAACAAACCCTAGCTTCTCTGACAGCTAATCTCAGCAACTAGGAAACCTAAAAATGATTGGCATACTCATTCTGAAATGCAACCATGTCTTCTCCCCTCGCACAAATGAGATTCCATTCCAGTCAGCTACTGCATATTTATGCTCAACCTTTCATTAACTTATTGATCATATGGTGATACACTATCCTTTGCTACCTTTGGAGAAATAAAAAGTGGGGGAAAAATATGCTCTAATGGTGGGGCTGTTTCATGCTTCCTGAATTTTCAGTCCAATCCTCCTGGTCTCTTTCTGTCCTCCTTTCTCCCCAAAAGCTTCATGGATCTCCAAAGACATCCCACAAGAGGGGTTGACTACCATTCCCCAGTAAGCCCCCGAGGCTGCCATTATGTGGCATGCAATTATGCAGCTAAATCAAGGTCAAGCGTCTCCCTTTAAGGGTAAAATATGGTATTACACTCTAAATTCCTGTACTGCAAAAACAAACAGTGCCATCAATTCATTTCCAGTCAGACCTCCACCCCCTTGGGAAAACTATACAGAACTTTCTGGTGGGAAAAACAGTTTGGAATTACAACCTCTTTATTAGAGTGAAAGCTCTTCCTTCATTCAGCTTGTCTTTCATTAGCCACCCTGGTACACTCCAGTGAAGAATGTGGCTTGAAGAGGTACTTTGAGGTTGCAAGAGGCATATCCCAAAGGGGGTTAGCTCACTTTCGATACGTACTCGTAACCCCTGACAAGGTTCTGAGGTCTGATCCAAAGCTAAGTGGCCACATGGCCATTTGTTGGTATAAATATTTCCAAGGAGGGTGGCTTTTCAAGGGAAGATTTCACTACCTTCCATACAAATGAAGCATCTATCTTCTCTGTTTTCTTTGAGCTCTCTTACTGTGAATAATATCTTCCTATTTTTCACCCTTCTGTTTGAAACACAGAGGGAACAGGTGAGGAGGAAAGGAAAGCTTTCAATTTCATGTGTTTTCTTAATTCAACACTGCCATATTGGATGTGGGGTTGAGTAAAACTGCATTCGTATCCATGGTTCCTCTTTATCACTCATCTAAGAGGAATAGGAGGAAGAGAAGAACTCTCTTAAGTCCACCTTAACCACACAGTAACAGACCACGGTAATGCTCTTTTTGTGACCCCAGAGCAGACCAGCTCTGGAGCTGGCTGATGAGACTCAGCAGAGCACCCCATGAGAAAAGGCTGCACTACCAAAGTTAGGAGAGTGACTCCAAATGTGCTGTGGTGTCACAAAAGTCCAAAGCAGCTATTGGTAATGGCAATAAAAAGGGGACCTTTTCTTTCTGGGCCTGAATCTCTCCTAAGATGTGCCAACGTTGTCAGTGCAGTGTCATTGCTTCCAGCTGAAGCTGCATTATTGCAGCTGGGAGCAAAATTTACTTCACTGGCTTCAGTGGTCATCTGAGGACAGGATTTGATGCTACTTGTCACCTGCATTTTGTACCAAAAGCAAACGCTATTTTGCCAGCAGCTTGGCTGTAGGGGTCTTTGTAAAAAAGTTACTCAGTAAAAAGAAACTGTGAATTTGTTTGCATCAAAAACATTCTTTGACGTATGATGTCAATCATAGTAAAAATAACCACCTATCCATCACCACATATTTAAAACTACATAGTCACCGTTTTCATAGGCAAAATCTGAGCAACATGTTTTGGATCTTTACCCTTACAGCTGCCCAAAAGCAAACTCTGTTCTTATGGAGTTGTTTGGGTTCCTACTGAAATCCTTAATAGTTCCTAAACTACGCAATTTGAGAAGAAAATGGAAGATAGCCATGCTATCGAATGCATGAGTTCATTCGGCATGTGAGCAGAGCCGTTGCCTTTAGCAGGACTGTGCATATGAACAGGGGCAGGAGGATTGGGTCTGTCGTCTTCTACTCTGTTCTCTTTGATCCTGCAAGTGTCCTGTCTGCCAAGGTCGCATCAGGCTGCAAAGGCGCTTTTTGCAACTCTGTATGATCTGTGTCTGTCCTTTATTTATTCAAAATGTGTTTGCCTCTACAATTTAATCTGCTGTTCTCTCCCTCCCCTTCCTCTTGGTGAAGTCTAATTACAGTTTTATTCCAGGTCCATCTGGTTGCTAACAATGCTGGACATCACTGCTGAATTCATTCTAATATTTGTTGTGTATTTTCTAGGCTGGATGCTGAATAATAATATTCTCTGAGTTCGCTTTTGCTCCTGTTTCCTTCTTCCCTGTTGTAGCTAATTGCATAGTAATGTGTAGCCATGGGATAATTCTCCCAGTGTAGCTCTGCTAAGAGTTGCATATTTCAGGCTGCAGAGTAAAGGGATTTTTTTGCTGGTTTGGAGGTGAAGATTTCAAAGTCCACTCCACCAGTTCCCTTCACTGGTGTAGAACCAGCTGGGCAGTGGCTTTCTCTGCTTCATAGATTTTGGTTTTTTTTCCCCTGTCACAAGCATAATGCAGCTTATAAATGTGAGTCTCCAAGCATCCTGGAGGCAGTGTTTTGGCATTCAGAAAGACACTTTTTACCCGTGCCTGCTCCATCTGATGGTTGAACCCACAGTAATTTCAAGTTCCCAAGCCTGGCTTGTGCAGTGCCAGTGCTGGGATTATTTTTTTTCCTTTCTTTTTTTTTCTTTTTCTTTTCTTCTTTTTGCTTTCTGCAACACTGCCTGGGAACAGAGACTCACACTTTACCCATGACCTGACTCTGGCTGAGAATAGCAGTTGCAGTGCAACTTGGGTTCAGTCTCACTGGAGACATGCTGCAGCTGGGAAACAGGGAGTTCAGCTTAGCCCGTGCTCGCAAAACCAAACACATAAAAGGAGTATGGAGCATTTTGTATGTTCACCTCCTTTTAGGACTGCAGAACAAAGGGAAGAGGTTGGCATAGGTGTTCAGTGGGCTGAGATACATTTTATTCACTCATGATACTGTGTTGTACAGGAAGTTTACATACAGAAGCTCATGTCCTGGGCTGAACAGAACCTTTTCCAAACAGGTCCTGTATCCTTATAGCCTTCCCAGCCAAAAATCATGCAGGATGGGGACACTAAGCAGTGTTGATTATCTTCTCCTGAGCTCTGCTTAGGGCAATGAGATTTTCGAGATAGCTGCCACAATGATTCTGCACAGCAAAGCAAATATATGAGTTTAACACTTGCTCGCGAGTCTGCCAATTTTTGCCTAGACAGCCAATGTTGCAGTGGTTCTGTGGCACTATCTTTAGCACGAGTGAGCACATGCTAAAGCCAGTTTTGCTGTCATTCTTACCCCTTCCCCATGGGGTGCACCAGAACAAGCTGTATTCACACCTTCATTTTGTGGTGAGATGTGCTTTCAGAGTAGCAGAAATGCCAGTCCTGCCCTGTAGTTTAAGACTAAAGCATTAGTAATAGGAACTGTTAGGCTAATGGCTGTCACAGTACTCAATATGGCTGGGTAAAGAGAAAGGTGACAACCAGAGAGGTTTAGATAGAACATCCTCAGCCCTACTGTGCCCTCTGCTCCATCATGAGGGGGTATGATGCAGTGCAGTGCGCAGCCAGCCATTCACTCCTAGCACCAGCACAGAGCATTATATCTGGAACATGGACTGGTGGATTAATATTCACACTGGCAGAAGTGGACCCATTTTTTGAGAGAACCATATAACTCCATTCCTGTAGTCTTCCCACAGCTGAATCTGAGCCAGATGGGGAAGGGTGCTGTGTTGTGAGGAATCAAAGTGTCTGGAGGAGCCAGTCCTGCAAGCCCTACTCCTGTGAGCAGACACATTCAAAGTGATGTGTGTCTTCCCTTTGCCCCACATCCCAGAGTCGGAGGAGAGGGGTAGCTGCCCTGGAATCATGTTAACTGGATAGGGGCTGCTCATACAAATCAGGGATACCAGGACTGGGCTGCAGCTTGAGAGGCAACAGGTAGACTTAAGAGGAAAGTCCCTTCACGTTATCAGGGCAGTAATTCTGATGGTAATTTTGAACTGTTTTTGTCTGTCTAACATTCCTTTTTAATCCCCATCCTGCCTGCCCCTTCCTTATGTAGGGTTACTTTAGTGATCCTTGGAATGTTTTTGACTTCCTCATCGTAATTGGCAGCATTATAGACGTCATTCTCAGTGAAACTAATGTGAGTATTACTCTACCCTCCCCAGGATACCACCTCCTCCTCCTCTGCTGTTCCTTCTCTCTTTCTCTCTTTCTTTCTCTTTCTTTTTTTTTTCTGGTTTTCTTTCCTCTAGTCATGCTTTTATTGAACTTGCCGTCGTCCTTCTCCTTCTCCCAGGGAAAAAAAAAGGAGGGAGGGAAATGCCTCCTTCTTTTTCACTTGTCATAGCTCGCCCCACAGCTGTGACTGGTGAAAGCGCACAGAGTTTGGGGTGTGTGTGCTTTTTTTCCCTCCAAAAGGTAGACATGCTTGAGTGTAACTTTCTGACTAACCAGGCTTTTGTTGATACCCTCCATCATGTGAAACGTTACAGAGGTTTGAGCAACCAATACTGTAGAGTGGTAAGAGACTATTTAATATGCCCACGTAACCTCTTTCTTTTCTTATTTTTTTCCTCTTCTCTCCCTCTTTCATGCTTTTGTTTTGTTTTTTATTTTATTTTATTTTACTTTTTACTTTTTTCCCCTCTTTTCTCCCTTTCCTTCTCTCTTTCCCTTCTTTCTCCCTCTCTCTCTCTCATTCTTTCTTTCTCTTTCTTTCTCTTCCTTTGTCTCTCTCTTTCTCTTTCTCTCCTTGGCTTCTCTGCCACATGCAGCACTATTTCTGTGATGCATGGAATACATTTGACGCCTTGATTGTTGTGGGTAGCATTGTTGATATAGCAATCACCGAGGTGAACGTAAGTAGCTGGCGTCTGTCCATGATCGTGCCTGCTCTAACATTCACTCGTCTTTCCCGGGTTCTTTTTTTTTCCCCTCCCCCTTCCTCCTCTCTTTTAAGTTTGTTTTCAAAGCTTTTTGTTCAGTTTTGAAGCTCTCTTTTTTTTTCTTTTTTTTTTCTTTTTTAATTATTTTTTAATTTTTGGAACGACTTAAAGGACTTTTTGACTGTTGCATCATTTTCTTCCCTTCATAATCCGCCTGGCATGAATTAAACTGTATAGCAGGAAAAGTGATGGGAAACGTGGAATATAAGTGAAAAAGCTATTTGTGCCATGGGAAGCTACTAGAATAGTCCCAGGCCAGCACTTTGGTCAACCCAGTGTTATGCTTTGCTTCCCATGGCAGCTCAATACTCTCCACCCCACAGAGAGCTAAAGGTCAGTTCTTTCGAGGTGGAACTGCGGGAACCAAACCAGGAATCCTCCCTGTGCCTCCTCAAACAGGCTTCCTCCGAAAGAAATAAAGACGAAAGCATCTGTGACTCCATGATCTCTGTTCAGAGGAACCTGCTCCTACTGTTCAGTTTCTAATTCGAAAGAAAAGATAAAATAAAAACAAAACAGGAAGCTCAAAGAAAAACAAATTGCCAGAGTCTCAATGCAGGTTTTGGGATTTTCATCCCAGTTTGTTTCATCTCACAAATTCCACCAGCACAATTGACACTGGTTGGTGCCCATCTCAGCAGACAGGTGAAGGACTGAATGAGCCATGGAGACTGAAATGAGCAGCTGGTGTTCAAGGAATAAATCACTTCAGGCAGACTTCTTCCTCTGTGTTTTTGGAGGTGGATGGATATAGCATTACAGGATAGATAGACAAAGGACAGGCAGGGAATGCAGATCCCCACAAGAAAGACAACAAAGGACCACTGGGTTTATGAGCACGGACAAAAATTGCACTGCAAAATCTAGCTTAGCAAGGCCAGGAAAAAAGAAAAATTGAAAGAAAATTGTCATAAATATGTTAATGAAGGCAAATCAATCCTGTATTTTCAAAATCATGTAGCTGTTGAGTAAAAATTCCAGCTTGGAATTGCGTACTGTAGAGGCAATCCGTCACAAGCAGAAAAGTGACAGCAGAATTTTCACTCGGTACTGACTGTGTTTAGGGGAAAATGTAGGCAACACTTCAAAAAAACAAAAATGCCTTACTTGGAACTTTCCAAACAAAAGATCGAGGTTCTGGTTTAATTTCTGTTCAACCTTTTCTTTTCTTTCTTATTTTTTTTTTCCTGAAACAGGGACATTTATCCAAGTTGGATATTTTGAATTAGAATAAATGAAATCTTTTAGCTGGCACTAGTCCATTTTCCTTGTCTTTGGAGAGAATGGAAAATAATTTCTAACTGAAAAGTAACTTTTAGTTTGCACCTGTTAAATGTGCTACTTTCTGGACATACACAAAAAAAAAATCTCCCAAAATGTTGTAAACAATTTTGGTTACCCTTTTATTAAAGAGATATTAGGAATGGACTGACTGTAGGGGGAAGTCACAATGATCAGGAGGCTGAAGTTTTTCCTTTTGAAGAATAAAATTAAAGCCTTTTTTATGTCAGACTTCTCACAAGAAAGCTAAATGGGGAACCTGGCAATAGCCTTCAGATTGTGGAAAAGTTCAATTCTCATCCACAAAGGAAGAACTGTACATGGCATCAAAGGATGTCAGTACAGTTAACTGGAGATGAATTATGCTAAACATCAACAAGACTTTCCTGACTGATGTATTTGGATCTGTACAGAAGTCTTCCAAGGAGAAAGGCAGGAAATTCTTGTGTTTCCATAAATAAATGGAGGTCTATCATAGTCAGAAGCCCTATACTGGGGGGGAAATCTAGTGGATCCTTTTGAAGAAATTCACAGTGATTTCCTATAAATTAAAGAACTTTTTACATCAAGGGTTAAGACACTTGATGTGTACCTCATTAAACTTTACTCATCTGAGAGGAAAGCAGATAGTCACCCAGGCCTCTTCTCACTGTTAGTGGAGTGAAACGCACACCACCCCACCCCAACTGGTGCCACCCTGCATGTGTCTATGACAGGAAAAATTAATTGCTCTTTGGAGTTGCCCATCCAATGACTGGTGAGTGTCTAGGTTTGTTAGGTTTGTCTAGACACCCAGCTCTCAGACACTAAATTTAAGCGTGATAAATCACATTTATTCTCAGCATGTTGTCAAGAAGGTAACGCTGCTGCTAATTGTGCTATGTTCTGATCTTCAGTCTCCAGGGCTATCCATACTGGGTGCTTAATTACCATTGACAAGGCTCCCTCTCTTTTCCATTCCCTGGCTAAATTCAAGTTCATGTCAGCCAAGGACCAGAATCCAGTTTTTGGTTATAGAAGTCTATGAAAAATGAGGGTGTGCCTCTGGCCAAGCAACCATCACCTGTCTTAGTTGAGGAGGCAAAAGGAGTGGCCCTGACTTTTATAAGTGGCCCTTACTTATTAGTAAGGGTAATGAAGAGTATTGCACAATGGTCCCTCTGTTTCCTCTAAAGAATCCTTTCCTTCTATACAGTTTTTCAGATCTCTGCACACGTCTTTTTGTTACCCGGCATGTTTAAATCTTCTCTTTTTATCTAGGCAAGTCCTTTGCTACTAGTTTCAAATGTTTGTTACTAAAAACTTGCACAATCTTTTGATGCACTGATAAATGAGCAGCAGCTATGGATGAAATTTGTTCTGAAATGTTCTGAAATCCCTTTGCACTTATAACCCTTATTTAATAAGAGAATGTTTTGTATGTTGGTTTGTCCTGTCGGATTCCCTTCCTGCTAGCCACACTTGATATGTTACATCTGTAGCAAATGGGCTTTGGAAGTAGCAGCCCATGTTGGACGGACAGTTGTCATCTTCCCGAGCAGTGTGAGGCAGTTTGTCAGATATACTTCTCCCCTTCTCCTCAGGAGCTTGTTGCTTTTTTGCTGTTTGTGGGTTTGAACAAACCCTGCCTTATGTTTCTGTACAATGTCTTGTCTTGTTCCAAGAGATCTGGAATCTGAAAAAGAAAAAACAAACACTAAAATTCCAGTAAACTCCACTAATCGGAGATGTTTAGCCTGGTCAGGTGCAGGTAAGATGCTTCTACCCAGCTCTTTAGAAGCTGAAGGATGTTTGTGGTAGGATCTTGGAAGGTGCTGCTCTTGGAGCTAAGGGATAGTTTCATTGTGGTCAGTCGGGAAAGATGTCGACACCTGGCATGGGTTAGTTTGGTGTGTGGCCATGGACATATAAGCCTGAAATCTCTGTGATTCACCAGACGTTTGCATTCAGGGAAGCATATCCAGCAGGTGCTGAGCTGCAATAGCTGCAGTTGCAGTGGGAACCCTGACCAGCAGGCTCCACAGTGTGTGTGTAGGTATGCGCTTGCATCTGTGCAGTTCCCCACGCTCTGGGTTGTTTTTTTTTTTCCTTTTGACCATTATTTTTGTTTTCTGAAAAGGAATTTCACAGACCAAAACCTTTGTTATGATATATGTGAGTGTGCATGGGTGGATCTTTGTGTGTGTGCTCCACTGGTTGTAGTGTATATTCCTGAACATGTTTGGATGCCTGTGTATGGGCTTTGAATCCATGGGAGAGTGTACAGACATGAATCCATGTGTGAGAGAAAGTGTGTATGCAAGCGTATGTACTTCATACACATTTGTGTTGTTGAATGATTGTTGCTGGAGACACATGGGTTGTTGTGTATGTAACTGAGTCTATGAATAAGTTTTCTGAGCCCATGTGGCTATCTTACTGTGCAATTTGTCTGCTTATGGGTGGGTGTTTCTAGCTGAGAGTTTCCTGTACGCAGGCGTGTTCATCTGCATGCCTGTGTGTGAGTGTATACTTGCATGGCAAGCTCAGCATATTTTTGTCAGCATGGCTGTGCATTCAAAAAGGGTGAGAAGGCATGTACTCATGAGGTAGGCTCCCAGGTCACCTTCAGCATTTCTGAGTCCTTTAGGAAACCACCATTTAAAACATCTCCATGGTGTGGAGATACATCAAGTGATAAGTCAAATTGCATCACTTTAAGCCCACTTGCTTGCTGCAACTTGGGAACATCTCCCAGGTGAGCCCCACCAGCTCCACAGACATGGAGAAGCAGGTCACGCAACTGAGTGTATGAGGTGGGTTTGGAAGCTCCAGAGAGTGGCACAGTTTCTGCCAAATTCACTTCTAAACTGCCTTACATTCAAGCTGTGTTTTCAGAGCTTTGCTTCTCAGTAAGTGTTACACAAATAACTTCCTAGCCAAAAAATGAAGATTTGTTCAAAATTTCGGGAAATAGTCAATGATTCTGTGTTGAGCCCCTCTTAAGCCACTTCTTGATTTAAGAGGGAGGGGAGAACTTTTTAATCTGCTATTAGAAAAAGAGGGAGGCAGAGATCACATATAGGATCATAGAATCATAGAATAGTTAGGGTTGGAAAGGACCTTAAGGTCATCTAGTTCCAACCCCCCTGCCATGAGCAGGGACACCTCACACTAAACCATGTCATGCAAGGCTCTGTCCAACCTGTCCTTGAACATATACCATGTGTCAACTCTATTTAAGTGCTAATACCAAGAATTACTGTTGAGGAGTAAGATGGAAGTGATGTAATATATGGTGACTAGGAGGTGGGCCTATAGGTTGTATTCCTTGGACTTTGACTAGATCCCTATGCCTCCTTCTCCCCATCAGTAAATCGGAGATTGTTGTTATTCCCTATGTTAAGAAAGCATTGTCATCAATGTTTACAAAACACTTTTAAGTTCCTCAGAAGAAACCATTAAGATGGTAAAGTTTACTACTATCTATCATAATAATAGGAAATAAAATATTATAGGAGTTGAGTAAAACCCAATAAATTTGGAATAGATAATCCCAGAAGTACCCCAAATCACAGGCTTGCATTTCCTTCCTTTACACAGAACACAGCCCGGAGTTGGGTGTCTGCTGTCCCCTCCTCCAGGCAAAGAAAGTTGCTCATTACTATTTCTTGTGTTTTATCAGAGGGGGAAATTAAGTTCTATTTGTGCTCTGCGCTATGGTGTCACTGGGAAAGATGCTAATGTAACTTCCTTCCTCATGGAAGAGAAGTCATAGAGAAAAGCTGACACCTGTCTGGTCCATAGGGTCCTTTTTAATTCACCCTCTTCCCTGATGGTGTCAGACCAAAGATGCACTGTGGCTGAGTCTTCATTTGACACCAAAGCAATACTTACAGCAATGCCCACTGAGCTGGATGAGTCCCTGGGGCCAGCTGAGAGGTTGGCCCATCCAGCTGCAGTTGGCATTTCTTGGCGTGCAGATGTGTGAGAGTTGGACATGTTCAAGTGGCAGCATGTGTGTCTCCAGAGGCACAGGTACCAATGAGTTTGATTTTGTCTGTCTTGGAAGGATGTTGGGGAGGGAGGGTTTATGCCTACTTGTGAGCCTATCAGCCAGGGCTTCTGCCAGTGCCTCTGAGTGTGTCTGCATGTGTGAGTACCTCTTTGTTCATCAGCTATATTTGGGAGTGCATGAGGATGGCTGAGCAAAACCATCTGGACTGGTATCCATTTCGCCTCTTCCGCTCAGTGACCATACTTAAGAGTGTGTCTGCGTGTGTCTGTGAACACTACAGGAGATACAGAGGAGGAGGATGAGGTACCCATGACAGGTATGCATTGTGATACAGTAGATGTAACAAGCTGGGGAAGTGTGCAAGCATACAAGGTGAGAACTGTCAGAGACAGGGAATTAGTGACTTGCAGGCTTTTGTGAAATAATGGAGTATTTCCCTTTGTAAGTTGCCCTCCTGTTGTAGCAGTACAGGTTTTCCCAAGAGTGAGCATTGTGACTGGCTTGAGGGTTGATGGAAATGGTGTGGTTTTTAAAGGGAAAGATTACAGGAGGAGGAAAAAAAAGGAAAATACAGTGGTGTGCGTGGTCTGATCCATGGTGGCATCTAGGATACACAGGACCCAGGTACTTCAGGAAGTTGCATCGCTACGAAGAAGGTTAGAGAAGCCCAAAGCCCATCTTACTCCATTACTGCCCCTAGGAAATGTTGGTTAGGTCTCTTGTGCACAGGACTGCTGAGTAGTGGTTTGGTGTTTATCAGATGTTCAGGAGAGCTGAGTACTTTATATCTTGCCCTTCTGAAAGGTTTCCAAATTCGGGTATGAAGTCAGCAGGGGTTTGCAGCTTGGTTGTTTCCTAAGTACTGACGCAGTAAGGTCAGAGAGATACCAAAGCATTCAGCTCCCAAGAATACTTGGAGACCTGTACAGTGGGTTCTCCTTTAGTCTTTCTTTTTTTTCTGAAGTAAAGCAGCTCAGGTTTAAACCAGGCGCATGGGGCCTTTCCTTACAGTCATCTTGCTTTTTGGTGTCAAGAGGCTTCATATGATTTGTCATGGGCTCCTGCTCCCATCCTTTGGAATATCTGACAGCCTATACTCAAGCCTCCCTCTCACCTTCTCCTGCATTTCTCCCTTTTAACCCACCTCCTGCCTTTCTTCCTTCTCTCCCTTGCTTTCCTTTCCCTCGTCTCCAGCCACACTAAACCTCACAAGTTCATTTTCACCCTCAATCAATGTGTCTGAAGGCAGAGAACCAGTGGCTTAAATCCTGCAGTCCTTCAGGCAGAACTGCCCCAGGGCACTTCACCTGCACAAGGACTGGAGCGGTCAGCCCCTGCGACAGTCCTATACACACACCCCCCCCCACAATGGGAGCAAGGATCAGTGGAAGGACGACATACATCTAGCCTGCACCTCAGTTGGGACTGGCATTCATCTCTGTCGCTGTGTCTGTCTCTCTGTCTCTGCCTGTCTGGTTCTCTCCGCTTCCGTGCCCTTTGCTGCTCAGATTTTGGCCATCAGCTGCCCCTGGACACAAATCTTTGCAATTCCTAGAACTTGCGAGTTCATTTACGCAAACCTCCCGGAAGAGGCAGAAAACATCTCCCTCCCTCTCCCCTTCCCTCTCTTTCTTTCTCAAGTGCCGTCTGGGTAGCAGAGGCCTCCAAATTATGTAGCAAAGGGCTGGAGAAGCACAGTGGCTTCTTTTGACATCTTGTGTCGTCATACCCTTACTGCTGCCATCCTAGAAGTTGTGTGTAGTCCTGAGCTATCCCTTGTGTGCGTGTATATGTCTGTATATATGACTTATTTCCTTTTTGGAAAAAAGAATGATAAAACTGATGGGGGGAAGGGTGGATTTAATTTGCTTTTTCTAGTATCTGGTGGTGGTTTTATCGCAAGAATAATAATCCAGGTAACGCACCACGGTGTCCCCAGCTTCTCTATGAGGGAAGCCACGTTGAAGCATGGTTGTGAGCTACAGCAGTGGCAAATGCTAGTGCTTTATTCTGCCTCTGGTGAACATCAGGATAGCTGCCTTGAACTGTTCCCCAAATTAGGCTTCGATCAATTTGAATTTGATCACCTCCTATGCTTAATCAACAATTCTAGTGCATGTTTTTCACCTTCTATGGTGAGAAAGAAGTATGGTAAGTCTATCTGACCACAACCATGTTTGAACAGGGTTATTTTGGTTTTATTTATGCATATTTTTTGTCATGAAGATGGGGCCTCTTCTTTTTTTTCTCTTTTGGCTTAAAAATGTTGGTATTCTGAGTGCATTTAAGGAGTTCATAATGTGAT
The DNA here is from genome assembly GCA_017639245.1 of Myiopsitta monachus. Classification (NCBI taxonomy): domain Eukaryota; kingdom Metazoa; phylum Chordata; class Aves; order Psittaciformes; family Psittacidae; genus Myiopsitta; species Myiopsitta monachus. The sequence goes on from CM029920.1 coordinate 78,269,557, forward strand.
TTGCTCATTTAAAGAGGTGATTTTGGTAACTGCACAGCTTTTTCTGTAAGAAAATCTATATGAAATATGGGAAAACAGAACAAAAGTATATATTTATGCAGAAAAGGGAATAGTAAATGCAAATTACTCCTTCCTCATCTTACCTGAGTATTTGAGCTGTAACTGATGACTAGCAATATTAGCACCAGAAAGAAGAAAGCATGTAGTTCCCACTTTGAAAGGCTGTCCATACTCCCTAGTTTTGAGGAAATACATGAAGACTGTGATTTCCACGAAACAACTTGTTATATTTGGCTTCCAGCATTATTCAAGGTGCATAGAATAATCAGAATGTATTTTAATGCAGGGGAGATTTAAAAGTAGCATAAAAGTGATTTTGCTTTACTGGATAAATTTAACTATGCACATGTTAGTTGATGAAAATACAAGAAACAGAAAATAAAGAATACAGAACAAATTCGTAAAAGCAGCAAAAGGAAAGTCAGATAACCCTATAGCTATAAGACTTGATGCACAAGCCTGTCTGGAGTCCTTCTGAGTGAAAACGTTTAGAGCTGTCTCTAAAATGATAGGGCACAGCATCTCACTGATTGTACTGAGGAGTGGATGGTGTTTTAAATTACTGCAGGCTTTTACATACCCAAAACTTTGGTAGGTTTTAAGGCTTTTAGAGAAGAGTCCTGTTCTCTTTTTTGACCATAAATTATTGCTACAATAATAATAGTAGCTAATAGTAGGAATACAAAGTACCACAGGCCTTGTCCTGTGTTGGTTCATGGGTAAAATAAGTATGTGATGTAAATTTCAGTATAAAGAGCTCTTCAAAAAGCCTACAACCAGATTTTTTGACCAGTATTTCATTTTTCCTGTCATTTTTCTATCACGTAACTCTCGAAGAAAAAAAAAAAACAACCACTACATTATTCTGGCATCAAATTTGTGATATAATATAGTTCTATTTAATTTTCCTTATAATTTCAATGTTTTTTCACAAAGCGAGTTAAAACACTCAAAAGAAAAAATAATAAAAAACATTAGAACTATCCCAAGTTGGCTATATTTTCCATTGGCTTGCTAGCCAGGATAAACCATTCCTTTTGCCTAGCAAAAGCTTTTTTTCACTTTCCCTGAACTCTAATAGAGGTTGTATCTCTATATGGATCCATAGAAAAATCCCTCGCTGATTCCTTAGATCATCTCAGAACATACTAATGTTAATTAATGATAGCTTTCTAAGCACAGTAAGTTAGATGGTCAAAAAGAAGTGCTTGAGTGAGTTCAAATCCAGCTAGTTCTGTCATCTAAGGCAATTCCTTGAAGCAGTGAAACATGTTCTCTGGCATTTAGTTCTCCTTTCTCTAAGACCTACTTTGCTGAGAATACCCAAGGAATTTTCCAATGTCACTGCTCTCCACCCACAGATTGCAGTAATAAAGGGTGCACAATCCCCTGTATTTCACTCATTCAGTTTTGCTTCTGTTCCTCATTCAAATTACAAGAGCTTCTAACACTGACCCTCCAAGACCTCATTGCATGCACCATCTCATACTATTATGCATATTTAGAGGTCTGCTAACTGATTCCAGATTGCACTGTCAGTTGCAATGAAAGTAATGAAAGTGATGGAAGAAGGGAAGACATACACAAGTATTTTACTCATTTTCCTCTTTAACTTTCTCTGTTTCCCCATCTTCTTATCCCTAATTACTTTCTCCAAGTTTTGCTGAAATTTGGGATAGCAGAGATCATGTTTCCCATTCCCAGGAGCACTAGAAGTAGTTTTCAGCAAGGCAGTTATTAGTTCCCCTCTACCTCCTGTATGGGTGATCTTTCCTGTTTGTCTCCAGCCAAGATGCCATCAGTCCAGGGAAAAAGCTGCTTCCCCTTGTGAAGGTTTCTGTGCCAGGCATTTGGCAGCAGTTCAGCATGGTGATGGGTACTATTCTGCAAACCCAAATGCACAGACTAACCAGAATTTTTGAGGTTCCCACTCAGTAGAGACCTGTTCGTGGGGGTTTTGCTGGTAGGCAAGGAATATGGCCTTCCAGCCAGATTTCTAATCAAACGTACACACACACAAACTAATTTTACCCTTTCAAATACAGTCAATGTAGCACCTTCATTTTGCTTCCGCCCTGCTCTCTCTGCCCTCATATGTACCAGCCAGGCAAACATACTGGATTTTTCTATTTCTCACTAGACAACTGTTTTTAAAATGGCTGTGCTCTTACCTTCTCTCACTGGTCTGTTCTTTGTGGAGTCTGTCTGGCACAACATGCCAACAAAATGTCTTCTGCTTCATATACCTTCATAGGCATGTGCTAAATGGGACCCATTCCCTGCTGCATCCAGACGACCTTGCTGTAGAGACCGAATTGCTGCTTATGGTTAGATGATTGATGGCCAGGAATGTCCTGGCTCTAATTCCTAGTGAAACTGTTGGAGAGTAATGAGACATCCCAACTGGTCACATCCCAGTCGTTCTCTCAAAATCCACTTTTAAACAGAGATACCAATCAGTGGTGCTGTCTGCTGAGCCTTATCTGAGTGACTGGGAGAAAATCTGTTTCACCAAAATCAAGTGACAGCTTTTCCTAAGCTGAACAGACACTAAGGCAAAGATGCCTCGGCAGTAAAGAAATACTTGTTAATAGAAAGGATCCAAAACGAATTAATATTTAGGGCTAGGGGATTTGAGGCTCAGCTGTTTGCACAGATGCGAATATAGTAAATCACACACAGTGAGCAGTACATATCATCCAAGCTATCCCTGCTATTTTGTTTTAACCAAAGAATTCATCAACTCAATAAGAATTTATTTTTGGGAAGAGGTATAGAACAAAACCCCCCTGTTGCTCAATAGCTTTGTAACAGGTATCTGCGGTTATGTATGACCACCTCTAACTTGCTGTGATAATGCTGTGATTGGCATTCCAATCCCAGAATAGCTTATAGGCTTTGTTGTATCTCATATTAACATACAGAAATCTAGTATGACTTTGTAGGCTGTTCTCTTCTTGAGAACCTTCTGCATCAACGTTAAATAATTTTCTCATTTAAAAGGCAATGAAAAGACACACGCCTTGGAATTAAATAATAACTGCTACAAATCTCAAATAATCCATAACAAACTCTCTCTTTGGGCTTCTGGTATCTCTGGCTACCCTGCCTTCAGGAAATATGCATTACCCAAAATTAACAAGGCCTCCTAATTCACCTGTATCTACTTTCTCCTCCAATGCACAGTCCTGTTGCATTTGAACAAAGGTGGATTGGGTTTTCTTCTGTTTCCAATGGCATGTGCAGTTTCCTTCAGCACCTTCATCAAAGCATAAGATGGCTCATTCATCTTCACTCTGTCCCAGAGCCTTTGGGCTTGCCAAGGGAAGGATCCTGGCACCTGCATGCAGTCTTTGAGCTGGTAGACTGCCTGCCTTCCTCCCTGGAAAAACCTGCTCATGATCTAGTCTCCGTCTGGCTGCATTAGTTCCCAGAAGAGTTATCATACTGAGGAGTGGGTATTTTGCTGCAGACCACAAGCCTGCTTCTGACCTCAACACCACCAGTGCGATTCCCCATCAATTATGCAGGAGTTGCAGAAATGCTGCTGAAGCTTCCTTCTGGATTCATGTGCTCCTGCCAATCACACCACAGTAAATCCTTCATACTGAGCTCCTGGCAGACCTCTTCATCAATGCAGTCCAAAGGTCTCCATCCTCCTTTCTGCCCTATGCAGGTGAGGCTGTGCAGAGAAGCCCCAGTAACACTAATGCACAGAGGACACCAAGTTTCAACCTGTTCTTTATTTTACCTTCTTCCTTATCCTTTTCCTACACCATGGAATCCTCTCAGCTAATTAATAAGTAATTAACATAGCTGTAGAAGCAGTCAAATGCTCAGTGCACTGAAGACAAGCACAGCCATGACAGAAGAAGGAGATGGTTCTAGGAGTTTACTTAATTCCTCAAATCATCAGCCCCCAGGGAAGACAAAGCCAGTAGGTGTTACTCACCCTCTCAATACTAATGGAGTGCTGCAAGGTGTTGGAGACAAGGAAAGCCTCAGCCTACCTATGGCTCAGGAAATTCATCTTAGAGAAAAACTCTGCTGCCATTATAATTTCCAAGATAGGCTGTGGGATGTTACAAGAAATGGAAAAATCAATACCTTATACAGCAATTATCATGTTTTTAAAGTAACCAAGACTGGTATGAATGCTTTAAACAGTCTCTTTCTTCTTTTTCATTTCAAGATCAAAATCAGCAGTATCGTCTTAATACACAAGAACCTTAGCAGGCCAGGCTGTGTCAGAGACCATCTCTCTATTTGCAGCCTTCCAGAGCAGCTGTGGTTTCACAGCACTGCTACAGATAGGAAGTCAAGATAGTGGATTCATTTGGGTGTTTGGGATGGGAGAACCTGGATATGAAAAGAACTGCCATTTGGAATGAGACAAAACCAGATACAGGCTGTGGTTTTTTTTCTGGAAAACCAGACTCCATCTGTCCCTCCCAGACAATGAAAAGAAAAGAAAAATAAATTAGTAGGGGTCAATGTAAGAGAGAATGTAAATCTTCCTAAAGAGGTGGAGGAAAAGAAGCCTGCCCTCTCCAGCACAGTGACAATTACACTGCTGGGTTTGGTGTTTAAAAGCCATATTAACTTCATCATAGGAAAGGTAGTGAGGCACACTGGACTACTTAGAGACAGCAATGAAGAAAGCACTGGAATGGATGGTAATAGAGCTGAGCTGGAGACTTGGGAACTCTAAGCTTTCACACTTGCGCACTCTGTGTTGCTCAGTGGTCTGGTCTGTTACCAGGGTCATCCTCCTTAGTCTGCTTTTGGCTGGAACAGCCTGATTACCTCCTCTGGGAGCCCTTGCCCTATGGATCAAGAATTGGTCAAGTGAAAATGCAAGTTGCATGAAGAAAGTCCACTCTGTCACATATGGCTTCTGGCAGAGGTGTGCAAATCAGCAAAACCTCTCATCCACTGATACTCAAACAAGAAAATCCCTAAAATCACTCCACCTGTAAAACAAAAGTTCCTGCACACAAGTAGCCTTTCAATGTTCATTTTCATGGCTTGGTTTATCTTCAGAGCCTTCCTATCCAGATGTTCTGGAGCTTTTTTTGGCTATCTGTCTTATAAAACATAAATAATAAAACACAGGCAAGCTGCCTCTGCCTCCCGGGGTCAGACAGGTATTTGCACCTGAAGATAGTGTTTAATATGTATTTGCTTTTTAGGAGCCCCCCAGGCTTGATGACTGTAAGACCTGAACTTATCATTTACCCAGAGTTAATGAGAAAGATTATTAAAACATCCTGAAAATTAAGAATAATTTGCATAGATATACTTTACCAATTCTTCTACTTTTTTGAAAGTCAGGCAAAAAATAGAGCTTTCAGCTGTGTAAAAAGTGACTCTTTCATTAATTGCCAAGCTAGGGTAATCTGCATAACCAAATTAAAGCAATTGGTTTGCCTTATATTTACCTTAAGCACCTAGAACTGTAAGATAACTGTCTGACAATTTCATGGATAGATATATATATATATGAAACTAATTAATAAGCTATTCAAATTGGTATGATTTGCATATTTGAAGCTAATAAGAAAAGCAAGCTGTAGAATTTCAAAATCTTAGAATGTAAGAAATGAAGGCAAAAAATGATAGCTGCAGGACTCATTTGCTTTAAAAGTTACCTTGATTTTATTAAATGTATTTGAGATAGGCTTTTTTGCATGCAGTTATGCTAATATTTCCTCCAAGATCTGAGATCATGTGGAATCTATGTGAAGTATAAATGCCTATATATTGCATTTGTATGAGCTGACACTTGATGTGTGTTGATCCACATGAGTTAGTGCAGACAGAAATGTAATGGCAAACTCCATTGCAGCTGTCACGTTTTTTATAATTCCCTGTATTACACCAAATAAAATTTTAATTCCCTAGTCCAAGAGATTTCAGTCTCGTAGAATCATAGAATAGCTGGGGTTGGAAAGGGCATTAAGGTCATCTACTTCCATCTTCTGCAGATCTGTCTGAGGATTAACATATTACATTGCAGTGAAACAGCTCAGGGCTTTTTCCAGGAAAATCAGCAAGGTGTTCACCATTTGCCCCAGTAAAAGCAGCATTATACACCTTGATTCCCTGTCTTCCTGTAAGATGGCACCCGCTTCTAATAGGCATTAAAATCAAACCTCAATTTATGAAAATAGTCAAAAAAGCCTCTGGTGCTTCACCCAGATTAGAGATATAGGAAGGCTTGATTTTTTTGTTTCAGAAACGCCCCGGTAACGTTTGTTTCTGGTTTACTGTACAATAAAATTTTTCAATTAAAAGAAATTCAGTAAGATCTCGTTCCAACAGAAACAATTGAGGAAAAGCGAGGCATTTGCTTAAGTAAAGTAACACCAGTTTAATCTGGTTTAATTAGTTTTTTATAGTTATATAATGTTTCTAATGGAACTGAAAACTCGAAATGTGTGAGGAAAAAATGTGAGATTTCTATCTCGGATTTCAGACATGCTTTTTTCAAAACTGACATATCCCCACAGAACATTTCACTCTCAGCATCAGCATTTTTCTAACAGAAAACATTTTTATAGGGAAAAAAAAAAGAAATCTGGCCAGTTTTGTTCAAAATATTCCCAGCAATTCTCAAAGAACTGTGCACTTAATGAAAGAATGCAGAGTTTGAGCAACTTTGCTGGCTATTATTATTATTGTTATCTTGCTAATAGTTTGATTTCAGTGTAAGGTTAGGGGAATTTGAATTATGCCATCTGCAATCCAGCAGTACTCCCTGTCAGAGAAATAGCAGATACATTTCTGCCTGGTTTTATAACTTCACAGACTTTGGTAGCAGGTGGATGATCTCTAGAGTTCTTGTGATTAAAACCACACACAGCAGTGGCAGACAGATGAGTCTGGAAGGGGTTGTGGTAACTCCCCAGTGTAATGGCAGGCTATTACCTGCCAGCAGCCAGGTTGATTTGAAACCCTGACTTTTTCCAGCTCTTCACAAAGACTTGTGTTACTCAGCGAGGCTCTTGAGGTCACTTTATGCTTTTGACAGGAGGGAGTCATGTCTTCTCTTTTATCATGTCTCCATGGTACTTAAAAATTCTAAATCTCTTTTTCTCCTATACTGTGGTAAATTCTTGCTCTTGAAGCTCGGGTCCTTACAGATCCCATCCCAGTATGATCCACATGTGTGAAAGAAAAATCTCCAAAACAGTAACGCTGTTGGCTTGTTGCTGCCCTACTTGCGCGCTCTACATCCAGTAGTAGCCAAGCAGCTGAAACAGCCCTTCAGTTCTTTCTCACTCCCTGTAGCAACAAAATCAAGTCATTGTTGCTCATCAGGAGCAACTCAATGGAACTGCTTTTAATCTCCCTCGAAATCTTATCTGTGTTTGTATAATGAGTTCATTTTCCCAGAGTGTCTCTTTTCACCCTTCATTTTGTGTC